>CM060928.1:366089069-368589069 GCA_030765085.1 Allium cepa | reverse complement strand
TGCTTTTTCCTCGCCGGCTGAAGCTTCCTTCTTCTTCTTTGAAACTCCACTTTTCCCCCTCTTCTTGGAAGAAGACCCACTTCCTGTAGTGAAAAGTGTGGTTAACGGCATATCGTCGGAACCGGTTGGTTCCGGAGTCTTTTCGCCCTCTTCGGGTTCTTCTCCCCTATGTTCTTGAGTAGAAATGGGATCGTCCAAGTCTTGGAGAGCTTCTATTTGCTCCTCTTGTGATCCCGGTTGAGAGGCAGAAGGAGGAGTGACCTGAAGAGACGGAGGAGGAATAACTGGAGGAGGGGAAGTCTGAACAATGCTCGACACTTTCTCTACAGAAGAAAAGAAGTTAAAATCAGTAAAGAGTGGAGATAAAGGCTCGTTGAGATTTAGGAAATAATCAAGAATCTCATCAAACTCATATGAAGCAAATGAGCAGTCTACTTGAGCAAGATCAGCATTAAAGTTACCTGGAGAAGTTGGCTTTCTAACGTCAATTTCATAAGCTTGTGCTTCGGTGCTTTCTTCGCCTTCGTCTCCACCCTGTGCGCTTGAAATCTCAGTTACGACTTTAGCCGTAGGTGGAGAATGGGAACCGGAGCCTATGATATCAATGTCGGCCGAAGTCGAAGGAGGGACAGGGGCAATTAAAGGTGCTTCTTTCTCTGGATGCTCCCCTCCCATCATTTCGGCTCGTACTTTAACAAGCTGCTCCTTTCCTCCGGCAAGAGCAGCACGAGTTTCGTCATCAAAGTAATGCGCCTCAAGTTCATCTTCGGAATAACCGGCACCTCCGAGCGTATCCATTATAGCCTCCCACACTTCAGCCAAAGTGATTTCATATTTAGGCCCCAAAAATGCGAGGCTGCCATGCCCCAAGACGCTTTGGACGTAAAAATCAAAGGCTTTTGTCTCTTCATGAGATTGTTCAGCGGCTCTCTTTCCAACCATGGCCTCATCACGTTCTTTCTCAGTCTTTAATAATTGAGCTTTCAGCCTCATGATTTCTGAGTCCTGGGAGTTAGCTTTCTCCCGTAGCTCTGCAAAGTCATAGAGTTATCTCGACAGTTCAAAGTTCAAATTAAAAGGCTTCAAGTCAAGGCAGTGAGGATTTGCTCGAGTCCTAGGTCATACGTGACCTAACAAGTAAGAGCGATAGGTATAAGCCGCAAGAAGTTTCTCGGCGGTGCAAAATCATCCAAGTCCTAGCTCGGCCGTGACCTAAAGCCTAAGCCGCAGATATGATAAATCGCAAGTAAGTTAAGTCGCAAGAAAAAAAAGGCATGGCTGTGCGCATCCAAGACCTAGGTCACTCGCATGATCTAAAGTTTAAGTCACTAAGCTTCAAATCAAGACAGTGTAAATCTGACTAAGTCCTAGGTCGTCAAAATACTAACACGACCTAAGAAGTTAAGTCATGCACAATTTAAGTCGCGGGCACTAAGGTCGTTTAAGCACATTAGGTCGCAAAGTCTCTTAAGTCGTTCGGATTTGTTAGGTCGCCTCTGATGAAACTTGGCAGCCTTGGACCATCTCCTGTTGGCACCACTATGATCTTTTTTCCCTAGCTCGCTTTCTTCCTCTCTATCCAGCAACTCCTACATCCTAACCCGATAACTCATTAGCCACGAAAATCCATCATCTTCTCAACGAAACCCATCGTCTATCCATACCACCAAATCACCCAAATACTGATCTGAATCATCTCAGATCTATCGTAAATACAGTACCATGCTATGCTCTCATGGATCGCAATGGCAACATGGCTAATGGCGATCAGCATAACTCAAGAATGAAGCGCGATGTACGAAATTGGTATGGAGTCAGAAGATTGGAATTCATGATTTGATGGTGATAGTGGATAGGATAAAGGTCAAGTTTACTTACACAATGCGATGGTGAAAATGAATCGACAACTGGCTAGCCCAAATTCGCCTGTGGAAGCTCGAATATTTGTTAATGGCGGCTAAGAGTGATGGAGCAGGTAAAGTGAAGAAGGAGCGGGTTAAGCAATTTATATGAAAGGAAGGCATATCGTCACGCGACCTAGCAAACCATTTGAGTCTCTCACAACCTAAGGAACTAAGTCGAAGCACACGACCTACGACCTAGACGTGTACTTCGAGGGGCAAATGTTAATTCCTTTATTATGCGACCTAGCGACTCAACAACCGAAGCGACCTAAAGAGGTTAACAAGTTGGAGCGACCCAGCGACTTACGTAAGCACAGCGACCTAAAAGACTTGGCGGCTTAGCGACCCAAAGTATGAAGCGAGTTAGCGACCTAACAGGCAGCGACCTACCGACCTAAGAGGTGGAGTGACCTAACGGCCCAAGGAATAAAACTGCCCAACGACCTAGTGACTTAAAAGGCCTTGCGACCTAAAGAGGTCAGCGACCTAGCGACCTAAAATCACAAGCGACCTAATGACCTAATGGGCTATGCGACATAGTGGGTTAACAAGTCAGCTTAGGTCGCTACATCGGATATCTTAGTGCTGTAAGGTTGCCAACCGAAGTACTAAGTCGTCCACGACCTAGTACTTCATTCAGAAGAGACCAGTGTTACCAGGAAGGGCCGAAGCTACCCTCTGCTAGGTCGCTCACATGTGGTCTACGACCTACCTTAAGTCGTTACCTCCGACCTACGACCTACCCATCAGCGACCTAACTCCGAAGAGCCCTATAAATACGGCCTGAACTCCAACATTTAAGGGGATCTTTTGGCTCATTCTCGAAGCGCCGATACTCTGCCGTTTTCTCAACTCAAACAGCACTTCAAGCACTCCAAACACCAAGGACATTATGACAAACTTCAAGAGAAAATCTACATCATTCAACATGGATTTGAAAGATTATTCTCCATCAAAGTTTGATCTACTAGTCTAAAGTGCGTTGTCATTGAAGAAAGTTGTATAAGTCGTACTTGAGTCAGCAATAAAGAGATTGAAAGTGGACGTAGGCTTGACTATAAGCCAAACCACTATAAAAATTGTGCCTTTTATTGTCTTTCTGATATTTTCCTACTTACTTTTGATTCCCGTATCAGCGAGTGGTGCTTTCACACTTACATTACTTGCACCGGGGTGTTAGCGTCTAATTTTTACGTTAACACTTATCGAAATAATAAATAGATGTTGTAGTTTTTTTAATATACAATCCATACACAAAAACTATATTAAACAATAAATAGAAGGTAATCCATTCAAAACAGGTGAAGTAAGAAAGTGATTTTAATATAATTTACACATGCAAAAATGTATTTACCACCATAAATATTGCTTTAGACAAAGTACTCCTAGTGGCACAACTGAAATATGTAATATATCACAAAATCAATGTACTTGTGCATGTACTCCTCATTTTCATATTTCAGATTATTAGGTTTCTGTCCAACAAGCAAGCACCCACGACCACCTTTTATCAATTTGTAAAATATTTTTCTCATAATATAACCGTAGAAACAGGACCATGCATGAACTGATATCTAATATTAATGCCCATGTACATGTGGCATTCCATTATTAAGCTTGGTTCCGATGTGGCTTAATTTGTAATTAGCGAATATGCAAGCAACCCCAATGATTGTTTCCGCCCCTTATACGTTTGGACAGAACAGTCATCTCTGTTTCCACAATGTACTATTCAGGGGAAACGATGAAACATGTTATTCATACAAGAATAAATTTATATGCGTTAGTATACTGCGATAAAAGAAATTTAGACAATAGGGTTAAGTAGTAACACAAATTTAGTATATAGAAATCTGCCTAATCATAGCCAGAATGAGTTACCTTCTTCGTAGTATCAAAACTCAAGTTGCGGCTTTCAATGGATGTGTGTGTGTGTATATATGTGTGCATATGTATATATATGTGTATATATGTACATATATGAGTATATATGTACATATATGTGTGTGTATCATAATCTGGTGCCTCTAAATCGTAGTTGTGATTTTTGAATTTGTTACCACTTGAATAGAAGTGATGGATAGGTGATAAACCTGTCAAAACCTACTGATATATCAGAGCAGTAATAGAATAGGAAAAGTACAGTTTAAATATGCTATTAATTCATCAAGGGAAAACTAATAGAAAATAGAAGGGTTGACAGATAATATATGTACTTGATACACCCTCGACTAAACTGTTGGTCTAATAGATAACAAACATGCATTAAATACGACTGCTTTCAATGATAAATCACGCTATTTTAAATCGTAAAGAAGCAAAGAAAAATGGTTCCCCATCAAACTCAAACAATTCAAAACCATTTAGCTTTGATATATTTTGTTCTAATGCTCACTGAGTCATCAAACCAGTCATTGTAACACAATGGCCATGCAAAACTTTTTTTTCATTTCATCAAACAGTTGGGCTGCTGAAATGAAACTTTATTGTTTCATAACTGAAGTCAGTGATCAACAGTAGAAAAAAAATGAAAACAGAAAAAAAACTGAGAAGAAGATACAACATTCAAAGCTCAACTGTCCATCCGAACTAATCAGATGAAGGAATTCGAGGCAAAGAGAGGTGAAACAAGAGAGGGTAAGGAAAACCGTAGGAAACCAAATTAGTAAAGTATGCAATAAATTTGAGAGCTTACCTTTAGGTATATAGTCAAACTTTGTTTTGTTGCAAGTTGTCAATAATAATCTACCACTGCTTCGGTGGCGAAGTTAGTGGTGGGTAGCAAAAGATTGATACTCTGATTTAGTATCGTGATGGTGGACCATCACCACCATGGCAGAGCAAGTCTTCGTAGGCAGCGCAATGGAAGAAAGAGCAGAACAGACTTTGGTCAACTTAGCTCCGTCGTTTTGAAAAGGGGAAAAATAGAAGTGCCATTGTTATCGCCCGAGAAGAGAACGGGAGTAAATGAAAAATGAATAGGGAGAAGAGAAGAAAACGACAGAGGAAGTTGGAGAGTCCCGTGCAGAAGCGGGTTGGGGAACGTGGGTTGAGACGGTGGCAGAAATACGAAACTTCCCTAGCAGAATTGTTTGTTTGAAATTTGAAGTGTGGGCAATATGTACAGTCGGAGAAAGGCTTCGATTTGACCCTTTGATCAAAGGTTTTGCATTATAGTATAAGATATAAATGATGGAACATTAATCTGTAATCATAGACCTATAACATACCTTCACCAAGGCTCATCGAATATACGTTGAAACGAAGAGATTGACTCCTTGAACTAGATTCCAATTCAGCAAAGTGCTAGCTTCTGAACTGACGGCCACCGACTATTGAATAGCATTTGTTTTTATTTGATTTAAGCTTGGAAATGAAGGAGAGGGTAGGCATAATTTGACCTGAAATAGGGTAGATGGAGGCTTAAAAAATAGTGGAACTGTGTGGGTTATCATGCTTTTAAAGAGGAGAGAATATAGAGATAAATAGGATATAGATACTCTTATTTCTCTTACTCATTCTCTTCCTCTTATTTTATAAAAACCCAAGCCTCCTTGCCATTATATGGCCGCATCCACCTGGTCATACCATGGCTGAAATGCCATTTTCCCTATATGGGCTTCAAATATGTTTTTAGCTTGATTATATTTATCGCATTTAAATCTAATTTAAACGGTATCGAATCGTATACCGATTCATATATTTATAACTATTATAAATATATTTATTAATACTGCCTAAAAATTCAAATAAATTTTGTAATTAATATTTCATATTGTTAATTAATTTAATTAATCGATAACTATTATGAATTAATTAAATTATTTGGTCAAATGAGTATTCAACGTTTCAATTATGTGACATTTTAAGTGTAAATTTGGTTAGTGATTATTATTTATACTAGTTCTCTTCATCAAAATTACATCACTTTGGACTTATGGAATTTAGTAACGGTAAAAATTCCAACATCATCCACATTCAACTCTATAGTCCAAATACAAAGTCCTTGGTTCAATAATAACAATTATTATTAACCGAACTACTCTAGATAGAGATTTGACTTTGAGTTGACTTCAGTTGACTGTGATACCGACACCATATAACTGAAGAGCTGAATCCTTTCTTGAATAGTGTTTCAATTCTAATGCTTCCACTCGACCCAAATATAGTCATTTGATGGACACCGTGCCACGATTAAATTTTAATCAAAGCAGAGCTTCCACATTGAAGATCAATAGTATTCTCAAGTTAGGAGAACTGTGTAATTTTGTACATCAGCATTTTCTGTTTGACCTTAGTTATATTAACCAGTAGAAAACTATTGAGTGAATCATTCCACAGTTATCCAATAAATATTAGTAAGTAACCCCTTGGTACCTCAAGCAGCAATGGGTAGTACACTACCAAACACTTGGAGAGCGTTACATACTTTAGTTTCAATGGATGCATCGATATTCAGTCTCGATATATTTTAACTAGAATTATTTAATACAATATGTTTATTTTATCTCGATAAATCATTCATGGTCACAACGCATTGTAACAACTATCATAAAACATTCAATTTATGGATTTTCTATTAAATATCCTTCTAATTAAATTAATTAATTAGTGCATAATGCATTATATCAAGTATGTAATAGAAAAAAGATGCATTTTATTTTGAACAAGATTGGTTATCGAGTTAGATATATGAATTAAATTACACAATTGCCGCTATAACATACCCCTAACTCCATCGTTTAGAATGTAAAATAGTTACGATTAATTTGTAAAGGGACACCAAAAAAATTTGAATTTATTTATGTATTACCTTGGTTCATTCATTTCTATATTTGCCATACATATTAATGTCAAATTTCAACGCATGTCCACAAAGGAAAAACATATTCTAAATATGATATTCATAACCTAAAAAAATGAAATTAATCAAATTATATAAATATAATATATATGCAATAAATATTGACTTCAAAATAGTCCATATATTATTTTGCGATTACTCGTTTTAAGACATGAAAGCGAAACATATTTTCAGTAAGCATGGGTTATACACACAAAATATGTGTTACCATCCAACATAAATGAATCAAAAAAATAAACCATATTTCTTTTCTTTTTCAAAATATAGACATGTTGCATTATCAAATTTATTATAACTAACGCATTTAGTGCATTTATGATAATAAATTGGTTAATCTATTAACGTAAAAACCACATTTAATGCATTTATGATAGATTTAAATGCAATTTACCATCATGTAGTCTAGAATATAAACTAGAGTCGCAAAAAATGTAACATCCCTGTTCGAAGTTAAAGTAAGTTAAATATTTTAAAATGGATATTTTATTGAATTTAATTCTATAAATTGACTCTTTGGAATTATTTGATGATAAAAATAGAATATTGATTTAAAATTCTAATTTGAATTACATTTTTAAAGATTCAAAAGGTGTTTGGAAGTTTAATTAGGCAAAATAAATTATCTTTGTTGAACTTTGGAACTATTTTGAAAATAAAATAATTATTTTATACTTGTTGAAACTTGAAGAAAAAAAAGTAGTAATAAAAAAATTTGGATTAATATGCCTCGAGCGAAATTTTAATTAGAAATCGAATAGTGGTCAAGTGATAATGGTTCAAAATCATTTAAAATAAAATAAAACAAATTGGAAATTTTCTATTTGACCACACTTTTAATCCTTATCCTATTATCCTTAATTTTCCATTTCTACTTAACCTGTGACCTCTTTTCCTATCAAAACTTAATATCCAATTTTCACCTCAGCCCTATTTCACGAAACATAAATCAAACGAAAAGAATACATCGTAAGCAACGATAGAGTATCACTGCTTCAGGACGACATTAGATAGATGCTAATTGAAGGCAACTTCTAGAGATGGTGGTGCAGGCTATAGTTTCTTGACTCGATAAGGGACGCAGTTGTTGATGTGGCCACGTTTGGTGGTTAGGAGGAGGAGAAACAACGACACGGACGAAGACAAGAGGCATATGGTTGGCATTATAATATTCAATGCTGGTATCTATATGTTTGTTAGCGGCTATTGGGAGAATGGCTTATGTCTCGGTAGTGACTAGTGAGCATAACAACTTAATTTTAATTTATAATTAGTGAAGTTCTATCACTTATGCTTTTGATATACTGACTATATATTCATTTACTACTATATTGATGGACGGTATAATAATTTTAAGTGAAATTAAAATTCCATTTTATTTTGATTTACACAAATATCGTCCCTACTATGTTGAATCAATTGTAAGTTGAATTGCTTTAATTTTAATTAATATACACTAGTGAGTATAAGCTACCTTTTTATTGAGTAACAGTGAGTTAACTACTATTCTGAGCATTGGTGCCCAAGAGACCAAGACCCAATAAAGTAGGCTAATGTAAAGGAAATGAAGCCCAAAGGAGCCAGAGAACCAAATACAGGATAGTGAAGGAGGAAGTAGTAAGGTGAAAGAAGTCAAGGAATCTAATATGGCTCACTCTGTTTGGCTATAGAGATGAGCCAGACAGGTTTCCATGTTTGGTTGTTCGAACATCTAACTGGAACCCCTGTTTGGTAGTTCCAACACCGAACATATATTCAGTTGCTCCAGCACCAACATGAATTCCTATTCGGTGAGTAACTCAACAAATTAGAAACACCATCCAGTCCATATAATTACCAATCAAGACACTAAACAAAATGTCACGACCGATATGATTTCAACACAAAACCAATGGAGAGTAAACAAGACCGAGCCAAGGATGGTTATGAAAGGACCTGGCCAGTAGGATGTCCACGTCCATCCACCAAATCAATTGTCCTCGAACAAAGCTTTTTTAACCGAACCAAACAAATTGTTTATGGAATAGAATTTGAGTATATATGGAAATTTCTAATTGTTTCTTGTATATATGAAAATAACTGAACCGAGCAAGTTATATATAGAAATTGCCTGTTTTACCAAAGTGGCCTCTCTATCTCTACACTCCTATAAATATCCTACCTTCTAGCAACCATGGGGACAAATTTTGGAACCTATAAACTCTACCAAATAGAAGCAGCTGTACAGAGCTTATGGATTCCAATATTTGGCAATAAATCATTGTATGTTACATGCAAACGCTTATAAAAACTTAAATATAAGAAAAGGAATAAAAATGAATAGTGGATGTAGACTTGTTATGGTTGAACCACTATAAATCTACACGCACTTTACTTTTCTTGCATTATAATTCTATTGAACATATTGGTATAAGTCTGGAGGGGTTTATCTAATTTTTATGGAAATATTTTTGGTGTTATCATTGAGGGCATTCTCAGCGTGCCTCCTAATTATAAAAGTAAGACATGTGGTACTAGCGAGAATGCCAACCAAGCTACTACAAATTAGGACAACCATTCATCTAGTATATGGGGATCAGACTATTATGCCTTGGATCATGATACTCGCTTCGCCGCCCCATCAAGCTATTATGGACCAAATCATAACAAGCTTGGGGAAAATGCAGCCAATTGCATAAAACACTAAAGTAAGAGGAGTCCAGTACATAGGATCTAGAAGACGAAGGAGGTCACACTTTGGCAGCAAATCAAATCAAGGAAACCAAGGACCACAATGAGTGAATGCCAAGAAAATAGACAAAGCTAGGAGTTAGAGATACACCATGCCCAAGGATCAATACGGCACTAAAACGAAGATGAGAGGTGGTGGACTAGGACTAGCCATGGCCGATCCTTCCCGATCTAGGCAATGCTCCCATGTTTTCATAGAGATGGAAACTGACATAAGGTGAATTTATCATCGCAAAGGATCCTGAAGCAGGGAACAGAACCAAGATCATACATTATAGAAGAAATAAAAGAATATATTCACCCCAGTGGGGAGTTCTACTCAACCCCAATCATCCATTGATCCGGAAGATCGGATGGCGCGAATCATAAGGTAGTGTGTACGACGTGACCAAATGGAGCGTAGGATCAGAGAAAGAGTTGGTAGCCAATTTTCCATGGAAATAGAGACTGCAGTAGGAGTTTTCATATGCCTACCATGGACCCTTATCAAAGCTTGGATGATCCTATAGTCTGCAATGATGTGTGCAACATATGTTGATGACTACAGCAATAAAGGAAGTTTCTTTGCAAGTCTTTTCTCCACCTCGTATCGAATTTGGTGACTATGTGGTGTGCCTCCTTCCCCTTGGCTCAATCCATTCATAGGAGATGTTAAAGGAAAAATTTACAGCCAATTCCGGGTTCATACAGAGAAATCAAAGTGCTCGTACTCTTTGTCGGATGTAAAACAAAGAGAGGACGAAACATTACATAGTACTTGACTCGCTTTAACGTTGTAACCGCTAGCGTCTAGAATGTTGATGAATGATTGACTCTTATGGCATTATGTGGTGGTGTTCAACCTAAAATGAAGTTAGCTTGGAGGCTAACTTAGGAGAAACCATCTACCTTGCAGGACCTCTTCTATGAAGCAGTAAAGTGCATATTGTTGGAGGAAGTCACAGCTAGGCAACGGGCTGGAATGGTAGTTAAACCTTTGACATCTAAGGGTGCGAACGGTACGGCTAAAAATAATGAAGGTAGCGGTACTAAGAAAAAAAGCAATAATCAAAGCAACTCTAGTGGAAAGAAAATGGAATAGAAAAGATTCAGGTCTGGAATAAGGTTTGATAGCTATATGGATTCGAATGATGCTATATAAAACATCTACCTTGCCACGCATGCAGAATTCAAATGCAATAGGCCCACGTCAAAGAAGGAAATTGAAGCTGAGATAAATATAGGGTAGTATTGTAGGTTTCATGAATCCCATGGATATAACACTAATGAATGTCATTATTTTTGCAGAATATAATAGAAGAACACATTAGGGAGAGAAAATTGGAGTGGTATTTCTGGAATTCAAACGCTTCACCAACCTCTGTATAGTCGGTCCTGAAGCAAATCCTACTTTAAAATAGAGGTAAAGGATCTAGTGCTAACTGTGAGAAAAATGGGAGGCTTATAATCAATACCATAGTAGAGGACCTTATGTAATTGGCAGAAGTTGGGCTAAGATGGAAAGAAATGCGAAGTTGTTAAAGGACAAAGAAGCTTGCGTGTACACGATAGGCGAGGAGTGGAAAAACAAGGTCTCACATCAGAAGAAAGATGAGATAATCTTCAATGATAATGAATTACAACGTAAGTAGTGCCCGCATACATAGCCCTTAGGTATTTCGGCAATGCTTGGCCTGGCAGAAGTGAATTAGAATTTGGTAGATTGTAGGATTTCGATAAACATTCTATTCATAGACGCATTTGATAAAATGGGCAGTCCATCGAGGGTGTCACATCATGCAACCAACGATTGGATGGCTTTACATGAGAGAGCATAATGCCCGTGGGTAGGCTGAATTTATTTATCGAGATACGAACCCATCCCCAATTTGCCATACAAAAACAAAATTTCTTTTTGCAGATGGATTATCGGCATATGATCCTTTCCAAGAGCAGCCAACCTTGTTCGATTTCCGTGTAATGGTGGCTCAATGGTGCTTGACCATGAAATTCCCTATGACCAAAAAAGTAAGGGGAGTGGAAGGAAACCAAGATGTCGCTAGGGAGATTTATATGGTGAAGCTTAGAGAAAACAAACGATTGTGGGCATTTTTGCTCATATCATGGTGAATACAAAATGATAACAAGGAGCATAGAAATGACTAAATGATGCATAATAAAGGTGTCATCATGTAATCACAAGGGTAAGGCGAAGCGTTAGGGGAAAATTTAGCATAGTCAGAAAATATAGTCAAAGAAGTTGAAAAATGTTCTTAAGGTCGGGACATGCACCGAGGTCGACACCGCGTCTCAATCTGAGCCACAGATCGAAAATTTTGATTATCTTAAAAAAAATTACCACCTAACGGATTCGGCCACACCTTAGAGAGCTATTACCTACTTCAGGCAAATGGAATATTCAAAGGCATTGGAATACTCTACCAATATGTGGAGCTATTGGTCCAAGTTTTGTTCATTTCTGACTTGAAATGAAGGATTTATGGCACAAAAATGTGTGTAGTTCAAGTGGTTAAGTACCAATCTTCCAATGGAAAGGTCAGGAGTTCGATTCCTTGCAAGTACATTATTTATATGGACATGGGGAATGGTTCGGTAGAAAATCTAACCGTTGAGTGCCTAACCATTTGCAACGAAAGGAAGCTAGGACTAGGGAAGAGGAAGATAGCATAGCCAAAGGAAAAAAACCCCATGTTCGACACATTTGGTATGGAACATGAAAACCAGTTTGATATCTAGGCCATTGTGCAGGAAATCCAAATCGGTATGTGTAATGACTCGGAGTTACGAACACTTCATATTTAAATATCATAATTATTTAAGTATTTGAACCTTCGATTAAATATTATTAAATTGATTTAATAACCTTGTTAATACCCTTTCAAATAATAAGTAATGATGGTAATCTTGTTTTAGAAAAATGTTTAAAAAATAAATGCCCTGAAGAAATATTGATAATTTGATCGAAAATCGTTTTACCGATAAACAACTTTTCACTCATCAAAAGTTGTTCAAACTTTATTTACGTACACTTATTTTCTTAGGAGAACATTAATATGAAGTAAAAATGTTTTACCACTTATGAAAAATACGGTATTGATGATGTCATGGGTGATATCATAGAAGAGATTTTGTGTAAAGATAAAGGGTAATTTACAAAGGAGAAATGAGATGCAAAGTAAAAAGAGGATGCAAGGAACATGGGCGAAGTTCATGGCTGTGTAAAGGATATCTTAGGCTTTCTTAGTTCATTCATTACATTTTAAAGCTTGAAAATATCAAAAAGAACAAAAATGGCAGAAGTGATTAGCACTAATCCACTTCTATCTTCACTAATCTTTCTCTAATTAGCTCTAATCTCTTCAAAACTCCACCAAAAGTTCACCAACACCTTATAACACCTTAGAAAGCAAGGATATAAAGTAAAAAGTAGAAAAAACGAAAAAAAAATGGAGAGCTTGGGTTTGGCCATGAGTAGGGCTGTCAATTTCCTACGACCCGAAACCCGCACGGAAATTAGCAGGTTAACCCGACCCATTTAATTGGCAGGTCATTTTCGGGTCAACCCGAATTTGACCCGTTTATAAACGAGTGGGTTTCGGGTTGACCCGCCAACCCGAAACTGACCCGTTAACAACCCGTTTATACAGTATATAGGTTAAGCTGACCCGTTTACGACCCGCTCCGACCCGTTTATGACCCGTTTGTACCTTATACGGGTTATACGGGTTGACCCGACCCGTTTACGACCCATTCCGACCCATTTACGACCCAATTATACCTTATACGAGTTGACCCAACCCGTTTACACCTTATACGGGTTGACCTGACCCATTTACGACCCGACCCGACCCGACCCGACCCGACCCGACCCATTTATAATCGGGTTACACGGGTTGGGTCGGGTCAACCCGTTTATAAACGGGTCGGGTTCGGGTTGAGCATTTTCGACCCGTTTAATAAACGGGTTGACCCGACCCATTTAAAATCAACCCGAACCCGACTTGACCCGACCCAAACCTGACCCGACCCGACCCATTGACAGCCCTAGCCATGAGCATGGAAGGAAGGGGGAGATTTGCCTTGTGTGCTAATGGTTGGATATTTTGGAGTTTGGTGATGGTAGAAAGTTGTTTTTGATTCTTGTGTGTTTGGTCTCGTTGTAGTCTTGAGCTCAAGTTACTTACCTCACTATCTTGTATGTGTATATTGTGTGTGTATAAGTGTGTGTAAATATAAAGTTAAAGTAACATTAACTAATTAAAGTTATAAACTTTGGACCCTTTTGCTTTTCAAAGAAAACGACAACTTTATATTTATATCATCACTTGTATTACCTTCTATAATATGTGGCATAAAATATAATCTGTATTTTCATGTTTTGTTAGCTTATTTGTTGATTGAAGTATGTTTGAAAGTGTTTGAAGCGAGAATAGTCCCTATAAGTGCACTTCAATATCCCTTAGCTTTAACTTGTAGAAAAGGAAGATTTATGAACTTATCATGGGATAATATTATTTAGTTTTCAAATATTTTTCTGCATAGGAAATTAAGAATTGGTTTGGAAAGTTATAGAAATTTCGAAACCAAATTGTGAAATTTAGAAGTAGAAAGGTCGTTATGGATGCACTTTGAAAATGTCTTGTGTTCGGTGGTTTTCATAGTTAACTTTGAGAGACATCCTTAAGGGCTTCTTTACATATTTGATAATTACTATAAGAGTGCTTATTACTGAAAAATATTGAAGTGTAAATTATTCATTAACTTGTGAAACAAAGTTGCAGAACGTTATAGAGAGAAGAAGGTCGGTATATGAGCACTTTGAAATGTCCTATTTTTAGGAATTTTTTTAATTAATTTGATAGATATCCTAAGGGTCTTATTTGCATTTTTAGAGCTATTATATGTATACTTCTTACTATGAAAAAAAATTGGAGTTTAAAAGGTTTTGGAACTCGTCAAACAGAATGGCAAATGTTGGAGTAAAATGTCGCTAAACGATCATTTCAGTAAATACCTTGTTTTTGAAAATTTATATAAATAAATTGGGAATTTTTATTAAAGGATTATTTCCATGATTTTTAAGTAACCTAAAGGTTGTACTTACAATAAAATTTCTATAAGTAAATACCATAGTAGTTCATGAAGCTACTATAACAAAGTCTCAAAACAAATACATAATATCAGTCTGAAAACAAATACAATAGAAATCCCAAATACATAGATGCTCACTAATAAAAGAGCTGAAATAGAACAAATGAAACTGAAAGATATAAATAACTAGATAAGCAGAATCTCCATCGATTCCTAACTCCAGAAAGAGAAATCCAATGCTGTGAATACTCGGGCTGACCCGAGCGTAAAGCAAAACATAAAACACTCGAGTCAAGACATACATACTTATACAATGTAAACCAACTCAAGTGAACTGCAGTAAAAGTACAAGTAACTTAAAGGATGCTTGGTACCGCCTATCCTCTAAGGATCCTTTAAACTATTTACAAGGTAGTAATATTGCGCTATTATAATAATATCTACAGTAAAATAAACTTACTTTAAAATAGCATTGAAGGGTTACCCATATAGCCCCCAACACGTAATAGTCCCAGTAGTCCATCCAGTATCAGCATACCTCCAGATCGGGAGGCTACCCTAAATACTCCATGGGGTACGGGAGAAAAACAAACTCGTAGTAAGGCTCGCTATGCTAGGTGACATGGCACAACTAGGAAATGCCAGGGTAGATATACCAATTATGCTTTCGGGCTGGTGGCAATGCATAACAGCCACTGCTGTCCACCTTGGAACACACTCCCAATCAAAATCGGAGGATGGCCATCAAATCAACCACTATTATGAGTATAGTATTGAAGAAGTGTGTCCGATAGGAGGAGCCACCTCACTTGGCCCGTCGATCACTCCTGTTTTAGCCACCTTAAGCCAACTCACGGGAGTCGGGTCCACGTTCATACCTCAATAGGATCGTCGCTACCATCCTACTTCATTCTGGAATCTCAACCGCGTACATAGTTGTTAAAGTGGTTTTCGGTATCGACAGAGAGTATGTCCATATCCGATCCCGGTCTCTTTAACAACCAATCGTTATTATAACCGGTGGTAATAAATTTCAAAAATAGTTTATATTTCAAAAACCAAAACCATTTTTATTTCAAAACAATATTAAAATAAAAATAGTTTATCATTTCCATTTCAAACATAAATTTACCTTTCAAAAATCAAAATGCATTCAAAGTTATATCTTTTCGAAACCAAAATACTTGAAATCATTACACTTTGAAAATCATAACATTTTGAAATCATACATTTTGAAATCATACATTTTGAAATCATAAAACATTACTTTAATTCTTTACATTTGACAATTTATTCAGTTAAACCCAAATTTTCAAATTTCCAATTTAATTCAATTCAAACCATCAGTTTCAATTCAGTTTAGTTTTCCAACAAAACCATTTCAAATCTTATCGATTTCAAATATAGATTGATCCAAAAAATAAACTATTCAATCTTTAGTATATTTCCAAGCTTCAATATCCCACATTTCAAAACTAAATTTTATAATTTCATGTATCTCAAATTTAACTTCATTACTACTTAGTTTTGCAATATTCATTTCATAAATCCAACATCATTTTATTTTAAATACCATTCCAGTTACATTTCAAAAATGGTTTTATTTCAAATCAAAATACTCCATTTAAACTATTTAAAAATGAAGTTATCATACTTAATAATCAAATATTCAATTCCTAAAATTTTACTCTTTTCTGAGTTTATTTATTTGGTTAAAAACATTAAAACAGTGAAATTCCAGCTTTCCACAGCACTTAGAAAATGTTGCGGTAAGTTATATTTGAAAACAATTCAATTCAACAAAGACAACATTTAAAAACTTCTGTAATAGTTTCTGCAATTACAGCACTAACCAAGTGCTGCAATAGCCCTTAGTTAATTTTACCTTTTAGTTCACTTGCATCAACCACAACACTTACAAAGTGCTATAATATCCTTTACAACAGATTTTTAAGTTAACTTCAAAAATGATAGCATTTCTGAAGTGCTATTAATTTAATTTCCAGATTTCAACGAAATTTCAGAAACAATTAAACTTCAATTTAAACCATTTTAACTTATAAAAATCATATTTTTCCACTCAAAATGTTCATTTAAATACCCTTTAACTTATGATTTTTATAAAGTAAATTTCATAAATAAATATCAATTTTTTTATTAATTCACTTATTAAATTCAAGTGTACAAATTTCGCTAACATTTTATTTACTTTGCAATTAAATTTTAATTATCATTTCAAAATATAAAATTAATTTCCATTTTATTTACTTAACTTAACTTTTATTTTTAAACCTAATTTCACATTTCCAAGTCAAGTTATGTTTCAAATTACACTTTTATACATTCATTTTTTTAACCACTTTAATTCATAGAAAAATTCAATTGCACTTTATTTATTCATTTTAAATTAAAATTTAAATCAAATCATCATATTTTATTTACTTAACTTAAACTCTATTTTTATAAAATCACAAATTTCAAAATAAATTTATATTTCAAATTTCAACTTAACCATTCATTTATTTCACTTATTTAACTTGTAGAAAAATCACTTACACTTTATAAAAATCATTTAATTCAATTTAAATCAAAATATCATAAATTTACAATTTTAAAATACTTTAAAAATTCGAAAAAAATATATATAATAACCACGGATCTGTATAATATTTTCTAACCTAGGTCAAATGATACGCATAATATATCATTTCAATCCGTAATTTACAAAGAAAAATCCGGGTTCTATCATTTCAAAACCGGCAATCCCAAGTAAATGAAAATAAATAAAAATCGCTCAGGCCTATCATTTCAGCCCATAACGAGTTTTTCTGTTCTAAAGTCCATTCGGGTATGTATCATTTCAACCCATAGTGATTCTATTCTACATGGAACTTGCAGTGTGATAAACCAAAATAAATAAACAGTCTAGCAACATAGGGCAGTATCAGATGATATCACAGGTTATAAACAGGGTTTAACATCATATAATTCATATCGCAGGCATGTATAACATGATATAACAACTTCTACACATTCACTAACTATCAATTCACAGTTATGTAAGTATAAATGTCATGAGTGAATGCTCATCTTTTTACGCTGGAGTTAGCAAATCAAACACATAGAATAGATCCAAAAAGCACGACACAGCATGACTTTTGACTCAAGCGGGAGGAGAGCCAAGATATTAATCTTGTAAGCAACAAACCAAACAAGATAATATAACATAAATATTCAACACAAAACAATATAGAAACAAACTGAAAAATAAAAAGCAACAAAGACAAGAATAATTTGACCTTGCCTCAACCACACTAGTGCTCGGCCTAGGGGTTCTTTTGCTCGGCCATGATGGTGCAATAGATTCAGGTTTTGCATCAAAACTCATGGCTAGGCAAGTGTTTGAAAAGGTAGGAGTTGCAAAGTGAAGAATGCAAAGGCCAAGGCAAAAGAAAGGGTTTGGATGCACCACTTGGCTATGCTTGGTCATAGATTGGGCTCGACCATGCATCATATGGGTCAGGTCAGATTTGGAGTTGGCTGAAGTGATGGCCAGAGGAGGTGTAGCTGCTGGTGGTGGCTAAAATGGTGGCCGAAGTGAAAAGGGTGAAAACATGATCTCGGATAGGATGTTTGTGGAGCTTTGGCAATGTTTTGTGGTGTTAGCATCATGGGATGGTCACGGCCTGAATTGGTCAGAGAAGGAGGAGTGGTCGCTGCTGTAGACGGAGGAGGTGATGGTCGGTGGAGTTGATGTGGAGTAGAGGCCGAACAAACTTGAAGAAGAGGAAGAAAATCAATGAAAAAGAAGAAGGAAAAATTAGCAAAGCAAGCCATAAAAGAAACTTACAAAATTTTTTAGAAATGAAGCATGGCCACGAGTTGTGATGGTGAGAAGCTCCTCACGTGAAAATGAAGATGAAGCACATGGCTATGCATAAGGAAATGGAAGGCCAAACAAAATGAAAGGGCGAAAGCAAGTGAAAAGACAAGTCAATTGAAAAGTCACAAGTAATATGAAAAGCTTTTGACTCTTGGAATTTCTAATTTCTTTTAAATCAAAATAAACAAAATAAAATCAGTAAATAAAATAAAAATGAAAAAAAATAAAGTGGAAGTGAAAATAAATAAATATTTTTAGGAAAAATAGAAAATAAATAAGAAAATAGTTATTAAATTGAAACTAGAATTAAAAACTTTAAACAAAATACAATCAACATATGAAAATTATAACTACACTTTTAAAATGATTAAAAATAAAATTATATACATTGTCATATTACACATATGTACACAATTTAGAACATGATTTGACAAACAAAATATTATTTATATAAATTAAAATAACAATTTTGTTAAATAAACCATTTACATACAGTGGTTTAAAAAGCATAACTTTCACAATATCAATCAGATTTCAATGAAACGAAAAGCGGTATACTTAAAATTTAATTTTTTCATAATAAAAGATAAAATTCAAAAATTCAAAAATTTAAATTTTAAATTTAAAAGTCAAAGTTTGACCATGTTGACCAAAATTCACATTTTTGGAAAATATTCTATTTATTCATGTTTGCAATTCTAATTCACATAGAAATCAAAATTTATATTTAAAATAACAAAATTTATCCATTTTAATAAATAAAATAAAGTTTTTAAATTAGGAATTTCAATTAAAATAATTAAAATATACAATTAAAATAAACACAAAATACAGGGTTGTTACAAATTTCAGGTCTTTAGTTATCCATTTAAGTGGTGAAAACTGTTCGCAAAGATAGTGTTTTTACAGTGTTCTTTAACAAGGACTTTTAACAGCATTTATAAATGTTGTAGTAAATTTCTTATGGATCTAAGTGTTTAAAAATGATATTTAAATTTGGTAATTTTCTGTAGTATTTTTAGGAATGTTTTCTATCATATTTTTCAGTATTTTAAAGTTGGTTTGCAATTTAAATGTATTTTTAATATTTATATATGAAGGTTGCAAGTAAAGATGCTTTATAATATAAGACATATTTTTATTTTTATTTTCAAACTATAAATAAGTTATTTTCAGGTAATATTTTACATAGATATTTAAACATATTTATAAGTATTTTTAAATTATTTATATATATAAGTTTTGAAAAAGGTAAGTAACTATGTTTAACACTAGAAACCAATGAAGAAGGCTTATCTATTTGCGAGTGTTGAGATTGATGTTCGAGTATGGATAGAATCAAGAATGCTCTAACCTACTAGCTTTCCTCTTGGCCGAGAATAATTAACTTGGGAAGGTTGGAAACATGTTAACTGTGTTGATTTCGAATTCATTTATGAAAGTCAGTAGTTCTATACTTAACACTAAATGCCGATGAGGTAGACTAATCTATCCGTGAGAGTCAAAAATGAAATGTCTAGGAAAGGCTTGATATGCAACCAATGCTTTAACTTACCTAGCTTTACTCTTCAGCGAGGGATAATATAAGTTGGAATGCCAAAACTGATTTTATTATACACATCTTGAATTATATAAGCGGTCATTTTTAACTTGATAATTGATTAGTCGACTATCGGACTTAACCAAATATTAACTTAGATCTTTAGAAGAATGTTTTAAAGATAAGCATAAGTGAAACAGTTTTAGGCTTGTGGTGACAATGTCTAAGTGGCATTAGTCTTAAACCTTTTTGAATGGATTTGTGACATCAATTTGAGCCTTAAAATGGATATTTGAAGGAAATTATAAGTATTGAATCTTTAATAAAAAGACAGAAAAAGTAAAGGTTCAGTAAGGAATCTTGTTAATGATTTGTGAACATATTTATATTATTTGAGCTACGTATAGAAATATTTTTTTGAAGTATTGAAAGAGTACATATAAATTATAAAGATGGATAAATGAAATTTATTAGATAAAAGAAGTTTTACAAATAAAAAAGGTTTTAATTAATAAAAAGTATTAATTAAATAAAAAGGCTCGCTTATGTGACATAATCGTGCTTTGTGTGACATGATCGTGCTTGGTGTGTTTACTCGTTTATGGTTAGTATTTAGTCATGTACTTAACAGCAGAAGTTAAAAAACATGATATTTATACGAAACTTAGTCTCTATATGCGACTAATCTCGTTATTGTTGGAAAATTTCAAAAACATCGATTCAATTTTGAAGAGACTGGAATTAGTAAGTGTTTTACTTATCGAAAACCACTTCAAGATTGAGACACATGTTCTATCTTTTAAAAGTGGATCTATTCGAGATGTTGGAATCCATGTATGGTTTTGAGATCTGTTCGAGATGCGGGAATCCATTTGAGGACTTGTGTTCTATTCAAATGATGAAGACTCATGTGAAAGATGCTTACCGTGAATGAATTTTATCAATCCATATCTAGAGTATGCTTAATGATGTTGCGTCCAGGAGTGATCTCCACGAAAAATCGATTATGCGAATATACCTTAGCGGTTTTGATTGTACCCTCAATATGCTGTGATGTGATCAATGTAAGCATCACGGCTGTTTTCTAATTTATCCTCTTTACCCTAAATATTATCTATTAAATCATCTAATGTACTTATTAGATGAGTGGTTATTTTTAGAGGATAACCGTTATGGCAATCCGTGCAGTCTAAATAGTACCGTTTTATGCTAGCTACATATTTATTGAGTTTCTCATACCAGACCTATGTCTGATGCATGGTTTTTTTCCTAAATTCCTCGGTGCTCTTTCGAGTAGTATGAGAAATGTAGGTTTTTGTTTATGTTTATTGGAGCTCGAGCAGACGAGCTGGATGTTTCGCATGCCATAGTATACTTCTTCCATTGCATTGCTATTGTATATATCAGCATTTGTAAGGACAAGCTGTCCTAATTGTCCAAGCTGATGATAGTATTTAGAAATGTAAATCTGAAATGCTATGTATCTTATAGCAATAGTTTGTACTGTCTTTTGATATTATATATTATTGTTCTACTGTAATATTCTAATACTACGTTCTCTTCTTTCTTGTTTTCTTTTCTTTTACCGTAACAATCATTCTTTCCAACATTTGGTTGCTCAGCATACGATTATCATGAATGTATTAGTGTCGACATTTGGGGGTAGAAAAGGTTGGTTGTTATAGCTTGATATAAGAGCTGAAGGTTAAGCGAGAACCTCGACTTTGGTTGGTAATGACTCTTGAGATAGGGTAATGGAATGCCCTAGCTTGAGTTGAGTGTATCATATATATGAAAGCGTACTTGTAATACCTTACCTTAATGGTAATTACAACAATGAAAATTAAAGATATTATATGTTAATCCAAAAAATGGATCAACACCCTAGACTGAGTGTGAAAGCACCAGCCCTGTTCTTGTAGTGAAATAATACAGATAATAGGTATAGAAAAGGGCAGTAGAAGAAAAGAGACAAGAAGATTTTATAGTAGTTCGGCTGTTAACGAAGCCTACGTCCACTTTAGTTTATATTATAGACTGATTGCTGTTATAAATAGAGTCTGATTACAAGGCTTTTGATTGACCTTAGCTAGATTGATTCCCCAGAGATGGAATCCACTAAAGAATCACAGTGAATCTTTTTGGAGATTGTTGTAAGGGAGATGAAGAGTGAAGAAAGTTTCCAGCAGAGGTTCAGCAACCAATTCGAAGAAGATCATGTTTGTGTTACAGGTAGGATGGTATTTGTAGGGATTGGAGAGTTTTCGAGCCAGGCCTATTCACTGACTACTTGCAGATGGACCCAGGAAGACGCAACGAAGCTCGGCTCATGACCTAAGCCAAAACCGTGGATCGCTGGTGATCCATAAATTTAGCTCGCGTGCGAGCAGAACAATTAGCTCCTCTTTTCCCTTCTTCGCCAAGTTACTCGCCAAGAGTCCATGAACAAGCATGGATCTCTAGCGTTCCATGGTGTATGGATCGCTAGAGATCCATGGTATATGGATCGCTAGATATCCATACAATTAGCATATTTTGGCTTTCTTCGCTTCCCATGTGCCTTAGCGATCCAGTGATGAAGTATGGATCGTTAGCGATCCACGGCGTATGGATCGCTAACAATCCATGCACTTAGACTTTTTCTGGACTTTGATATCTGGCATGATTCTGTTGCTTTGTATCGACGTTGTTCGGATAGTATCATTGCATGTCACTTTGTTTTATTGATGATTTACTAGCAAGTTGTATTTAGTTGTTGATTGGACTAGACGGACGCTGGTCTCTTGGTTTACTCACACTCAATCGTTGCTTTAGCCTTTTTTGGTTGAGTTCTGAGCCATTTTGACTCCATTAAGTTGTTCCATATTCTCCTAGATCCTGATTGGTTAAAACCCAGATAATATTTGCCCCTAGAGTATGCCTTCGCTGAAAAGAAGGTGTTCTCTAGAAATAACTTCTTTTGAGTCTTCATTTTGTGAAATCTAGTTGATCGTGTCGAGGTTACCATGAAAATTTTGCTTTGACAGTTGAATTTTCAATGTGAATCGTTGGAGTCTACCTCAAGATGTTGTTTTAATTGATTGATTTCTAACAGCTGTTCGATTTTTTGTTTCAATCTAAATTTCAATTATAGGTATTGACGATGCAATCATTGCTCCGTAGCTTACGCAAGGGTTTAAGTCGGTAAGTGGTTGCATGATGTAAGTTTGGAGTTGTCCTATATAGTTGTAATTCGACGAACGGTGAAGCTAAGTTTTGCCTCGAATGATTATACGCCATTCAGGAGCGAAGTCTTGCCGTTGGTCATTAACTTCTTCTTTTCGAGAATTTGGTTAAGTTCCCGTCGATTTTTTTGAATTCCTGTGCAATTTTTTATTCCAAAATTGGATGTAGTGGAAGATTCAATCGTATTGCTCTTCCTATTTCTATTTTCCAGCGATCATGAAAAGAAAAGATTCCCACATCCCTTCTGACAGCGGCTCTATTATCGATCGTTGATCGATAATGGGTAAGTGTGGAAGTGATAATTTCAAAGGACGATATGGGTTGTTTTTTAAATGTAAGCAAGCTATCTACACTAGATTGTTTGTTCACATTATTCACTATACTGGACTCTTCTCATGTAGATAACACCCTGCATCTGCCCCAGTCAACACTCAGGACCCGATTGGTAAACATAGATCGACCTCCCTTGGATTTCTGGTGTTGGTTATACGAGGATAGTATTTAATGTTAAACATACCTGACAGGTTTGTATGCCAAGTTTTGTCATCGAAAATGACATTTCGATCATCCAATCTTTAGTCTAGCAGAGGTATTCCCACTCCTCCAGAAGCTGGGTCCTTCACAACTTAGGCTTCACTTATTATCCCTATCATATTGGAATGATTGATTAGAGTTAAATTACAAGGCATGGTTGCTCTTATAGAGTTGTAGTTGGAGTTCATTCAGGCACAATTTCAGCCTTCGGAAACTAGCGCATGAGTTGTCCGAGTGTGATTGTCTTTCCTTTGCATTTTTCATAATTCAATGCACACCAACCTCTGTCTTCGGGGATTATTGGCTTAATTGCTCGATTCTGGGCATTGTATGTGCAGCATACTCGTCTATTGTAATTCTATACATGTAAGTAATACTTCTGCGGTCATTCCGGCATATTCTATTCCACAACTTTGTTCCGAACTATGAATTAGCTTGGTCTAGCCAGTGCTATAGTGAATCCCTAATTATGCTCAATTGAATTCATTTCAACAAAGTGTTGGTGTAAATTCCTTAGACCGTAGGGCTGGTTACTTTGACTACTAAACCAACATGTTTTAGGAAGTTAGGTCTACTAAGTAATAAGTTCGATTGCCGCAGTTCGATTGACATGATGGCTCCTATCTTTGGGAACTAGAGATTTTATTGCTTGATCCCAAGATCCGATTTTTTGTAATGATGTCAGTAGGCATTAGAAAGATGCATTTCTGGCATCTTTTGTTAAAGTAAATTCTTCTGACTCCGACGTTGAGATCCTAATCATGTGTAGATTTCTATCTTCGTAAACTCATGTACGGATGACTCAAACCAGTGGATTTTTCCTTGATGTTGGGGATCTTCGGATAACGTAAGATTCCAGTTGGTAGGATTAAAGAGTCGATCAAGCTTTTGCTTCTATTTCCAAAAGCCACTGTATCAATAGTTTTGTAACATTCCTGTTTTTAAACAAATTTAAATTTGTAATTAATTTGATTCCTAGATTAAATTAAGAACTAATTTGGTAAATTAATATAAAAATTTGATTAAATTATGGATAGATTTATAATTAATTTGAATATTTGGGGATAAAATAAGAATTGTATTTGGAATATGGTGAATAAATTGGATTCTGGAGATAAATTGAATTTAATATTTTTATTTTTAAGCTAATAAGAATTTGTTTCTAATTTTATTTAAACTATGCATTATAATTTGGAAATGAAGTTTTGAATATGATTTTAAATATAACATGAATTTGATAAAAGAATCTAAAACACCTTTTTTTAAAAAAATGAATAAATATAGTTTAATATCTTAAGTTTAAAAATATAAATATATTGAAAATAAAAATTGTACTTACTAACTTATAAATATTTATAAGTAATGTACATAATTTAATTTCAAACCATCTTTTGCTTTAAAAAGATTTTTATAAATGATTAATAAAGAGATGTATTTACTTAAATAAGAAATATATATATATATATAAAGACTGTAAATAAAGGAATCGATTTGAAAATTCAACAAATTGATAACTTGATTCACTAATAAGAAAAAAACGGTTTTATCTTTAAAATAAATAAAGATTAATGATTTGGAATTCAAAAGTGAATATTTTATAAATAGGTCATAATTTGAAAATGTGAATTTGAAATTCAAATGTTGTTATATTGGAAAGTTATATTTTTAAATTAATATAGTAAGAGTTGTTTAAACTAAAATTTCATATTATTTAATATACATATCTCTTGAAAATCAATGAGGATTAAATTAAGAATTTACATACCTTCTTTTAAATTTGTTTGAATTAAATTGTAAATATAATATGATGTTTAAACAAGGTTAAATAAGAGGTTTAAAATGCTTTTGTCTTTTATACTTGAAAATAAAATATGTGTTTTATAAAATAGATTTAAAATAAAACATGTATATGATTTGTAAGTAAAAAGAAAATAAATAAAAGAAGGTCTAAAAACAAACATTAACAAAATAATTTTCATTAGGGACTTAGACATAAATTTGTTTGAATTGGACAAATGTTTAACAAGTAGTAATAGAGGTTAACAAGTGTTAAAATAAAATTACAAAACAACAAGTGGCATTTAAATTTATTTTCTTTTAAATTAAAATGTAAATAACATGAAAAAGAGTAATATTAAAATTCTTCTTTCATATTCAAATCTGAAAAGAAAAGAAAAAACTGAAAAAGAAAATTCAAAAGAAATTCAAAACAGTTTCAAATCCAAAGCAAGTTAAAGATCTGGGAAACAAAGCACAAACCAAAAAGGAAATCTAGAAGAAATTTAAACATCTGAAAACAAATTAGAAAAAAAACAGGATTAGGATCAAACAGTTTTCAAGCTTTCAACCTGGAAGTAGATTAGAGATAGCATTCAACCTGTAAAAGGTCAAATTCTTCAACCTAGAAAAGTAAATGCAACTCCAACCTGGAAGAAACAAGTTCTCAGGAAAAAAAAGGGAATGAAGTTGCAGGCAACTCAAAGCATGCAAGATCAACTACCTACTCAAACAAATAAAATGCAGATCAAAGAAAAGGAAAAAACTGCAGAATTTAAAGCAAGATCAAAACCTGTTCTTTGTTCCTCTCTGCTCTGTCTTTTCTCAGGTGAGAAACTAGATCTGAATACACTTTTATGTCTAGATGTTCTGATGGATTCTTGAATTAAAATAGGGGATAATGTTTTACTTTTATAAAATTGTATATGCATGTGTGTATCTGAGTAATGTTCATGCATATGCTCTCCACTGTTTAAAGTTGTAGAGTCAAAATCAGTAGAAAAAATTAGTACCTTCCCAATCCAATCAATATTATACTTTGATACCTAAATGAAAGTTGTTTGTTATTATATGATAATGGATTTAAAAATAATTTCAGGGAAAAATATAAGTTAATATTGTGTAAAATATTTATTTACAGTAAAATCATCTTAGATCAGAAAATTTGAGTATTTCAGTTTTACAATTTGATTATATAATTGTGTTCATAGTACAAAATAATGATTTTAGGTGAAGAAATTATAATTTTTAAGATTATAAATGATGAGGAATAGTGAGTTGAACTGGAAACTCGTTTTGGTCAAATTCCATTGATCAATGAAGAAATTGATAATGAGATTGCTGGTGAAGGAGGATGGTGTAGTGGGAATCATCAGAAAATTAACCGGAGAATTTATGATTCACCGTGGCAAACGTTTGACCATGATGTAGGGTTTAAACTTCTGGTTTGGTCGATGATGTTACTTGAATTCATGCATTATCAAGGTGATACTGGAGGTGATCGGACCAAGATAGGAGGGTGCGGGGGTCTTCGATGAGTTTGTGAACAAAGCGGCGTGGATGATCGTGGGCGAGAAGATCGGTGACGAAGGGTTTTCTGGTCGGGTTGGTTCCAGAATTTGGAACGAAGTGTTCGTTTTCGATTCGCGTTTGTGTTCTTCAATCTGGTTGGTCGTGAGGATTCGGGTGATCAACGGGGATGTGTGGGTGATCGAGGCGATGGTCGGAATGGCTTTGCTCGGCGGTGCACGTGCACCGTGCACATTTGGGGGTGCTGGAAATATTGATGATTGGGAAGACGATGTTGGATGCGGGTTTGACGTGAGGGAATTACGAAAATGCTCGAAGAAAGTTGTGCCGTGTGAAAGCTCGAAGTTGTGCTCGAGTTTTCCTGTGTTTTGCTCGAGTAAACCCATTTTTGGCTCAGGTTGATATCCTTATATAACTTGTACAGTTTTTTTTGTTTGATTAAAACAAAATACAGATTTTTTTTGTGAAGCATTATAGTTTTCGGATTTTAGTACAAAGCTTGAGGAAGTTTAAAAGTAAATTTTTAATAAGTTTTCTAAGACAAGTTTCAAACTTGGATTTAAATTCAAATATGATTTGAAAATAAATTGATGTGGATTGGAAATAGATTTTCGTGTTAGATTTCTAATAGTTTTCCAAAATGTAATTAATTAATGTGATTAAATGGATAATCAAGTAATGACTTGGTAATTAAAGATTGCTTGATTTCTTAATAATAAAAGGTTATTTGATTGTTTATTTACAATTAATTGTTTAAAGATAATTACTTATTAAAATATTAAAGTTAATAAATCAAGTAATTAATGAATGATTAAATAAAAATAATAATTACCTAGTGAAAGTAATTAAGAGTAGATAATTAAAGATTAAAGTAATTTAAGGAATAATTAATTAATAAAAGTAATTAAAATTTAATAAATTACAATTAAGGGTTAATTAATTAAGATGATTAATTAAAGAAATAATTAATTAATGAAAGTGATTAAGGATAATCACTCATTAAATTTTATTAATTAAATGGTAATTAATTAAGGATTAATTAATTAAGGTAATTAATTAAAGAAATGATTAAATTTATGAAGGTGGTTAAGACTAAATCAATTGTAGTTAATAGTAATAAATCATTGATTTAAAGATTACTAATGAAAGTAATTATGTGAGTAATAAATTTTAAAACCACACATTTTATTCACCTTAATCAAAGATGTTTGATTGTTATTAAATGTTGTGTGATGGATTGATATATTTGATATGTGAGGTAATGCTATGTGATGTGCTGAGCTGTTTCATTTGTGATGAATATACCATTGTATGAATATGAAAACCCTTTGACCCGTTAAACGACATTTGAAATTCGATGCGACAGGGAGTCGGATTCCAGTTGGTTATCCGAAACCTACATCGAATTGTAATGATGAATCTTTGTGATTGATTATTTTTTTATCTATGATCTATGAATGAAGATAAGAGTTATAGTTTATACCGCTTATCGATATTTATGCGCTTTAATTTGTGATGTGATGATTGTTGTTGCACTTTTGTGTAAAACCCCTGGACCACACCTATACACACACAAATATGGATTGCACGTGGAAATCAGTTAAGTCACATATTTTTAGAAATAGTTTTGAATTTGAATTTTTAATCCAAATGGTTTTGGAAATGGATTTGGGTTTAAAGCGAAAAACTTTTGAAAAGGTGTTTTAAAAATAAAAATTATCTTGAATAACTTGATTGAGTTTTTGAAATTTAAATAATTTGATTTAAATTTGAATTCAGTATTTGAAATTGAATTCTATGATTTGGGAACTAGGGTTTATAAAGGTCATTCAACTATAAATGGGTTTATATGGGATTTTAAACCATTTTAAAAATATGGCTTTGAGAATTTGAACGTAATCCAAGTTTACATTTGAAGGGTTTTCATCTGATCAAATGTAATCGGATTTCCCGAAATGAAAACCATCAAATAAAAATAGCTTTTATTTAAAGAAAGGATTTCCAAATTATGTTGAAAGGTATCAAGTTTGAAATGGAATTGAAATGTTTTGAAAACTAAAAAATGAGTCTTTGATTCAGAGACCGGGACAAGTTAATACAACTTGAATTGGAATTGTTTTGAAAGGCTATGAATGAATCTTTGGAAATAAATTTTGAAAACTATAAGTTAAATCTTGGTTTAAAGATTTAACCAGTTAATCCAATTGAAATAGAAATTGTTTTGAAATCCATGAGTGGATCTTTGTGAACGGGGTGAACTTTGTAAATTAAATCTTTTGTTAAAAGACTAAAGTGTGGAAATTGTTTAAACCATTAAAGGTTTTTGAAATGAATCTTTTGTGTTTAAAAGATTGGAAATGGTAATTTGTTTTAACCATTTGAATGAAAGGTTTTGGGCTTTAAGCTGTGATTTAACTGAGATCCCATATCCATATGTTTTTTTTAATATTGCGCTCATTATTCGGTTTAGCCGGGAGAGCACCTGTGCGTCATATAACCCATTCCGAATAATGATACGACATTATGGATAGCATCTGAAGACCGATGGTGAAGACCGGGTATTTGCGAGAACGATAGGATGACCTATCGATTGTCTCTGCACTGAGTCGCGCCGGTATAGAGATTCCCTAAGTGATGGGGAGTCCAATCGAGATTGTGAATACCGGATTTGCAAGGGCTTCTTCGGAAGTGCCTTCAGTTCTGTTCGTACCCGGAACAGACTTGTGTGGATGTATGTCTGACGTTACACTTTGAGATGTAAAACCAGTTTCTATCAAATACATTTCTGTTTAGCGGCGGAGATTTATTCTCTTAGCTTAACACCCTTCTCTGAGACATACGAGCTCTGGATCAGATGACTGCAGATCTTCCACTTCATCTCCGTGGATATCAGTCATACATAAATTTCACCAATCTAACGGTTCACCTTCATGATGCTTTAGTTCGTGAAAGACGTTTCCATCCGTGAAGGGTTTTTAGGATTAGATGACCACTGATCTACTGGTTTACCTTCACAACGCTTTGGTTTGCGAAAGGCATTCGCATTCAGAAAGGGTTTTTTGGATCAGATGACTGTTGATCTGCCGGTTTGCCTTCATGATGCTTTAGTTCATGAAAGACCTTCCCATTCGCGAAGGGTTTTTTGGATCAAATTACCACTGATCCACTAGTTAATCTTCACAATGCTTTAGTTTGTGAAAGACCTTCACGTTCGTAAAGGATTTTTTGGATCAGAGGACCGTCGGTCTACCATTTTTCCTTCATGATGCTTTAGTTCATGAAAGACCTTCCAGTTCGTGAAGGTTTTTTTGGGATCAGACGATCGCTGATCTACCGTTTCACCTTCATGACGTTTTAGTTCATAAAAGACTTTCACGTTCGTGAGTTGGATCGGAGGACTGATAATCTATCGGTTCACCTTCACGACACTTTATTTCATGAAAGATCTTCATGTTCGCGAAGGTTTTTTTTATTAGATGACCGCCGATCTACCGGTTCACCTTTACAACGCTCTTGCTCGTGAAAGATCATCACCTTTGCGAAGGGATTTTTATGGTCGGATGTACGGTGACCATACGGGCTTGGAATGATAATTTACTGATTCCAAGAAGAGTTTTTGGTCATGTATCTGACGCCCAGTTGTCTTAAAGCAATGATTCACCGACTTCAAGAGGAATTTTTTAGATTCAGCTCGAGGGAACATAGTATTATTGGTTCCCTTAGGCTAACATATTGGATCTGTTTGTTAGACGATCCTTTGGGCAAGACTTATCGACTCCACTAGCAACACCAGTTCTTAGAAGGGGGATTGACATGACTTGTCGAGGGCATAAAAACATTTCCTTCACCTTGCTATCTGCAATGCCCCTAGTGTCTCAGTACGACTCATTTTGAAAAGGAGAGTAGACAAGGATGGATGAGAAGACATCGCTTTAAGTTGTTGTCCCATTCCTTAGTTGCTAGCTAGCTAGAATGTTATTTGATAATCATCTTTTCCTCTGATTTCGTCAGTTAGCTGGGGCGCTTTTCTACTGGGTCTTAGTAGCCTTGCTTGGGTAGAAGGTCCCAAAAGTCCTGTAGATCCTCCACCATTTGGTATATTCTTTGGCATAGTGCCGGTTTTGCCTTCTTCTAACTGCACCGCTTCTAGTCTTTAGAATTGGTTTTCCTTCTCATAGAATTCTTTTAGTGTGGCAAGTTGTTTCATCCTTTAATGATTTCCGAAGGCCTTGCAGCAGACTGCATCCGTCAACCTCGCTTTGTCCATATGTTAGTCATACCTATAAAGAAGCAATTTCGAATCAGTTGTACAAAAGGTATAGTTGGCATGAGAAACTTCTTTGGATATTATGCATGTTGAATGGCTTCGGTGAATGGATTGCAACTTGGGAAGATGCTCTAATCCTTGTCAGATCGGTCCATTTTCAAGTTATTGCTGTTTATAATGCTTGAGAATGATATATGCTTGATTGTCTATGCTTGAATGACTTAAAATGCCGATTGAATGACAAATCACTTATGATAGGGTCATGGATCAGTGACGATCCAAAAAAAATTTCAAACTAGGTATGATCGGTCTGGGGTGACAAAGTAGGCGTTACAAGGTTGCACTCCAAATTTCAAGGTATTCTGAATTTGCACGTATTGTGGGCAAAAGAAGATGGATCAGCGTTGATGGATTGGTGGTATTTTACATGGAGTCCGACTCGAGAAAATTTGCCATTTGCTTGGAGTCAGCATATGATTTTCTTGGAGTCATAGTATTTGAAGTGCTGGGTTGGTGGCAAACATTGCTTGGAGCCATTTACATGTTTACTTGGAGAGAATCTTGGTTTTATCCGAGTCTGATTTTAGGTCAGAATTTCCTAGGTTTACTTTGAGTCAAATAGGTGATTACCAAAGTTTGACTTCGAGTCAGGACTTTCAGAATCTGCTTCAAGTCAAATGGGCGGTTACCCGAGTTTGACTTCGAGTCAATCCTAAAGTGAAATTTTTGACAGCCATTTTGACGATTTTCGATGATTTTTCACGACAATCATTCTTGATAGGAGCTCCATGATGGGATTCAAAGCTGGTCAGTCGGGAATGGTCACCATCTCCCTAGGAGCTTGGCCTTGTAATTGATTATATCCCTTTTGAATGACACCGATGGCGGTCACCCTAGCAATTCACTGGAGAAAGCATTATAACCCAAGCCAATTCAATGGATCGCTGGAGATCCATAGCTTATGGATAACTGGCGATCCAAAAAGTATGTTGGAAAGCGAGCCAATCCCTTAGCATCCTTCTCCCATCTTGTTCCATATTGGTCGCTGTAAATCAATGAAACGGTATGGATCGCTAGCGACCCATAGCATAGCATATGGATCGTTAGCAATCCACATACTTAGAATATTATTGGAATTTGCTTTCTAGAGTTTAAGGTGGTCTGGTGAAAAGGTATGGATCGCTAGCGATCGATGTACTTAGTTGATTGTGGAGCTTCGCCTTTTTGATTGCGTCTACTATCTCATGTTGATGTTCTCTATCCAATTTCATAGCTTGTTGCCTTATATTGATGATGATCCATATGCTGGTTGTATTGGGCTGCTATTGGATCATGATGCAAAAGGATTGGTGGACCCACGAGCTAACTATATGGATCGCTAGCGACCTATCACCTTAGCATTTGTTTGTTTGCTTTTCCTCCAATCCTTCTTGGTTGGTTCTTCTATTCTCAACAGCAAACCATCTAAGCAGAGATTGAGGATATAACTTATGAACCTATCTGATCCAAAGTAGATATCTAGATCTAAGCCTGAATTCATTTCTCAGTGAAAATACCAAAATGTTAACCCAAAAAATGGATCAACACCCTGGATTGAGTATGAAAGCACCAACCATATTCTTATAGAGAAATAATATAGATAATAGGTTAAAAAAGAACAGTAAAAGAAAAGAGACAAGAAGATTTTTATGGTGGTTCGGCTGTTAACGAGGCCTATGTCCACTTTATAGTTTTTATTATAGACTAATTATTGTTAGAAATAGAGTCTGATTACAAGGCTTTTGATTGTCCTTAGCTAGATTGAATCCACAGAGTTGGAATCTGTTGGAGAATCACAGTGAATACCTTTGGAGATTGTTGTGAGGGAGACGAACAGTGAAGAAAGTTTCCAACAGAGCTTCAGCAACCAGTCCGAAGAAGATCATGTTTATGTTCCAGGTAGAATGGTATTTATAAAGATTAGAGAGTTCCCATGCCAGGCATGTTCATTGACTACTTGCAGATGGACTCAGGAAGATGAAACGAAGCTCAGCTTATGACCCAAGACAAAATCATGGATCCTTAGCGATCCATAAATTTAGCTCGCGTTCGACCCGGTCACTTTGCTCCTCTTTTCTCTTCTTCACCTAGTTAGCTCGCTAAGAGTCCGTGAATAAGTATGGATCGCTAGCGATCAATGGTGTATGGATCAATCACGATTCATGCACTTAGCATATTTTGGCATTCTTCGCTTCCTGTGTGCCTTAGAGACCCATTGATGAAGTATGGATCGCTGGTGATCCATAGTGTACGGATCGATGGCGATCCATGCGCTTAGACTTTTTCTGGACTTTGATGTCTAGCATGATTTTGTTGCATTGTATCGATGTTGTTCGGGTAGTGTCATTGCATGTCGCTTTGTTTTGATGATGATTTACTAGCTAATTGTATTTAACTGCTGATTGGACTAGACGGACGCTGGTCTCTTGGTTTAGGCATACTCGGTCATTACTTTAGCCATTTTTGGTTGAGTTCTAAGCCGTTCTAACTCAATCAAGTCGTTCCATATTCTCCAGGATCCCGATGGGTTAAAAACCAGGATAACATTATGTAAGGTAACTTGTATAATTATGGATTGTTAAAGCATAGTTCAATTAATAAGGGAATAAATGATGTTTGTTTGTTACCCTACATTAATTAGTTTAGCTGTGGTCGGCTAGTTTATGAGCATCGGTATCCTTTATAGAATGATTTGACATGCTCAACCAATTTATGTGTAGTATTATCATTTGTAGAATTATTATCTTAATATTGCTCGACCAGTTTCTGTGCAATATTATCATTGGTTGATAACTTAGTCATGCTTGGTCGTTTGTGTGCATTATATTGGTTGTTGATTGTTAACTATGTTCGACCAGTTTATGAGAAGTTTTATCTTCTGTTGCATGGGTTGGGTAGAAAGCATTTGCAGACATGTTGAAACGAGCGCCATGTAGATTAAGTTTTATAGTTTGACTATAAGGCATTTGGCGACCATGTTGGGTAAAAAGTTAAGTATAGTAAAAGATTTTAAACTAAAATATGAAGAAAGATAAGATATTCTATGAATAAAAATTTGTGAAAACATTTGTTGTATGAAAGTAACTTTATATAAGTATGTTTTATAAATGAAAAGGATTTAAACTGATATTTTGAGAACGTAAATCACGATATTTTTGAAAATGTTTTAATGATTTTGAAAAAAATAAAAATAGTATTATTTAACGGTAGATATTTAGGAAATTGGTTTAGGAAATTGAGATCATGATACTTAGTAATATTTATGAAGTAATCGATACCACTTTGAAAATGGTTTTGGTTAAGTCCAAAAGGCATGGTTTGGATGTATCGGACTCACTTCAATCGCTTGGAAATAATTCTAATGATGACTGCAGCATCATCATCATTCATTTTTTTGTTTCAAGGTCGGAGATGCTACAAGAGCAGTTTGCTACGAAGTTGTTGGTAAAGAAGATTTTTATTCAAATCTCGAAAGTATGATTTGATATAAAAAAGATAAATATCTATATTTTTATTCCAAATGATTTGAAATAAAACCCGGTGTTTACTTCTAAAAATTTTTCTAAAATAAAATTTGATATGAACTTTTTGGTGTACAAAAGTTTTATATGTATACCATGAAGCAGCTTGAGTGGTAGTGGCATAGCCCGAAATGAATGTTGAAAACTTTTCATGTTTTCCCTTTTTGGGTAAAGAGTGTTTGATAAATAATTAGAAATTTTTTAGGTTATTTTATGGACATGTATGGTAGGTGCATTATGGTATGACATCTTATTTGGTAGTTTTCGTTTGTTAAAATGAAATAGGATTTCCGATGATTTTGCACAGTCGAAAACCTCCATATTATAATAGAACTTGAGGCTAAGTGTTATTTTGAAAATATAGAAGTAGAATCTTTGTAACTTTTGAATTAGGAAGGTAGTAAGTTAAAGAAGTTTTAAATTTTTGAAGATACTTGTTAAGTAAAACAAATTTGATGTTTGGTATATATTCTTAGGATGTTATAAAGTATTATACGAGTGATAAAGTGAAGCAAGTTTTTAAGAAATGTTTAATGAATGAAGTAATGAAATGTTTGTGAACTTGAAATTATGTTTTACGAAAGAGTTCATAAATGATTTTAGTGTTAAATAACATACTATTTGGATAAAAAGAATGTGAAAAAAAGAAACTGGTTTAGTTAAGAAACCAATAGGATAAGTACAATATCTCTACTTACATCATTTTATTTGCATGACAATTCTTGATCCAGTATTCAAGTGCATGATTTTGAGGTGATTTACACCGGTCCGAGCAAGGATCTTTCACTCGATTCTTGATAGCGAACACATGATACTGATTCTTGATATGATCCAAAAGTTTTCTATTATAGTATGTGGCTGTATAAGGAGGACGGATGTTCCTAGTCAACAAACCTGATTGAAGTCCTCACTAGAGAGGTCAGTCGATCCATACTAGTTTGGAAATGAAATTATGTGATCGAGCAAGTGACTAGATTTGACATTGTGTACGGATGATCCATGCACATCATACGGCTTTAGTATATGCATACTAAGTTTTGTTGGCTTATGAGGAGTTTAAGTGATGACTCTTTAATTTGTTATAAGACTGTGTGAATCGTTGACTAAGCAATAACCTGAGGCTATTGAGCGTGAGGTACGCTTAGTAGATTTTTTAATGTCCTTATGTGATAAGAAGATTTTTGAACTTGAGAAAACTGTGAGTTATATTTTCTTGTAATTTTAAATAATGTTGAGTATTGCTTTATGATTGTTCCTTTTGTTGGTCATGTGGGAATTTTGAGAACGAAATATGCTAAGTGGGAGAGAATGTAACAACCCGAAATTTCGGATACTTCGTATTAAAATATAGATATTTGTACCTTGGATTAAATATTATTAAATTGGTTTAATAACCTTGTTAACCCCCTTTCAAATTGTAAGTAATAATGATAAACTTGTTTTAGCAATGATTACAAAAATAAATTCTTTAAAGAAGTATTGATAATGTGATTGAAAATCATTTTATAGATAAATAGCTTTTTACTTGTCAGAAGTTATTCGAACTTTTTTTACGTACACTTATTGGCTTTGGAGAACATTAAGATAAAATAGAAATGTTTTTCCATTTATGGAATATAAAGTATTTAACGATGTCATGGGTGATGTGATAGAAAATATTTTGTGCGTATGGGTAAATGGGTAATTTACTAAGGAAAAATAAGGTGTAAAGTAAAAAGGGCATGAAAGGCACATGATAGAGGTGCTTAGCCATGTAAACCAGGGCTTAGGCTTGCTTATTTCATTCATTACATTTCAAAGCTTGAAAATATCAAAAAAACAAAAATGGTAGAAGTGATTAGCACTAATCCACTTCTATCTTCAATAATCTTTCTCTAATTAGCTCAAATCTCTTCCAAATTCCACCAAAACTTTCATCAACACCTTAGAAAGCAAGGCTTTAAATTCAAAAGTGGAAAAATATGAAAGAAAAGGAAGAGCTTGGGTTTAGCCGTGAGCATGGAAGGAATGGGTAGGTTTTGCCTTGGCTTCGATGTGTTAAAGGTTGGATATTTAGGAGTTTGGTGATGGTAGGAAATAGTTCTTTGATTCTGAAGTGTTTAGGCATGGATTTAGGTGAATTATCTCACTATCTTGTATGTATATTTTGTGTGTGTGTGTGTATGTGTGTTCAATTATAAAGTTAAAGTGACACTGACTAATTAAAGCTATAAACTTTGGACCTTTCTTGCTTTTGAAAGTAAATGACAACTTTATATTGTATAACATCACTTGTATTACCTTCTATAACATGTGGCATGCTCTATATTTTATAATTACATGTTTGGTTGGCCTGTGTGGTTTGTTGAGGTATGTTTGAAAGTGTTTGAAGTGAGAATAGTTGCAATAAGTGCACTTCAATATCCCTTAACTTCAACTTATGTAAATGGAAGATTTATGAACTTATCTTTAGATAATTTTGTTTGGTTGTTTTCTGCACATATTTTGGTGTACCTATCAATAAAAAATTGGTTTGGAAATTTATTGAAATTGTGAAACCAAATTGTGAAAGTTAGAAGTGAAAAGATTGCTATGGATGCTCTTTGAAAATATCTTATGTTCGACGATTTTCAAAGTTAACTTTGACTAAATCATAGGTGTTTCTTTGCATATGTGATAAGTAATATAAGATCATTTGTTACTGGAAAAATATTGAAGTTTAAATCATTCATTAACTTGAGAAACAAAGTTGCAAAAACGTTATAGCAAGAAGAAAGTCACATATGAGCACTTTGAAATGTCCCATTTTTGACAATATTTGTAATTAAATTAAAAGATGTCCTTAGGGGTTTCTTTTCATTTTTAGTAAATATTATATGTATTCTTATAATTGGGGAAAAAAATTAGATTTGAAAGATTTTGGAATTGGACAAAAAATGGCTAAATTTAGAGTAAAATATCGTTAAACGAACATTTTTGTAAATACCTTGTTTTCGGGAATATCATAAATAAATTAGGAATTATTCTTAAGGGTTTATTTCTAACCTTAGGATGGTACTTACTATAAAAATTTAAATTCTTAAATCATTTGTTTAAGTGGTGAAATATGGTCACAAAGAATGTGCTTTTCTATGTTGTTCATTAACAAGGACTTTTAACATCTTTTTTAAATGCTGTAGTAAGTTGCTTTTGATTTTAAATATTTAATAATGATATTTAAATTTGGTATTTTTCCTTAATTTTTTTAGAATGTTTTCTAACCTAGTTTGCATTATTCTAAAGTTGGGTACAAAGTTTAAATATATTTTTAGTATTTATTTGTGAATTTAGGAAGTAAAGTGGCTTTATAATATAAAACATGTTTTTATTTATTTTCTTAAAATTATAAATTAGTTATTTTCATGTAATATTTTTCATAGATATTTATAAGTATTTTAAAGTATTTATATATGTATATATATGTTTTCAAAAAAAAGTGATTAACTATGCTTAATACTAAAAGCCGATGAAGTAGGCTTATCTATTTGTGAGCATTAAGATTGATGTTCGAGTAGGGATAGAAGCAATAATGCTCTAACCTTTCGACTTCCCTCTTGATCGAGGAATACTTAAGTTGAGATGGTTGGAAACATGGTAATAGTTTTTATTTCTTACTCATTTACGAAGTTCATTAATACCGCACTTAACACTAAAAGCCGACGAGGTAGACTTATATATCTATGAGAGTCGAGAATGAAGTGTCTAGGCAGGACTTTGACATGCAACCAATGCTCTAACTTAACTGCCTTCACTCTTGAACGAAACGTAGTATAAGTTGGATTGCCAAAAATGTACTACGTATACGAATCTTGATTTTTATAAATGATTGTTTTTAACTGGATAGTCGATTAATCGACAATCGAACTTAACCAAATATTAAGTTAGATCTTTAAAAATATCTTTTAAAGATAAGCATAAGAGAAATGGTTTTGGTTTTTAATGACAAAAGTCTAAATAACATCGGTCTTAAACCTTTTTGAATGGATCTGTGAAAGTACTTAGTTCCTTAAAATGGATATTTTGAAGGAAATTATAAGTGTGGAATCTTTTGGAAAAAGATATAAAAAGTAAAGGTTTAAAGTAAGAAATAATGTTAATGATTTATGGATATACTTATACTATTTAAGATAATTATATGAGTACATTTTGAATTATTGAATAGAGCACAAACAAATTATAGAGATTGACAAATGAAGTTTTTTTAGATAAAAGAAGTTTTACTAATAAAAGTGGTTTTAATTAGTAAAAATTATTAATTAAATAAAAAAGGGATTAGAAGTCTCTTATGTGACTTGACATTGTTTTATGTGACTTGACTCTGCTTTGTGTGTTTACTCGTTAACGTAAAGTATTTAGTCATGTACTTAGCATGAAAAGTTCGCAAACGTAATGTGTATACGAAATTTAGATTCTATATGCGATTGTTCTTGTTATTGTTGAATATGACCAAATTCGTCTATTCATTCTTTAGAGACCGGGATCGGTAAATGTTTTACTTATCGTAAACCACTATAAGACTGAGATAAGTGTTTTATCTCTCGAAAACAGATCTATTCGAGATGTTGAAATCCATTTGTGGTTTCAAAAGCTGTTAAGATATGAGCATCCATTTGGGGATTCATGTTTTGTTCGAGTGATGAAGACTCGTATAGAAGATTCCGAATGTGAACTCAACATCGGAAATAGCTAAAACAGAGTAGGCTTTATAGCTTGGTGTTTAGCTAACCCGTAAATGGATATTGTCACTCCATATCTAGAGTACGTTTATCGATGTTGCATGCGAGAGGTGATGACATATACGATCACATGTTAGGGCATGTATCAGCTATGTTTACCCAGAGGTATATTTTATCTAGAGATATACGACGCTTAGAGGTAGTTTCTAACCCTTTTGTAGGAGATTTGATTAGTCTTGATCGAAGAGATCTCCATGGAAAATCCATTATACGAACATACCTTAGTGGTTTTGATTATACCCTCAATATGTTATGGTGTGATCAATATATGAGATAGTTGGATTCATTTTAGTCAATTTCCCTTGGAAATTCAATCCAAACAGAGATCAATAAGTCAATTGCCTAATATATTAATTCTCAACATACGTATGGTCCTTTGGTCCCCTCATAAGTAGATTAATGGTAGAAGTATACCTCCCATGTTCTTTCCCTTTGACATATTATATCACCTTATGTACTTATTAGATGAGTGGTTCTTTTAAGGGGATAATCGTTATGGCATTTCGTGCACACTCAAAATTATTGTTATATGCTAGCTACATATTTCTTAAGTTTCTCGTACCAAACTTATGTTTGATGCATGGTTTTTATTTTCCTTAAATTCCTCGCGGGCTCTTTCGACTAGTATGAGAAAAGTAAATTTTCATTAATGTTTATTGGAGCTTGAGCAGATGAGCTGAATGTTTCACCTACCGTACTATTCTTATTTCCGCTGCATTACTACTATATATATCAGCATTTATGATGGCATGTGATTATAACTGTCCAGGATGATGATAGTATTTACAATTGTAACTCTGAAATGCTATGTAATTTAGAGTGATAATTTGTACTGTCTTTTGATACTATATATTATCGTTCCACTATCAGATTCTTATATCGCATTCTTTTCTTTCATTTTACCCTAACAATCAGTCTTTTTGTTCACAAAGGCAAATCATTATAGAAGGATAGGTGTTGGATAGGAAATGTTACATGTAGGGATCGAGCTAAATGGTGAAGGAGAAGTCTAACCAAGGAAAAACCAAACCGAGGAAAGGCCAAACCAAGGAGAAACCGAACCTAAGAGGAAAGTGCAAGGACTTAGCCAACAAGATACCCACTAGACCACCTCCGAATTGATCTTTCCAACCGAACCAAACGGGTTATACTGGAATGAAATATGAGTCCATATGGAAACTTATTATTATATTGTGTATGTATGGAAATATCCAAACCTAGCGAGTTATAGATGGAAATTGCCTGATTTACCAGACTAACCACCATACCTCTCAACTTTTATAAATACCAAAGCTTCCAACAACAATGAGGGACAATTTAGGAGAGCTAAGCTTACAACAGTAAAGGCAGATAATTTAGGAAAATCTAGAATTAGCCTAGCAGGAACAGGCTAGCATGATCTGTCTAACAAGAGTAGCTTAGTAGGATCTGCTAATAGAAATAGCTTGGCAGAATTTATCTAACGGGAGCAGCCTAGTAGGAATAGCTGAGCAGGATCTGCCAAATAGGAACAACTGAATATGAATAGGTAGGATGGAATTGTTGGACAGGAATAGCTGAACAGACTTCCTTGAGCTATATCTTACTACCTTTTGAGATACAAATCTATATTTTATATCTTAGGCATTATATTAATAATCTGTAAGAAGAATAATGAAAATGGACAGTGGATGTAGTCACATTACGAAAGAACCACTATAAATCTTTGTGTTCTTTACTTTACTGCAATTTACTTTCTACATAACCTATATGCTATCTTCTCTTTGAAAAGTGATCATGATATAAATATAATAGCTGTGTTTTACACCCTGTATTCACAACTGAACAACAAACCGAATGGAGGTGTCTGCCCATTTTTTATGCAAACATTTTTGGTGTTTTCATTAAGAAACTGATTTTCAACATGCTTAAATAAAAAGGTTGGCACTACCATCGGGAATGCAAGGAGCATTAGCACACCTAAGTATACAACTGTTAATTATGATAATCACTTAGCAAGCATTCCAATGTCAGTAGATGTAATTACCTGAGTCAACCTGGGTAGATTTATGGCCAGGCTAAACAAATAATTATTACCCAACATCAAGCAATGGTGTACCAACTTATGACACGTTTGGATAGCCGCAAACTATTGGTCACAACACTTGAACAAAATGGCGATCCTACTCTAGGGAAGCAAAAGGCAAAGGGGGGTCGTAGTCTGATAAAGAATTCGATCAAAAGAGTTAAAGTGATGGAAGAAGGAAGACTCCAGGGATAAATTAAGCAAGAGCTTAGCCCAAAGATAGACTCAGGATGCGGTTCTCCGCCAAAAGAGATTGGATAGTGCCGAACTGAGGGCAGCTACCACAAATTCTTCTTATTCCCTCTTTGAAATCGTGGTCAATGAAGGACAAAATGATCATTAATGTAGCACCCATAATTTTTAGTTCATATTGTTCAGGATAATTAATTAGATAGATTAAATAGAATAATGTATATATTTAGGGAGAATGAGATTTGGTTAATTAGTGTGGTCGTGCCAAACTCAATGAATTAAGTAAGATTGTTTTAATTTTTTAGCACAGATGAGAATGATTAAGATTGGCATCTTAGGAAATAGACCTAAACCCTTTGCCTTAAAACCTTACTCCTTATTCCATTCTTATTTTTCCATCATTCACAAAACAACTAAAGAAAACTAAGGGATGCCTGCCATTAAAGAAATTTCAATTCTAGAGATTCAAGGGAAAAGCTTAGAAAATCAATGCAACACCAAATCTCAAACTCCAACCATTAACCTAAGGTGAATAATAATACTTATCATCTCTTAAATTTTCTTTTTGATTCAGTTACGGATAATACCCAAATATTATGTGTTTGATTGGTTAAGTTATGATCTAATAGTCGTTGTTTGGATAGAATAATGGTTAATGGAAATTTATTGGAAATAGCTTAATTTGGTTATATAGTTAAATCCAAAGTTTTTAATTTGAGAATTTTCCAAAGTGATAGGAATTTTTTATGAATTTCCTAAGGTTAAATAGGCAAAATTCGAGTTTGATTTATTAATGATAATTAAATGTGAATTTTGGACCCGAATATTTTGTATATCAAAAGAAATATAATTTTGGAATTAATTTGAATTTTTGGGATTATTCCCATATAATTTTGAATTATAGAGAATTATTTATGCTAGAGTATGTATATAAAAGTTTAACTAATTATGGTTTGTAATTAATTATGTGAAAAAATGCTTTGAATCTCGAAAATAAGGTGCGGTAGTTTTCAGTAAAGAAAATTGATAAAGATTTTCTAGCCAATAAGTTTTTGACAAATTATAGAGGTTTGGTGAAAAGAAACAACTTTTTAAAGTAATATTGTAGTTTTAAAGTTATTTACAACTCTACCATGTCAACTTCCGCAATGTCTCACTACATCTCACCACACATCGTAATCGATGTGGCATAAGACAATGTCACATGACAAATTATACCCTTACCCTTCATTCCATTCTCATATTTCCATCATTCACAAAACAACTAAAGAAACTAAGAGAGGCCAGCCATAGAAGGAAGTCAAAATCTTAAAGTTCAAGGGAAAAGCTTAGGAAATCAAAGAAATACCAAATCTCAGACTCAAACCAATAATCTAAGTTGAAAAATTACACTTATCATCTCTTTAAATTTTGTTTTGATTCAGTTATTGGTAATACCTGAATCTTATGTGTTTTATAGGTCAATTTATGATCCAGCAATCATTGTTTGAATAGAATAATGTTAATGAGAATTTACTGGAAATAGTTTAATTCGGGTTTGGGGTTAAGTCTAATGTTTTTAATTTAAATTTTCCAAAGTGATAAGAATTTACTTTGAATTTTGTAAGGTTAAATAGGAAAAAATTCTAATTTGATTTATTAAAGATAACTAAATGTTAGTTTTGGACCTCGAATATTCTGTATGTCAAAAGAAATATAATTTTGGAATTAATGAGAATTTTTAGGATATTTCCCATGTAATTTTGAATTATAGAGAATTATTTATTCTAGAGTATTATATAAAAGTATAATTAATTATGGTTAGTAATTAATCATTTGAAATAATGTTTTGGATCTTGGAAATAAGGTGTAGTAGTTTTGCAGTAAAGAAAATTAATATATTTTGATAGCTAACAAGCTCTTGACAAATTATAGAGCTTTGGTGAAAACAAACAACTTTTTATAGTAATATTGAAGTTTTTAAGTTATTTACAACTCTGCCATGTAGACATCGACCATGTTTCACCACATCTCACCACACTTCATCGTCATCGACGTGGCATAAAACAATGTCGCATGATGTAAACGAGCTTGGCATGAAGTTGACTTTTTGAGCCTCATGGGGACATGGTAATAAAGGTTAAGAGGAAGGACTCCACTGGGCATTTCGATGTTAAACATGTCGCACTTTATACAAAGAAGCATATAGCCACGTTTTATATTAAGAAGCATGCATGCTGCATATTTTACTTAATATTTTGCGTCACCTACCCAAATTGTTATTGAGCCTATTCTATGTCGCATTTAATTTTTCATCGAGCCTAACCCATGCTTTTTGTTCTCGTCGAGCCTTGATAGGCCGCTTTTAACTATTGTCGATTTACCCTATGATGCTTTAATATTGTTATCGAGCTTTCTAAATGCTTTTAACTAGTCTTCGAGTTTGTAAATAGGTGGATAGCCTGTATATCATGTGGATCGACAATTTCATTGTCATCGACGCATGATGTGGCATGTTTAGTCTTGAAGCTTTAATAGGAAGAAAGCTTTAACTTTTACATCAACATGATATAATGTTGACGTTGATCAAACTAAGTTGTTTTGAAAGAAATTATCAATCTTGTACATGGAAATATAAAAAGGGTTTTACAAATGGCATTTGAATTTGAAAATACAAAGAGATTATTTCCTTGTTTAAATTATGGGTTAAGGGTATTTACTGCATTGTGAATCAACGGAGTAAAATCAACATTAGAAGGTGAGAGGTGAATAATGTTTAATGGATTATATGAATATTTTTCAAATCTTTTAAGATTCTCCTTGGAATGATATAATTAACAAGCACATAATCAAAGTGAAGATAAAAGTAAATGCAGTAAAAGAAAAAGAAAAGAACACACAGAGATTTTATGTTAGTTCAGAGTTACCCTACATCCAGTCCTGAACAATTCCTTGTATGGATTTCTTTTCAACTAGTAAATGTTAATACAATCTCGATTTCATGGCTATGAGACACACCCTCCCGAATCCTGACCTCTTGGTAGAGTCACTTGATTTTCGAGCTACAAGCACACCCACTATATTTATGGGCTACTAAGCACACCCAATTGATTTTATGGGCTACAATCACACACACAAGTATTGCAGTATGATTTGATAAAGTTTTACAAGCTTGGATTTTTGATCTTGATTACTATTAATCCTATAACTCTTGAATTGTGTTTTGATTTGGTTCGAGTGATAGAGTTAAGAGAAATCAGAGAGTAGATGAGCAAGAATCAAATTAGTGATGATTGAATTTTATTCTTGTTGAATTTTGGAAAAGGTTGCATATATTTTGATTTAGAAAATGAGAAAGTGGAAGGAGGAGAGACGAGTAAGAAAATGATGATTAAAAATTTTGTTTGGAGGTCTAGTATGTTTAGAGGAACAACGGTTATATCCGTTCGTGAAGACATACGATGAAAAGACACTTTTTTTTATATCTAAATTTTGGAAAAAGCGATTATATGTCGACATATATGCATAGATTATGTCAACATAATCTTTTTGGAAATTTGAAAATGCTTTAAAACATTATTTTGAAAACTCGTTGTTTAATGAAATAGTTTGATACTTTGTAAAATCATTTAAGTATAGTTTATACGTATTTTAATCATAATAAAATTTTACATAATAATTTTGAAAATTTTAATAGTGGAAATTTAGATCGCAGCCTTAAAACGGAAGAATATTGCAAAACGGGTCCATGTGTAAGTTTTATTATAAAGCGGGTCCCTGTTTTTGCTGCAGAATAATTGCTAACATTTCTACAACTATTCAGGAATACTTGCTGATAGTAAATACTGTTGTTGAAATGTCAGCAAAAATTGAATATTATTGCTGATAATCATGTAATTGTTGCTGAATAATTATATATCAACTAAAATTTATATTTGTGCAACAATATGTGCAATTATTCTACATTGTTGCTGATATGTGCGCAGCTATTCCATAAAATAAGGTACTTTTGGCTTATTATTGCTGATTTGTATGCAACTTATGGATTATTGCTTTTTTCGTTGCAATTATGCGAATAAGTTGTGTTCTATGCAATATTGATTATTTTTTAAGTATACAAAATTTCATCATTTTTTCCTTGATTATTATGCAATAATGTGTTATTTGAATAAATGTAGATAGTAAATTTGGAAGATTGAACTAAACAGAAAAAATTGCATGAATCAATGCAATTTTTTACTAAAGTTGCTGAAATATCGGCAATTCAAGAAAAATTATAGAATTCCCTGAAGTGCGAATTTTGTTGTTTTTTTAGGTTTTGATGAATTTTTGTTATGTTTTTTTTGCATTGATATGAAGATGTTTATATGTTGAAATAAGTTTTGAAGTTTGGTAATTTTTTACGATGTTTTTTGTTGTTTTTTTGTTGATTTTTTAAAAACAGGGACTTAATTTATAAAGTTTTAAGACAGATACTTTTCGTGTATTTTGAAACCTATCAGGGACCTATGCCAAAGGTACCCGTTTTAATATTTATACATAAAATCAATATTATTATGACTTTTAAAGTATAAAAAATTATATATATATATATATATATCTGTGTGTGTGTGTGTGTATAAACTTTAAAACACTAAAATAATATATGTACATGTGTGCTCTCATCTACTTTAGACGATCACACGTTTCTCTCAAAAAACTTAAAAAGGCTAAAATAATATCATTATATGAATAAAAGATTGAAAATCATTTTGAGAAATATGTTGAAAATATTATTTTAAAACCAAGATATTTGAAAAAAAAAATTAGATAGGGAGAGAGAGGGAGAGAGATCAAAAAAGTGTTATCATGGTATTAAAATAAATTGTACGACTCTATAATTATCTAGAATGTCTTGAAACCTTGAAGTCTTTAATACTTACGAGTCTTCATTCTCTAATTCTTGAAACTCTATATCAGCATCTTGAATCTACTCTTCATAGTGTACAGTCTTCTTAATCAACATTTGTCTAATATCTTGCATTATATACTTTATATAACTTAATAAAACATTAGTATTTATATTTTATATGATGTTTATAGTTTTTATCATCAAAACCAATACGTAAGTTACTAACACACACATCATTAATAAAATGAATGCAAGGACTTTAATTATGGATGTCAATGCTAATACGCCAAGCTTGTAAACGGTAGAGAGCCATTTATTGCAAAAATTTAACTTCAAACCTTTGGCACACGAAGGTATAACTTAATGAGTTTGGAATGAAATAGTTTGAGGTTATCAATGTATGTCACCGTGAAATTTAAATAATTAAAGGAAAATAACTTAATTAGGGACACCAATATAAATATAAGTTATACATATGGATAACACGGATTAATGTTAAGCATATGGGTATCACAGGATAAATTAAAACATGTGGATAGCATGGATTACTGTTTAATATGTATGTAGCATGGAGTAAAGTCAAACATGTGGGTAACATGGGATAAATAGAAAAATTTGGACAACATGAATTATATGGCCAAGTGATTAATTCATAATCATCCTAGGAAAACTATGTGATGTATGATGAATAGTCTACATCATGCCGAAGATGGATAGTCTCTAATTGGTTAACTTAAGCGTTCATAGTCATCCTAGAAAAACTATGAGATGTGAGATGGATAGTCCACGTTGGTTTAAATAATAAAATGTGAGATGGGTAGTCCAAATTAGCTTAAGCAAATAAAATGTGGGATGAACGGTCCACAAAAATATAAGACGGATAATCGTTGAGAACTTAGATGGTCTAATAAATAAGGGATGGGTAATCTAGTATATACGAGTTGTTTACATATGATTATATTATTTTGTTATAACCATTGTGGATGTAAGAGCATAATATATGGTTAAGATGAGTAATTGGGTATTAGTAAGGAGAAACACGTTTTGCACAGTAATGTGGCCTCATTATATATCTATTAGTTTGAGATGACAGATTATTGTTCACACCTGACTTTTTGTCTGACCCGAAGTTTTTTTCTTTCCCATTAAACTTTCTGGTGCTCATTTGAGTAGATCAAGATTAAGGGTTTTTCAGGTTCACTTTAGACGAACAAGCTTCCGGAAACGTGTAGGAGGCAATCTAGCCATAGGAGCTACATATCTAATTTCTGTTGTGTTTTGATTTTGCTTTTGTGTTGTAATGACAAGTTGTATTAAATTCCAAATACTTGACTCTGACCATCCAAAGGGGCATCTTCACGTATCGCTCTTGAAATATGTTGTAATAATATATTCTCGTTGCAGTGATTTGCAGATTGGGATTATGTAATGAAATCGACATCTTATTGTAAAATGAGATGAGAAAATATTATTTTAGAAATCTTGTTGAATTTCCATATTCATATGTATTTGGTATTATCAAAATGATTAAAATACTACATTTTGTCGCTAGAATAATAACTATGGATGACTGCAGCATTCGTAGCACTAGTTTCAGACCTCAAAATGAAGGTTGTTACAATTTGGTATCAAAGCATAGGTTTATGTAAACTTAAAAGGAATTTAAACCTAAAAGATTTTTAAAATATAATCCAATGAATCAAAGAATAAGATTGGTGTTGGGATAATGCTATAATAATGTACTTGTATTTTTCTATATATGAGTATGCATCCCACTCTCTCTTAGACCGTTCTTCTGTATCTTACTAAGTCTCATACGCAGATTTACGAGAAATAAAGGTATGGAAGCAGGGACTGGAAAAGTGAATCCAGGTGGAGGAAGAACCATAACTAACGAAAATGCTCGACCCAATACTAGGAGAAACTAGGACAGACAATTGATAATCAAAACGCAAATGCCAAGGTAGGTGTTGGAATCCCACCAGTAGATATGGGGACGATGTATCATCTCTTCGTTAACTTAATGCAAGATGGAGAGGTGACAGGAGTAGTTGGAGGAAATGCTATGAATGCGGAAGGAGCGAATCCCATGGAACCAGTTGGCAATAATTATGCCAAGCTAAGTAAGGATCATACCAGTCTTAGAGGAAAGCCTTTTCTTGGAACAGAGGATGCTGTAGAGGTTGAAAATTGGCATTTGCATTGCGAGAGAATTTTCGCTGCTCTTGGTTTGGACGATGAGCGAAGAGAAGATTGATTTCGAGGTAGTTGCAGGTTGCAACATTGTTCTGGTGCAATAGAGTTACCATGGGAGTGCCAGAAGAAGAGTTAACTCGGGTATATTTCTAAAGGAGATTCGAGGAGAGATTATTATCGGAGGTAGCTTCGTCTGCTTTGCTCAAGAAATTTATGGATTTGGAGCGGAGGAAGATGTCAGTGTTGGAGTATTCTACGAAGTTTGATGAGCTATCCAGTTATGGATATGTCACTGTGGACACTATCATTAAGATGAATGAAAAATTTATCTGATGGTTAAGGCCGAAAATTGCTAAGGCAACCATGCCACATCTCTGAGATCCATCAAATGTATTAGTGGAGATGGTGATTAGAAATGAAGAAATTCTTTCTATCCTCAGGAAGAAGAAGCAACGAAGACTAAGGGTTCACATAATAAGAAGAGAAAATTCTTTAAGAAGATGAGTGCTCAAAATGGAAGAGCAGCTAAGAAGCAGAAGATTGATATTGTATGTTATAAGTGCGATAAGAAGGGGCACTATCCTAATGAGTGCCGCCCGGGAGTTGGAATGGTGGTTGTGGGGGAAGCAGAATGTGAAGTTCTTTAACTGCAACCAAGTGGGGCGTTATCAGAACAAGGGTCCAGAAGACGCCAAGGCCGTGAAAGGTAAAGTCTATGCTTTGGAACCATCACCTTCTAGTCTAACAATAGTTAAGAAGGGAAAATCTATGATGGAAGGTACGCATTTGATCCATTGTATACCAGTTAGGATACTATTTTCTATCAGTGCATCACATTCATTTATATGTCAGCTTTGGTAGATAAGTTATGTTTAGCACCTTCATACCTAGTTGCTTCCTTAAGGGTTGCGGATCCGATAGGAGGTTATGCAATTTTGGGATGAGATATGACTAGTTAGAACTTGATTTGTTTGGTTATAAATTTGCATGAGGTTTGTATGTCTTTGATTTCATAAACTTCGGGATCATATTGGGTATGGATTGGTTTGGTAGATATGAAGCTAGGATGTTTTGACAAGAACGGTAAAAGTCATTGAGACATCCTAGCAGTAGTGACCGAATAGCATACTCAGTCGAGAATTCGATAACAGGAATTTGTACTTTTCTGAATGCTAGAGAAGAAGAAGAAGAGTTGAACTGGGTTTTGGTAGCAAGAGAATTTGCAAATTTTTTTGAGCCAGTCATAGGACTGCCACAGAAATGAGCTATTGAGTTCCGAAAAGGTCTTATGCTAGCAACAGAACCTGTAAGTAGACCACCTAGTAAGATGACACACACCAAGATGAAGGAGTTGAAGGTAAAGCTAGTGGACTTAGAAGAAAAGAGTTTTATTAGACCAAATTGTTCATCTTAGAGAGCGTGTGGTGCTTGTGAAGAAAGGAGATGGGTCATTAAGGTTGTGTATTAACTATCATAAGTTGAATGAGAAGGCGATCAAGAATAGTTATCCTTTTCCCAGAATCGATGCTTATTCAATAAGTTAAGTGGAGCTTGAGTGTTTTCCAAATTGTATTTGGCTATAAGGTTCCATCAGCTAAGAGTGGCGGAGGACAGTATTCCTTTAACAACATTTTGATTGAGATATGGTTCATATGAGTGGTTAGTAATGCCATTCGGGATAATGAATGCATCGCTTTCTTTCTTGATTTAATGAACCAGGTTTTCCGAGAGCACTTGGATAGTTCATATTGGTGTTCATAGATGACATTTTAAAATATTCTACAGATGAAAGAGAGAATGAAGTTCATCTTAGAATAGTGTTAGAGACACCAAGACAGCATCATCAGTTGTAAGTGAAGTTTTCGAAGTGTCATTTCTAGAAATAGAAGTAAAGTTTCTTGGCCATGTTGTCTCAGGAGAAGGGTTATCAGTCGATCCAGCTAAGATTGAAGCAGTCAGTAGTTGGAAGAGACTCGAGAGAGTGTTTGAAATAAGAAATTTTCTTGGATTGGATGGATATTACCTGAGATTTATCAATGATTTTTCATGGATAGCAGCATAAGCTAACCAGAGAGGATGTTATGTTTGTTAAGTTTGAAAGATGCAAGGAATAATTCCTTAAGTTAAAGCATTTATTGACCAATGTGCCAGCGTCAGTTGTGCTAGTCAGTAATCAAGGGTTAGTAGTATATATAAATGAATGTGGGACTAGATTAGGAGTCGTGCTGATGCAAAAGGGTAAGGTGATTGCTTACGTTTCTTGACAACTCAGACCACATGAAGTAAGATATCTGACGCATGATTTAGGGTTAGCATCAGTGATTTTCGCATTGAAAGTGTGGAGATGTTATCTTATAGGAGAATGATTTGAGTTGTAAATGGATCATAAGTCTTTAAGGTATTTTTTCTCTTAGAAGGAGTTGAATATGAGATAGCAGAGGTGGTTGTAGATTTTAGTAGCTTATGATTTTGGTACAGAGTATACAGCGGCGAAAAGTAATAAAGTAGAGGATGCTCTTAGCATAAAACATCAGAACGTGATGTTAGCTATATTGGCAGAATGGAAGGATCTTGAGGCATTCACTACATATGGTGTGCAGTTAAGATCTACCGAGAAACTGCCATATTGTCATGTTTAGAAGTTTGGCCAGTGATAATCAAAAGGATTGCTTCAAAGCAAGGAGATGCTCTACTAATAGCTAAATGTATTCAAATCTTAAAGTGTGGAACTGAGATTGATGATTTAAAGGATTTTGATCTCGACCAAAATTGGAGGTTAAGAAAGAAGGGAAGGTTATGTGTACTGGATATCAAAGATCCAAAGAAGGACGTTCATAGATAATGTCATTTCTTGAAGTTTACCATTCGTCCGGGAGGAACTAAGATGTAACGGGGTATGAAAAGAAGTTTCTTCTATGAAGGTATGAAGATGGATGTAGGTTTATAGGTAAAGCAATGTCTAAATTTCCAGTAAGGATGACAAATATTAAAAGCGGAGTGGGTTGCTTCAGCCTTTAAATATACAGTTCAGAAATGGGTTTCAATATCCATGGATTTTATTGTTGGGTTACTAAGGTCAAATTGGGAAAATGAAAGTATATGGGTTGTAGTGGACATATTGATTAAGAGTGCCCATTTCATTCGCATTAAGTTAACCAAGACAACACCAGTTTTGGCTAAGTTATTTATAAAGAACATAGTCAGACTGTATGAGATTCCTAGTAGTGTAGTTAGTGACATCGATACATTATTTACTGGTGAGTTCTGGAAGATTCTACAGGAAATGTTAGGTACCAAGCTTAAGATGAGTACCACTTATCACCCTCAGACAAATTGGCAGACAGAGGGAGTTAATAAGATACTCGATAATTTTTTGAGAGTTTTCGTATTATAATTTAGTGGATTATGGGAAGGCCACCTACACTTGGTTGAGTTTTTCTATAACAATAGTTATTAGACTAAGGTAGGAATTGCACCTTTAGAAACTTTGTATAAAAGGCCGTGCAATTCACCAGCCTATCGGGTAGAAACTAGAGATAGGATAATCTTAGGTCTAGATCTAGTGAGAGAATCAATAGAGAAAATTGAGTAAATCCGAGATAGGATGAGAGAAGCTCCGTCTATATAGAAAAGTTATGCAGATAAGAGACAAAAAGACTTAGAGTTCTCATTCGAAGATCGTGTTTCTGTTCAGGTATCACCAATAAAGTGTGTAATAAAGTTTGAAAAATCAAGGAATTGGCATCTAGATTTGTTAGATCATTTCCTATAATAAAAAGGATCGAGAAATTAATTATAAGATAGAGTTACCAAATATTTGGTAGGAGCCAACAATGTTTTCCATATTTCTCATCTAAGGAAGTGTGTTCGAGATCCAAAGACTATTATTACTTCGACTGAGTGAAGACTTAATAGTCGAACCAGATCTGACTTGTTTAGGCAACAAGTTCGGGTTGTAACGAGAGATGAGAAGAAGTTAAGAAACAAGATGGTTAAGTTGGTGAAAGTTTAGTTGAGTGACAACGAGAAAAACTGTACTTGGAAGACAGAGGAAAAGTTTGAGGATACTTATCCTGAGCTGTTGTGAGGGTACGTTCTATATTTGTTGCATATAGATTTTATGGTTGATAGGATATACGAGCTTTGGCTGCATGTTTGTTATTCTTATTCTATAGTCCTTACTAAATTTTGAGGACAAAATTCTTTAAGAAGGAGCCTGTAACATACCTAATTTTTAGTTAACATTATTCATGACATATAGTTTGATAGACTAAATAAAATATTGTTTATAATTAGGAAGAATGGGATTCGGTTAATTAATGTGGTCATGCCAAACTCAATGAATGTAGTAAGTTTATTTTAAAATTTAACACATTGAAGAATGATTAAGAGGGGCATTATAGGAAATAGACCTAAACCCTTTGCCTTAAACCCTTACCTCCCATTCCATTCTCATTTTCCATCATTTACAAAACAACTAAAGAAAACTATGAGAGGCCAGCCATAGAAGGAAGTCCAAATCTAGAGATTCAAGGGAAAAGCTTAGGAAATCAAAGCAACACCCAATTTTAAATTCCAACCATTGACCTAAGGTGAATAATGGAACTTATCATCTCTTAAATTATCTTTTTGATGCGGTTATGGATAATACCCAAATCTTATGTGTTTGATTGTTCAAGTTATGATCTAATAATCATTGTTTGGATAGAATAATGGTTAATGTGAATTTTAGAATTTATTCGAAATAGTTAATTCAGTTTTTGGGTTAAATCCAAAAAGTTTATCCTCCAAATGATTAGATATGTGATGTAAAACAACATTTCGGAGTGGTTTTTAATTTGAAAATTTTCCAAAGTGATAGGAATTTATTGTGAATTTCCTAAGATTAAATAGATAAAAATTCGAGTTTGATTTATTAATGATAACTAAATGTGGGTTTTGAACCCGAATATTCTACATGTCAAAAGAAATGAAATTTGGACTTAATGTGAATTTCGGAAATTTTCCTATGTAATTTTGAATTATAGAGAGTTATTTATGCTAGGTTATGCATATAAAAGTTTAATCAATTATGATTAATATTTAATTATTTGAAATAATGTTTTGGATCTTAGAAATAGGGGTGGCAGTTTTTCAGTAAAGCAAACTGATAAAGTTTGGGTAGCCAATAAGATTTTGACGAACTATAGAGATTTGGTGAAAAGAAACAACTTTTTATAGTAATATTGCAGTGTTAAAGTTATTTACAATTCTGCAATGTTGTCATCGGCAATGTCGAGCCACATCTAACCACACTTCATTATCATCGACGTGGCATAAAATAATGCCACATGCCACATGATGTCAACGAGCTTGGCATTAGGTGGATTGTTTAAGCCCCATCAAGGCCGAGGTAACAAAGGTAAAGAGGAAGGACTCGACATGGGCATGTCGATGCTTAAACATGCTGCATTTTATACAAAGAAGCATATAGTCATGTTTTATATTAAGAATCGTGAATGCCGCATATACTCTCAATATTTTGCCTTGTCAAACAAGATGGTCATCGAGCCTACTCTATGCCACATTTAATTTGTCATCGAGCCTGACACAAGCTTTTGATTGTCATCGAGCCTTGATAGGCCGCTTTTAGCTTGTCGTCAAGTTTATCTTATGCTGCTTTAATATTGTTATTGAGCTCTGTCAGCGCTTTTAACTAGTCTTCAAGTTTTTAAGTAGGTAGCCTATGTATCATGAGATCGATGACCTCATTGTCATCGAGGCTGATGCCGCATGTTTAGTCTTCGAGCTTTAATAGGCAGAAAGCCTTATGTTTTTACATCAACATGATACAATGTCGACGTTGGCCAAACTAAGACGTTTTGAAAGCAATTATCAATCATGTACATGGAAATATAAAAGGGATTTTACAAATGGCATTTGACTTTGAAAATACAAAGAGATGATTTGCTTGTTTAAATTAAGCATTAAGGGTATTAACCACACTTCATTAAGAAAATGATTATAAGGACTTTAATTATGGGCATCGACGCTAATACACATCGAGCTTGTAAATGGAGAAGAGCTATTTGTTGCAAAATTTTAACTTCGAACCTTAGGGACACCAAGGTATATCTTAGTGAGTTTGACATGAAATCTTTTGGGATTACCGGTGTATGCCATTATGAAATTTAAATAGATAAAAAGAAATTACGTAATTGGGGACACCAATATAAGTAAGTTATACAAGTGGATAGCATGAATTAATGTTAAACATGTGGGTGATATGGGATAAATAGAAACATGTGGATAATATGGATTAATGTTGAACATGTGGGTAGCATGTGGTAAAGTTTAACATGTGGATAACATGGGACAAATAAAAACATGTGGATAACATGAATTAAATTGCCAAGTGATGGGTTTATAGTCATCCTAGGAAAACTATAAGATTTATTATGGATAGTCTGTATTATACCAAAGATGAATAGTCTCTAATTGGTTAATATAAGGGTTCATAGTCATCCTAGAAAAATCTATGAGATGTGAGATGGATAGTCTGTATCATTTTATATAATAAAATGTGAGATGGGTAGTCCACATTAGTTTCAGTAAAATAAAATGTGGGTTGGGTGGTCTACAAAAATATAAGATGGATAGACATTGAGAAATTAGATGGGTATTTTAATAAATAGGGGATAGGTAATCCAGTATATATGAAATGTTTACATATGATTATATTATTTTGTTATAACCATTGTGGATGTAGGATCACAATATATGGTTAAGATAAGTAATTGGTTACTAATGAGGGCAATCAGTTCGTACATCGGCATGGTCTCACTAGATGTATGTTGGTTTGAGATGGTAGATTATTATTAACACCAAACTTTTTATCTAACCCGAAGATTTTGTATTTCCCCTTAAAATTTCGGGTGCTCGTTTGAGTAGATCTAGAGTATGGGTCCTGTGATGACCAGGAATTTGAAAGCAGTATCAATTTAATAATCTGAAATAAAAATTAAATTGATTTAATAATCTTTGTAATATGATTTGAATTAATTTAATAATCTAATAAAATAAATAGCTAATTGATAGATTTTATCTTTTTAAATCTAATAAATGTTTTATATTTATAATATATATAGAATATTGTATATATTGTAAAAAGATATTGTTTTAAATTTAATTAATAAATAAATCATGTTTCCTAAAAATATGTATATATTTAGTAAAAATTGGAAATTATGATTTTATTTAAAGGTTAAACTTTTTAAAGGTTATTTAATAAACAAATATGGTTTTAAATACATAAGATAAATATTGAACTGATTTAAAATATGTTTAACTCAAGTTTAAAATTTAAATAAATAGCAATGAGGTTATTTTGATTTTCTTTTAAATATAGTTGGATAAAATAAATAATTTATTAATAAAGAAGGCAATTTCTTTTATAAATTATTTATGGTTATCAAATTTTGTTGTTATTTTTAAAAATATAATAATACATTGTTTTAACAAATAAATTTTTAATAAAATAATTGTTTTTCGAAATTTAATTGTGTAGTTATATTTGTAGATAAACTGGATTTCAGAATTTAATTTGAACTTGAATTCAAGCTTTGAATCTAAAGTATAATGTTTTTAATTTGTTTTGATTTTGAATTATTTGTATAAGTTTCATTTTATAAGTTAAATTTGATTTATTCGTTTTAAAATTTGTATACATGTAAATAAATACATGTTAACTAATTAATTTAAACATGGATTTTCATATATCTTATATTAAACATCTAATTAAAATATAAGTTAACATAATTATAACAAATTAACATTAAATACAAATGTAAACATTATACTAATTAAAAGAACAAGTGTTAATCCATAAACTTGACAAAGTGATAAATGTTAACTTCTTTACAAGTGTCAAAAAAAATTGAATTTAGGTTTTTCTTTTATTTTTTTCAGTTTTTATAAACAAATCCTCTTCCATCTTATTTCTTTTCAAAATCTAAAGCTAAGTAGACAATGGAAAATAAATCTAAAATAAACACTTCTCTTAAAACCAAAATTTCTGAAACATCTTCAAATCCACTTCTCAAATCAAATCTGTAACCTGAGACTTTCCTCAAACCAAAATCCGCTTCATAAACCTGAAACAAGTCTGCATGCAAATCCTTTTTACAAATCAAAACAAAGCATGCTTGCATTTTTTTTTATCTGAAGCCTGCATCAAAACAGCCTCCACATCTTCAAGTTTAAAAGCAAACTTATTTGCAACCTGCATATTTTTTCAAGTATAAGGCATCTGCATCATCTTCTATCTAGAATTTCATAAAGAATGCATGCAAGAGTTGTGTAACAAGCACTCAAGTTTTAATCAAAAATTAAGGAAGCAATTCAGGATTTTGAAAGGGAGTTTCCAGTTTAAAAAGCACCAGTTTTTTTTCAAAATGCATGGCTCTGTCTTCTGATTTTTTTTTAGGTAAGTAACCTCCTATTTAATGAAATTTAAGTATTTTAGAATGTTGCTTGTTGATTTCATGTTTTAGTGTTTTCAAACAAGTTTAAATTTAAATTGTTTTGTTAAAGGTAAATTTGTTTTCAAACAAATGTTTAAATTTGATTTTCTTTTTGAATGAAGTCATTATAAAAGGTTTATTAAGAAAATTAAATGATTTGTTAACTTGAATTTGTAATTTAAATAATAGTGTACTTAAAACTTAATTTTAAATTAAATTAAGAAATTATGGTTTATCTTATATAAGTTTTAAAAGGTAAGTAATAAATGTTATGCACATCTATTTTAGAAAAAGAATATAAATGAAATTTAAATTGGATAATGCTTTAATAAATACCATTTTGAATTTTAGATTCAAAATGAAATTTGAATTTTTATTTGAAATGCAATGTTCTAAGTCCACCTTAATATTTATGAAATTATTAATAATGAATGGATTATCTTAGAAATTATTAAGATATTAAAATAATTAAATAAATAGGATAATTAAGAAATGACTTATTTATTTATTTTATAATTAATAATTTGAATTAATTTAAAATAGAGATTAACGAAGAAGTAAATTGGGAAAAGTAATTAAAGAATTAATAATAGTTAATGATGGTCATTAACTAAGATTTATTTAGTAATTAATTAATATGATTAATTTTTAATAATTAATTAGATTGATTGATAAATGATAATAAATTATGAAATTTATTTAAGTTTAATTACTTAAAAAAATTAAGACATTAATTACTTAATGTAATTAATGGGGTTTTTTGAGTTTGGTATAAATTAATTAATTAAGTTTAATTAATTTTAAACATTGGATTTGACAATAATTACTTTATGTAATTAATGAAGTAAAATTACTCAGTAAAGTAATTAGAGATAATTACTGTATGTAATTAGTGGAAAAGGGTGGAATTGTGAAGTAACTGGGATTAAATTATTTTGTATAATTAATCAAGGGATTAATTAAAGAATTAATTAAGGGGTAATTAATTTGATAAGTAATTAAGGGTAGTTAATTACAGATTGAAATTAATCAAAGGTGATTAATAATTATGGTTTAAGTGAGATTAATTACTGAAGTAATTAATTTAATTGAGTAATTAATTAAATATAGTTAAGAATCATTAATTAATATAATTAATGATGTAATTAAGGTTGACTAATTAAAATTAATTAATCAATAATAGATGACTAAGGGTAATTAATTAATTGTAATTAATTAAGATTAAATGTAATTAATTATAGTTAATTAATTAATGAAGCAATTAAGGGATGATTACTGTTTTTGGTTTAGAGTAATTAATTTTGTGAAATTAATTAAAGTATGATTAATCAGGGGTGATTAATTAAGATGATAAATTGGAGGTTAGTTAATTAATTAATTTGTAACTAATTAATGATGATGTAAGAAAGATTTATATGGATGTAAGAAATTAATTTAATTCATTTTAAATTAATTAGAGATGATGTAATTAATTTAATTCATTTTAAATTAATTATAAATGATATGATTATAGATCATTGCTTATAAATGGATGATATTGGTTGCCTTGAATGGTTTGGAATCTCAACTATGAGATTAGTAAGTTTGTGTGATATGGATGCATTGGTTGCATCGTGATGATGATATGGATTATCTTTTGATAGTGACAATGTGAATTGTCTATGGTTATGATAGTGATAATTATCTGTTGTGAATTTGTGAATTATCTATCTGTGTGTATATAGATAATGTAATTGAATTGTTTTAAACTCCAAAACAACTTGGACCTAAAAGACACGCTTTGGATTTCGATGAGATCGGGATCGGGTTTCCATATTTGGATATCCGAAAACCACATCGATCCAAATTAACGATAGGTCGTGAATCTTATGTGAAGAGTGAAGACTCGAGATGAAGGACTATTAGTCAGTATAACTCTGGGGGTGATACCGTGATGAGTTTGACGGAAATAGTACTTATAGCCACAAGATGGAGATTTAGAGTGCAAGGGTTATCGTCGTTAACTCTGAGGGTGATTCCAAAACGAGTGTAACGAGATAATGCCTTCGGTTTCGTTTGAACCCGGAACGAACTTGTATGGATTGAATGCTTTCAGCACATCGACAAGTGGACGATGCGCAGTCTAAGATAATGTGTCCTATAAAGGTAATTGTAGCCTCAAGCCTCATCAACCGGGAATGGCTAAAACAGGGGAGGTGCAGCAAGGCTTCGTGGGTAGCTCCCACTGGAGAGCAAGATTTTCCCCTGTCTAGAAGTCCCTTTTTATTCGGCTGTGTGGGCAGTTGGAATCGTGCGACAACTGCGGGGTTGTCTTGTTCGAAACTGTTCAGTAAGGAATGGGTCCGGCCTTGTGTTGCAGGGGAGCGGGCGTACTCCTTGGTACGTTGATCTAGGCCACGTACTGTGACGGGCGGTACCCCAGTAGCCCAGCCATTGATGGAATCCAAAATCCAATAAGTGCCAACGGTTTTGATTGTATTACCTACTTTTATGGCTAGTAGCTGGAATTTAATAAATGTAACAATTTCGGCTATTTCATATTTACTTGAAAACCCTAGACCTATTATAATATCACTGGATTTCCTATCAAATGTTTTGGTTAGCGTAAGGTAAAATCTTTTTCATGTTTATGTGTGGGAAGTCTTACGTGATACCTATCTTTTCAAAGGTTTTTGAAAGTTAAGCAACTTTAACCTGTTACTCACACCAGACCCATGTCTGACCCGGAGTTTATCTTTTGTTTTCATAAACTCTTGGGTACTCAAATTTTTACGAGTAGCCAGGGGATTCAGGTTAGCTTTGACGAATATTGGAGGAGCAATGGAGCAGGAGGCTTCTACGTTAGATATATAGTTTTCCGCTGTGTGTTCTGTGTTGTATTATGTTGTAAATACTAGACAGGTGTTTATAACTGTCTAGTATGTGTTGTATTATCTGTGTACTCTGATAGTGGTTGTAAACTATGTAATATTTTATGTTATTAATATAATTTATTCATTCCGCTGTTTAGATTCTGATGTGTTGTTTCTTCTTTCTTCTCTTTCTTTCTCTTTTCTATCCCTTTCTTTCTTATTAGCGATGCGACTTTCTGGTATTTGGAAGTCGGGTCGTTACAGTGGTATCAGAGCATTAGGTTGAGTGAATACCTAGGCTCTGGAGTGGTGTCTATCTTGAGAGAGCGTATTTGTAATTTTATATATTTATATATATATATATATATATATATATATATTCTACCTATCTGTTGGGTTACCTGTTCGGTTTTTCCAATATAGATTATAAAGGTAGAGGAGGTAGTGGTGTGTGTAACACGATTACTACCATTGATTGGAGTTTGTATGTTGAGGTTGGAAGTGTATTTGTCGAGACTGTAGACCTAATACCGTCTCGAGTAAGTTTTGTTGTGTTGAAGTATTTCATCGATCTTTGAAGGAAACCTATTAAGGTTCGGAGACATCTTTGAAGTGCAGAGTTTGGTGAGTAGGGTTTGGATCTGTTCGATTGGGCTGGAGCAAGTGATGGTATTTTGATACCTTAGGAAGTTGTAACTGCGTGATGAGATGCAGTGACTATGGTTATGTCCGAAGATATTTCTTTGGAACAAGTTTTGGAAGTATTCTCCTTCAATATTGTGGCTGGATTCAGCAGGATGTTGTGGTTGGCTTTGAGGTCTGAATTTCTCAAAGAACTTTGGATCAGGAAGTTTGGAATTGGTGTCAGCAGTGTAGCTCGGAGTGTTCTGTAAGCTGACAGAGAGGTCTTAACTGAGTAGTTTTTCTGAAGATGGAGTTCAGAAGCTACAGAGTGAATCCGTTTCTTAAATGGATTGACTAGACCAGTGTAAGCTGTTCTGTTTGGTAAAGAGAGAACAGTTTTCTATGGAAATTGTTCTGGGTTGATCGCAAAAGTGACTTGCGATTGTTTGAGTGTTCTCTTGGATTGTTGAAGATTTTCTGGATGTCTTCTGGAAAGACAGAGGTTCGTCAGCATCTGGAGATTGAGTTTTCTTATCGATTAGAATTCCAGGAGTGGAACTGGTGGGTCTGTTTAATTGGAGAATGATTCTTAGAGATAGAGTTTGATGAAGTAACTCAGTTTTGGAGGAATTTCTGAGTTTTCTTTATGGATCTGTTGAACCATATTTCTGGAAGGTGATGTCCAGTTGGTGCGTGTGTTCTTCGTCAGCATTTTCTTATCTACTTCGGATCAGAGTTGTGCAGCGGAAGCAGTTTGGGAGTAATTCTGATTGTCTTTTCCGGATTAGGAGAAGTTTGTTGTCTTCTTCTGGTTATGGAGTAGAATTTGTGTTTTGGTTTTGGATTGATCTTGAGGAGATCATTATGTTGGGTTGTTTATGGTTCTGCTTGTTTCTAAAGGAATCAGCATGGGTTAAGCTGATCAGTTTGGATGTTGGCAGCCAGAATTTGTCCGAAGACTTTTGTGGATAGGGGACGGAGGAATTTGGAATTCGAAATTGGAGACTTCGTTATTGTTGGAGTTTTCTCTGGTCAAAGGAGCTATAAGTTTTGAGTAAAACTGGAAAGCTGGCTCCGAGATGTTTGGATCTCATCTGTGTTTTGGTTGGATCAGTGTTTGCCTTTTAGGATTGAATTGCCGGTTTGGATAACTGGGATTTCGAGATGTTTCACGTATCTCTGAGGGAGTACGTATATGGTCTATCTCTGATTTTAGAACCAGCAGTTATAGAGGTTGGTTATTGAGTCAGACTCGTCTGTAGTCTGATATGCTGTCTAGTTCTGTAGATCTAAATGAGTAGGAGTTCTGTAGCTTAATAATATTGATTGTTTGGAATCTATAGAGAGAGTATCCCGATATTTATACCGGGGAAACTCGTGAATGTTCTATCCAGAATTTTTCTGGATAATTAAATTTGTTTGATTGGGTGAATTGATTGCTATGATTATTAGCATATCATTGGTATATTCTTGTGTTTTAAAATTAAATCTTTAAATAGATTATTAAATTACCTTTGTTTTAAATTTCGAGGACGAAAATCTTTTAAGGGGGAAGGAATGTGATGACCCGAAATTTGAAAGCAATATCAATTTAATAATCTGAAATAAAAATTAAATTGATTTAATAATCTTTGTAATAAGATTTGAATTAATTTAATAATCTAATAAAATAAATAGTTAATTGATGGATTTTATCTTTTTAAATGTATTAATTTTTTTATATTTATAACATATATAGAATATTGTATATATTGTAAAAAGATATTGTTTTAAATTTAATTAATAAATAAATCTTGTTTCCTAAATATATATTATATATATATATATATATTTAGTAAAAATTGGAAATTATGATTTTATTTAAAGGTTGAACTTTTTAAAGGTTATTTAATAAATAAATATGGTTTTAAATACATAAGATAAATATTGAACTGATTTAAAATATGTTTAACTCAAGTTTAAAATTTAAATAAATAGCAATGAGGTTATTTTGATTTTCTTTTAAATATAGTTGGATAAAATAAATAATTTATTAATAAAGAAGGCAATTTCTTTTATAAATTATTTATGGTTATCAAATTTTGTTGTTATTTTTAAAAATATAATAATACATTGTTTTAACAAATAAATTTTTAATAAAATAATTGTTTTTCGAAATTTAATTGTGTAGTTATATTTGTAGATAAACTGGATTTCAGAATTTAATTTGAACTTGAATTCAAGCTTTGAAATCTAAAGTATAAATGTTTTTAATTTGTTTTGATTTTGAATTATTTGTATAAGTTTCATTTTATAAGTTAAATTTGATTTATTCATTTTAAAATTTATATACATGTAAATAAATACATGTTAACTAATTTATTTAAACATGGATTTTCATATAACTTATATTAAACATCTAATTAAAATATAATTTAACATAATTATAACAAATTAACATTAAATACAAATGTAAACATTATACTAATTAAAAGAACAAGTGTTAATCCATAAACTTAACAAAGCGACAAATGTTAACTTCTTTACAAGTATCAAAAAAATTGAATTTAGGTTTTTCTTTTATTTTTTTCAGTTTTTATAAACAAATCCTTTTCCATCTTATTTCTTTTCAAAATCTAAAGCTTAGTAGACAATGGAAAACAAATCTGAAATAAACACTTCTCTTAAAACCAAAATTTCTGAAACATCTTCAAATCCACTTCTCCAATCAAATCTGTAACCTGAGACTTTCCTCAAACCAAAATCCGCTTCACAAACCTAAAATAAGTCTGCATGCAAATCCTTTTTACAAATCAAAACAAAGCATGCTTGCATTTTTTTTATCTGAAGCCTGCATCAAAACAGCCTCCACATCTTCAAGTTTAAAAGCAAATTTATTTGCAGCCTGTATATTTTTTCAAGTATAAGGCATCTGCATCATCTTCTATCTGGAATTTCATAAAGAATGCATGCAAGAGTTCTGTAACAAGCACTCAAGTTTTAATCAAAAATTAAGGAAGCAATTCAGGATTTTGAAAGGGAGTTTCCAGTTTAAAAAGCACCGGTTTTTTCAAAATGCATGGCTCTGTCTTCTAATTTTTTTTAAGGTAAGTAAAATCCTATTTAATGAAATTTAAGTATTTTAGAATGTTGCTTGTTGATTTCATGTTTCAGTGTGAATGATATACATTTATATCAGTTGTTTTCTGTAGAAATGAAGTGATAACTTGATCATGCTGTCCTCTGTATTTTATTTCCAGGTTCAAAATTTTGTCAAACCCCATCAACACATAATATAATCTTTGTTAGTGTTTAAATGTGTTTGTTGACTTAAGAATCAAAGTTTAAATTTTGTTCAAGTTTTAAAAAAATAAATAACAGCAGTGATTGATATACAAAGTAAAAATCAAACTTTGTGAATTTATGAATTCAGTGATATAAAATGGAAACACAAAGAAAAATATGAAATTCAATATGAAAATCATAATTTATAGATTAAAGAGAGAGGTGCAGTTCTGTGTAGAACAAAGAATGGAAATTTTGAAATTTTGGGGGATCTGGGCAAATGTAATGGTCGAGGTTCTTCTGGTAGGTGGAGGAGCAGTCATTGATGATTGGAAAAATATGTGGAGTTGATGCAAATCAACATGGGGACCGTGGTGGTGATTTTCTTCCTGAAGCCGTAGTTTAAGTTAAGTAATTTAATTGGTCAGTTCTTCATAAAGAGATGATCGAGTTGAATGAAATTTTGGGGAATGATAGTAGGTTGATGGATGAACTCGTGGCCGAAGTCGCTGCCATTCCGGTGGTCAGAAGGTGGAGAAGGAGGCGAGTTACTGGTTTGGGGTTAAAACCTGTATCTTGTGTTCCAGGTTTATGATTTTGAACTCGAGTTCAAATTCGAGTTGGATAGGAGTGGGTTGATGATCGTATGGGACTGTGAGGATGGTCGTTGATGATTGGAGGTCGACGGAGGTGGGTGATGATGGCCGGAGGCACGGTGCACGTGCACCGTGTTTTTTGGTCTGTGTTTTCTTTTCTGGGTACTGCAGTGTTTTGAACTCAAGTAACACTCGAGTGTTTGCTACGTTTTGCTCGAAGAATTTGGCCTGATGACCCGAAGTATTATTATGTTGGCTTGGGTAATTTGCAATATTACAGTTTTCTGTAAAAACTGTCTGAAGATTTAAATTTAAATCAAAATTTAAAATGAATAAGCTGTATTGATAAGATTTAAACAAATTCAAATCTATATGATGAATTATAGTTTCAAAGAGTTTGAAATCTTATAAGTTTTTAAAATTTTAAAAGGGGTTTCAAATTAAAAAAATAAAAATAAAAAGAAGATGGAAACCTGGCAGTTTTCTGAAAATTTAATTTCATTTTAAATCTGAAGCTAATTTTAAACTAGCAGTTTGAATTTAAATTTAAGTCTAGTTTTCTTAAGGGTTTTGAATCTTCAGTTTCTTTTTAAAATGGAATTTGAATTTTTAATAAAGAGTTTTAGAATCATGGTTTAAATCAAAAGTTTATTTCAAGTTTAAATTCAAATAATTTAAATAAGGAATGGTTCAAGTGTATTGAATTTAAAAACTGGATATTTGAATAAGTTTTAAAATTTGAATGTTTTCAAACAAGTTTAAATTTAAATTTTTTGTTAAAGGTAAATTTGTTTTCAAACAAGTGTTTAAATTTGATTTTCTTTTTGAATGAAGTCATTATAAAAGGTTTATTAAGAAAATTAAATGATTTGTTAACTTGAATTTGTAATTTAAATAATAATGTACTTAAAACTTAATTTTAAATTAAATTAAGAAATTAAGGTTTATCTTATATAAGTTTTAAAAGGTAAGTAATAAATGTTATGCACATCTATTTTAGAAAAAGAATATAAATGAAATTTAAATTGGATAATGCTTTAATAAATACCATTTTGAATTTTAGATTCAAAATGAAATTTGAATTTTTATTTGAAATGCAATGTTCTAAGTCCACCTTAATATTTATGAAATTATTAATAAGGAATGGATTATCTTAGAAATTATTAAGATATTAAAATAATTAAATAAATAGGATAATTAAGAAATGACTTATTTATTTATTTTATAATTAATAATTTGAATTAATTTAAATTAGAGATTAATTAAGAAGTAAATTAGGAAAAGTAATTAAAGAATTAATAATAGTTAATGATGGTCATTAACTAAGGTTTATTTAGTAATTAATTAATATGATTAATTTTTAATAATTAATTAGATTGATTAATAAATGATAATAAATTGTGAAATTTATTTAAGTTTAATTACTTAAATAAATTAAGACATTAATTACTTAATGTAATTAATGGGGTTTTTTGAGTTTGGTATAAATTAATTAATTTAGTTTAATTAATTTTAAACATTGGATTTGATAATAATTACTTTATGTAATTAATGAAGTAAAATTACTCAGTAAAGTAATTAGAGATAATTACTGTATGTAATTAGTGGAAAAGGGTGGAATTGTGAAGTAATTGGGATTAAATTATTTTGTATAATTAATCAAGGCATTAATTAAAGAATTAATTAAGGGGTAATTAATTTGGTAAGTAATTAAGGGTAGTTAATTACATATTGAAATTAATCAAAGGTGATTAATAATTATGGTTTAAGTGAGATTAATTACTGAAGTAATTAATTTAATTGAGTAATTAATTTAATATAATTAAGGATCATTAATTAATATAATTAATGATGTAATTAAGGTTGATTAATTAAGATTAATTAATCAATAATAGATGACTAAGGGTAATTAATTAATTGTAATTAATTAAGATTAAATGTAATTAATTATAGTTAATTAATTAATGAAGCGATTAAGGGATGATTACTGTTTTTGGTTTAGAGTAATTAATTTTGTGAAATTAATTAAAGTATGATTAATCAGGGGTGATTAATTAAGATGATAAATTGGAGGTTAGTTAATTAATTAATTTGTAACTAATTAATGATGATGTAAGCAAGATTTATATGGATGTAAGAAATTAATTTAATTCATTTTAAATTAATTAGAGATAATGTAATTAATTTAATTCATTTTAAATTAATTATAGATGATATGATTATAGATCATTGCTTATAAATGGATGATATTGGTTGCCTTGAATGGTTTGGAATCTCAACTATGAGATTAGTAAGGTTGTGTGATATGGATGCATTGGTTGCATTGTGATGATGATATGGATTATCTTTTAATAGTGATAATGTGAATTGTCTGTGGTTATGATAGTGATAATTATCTGTTGTGAATTTGTGACTTATCTATCTGTGTGTATATAGATAATGTAATTGAATTGTTTTAAACTCTAAAACAACTTGGACCTAAAAGACATGCTTTGGATTTCGATGAGACCGGGATCGGGTTTCCATATTTGGATATCCGAAAACCACATCGATCCAAATTAACGATAGGTCGTGAATCTTATGTGAAGAGTGAAGACTCGAGATGTAAGGACTATTAGTCAGTATAACTCTAGGGGTGATACCGTGTTGAGTTTGACGGAAATAGTACTTATAGGCTCGAGATGGAGATTTAGAGTGCAAGGGTTATCGTCGTTAACTCTGAGGGTGATTCCAAAACGAGTGTAACGAGATAATGCCTTCGGTTTCGTTCGAACCCGGAACGAACTTGTATGGATTGAATGCTTTCAGCACATCATCAGGTGGACGATGAGCATTCTAAGATAATGTGTCCTATAAAGGTAATCGTAGCCTCAAGCCTCATCAACCGGGAATGGATAAAACATGGGAGGTGCAGCAAGGCTTCGTGGGTAGCTCCTACTGGAGAGCAAGATTTTCCCCTGCCTTGAAGTCCCTTTTTATTCGGCTGTGTGGGCAGTTGGAATCGCACGCCAACTGCGGGGTTGTCTTGTTCGGAACTGTTCAGTAAGGAATGGGTCCGGCCTTGTGTTGCAGGGGAGCGGGCGTACTCCTCGGTACGTTGATCAAGGCCACGTACCGTGACGGGCGGTACCCCAGTAGCCCAGCCATTGATGGAATCCAAAATCCAGTAAGTGCCAACGGTTTTGATTGTATTACCCACGTTTATAGCTAGTAGCTGGAATTTAATAAATGTAACAATTTCGGCTATTTCATATTTACTTGAAAACCCTAGACCTATTATAATATCACTGGATTTCCTATCAAATGTTTTGGTTAGCGTAAGGTAAAAACTTTTCCATGTTTATATGTGGGAAGTCTTACGTGATACCTTTCTTTTTAAAGGTTTTTGAAAGTTAAGCAACTTTAACCTGTTACTCACACCAGACCCATATCTGACCCGGAGTTTATCTTTTGTTTTCATAAACTCTTGGGTACTTAAATTTTTACGAGTAGCTAAGGGATTCAGGTTAGCTTTGACAAATATTGGAGAAGCAATGGAGCAGGAGGCTTCTGCGTTAGATATATAGTTTTCCGCTGTGTGTTCTGTGTTGTATTATGTTGTAAATACTAGACAGGTGTTTATAATTGTCTAGTATGTGTTGTATTATCTGTGTACTCTGATAGTGGTTGTAAACTATGTAATATTTTATGTTATTAATATAATTTATTCATTCCGCTGTTTAGATTCTGATGTGTTGTTTCTTCTTTCTTCTCTTTCTCTCTTTTCTATCCCTTTCTTTCTTATTAGCGATGCGACTTTCTGGTGTTTGGAAGTCGGGTCGTTACAGTGGTATCAGAGAATTAGGTTGAGTGAATACCTAGGCTCTGGAGTGGTGTCTATCTTGAGAGAGCATATTTGTAATTTTATATATTTATATATATATTCTACCTATCTGTTGGGTTACCTGTTCGGGTTTTCCAATATAGATTATAGTGTGTGTAACACAATTACTACCATTGAATGGAGTTTGTATGTTGAGGTTGGAAGTGTGTTTGTCGAGACTGTAGACCTAATACCATCTCGAGTAAGTTTTGTTGTGTTGAAGTATTTCATCGATCTCTGAAGGAAACCTATTAAGGTTCGAAGACATCTTTGAAGTGCAGAGTTTGGTGAGTAGGGTTTGGATCTGTTCGATTGGGCTGGAGCAAGTGATGGTATTTTGATACCTTAGGAAGTTGTAACTGCGTGGTGAGATGCAGTGACTATGGTTATGTCCGAAGATATTTCTTTGGAACAAATTTTGGAAGCATTATGCTTCAATATTGTGGCTGGATTCAGCAGGATGTTGTGGTTGGCTTTGAGGTCTGAATTTCTCAAAGAACTTTGGATCAGGAAGTTTGGAATTGGTGTCAGCAGTGTAGCTCGGAGTGTTCTGTAAGCTGACAGAGAGGTCTTAACTGAGTAGTTTTTCTGAAGATGGAGTTCAGAAGCTGCAGAGTGAATCCGTTTCCTAAATGGATTGACTAGACCAGTGTAAGCTGTTCTGTTTGGTAAAGAGAGAATAGTTTTATTTGGAAATTGTTCTGGGTTGATCGCAAAAGTGACTTGCGATTGTTTGAGTGTTCTCTTGGATTGTTGAAGATTTTCTGGATGTCTTCTGGAAAGACAGAGGTTCGTCAGCATCTGGAGATTGAGTTTTCTTATCGATTAGAATTCCAGGAGTGGAACTGGTGGGTCTGTTTAATTGGAGAATGATTCCTGGAGATAGAGTTTGATGAAGTAACTCAGTTTTGGAGGAATTTCTGAGTTTTCTTTATGGATCTGTTGAACCATATTTCTGGAAGGTGATGTCCAGTTGGTGCGTGTGTTCTTCGTCAGCATTTTCTTATATACTTCGGATCAGAGTTGTGCAGCGGAAGCAGTTTGGGAGTAATTCTTATTGTCTTTTCCGGATTAGGAGAAGTTTGTTGTCTTCTGCTGGTTATGGAGTAGAATTTGTGTTTTGGTTTCGGATTGATCTTGAGGAGATCATTATGTTGGGTTGTTTATGGTTCTGCTTGTTTCTAAAGGAATCAGCAAGGGTTAAGCTGATCAGTTTGGATGTTGGCAGCCAGAATTTGTCCGAAGACTTTTGTGGATAGGGGACGGAGGAATTTGGAATTCGAAATTGGAGACTTCGTTATTGTTGGAGTTTTCTCTGGTCAAAGGAGCTATAATTTTTGAGTAAGACTGGAAAGCTGGCTCCGAGATGTTTGGATCTCATCTGTGTTTTAGTTGGATCAGTGTTTGCCTTTTAGGATTGAATTGCCGGTTTGGATAATTGGGATTTCGAGATGTTTCACGTATCTCTGAGGGAGTACGTATATGGTCTATCTCTGGTTTTAGAACCAGCAGTTATAGAGGTTGGCTATTGAGTCAAACTCGTCTGTAGTCTGATATGTTGCCTAGTTCTGTAGATCTAAATGAGTAGGAGTTACGTAGCTTAATAATATTGATTGTTTGGAATCTATAGAGAGAGTATCCCGATATTTATACCGGGGAAACTCGTGAATGTTCTATCCAGAATTTTTCTGGATAATTAAATTTGTTTGATTGGGTGAATTGATTGATATGATTATTAGCATATCATTGGTATATTCTTGTGTTTTAAAATTAAATCTTTAAATAGATTATTAAATTACCTTTGTTTTAAATTTCGGGGACAAAATTCTTTTAAGGGGGAAGGAATGTGATGACCCGGAATTTGAAAGCAATATCAATTTAATAATCTGAAATAAAAATTAAATTGATTTAATAATCTTTGTAATAATATTTGAATTAATTTAATAATCTAATAAAAATAAATAGTTAATTGGTAGATTTTATCTTTTTAAATGTAATAATTGTTTTATATTTATAATATATATAGAATATTGTATATATTGTAAAAAGATATTGTTTTAAATTTAATTAATAAATAAATCTTGTTTCCTAAATATATATATATATATATTTAGTAAAAATTGGAAATTATGATTTTATTTAAAGGTTAAACTTTTTAAAGGTTATTTAATAAATAAACATGGTTTTAAATACATAAGATAAATATTGAACTAATTTAAAATATGTTTAACTCAAGTTTAAAATTTAAATAAATAGCAATGAGGTTATTTTGATTTTCTTTTAAATATAGTTGGATAAAATAAATAATTTATTAATAAAGAAGGCAATTTCTTTTATAAATTATTTATGGTTATCAGATTTTGTTGTTATTTTTAAAAATATAATAATACATTGTTTTAACAAATAAATTTTTAATAAAATAATTGTTTTTCAAAATTTAATTGTGTAGTTATATTTGTAGATAAACTGGATTTCAGAATTTAATTTGAACTTGAATTCAAGCTTTGAAATCTAAAGTATAAATGTTTTTAATTTGTTTTGATTTTGAATTATTTGTATAAGTTTCATTTTATAAGTTAAATTTGATTTATTCATTTTAAAATTTATATACATGTAAATAAATACATGTTAACTAATTTATTTAAGCATGGATTTTCATATATCTTATATTAAACATCTAATTAAAATATAATTTAACATAATTATAACAAATTAACATTAAATACAAATGTAAACATTATACTAATTAAAAGAACAAGTGTTAATCCATAAACTTAACAAAGCGACAAATGTTAACTTCTTTACAAGTATCAAAAAAATTGAATTTAGGTTTTTCTTTTATTTTTTTCAGTTTTTATAAACAAATCCTTTTCCATCTTATTTCTTTTCAAAATCTAAAGCTTAGTAGACAATGGAAAACAAATCTGAAATAAACACTTCTCTTAAAACCAAAATTTCTGAAACATCTTCAAATCCACTTCTCCAATCAAATCTGTAACCTGAGACTTTCCTCAAACCAAAATCCGCTTCACAAACCTAAAATAAGTCTGCATGCAAATCCTTTTTACAAATAAAAACAAAGCATGCTTGCATTTTTTTTATCTGAAGCCTGCATCAAAACAGCCTCCACATCTTCAAGTTTAAAAGCAAATTTATTTGCAGCCTGTATATTTTTTCAAGTATAAGGCATCTGCATCATCTTCTATCTGGAATTTCATAAAGAATGCATGCAAGAGTTCTGTAACAAGCACTCAAGTTTTAATCAAAAATTAAGGAAGCAATTCAGGATTTTGAAAGGGAGTTTCCAGTTTAAAAAGCACCGGTTTTTTCAAAATGCATGGCTCTGTCTTCTAATTTTTTTTAAGGTAAGTAAAATCCTATTTAATGAAATTTAAGTATTTTAGAATGTTGCTTGTTGATTTCATGTTTCAGTGTGAATGATATACATTTATATCAGTTGTTTTCTGTAGAAATGAAGTGATAACTTGATCATGCTGTCCTCTGTATTTTATTTCCAGGTTCAAAATTTTGTCAAACCCCATCAACACATAATATAATCTTTGTTAGTGTTTAAATGTGTTTGTTGAATTAAGAATCAAAGTTTAAATTTTGTTCAAGTTTTAAAAAAATAAATAACAGCAGTGATTGATATACAAAGTAAAAATCAAACTTTGTGAATTTATGAATTCAGTGATATAAAATGGAAACACAAAGAAAAATATGAAATTCAATATGAAAATCATAATTTATAGATTAAAGAGAGAGGTGCAGTTCTGTGTAGAACAAAGAATGGAAATTTTGAAATTTTGGGGGATCTGGGAAAATGTAATGGTCGAGGTTCTTCTGGTAGGTGGAGGAGCAGTCATTGATGATTGGAAAAATATGTGGAGTTGATGCAAATCAACATGGGGACCGTGGTGGTGATTTTCTTCCTGAAGCCGTAGTTTAAGTTAAGTAATTTAATTGGTCAGTTCTTCATAAAGAGATGATCGAGTTGAATGAAATTTTGGGGAATGATAGTAGGTTGATGGATGAACTCGTGGCCGAAGTCGCTGCCATTCCGGTGGTCAGAAGGTGGAGAAGGAGGCGAGTTACTGGTTTGGGGTTAAAACCTGTATCTTGTGTTCCAGGTTTATGATTTTGAACTCGAGTTCAAATTCGAGTTGGATAGGAGTGGGTTGATGATCGTATGGGACTGTGAGGATGGTCGTTGATGATTGGAGGTCGACGGAGGTGGGTGATGATGGCCGGAGGCACGGTGCACGTGCACCGTGTTTTTTGGTCTGTGTTTTCTTTTCTGGGTACTGCAGTGTTTTGAACTCAAGTAACACTCGAGTGTTTGCTACGTTTTGCTCGAAGAATTTGGCCTGATGACCCGAAGTATTATTATGTTGGCTTGGGTAATTTGCAATATTACAGTTTTCTGTAAAAACTGTCTGAAGATTTAAATTTAAATCAAAATTTAAAATGAATAAGCTGTATTGATAAGATTTAAACAAATTCAAATCTATATGATGAATTATAGTTTCAAAGAGTTTGAAATCTTATAAGTTTTTAAAATTTTAAAAGGGGTTTCAAATTAAAAAAATAAAAATAAAAAGAAGATGGAAACCTGGCAGTTTTCTGAAAATTTAATTTCATTTTAAATCTGAAGCTAATTTTAAACTAGCAGTTTGAATTTAAATTTAAGTCTAGTTTTCTTAAGGGTTTTGAATCTTCAGTTTCTTTTTAAAATGGAATTTGAATTTTTAATAAAGAGTTTTAGAATCATGGTTTAAATCAAAAGTTTATTTCAAGTTTAAATTCAAATAATTTAAATAAGGAATGGTTCAAGTGTATTGAATTTAAAAACTGGATATTTGAATAAGTTTTAAAATTTGAATGTTTTCAAACAAGTTTAGATTTAAATTGTTTTGTTAAAGGTAAATTTGTTTTCAAACAAATGTTTAAATTCGATTTTCTTTTTGAATGAAGTCATTATAAAAGGTTTATTAAGAAAATTAAATGATTTGTTAACTTGAATTTGTAATTTACATAATAATGTACTTAAAACTTAATTTTAAATTAAATTAAGAAATTAAGGTTTATCCTATATAAGTTTTAAAAGGTAAGTAATAAATGTTATGCACATCTATTTTAGAAAAAGAATATAAATGAAATTTAAATTGGATAATGCTTTAATAAATACCATTTTGAATTTTAGATTCAAAATGAAATTTGAATTTTTATTTGAAATGCAATGTTCTAAGTCCACCTTAATATTTATGAAATTATTAATAAGGAATGGATTATCTTAGAAATTATTAAGATATTAAAATAATTAAATAAATAGGATAATTAAGAAATGACTTATTTATCTTATAATTAATAATTTGAATTAATTTAAATTAGAGATTAATTAAGAAGTAAATTAGGAAAAGTAATTAAAGAATTAATAATAGTTAATGATGGTCATTAACTAAGGTTTATTTAGTAATTAATTAATATGATTAATTTTTAATAATTAATTAGATTGATTAATAAATGATAATAAATTGTGAAATTTATTTAAGTTTAATTACTTAAATAAATTAAGACATTGATTACTTAATGTAATTTATGGGGTTTTTTGAGTTTGGTATAAATTAATTAATTAAGTTTAATTAATTTTAAACATTGGATTTGATAATAATTACTTTATGTAATTAATGAAGTAAAATTACTCAGTAAAGTAACTAGAGATAATTACTGTATGTAATTAGTGGATAAGGGAGGAATTGTGAAGTAATTGGGATTAAATTATTTTGTATAATTAATCAAGGTATTAATTAAAGAATTAATTAAGGGGTGATTAATTTGATAAGTAATTAAGGGTAGTTAATTACAGATTGAAATTAATCAAAGGTGATTAATAATTATGGTTTAAGTGAGATTAATTACTGAAGTAATTAATTTAATAGAGTAATTAATTAAATATAATTAAGAATCATTAATTAATATAATTATTGATGTAATTAAGGTTGATTAATTAAGATTAATTAATCAATAATAGATGACTAAGGGTAATTAATTAATTGTAATTAATTAAGATTAAATGTAATTTATTATAGTTAATTAATTAATGAAGAAATTAAGGGATGATTACTGTTTTTGGTTTAGAGTAACTAATTTTGTGAAATTAATTAAAGTATGATTAATCAGGGGTGATTAATTAAGATGATAAAATGGAGGTTAGTGAATTAATTAATTTGTAATTAATGTAAGCAAGATTTATATGGATGTAAGAAATTAATTTAATTCATTTTAAATTAATTAGAGATGATGTAATTAATTTAATTCATTTTAAATTAATTATAGATGATATGATTATAAATCATTGCTTATAAATGGATGATATTGGTTGCCTTGAATGGTTTGGAATCTCAACTATGAGATTAGTAAGGTTGTGTGATATGGATGCATTGGTTGCATTATGATGATGATATGGATTATCTTTTGATAGTGATAATGTGAATTGTCTGTGGTTATGATAGTGATAATTATCTGTTGTGAATTTGTGAATTATCTATCTGTGTGTATATAGATAATGTAATTGAATTGTTTTAAACTCTAAAACAACTTGGACCTAAAAGACACGCTTTGGATTTCGATCAGACCGGGATCGGGTTTCCATATTTGGATATCCGAAAACCACATCGATCCAAATTAACGATAGGTCATGAATCTTATGTGAAGAGTGAAAACTCGAGATGTAAGGACTATTAGTCAGTATAACTTTGGGGTGATACCGTGATGAGTTTGACGGAAATAGTGCTTATAGGCTCGAGATGGAGACTTAGAGTGCAAGGGTTATCGTCGTTAACTCTGAGGATGATTCCAAAATGAGTGTAATGAGATAATGCCTTCGGTTTCGTTCAAACCCGGAATGAACTTGTATGGATTGAATGCTTTCAGCACATCGTCATGTGGATGATAAAAATTCTAAGATAATGTGTCCTATAAAGGTAATCGTAGCCTCAAACCTCATCAACCGGGAATGGCTAAAACAGGGGAGGTGCAGCAAGGCTTCGTGGGTAGCTCCTACTGGAGAGCAAGATTTTCCTCTGTCTAGAAGTCTCTTTTTATTCGGCTGTGTGGGCAGTTGGAATCGCGTGCCAACTACGGGGTTGTCTTGTTCGAAATTGTTCAGTAAGGAATGGGTCCGACCTTGTGTTGCAGCGGAGCGGGCGTACTCCTCGGTACGGCGATCTAGGCCACGTACTGTGACGGGCGGTACCCTAGTAGCCCAGTCATTGATGGAATCCAAAATCCAATAAGTGCCAAAGGTTTTGACTGTATTACCCACTTTTGTGGCTAGTAGCTGGAATGTAATAAATGTAACAATTTCGGCTATTTCATATTTACTTGAAAACCCTAGACCTGTTATAATATCACTGGATTTCCTATCAAATGTTTTGGTTAGCGTAAGGTAAAAACTTTTCCATGTTTATGTGTGGGAAGTCTTACGTGATACCTTTCTTTTCAAAGGTTTTTGAAAGTTAAGCAACTTTAACCTGTTACTCACACCAGACCCACGTCTGACCCGGAGTTTATCTTTTGTTTTCATAAACTCTTGGGTACTCAAATTTTTACGAGTAGCCAAGGGATTCAGGTTAGCTTTGATGAATATTGGAGGAGCAATGGAGCAGGAGGCTTCTGCGTTAGATATACAGTTTTCTACTGTGTGTTCTATGTTGTATTATGTTGTAAATACTAGACTGGTATTTATAACTGTCTAGTATGTGTTGTATTATCTGTGTACTCTGATAGTGGTTGTAAATTATGTAATATTTTATGTTATTAATATAATTTATTCATTCCGCTGTTTAGATTATGATGTGTGTTTCTTCTTTCTTCTCTTTCTTTCTCTTTTCTATCCCTTTCTTTCTTATTAGCGATGCGACTTTCTGATGTTTGGAAGTCGGGTCGTTACATGTCTTTTAGGTTCTCTTCAGACGAATAAGATTCTAGAGATGTGCATGAGGCAATCTAGCTAGTAGGAACTATATATCTAATTTCTGCCATGTTTTGATTTAGCTTTTGTGTTGTAAAGACAAGTTATACTAAATGCCAGATATTTGACTCTGGTCATCCATGAGGGCATCTTCATATATTGCTCTTCGAATATGTTGTAATAATTATATTTTCTCTGAACTTGATTTGTGAATTGGGATTATGTAATGAAATTGAAATCTATTGTGAAATGAGATGATAATTTAAGAAAAATTATGTTGAATTTCCATATTGATGTGTTTCAGATATTATCAAAATGATTAACATAACCGCATTTTGTCATAGGAAGTTAATAGCTATGGATGACTGTAGCATCCATAGCACTTAGTTTCGGGCCTCAAAATGAGGGATGTTACAACCAGGACCAATCTAAAAGCCATGACCATGTCCGTAACTGAAGATCTAGTCATCACAAGGAAGATGAAGGAAATCATCTCCCCCCTCTCCCCGAAGGTAAAGAACGAGCTATCATTGTCAATCATCATGCCTAGAGGATAGGATGGCTTGAATCATTAGACTATTCATGCAAACATGAACAAGTGGAGTTAGGAATTGGAGATTAGCTTAGCAATACCTTCTCCTTGGAGATAGGAGTACCGCGGACCCTAAATATTTCAAGACGCCTACTATGGAATCATATTAAGGACTTATCGGCCTTGTAGTACATTTGTGATGGTATACCCAACACATGCTTGTGAGTGGAGTATAGAGGAATTCTTGTGCAAGTGTTACCTCGATTTATAGCGAACTTAACCACTAAGTAGTTCTATATTTAACCCAAAGGATCAATTTATTCTTGGGAAATGTTAAAGAAGAAGTTTATTAGTCAATTTGAGTACATATTAAACATCTAAAAATTGGATACTTATCATCTGACGTGATGCAAAGGAAAGATAAAACACTATGACACTACCTATCTAAGCTTAATGTTGCAACCGCTTGAATTTGGAACATGAATGAAAGGTTTAGCTTGACGACCTGTATAGTGGAGTACACCCTGGAATGAAGATTACTAAGAGATTGACAACGAAGTAACCGGCCACATTAGAGGAATTCACCTTTGAGCCGGCAAAGTATATGAGGTTGGAATGTGCCGCATCAAGGAGGCAACCCAATATAATTGCTAGGGAACAATCTGGTAGAGACTGCAAATGATGATGGAAAATATAGTTGCTTCTTTCCTAGCTAATATTTGAAGACAATAGAGAATTCTTTAGACTCATGGAGCAAGCAACACAAATGAGTGTACAGAGAGACCAAATCCTGAATTCTATCTACAACCCGTCAAGAATAGGCACAAGAGGACATATATGATAGGAAAGAGCCATGGAAGTATGGATTTCGTTAAGCCGAACTGGCTAGATGTCTTACTAGATGTCAATATTGATGTTGGAACCAAATTCGTGGCTGTCGCAACACCACCGCCTGAGTTTATACCACTGGTACTTGGATGGTTGATCCATTGCATGGGGTCATAACCTGGCCTACCATTCAAACTAGGAAGCATTCCTGTAGCTGGAGAAAATCGCCGACTAATGTTCCAAATGTTAGGCGAGTGGAGTAGGAGACCAGAGCTTGACAAGATGAATCATGGTCAATTCACTCCGAACATTAGATACACAGTTAACCCCCTAGATTCTAAGACACTGGACATGGGACAATATGTTGAAAATACCAACCCTTTAACACATTTAATGCGCTGCACATTTAGCATATGGAAGTAGTTGAAACTACGAAGGGAGAGGATGTTGTTGCTTTCCTCTATTCATGCCATACTTAGAGGGTATTTTGTTTAAGTCATTTGGATAACTAAGCCTAAACACTTGGATATCGAGCAAATGGATGGATAAAACTTACAAAACAACCTTGTACGGTTCAGCATTATAGCAGCCGCAGTGCGTCAACTTAATATCTCCTTATGGTTATTACTTTAGGAATTAGTTGGAAAATGGAGTTTTACATGGAACTTAAGAAAAATTCGGCCACTAAATTGGAGGACTTATACTATCAATTCGATAAATTCAAGCACTTGCAGGTTTCTGATATCAAGGTAATAGGTCGGATAGGCCTCTTACCTTGTAGGGTAGATCGAATGACAAATATGGTACACTAATAGAAGAATTGGAAATCTGGGCACTATGTATCCATAGCAACCTGCACATGTTTGTAAATCAAGCATTTCGGGAATTTTAAGCCAGCAATGATTGGCATCCTATTTAAGAAGAATAAGGGCAAAGGCTTTTCTCGATGTGCAAGGATGCTATGTGACTAAGCACGTCACATAGGTGGAAAATTGAGTTGTTAACAATTTGGGAAAATTGCTTGCTCAGGAAATGGATAACATTTGGGTTGGTTCTAGTAAAAACTTCACCTGTAAACCAAAATGAAGTCAGGAAGATAATATACAGGGAAATTCGATCCATACAGGATGATATCCTATAAAGAAGGGTTTTCATTAGTATATTGCTAAGATGCATGGCTGCAAGAGAGGCTAGGGAAATATTAGATAACGTCCATCAAGGTAGTTGAGGGGACCATACTTGGGGGCAAACCCTAGAAAGATAATATCATGGGAATCGATTTGGATAGATAGTTTCTAATATCTATGGGCGAAGCTGAATATGCAATAGTGGCTATGGATTACTTTATTGAGCAAGCTAAAAAATTGATAATTGGGAATCCATCAACTTCTACCAACAACACGAAATTAGGAAAAGCTTTTCGACAATGCTTCACTCGTAAGCCAATAGATAGGTTGAAGAAGTCAGTAAGGTTCTTAGAACTCTTATAAAGGAGCATTTGGAAGATGATAAGGGAGCTTGGATGGATGAGCTGCCATTGGACTTTATGATATTGCACGTTTCGCAAAACTATAATGGGACATACTCCTATTGCTCTGCTCTACGAATTATAGGTTATTGATATGCACGTAAATGTGCATATTTTTACTACCATATTTATTCTAATTAAATAAATGATCGTATTGGGTTTTTTAAATTGTTTAATCGAAAATTCAAATTATTTTCAAATCGTCATATATTCATCTCTATATGGAGGCAAAATGGTCATTTTTATACATGTATTAATTTGAAAAAATTTAATTGAAAATCTCTATATTTTGTATGAATTTGGATTCATATATAAGTGGTTTCATGAAGATATATGCATGCACAAGACTGAATACAAAGGAATGGAGATTGAAATAATTTATTTCATGGATCATGGAGGTCTCCACCTACCCACCCACCTTAATGTACACTTAGGAGCTAATGCACATGCTAAAAGGCCATTAAAGCTTCATTGCACACTTAATGGATGATTAGTGGATGCTAATTATTACTTGGTCGCCACACTTCCTAACAGAGTACTTTGGGTAGTTCCCAAAAGATGAATTAGGGTTTCCATACATGTATAAATACCTATTATCTTCATGTAATTAGCCACTTCTTCTCTTAGACTCTCTTCTCTTAGTTAGTTTTAGCTTAGATTAAAAATATAAAAGCTCTCTTTCTCTTTTCATGGCTACTTAGCCATTTTTATCTTATATAATTTTTCTTTTTTTATGCAATGTTAATTATTGTTTTCTTTTAATTACATGTTCATTTCCTTTCATGCTAGTAGTGTAGTTTCATTTATTCATGCAAGTAGAATAGTTTTATTTCTTTTTAGTTAGCTCTTCTTTTACTTTGCTCTCCTTTTCCTTTTCATTTAATTTCATGTTGCATGCTATAATTGTTGATATGATAGTAAGAATGAGAGGCCAACCCCTTCAATTTAGGGGCAATGAATCTCTCAAATCATGTAGCTTCAATATTTTGATAAATATTGCTCTCATTTTGTGCTTAATGACAATGCTTGAAGTAGTTTAACTTGTTGTTTTTGCTTTGAATTTGATAGTCTATATTGTTTACACCAAATAGGCTATGCTTAAACAATCACTAAACACAAATTACCTCTTCATCTACATATGATTATGTTAATGAAGTGAATGTTGAAATAAAAATTTGATGGTCTATATTCGTAATCAATAGTTAATAAGCCATGCTTAAAATAGATTTTACTTTCAACTTGTTGTCATTTTTTATGAGAATTAAATATGATTTAATTGTCGTTTTATAGTTTGATGGCTTATACTGGGCTAATTAATAGCACAAATATATCATACTTATGATAAGCACGTCATTTAAATTCACATATGTCCAAAACAAAGAGATCATAATTTAATATTTTGTTGAACTATATGATCTAGAGAATGGAATTATCTTTAAATTGTCATTTTATTCTCATAGTTTTCATTCATTTTTGTAGTGTTAGTTTTTACATTTTCTGTAGTTAAAACATTATCTCGACTTAGTATAATTTGATTGAATAAAGATTTAAAATCTAAAAATTCCCCGCGAATCGACCCATACTCGCCACATACTAACATTGTATGTCGTGCAGTTGCGGTAATTTTTAATTTAAATTTGCTCGACGGATTTCTAAACCGATAGAATTTGAGTCGATGAACATGTTTTTGACGCGGTTGCCGAGGAGTTTGTTTTGATTTTTATTTCTATTCTTCGAATTATTTTCGTTTGATTTTTGTTTTTATTTTGTGTGTTTTGCATTTTAAAAAAAAAAATTGTGTTTGTTTGATTTTTGTGTGCATTTGTTTGTGTCTTGTTGGTCTAGTTTCCTTTTCCATTTGCATTTTCATTATTTAATGAAAAAAGAGCATACAAGATCTAAAAACAATTATTCTATTTCATTTGCAATTTTACTTTTCTTTACATTGCTTTTCTTTTTAAAAAAAAACCACAAAAAAAACTATCTTTCCAAACATTTCTCCACATTTCTTCCTCTGCGCACTTCAATTTCTTCCTCTGTGCATATTTCATCTGAACCACAAACAGTCTACCAGTCTTCAAACAACTGCTAATCTTTCTACACCCCATACGGTCGCCAAAACTTCAACATTACTCCACTCGAACAAAACCTGCCTCGTCAACAAACTACCACAGAATGCACTGCTTCTCTGCACTTTTCTCTGACCATCTACCCTTTTCTCATGACTGCTTCATTTGACCACCTGATCACTGCACTTCTCCACTTCCTCAAAGCAACTACCATCTTCTCCCCTCAGATTTCAATTCACATCCTATTTTTCCATCATACCCTGCAAACCACAGTGCATTGCAAACCATCCATTCAACCACCATACTGAAGTGCACAGCCACCGTACTGAAGTGCACAGCCATACTATCTACATTCCCAGTCACAATCCTTGCTCTATCTTCTTGCACATACCCCCTGACACATTCACTCTCTCCAGGCAGTCACACATTTATCAATACCCCCTCTACACCAGTCACATTTCAAACCATCAAGACCCCGGGCCATAACAATTTTCAGACTCTATTCTACAACTACTACAAACAACCACATTTACAATTCCAACTCCAATAGTATCTGTTACTTCACCTTCCATTCAATCTCCAACCATCACCATTGAAAGCAAGCTGCCCCAAATCCATTCACGAATGCTTCCATCCCACGATTCACCCAATCGAATCAACACTCCATCGTTCTCAACCACCCAATCGCCTATTCATCGAATTGCAGCTCTCGGCCAACACCTGAAATCGAACAACTGTAGGAAATACCCAAATAAATTTGAATACGGTTTCCGAAATTGGGAGAATGAATTTGTGAAGATTGCGAATTTGTGATGATTACGAGACTTTTGAACGCTTTTCAGACAAATTTATTTTGGTTGCGAATAGTTGTATTGTTTGAGCAAACGTAATTGCGAAAGTTCGTTTCTTTTGATTCGGACGGGGGCTGGCTTGTGGGCTTGTGAAAGTTCTTTTTTTTAATTTTCTTTTAGTTGGATTTGTTTTAAAATTTTATTTTGTTAACTCTTGAATAAAAAAAATTCCAAAAAAACGTTCTCTTTTGTTAACATTGTTTTAGTTTTGTTTAGTTTGTTTCATCATTAAAAAAATTATTTTAAAATTTAAATCAGGTTCTTTTTTGTTTTCTTTTAAGTTCCATTCTAATTTAAAAAAAAGTTGTGTATATCTTTTGTGTATTTTCAGATTGTCAAAGCAGATATGAAGAGTTACTTGCTTCTCTTTGTTTGCCAAAAAAATAACTGATTGTTTGCTTATAATTTTTTTTCTTCGCTACTTTTAACTCTTATCATTTGTATTTATATGTCTTGCATTATTGTTTGTTTGCATTTTTAAAGAAAAATTAAAAAAAAAAACTCATTTTACTTGCATTATTAATACACGTTTAATTTCCACTTTGCATTTCATCTTAATTTTTTTATCAATAATGAAAATTATACTTTCTTGGTGACTAGGCTACGGCAGAGCAATAACTATTTATAAATATTACGGTGATTCTTAAATATTATAGTGGTTGTTTACCTGAAGGTACTTAAACCTTCGGTTGCATCGCTATGGTGACTCATGGTGCATCGATAAATCCTGTCCGTTACCTGACTGAGAACTATCTTGTCGATTTAAGACAAAGTGTGATTATACAACTTTGAGTTAGAAGTTACTTAGGATAAATATTTCGTGTTTAAAACCTTGCATTTATTTAGTTGCATTAGTTTATGCATATATATAAAAAATTAAAAACAAAAATATCAAAATCCAAAATCTTTAAAAAAATTGTTAATATTCCTTACCTTTGTTTTTAAACCCTTTCTTTTGAATTTTTTTTTAATTAAAAACAGAAATCCAAAAAGAACATTTACTTAGTTTTTTTTTGTTTAGAAAAGCAAAAAGCCAAAAAAATATAAAACTTTTCAAAAAATAAAAATAAAATTTGAAAATCCATAAATAAAACAAAAATCATTTTTTTTAAAAAAAAAGAATAAATAAATTATTTGAGAATACTTTTCCTTTATAAAAAAAACCCAAGAACATTCTTGAAAATTCCGAGTTTTCCTACATACATGAGTTTTATGATAGTTGTGAAAATCAATATAATTCATATAATTTCACTCCAAATTCTTATGGATATTTTAACAACTATTGTGTAAATAATTCAAATTTCGAACAACAAAATTTTCAAAATGATGAACAACCCTCAACTCTTGAAAATAGCATTTCGTCTTTACTTGAACTCGTTACACTAAATCAAAGGATGAACGATTTGTGCAATAACGCAAGTTAAAGTTTTAAAAATAATCGAGATTTGAATTCATTTCAAAATTCAAAAAAAATTGAGTATGACCCATGCCAATTCAATTTCGAACACTAAAGTGAATTTCAAAATAAAAATAAAAATGTGAACAACTTTTTAAATAATTTTGGCAATGAGAATAATCTCGACTACGATGCGCGTGAAAATTTTTGTTCTCAACAAATTCAAATTGGAATTCTCAAATTAATAATCAGGAATTTGGTTTAGTTAAGCAAAAGAAAAAAGATTATGAGGATTTGTTGCGTGAAACCTACAAAAAAATTCGTGAGAAACAAAATCAATCCCAACTTATGAAGAATCAAACAATAATCCACCGTCTATTGAAATTGACAACTTATGTCTACAATAAGTCTAAATTGAAAATCCTCAAATTAATAATTATAAACTGGATTTTGTTGAACAAATGAATGAAATTTATGATGATCACATGAATTTGTTGATTGAAACATACAAAAAATTACGTGAACAACAAAACCAAATCCAACCATGTGAAGAGTCGAGTGATAATCCATCTTTTACCCAATTTGACGATTTTCAAAAAACAACTTTTGAAATTGAAAACAACAATCTTAGTGAAGTTCTTGAAAATACGATAATTGAGTTGGATGTCAATTCTTTTGAGGGTATGGAACCAAATTTAAAATTCGACCTTCCTTTTCATGATTTCAAAAATTTAAATACAAAAACTTTAGATTTTGTACTTGAGATACGCAATGAAGTTATTGATAATCCAACAACGAAAGACAAATTTAATGAACATGATTTCTTTGGACTTTTTTGAAAATGAGTTGGCGAATTCTGAAGGGGAAGATTTAAAACACCATTTTCATTTTGAAATCGATAATTTCAAATAATTTATCAATGATAAATTTGAATCCCAATTTTATGAAAATAAACTTGAACTTCAAACAATCATTTTATCTACCCCAAAAATTATCGAAAACAAAACAATTCATATGATTTTTAATAAAATGACATCCGTTTTTTCAAATCAACATTCAACTTTGATATCTTTTATGATTTTGATTTTCGAGCTTAAGTTATGTCTCGCATACTTAACGAGACAAATGAATCGGTCTTTGGAAGACTGTTTCATTTGCTTTTTGATGATATACTTTCTGAACTCTTGTAAATAATAATTTTTTCTTTTTCATGTAAATATTGGTCATCTTTTTATTTTTCTCCTTTCACTTGGGTTGACTATGGGGATACGGTCAAAATCAAGCGTGGGGGGAGTCTCATCATTTTCGTTTATAATTTTTCATGGTTTATTTTCGCAATCTCTTTACAAAACTAAAGAAAAAAACTCAAAAAATTAAGAAAATAAACAAAAAAATCTCAATTTTTTTTAAAGCATTTTGATTTATTTTTAAAGAAATACTATAGAATAAGTATAAGAATTTGGTTAATTAAACTGAAATTTTTGAAAATTTATTTGTCTTAACAAAAATAAAAATAAAGTTTAATTGATGGTTTAACTAGTATATAGGAAGATCCATGGAGACAATAATGAAATATATTCTAATTGAAATTTTTTGTTTTATGGTTGATTTAAAGTAAAGGATATAACATTTTTTTGTCGTATAAGTTAAATGGTACTAAGATGATTTTGCAAAATTTTCTCTTAAAAAACAAAAAAATATTTAAATTTTTTTCTGTATATATGTATATATTTTCTATTAACACCTAGAGTCATGTGAACACATTCGTGTGTTCACTCGCCATGCTCTGTATCATTCTCATGTAAGCCCGAAAGGCAGTGCACGATCGGTATATCTGGCCTTAGTTTATCTGAGTGAGGTGTATGTATGTAAAAATTCTTTTTAATAATGCATCAGTCGATAGGTGTTAACACTCGTGTGTTCACTCGCCACGCTCTGTATTCCCCGCACGTAAGTCTGCAAGGCAATGCATGGGTAATAAATTTTGCCTCAGTTTGTCTGTGTTAGGCATACGTAAATATTAATATCCATAAAAATTTCAAAAAACAAAAAATAAGATAGAGTGAGCAACTGAAATATAGGCACTATTTTAACTTGTTTGATTTGACTTGTTATTGAAAAAATATATGAAAATATCACTTTTATAAACTTTGATAATCAACAAAGGATCTATTTCATAGTAACACTTGTTATCGACCAAAATAACAAGTTAAACTATTGTTTATTGTTACGATTACTTGATTTTATTGGAAATTTTGACAAGTAAATGACTTAAATTTTTTAGATAATGACCAAAACCTATATTAAACTTATCTGTGTCGACTTAAAAGTAAATCCTTCATTGTAAATATTTTCAAAAACTCGCATTCATCTCTTTGTAAATAAATCTTGCATTTTCTAAATATTTTCATCATGCATTTGGATTTTGTGGGTAGTATTCGTTGAAAACCCTCACTAGACAACATTCATCCTACTGGGTACACCCAAAGGTTTAACGGCTTGCTCATATGCTCAATGCAATCGTACTCCCTACAAAAACGGATTTATCTTAGTTTTAGTTTATTCGAGGATGAATAAAAAGAAAGTGCGGGGGTATTTGATGTGCATGTGAATGTGCATATTTTTACTACCATATTTATTCTAATTAAATTAAATAAATGATCATATTGGGTATTTTAACTTGTTTAAATACAAATTCAAAATATTTTCAAATCGTCATATATTCATCTCAATATAGGGGGAAAATGGTCAATTTTGTGCACGTATTAATTTGAGAAAATCTAATTGGAAATTTCTATATTATTTCGTAGGAATTTGGCTCCATATACAAGTGGTTTCATGAAGATATATGCATGCACAAGAGTGAATACAAAGGAATGGAGATGGAAATAATTCATTTCATGAACCACGGAGGACCCCACCTACCCACCTACCCACCTACCATAATGTATACTTAGGAGAGAATGCACACACTAGAAGGCTATTAAAGTTTCATGCATACTTAACGGATGATTATTGGATGCTAATGATTACTTAGCCACCACACTTCCTAAGAGGGTAGTTCCCAAAAAATGAATTAGGGTTTACAAACATATATAAATACCCCTTATCTTCATGTAATTAGCCTTTCTCTCTCTCTCTCTCTCTCTCTCTCTCTCTCTCTCTCTCTCTTCTCTTAGACTCTTTTCTCTTAGTTAGTTTTAACTTAGATTAAAAGTAAAAGAAAGCTCTCTTTCTTTTTTCTTAGCTACTTAGCCATTTTTATCTTACATAATTTTATCTTTTTTATGCAATGTTAATTATTGTTTCCTTTTAATTACCTGTTCATTTCCTTTCATACTAGTAGTGTAGTTACATTTATTCATGCAAGTAGAATAGTTTTATTTCTTTTTAGTTAGCTCTTCTTTGCAGAGCTCTTATTTTCCTTTTCTTTTTATTTCATCTTGCATGCTACAATTGTTGATATGATTACAAAAGTGAGAAGCTAAACCCCTTCAATTTAGGTGTAATGAAGCTCTCTAATTATGTAGCTTCAACTTTTTGATAATTATTGCTCTTCTTTTGTACGTAATGACAATGCTTGAAGTGGTTTAACTTGTTTTTTTCTTTGAATTTGATAGCCTATATTTTTAACATTAAATAGGCTATGCTTAAACAATCACTAGACACAAATTACCTCTTCATTGTACTTGTCACGTACTAACATCGTACGCCGTGTACTAACATTGTATGCTGTGTGCTTTTGGTAATTTTTAATTTAAAATCGCTCGAAGGATTTCTAAACCGATAGAATTCTAGTCGACGAACAGTTATGATTTTCAATTAAACTATAGTCTTAGACATAGGAGAGTCCACTATGACTTAGAGGAGAATGAGGAACTGCTAAACATGTCCATGGATTTGATTAAGGAGAACTGAGATGACGCTTCTTTGGGGGCTGCGACACTCTAGTAAATAGCAATGAAACAATGCAACGCTAGGACAGTGCATCGCACGCTCAAGGATGGAAGCCTAATCTTGGAGCCGATTTTCCCTTTAGGAGGAGCACCTGACCTGATCTGAGAAGGACTATATTCTATCAGCAAGGATTAAAGAATGAAGCTTAAATTCTCATCATCGAGGACAGAGCAGTATCCGAGAAAATATGGAATGCTCAAGACCTCTATTTTGTTTTTTGCACACTAACTATTGAAACTACATGGATTATAGGTAGGTGTATTACCAATCATCACAGTCTTATTGAAACCTATTGATAGGATGTGCAGAATAATGATAGATGGCCTATGCTACCAAGCCACTACAAGAACAATCATCCCATATTAAATAAAGCATCGATTTGTAGGACTATATAAGCGAGACTTCTGCATACTGAGGGCACCCAACTCTGGTGCATCGTGGAAAGCTTGGATAAACCTTTGATCGGTAATGGCGAGTCAGATCAGCCCATGGTCAGAACATGACTGCCAAATGGGTGCTTGCCATTGACGATCGGCCCCAAACCTTTGGCTGACAATGGCGAGCCAGATTAGCCCATTGATAGGACATGATCACCGAACGGGTGCTCGCTATTCACAACCAAGTCCAAACCTTTGACCAGCAATGGCGAGCTAGATCAGCCTATGATCAAGACACGACCACCAAATGGGTGTTCGCTATTGACGATCGACCCCAAACCTTTGGCCAAAAAATGGTGACCGAGATCAGCCCATGCTCAGGACATGACCGCCAAATGAGCGCTCGCCATTGATGATTGGACCCAAACCTTTAGCCGATAATGGCAAGCTAGAAAGCCCATGGTCAAAACATAACCGCCAAATAGGTGCTCGCCATAGACGATCGGCCTTAAATCTTTAACTTCCAATGGCAAGCCAGATCAACCAATGGTTAGGACATAACCTTGAAATGAGTGCTAAACATTAGCCAACAATAGTAAGCCAGATTAGCACACAGCCAAGACATAACCACCAAATAAGTGCTTTCCAATGATGATCGATCCCAAACCATTGGTCGGAAATGGCGAGCCAGAACAACACATGGTTAGGACATGACCACCAAATGGGTGCTCGCCATTAACAACGTCCCTAAACCTTTGGCTGATAATGGAAAACTAGATCAATCCATGGTCAGGACATAACCGTCAAATGGTTGCTTGCCATTGATGATCGGCCCCAAATCTTTAGTTGGCATTGGCTTGCCAAATCAGCACATGGTCGGGACATAACTGCCAGATGGGTGTTTTCTATTTACGACCGACCCCAAATCTCTCGCTGGTAGTAGTGGACCAGAGTGATCCCTTAACCGTGTGTCCATTATTAATGATCGGCTCAAATTTCTCATCGGTAGTGGTGGACCAAAGTGACCCCTTAACCGGATGTCCATCATTGATGATTGGCTCAAACTTCTCGTCAGCAATGATGGACCAGAGTAATGCCTAACCGAGAGTCCATAATGGATGATCGGTTACTCGACTACTGGGATGGCTATAGAGAACTCTATTTACCAGCGATCACGACGTGACCGTCGCCTAGTTGGTTCACTCTAACGATCAACCCTAGTTTCTATCGCCGTCGGGTAGCAGAGCTTGCCTATAGTAAAGCTTGACTATCGGTCTGATGGTTTAGTGCAAGCAAACAATGCTAGAATTGCATATGAGGACAACCAATTGATTAATACTAGGACAAACTTTTATGAAGTGCACATGGAATATATGCCTGAAAATAAACAAGGACACATAGGACTGGATTACAAATACACTTCACAAGTGATTGCTTGCCTTAGCAAACTTGCTAGTGATTGATCCTATGAAAATATGCCGGGGTAAAAGAAAGAGTTGCTAAAACAGCTAACAAAATAACATGCAACTGCTTTACCAGCATGCTCACAATGTTGAACTTGTCAGTGATGAACCCTATACAAGTACGTAAGGAAGCAATAAAAGAACACTAACAAGCTAATAGCTAAGCAAGGATTCTAAACAACCACAACGCAGTAATTAATACAGATCATGTATGATAATTTCATTTATAATTTCTATAAGATACATATGTGCTTATGTATGTATTCATACAGGAAATTTAAAGTATGGACCAAGGGAAACATTAATCACAGAAACTGCTTACACTACCAAACTTGTCAGTGATTGATCCCATACAAGTATGTACGAGAGTGGCAAGAAAGGTTGCTAATGGAATAAGGAAACCAAGCAATCATATGGAACAAACATATTACAATTACTAGCTAGGAAAAGGAGAATATAGACATGAATAAATATCAGACGCGGTAATGTATAAACGTCAAAAAAAGATTAGCTTCACAACACTAGCTTATAATCAACCCACGTTCAAAACTTCAGCCGAAACAACTTACCTAACCAAACGTTTTAGTGATTGACTTATACAAGTATGAATGGTGGTGCTGAAGGAATCACTAGTAGACTAACTTGGAAATCATGTAGGAAAAATACATCGCAACCACCAGTTATAATTGGCCAAACTACAATCAATGCAACAATATACACACTGTCGAATCCATCTTCCATGGAACCACTGTATATTCTTTTCCCTAGGACACCTCAACATTCTTGGAATATTCATAAGATGACACATGACCCTCAAGATGCGAGGGCAAAGAGGATGAACTAATGGGAGAAAAAGCGTATCAGATGAAGATGGGAATCAGTGAGAAATCATGCTAGATGATTATACTACCAAGAAAGATTGAACTTTGAATGTCATCCTAATAAAGGATGTCTTGGAATGATTAATAAGCTCTCCCTGAGTGAATAAGGCTCTACAACATATTAGTAGAGGAAAACTTATCGAAAGGATGCGAATGAGGATATAGATATTTGAGGTTCGAGATAACCATCACATGAGAAAGAAAGACGAGTTTGGATGAAACAAAATACACTTTGTATTCTATGAAAATATGCTTTAGGGCCAAGTGTTATGAGCATTTTTACCCACATCATGGTGAATATGAGAAAACTTCTAGGAGCACAGAAATGTCTACAAGATGCATAATAAAGTGTCGTCATGTCATCACAAGGGCAAGGCAAAGAGTTAGGGGAAAATTTGGCAAAGTTAGAAAACATAGTCAAGGGACTTGTAAAATGTTACTAAGGTAAGGACATGCACGTAGGTCAAAACCACGCCTCAATCCGAGCCGCGGATTAAAAAATATGATCATCTTAAAATTTATCCACCACCTAATGGATTCGGGCCCCACCATGGAGAGCTGCTATCTACTTCAAGCAAATAGAACATTCGAAGGTATTGGTATACTTTACTAAATGACATGAAGCTATTGTTCCAAGTTTCATTTAATTCTGACTTGCAATAAAGGAGCTATAGCATAAAAATGTGTGTAACTCAAGTGGTTGAGCACCAAGCTTCCATTAGAGAGGTCAGGAGTTCGATTCCTGATAAACATATCATTTTTATGGAACATGAGGAATGGTCCATTAGGGAATCTAACTGTTGAGTGCCTAACCATTTCCAACGTAAGGAAGGAAAAACTAGGCAAGAGGAAGGTAGCATAGAAAGAGGAAACAAAGGCAAGGGAAGGGTTCAACAAGGAAAAACCCTCTTGCTCGGCACTCTTATTACCGAACAGGAAACCTTATCCGGTTCCCTTTGGTATAGAATAGGAGATGTTACATGTGGGGTGTAGAAAAGGAGAAGTCGAAACAAGGAGTAACTGAACAAAGCAGAAGCCGAACCAAAGAGAAACCGAACCATACAAAAGCCAAAACTAAGAGGGAAGTGTAGAAAATTGGCCAGCAAGATGGCCACATGCATTTCACTGAGCTAACCACCCTCGAACTGAACTTCCCAATCTAACCAAACGGATTATATGGAATGAAATCTTAGTACATATGGAAATATCCGATTATATCATATGTATATGGAAATATCCAAACATAGAGAGCTATACATGGAAATTGCCTATTTATCGAATTGATCGTCATTCCTCTCCACTCCTATAAATACAAAAGTTTCCAACAGCAATAGGGGACAATTTGAGAGAGCCAAGCTTACAACAGTAATCATAAACAAGTCAGAAAAAGCTAGGATCATCCTAGCAGGATTAGTATAGCAGGATCTTTCTAATAGGAGCAGCCTAACTGGAATAGCCTAGCAGGATCTATCTAATAGGAACAGTTTAGTAGGATCTGCCTAGCAGAAGCAGCCTAGCAGGAACAACCTATTAGTATCTGTCGAACAGAAACAACCGAACAGAAACAACCAAACAGAAACAACCGAACATGAATAGGCTAGCAAGAATAGCTTGACAAGAATAACCGAACATCCTTGAGCTATATATAACGGTCATTTATTGATCATTGTATTTTGTATCACAGGTATTGCATCAAAGATCTATAAGAAGAATAATGAAAATGGACAGTGGATGTAGGAATATTCTGGCTGAACCACTATAAATCTTTGTGTTATTTACTTTACTGCATAACCTATACGCGATCTTTTCTCTAAAAATTAATCATGATTTAATATAATAGTTGTGTTATACACCCTTTTATTTATAACTTTAGAACAAACTGATTGGAGGTGTTAGCTCATTTTTTGTGCAAATAGTAAGAGAAAGTTGAAGGGTGCAGAGGTGCGCCCTATGCCAAAAATTCTATCACAAAGAAATTAAAGGAGGGCCCCTCGCTCGAGTTGACAAGTGATCCTTACAATGAACTTGACTTGAGAGAAGGAGGAGAAGGTGCAGTGGCTGAGCCTAGAGAGGCAACGGAGTTTGTGAAATTTGATAACAAAGACCTAATGAGGCTTATGAAGGTTGGATCCATTGAATGGGTTCTTATGGTACAGTGAATAGGATTCTTATGAGATAACACTACTATAAAATAGGCCATTTGCATCGGTTGTTTACCCCCCTTTTGCATCAGTTCAACAACCGATGCATATGCAACCGATGCAACAAGCTTAACACTTTTGCATCAGTTTTGAAACCGATGCAAAATGGTCCTTTTTGCATCGGTTGTTACTAACAACTGATGCAAAATATCATGGTTGGTTGCTTGGACACAGCCCCCATGTTGCATCGGTTTAATGAAAACCGATGCAACTAATCTCTCTATTGCATCGGTTTTTTATAACAACCGATGCAAACTAATCCCTCAATTACATCAGCTATTTATACCTGATGCAAAAAAACCATTCTCAGATATCATTATTACAGTACTCAAATAGACTATATATATATTATTGATTACAACAAACAATTATTGCATGCAATATTACTATCATTCAAAATTAAATTTAATGGCAAATACATAATAAGATTTAATAATTCTACAAAAGAATGAAAAACATAAGTAAATTCCACGGTACATAATCTGACAGTCAGTAGTAAAAAATAAATGCAACCAAAACCACTCATTTCACTCTCCTCCACATACAAACCATCAATCTACCTGCATACATTTCCTCCCTGAACCACATACAAATACACACTCAAACATCACCACAACCTACAACCAGTTCATTAGTAATCATCACCATATCCATCACAAAACTGCACCCCACCACCTGTACTTCTTGCAAACATCTCCCAGCAACACATTACTGCTGCTCAACCACCATGTTCACCACAACAACAAACACCATCACATTTCCAACCACATCAAACGACTGCCACTCCTTAAATACCCTATGCATCCTTCATCTTCCACCACCAGCCTGCCTTCCCACTACATACTACACTTCTGCAAACCACAACCTTCAACCAACTTTAAGCAACTACACACAAACACCATAACATTGCTATCATCCCCACATTGCTGCCAATATCTTTTGCAACTGCCCTCTGCATTCACTTCACCACTCCTCTAACCACCTCACTGCCTACCTCCTCCATACAACACTACAATATCTAGCACTATCATTGTCTCCACCTCATCAACCAACAAAACATCAAGCATACTACTGGCACAACCCACTTTCTTCACAGCCCACCATCCTCTGCCTAAACCTCCATTCAACATACAACTGCTCCTCCTCTAACCATTACCGACATTTATCCCACAGCCATTCCACCCTCCTCTAACATACATCTAAATACCCCCAACATTAACCCATTACCTGATCACCATTTACCCATCGCCACTACTTTTGACTGTCATACTCTTTGTACAAGCTTCTGCACTTGTAGCATGAGATCCTACAAAACTCAAGCTTCCATGTGGTCCAACTCTATCAAGCAGAAGAGTTCACTAAATTAAACTAAACTACTACAAGTACAAATTCAAAAGAGATCAAAAATGACTATCATAGAAAAGGAAATGTGCAGTTTAGTTATTCATCAACTAATTATCAATCATCATCAAAATAATCTTCCTAGTAATGTTGATTAATAGAGATGAAGGTACTAAGACTAAATACATTGATCTGCAATCTGAGGTAATGTGCAAAAAAAATGATTATTTTTTGTTTAGTTAACAAATATAAGTATAACATATTTTAATTTTTTTCACATGTTCAATTAAACCTATACAATAAGCTATTTCAACATTTAAAACCAGACAAGTTTATGATAGTGCACCCATAAATTTAAGTTCACTCTTTAGCTTTCAGTAAAGCTCCTCTATCATTGTCAATTTATATGTATTGGACTTATATTGTGGTATTGAAAGTGCCAATTTTTCTTTTTTGTAGCATATGTTAGCTTTAAAACTCATAAAATTTATTGGATGTCAATGGTAATGTTTCCCTTTTATTTACGCACACACATACATACACATATATATACACATACACACACAAAAATATACGTGTGTATGTATGGGTGTGTGTGTGACCAAATAGTTTTTGATTGAACCATACCAAAAATTATAGATATATATTAAATGTAATAACTATTTTTAAAATTGATTTGAAATTGTAATTTCATGTATGAATGACATGAGTTATCAAAAAAAAATTCTATAGAAGCACTCCAATAGAAACTTATGTGGCAATGTGATGAGCATGTTCCCAGAATGTTAGTCTGATTTTGATATTCTAGGTACATTCAAATATGGTTGTTAATTTTATTTTTGACATTAATTTGTGTAGTAAACAATTGATTTTCATTTTAGTTCTTATTTTGGTGTTGAAGAATTTAGTGCTATGAAAGGAGTAAAGTAAGGAGAAGTGTAGCACAAATAATTTGTGGGGGCGGCGTTGTTGCTGTTATGTGGTTCCCACAATGCTAAATTGATTTGCCCAGAATAGCACATTGCTTATAACATCGACATATAAATCTTGAAGGGATGTCAAAAGAGAAGGTGCATTTTGCATAGCTCTTGTTGGCATGTAAATGGAACAATTCAGGAATATGTGCCTATGATGGGTTAACTAAGTTTCCCAATATAATTCAAGCTTCAGATCAGTGTAATAAGTCGCAAATCATGCATATCTATGGTCAACGGAAAAAAAAAGAAAAGAAAAGACGAGCATCAACCATGCTACCCTTAAACATTTGGATTATAGGTTATAAATATTAATTGGATTAAATAACAGAGGAACAAAATTTGATTCACAGACATGCTACAGATTCCAAAAGCTGGCGCCCAAATTCACGAACAAGGTCAACAGGAGATGGTGCATACCTATTTCTCTTTAAAAAATCAAATAAGCTAGGTCCAAGCTTCTCACAAACCTGTTATAACAACATCCAAGTCCATTCAAAGAAAATGTTTCCTTTTAGTTCTAATCTATTCCTTCATATACTAAAGTAAATCCACACAAGAACCGTTAGCAGCTACAACTATTTATTTAAATCTAATATGTTGCTTGCTCATGGCACGTATATTTAAGAAAAAGAAGTATAAATATTATTTGGATTATAGATTATAAATAAATTGAAAATCATGCATATTTAAGCAAAAGAAGTATCAGTAACAACAAAAAGGAAAAACAACACATCCCATCCCCACACACAGCATTTACATACAAAGTGATGTAAATAAATAATTCATAAGGATGTCCCCGGATTAGGAACTGCAGAAATTTCAGCATAGAATGTGGACTTGCTTTCTTATCCTCTTGTTTTCAATGTGATGTAACACATAATATGAAAAACATATTTAATAGATCAAATAGTAAAAAGTTTAAACTAGATACTGAAGGAAAAAATTAATACACTGAAATTCAGATACATAAAATTAATTAGTAAGAGGCATTAACAAATTTAAACAGTCAATCCGTTATGAATAATCCAACCAGAGCAGCAACTCGAGAAACCCAAGCGCAGCGTCACCACAATCCTCGATCGAACCCACGTACAAACCACGACAACCCAATCTCCTCCAAACTGCAATCGCCAACATCTCGAACCCAATACCCAAGTCTTCCTTGCCAAGTTGCCGTGAACCACCTCGTAAACCCAAATCACCCAAAGCGACTACTATCGTGGAATCGCTCTCGAATACGATCAATTTTAGGGTTTTTTTTTGAAGCAGGCGAATTATTTGGGGAAAAGAATGGGAGCAGCGAAAAAATTGGAAAGGCGGGATGTAACACGTGAGCAACAAATAACCTAAATAATATTGCATCACCTCTGCTATGGAACCGATGCGAAAATTATTATTTTGGACGTAGTTGCATCGGTTGACTTTAAAACCAATGCGATTAAAACTATTTGAATTGACGTATTTGCATCGGTTGTTGGTGATAACTGATGCAAATTTTAATTTTTATTACGTATTGCTTTCCACGTACCAATTGCATCGGTTATTCGGACAGAACTGATGCAAATAGTTCTATTTGCATCAGTTTTTACTTCAACCGATTCAAATGAGGCAATGCAAATGGCATGTTTTGTAGTAGTGTAACCAGGATATATTTTCCTAGTTCCATGCAAATATATATGGAATCTCTCCCTCGATTGCATGTCATGCTTTGAATATGGACCCAAGGAAACCCTTGGTAAGACAAAAGAAATAATGTATGAGTCTAAAGAGATCGACTGCACTTAATGAGAAAGTGGAAACCTTATTAGAAAATGGTTTCATCAGAGAGTCTCGATATCTAAAATGGATTGCAAACCCAGTTTTGGTTAGGTAGTCGAATAGAAAATAGCAGACGTTAATTGACTTCTCTAACTTAAATGATGATTGTCCTGAAGACTGCTTCCAACTCCCAAGAATCGACCAATTAGTATATGTAATGATAGGGTATGAACTTCTATCTTCTGTAGATGCATACTTCTGATACAATTAGATTGCTACATAGATCCTGGATCAAGAACACACTAGCTCAGCTACCGACTTAGGACTCTACTTATACAAGGTCATGTTGTTTGTGCTTTAGAATGTAGGGCATCATATAAACGCTTAGTCAATAGGATGTTTGCTGGTCAGATTGGAAACACTATAGAGGTATACCTGAATGATATGCTAGTGAAATGAAAAAATCCTGAAGATCAATCTCACGCTTGGATCAAATGTTTCGAATTCTATATGAATTTGGGATGAAAAGGCACCCACTAAAATGTTCTTTTGTGATTTCCTCTAGAAAATTCTAAGGTTCATCATGCACAATAGGGGAATTGAAGCCAACTCAGAACAAGTACAAGCTTTGAAAGATATTAAGACCCTTGAAACTCAGAGGGAGATGCAAAGCCTGAACAGCAATGTGGCAGCATTAAGCAGGTTCATATCTGAGGCTACTAATAAGTGTGCTTCTTTCTTTGAAGTGCTTAGGTAGAAAAGAGAAATATGTTTGGACATACAACTCCCCAGCTTCTTTCCTTAGCTTATTAGAGCATTCACAGAAGCCTCCAGTTCTTTTTACACCAGTTGATAGAGAAGACTTATGTCTGTACTTGGTAGTGTCATCCCATGTCCAGAGCACATCATTAGTCCAAGAGGAAGGTCCGGTACAACATCCAATATATTATGTGAGTAATCATTGTAAAGGGTTGTAGAGTAAGTATTCTAAGTGTGATGACCCAGATTTTCGAACCAGTTAAAATTGCCAAAAATCCATCCGTTCAAACTACTAACTAAATACACCATATTTGATAATTATTCAACATTACTAAATGCATAGGATAAAATTTAAATTTTACAAGTTATCAGAGTAATCAAATTAATCTACTAGGTACGCTTATATACAAACCAAATACAAATAAATCTAATGCTGCATAACTCTAACAAGAGAGACAACAATAGCCATTCCTGCTAACTCAACAAACATGTCAAATGCGGAATAAAATAGTAAGCAGGAAAAATACAATAACACGAGATAAACAACAACCATTAACAAATAAACATGAAAGGGTTATATCATTTTAGGGGCTGCATCACTACCACTTGTGACTGCCTACGTACCCCTATCTAATTGGGTACCCAATTAGATACAGGATCAAGCCAACGTAGTTCTCCTACCGCAAATAGGACTCATGGAGCCTACGATGCAACAAACAAATATGCAATTTCCAAAACTACCCACTTTGGCCTAATCTTTAAATTCAGATTTTCAAATCTAGTCACCTTTACAGAACTTATCTCTTTGGACTTTATTCTCGAATTATTATTTCAAAAATTTTGAAATATATATATATCCTTTATATTCAAATTATACTTTACTTCGGGATCTTAAATCAAATTACTTTTGAAAAGTTTATTTGGAAATCCCAAATACTATAATAAAACATATCAAACCATATGCAACCAGATCGGAAGGTTTCTCCCAATAACAAGGCAACTGGGTTCCAGCCTTAATACAATCGATAAATAAGTATATCCCTCTATTCTAAGAGCGGACTATACCAAAAACACATGCCCACCTTTTTAGTTACTAGTTAACGGAATCAATGGTAACATAACAAATCATTTTATATCCCGAAGCGATAAATCATTTCACACTAATACTCACAAGTACTTTCAAATTTATAATAATTTTCATTTCCCAAATCTGCTAAAAAATCATCTTAAAACCATCGGGTTTAGTCCTCGAAATTCTTTCCGTTTTATAAAACACTTTTATAAAACCATTCATTATATAAATCACTTTTATATAATATAACTTCAAAATATTCATTACCAAACATTTCTATTTCTTTTAGAGGGAAAATATTTTATAACAATTAAATTTGAAAACCAATTTTCAAAACAATTCATTAAATTGAAGTGAACCAAATATTACCGCTAAACACCTTATAGTCAAATTGTGAAATAAATCACAAGGTGTTAACCTACAATTATTTTCTACCCAGCCTATGCATATGGATAATAAATTGCCCATAAACTGGTCAAGCAAAGTCAACAATCAATAATAATAATCAGTGCTCATAAACTGGTCGAGCAAAGTCAATAATCAATAAATAATAATCAGTGGTCATAAACTTGTCGAGCCTAATTCAAACAATCAATCGTTGAAATAAACGCAATAATAAATGATAAACAATGCTTCATTCTATCAAATATTTATAACACTTCAACGGTTTGATATTTAATTTGAAGCATTCGGGCTTTCCCTTCGACATGTTTCGTCCCTCGCCCAAGTCTCCTTGGATCTCACAAACGAAACACATGTACTAGTCGTTTCCGCATACCCCATTCAATATTTAACTTCTAAATTTTAAATTACTTAATTAATCATCCATACATAATATCAAGCAAGGAAATCAAACCATTGTTCTAGGAAACAAAGTAAACAAGCATTTAACAAGGGTTTTCAAACAACTTAACACTTAAAGTTCTTTCAACATAGCAATGGTTTTAATGAACATAAAGTAAGAAATAACTTACTTTGGATTCCACTCCGTCAAACTTTAAGGCAAGGAACTTAAGATCTAACGCATACTTCCTACCATGCTTTGGAACCAAATGAATATAAGCTTGAATTACTCCTTCCTAGTGCTTGACCAACGCTTGAGATGGAAGTTGGCCGAAAGTATAAAGAAGAAGTGGTGGATCTTTGAACTTGAAATCTCAAAATTAGACCCGAAAAATAGGTCATATTCTCTCTTGTTTTTGACTCTTTTACTCCCAAAATTTGAAAAACTTGTTAACATAAAAGTTGTTGCAAATTCTCTCTTAAATTTCAAAAAAGAATCACTTGATTTTGGTTAATTTTGAGGAAGACATAGTCGAAAGAAAAAGAGCTATTCTTGGATTCACAAAAATAAAGCTCGAAAATGCACTTTAAAGAATTGAGTTTCAGGTATAGCAAACCTCAAAACTCAAAAAAGTAATCAACATAAAAGTTGTAGCCACTAATATTGTATATGGTTTAAAGAAAAGTATTTCTTAATTTGGATCAGTCATGATCAAGTTATGATCAAAATAAAATATCTTATTTTCTGGCTTAAAAATTGGGCCAGAAAATGCACTTGAAAGAAGTGGATTTTTGACATGATTATCTTCATAATGAGACAAAGTGGTCAACATAAAAGTTGTAGCCAGTAAAAAAGTACATGGTTAAGGAAAAAATTTACAATTTGATTTGCTTTTGAAGAAGTTATGACCGAGAGAAGAAGAGGAAAAATGTGAAGAAAAGAGGAGTTTGATTTGAAGAGAATAAACATTGATTTCTTTTAAATATTTTATAAATATTTTGATATTATTTCTTTTTAATTTTTTATATGGCATGGAAGCCATTAAAGAGAAGAGGAAGAAGATGAAGAAGCTTGAGAAAAGAAGAAGAATAAAAAATGTGAATAAAAGTGAAGAAGGGGGTGGATATTTATAGAAAAAGAAAGAAAGTGGTAATTTAGTAAAATAACCTCTTACCAAATTACCAAACTAACCTTACTTCAACTTAAAGCAATCTACAATTTTTTAACACTTAACATCACCTTTCATATCCTTACTTTATGTCTTATTCACTTAAAAATTAAGTAAAGAATATCATAATTATGTTGGCTTTGATTTGCTGTGATTTGATGTTTACTTTTTCTTACTTTTGTTAATTCTTACTTACTTTTACTAATGACTTCTAGAAGTTTTCCAATCTTATTTAGTAAAAGTAAACATGTTTAGTGAATTAATTAATAGTTACACTATTTGAATATATGTTTCTATATAAGAAAATAAAGGTGCGACGAAGTTGCGACAAATTTTAATCGATAAAACGTCGTTTTTCGACAAAATGTTTTACGGTCACATTTTGACGTTTTAGTTAAACTATTTATTTATTTAAACCAAATTTAAAAATAAATTTGTATAATGTTATTTAAAAATATAAACACTCATAAATTAATTAAGATAATTTACTTAACCATTGAAAAATACTTTTCTGAAATCAGCATTTTGTCACTTTTGTCGATATAGGAAAATGTTACTATTTTTATGTTTGTTTCTACTTTCAAATCCTATCGAATATTATTTAAATCATAAAACCTTTTATATTTTATATTTAAAATCACTCTAAATAATATATTTTAAAGCGGTCAAATTCTGGGTCGTTACATTCTCCCATACTTAAAAGAATTTCGTCCACGAAATTACAAGGATGAAAAAAAATATAACGAAAAAACAACAATTAACGAAAGTTATGCACACCAAAAATAGTTATATCACCCATAACCCCGATCTGAGGTACGGTGCCTTATCCTATCCATTTTATTTATCAAATTAAGGTAGTTTCATTTTTAAAATTCCTAGGTTGATATACTAACCCTAGATGAATTTTACTTAGGCACCTAACCTAAGCTCTGATACCACGTGTGATGACCCGGATTTTCGAACCAGTTAAAATTGCCAAAAAATCCATCCGTTCTAAGACCACTAATGAAAACTACTAACTAAATCACCATATTTGATAATTATTCAACATTACTAAATGTATAGGATAAAATTTAAATTTTACAAGTTATCAGAGTAATCAAATTAATCTACTAGGTACGCTTATATAAAAACCAAATACAAATAAATCTAACGCTGCACAACTCTAATAAGAGAGACAACAATAGCCATTCCTGCTAACTTAATAAACATGTCAAATGCGAAATAAAGTAATAAGCAGGAAAAATACAATAAAACGAGATAAACAACAACCATTAGCAAATAAATATGAAAGGGTTATATCATTTTAGGGGCTGCATCACTACCACTTGTGACTGCCTACGTACCCCTATCTAATTGGGTACCAAATTAGATAAAGGATCAAGCCAACGTAGTTCTCCTACCGCAAATAGGACTCATGGAGCCTACGATGCAACAAACAAATATGCAATTTCCAAAACTACCCACTTAGGCCTAATCTTTAGATTTAGATTTTCTGACGCAACAGATTGTTAACAAAACGAAATAGATCGATGAAAGTAGCAATCGGTGGATTGAAGATACTGAAATGCTCAAATTCGTTGATCACAAAGATACCGAATTCTAGCTATCTTCGACACATTGATCGCGCACGATACCGTGAAAGAAGATCTACAATTCTTCAAACGTTGATCAAGCGCACTTGATACCGTGAATTGGCTTCAACAATCGTTGAATCGATCGCACTCGATTAACCGAAAGTGGAGATAGGAGATTACACTCAACTACCAATTTAAGATGAAAGCACACAGCAATCAACAAGAATTTTATTCAACAATCAACCACTTTCAAATGTACAACACACTCCCTATTTATAGTGTTTTCGACCCAGACCTTAAGTCGTATTCGACTTACGACCCAATTTAAGTCGGTAACGACTTAACACCATAGCGACCTAACCCCCTTTACAACACTGCACACGCAAATGACTCACTAAGGTCGTTAGCCGACCTAACTGACTCAAGACACGAGACACAACGACTTAGTCAAGGTCGTTACCGACCTAAGTACATCACAATCTCTTGACGCGACCTAAAAAACAACTCACGCGACTCATGACAGCGGCAACAAAAGCTGCGTCCTAAAATACAAACGACACAACACTCGAGCGACTTAAGAAAACACGTCTTCAGATTGAGCTTCAGCGACCTAAAACCATCAGCGACTTAACTTTGTACGCGACCTAACATAGGTCGTAACCCCTTCCGCGACCTACCTTAGGTCGTAGGTCGTTGAACATTAAATTGGAGCGGCTTAAAAACACGCGGCCTTCCCATTGTCCTGTTTCCTTTAGCTCGTTAGGTTGTATGCGACCTAAGTTATATCGCGTGTCTTCACTAGGTCGTTGTCGACCTAAAACACGTTTGTTAGCTCGTAAGCAATATTTGCTAGGTCGTTCCTGATAGGTCGTTCGCGACCTAAAATCTGAGCGACTTAATTCTCCAGGCAAACCAACTTCCATAGGTCGCAGATCATTACTGCTAGGTCGTGGGCGGCCTTCAATAGGTCATGAGCGACCTACAACTTGTGATTTTTCAGGTTGCGCTGCATCATCCTCCCCCGGTTGACAGAAATTCGACCTTGAATTTTCACCATCTTTTTCCACAACAAGTTCATTTCCATGAAACAGAATTAGGTATTGGACGTTGAAAACATCAGAAGTATGAACATCATCTGGTATCTTCAATTGATACGCATTCTCATTGATTTTCTTCAAAATTTCTACTGGACCAATTTTTCGCGCCTTCAATTTATTGTATGTTCCTACCGAAAAACGATCTTTTGTCAACACAGCGTAAACCAAATCACCTTCGTTAAATTCAACACTTCGTCGCTTTAAATCTGCAGTTCACTTATATTTCTCGTTTGTCTTCTCCAATCGTTCCTGAACGATTCTATGACACTCCTTCAACGCATCAACAAAATCAGTAGCTCGTTTAACGGTCCCCTTTGGTTGTGGCACTACCATTAAATCCAACGGCCCCTTTGTAAATTTGAATAAACAATCTGAAATGGACTGAAACCTGTACTACGATTCACCGCACGATTATGAGCAAACTCTGCCTGACATAACTTCACATCCCAGCTTTTCAGATTATCTTTCACCAAGCATCTCAATAAATTCCCCAACGATCTGTTCACAACCTCCGTTTTTCCATCTGCTTGCGGATGATAGGCGCTACTAAAATTCAGCTTTGTTCCGACCATCTTCCACAAACTCAACCAAAAATGACTCAGAAAACGAGTATCCCTATCCGACACAATAGATTCTAGCAATCCATGAAGTCGATAGCTTTCTTTGAAAAATAACTGAGCAACATGAACAGCATCCGCCGTCTTCTTACAAGCAATAAAGTGTACCATCTTCAAGAAACGATCCACCACAACGTATATAGAGTCATTCCCCCTTTGAGTTCTCGGCAAACCCAACACGGAATCCATGCTAATGTCTACCCATGGTTTTGTAGGAACAGGTAATGGCATATACTGTCCCTTTCGAAACCTGACAAACATGACATCTACGCACAAACCTTTCAACTTCCCTTCTCATTGACGGCCAATAATAAGACTGAGAAATCAACTGTAATGTTCGATCTCTACCCACATGTCCTTCTTCGTGCAACTCTTTCACAATTTTCATTCTCAAGCTGCAATCTGGTATACATAATTGATTCCCTTTGAATAAGAATCCATCTATCAACATGAATTCATCAGTACTCCCGTCCTTGACTTTCTCAACACATTTCATAAAGTAAGGATCTTCTTCAAGCAACTCTGGAAATAGTTCAAATCCTGTCACTTCAACTTTCATTGTCGTCAACAAATGATTCCTCCTACTCAATGCATCAGCTACACGATTTGTCACCCCTGACTTATGTTTCACAGCAAAAGTAAACTGTTGTAAATACGCGACCCATGAAGCGTGCCTAGCTGAAATCTTATCCTGCCCTTGCAAATGCTTCAAAGCTTCATGATCTGTATAGAGAACAAACTCCTTCTGAAACAGATAATGTCTCCAATGCTTCACTGCTTGAACAATTGCGTAAAACTCAACATCATAAGTGCTATATCTCAACTTAGCTCCAGACAACTTCTCACTGAAATAAGCAACTGGTCTTCCTTTCTAACTCAACACTCCTCTAATCCCAACCTTAGATGCATCAGTATGCAGCTCGAACAATAACTAAAAATCTGGTAATACAAGAATTGGCGTTGTCGTCAAAAGTTCCTTGATCCGCTCAAAAGCATATCCTGCTTCCTCTGACCAAAAAAATTTCTTTCCCTTCATACAATCAGTAACTGGTGCCATCACGCTACTGAAGTGTGGAATGAATCTTCGGTAGAATGATGCCAACCCATGAAAACTTCTAACTTTAGTGTAAGTCCTCGGTTGTGGCCAATTCCTGACTGCTTCAACTTTATTCTGGTCCACCTGGATACCTTCTCCTGACACAACATATCCCAAAAATAAAATACTCCTCGTCATAAACACACACTTCTATGTTGCGGCATAGAACTGTTCTTGTCGTAGGACCATCAACACTTCTTTCAAATGATGCAAGTGTTCCTCTGAACTCCCACTGTATATCAGAATATCATCGAAATACACCACAATAAATTTCCCGATAAAAGGTCTAAAAATTTGGTTCATCACCCTCATGAATGTAATTGGTGCATTAGAAAGACCAAACAACATAACCAGCCATTCATACAACCCTTCTCTCGTCTTGAATGCTGTCTTCCATTCGTCTCCTGGTCTAATTCGAATTTGATGATATCCGCTTTTCAAATCTATCTTCGAAAAGATAGTTGCTCCACTCAACTGATCTAGCAAGTCATCCAACCTCGGCATTGGGAATCTGTACCTCACAATGATCTTATTCAGCGCCTGACTATCGGTACACATCCGCCATGTTCCATCCTTCTTTGGTACCAACAAGGCTGGAACCGCACAAGGACTTAGACTTTCTTGCACACGCCCTTGCTTTAACAGTTCTTCCACTTGTCTTCGTAACTCCTCATGTTCCTTTGGACTCATTCGATAATGTGGTCGATGTGGCAACACAGCTCCTGGAACAAGATCTATTTGATGTTGAATATCCCTCAACGGTGGTAACTTTGTTGGCAACTCTTCTGGAAATACATCTTCAAATTCTTTCAAAACTGGCCTCGTTTCTTCTGGAATTTCAACCTCTTCATGATTCTCTCGTCCAATCAACAAATAGACTTCAGGCTCCTCTTCAACTTCTTTAACAAACTCCTTCAAAGATAGCAAAGTTTTCAGCTCTTCAATCTCCTTCAACTTGCTTTCCTTCTGTTGTTGCCTCTTGGGAATTAAAGTGATCTTAGTACCTTCAAACATGAAACTGTAGCTATTAGCACGTCCATCATGTTGTACTGCTCTATCAAACTGCCATGGTCTGCCCAACAACAGATGACACACATCCATGTCTACAACATCACACCAAATTTCGTCTTTGTATTTTTTCCCAATTGAAAAATTCACACAAGCTCTTCGCCCAACTTTCACCTCACCACCTTTCCTTAGCCATGCTAACTTGTATGGTTTAGGATGCTTCTCAGTTTTCAAGTTCAACTTCTTTACTGCTTCAGTAGAGATAATATTGTCACAACTCCCAGCATCAATGACGAACTTGCAAACCTTTCCTAGAATAGTGCATGTGGACTGAAATATGTTATTCCTCAACCAACTGTTTTCCTCTTCTTGTTTCGGTGTCAAATAACTTCTCCTCATATCAAGTTACACCCTTCATCTCCGGACAATTCTTCTTCCTTCTCAACATAAGGTGAATTAGAACATTCAGCTTCCACAACCTCTTCTTCAACCTCTGCAACCATTGTTCTCCTCTTCGGCTACGGACCTTCATTGCTTTTGTGACCCAACTCCTGACAATTGTAACATTTGAAACTGCTATTAACCTTTGCCTTCTCAACCTCCTTCACAACAGGTTTACTGATAGGTTTCGAAATATTATAACTCCCACTAGCACCCTTCACTTGATTGTTGGAATTTGTAAACACACCACCTCCACGCCTTCCCTGCTTCTCCCAAGCCAACGCTTTCTGATGTGCTTCTGCTACAGATCTTGGATCAAACATATTCACGATATCCTGGATCTGTGTCCTCAACCCTCCAACAAATCTAGCAGTCAGTTGTTCTTTTGTCTCCATAATATCATTTCTAGCAATGAGTTGGTAAAATTCATCCCCATAATCACTAACTGTCTTCGTCCGTTGCCTCAGATTCTGTAATCTCTGGTACATGAGTGATTGATAGTTGTAAGGTAAAAATGTAGCTCTCATCAACTTCTTCATCTTCTTCCATGATTCAACCTTTGACTTTCCCATTCTCTCCCTTGTAAGTTTAGTTTGCTGCCACCACGCCAAAGCTCTTCCCCTTAACTTTGTAGCAACTAACTTCACTCTTCTATGCTCAGGAACCTCCTTGAAATCAAAGATCTCTTCAACATTTGACAACCAATCTAAGAATTCTTCAGCTACCATTCCACCTTTAAACTCTGGAATTTCCATCTTCATACCCGACTCCCATCGACGATCTTCTTCAATATCCCGATAAGAATTTCAAACTTGGCCTTGATCTCGATAATGAATGCTAGCTCTACCACCCTCTTCATCAAAATCAAATGTACGTCTATATCGATCTCGACCATCAACATCCCTTCGATCACGCATGTCTCTTCTACTATGTCTCTCTTCATCTCTATATGGCTCATCTTCAAACTCACGTGGAGTTCTCCTCACTTCATGTCCATAGTCATGGTGATCTCTTCTTGACGAAATTGATGTTTCTCTTCTCTCTCTAAAAGATTGCGGTGATACCCTCCTCGCTTTCGTAACCAATGGCGAAACTCTGTTTCCTCCATGGTTCGAGATTGGTGATCTCCTCCTTTGATTCTGATTCAAATCATTCATCAACTTCTCTAACTTTCCAATGCCTTCATCAAATTTCTCATTAACACGTTGTTCCATTTGCTCGGATTCTTCTCTTCTATACAACGCTTCAACATTTTGATGACGATTAGCTCTTCTCGGCGGCATGGTTCAAACAACACAATCTTCAATTCAAATCAAAAAAGTCACGGCCTCAAAGTTCAAAACAACTTCACCAAGGCTCGGCTACTTTCACAAGTATACACGGCCTATCTTCAACAAATGATAGCAAAGTGATGCTTCAACTCTCGGCTCTAACTCAAACACCTTTCCAACTTTGATCCAAGATGAAATGGATCGAAAGCTTCTAACTTGTTGCAACTTCAAGATGAACACGATGAACTTCAACTTCAAATTCCTTGGCTCCAAGACTCGGCTTAGCTATGATTGGCTAAGTCTACCTCTGATACCAAACTGACGCAGCGGATAGTTAACAAAACGAAATAGATCGATGAAAGTAGCAATCGGTGGATTGAAGATACTGAAATTCTCAAATTCGTTGATCACAAAGATACCGAATTCTAGCTATCTTCGACACGTTGATTGCACACGATACCGTGAAAGAAGATCTACAATTCTTCAAACGTTGATCAAGCGCACTTGATACCGTGAATTGGCTTCAACAATCATTGAATCGAGCGCACTCGATTAACCGAAAGTGGAGATAGGAGATTACACTCAACTACCAATTTAAGATGAAAGCACACAGCAATCAACAAGAATTTTATTCAATAATCAACCACTTTCAAATGTACAACACACTCCCTATTTATAGTGTTTTCGACCCAGACCTTAAGTCGTATTCGACTTACGACCCAATTTAAGTCGGTAACGACTTAACACCATAGTGACCTAACCCCCTTTACAACACTGCACACGCAAATGACTCACTAAGGTCGTTAGCCGACCTAACTGACTCAAGACACGAGACACAACGACTTAGTCAAGGTCGTTACCTACCTAAGTACATCACAATCTCTTGACGCGACCTAAAAAACAACTCACGCGACTCATGACAGCGGCAACAAAAGCTACGACCTAAAATACAAACGACACAACACTCGAGCGACTTAAGAAAACACGTCTTCAAATTGAGCTTCAGCGACCTAAAACCATCAGCGACTTAACTTTGTACGCGACCTAACATAGGTCGTAACCCCTTCTGCGACCTACCTTAGGGCGTAGGTCGTTGAACATTAAATTGGAGCGGCTTAAAAACACGCGGCCTTCCCATTGTCCTGTTTCCTTTAGCTCGTTAGGTTGTATGCGACCTAAGTTATATCGCATGTCTTCACTAGGTCGTTGCCGACCTAAAACACGTTTGTTAGCTCGTAAGCAATATTTGCTAGGTCGTTCCTGAGAGGTCGTTCGCGACCTAAAATCTGAGCGACTTAATTCTCCAGGCAAACCAACTTCCATAGGTCGCAGATCATTACTGTTAGGTCGTGGGCGACCTTCAATAGGTCGTGAGCGACCTACGACTTGTGATTTTTCAGGTTGCGCTGCATCATTTTCAAATCTAATCACTTTACGGAAATTATCTCTTTGGACTTTATTCTCAAATTATTATTCCAAAACTTTTGAAATATATATATATCCTTTATATTCAAATTATACTTTACTTCGAGATCTTAAATCAAATTACTTTTGAAAAGTTTAATTGGAAATCCCAAATACTGTAATAAAACATATCAAACCATATGCAACTAGATCGGGAGGTTTCTCCCAATAACAAGGCAAGTGGGTCCCAGCCTTAATACAATCGATAAATAAGTATATCCCTCTATTCTAAGAGCGGACTATACCAAAAACACATGCCCACCTTTTAGTTACTGGTTAACCGAATCATTAGTAACATAACAAATCATTTTATATTCCGAAGCGATAAATCATTTCACACTAATACTCATAAGTACTTTCAAATCTATAATAATTTTCATCTCCCAAATATGCTCAAAAATCATCTTAAAACCATCGGGTTTAGTCCACGAAATTCTTTCCGTTTTATAAAACACTTTTATAAAACCATTCATTATATAAATCACTTTTATATAATATAACTTCAAAATATTCATTACCAAACATTTCTATTTCTTTTAGAGGGAAAATATTTTATAAAAATTCCATTTGAAAACCAATTTTAAAAACAATTCATTAAATTGAAGTGAACCAAATATTACCAAAAACACCTTATAGTAAATTGTGAAATAAATCACAATGTGTTATCCTACAATTATTTTCTACCCAACCCATGCATATGGATAATAAATTGCTCATAAACTGGTCGAGCAAAGTCAACAATCAATAGTAATAATCAGTGCTCATAAACTGGTCGAGCAAAGTCAATAATCAATAAATAATAATCAGTGCTCATAAACTGGTCGAGCCTAATTCAAACAATCAATCAATGAAATAAACGCAATAATAAATGATAAACAATGCTTCATTCTATCAAATATTTATAACACTTCAACGGTTTAATATTTATTTTGGAGGATTAGGGCTTTCCTTCGACATGTTTTGTCCCTCGTCCAAGTCTCCTTGGATCTCACAGACGAAACACATGTACTAGTCGTTTCCGCATATCCCATTCAATATTTAACTTCTAAATTTCAAATTACTTAATTAATCATCCAAACATATTATCAAGCAAGGAAATCAAACCATTGTTCTAGGAAACAAAGTAAACAAGCATTTAACAAGGGTTTTCAAACAACTTAACACTTAAAGTTCTTTCAACATAGCAATGGTTTTAATGAACATAAAATAAGAAATAACTTACTTTGGATTCAACTCCGTCAAACTTTAAGGCAAGGAACTTAAGATCTAACGCATACTTCCTACAATGCTTCGGAACCAAATGAATATAAGCTCGAATTCCTCCTCCCTAGTGCTTGACCAACGCTTGAGATGGAAGTTGGCCGAAGGTATAAAGAAGAAGTGGTGGAGCTTTGAACTTGAATTCTCAAAATTAGACCCAAAAAATAGGTCATATTCTCTCTTGTTTTTGACTCTTTTACTCCCAAAATTTGAAAAACTTGTTAACATAAAAGTTGTTGAAAATTATTCTCTCTTAAATTTAAAAAAAGAATCACTTGATTTTGGTTAATTTTGAGGAAGACATGGTCGAAAGAAAAAGAGATATTCTTGGATTCACAAAAATAAAGCTCGAAAATGCACTTTAAAGAATTGAGTTTCAGGTATAGCAAACCTCAAAATTAGAAAAAGTAATCAACATAAAAGTTGTAGACACTAAAATTTGTATGGTTTTAAAAAAAGAATTTCTTAATTTGGTTCAGTTATTATCAAAACAAAATATCTTATTCTCTGGCTTAAAAACTGGGCCAGAAAATACACTTGAAAGAAGTGGATTTTTGACATGATTATCTTCATAATGAGACAAAGTGGTCAACACGAAAGTTGTAGCCACTGAAAAAGTACATGGTTTACAATAAATAAATTTATAATTTGATTCGCTTTTTAAGAAGTTATGACCAAGAGAAGAAGAGGAAAAACGTGAAGAAAAGAGGAGTTTGATTTGAAGAGAATAAACATTGATTTCTTTTAAATATTTATAAATATTTTGACATTATTTCTTTTTAATTTTTTATATGACATGGAAGCCATTAAAGAGAAGAGGTAGAATATGAAGAAGCTTGAGAAAAGAAGAAGAAGGAAAAATACGAATGAAAGTGAAGAAGGAGGTGGATATTTATAGAAAAAGAAAGAAAGTGGTAATTTACCAAAATAACCTCTTACCAAATTACCAAACTAACCTTACTTCAACTTAAAGCAATCTCCACTTTTTCAATACTTAACGTCACCTTTTATATCCTTACTTTTTGTCTTATTCACTTAAAAATTAAGTAAAGAATATCATAATTTTGTTGGCTTTGATTTGTTGGTATTTGATGTTTACTTTTTCTTACTTTTGTCAATTCTTACTTACGTTTACTAATGAATTCTAGAAGTTTTCTAATCTTATTTAGTAAAAGTAAACATATTTAGTGAATTAATTAATACTTATACTATTTGAATATATGTTTCAATATAAGAAAATAAAGGTGCGACGACGTTGCGACAACTTTTAATCGACAAAACGTCGTTTTTCGACAAAACGTTTTACAGTCACATTTTGATGTTTTAGTTAAACTATTTATTATATAAACCAAATTTAAAAATAAATTTGTATAATGCTATTTAAAAATATAAACACTCATAAATTAATTAAGATAATTTACTTAACCATTGAAACGTACTTTTCTGAAATCATCATTTTGTCACTTTTGTCGATATAGGCAAATGTTACTATTTTTATATTTGTTTCTACTTTCAAATCCTATCGAATATTATTTAAGTCATAAACCTTTTATATTTTATATTTAAAATCACTCTAAATAATATATTTTAAAGCGGTCAAATTCTGGGTCGTTACACTAAGCTAGAGAAGTTGGCATGCACCTGCTAATCGTGTCCCGAAAGTTGAGGCACTACATCTAGTCTCATCCCATCCAAATGCTGACAGATCAACCTCTAAGGCAGTTCTACATCAATCTGATACTTCTGCGAGGCTTATTAACTGGAGTATTAAATTGAGTCAATATAAGATTACCTTTCATCCTCGAATGGCAATCAAAGGACAAGCCATAGCAAACTTTATTGTTGAATTTACCATGAGGGATGAAAAGGTGGAATCATTGAAGGAGGAAGCTCTTAACGAACGGATGTATGTGAATGGGGCTTTGAATGAGAAGAACTATAGTGCGGGCTAGAATTGTGGACACATGGATGAAAGTAGTTGAGATACACAATATGATTGGGTTCAAGACAATGAACAATGAGGCGGAAGATGAAGCTTTGATAGCAGGGTTGGAGATAATAAAGGAGCTGGGAATCAGGTCATTGTGCGTGCATGGCAAGTTGCAGTTGGTCTTTAACTAATGCTCGAAGAATTTAAGGCTAAAGGCGAATGATTTAAATCCTATTTAGGGAAGGTGAAGGTTTTTCTTAATGAAATGAAGCACTATGTGATCAGGACATCCCATGAGAATAGAATTAGAATGCAGACACAAAGATGGCTAGTCTAGAAGCTGGGCCTCTATTTAGATCCGTACATGTTGCAACCCTACTTATTCCCAACTTCAAGGAGGTGAATGAGATGGCAGATGTCAAAGAAGAGGAGGCCTAGATGATGCCATTAATGAGATACCTAAATGAAGGATATTACCGCTCAACATGAACGAAGCTAGGATTGTCGTACGAAAGGTGCATTGCTTTATTATTCAGGACAGAGCGTTATATCGAAGGGAATTTTCTAACCCATTACTAAGGAGCATTGCTGGAAGGGAAGCCGAGGAAGAGTTGGAAAACGTACGTCAAGGGAGCTGCGGGGACCATAATGGGGGGCAAACTCTAGCGACAACGGTATTGTGATATAGATACTTCTAGCCGACATTAAATCACGATGCGATGAAGTATGGAAAAAATGTGATAAGTGTCAGTGTTTTGCGAAGATCCCAAGATTCCCCTCGACTGAAATACTCATATGGTTAGCCCCTGGCCTTTTGCGATTTGGGGAATAGATTTGATCGGAGATCTTCCTATGGCAAGGGTTGGAGCTAATTATGCCATAATGGCAGTTGATTGCTTAACTTAGTGGATCGAAGCCAAACTGCTTACTAAGGTAGCAACAACCAAGGTAATAAACATTTTGGTTAGGAATGTGATATATAAGTTTGAAGTTTCCCTCTGGAACATCTTGGAAAATGGATTGCAATTTGACAACGAGGAATTTGCCAATTTCTACCGATAACATGGGATAAAGAAAAGTTTCTCCACCTTAGCATCTTTACAGGCTAATGGATAGGTATAAGTGGTCAATAAGGTTCTGAAAACCCTAAAAAGAAGTGGTTGGAAAATGAGGAAGGAGCATGGGTGGACAATCTTCCCTTGGGACTATAGGCTTATCGTACTTCTTTTAAAACAACAATAGGACACGCTCCTTTTTTGTTAGTTTATTGGTTGAATGTTACCCGTATAAACAATGGTACCATTACATAGAAGGATTTGTTATGAACTAAGTGAGAATAAAGAGCTGCTGAATATGTCATTGGACTTATTGATGAGAGGCAATAGGAGTACTAAAAGCCATGGCGCCCAAATGAAGGATAGCCATGCAATACAATTCTAAGGTCAAACACTGCCCATCCAAGGAAGGGGATCTGGTTCTAAAGCAGATATTCGCCAGACCGAGGGCACTTGATCCAGTCTGAGAAGGACCGTATGTCATTCACAAAGATTTGGGTAATGGAGCTTTCATCCTCAGTGCAACAGATGGAGCTATATTTAGGAAAGCCTGGAATACACAGAATCTCCATCATTATTTTACTTATCTTTTGGTGTTTTACATATTATATTGAAATCATGTAATTAGATAGCTATAAAATGAATTTTAATAATATGTTATTTCCTTAAAATCTTGTTATTTCTAGTAAGGAGTATGAAATGTAACTTTGTACTACATCTTAAACACATCAGATCAATGTTGATGTTAAGAAAAATGGAACAAAAGCATGATGAGCTGAACCATTTACTTGGGGACAAAATAATATTTCAACAATAAGGAACTTCTTCCCTCAAACTTCTTCTCGGCAGTAGTGGACTAGAGTGACCCTAATCAACTATCTACCACCAGGTGTCACTATTGATGATCGGCTCAAACTTCTTACTGGTAGTGGTGAACCAGAATGACCCTAATCGGGTGTCCATAATTGACGATAGGCTCAAACTTCTTGCCAAAAGTGGTGGACCAGGGTTACTATAACATCCACAATTATAGGCCTAAAACTAACTGCAACGGATGCTACATTCATTCATAGTAATTAGTTCTCGATGAAAAAATGCGGCTATGTTAATCATATCAATAATCGAAACCGTAAGAATATGAAAAAATTTCAACAGATTTTAGTAAAAAATTTCGCATCTCATTTCACAAATGATATTTCATATGCATTACATAATCCCAATCATAATCCATGTTTAGAGAAAATAAAATTATGACAAAATATTCCAAGATTGACATATGAAGATGCCATCTTGGTTGATTAGAGTCAAACACTTGGCAATTATACAACTTTGCCATTACATCCAAATGGACAAAACCAAGTTACATAGTGGAAATAGATATAGCTCCTAATAGCTAGACTGCCTCCTACACTCCAGCAGCTTATTCGTCTAATTGCAAATCTGGAATCCCTTACTCCCGACTACTCAAATGAGTATCCGAGAGTTTAAGGGGAAAAACAAAAACTTTGGGTTAGACAATAGTTTGATGTGTATAATAATCTACCATCTCAAACCAAATAGGTATCCAGTGAGAACAATTTAGAATAGATTTTCTTCTTACTAGTATCTTATCAACCATATACTGTACTCCAACAACCACAATGGTTAGAACACAAAAATAGCATTTATCATCATGCAACATATACTGGATTACCTATCCCAATTCATTAGATTGTCCATCTTAATTTAAAATGACTACCCAACATAATTTAAACCGACTACCCGTCTTATTTTAATCTGACTACCTGTCATATAATTATGTGGACTACCCATCTCACATATAAGCATATTCATAAATATGTGGACTATCCATCAAACATGTAATTATTACTTGGATTACCCTCTCCCCTACCACATTGACTATCTATCACATATGGTTTTATTATTTAGAATAATGTGGACTATCCATCACACTTATTCCATTTAACTTGAAATGATGTGGACTATCCATCGTACATCATATAGTTTTCCTACGATGAACATGAACCCTTCATTATCCTCATAGAAATTATCCATCTCCAGCATGATGTGGACTAACCATCTCACATCCCATATTTTTCTTAGGATGACCATGAACCCATTAATTAACAATTTAACTCATGTTACCTACATGTTTAAACTATGTCCATGGGTGTCCCTAATTAGATTCTCCCCTTAAAGTTATAACCTTCCAAAGTAACGTACATTGGTATCCCCAAACGATCAATGTCGAACCCATTTAAGAAAATGCATTCCCCAATGATATAGTCTCATTTATAAAACATTTAGTTTGTCCAAACTAATCTACTTTGGTGTCCCCGATGATAATGTTGACATCTATAATCAAAGTACCATTGGTATCTTCAATGTTTAGAATCGATATCATAAAACAATAGGGTTGCCGCCCTTATTAGGTTAATACAGATGAATGTTAAAGTTCATCTACATTGGTGTCCCGAATGATAATGTCAAAGTTTACAAAACTTAAATTGTCATTGGTATCCCTAATGACTTCATTGAAATGATAAACATAAGGCCGTCAGCCTTTACAGAAGATAGGCGACATCCAAGCTACACTATACCTCATTGAACCTCTACCCATGGTGAAACCAAACTTAAATTATTTAAAGTATAAATTCATTTCAAAAGTGACATTGTCGACTTCCATAAACTATAGGCTGTCCTCCTATTAAGGGAAACTTAAAACCTTTATGAGTTATATGGCTAACTGCCAAAGATATAAGGTCGTCGACCCACTTCAAACATAGGTCACATCGCCCCTTTAAATATTTTTAGATTATATAAAACAATTCTCTTCGGTGTTAAAGAAAGAGATGTTGCATTGTTACTATGTGACATCGACATTAAAGCAAATTATAAAAGTTCGCCGACCTTGGTGCACAACGACATCAAGAGCCTCGACGTCATTATAAAATCCTTTAAATTTTTTTACTTCGGCTACTATACCGCTTGTTTTGAAGACATAGTAAGTGACACTACTGCCTATGTATTGAAAACAGTCAAAGTGATTAGGTGTGGCATCATTGAAAATAGTGGTGAAGACATGCAACGTTGTCTATGTTGACATTAAGCTTTTAAAATGCTTAGGTGAATCATGAAGACACCATGTTGCAAAATATATTTTGCTCACATGAGGGCACCGACACTAATTGAATCATTCCATCGCTATCGAAGCAGCCATCATATGCTTCCCTTGGTATCAACATCGAGGTGCATAGAGGCGACATTCTTTATGCTCAAAGTGAATATATGCGGAACAGCAGCAACAAAGTTAACATGAAAACTGATTTATTTCTATTAAAAGTAATCACTTTTCACCAAATCTTATTTCTTGTCCAAATTCTGTTAGATAAAGTAATTTCTTTACAAATCCTCTTTAGAAATATTGCCGCACCAATTTTAATGTCCCAAATACACTTCAAATTATTTAGTTAATATCCTTAATTAATTATTCTTTTAAATACTTATCAAGCAAAATAAATTCATAATAAATCATAATCACCTAGGAAAAATCCTAGAAATTCCCTAAAATTCGAGAATATCCTTCCCTTTATCATATGAAAATTTTGGAGTCAAAAACCATATTTATTTGCTTTAAATAATTAAAAGCCAAAATTAAGCTATTTCCTCCTTAGAAATTCATAAAATAATCTATATAACTTAGAAAATTATGAAGTTAAAAAACTATCTCCAAAATGCTTTGATTTTCTAATATGTTGTAAAAAAAAATATTATTTTGGAGATAGGTTTTAACTTCATAGGCTTTTGACTGGAAGGTACCCGCCTTTCCTAATTGAATATTTTCTAATATATTCTAGGATTTTCCATTCTTTCTCTTTATAGGCTTTTGACTGGAAGGTACCTGCCTTTCCTAATTGAATATTTAGTAGCTAATAATCCAAGTTGTCTCAAATTATTATCATGGGGAACCTCTCTAAACTCCATGGGATTTTTTGAAGCCCCTGTAACATATCTTCTAGGTCATTCCCCATTGCTGCTCTCACAACATCTATAAGACAAACTAAAAAAGAGAAGGATTAATGTTTAAAATGTGATATCTTAAAATAAAAAGTGGAAGGGAAATGGATAAACAAGAGTGCTTACATCTAGAATGCCATTGATGGAAGCATGGGGAATCATCCCAGATGAAGAAATACTCCTTTTGAATATGCTACACTTAAAATACAGGTTCTTGATCGGTTTGAACTTACTTACCACTTTGAGATATATGAAAGGACAGCCTTATGTTTTTCTCTTTATAGCATAGAGAAACTTGATCTAATGGTAAGTAGGGGAACCTGAATTAAACTCCCTTAGAAATATGGCATATATGCTGGTTAGAATAGCATTACCATTATGGTGTAGTTGAAATGGAGTAATCCTCAAGTACATAAGGAAGCTTGTGGTCCATTTAGGAAGAGGAAGCGAAGCCTTACTTGAACAGTGATATATAAAGTAAGCCATGTGTCCTTCTGATGGGGCATGTACCCATTGTTTGGTAGTAGGCAAGAGAACATCTTCTCTAGGAAGATCGTGAGTGGCTACAATTTTATTCAAATGCCTAAAAGTTAGAGTAGAAGCTAAAGAGTCAGTAGGATCCACCAATAATTATGCTAGTCCATACCCATGCATAAGAAAGAGAGTGGATAGGCTGGTTAATCCAGCACCAGGGTGGCACAGGATCAGGAGGAGTAGAAAACAATGGAGCTTGATCTCCAAAAGTAGTCACTGAGCAAGTCCGATGATGGTCCGACATACCTGTTTAATATAATAGTAATCTCATGCACTATCGCATAAAGGCACTTCTTTGTAAATTTTCCTTAACCTTATCATATAACAGAGACCAGATAGATAAAACCCGAACCCCTTAAGCATATGCCGAGCAAACAAAAAAATAGCATATAAATTAACCTCATGAATGTTTAAATGATTAAAGGGAAGCTTAGTAGATCAGGTAGTGATGCTAGGCAATAATTGCAGCAATTTCGAGGAGCTTGGAGTAGTAATCAACACTAGCAAATATATGGGAGACGAATGGGCATAGGGCTAGGGAGAGTTGGATAAGTGAGTGAAGGTGTTTGATGAAAGGAGGGTTCGGCCTTTATATAAGCCAACCAATGCATCCAGTACGGAACAAGGTTTTTTGTCCAACATGTTAACGTCCATATAATAAAACTAAACATGGAAGAGACCAACCCTCCGAATGGCATCGAACCAAATACTCCAAACTAGCCAGAGTAAACAAAGTGTGATGTCTAGTGGACAACACAATTGGGTTAGGAATTCAACACTTAAGCGCCAAATAAAGCTTGCTCTATTCTATGAACTAAGCTTTGAGGGAAAGTGTTATGGGCATTTGCGCCCAAGTCTAAGACCTAGTAAAATGGTCTAATGTGAAGGCAAATGAAGTCTAAAGGAAGCTAAAGAATGAAATAAAAGATAAGGAGGAGAAGCAATAAGGTGAAAGAAGTCAAGGAATCTAACATGGCTTCCTCTATTTGGCTGTGGTGAGTAGTCGGACATGATTCACTGTTTGGTTGTTTCAACATCGAAAGGAAACCCTGTTTGGTAGTTCCAACATTGAATAGAAAAATGCTTGTTTGGTAATTATAAGACTGAACCAAAATTTATGTTTGGTTTATTCAACATCGAACAGGAATTCTTTTTTGCTGAGTAACTCATCGAACAAAAAACGCTGTCCAACGCATATAACAACTAATCAAGCACCAAATACAATTTCATGATCGGCATGATTTCAAGGCCGAACCAGAGGAGAGTAAAAAGGATCGAGCCAAGGAGGCGCATGAAAGGACCTGACCAATAGGATGTTCACATCCATCAACCGAACCAATTAGCATCGAACAGAGCCTTTTCAATCAAGCCAAACAAGTTATCTATGGAATAAAATCTAAGTATATATGGAAATTCCTGATCGTATCTTGTATGTATGGAAATAACTGAACTAAGCAAGTTACATATGGAAATTGCCTAATTTATCAATGTAGCCTCCCTACATCTAGACTTATATAAATATCGAGTCTTCTAGAAGCCACGTGGATAATTTTTGGAACCTATAACAACCCAAATTTTGTTGTTTAATTTTAAATATTTAATTTATTTTAATATAGATAAAATTCGTTTTTAAGGTTTAAAACTTTAGTTCAAATATAATATTCATTCAAATATTTGAATTGTGAATGGAGTATTAAAAATTAATGGATTAAATAGCCTTACTTAACTCTTTAAATTAATAAATAATACCGGTGAATTCATTTTATAAATTTATTTGCAATGATATACGATTCTAATAAACAATCAAAAATTCAATTTTTAATATAACGACCAGGATTTTTGAACATTTTATATTTAATATCGAATTACTAAATAATTGAATTTTGAATTTAATATGAATAAAATGATTTCCAAATCTTATTTAAACCCTATTAACTAATAATGATAATAGTAAACTTTTAATTTATAGTTAAAGTAATTAAATTAGTTTTATTAATAATTCCTCTTAAATAATGTATGAAATTATCATCCTAGTATAATATCTTGGATTTTGATGAAACCAATGCCATTGGATCCGAAATAATAAAATGATATGCGCCGATGAGTTTCATGACGATCCAATGTACCATATGTTCATGCAAGCTCGAAACACGTAGTGAGTTAATTAAGTGAATTAAATATAATAACCGAAAAGCTAACTTCTATATATGATAGAATTAGATCTTGAAACTAGTTCCATTCAATTCAGAATAGGAATTTTTGGCTAGGAACGTCAGTGGGCGCGCCTCGTTTGGAGTTCGTGTATTTTCAGGCATGAATAATATCGTTGAAATTTTCTATACAAGGATCCATATCTTTTCCATATTCCTAAACCATAAATCATAAACCTTGCTTCCATTTTATATTTCCCACATCCAACGGCCATCTTCCACCGTGGCCACTGGAGGCTGTTACGGGGATTGGTCCCAATTGCAAAGTTTGTCATAGGGGGTGATGAATGCTTTGGTTGGTGGGATTGATGGTTGGTGGCGTGTAGCGATCATGAATCTGGAAATGAATGGCAGTGAGTTTTTATACTTGTTCTCGGCAAAGAAGGCAAGATAGGAGGTGGGACTGGTGGCTTGGGTGCGGCGAAGGCTGGGCTAGAGTGGGTGAGTTTACGGCTGTCGGCGATGGTTCCTGGCACTAGAGATGGGTGAAAAGCGACAAAGGTGGGTTCGTGAAATAGTGGCATGATGATGATTATTATTAGGGCTTAATTATTTGGAAAATAGTGATTATTAAGGAATTAATTATTTTAATTAATTTAAATTCTTGTAAACTAAATAACTTTTGCATACAAGTTCCAAATCGAACGTAGTCTGTCATACTGAACTCATAGGAACGATATCTACACTTTGAATTGGATTGGTTGAGTTTGGATCTTGTAGAATTTTAAGCTAAAATATAATGCTATTTGATTTTAGATGGAATTAGAATGCTTTGATGATAGTAAGAATTTTGAAGAGTTAACTCACCTCCAAATGACCCTATAATGTTCGTATTGTAGATAAAAAAATTATTGATTGCCTGCCTAGATGTTTGATTGTTGACTGTTTGGTTTTGTTGAATTGTCGCTTTTAAAAGCAGTCAATATATGAAATCCTTTGCAAGGAATCTACCTAATGTACAGAAAATTGTGGAGGGATCCAACGAGATTCCTAGCCAATGTTGATTTATATTCATTTATATTCCTGTTATATGAATCATTGAATATCAAACCTAATGGTGTGATACTATTGGTCAATAGCTTTGGTGGATATTAGCATTAATTTAGTACTTCGAAATACTATTATTTGTCATTTGATTTGAAATTGGTTTTGATTCGGAGAATGATTTAAAATCTAACTTTGGGGTTTTTTAGAATATTTTGTTTAAATGAGTTTTGAAGCTTCCCTATTTTACTCCTACCCCTTTACTTGTCTTTTCTAAATCATTTAGAAATGTTTTAATGTTTAAATATTGCTTGACATAGTTTTAAAAGTTGTTTATTATATTTAACATTGTTTAAAAGTTATTTATCAATATTTTAATATTACGAAAATTATTTATTTGAATAGTTAATATTATTTAAAGATAATAATAATTATTTATTAATAATATTTTGCAAATAATAATTATTATTTTTATAATAATGTTTGGAATTAATAATTGATATTTATTAGTAATGTTTTGGAAGTTAATTATTATTTATTATAATAATGTTTAAAGATTAATTATTAATGTTTTATATTATTAATTATTTTATTTATAATGTATTGAAGTTAATAATTGTTATTTATTAATATTGTTTTATAGTTAATAATAATTATTATATAATAACGTTTTGAAGTAAATAATAATTATTTATTTCTAACTTTTAAAGTTGATTCATTTATTAAATTAGTTGTATTTTTAACTAATAAATTGATTTACAAAAGAGTTTACAAATGAAATGGAGTTTGGATTCATAAAGGATTTTTATAAATGTTTTATAAAGGATCTTTATGAAGTATTTTTATAAAAGGATTTTAAAAGGGATTTTTACAAAGGATTTTATAAAAGAGTTTTATAAAAGAATAGAGTTTTAGAAATGATCTTAGATATTTATAAAAAAAATATAAATAGATCTAGAGATCTGTAAAGAAGTTGTACAAAGAGTTTTGGAGGTTTATAAACAATGTTATAAATTTATAAAAGAGTTTTATTAATTGTTTTGGAGATTTATTAAAGTAGTTATATAGATGTTTTTTAGGGATATAAAAAAGTTTTATAAATGATTTTATAGATTTAGAAAAGAGTTTTGTAAATGTTTTTAGAGATTCATAAAGGAGTTTATAAATGATTTTCGAGTTGAATAAAATTGAATTTGCAAAAAAATGAGATTTGATTTCCACAAGTGATCTTTTAATAACTATGGTGGTATGGAAAACATCTTTCCATACTTAACACCAAATAGGATATCTTTTTCAGTATCTGTGAATATCTTGATAAGTATATGTATATTTTCCAAGTATTGAAAGGAGTAAAAGGGTGTGAATATGATCTTTGTAAAAGTATTTTGATACAAGTATTTACAAAGTGATTTTAATTAATGAAAGAATTAACTAAAGAGGTTAATGGTTTCTTATATGCATAACCAATGTTGGCTTCCCTATGGAAATAAATTCCTAATTAGATTATTGTTTTATTTTGATAGTTAAATAATTGATAATCAATCTTGGCTAGTTTTAAAATATCGTTGTCGGTTTGGAGAGTCTGGGAACTGATATATTATTCGAAAACCACTTTGAAATGGCATAAGTGTTCAAATGGTAAACATCTTTAAGATGATCAAACCTGGAGTCCTTTGAAGTGCGTGGGCTACTTGCTACTAATCCTGAGGGTGATTCCAAACTTGATGGAATAGAAGTAGTGACTTCGGTTTCATTTAGACCTAGAACGAACTTGTATGGATGAATGGCAGCATTGCATTTCTGCTTGGAGGGTAGTGTAGCATTCCAAGTGGGATTTGTTAAGAGAAAAGATAAAAGCATTGCCTGAAGCCTTACAACCTAGAAATGGCTAAAACAAGGTAGAAGAAGTAGGGCTATGTAGATCGCTCATATTAGGGTGTGTTATTGCCTTTCTAGATTGCTATTATGGTTTTGTTTATGCGTGAGAGCTCTCAAGGGAAAGGTTGGAATGCAACCTGGGTGATGACATATTTGGTAATATCTAGTAAGGGATAGGCTAGTTCTATGTAACAAGGGTACAAGATGTTCTTGTCATATCCCTGTACATTTTATCTACAGACGTACTGTACGAAAGGTAGTCCATTTTCTTGCCATTGTTGGAATCCATTCTCCAATATGTGCCTTTACGGTTTTGATTGTAGAACCTAGTACGTTGGAAATTAATTAATGTAACAATTTCAACTATGATTCAATATTTATTTTAAACCCTAGACATTATTATAATATCACGGGATTTTATATAAAAATGGTTTGGTTATCATAAGGTAAAAACCTGTCCATGTTTATGTGCGACACGTCTTATCAGATACATTTTATTTTGAAAGTGTTTTATAAATATAAAAACCAATAAGATGGGATTGAGTTCTCTCATGCTGGTTTACCAGGCTTATTTGAGCGTTATTTTCTTATAATGCTCGGGCCAGCTCGAGTATGTTTTAGATTTAATTCTGGATGCTTTGGAGCTTCAGGAGTTGAGAAAGATGCTTCCAAGACGTATTCAAATATCCTTTTATTTTCCCCATATTTTCTTATTGTATATATTAGAAATTGTAAGGATGGACTGTTACAACTATCCATGCTAATGACAGATTAGTTTACTCTGATTGATGTACGTATATTAGAGTTTTCTTTTGTAAAGATCATTATTTATATTATAGATTACCCATTATGATGTGAGATTCAGTTCTGTGTTTTATTTTTTTTCAATCTAACAATCTATTTTTATGACGCATGGACGCTCGATAGGTGAATACCGTGGATGTATTAGTATTGACTTTTGAGTATCGAAAAGGTGGGTCATTACATGTGGTATTAGAGCTTAGGTTGAGCGAACACCTAGGCCTTGGTGGGGTAACCCATTTGAGATAGGGCAAGTGAGAACCTAGGATGAGTTTGAATATATTATATATAAGCGCATATTTGTTTGTGCCATAATATATTTTATATTGTGTTGATTTATTAGTCGAGTGGCTATGAATTCTGGTCGATAAAGAATGGACGACGCATCGATAGGGGTTTCTAAACACTTGAACTAGGTAAACCACACAGTCTTGTTTTGAAAATAGACAAATGAAATAATCTTACCTAGATTATATTTTATACATAAAAGATTAATTTTTAGAAATAAATATAGTTGTTTATGATGTTTTTGTTTGTTAGGAAATGATAATATTTGATTATTATCATTTATTATTTGATTAGTCATGCTCATCGAGTTAGGAGCATTGGTTATTGTTTGTTGATTGATTATTTATAGCTAGTTTGTGTGAATTTATTATTTTATTAAATTAAATTTGAACATCCTGTGAATTCAATTTCACGATTTGGCTATAAGGCGTTCAATGATAATTATGGGTAAAATTTTAATTTTAATAAATGGTTTTTTTGTAATTTAAACAAAATAACATTTGTAAAATGATTTTACATGCGAAGGTGAAATTATATAAATATACATTTTATAAATATGGATTATATATAAGAAAGATTTAAAATTGAGAATTTGAGAACTGAAATCCCGGTGATTTTGAAAATTATTTCAAAGTTTTAGAGGAAAATAATAATATTATTATTTAGAAGTATGTTTGATTAGAAATATTTTAAAGTATTTTGAAAGAGATAGGAAGCACATAACTCACTTTGATTGCTGGAAAATAATTTTGATGATGGCTGCAACTTCATTGGCATTCATTTTCGAGTTTCTAAGTGGGGGAACGATACCATGGTGATTTCTTTAGAGTTCTTATAGCTAAAATGTATTGTGATTTAAAATTTCCCCAGTATGATTTGATATGCAAAAGGAGCTATGTATATATTATTATTTCAAAATAGTTTTGAAATAAATCCTGGTGTTTATTTATGGAGTTTTTAGTTAAGATATTATATGGCAGTATGTATCCTATGCATTAGGGTAGTTTGGTTTTGCATCTCATTTGGAAAAGTTGTTTCCTAGGTTTTCATTTATTGAAATGAAATGGTATTTCTGAAGATTTTGGACAGTCAGAAACTTCCAAATTTGACATAGAAATTGAAGCTAGATGTTTTAGGTAGAATTATAAGGAAATATGTTTTTATAACTTATAAATTTGAGAAGATGGTAAGTTAGAACAAGGTTTAAATTATTGAACGCCATGGTTAAGTAAAACCAATATGAAATTTGAATTTGTATAAGTGCATATGTAAATAGGAGCCTAAGTATGGAAGGGATTTAAAATGAAGTTATTGTTTTTTGGAATGTGTTTAAACTTAAGAAATATTTATACACTTTAGTACTGTTATGAGATAGTTCTAAAATAACTTTAGTATGAGAGGAAATTTAAATAAACTTGTGTTATGGAATGGTTTAAATAAAGATAACGTTTTATGGAATAATTCATAATTATTTTTAATATGAAATGAGTAATACTACAAACTAAAATGAATGTGATTTGAATTTAAAATAATTGGTGTAGTTAAAAACCCAATTAGAACATATACATATGATGTACACAAATCATTTTCTTCACATGTGAATCCTTGATCCATATTTGTGCCCATGGTTTCAAGGTGATTTACATCGGTTTGAACAAGGACTTTTCATTCAATTATTAACAGTGAACACTCGATACAGATTTTTAATTTGGTTCTGAAGTATTCTATCATTATACATGGCTATGCAAGGGGAATAGAGGTTTCCAATCAAGGAACTGGCTCAGAGTCCGCACTAGAGTAGTCAGGTGGACGATACTAGTTCAAAAGTGAAATTTGTGTGATCGAGTGAGCGATCAGATCTGATATTGCATACGGATGTTATATGTACATCGTATAAGCTTTATCATAGTTGGTGTATGCATTTGGCATTAGAAATGCAAGTTACACAATTTGATATGGCATGTTTAGTTGAGATGATTGTTTAATATGATTTAGCATGCTTAAATTCATGGATAAGTTGTTGTATTGCTTTAGTTGTCATGTATTACTCTCTTTTGGTGTTGTTTAAGTGCAAAAAAGATATATGGAAACAAAAAGTTGCTAGCATGTTGCTTTTGATTTCATGAGTAGAGTTTGATTGCTCAACAAATTGGTATGTAGTATTTTTAGAATTTGCTTTTGATTGAAGTTTTATGTCCCAGATATGAGAGGTCGCTTTTGAGCTTTGTTTTCTTTTGTTTGGTTTGGGCCGTTGTAGCGAGTTGTAGTTTTTCCGATCGAGCCATGCAGAGGAGGTGTTGTAAAAAATTTCCGTAACATATGAGATTTTAAATTTTAATAACACATTTCAAAAAATCAATTTGTGAAACCTTATACATTTAAATAATCCATTTTTATGAATTGATTAAAGGTGAAAAGTTTTAAAAAATAAGGGTTCGAAGTCATATTTCTTGCTTGGCAAATTTGAAGGACGAAATTCTTTTAAAGGGGGAGAATGTAACAAGACGGAATTTTGCTATTTATTTTTAAATATTAGTTTATTTTAAATATTGAGAAATTTTGCTTTTAAGGTTTAAAACTTGAGTTCAAATATATTGATCTTTCTAAAATATTTGAATTATGAACTGAATTATAAAAATTAACGATAGCCTTATTTAACTCCTTTAAATTGATAAATAATACAGCTGAATTCGTTTTATAAATTTATTTTGCAATAATATATGGTTTGAATAAATAACAAGAAAATTCAATTTTTAATATAACTACCTAGATTTTTGAACTTTTTATATTTAAATATTTTACATTATTTAGTCTTGAATTTAATTTGAATAAAATGATTTCGAGAGCTTATTTAAACTCTAGTTAAATAATAACGATAATAATAAACTTTTAATTTATAATTTATAGTGATTAAACTAGTTTTGTTAATAATTTTGACAAGGCCAGCCGGTTTTATAGTGGGCCTTCCACTTTTTATTACGAACGTAATAAAAACATGAAGTACAGGAGTAAGGTAGAGGCACCTTAACTACTAAAAAAAAGAAAAGAAAAAAAATAGCACATGAGTATGACAGACATGTCACAGCTACTAAAAATAACTAATCAAGACTAGATCTCCTCCGAAGAGGAAGAAACACCAACGTCCACATCCACCTGGGAAGAAAGCAAAGAGCCATTCCCAAGAAGACCAAAATAGGGGTGAAATAGAACAGAAAGTGAAGGATCATAAATCACAGCATCATAAGAGTAAATAAATGATCGGTCCCAGGTAGTATCAGTAAGCATAACAGAATTTAACTCAGCATACGAACCATCCAAGTCAAGGACCAAGGAATCACTAGAAGGTCTGTAATAAAGGCATCGAAGGTCCAATAGATCATCAGAAACAAATCTAAAAAAGGAATCATCCACGAGGTTGAATCTCATATCAGAACAACGGTTAACCCAACAATGTTCAGACTCAGCCCAAACAATATGCACGAGTGGCAGAGAAAGAACCGACACAGCAATGGGATCCGCAAATCCATCACCACAGACAATGGATGCCGAAGGGGATGCATGCTAAGCAATAGAAGGCGGCGGGCCAGAGGCAGAAAAAGGAACCACAGAGGGAGAAGCATCCTGAGAGACATTGGGAACCCATTTCCTGAGCGGAGGCCGAGGCAGAGGGATCTAAGGAGCAGCAGCAGATACAACAGAATGCGAGCAGGCGGAAGCTATGTGGCCGAAGGAGTGACATGAGGAACAAATGTCAGGGACCCATCCATAACGAACACGGACATCCACCACATGGCCAACAGCTAGTTGTACAGGAATTGTGGATGGAAGAGGCTTATGGGGAGTAATCTCAATCAGAGCCTTAGCATATACCAACTTTTCACGCGCAACTGTATTAGAGTCAAAACATTTCAATTTACCAACATTGCAAGCAAGCCAATTCAAACCAAGCAACGGTTGAAGAGCAGAAGGAATTTGAGAAAAATAAACCCAAATAGGGATAGAAAAAACTTGTTCACGAGCACTTGCTACCGTTGGAGACCAGGGAGTAATAATAAAAGGTTTTCCATCAAAAAAAGAAGGCTTAGCCTCAAGAACACGACTACATTCCTCAGAGGAGGAGAACAACAAGTAGTACATGGAGTCAACCAGCTTAACACGGAGGTCACCACACAGACTCCAGGACCTACGACAAACAGCGGCCACATCATGAAGGCAATGTTTTGGGTCCAAAAAGAAGCCAACCACTTAATCTGACCAAAAGTCCATACCGGCTCGTATAACATTTGGGGGAGGGATCATCACTCCATTTTCCTCAACAATATCAAACTCAACCGGTTCATAAACACCCGCATTACGGGGCAAAGATGTAAAGAGTGAAGTCCAAGATTTGGGACCAGATGGGCAAGGAGCAGCAGGACGACATTCCTCAACACCAACAGGGGCCAAAGGATATGGGACCATCAGAGGTAGAGGCCACAAGCAAGGTTACACCAGAATTCAAAACAGTGAGACCGGGGACGACATTGTCAACAGCATAAGGTCGAACAGTTGTTGTGCATTGTGTGCTTCCCGAATTTTCAGCAGTAGTTGCAATCAAGTAAACCCCAAAACCAACACCAATATCACAATTAACAGCCGCGACGTCAAACAAAGTCGCAGGACCACATGTAGCTTCACCAACCGACGTTTTCAACATATCATTACACGAGCTTTGGCCTTCGACAGAAGCAAGGATCATAATCTGAACAGAAGGCAAAGGGGGATACTCGGTTTCAGATAGCAAGGGAGACATTGAAATCGTGGTCACGGTTTGAAGATCCTTGAAAATCCTACCAGATCTAGTAGAAGATGGCGAATGGGACGGAGCGATGGGGAGGAGGGGAAGAATAGGAGGGTTAGGCATGGAAGAGCGGTGCAGGATGGAGGATGGAAGAGCCAGCTGAGGCAAAAAAGATAACGTGATCCGCTGAGGAGAATCGTAGTGACGATATGAGCTATCGTATATCCAATGCATAGAGTAAGTGATATGAGGATTTGTTGATGGTTGCTATAGATATTATGTTTGCTTTGAGTTTTATTAATAATTCCTTTTAAATAATGTGTGAAATTATCACCCAGGACACTGTCTCGGATTTTGACAAAACCAATGCCATTGGATCTGAAGTAATAAAGTGATGTGCCTCGATGATTATCGTGACGATCAAATGTACCATATGGTCGTGCAAGCTCGAAACGCATAGTGATTTAATTGAATTAAAATATAATAACCGAAAAGCTACCTTCTATATATGATGGAATTAGGTCTCGAAACTAGTTCTATTGAGTTTGAAATAGGGTTATTTGGCTAGGAAAGCTAGTGAGCACGCCTCGTTTGGAATTCGTGCATTTTGGGTATGAATAGTGTCGTACAAATTTTCTAAGGACCCACACCCTTATCCATTTGCCCAAACCATAAATTATAACACTAGCCACCATTTTATATTTCTTACATCCAACGTCCATCATCCATCGAGGACACCAAAGGCCGTTTTGCGGTTGGTCCTAACTGCAAAGTTGGTATGGGGGTGATGAACTCTTTGGTCGGTAGGATTAGTGGTTGGTGGCATGTGGCAATTAGAATCTGAGGATGAAAGACGGTGAGTTTTTTACTCGTTCTCGGCATCGAAGGCGAGATAGGAGGTGAGACTAGTGGAGTTAAGAACTGTGGGAGCTGGGCTACATTGGTGAGTTCGCGGCGGTCGACGATGGTTCCTAGCGGCAGAGATAGGTGAAAAAGCGAATGAAGGTGGGTTCATGAAATAGCGACAAGGTGACGACGACGATGATCGAGGTTTAATTATTTGGTAGTTAGTGATTATTAGGGAATTAATTATTTCAATTAATTCAAATTCTTGTAAACTAAATAACTTTTGCGTACAAGGTCCAAATCGAACACGGTATGTCGTCTTGAACTCATGGGAACAATATCTACACATTGGAATTGGATTGGTTGAATTTGGAGCTTATAGAATTTTAAGCCAAAATTGAACTTAGACGCAACAATAACACTTCAGCGATAATTGGAATTTCGGAGAGTTAACTCACTTTTAAATGATACTATAATGTTGTATAGTAAATATAAATTTTTTTGGTTGCCTTCCTAGATGTTTTATTGTTGATTATTTAGTTTGTTGAATTGTCACTTTTGAAAGCGGTCAATATATGAAATCATTTACAGAGAATCTACGTGATGTATAGAAAATTTATAGAGGGATCCAACGGGATTCCTCACCACTGTTTATTTATTTTCATTTATATTCCTATTGTATGAATCATTGAATATCAAATGTGATTGTATGGCACTATTTCTTATGACATTGTTATATGTTCAAACTTAACCCATGTAGTGATAAAAATCAATAACAATATTGGTTAAGTACTTTGGTGGCTATTGGCCTCAATTTAGTACTTTGAAATACTTTTAATTGTTGTTTGACTTGAAATTGGTTTTTATTCGAAGAATGATTTAAAATCCGACTTTTGTCTTTATTGGAATACTTCATTTAAATGGGTTTTGGAGCTTCCCTATTTTACTCCAACCCCTTTATTTGTCTTTTCTAAACCATTTTAAAAATGTTTAAAGTTGTTTAATATTTTTTTAAAAGTTTTTTATTTTAATTTAATATTTTTTAAAAGTTATTTAGCAATATTTTAATATTGTGAAAAATTATTTATTTAAATAGTTAATATTGTTTGAAGATAATAATAATTATTTATTAATAATATTTCGGAATTTATAATTATTATTTATATAATAATGTTTGGAATTAATAATACTTATTTATTAATAATGTTTTGGAAGATAATTATTAAATAATCATTTATATATTCAAAGAAAGAACGTAAATGGAGACCGTTCCTTGATCTTCCCTCATCCCTCTCGTCTCCTACTTTCCCATTCGTTCCGTGCACATCCACCTTGTCCCCTTTCCTTCGTCTCAGACCTGAATGGCCAAGAACAGAAAGCTCAAGCCTCGCTTCGTGGCTTCAATTGCATCTTTATCATTAACTAGATCTGGACGTCGTTTCTCTTCCTCCATTCCAATGTTACCTCCTGCTCCTTCTGAGTTTCCTGTGAATTCGTCTGTCCTCGTGGTTGACTCTTTTAACCCAATAACGAAGCTTGCAGCTCAATTAGCTATCACTTCGTCTGCTAATGTTCCCTTATCAGGAATTTCCGTGGTAACTCCATCTACCCCGCTTTCGAATTTAGTTCAATCAGTAGGCAATTGGGTTGGTAACGAATGCTATATAACAAACGTGAATGCTCAATTTGCTGAGTTGAATAGTGGTAGGGAGTCGGAGTTTCCTGTTTCTGTATCCCTAATTGCTAGTGATAGGAATATCGTGGGGATATATAGGTCGCATGACGCTGATGTTGGCGCTGTTGCGTCCAGGCAGGGTGTTGCGTCCAGGCAGGGTCTCATAATTGAAGGAAAACCGTTTATTGTGACTCCTTGAAGCATTGGAATTGACAAAGCAAGAGGGCTGATTCTCTCAATTCAGGTTTGGGCCACTTTCACTACTATTCTATCCATCCTGCAACCACTGGTTGGTCTGACTAGCTTGCAAGCCTTATTGGCGAGTTCAAATATTTTGATGCTAATACAATCGCTCGTAAGAATTTATTATATGTGAGAGTATTGATTGAAATAACCCCAATTAATCTCCTTCCATCGAAATTGAAAGTTAGAATCATGGAAGGACATGATGTGGAGATTAATGTTGATTACAGATGGAAGCTCGATATATGTACAATATGCCAGTCTTTTGGTCATTCTGTGGAGAAGTGTTCCAATAGTGCTCATCTTCCTCCTGCAGTCAAAGTTCCCCTCCCTAGGACTGAAATGATATGAGTCCCCAAAGTTGGAATTTTGCCTATCTCTAATCCTGTTGTTTCTGATTCTTCCCCTATGGAGTCAATAATGGAATCTCTAGCTGACCGTGTTTCCAACGATGAGGTTATTATCTACGAACCAAAAGAGAGTTCTTGGTTCACTTGGAAATTGAAATGAGGTAGGACCTGTAGATGCATAGTTGTCATATGTTTTTAGGTGGTCCTGATGTGTCTAGATCATGTTGAGGGTGTAGTTCTATCTCCGATGACCTCCAGTATTGGTGATGCAAGCAATTGGTGGCAATTATTGGACCCTACTTAGGATAGAATATATCTCCACTCTTCTCTCTCAAGGTCGTATTATCCGAATCCGGTTACGTACTTTTCCGTTGTTCAGCATGTTATTGGCATGGGTACTAATGTTGATATCAATAATTACAAGGGGTATCTAGTGCCTACCATGTAGTCTAGATTCATTGTCTAACTCCTGTTTTTCTTTTTTTTCCTTACATACTTAGTGGTCTGCCCACTATAAAATCTATTTATAACTGCTCTGTGCATATATAGAACGCCTGTTCCTTATTTATATTCATAGTGGCATGGCTCACCTTAAAACCGGCTAGCTCTGCTAAAAAATAAAAAAATGTTTGAAGATTAATTATTATTGTTTTATTAATAATATTCTAAATTGTTAATTATTTGATTTGCAATGCATTGAATATATTTATATTGTTTTATTGTTAAAAATTATTATTATATAATAATGTTTTGAAGTAAATAATAATTATTTATTTATGACATTTAAAGTTAATTAATTTATTAAATTAGTCGTATTTATAAATAATAAATTGATTTATAAAAGAGTTTATAAATGAAATGGAGTTTGGATTCATAAAGGTTTTTATAAATGTTTCATAGAGGATCTTTATAAAGGATTTTTATAAAAGGATTTTAGAAGGGATTTTTACAAAGGACTTTTATTAAGAGGTTTTTATAAAGAATAGAGTTTTAGAAATGACTTTAGATATTTATAAAAGAATTTATAAATAGATGTACAGGTTGGTAAAGAAGTTTTATAAAAAGTTTTGGAGATTTATAAAATAGATTTACAAATAATTTTATAAATTTATAAAAAAAATTATAAATTATTTTAGAGATTTATTAAAGTATTTTTATTGATAGTTTCATAGATTTATAAAAGAGTTTTATAAATGGTTTTATAGATTTTCAAAAGAGTTTTATAAATGATTTTAGAGATTTATAAAGGAGTTTGTAATGATTTTATAGTTGAATAAAATGGAATTTACAAAGTAAAAGAGATTTGATTTCCATATATAATCACTTAATAACTATGGTGCTATGGAAAACATCTTTTCATACTAAGCACCAAATAGAAAATCTTTCATAGTATTTGTGATTATACTTATGCGGTTGACATAAATATATGGATTGTTTTCCAAGTACTGAGAGGAGTAAACAGGGTTTGTGAATATAATCTTCATAAAAGTATTTTCATACAAGTATTTTGATACAAGTATTTACAAAGTGATTGTAATTAATAAAAGAATTAATTAAGAGGTTAGTGATTTTTTATGCGCTTAAGCAATGTTGGCTTCCCTATAGAAATAAATTCCTGATTGAATTGTTATTTTATTTGATAGTTAAATAACCGACTATCAAACATGGCTAGTTTTAAACTTACATTGTCGGTTCGAAGAGACTAGGATCAGATATATTATCCGAAAACCACTTCAAATTGGCATAAACGTTCGAATGGTAAACATCTTAAACATGATTGAAGACGGAGTTCTTTAAAGTGTAAGGGCAACTTGCTATTAACCCTGAGGGTGATTCCAAAATGGATGTAGTAGACGTAGTGCCTTTGATTTTGTTTAAAAACGAACTCGTATGGATGAATGCTAGCATTGCATTTCTTCTTGGAGGGCAGTGTTAGCATTCCAAGTTGGATTTGCTAAGAAAAATGGAAAAAGCATTTTCTCAAGCGTCACAGTTTGAAAATGGCTAAAATATGGTAGATGCAACATGGCTATATGGGTCGCTTCTAGTAGGGTGTGTCATCATCGTTCTAGATCGCTATTATGGTTTTGATTGTGCATGAGAGCTCTCAAGGAAAAGGTTGGTTGCAACCCGAGTGATGATATATTCGGTACTATCTTGTAAGGGGTAGGGCCGATTCTGTGTACGAAGGGTACAAGATGTTCTTATCAACTACACTTTATCCAGAGATCTACTATACAGAAGGTAGCCCATTATCTTTCCATTGTTGGAATCCATTCTTCAATACGTGCATTTACAATTTTGATTGTAGAACCTAGTATGCTGGAATTTAATTAATGTAAAATTTTTGGCTATGATTCAATATTTATTTTATACCATAGGCATTACTATAATGTTGCGACGACCCGCAAATCCGTGCCCCTTGAGTCGACACTTTTCTATATCAATCAACTCAAGATGTACAGAAATACGAACTATTTGGGTTAAAGAAGAAGAGGTAGAAGAAGTAAATAGAAAACAATATCAGAATCTAACCATCGCAGCGGAATAAAATATAATAGATAATAAATGATCTTTACACAAAAACAAATATATATCTGTTTTATACATACATCATCATCAGAGTACATCATCAGAGTTCAAAAACATCAATAACATACAACTGAATACACAGCTACTCAACATAGCGGAATATATATAACAAGCACGAAAGTACATATCGCCATCCAGCTCATCTCCAGAGCTCCACAGCATCATATCCTGTATCCTATAATACTCGGTCTGACCCGAGCATTACAGTTAAATAACATCCGAGTCAGTCTGGAATACCAGCGTAAGAAAATCACACTCAAATTGATTATTAAAGCTTCAAAAATCCTTTGAAAACAAAAGCATCTCATAAGACCACGCCACAAATAAACATGTCGGGTTTTTACCTTACGATAGCTAAAACATTTTTATATTAAAATCCTCTGATATTATAATAGGGTCTATATACAAATACTTATTAAAATAGCCGAAATTGTTACATGATTAAATTCCAGCTACTAGCCACAGAGTGGGTAATACAAACAAAATACGTACAAGGCTCGTAGGGAGAATGGATTTCCAACTAATGACTAGGCACTGGGGTACCACCTGTCACGGTACGTGGCCTAGATCACAGTACCGAGGAGCCACCCCAACTCCCCTGCAACACAGATCGGGACTACCCCTTACTGGATAATCCTGAGTGAGATCACCCCACGGTTGGGATCAGCAACCGCACCACTAAGCCGAAATAAAAAGGGACATCTAGACAGGGATGACCTTGCCCTGAATAGGTGCTACCCACCTAGCCTTGCTGCATAACCCCTGGTTTTCAGTCATTCTCGGTTGATGAGGCTTGAGGCTAAGCGTTACCTTTTAGAACATATCCCTTAGAATGCCCATCGTCCACCTGACGATGTTACGAAAGCATTCATCCATACAAGTCCGTCCCGGGTTCGAACGGAACCGCAAGCACTATTCCTACTACATCCATTTTGGAAATATCCTCAGGATTAGTAGCGACTAGCCCTTGCACTTCACTGCTCCATCTTCGAATCCAAACAAGTTTTTCCACCAAACGTACAAACCGGATCGAAGAGGTTTTCGAGAAATAAGTCCCGATCACGGTCTCTTCGAAACGATCAACGCATTTGGCCAATATTGATAGTCGGTTATTTAACTATCAATTAAGATCCACAACTTCCATCACACAATAAATAATTTTTCAAATTATTTATTTATCTCAAAATATCTTTGCAAGATATATTTCCAATTTCAACCCTTTGAAATCAGTTTTCAAACTATCCTCTTTTACAGAATAAATTTCCCAATATTTTCTATTCCTCTGAGATCACCAAGCACAAAACTTAGATTTTCAAAATAATTTAAAAACACTTTATTGTAAAATATGTTTAACATTTTAATTTAGAAAAATTACTTTAATACTTAATTTAAAATAATACTTTAGAAATAACTAAAATAAAGTTACTTTATAAATATAACTAAATTTTCTTCTTTAAACAAAATACCAAATCATCTTTTAAATAATTATTACGATAATAGATTTTTTTTTAAAATACTTACTTTAGAATTTAAACATTTAGAAATAATAAATGTTCTAAAACGTGCTTTTTAAAACAACGTTAAACTATTATCTTATATTTAAAATTTACTTTGAAAACGTACTTGGCTATCTAGAGAAATATACTTCTCTTCACATTCTTCTTTAAATTTCCAATTCGAACACTTGAATCAATTTCCAAATTGATTTCCGATTCACTCCCCTTTTATTCCTAAATTCATTAATTTCAGATTTTATTCCTTAATTATGATTTAAAGTACTTTTAACTGAAATTACCAATTTTAGATTTCTCAACTTACTTCTTAATCCTTTCTAAATAAATTTAAACTTCAAATTTTAAAATAATTCTTTATTCCTTAAGAATAAAATCACTTAATTTTACAATACATTAATTTCTGTTTATTCAAAATCTTTTTTTTGAATTTCTTTTCATACTCGAAGTTATTTATTAGTATTTTAATATCACTTCCATTTCTTTTCAATTCATTCTTAATTTATTCAAATTTTCTATAATTATTTCTCTTACAAATTCACTTCTTTTATTTCTTTCCAAAATCCAATTTATATATTTTTGCTAATTCATTATACGCAGATATATCTAATCAAACCATAGCATTCAATATTCCAATATAATTCATCATAGAATATCAAATAATCACAACAGAGAATATTAAACAATTCTAAATAAATTTGAGGAATCCTGTTGGATCCATCCAACCTGTTTCGCTGCATCCACAGATTTAGCACAATACCAATTCCACTACGAGGTGGAATATCGTGGTATATAGGTTTAAATATAATATCATCCGCTATTATGCGGCGCATAGGGTTTCATCCACTATATAATGCGGGAAATCAATCATTTCGAGATATATTATATACTATATAATATAGCATATTAAATCAATTCAACCGTTCAATCAATTATTTAAATTTGACCATTTAAATTTGAATTAAAAATTCAATTGAGTGAGATTAACTCGCCTTTTCTTTTATTAGCATCCATTCCCAAATCCGGCTTGCTTCCTTCTCAATTTTTGACCTTGAATAAATATTATGATTTATTAATACTTGAATTAACCGAACAATTATTTTTTCTTAAATAAATTTAATTAACCCTAAATTTTATTTAAAATAATTTTGCTTTTAATAAATAAATTTTACGTTCCAAAAATAAATTAAATAAGTTAATCTTCCAAATATTATTTAAATAACCTAGTAAATAAAAAATGTTTAAACGTATATTATTTTTTCTTTTCCTAATCCTGTAGTCATTGATGTATATAACTATCTATATATTACCAGAATATCTATTTAAAGTTTTACAGTAGCATTAAAATGTGTAAATATTCATTTTATTTTCTATATAATTTTCAAATCTGAGTGAAAAATAAATATAAATTTTAAAATCGAAAAAAAGCTATACCTTGTTGCCTCGACTAGCATCAATGGCCCAAAATCACGAATGCCCTAGCCGTCGAAACCCTAGCTCGCCAACAACTTCGACGTTAGCCAGCTCGAGCTCACAACTTCCATCGCTCGCCGTGACACAAGCCTCCACGTGCGTGAGTTCACGAGTCTTCCCCAGCACCGCCGCCCAGCCTTGCCTCGCGATGCCCCTTCCTACGCTTCCGCCTCCCAAATCTGCGATCGACCTCGAGTATGCCTCTCAAACGAAGCTCGCGATTCCAAGCTTCGCTTTATATTTTTTTTCGATCGGCCTAAGTAAAAAAAAACCGCAGAGGAATTTGCGGTTTCGAATCGCTTATGGGTAGAGAAGAAAGAAAGGTGCGCGAGCTTAGGGTTTGGAATGGAAGCAGGGTGGAAAAATTTGAATCTGGGTTCGAATGGTAGAGGAGAGCAGCCTTTTATTTGGGAAAAATCAATTTCGTTACCTTATGATTATTTTTTTCTTTTTGAAAGAAGATGGGAAGGGGTTCGGCTGTAATTATTAAAGAGGGAAGCGTGTGGGAGAATACTCGCTACAGTGCTTTTGAAAGTGAAGGCTTGGGGTTTTATTTATTATTTTATATTCAAATTTGAATACAAATAACCTCAACTTACGTAGCCTAAAATCACGAACTCCCATCGAGGCGTGTCGCTAGGCATTTATAATGTTATACACCTATTTCGGACGAAATGGAAAAGATTTCGAGTCCTAATTTGATCGTATGGAGAAGATAGTTTTTGGACCAGTTATTATATTGAATTTTCGATAAAAATTTCAACGCGTTTACTTATCGTATGCTCACATAACAACTCTGATCAATACGAAATTTGAAATCTGATAATAATACAATATTACGGATCCAATGGAACTGGTTTCGTCGAATTCCGATACTACGCATCGGAAGCCTATTTTTAAATTCAATTTAAACTATAAAATTTTAAAAAGGAACAAATCACTGTTAAATTCAATTTTAAAACTTCTATTATCCTTAATATTATCAATATAAATTTTATAAGCCTTCAAATTATTCTTAACAGGCTTAAAGCTTAGGATTCAACATTTTATCCAACTTCAAAATGTTTAATTTAATAATTTAATTATCAAATAAATAGTGATATTTTGAATTCAAGTTAGAAATTTAACTTTTAAATATTAAAATCAATTAAATATTCCGATTTTAAAGGCTTAAAAATTATGGGTTCCTCCCCCTTAAAAGAATTTCGTCCTTGAAATTACTAGTTAGGAAGAATGGTCCAATACCCGTTTACATTTCTCAAAACCAACAATTCAACATCCTACCAACTATCTTATTCATAAAAGACCCATTACCATTCTTATTAACTTATCAATTCTCCCGTAGTTTTCAAATATTATTACTCTGTCAATCATTCAAATTTCAATTTAAACCAAAATTTGAATTATCAAAATTTTCTCAAAAATTTTCTACTCTCTAAATTTTCAAAAAATTTCGCCAGCTTCTCCTTTGCGAGGCTAGCTCGGTACAACTACAAAAGGCCTCTACGGGCTCTCAAATTTCAAAAGAAAACAAAAGGCCAAGTGGGTCGATCGTAACCCAATCAAATTTCATACAGAAATTTAAACACATACCTTTCTGTCGAGCAATTCAAATTTATCTTCTGAAATCCAAATCAATTTCCTTTTCCTTTATAATACCTATATATCCTACATAGCAATAATATCCAATCACAACATTCCAATAACATTTTATCGACTTTCTTACAAAATGTCCATATTTATTCATTCGAATATTAACTTAGAATATATTTGTAATATCAATTTCTAATTAAGAATTTACCATTCCTTTCTTAAGTTTAGTATAAGCATTTAATACGCTTCTTTATTTATTTTCACTTAACCACTTTTAGTTTATATCTATTTCTATTCAAATTGGTTCTCCCATTTCTATCTGAATTCAATTTACCTTCAACTCTGTATATTTAATTTTATCTTCCATTTAACTGATTCATATCATTATTTTAAATTAGTTTCATTCACTAATTTATTTCAATTTCCAATTTTGAAATCGTTTTGTCACTAACTAAATTTTTTCAAAATTTTTTCTAACTCCCAAAATTTCTGAATTTTTTTGGCAGAGTCTCCTTTGGACGGAGGAGCTTTTGCAATTTGACAAAAGATATAAATATGTATAATCGACCCACGGTCGGAAAAACCAAAAACAGTTCATATTTCCTATTTTTATGGCGTAGGCGTACCTTTATTTAGCATTTTTAAGCAAGCGACTTATTATTTTAGCATTTAGTACGATCAAATCCATCCATACGGCTTCCCTGAACCTGTACTTACTTAATTTAAATATGTAAGTAATAAATATATGCAATTTATTAACATTTCACTTATATTCAAATACTAACACATAGATTTCATAAGTAATGCGTGTGATATACATTCATAAGTACATATGCAAGGTTTCGACACTAGTTTTAAATTGTTGCATCCAAATTACATACCATTCCATTCAATTCATTTTTAAACGAACGAACTCATATTCATTTCCATTGATGCCAAAATCAATTTATTAAACTGTTATTGATTCATATAATTTTGTTTACTTCCGTTTACGTCGAACGACCAATTTTCCTACGTAATTCGACAATATTTATTCAAATAAATCATTGCTTTAGTTCATAACCAATTTAAATTGATTCTAACTCAATGTATATAAATTTCATCCCATTTTAAATTTTATTCGCAGTCCTTCCGTTGCATTTCTTCCAAATCCAAATGTTGATTCCAAATCATATGATTAAACCTGACAACCAATATATTAAATAACCATCTCACAATTTACTTAAGTTATTTATTTTCTTCAAACTATTCCACCCAATTACTTAAGTTTATTTTATTCAACCAACTTCCGTTCAAAACTTTGATTTGATTTTTCCTTGGGTCAAACCCAACCATTTTATTAATTTATTCGATTAGTTTATTCATTTATACATTTTTAAATTTTAATTCATATTAACAATTCATTAATGAATTTATTAATAATAAGGTTATTCAATTTATGCTTGAATTGGATTTGTTTTCATCTCAAATCATTTTTATTTTGATCCAATTCCATACAACTTCAATGCATATTTAATTCACTTACAATTCTAAGTTGAAATTCTATATATAACTTAAGCTTCATATCTATTCACAATTCAATTCTAAGTTAATAATTTCGAGTTCCATTTCCATATTTCATCAACTAATTTATTATCTAATTTGTTCTCCCCTGCTTTAAATTCAATACTTGATTTTTAATCTCAGAATCTCTTCATTAAATTTCTTAAGCGCAATTTATTTTATAATTCAAGTTTGGATTTTCGTTTTATTTTCTAATTCATCAAAAATATTTATTTTCGGTTTTCTATCCCACTTTTCAATTTTATAAGTCACAACTTATTATTTTACACATTTCCATTCATTCTAGGCTTGAATATATTCATCTTTTATTTTTAACTCAAGATTTACGCTTATTTATAGCCCAAGTATATTTTATTCTAAGGATTTTTAATTCTTTTATAAGTTATTCTAAATTATTTGTTCCAACTTATTTCTTTGTCCAACTTACTTCCATTTATTCAGGTTAGAATCTAATTCCATTTAATATCGCCCATAACTCAATTGAATTTTACTCCAATTAAATTATATTTAACTTAACCCCAGTTAAGCTTGTTACATACCATTCCTATGAATTTTCGTTAAGCAAGGACTTAATTCCATTTAATTTCATTACAATATCCAATTCCCAGTTCAATCACTTACAATTATAAATTCATTTATTCATTCTCTAATTCATTTCCAACCAATAAATTTATTTCCAAACATTAATTATTTTTAGTCCATTTGAACTAATTCTGGACTTATTTTTATACAATTTTAAATCAAACATCATCCAATATTCAGTTTCATTTCAGTTGGATACCATATAAATCATTCAGTTACTTACTAATTTTAAATCTCAAAACTTTATTTTATTTAATCCAACTTGACTAATTTTTCCATTTCACATAATTTAACACAATTCAAATTTTAAATTCCAGTATTCAGTTTTCACTTTACTTACTTACAATGTTGAATTTTATTTCAACAAATTCCAAATTTACAAGTTATCAAACTTTTTATATGCCATAAACATTCTTAGTTAAAATTCCAAAGTTTAAACAATCTTTCAAAATTTCAAAATTCCCTTTGAAATCATCTATATCCAAAATTCCTTGCATTTTCAAAATCAACCAAATTTCTCCAACAAACATTAATCCAAAACATCCTGGTAGCCATCCCTCTTTTGGAAACTCGAAAATAAACACCGATGATGTCGCGATCATCATCGGAATTATTTTCCAGCGACCGTAAAGAGTTCAATGCTTTTATCTCTTTAAAACATTTCAAATATTTTTAAATTTCAAATCTCTCTAGATTTCAAATCCGATTCAAAAATATTTCTCAAATATATTTTATTTTTCCCAACTTTTGAGAATCATTATCAAATTCAAAGGAATCTAAATTTCCAAATTCCAAATCCCAAATCCTTTAAACTTATATTCAAACATTACATTGAAATTTCATCTTATTTTTAATTATTAATCACACTATATTTCACATTTACAAATCTCATTTATTTATTAATTTATTCCTTAATCTTTGGTTATTATTTAAATTTCTTATTCAATTTTCCTACAATGATAATAATATAATATTATCACTTTCTAACAACCAAGCATCCATATATAACTATAACAATTACGAAATCATTTCTTTTATATAAAAAAATAATTTTGGGTGAAATTATTCCATTTACCCTATTTAAAACAATACTGTGTCGGTTTATCTTGTTTAAGAGTTTAGAAATTCCTATCGGTAATATGGCATCCCACACATCGACTAGAATCCATAAACACTTAACCGATAAATCAACACAATATAAAAACAATTTTATATTCACTACCAAATACTCATTCATATCTATTAATACTCTCGAACTCATTCTAGAGTACTTCGAACTCTATTTAATGAGTAATCCCCACCAGAGCCAAGGTTATCACCAACCTAAGCTCTGATACCAAGTGTGACGACCTGCAAATCCGTACCCCTTGAGTCGACACTTTTCTATATCAATCAACTCAAGATGTACAGAAATACGAACCATTTAGGTTAAAGAAGAAGAGGTAGAAGAAGAAAATAGAAAACAATATCAGAATCTAACTATCGCAGCGGAATAAAATATAATAGATAATAAATGATCTTTACACAAAACAAATATATATCTGTTTTATACATACATCATCATCAGAGTACATCATCAGAGTTCAGCAACATCAATAACATACAACTGGATACACAGCAACTCAACACAGTGGAATATATATAAAACAAGTACAAAAGTACGTATCGTCATCCAGCTCGTCTCTAGAGCTCCACAACATCATATCCTGTATCCTATAATACTCGGTCTGACCCGAGCATTACAGTTAAATAATACCCAAGTCAGTCTGAAATACCAGCGTGAGAAAATCACACTCAAATTGATTATTAAAGTTTCAAAAATCCTTTGAAAACAAAAGCATCTCGTAAGTCCACGCCACAAATAAACATGTCGGGTTTTTACCTTACGATAGCTAAAAAATTTATATATTAAAATCCTCTGATATTATAATAGGGTCTATATGCAAATAAAATAGCTGAAATTGTTACTTGATTAAATTCTAGCTACTAGCCACAGAGTGGGTAATACAAACAAAACTCGTACAAGGCTCGTAGGGAGAATGGATTTCCAACTAATGACTAGGCACTGGGGTACCACCTGTCACGGTACGTGGCCTAGATCACAGCACTGAGGAGCCACCCTAACTCCCCTGCAACACAAGACTGGGACTACCCCTTACTGGATAATCCCGAGTGAGATCACCCCACGGTTGGGATCAGCAACCGCACCGCTAAGCAGAAATAAAAAGGGACATCTAGACAAGGATGACCTCATCCTGGATGGGTGCTACCCACCTAGCCTTGCTGCATAACCCCTGATTTTCAGTCATTCCCGGTTGATTAGGCTTGAGGCTAAGCGTTACCTTTTAGAACATATCCTTTAGAATGCCCATCGTCCACCTGACGATGTTACGAAAGCATTCATCCATACAAGTCCGTCCTGGGTTCGAACGAAACCGAAGGCACTATTCCTACTACATCCATTTTGAAGATATCCTCAGGATTAGTAGCGACTATCCCTTGCACTTCACTGCTCCATCTTCGAATCCAAACTCGTTTTCCCACGAAACGTACAAACCAGATCGAAGTAGTTTTCGAGAAATAAATCCCGATCCCAGTCTCTTCGAAACGATCAACGCATTTGGCCAATACTGATAGTCGGTTATTTAACTATCAATTAACATTCACAACATCCATCACACAATAAATAATTTTCCAAATTATTTATTTATCTCAAAATATATTTGCAAGATATATTTCCAATTTCAACCCTTTGAAATCAATTTTCAAACTATCCTCCTTTTACAGAATAAATTTCGCAAATATTTTCTATTCCTCTAAGATCACCAAGCACAAAACTTAGATTTTCAAAATAATTTAAAAACACTTTATTGTAAAATATGTTTAACATTTAAATTTAGAAAAATTACTGTAATATTTAATTTAAAATAAAGTTACTTTACAAATATAACTAGATTTTCTTCTTTAAACAAAATACCAAATCATCTTTTAAATAATTATTACGATAATAGATTTATTTTTTAAAATACTTACTTTAGAATTTAAACATTTAGAAATAATAAATTTTCTAAAACATGCTTTTTAAAACAACGTTAAACTTTTATCTTATATTTAAAATTTACTTTGAAAACGTACTTGGCTATCCAGAGAAATATTCTTCTCTTTACATTCTCCTTTAAATTTCCAATTCAAACACTTGAATCAATTTCCAAACTGATTTCCAATTCACTCCCCTTCTATTCCAAAATTCATTAATTTCAGATTTTATTCCTTAATTATGATTTAAAGTACTTTTAATTGAAAATACCAATTCTAGATTTCTCAACTTACGTCTTAATCCTTTTTAAATAAATTTAAACTTTAAATTTTAAAATAATTCTTTATTCCTTAAGAATAATATCACTTAATTTTACAATTCATTAATTTCTGTTTATTTAAAATCTTTTTTTTGAATTTCTTTTCATACTCGAAGTTATTTATTAGTATTTTAATATCACTTCCATATCTTTTCAATTCATTCTTAATTATTCAAATTTTCTATAATTATTTCTCTTACAAATTCACTTCTTTTATTTTCTTTCCAAAATCCAATTTATATATTTTTGGTAATTCATTATACCTAAATATATCCAATCAAACCATAACATTCAATATTCCAATGTAATTCATCATAGAATATCAAATAATCACAAAAGAGAATATTAACAATTCTAAATTAATTTGAGGAATCCTGTTGGATCCCTCCAACTTGTTTCCCTACATCCACAGATGTTAGCATAATACCAATTCCACTTCGAGGTGGAATATCGCGGTATATAGGTTTAAATATAATATCATCTACTATTATGTGGCGCATAGGGTCTCATCCGCTATATAATGCGGGAAATCAATCATTCCAAGATATATTATATACTATATAATATAGCACATCAAATCAATTCAACCATTCAATCAATTATTTAAATTTAACCATTTAAAATTAAATTAAAAATTCAACTGAGTGAGATTAACTCACCTTTGCTTTTATTAGCATCCTTCCCAAATCCGGCTTGCTTCCTTCTCAATTTTTGACCTTGTATAAATATTATGATTTATTAATACTTGAATTAATCGAACAATTAATTTTTCTTAAATAAATTTAATTGACCCAAATTTTATTTAAACTATTTTTTCTAAATTTTACGTTCCAAAAATAAATTAAATAAGTAAATCTCCCAAATATTATTTAAAATAACCTAGTAAATAAAAAATGTTTAAACGTATATTATTTTTTTCTTTTCCTAGTCCTGTGGTCATTGATATATATAACTATCTATATATTACTAGAATATCCATTTAAAGTTTTAAAGTAGCATTAAAATGTGTAAATATTCATTTTATTTTCTATATAATTTTCAAATCTATGTAAAAAAACAAATATAAATTTTAAAATAAAAAAAGCTATACCTTGCTGCCTCGACAAGCATCAATAGCCCAAAATCGCGAATGCGCTAGCTGCCGAAACCCTAGCTCGCCAACAACCTCGACGTCAGCCCGCTCGAGCTCGCAACTTCCATCGCTCGCCGTGACACAAGACTCCATGTGCGCGAGTTCGCGAGTCTTCCCCAGCACCGCCGCCCAGCCTTGCCTCGCGACGCCTCTTCCTATGTTGCTGCCTCCCAAATTTACGATCGACCTCGAATATGCCTCTCGAACGAAGCTCTCTATTCCAAGCTTCGCTTTATATTTTTTTTCGATCGGCCTAAGTAAAAAAAATGCAGAGGAATTCACGGTTTCGAATCGCTTATGGGTAGAGAAGAAAAATGGTGCGCGAGCTTAGGGTTTGGAACGGAAGCAGCGTGGAAAAAATTTAATCTGGGAACAAATGGTAGAGGGGAGCGGCCATTTATTTGGGAAAAATCAATTTCGTTACCTTATTATTATTTTTTCTTTCTAAAAGAAGATGGGAAGGGGTTCGACTTTAGTTATTAAAGAGGGAAGCGTATGGGAGAATACTTGCTATAGTGCTTTTGAAAATGAAAGGCTTGGGGTTTTATTTATTTATTATTTTATATTACTTTATATTCAAATTTGAATACAAATAACCTCAACTTACCTGGCCTAAAATCATGAACTCCTATCGAGGCGTGCCGCTACGCGTTTATAACGTTATACACCTATTCTAGACGAAATGGAAAAGGTTTCGAGTCCTAATTCGATCGTATGGAGAAGATAGCTTATGGACCAGTTACTATATTGAATTTTCGATAAAAATTTCAATGCGTTTACTTATCGTACGCTCACACAACAACTCCGATCAATATGAAATTTGATATCCGATAATAATACAATATTACGGATCCAACGGAACTGGTTTCGTCGAATTCTGAGACTACGCCTCGGAAGATCATTTTTAAATTCAAATTTTAAAACGGAACAAATCACTGTTAAATTCAATTTTAAAACTTCTATTATCCTAAGTATTATAAATATAAATTTTATAAGCCTTCAAATTATTCTTAACAGGCTTAAAACTAAGGATTTAACATTTTATCCAATTCAAATTGTTTAATTTAATAATTTAATTATCAAATAAATAGTGATATTTGGAATTCAAGTTAAAAATTTAACTTTTAAATATTAAAATCAATTAAATATTCCGATTTTAAAGGCTTAAAAATTCTGTGTCGTCACAAATACCATTGGGTTTTATATAATAATGGTTTGGTTATCGTAAGGTAAAAACCAATCCATGTTTATATACGGCGTGTACGTAACATACCCCACTTGGAGGCCCAAAACCAGCGGCCACGGATACTGTAGTCATCCATAGTTCTCAATTCTCGACAACCAAATACGTAATGTTAGATACATTGATATAACGAAAACACATGGATATGATAAAAATTAAAACCATTACACAAATTTCTCATTCCATTTCAATCATATTTCAAATTCATTACATAATCCCAAACTCGAGAACCACATTTGGAGAAAATATAATTATTACAAACTACGCCAAGAGTGACTTATGAAGATGCCCTCTTGGATGATCATAGTCTAAACATAGGCACTTAAATATCTTTTCCTTTGCATCAAAACAAAGCGGAATCAAAGAGAAAAGAACTCTTGTTAGCTAGCTTGCCTCTGGTAAGTCTCTAGAAGCTTATTCGTCTAAAGGAGAACCTAAAAACCTTAACTCTCAACCAACTCAAAATCAATTTAGCACCCGAGAGTTTAAGGGGAAAACATAAACCTTGAGTCAGACATAAATCCTGGTATGAAGAACAACCTACCATCTCGAAGCATTTAGATATCTAGTGCGACCACGCCGCTTAGCATCCCCTCACTAGTATCTTGCCCAAAATTTATAATAACCATATACTGTGCTCCTGCATCCGCAATGGTTAAAAACATAGAAATTTAAAATATCATAATGATATGTAAACAAGAAAAATATTCTGGATTTCCCATCCCCCTTCGTTTGACTATCTGTCTCAATAATAGTTTATAGAGTAACTAACCTATTAGTTTTCATAGGCTGACTAATAACTTGTTCAAATCTTATAGACTATCTGTAAGGTTTCTTAGTTTTCATGGGATCACTAAGAACCTACTGGCCCTTGCCAGTAACTTCATTTCATGGGTTTTCTCCAAACTTATTGGTATCTCCAATAACTTCTCCTACATCATAGTTTTCATGGGTTGACTATGAACCAATTGATCTCTATCAATAACTTTATTCGAAGATAGTTTTCATGGGATCATAGAATCTATTGGCCCCTGCCAATAACACTCTGCAAACGTAGTTTTCATGGGTTGAATACAAACCAATAGATCTGTATCAATAATTTTATCTGGATATAGTTTTAGTGGGATCACTACGAACTTATTGGCCCCTGCCAATAACTCTCCCCAAACATAGTTTTCATGGGTTTACTATGAACCTGTCTAAAATGGCAACTTCTTGATCAGTCTTTGGGCATCCTATGTTCTGGTCTACCTGACCTCCTGGATGCAACTCTACTCATTTAGGAGTTGACTCAATTTATATTCAGTATTGGGTCAACCTAGGTGGTTGTTCTACCCTTAATCTCCAAAATTCAGTTATGGGTCCATTATACAGTGAATGTGTTTATAGAAGAAGCACATATAATTACAAAACAATACCAACATTTATGGTTTAATATCCTTGAAATCATTTTCACATGAAATAGGGTTAACACCTTTAACCTATTAATTTTATCAAGGAAAGCTTCTTCAAAAACCCTAAAATTAAAAACCATTTCAAAGCTCTTTTATATTGCCATAGGTTTTACTTTAAAAATGAGATTGGGTTCTTTGTTTTGAAAACTAAGGCTTTCAAACCTTAGACCTTTACTTTCAAACCATTAGAATATATCTTTTGAAAGCATTCAAATCTTCTTTTTAAAACATTTAAACACATTTCTTTTGAAACTTAAAATATCCCTTTCGAAAGCATCAAATCCTTCCTTTCAAAACCATCAAAAATTTCCTTTCAAAAGTATTAAAGCATATCTTTACAACTTATAGGCGCATAGCTTCGATACCATTTGAAAGTACCTCTTCCAAAACCATTAGGCATAATCTTATTTATTACTTTTAGGTCAAAGTGAACATAAACAAAAGTACCCCGTTTGAAACAATTAACCTTCAAGTAAAGAGTTTGGGGAAAACAGATGGCTTCGGAACCATCCTTTCTAAAGCTTTAGTCGTCTAAGTAACACAATTGGAAGGATATGCTCGAAACACCATTCAAAGCCATTGCCTTCGAAACCTTTAGTTTAAATGGCTACTGCAGCCTTTTCGAAAGCGTTGGGAAGCAGCTTTATATTTATAAAAATGAAGGCTTACCTTTCGAACTCGTTGAAAACTTCAACCTATTCGAAAGGTATGAAGGTAGCAGCAAGGGTTTGACTTGGTTCAAAACTACCCTTTCGAAAGTTTCTCTTTAAAACATAATAAAAGGCAACTCATTTGATAGCTACCCTTTAAACAAAAAGGTTGCAACCCCTTCGAAAGCTATATAAAAAACCCTTTCGAAAGCATCCGTTAAATGCCAGGAAAGCGGTTTCTCTTTTGAAAGCAAAACAAAAACCTTCGAAAGCTATTTAAAATGGCATTGACCCCTTCAAAAGCATGGTTTCAACTCTATACCTTCCACCTTTCTCTAATCCATTATGTACCAAAACATCGATACCATGCGTATTGGTTTCGACTTGGTTGGGGGCGGAGGTATAGGGTCGAATGGTTGCTACTGAAAGTGGAGAAACAATATATCTGTACAAAACTATTTTGTTACCTTTTCCACTAAATGCTTTTCAACTAATTTGCCTATTTATAAAAATATAATTGGTTGCCATAATCTTTTCCAAAATATTTTCTAAAGGAATAATTTATCCAGAATTAATTAAAAATAATTTGCAAAGTAGCCCATCACATAAAGAAAACAATTAAGACATTTTAGTCCTCCAACTTAAATAATTTAATTTACATAGTAAATTACTTAGGAAAAATCCTCAAAAATCAACGAAATACACTTTTAATATGTTATCTAACATATAAAAATTTCAAACCCAAAATTCTTCATATAGTAACCGAAATAATTTTTTAAACCCAATTAATTATTTCTTCTTTCAAAAATTCATAATAAGTTATCCATAGCTTAGATAATTATGAAAAATTATACTCATCTCCATATTGATGTTTTACATAGCACATTAAATCCTCATGGCATTCAAAACCCAATATATACGATATTTTCCTTAAAATCGAATAAAACATTTATCAAACATACTTATTGAATCAACCATTTCATGTAATCCAAGCATATCATCATTAAAATCACCATAAATTTTTTAAACTTAAAACCTAAAATCAAATGCCCTTTAAAAAAAAATGAGATGGTTTTGATTATTATTTACATTGCTTTGGATATGGAACTTGAGATTTGATCTTGCTTAATTCTCCTTACTTAATTCCTTAGATTTTATTTGATTTTTCTCCTCTTTTTCCCTTAGGATATGGCCAGCTTGAGCTCTTTGGTTTATGTTTTAGAATTATGAACTTATGAAATGAAAACAGAAATAAGAATTTAGACGTTAAGTGATATGGTGGATGGCTATTTCCCACAATTCTCTTACCTTATTCTCTTATTAGTTAACCTATAAAACTATTTCCATAAACTCATTCTTTTAATCGTATCTAATTAACCACGACCACATTTTAGTTTTCAAATCCCAGTCCCCTTATCACTCTAATTTTTACATTATTCTATTTAATTTATCTAATTAAACCTCCTGAATAATATTATTTGAAATTAGGGATATTACATTGTCTTACGATATACCTTTATTTTGAAAGGGTTTTATAAATATAGAAATCAATACGATTGTATTGGTTTTCTTATGTTGGTTTACCAAGCTGATTCAAGAATTATTTTCTTATAATGTTCGGGTCAGCCAAAGTTTGTTTCAGATTTAGTTATAGATGTTTTGGAGCTTCAAGAGACGAGATAGATGCCCTAAGACGTATTCACATATCTTCTTATTTTCGCTGCATTTTTTTGTTTTATTTATCATTAATTGTAAGGACAAGTTGTCATAACTATTCATGCTAATGATAGGATTAGTTAACTCTAATTAATGTACATATATTAATGTTTTCCTTTGTAAAGATCATTATGTATGTTATAAATTACCCATCACGATGTGAGATTCTTTTCTATCTTTCATTTTCTTTCACCCTAACAATCTATCTTTCCGATGCTTGGATGCTCGGCATATGAATATCGTGGATGTATTATTGTCGACTTTTGAGTGTCGAAAAGGTGGGTCGTTATAGAACCTCTAGAGCCTACCAAATAGAAACACCCAAACAGAGCATTTGGATTCCAACATTTAGCACTAAATCATTATACGTTACATACGAACACTTGAAATGCTTAAATATATGTGTTATTGCCAAAAAATGGATCAACACCCAAGAATGAGTTGTAGGGAATCTGTGAGACCAGCAAATTGTACTAAAAAAGAGAAATAATAAGGGACATAAGATTCTTATAGTAGTTCGGTAATTACTGGCATATATCCACTTTATAGTTTTATTGATCGATGATTTTATATAGTTTGTATGACTACAAGCCACAAGTACAAGAAGTTGACAAGTTCTTACATCTAGAAGTGCCAAGAGTAGTTGCCTTAGTGACTACTGTGAGGAAGGAAAATGTTGTAGAGTGGTGGAATCATGTAACATCTCCTACTTTGAGGCCCGAAGCTAAGCGCTATAGATGCTGTAGTCATCTATAGATTAACTTTCGTTGATAAAATATGATAATGTTAACGGTATCCATAATATCGGAAACACATGAATATAAAATAAAATTAACACAGATTTCAAAATACAGATTTTATGCTTACATTTCAAATCAATATTTCATATTTAGTTACATAATCCCAAAACGGTTCCCAGTTTTTGATCAAATACAACTATAAAAAATTACGCCAAGAGCGACATATGAAATGCACCATTGGATGATCAGAGTACTAAATAGACGAACATATCAATTATAAATACATCACATCGAAAATAATACTAGATACCTCCTACATAGCTAGCTTTGCCTCCTGCACGTCTTCGGAAGCTTATTCGTCCAACCTACTAAACCTAAACAGTCCTTGATTCTCCATCTACTCAAATTAATTTTAAGCACCCGAGAGTTTAAGTTGGAACATATAAACTTTGAGTCTAAATCCTTGTGTGAATAATACTACTACATCCCATTTTACTGATATTAAGTGAGACCACATCGCTTAGCGGAATGGGCTCTCCTTATAAAAATCCTTTTAAAAGCATATCTTTTGCAAATCAAAATCCTGCAATCATACTGATCATAATAGCAAGAGCAAAAACATATTTGCATATAAATTAAGTAATCAATGAATTATCTATTCACACTATAGTTTTATTTGGCTAACTATTAACCACAGGCTGACTCGGCCATACCAGACAAAATAAATAATCTAACTTCTATTAGACATAATTCTGGGCTATCTGCCCTTAACTATCTTCTTCTATGGTTAATTGATCCTAATGGTTTTGCAGGCTCACAAATAACCTAACCCTACTTTGTATATTCCCTTTCGTGTGTAACATTATTTTAGTCTCACCTATGTCAAAGCCCTACACATTTAAATTTTGGACTTATTTAGCTAGGGTCTAACAGCTAAAGTATAGGACGCGATCCCATACCAGTCCCATCTGGTCTTCTAATATCTGAGTCATAAATTTAGGGTTAACTACCTTTTTTAAATTTCATTTCTATCTAAACAATCTTTACAAATGATTTATCCTTGAAATTATATCTTTATGAAACAAGGAAATCATACTCTTTTCTTTACTTAAATACTTATGCCATGATATATGATTTACGCAAAATAATGTTGATGAAATGTAATCCATGTGATTATCTATCCCTTAAAAATAAGTTAAAACCCTTTTTAACTTTGGAAACTTTAGGCCATGAAGCCAAAGCAATACCATCGAAACCCTTGTTCGAAACCATTGACAATACCTTTTGAAATCATTGAAAACAACCCTTTCGAAAGCATTACTTAAAACCTTAGACACCCTTTTTAAAACCATTTATAGTTATCTTTCTTAAGCATTAGAACCTTCCTTTTGAAATACTTAAAACATACCTTTCAAAACACTTACAATATACGTTTGGAAGGCATTGGGTTCAAGTAAAGGTGTGAGGAAACATTACTTCGAAACTATTTATTCCTTTCAAAACCCCAGGGTTTAGCATTTAATATAACCATTGGGTAAGAGAAAATAGAAGAAAAAATATCATTTTTGAAAGCTAAAACCCAAGTAAAAGAATTAGGGAAGAGTGTAGCTTCGAAACCCACCCTTTTTAAGACATTACCTCTAGAACCATTTACAAGCGGTTATATGACCCTTTCGAAAGCATTAAGAAAACGGCTTCAAGATTAGAAGACGAAAGTACCCTTTTGAATACGTAGTTTAAGTCTATAAAGAAAAGCAGCCTTAACTAATTCGAACAGTATGAATGCGGAGCTAGGTATCGAATAGGTCCAAATATTGGCAACTCTTTGGAAAGCTCCTTTTTAAAACAAAGGCAAGTTAATTGGTTCGACAGCTAATAAGTTGGCTTTAACTTCTTCGAAAGCATCTTTTGTAAACAGAAGTAAGTAATGGATTCGAAAGCTTGTATGAATAAACTCAACCCCTTCAAAAGCATGGTTTTGACACGGTTCCTTCTGCCATTCTCCAATCCACTACATATCAATGGCTTGATACCATATGTATTAGTTTCAAATAAGTTCATTTACGGAAGTTTGGTGACGAAAACTAGCAAATGGAAGTGGCAAAGTGGTATATCAAAATAAAACTGGTTTTATGTCTTTCAAAGTAATTTCTTTTCACCTAACTTGACTAATTTGTCAAAGTATGATTGGTTATCATTTCTTCATCAATACCCTTTTTCTAAAAGGTTGTTGAATTCACAATTAACCATTTAAAACATTTTAAGCAAATAAGCCCTTCCTTTTGGTAAAATATTTAATTCCCTTAACTTAAATAATTTTATAACCATGGTAAAATACTTAGAAAATTTCCCAAAAAATCACCACAATTCACTTTTAATATGTTTTCCAACATATAAATTTCAGACCCGAGTTCATTATATAATTGCCTTAAATAATTTAAACCCAATATTAACTATTTTCTCTCATAGAAAATTTATAATAAATCCACAGTAACTTAGAAAATTATGAAACTTGAAACCCACTTCTAAAATAATGTTTTAGACCATATATCAAAAACACAACATGGCATACAATCTTGCAAAATAATTCAGCCATAATCATAAAACTGAAATCATAGTAAAAAATGAGATGTAAATCTATTATTTACCTTTTCTTTGTGTTAAGAAGGCTGTGATTTGCTCTTTGATTGATTTGCTTAAGCTTTCTACTTGAAACCTAACTTTTCTTCTTATTGAATCTCCTTAATGGTGGTCGATCGAGCTCTCTAGTTTTTTATTTTTATCTTTGAATGTTGAAAATGAATAAGAAATAAAGGATAGAAGGGTTTGCGTATAAGAACGAAGGCTATTCCTATTTTGCCTTTGCCAAATTCCTCCTACTTACTTATTTTTAACTCTCTTTTTCTTATACATTCACTAAGGCATGTCCCCTTATTAATTTACAAATCTCAGTCCCTTAACTATTAACATTATTCTATTTAACTTATTCCATTAAACATTCTAAATAATGTTAGTCAAAACTTGGGTCGTTACAAATCCGAGATCTAGAGTGCAGAGAAGAGATCAGGAATAAAGATCCTCGTTTGGTTACACTATGGTTCGTATTTATAGGGAGACATATGTGTTAGTTAAAAGCTTACTTGCAGTAGAGTCCTGGAGTTAGCCCAACGTCACAAAAGAGATCGCGGGATCCACCAAGTTAAAATAATAACTCAATGCTAAGTCATTTGACTCAGTGCCCAGTTATTTCCTTAAGTGGAAATTAGTCCAACTCTTTTGCTATACTATTTCAACTTCAAGTTTATGTGTTCCATTCTCTTTTTATAGATTTTGAGTTCATCCTAGTGATCTTTCCATTATTACTTAAGTTATCCTGCGTTCTTGGTTTTCTTCTCATTAACCTTAGAGTTGGTCATCCAAAATCTAGAAAAACCACTTGATCACGAGTTATTGGAATAGTATTAGATATGTACGGAGTTTGGGAGGACGAATATGGTGAATAAATAGGTCCATACGGACTTATATAACTCAATATGGAGTTATGTAGTTAGCTCCATTACCGTTGCAACTTGTTGATTTACTTCATACCATCATTCTAGATAGTTCTACTCATGTTGGAGCGAAACATGAAGGTGAAAACCATGTCGGTGAAAATTATGAGCTTCGAGTCTGGGTTTACTTGACTTAGAGTCCGACCTGAGAGTTTATGAATCCAACCTGAGTTATGCTCAGTATAGATTGCTTGGAGTCCGACCTAAGAGTTTTGTGAGTCCAACCAAAGTAAAGTCATAACTCGGTACGAAGCAGTGTTGCTTGGACTCTAATTTGAGAGTTTTGTAAGTCCGACCCAAGTTCTGCTTTGTAACGATTGCTTGGAGTTCGACCTGATAGTTTTTTGAGTTTGACCCAAGTACTGCTTTGTGACGACTGCATGGAGTCCGACCTGAGAGTTCAGTGATTCCAATCAAAGAAAAATCTCAACATGATTCCAAGTTGTGACTTATAATTCGGTACCGAATTGGCTCAAGTCTGACCTAGGTTGGTCTCGTGTTTGATTCAGACTCGACTATAAGTCATTTTGTTTCGCCTTGCTATTTCTCAACTCATGTTTTCCTTCATTTTTCATGGGTTCACCTCAGGTATGACTTGGATCCAACCCCAAGTGTTTAGTTGAAAAACTCAAGTCAAATTTTTTCGCTCATTTTTTGATATTTTATTTTTCTTGCGTTTTTATGTTGTTTACAAAGTCCTTTAATCATTTTATCTTCATTTTGGCGTTCTAATTTCCAGTGGAAGTCGGTTTGGTCAAAGAATACTTGCCTTCTTAAAGTATGCTTTCATTGAAAACAAAGCGCGCTCTGGATTAAGACAAGTTCTAATTTGCTATACCTTAATTCTGGATAGTCGTTCAAAGACTACTTCGAAGCATTATGTTTTTCCATAGACATTCCTTTACCCATTTTGAATAGTTAGAATTCCATTTTCTATTTTTCGTGCTATTGATAAGATCTACGCTTTGAAGATAGTTCCATGCTCTAGACAAGTATGCTCTCTCCTTATTGTATATTGCTGTCATTTTTACTTTTCTACTGCTATACAACGCTTTACCTTTGGGAACTTTCGGTGCTGAATCTTTCAAGTCACCATCGAGGATTTTGGTCCCCGTTTCTACAAGCCATCGAGTGAAATTCATCTAAGGCTAGAGAATGGAGATTGTTGTAGCGATGGTAACAATGGTGGTGGTGCAGCTAATAGCTTTTTGGTGGAAATAAGTTGAAGTCTGAGTTGTGATTGACCTATGATGGATCTCAAGCCTGTCTTAACTTGTATTTATGCCGCTTCGGAGGCACGATTGACTCTCTATCTTCGGCTAACTACTATCAACGCATGGTTATTTTCGTATTGCCACTTACATTCAAATAAGACGGTTTTCTTCATGAACAGTCCTGTTAGATGATTCCATCGCTATGCTTTCCCTTTTGCTTTAATTCTTGTGTTCTTGGAAAGAAAAGCTTCCATTCGCTTCGAACAACGGTTATGATATTAGTTTTTCATCGACAACAGATACAAGTAAGTTCCGACAGATAATATCACTGTTCAATGCAACTCGTTTTTCTAGCATGAGCGAGCTATCTAAATGGGATGGTCCATTCATCACATTCGGGACATAGGATTCATATTACATGCACCGACACTTCTCACTTGCCCCGATCAGTTCTCAAAATATGATTGTTCGACATATTTCGGTATCCTTTGGACTCTGGGTGTAGGTCACATGGGTTCTAATTTAAAAACAAAACATACCTGATCGTGTTGAACTCAAACCTTTCATGCTTATGATAACTCATCGATCACCCTGACTATCTTTGATTTAAGTAAGTCATATTCCTTTCAACCAACTATTATTCATGATGAATCCCAGTTCCATTCCACTCTTACTGTTTTAGAGCAGCATTTGGGATATTCATCCTTTCTTTGTATGTTCTTTTCCATGAACTAAATCTTATAGGCGGAACCCATTTTCGAAATGCTTGACTCAAGGCACTAGTAGTAACTAAATGTTGGGGGGTAACTTATCTGATTGCTCCCAGTATAAATGTGTCTTCCCAAACCAAATCCTGGATCGAGAAAATCCAACGATACTGTTTTAGATTCTTCATGACTATTCTTGCTTATTATCAACTAAAAGTGTCCCATTTAGCCACTAGCATTGTCAAAGGAGTCCAATCGTGCCCATTTTTCGATCTTCGTAAACTAGAAAATGAACTTTTCAATTCTAGGCTCCTTTTTGATGTTACCTACCTTCAGATTATAGTCGGTTCCAACAAGATGGGGTTGAATGATCCCATCATCCTTGTGTGGTTACTCCTTCATATCGTCTCCTATCTTCGGGAGACAGCAAGTCCTAGATGATAGAGTTTCCCTTGGCCGACTTTCATTGCAAATAGTCCAATTCTACATTACTTCCTATCATCGGGGAAAATTATCTGTAATATTTATCCCTCATTCATATGTTTCCTTTGTAAACTAAGTCCTGTTCATAGTGTTTTCTATTAAGAGCTCGGGTAATGGTATGAGTTGAGCAAACTAGTTGATCCCCAGTCCGATTGCACTTCCATAATCCTGGTCTTGGATTAAGAAGGTCAAACAATACTTATTTTCGATTTTTAATGACTATCCTTACCTATCCTAGTCTGAGCGTGTCCTGCTTGATCACTAGTGCTATAGTTGTTGTTTGGTTATGCATTATTTTCAATCTTTGGAATTTGGCGCAAGAATTATTCAATTCCAATTATCCTTCCTTGAAGTTTCCTATTTTTGATGAATAATAGAACACCTGAAGGCTGGTGACTACACCTGTCTTATTTTGCAAATCTCTGGTCAGTGGTAGAACTCTGAAGGTTTTGGCTATAATACTAGTCATTCGTTGATTTCAATCTTCAAAAACTGGCACACCAATGACTCAATTCCGAGCCATTCGATAACAAGAGGTTCCTTTCGGTATCTATACCTTCTTTTCTCACTGCTTCCACATATTTGTCTACCTTTTTTGTCATGATTATGGTAATTAAAGGTTCTTGAAGTTCAGAACTGGAATCTGGTCATGCACCAATTTCTATCTCCGAAAACTAGCATACTAGTGATTCTATTCTGAAGATGAGTACTTGATATTGCCTATCTTTGGCCAGTAGCTGATATCTATAGGTTAGACTTGAATGATTTGATCGACTCTAAAGTGAATAATTCTCCTGGACATTGCCAGTCTTCGAGAAATATCATATTCTTAAAGATTTTACTATTATCCAATCCCGACATTATCTTCGAATGACGTCGAGCCTTTGAATGTTATAAGATAGTGCCTTCCTGATGTTGCCAATCATTGTCAGTATCAAATTCCAAAATATTGGGCTAAAGATTTGATTGAGCTCCGGCTTCTACCTTTGAAAGCCAATGTGTCGATGATTCCACTCTAGATTTTCTCCTTAGTGCCGCCATTCCTCAAAGCACATTCCTAGAAGTTAGGACCGAATGATCTGGTTGGTCCTAATTAGGTTATCAATCCTTTTACCCATCAATATACTTTGGGTGATGGTAAATTCCTAAATGGCGAAGCCAAATTATCTGATTGGTTCCTGGTTTATTTTTAAGAACCTTCTCTGCTGCTGCTAATCTTTGGGCAGTAATGGATTCTAGAAGGTAGATTTTATTATCAAGTCTACTTATCACTGTCTATCTTCGAAAAGCGAGGAATTCTTGACGGCTAGGTGCTTCTTCCCCTGTTATCACTTATCTTCGGGCGATAATGTGCTCCTGCCACTCCCCAGGAAGCAACGACTTTCTGGAAGTCAGCTCCTCTTTTCGTCGTTATTGCGTCAGTGTTGGTTCTCAAAAAGTAGGGGACCGATGTGACCTTGATTCATCGATTTGGATATTCTCGATGTTTCCGAAGCATTGCTAGTCCTCAAAAGTAGGGGTCATTGTGACCGTTGATCCATCGGTTAAGACTTACTTGATGTTTCTAGCTTTTGGGCAACGTCAATTTTCAAAAGGTGAGGGATTGATGTGACCATCAATGTTACATCCTTCATATGCAGGCCGGAAGCTAAATGCTATAGATGCTACAGTCATCCATAATATTAACTTCCGGTGACCAAAAACGGTAATGTTAATGGTATCCATAATATCAGAAGCACTTGAATATGAGATAAAAGTCATCACATATTAAAACATTTTTCCGATTACATTACAAAATTGCATTTAATATCCAAGCTACATATTCTCAAATGTTTCCCAGGTTCAGATCAAATATAATTATTACAAAATATGCCAGGAGCGACATATGAAAATGCCCCCTTGGTTGACCAAACTACTATATGTCATACGAACATAATACAACATGGCGGAAGCAAACAAAATAGAATAGCAACTCCTAAATAGCTACCCATTGGCAACCTGATCGTGTCCGAAATCTTTATTCACCAACCTAATAAAAACCTATGAACCTCAACACTCAACGTACTCAAATCAATTTTAAGCACCCAAGAGTTTAAGGGAAAAAACATAAACTTCGAGTCAAACATAAAGCCTGGTGTGAATAATACTATACATCTCGGTTATTTGATATTAACTGAGACCACACCGCTTAGCAAAATGGGTTTTCCCTCACTAATATCCTTTTAAAACATATCTTTTGCGAATCATAATCCTGCAACCAAAACTGGTTAAAACTTAAAGCATTATCATGTAAACATACATATCAGGTAATAAATGGACTGTGAGTCTGAACATTATAGTTTTGTTTGGATAACTACTGGCCTTTGGCTGACTCGGGCCTAAATAATATAAACAAATAATCTAACATCTGTTAGACACTCCTCTTCTAGACAGATGTCCCTAACCTACCTTCTTCAGGTCAACTGATCCTAATGGTTTTGCAGGCTCGCCAATAACCTACTATGTACAAATATGTATTCTGTTATGTGTGTAACATCATTATAGTCTTACCTATGACAAAGCCCTACACACTAGAATTTTGGACTATATTAACTAGGGATTAAAGCTAATGTAAAGGGCGACACATTACCAGTCCTATCTGGTATACAAATACCTGATTCATTTTACTTAGGATAATCTTCCCTTAAATTTTCCAAGAAAATCTTTTCATCTCAAATTTGTTCAAAACCTTTAAATTAAACTTAAACAAGGAAAATATATACTCTATGATTTTCTCAAAATCACCTTGCCATATTATATATACTTTACACAAATCATTATTAATGAAAATATTTAAACCTTTGAAAGTACCCCTTTCAAATCCATTAATAGCATCCCTTTTGAAACCAAGTAAACCCTTCTTTATAACCTAAGCTGAAAGGCCAAAACATTCATTTTAAAACCATTGAAAAACCTTTCCTTCAAAAGCTTTAAACCTTAGACAACCTCCTTTAAAACCTTTAAATATTGCTTTTCGAAACCATTGGAAAACCTATTCGTTTAAACCTTTCAAAATAGTTGCGAAATCTTTCCTTTTAAACCTTCGAAACCGTTGGGGAACCCCCTTTTGGAAACCTTTCTTTAAAACCTTTCGAAAGTGTCAGAACACTTTATAAACAGAAAACCTTTTGAAAGCATTTGGGGTTCAATTAAACATGAGGAAACCTTTCAAAACCATTCAAAATTAACTCCTTTCAAAACCCTTAGGTTCTACCTTCAGTAGAGCAAAAGGATCATAAAACATTTAAGTCGAAAACACTTTTTCGAAAGCTTTTACTAAGTAAAAATGTGATGGTGTTCAAACCAACCCTTCCGAAAGAATTGGAGAAGTGGCTTGGGTTTTAAAACAAGTATACCTTCCAAAACCAATGACTTCGAAAGGTAAGAAAAGAGGCAGCAAGGGATTTCGACCCCTTCGAAATAATTTACTTAAAAGAAAAGGCGCAACCCATTTGAAACCTTTCCTTTAAAACATTTAATTTAGCCAAAAGCCAGCCAAGTCGAAAGCATATACTTCAAAAGAAAAGCAGACATATTTTTAAGTAAAAACAAAGTCATGCTTCAACTCCATCGGAACCTATGGTCTCGACCTAGTACCGTTTGCTTTAACCCAATTCACTATGTACCAAGTTATTTATATTGTGTACATTGGTTTCGATGGCAATGGAGGCAAAACTACTAGGACGGAACCCCTGCTGCCGAAAGTGGCGAAACATGTATAAAACATGTTTAAACTGATTTTTATCCTTTTAAAGTAATTTTTTCAACTAACTTGCCTTATTTGCCAAAACCTAATTGGTTGCTTGGTTTCTTTTCGAAATGTGCTACCAATATTGCAGAAATAAATAATTTATTTACAAAATACCTCTTCTCCTTTTAAAGATATATAAAACATTTAAGTCCCATACCTTGAATAATTTTATATACCAATTAAAACACTTTGAAAAATTCTACAAAAATTCCATAAGTTGTTTTTAGTATATTTTCCAACATATATTAATTTCAGACCCAAAACGTAAAAAATTTAACCATAAGTTATTTTAAACCAAAATAATCATTTTTTTAACTAGAAAATTAGTATAAAATTCACATAAATTCAAAAAATCATGAAAGTTGAAACTTATCTCTAAAAAATCATTTCTGATCTAAATCTAAAATTTCAAAGCATTTAGATATCATTTAGTAAGGTTTTCAAATCAAGACATATCATAAAACCTATATGAATAAGCAAAAATCATCAACAAGCATATATAAACATTTAGTCATTAAAAAACACAGCATAACCGTGCAAATAATTTGAATTTAACCTTAAAACCAAAAGCAATAGAAAATAGGATATGTAGTCATTACTCACCTTAGCTTTGAGATTAAGGAGTTTTAGATTTGAATGAATTTAATTTTAATTACTATTGTTCCTTTGATTGCTTTCTCTTTCTCCAACTTGTCTAATGGTGGCTGACCTCTACTTTGTCTTTGATTTTGAAATGAACGTGTAAATCAATTCCTAAGGGTTTAGGGTATAATAATAGTCTTTTTCCTATTTTACACCTTCTCTGTTTCATTTTAAGTCATCTTTAGTTCATTGTTTATATGGCATGGCTACCCCTTAGTTTAATCACAAATCTCAATCCCCAAATCATCCTATTGTTTTATTTAATTTAGCTAGTTAAATGTCCTAAATAATTTTACTAAAAATTTGGGTCATTATTGCCAACCTAGTGGTAAAACCTTCCCGACTTTGCCAGTCTTGGGACAAGCTAGTTCTCAGAAGGTTGGGGCCCGATGCGACCCACCAATCTGGTGGTTTATACCTTTCCTATGCTACCAGTCTTTGGACAATGCTAGTTCTCAAAAGGCTTAGAATCAACATGACCCATCAATCTGTCAGTTTACACCTTCCCAACATTGCCAGTCTTGGAGTAACCTTGGTTCTCTGAAGACCGAGGATCGATACGACCCATCGATCCAGTGGTTTAGAGCTTCCCAACTTTGCTAGTCTTGGGACAACACCGGTTCTTAGAAGGTTGAGGATTGATACAACCCATCGATTCAGTGGTTTAGACCATCATGACGTTGCCAGTCTTGGTAAAACATCGGTTCTCAGAAGATTGAGGATCGATATGACCCATCGATCCAATGATTTGAACCATCCCAAATATCACCAGTCTTGGGACAATGTCGGTTCTTAAAAGGTTGATGATCGATATGAACCATTGATCCAACGATTTCGACCTTCTCAACATTTCCAGTCTTCGAACAATGCCAGTTAGAAGGTAGGGGATCGATATGTCCCATTGATCTGATGGATGGTGAGTCCACACTCCCCATCCGTCATTTAAGGGCAGAGGAGCATTTTCTCAGCTGTCTATTAGTTGCATGGCATAGAAGTTTTGCTTGCAAGAACACGATTCCACTAGTTTAGGAAGTAGATTTTATTAATGAGTATAAGAAATGGAAATTCCTATGATAATGCCCTGAGTGTACTCGGGAGGCTTATCTGTAGAAGGAAATTAGATAAGGGTGAATGTGACAGTATTTTTTTTTGGTTGCTGCTTCAATCACAGGTGACTGATTAGCTTGAAGGTTATTTGATGACTAGTACTTCATCTGCTCGCCTGGGACTCTCTTCGTTGGGTCTAGGAAGTTTTCTTGAGCAGGTGGACCTTGGAGTCCTACGCTTTCTCCACCATTCCATGGTTCCCTAACATACTGCTGGAGCATGTTTTTCCTTACCAGCTCCTTGATCAAATTACTTAGATGTCAGCATTTGGTTTATGTTATGCCTGTAAATTTTATGGAAGCAACAGCTGGAATGCTTTTCTTGCTCCATCGCTTCCCTCCTAAGTGGCTTCTTATATTATCTGTTCCCTGAGTACCGAGATATATATTCTCTAGCGTGTCACTCAATGGCATGTATTCTTCCAATCCGAAGTGCTTTGGATGTTTCGCATTTGCGTCATGCCCATTACCATAGTTTAGATTTCTTTTCTTCTGATTACTAGAGTTTCTATAGTTTACTACAATGTTCTTCTAGATTACTTCCTTCAATTGTTCATCACCAACCTTTCTTCCAATCTTGCTTCTTCCAACCATAAGAATTGATTCGCATTTTTGTGAATGTCTTCCATGGTAGTGGGTTGCTTCATCTTCAACCATCTACCAATATTTGTATCTAGATAGTTGCCCTGGACTAATGCAATGAATGCCAGATCTTCCTTCGAGTTGCTTACTTCTGTAACAACGATATTGAATTGGTTTAAGAAACACTTTAGTGATTCATTGCTCCCTTAAGACAAGCCAGATAAAGACATCACATCCTTGGCATATGTAACGTGCAGTCGAGATTACTCAATGAATTTTCTGGCTAATTCACCAAAGATAGAGATGGAAATTGGTGCAAGTCTAGTGAACCACATTGAGGTGACTCCTTCTAAGAAGATGGAAAAGCATTTGCAGTGATCATATCTCTTACTCATCCATATGCCATTCATATTTGAATAAGTGCTGTCTAGGATCCGTGATTCAGTTGTACGATGGCATAGTTGGCATTGTGAATTTTCTAAGATACTATTCTCTCAAGATGTTCTTTATGAAGGGAGTTCTGCTCAGAGTAGAACCACAGTCCTTGTTCTTCCTTCCTATACTTTCATCAATTAGAAAGTTCACAATGTCAGCTATGTACTCATTGCTAGCATGGTATTCCAGAGGATGACTGCTAGTGGCTACACCAAGTGTTTGTCTCTGTAAACAGTCTTGGCTTGCCGACTGGTATCTAGGTTCTCCAGTCTTTTGGGGAACCAGTACCATGGTATTCCATTGGCATGGGGTTGCTTCGATTGTAATTGTTTGAGCTCTATTGGCACCGTCATTAAGCTCAATGTCATCACCATTAACTTGCAAACCATCTTCCTTATAAGAGAGTACCATTGTACTAGCACCATGTTCAATATTCACTTCTGCCTTTCTCTCGGTATCGGCTAGTTTCCTTACGAGGGATCACTTTTTCTTGTCCTTGCAAGTCATTCTACAACTCCATCGACTACTTCCTTCTGCTTTTGCTTCCTCATCTCTCCTGTTCAGGCCAGAAACAGAGGAATTCTCTTGTTCTGCCATGGGTGAAGCTTCTCTTTTGGTTCTCCTAATGCTTGGTGGGTGCAGTGTTAGCAAAGCATCCATCTTTATCCACTAGAGTTTTATGGCTATTTTCCATCTTTTGATCAATTCATGGATCATCTTAATAATCTCTCCTCTGGTATCTACTTCCTGTTGAGTAGAGGATTTTGTTATTGCATTTCCATTATTAATTTTCCTTTGGTGAGTGTTTCCTTCATCACCATTAACTACCGCACCCACGAATCCTACAAGTGTATATCTTCCTTTTTTGGGTGCCATGGATCTATAATAGCAAGTTCTCGAACTTCTTAAAGCATGCTCCTGGATATAACTACCAGATCTCTCCAAATACATAATAGCAAGCTAGATCTAAGCTTGAGTTCAATTATCGGTGAAGGCAATAAAATTTTGATGCCAAAAATGGATCAACACCCAAGAATGAGTTGTAGAGAACCTGTGAGACCTAGATCTAGCAAGTAGTATGAAAGTAAAAGAAACTAACAAGAAGACATAAGATATTTTTAGTTGTTTGGAATTCTCTTGCCTACGTCAACTTTATAGTTTTATAGATTGATGATTTGAGATAGTTTATGTGAGATTACAAGCCACAAGTACAAGAAGTTGACAAGTTCTTACATCTAGAAGTGCTAAGAGTAGTTGCATTGGTGATTATTATAAGGAAGGAAGATGGTGAAGAGTAATAGAATCCTAGATCCGGAGTGAATAAAAGAGATCGGGGAAGAGATCCTTATTTGGTTGCACTATGGTTTTTATTATAAGGAAATAACCTTGTTGGGTCAGAAGATTGCTTGTAGTGGAGTCCGAGAGTTAGCCCAACGTCACACAAGAGATCGCGCAGTCCAGTAAGTTGAAATAATAATTCGGTGCCGAGTCATTTCACTTGTTGTTGAGTTATTTCCTTAAGTGAAAATTAGTCTGACTCTTTTGCTCTACTTTTCTAACTTCAAGTTGATGTATTCAATGCTCTTTTTATCGATTTTGAGTTGATTCTAGTGATCATTCCATTTTCACTTGACTTATCATGCATTCTTTGTTTTCTTCTCATCAATCATGGAGTTGGTCGCCCAAACTCTAGGAAAACCACTTGATCACAAGTTGTTGGAGTAGTATTAGAGATGCATGGAGCTTAGGAAAATGAACATGGTGAATAAATAAGTTGGTACCGACCTATATAGCTTGATACCGAATTATGTACTTATCCCCATTTCCTTAACAACTTGTTTAGTTAATTCATACCATAATTTTATATAGTTCTAATCATATTGGAGTGAATAATGAAGGTAAAACCTATGTCGATAAAAATCATAAGTTTCGGGTTAGGGTTGACCTAACTTGGAGTCTGATTTTAGAGTTTTGGGAGTTCGACCCCAGTTTTGCTCAGTAATGATTGCTCGAAGTCCGACTTGAGAGTTTTGTGGATCCGACCGTAGAAATATTATAACTCGATTCCTATTTGTGTTGCTTAGAGTCTAACTTGAGAGTTTTATGAGTTCGACTTGAGTTCTCCTCTATAATGATTACTTGGAGTCCATCCTAAGAGTTCAGTGAGTCTGTCCTTAGTTCTTCTCTGTAACATTTGCTTGGAGTCCGACCTGAGAAAAATCATAACTCGATACCGAGTTGTAGTTATAACTCGGTACTGAGTTGACTCAAGTCTAACTTGGGTTTGTTTCGAGTTTGACTCAGGACGGACTCCAATTATTTCCTTTAGCCTTGCTATTTCTCAACTAAGATTTTCCTTTATTTTTCTTGGGTTTAGCTCAACTACAACCCCAAGTGCTAAGTTGAAAAATTAAGTCAACTTTTTTCGCTTATTTTTTGAAATTTACTTTTTCCTTCCTTTTTATGATGTTTCCAAAGTCCTTGATTCATTTTTTCTTTGTTTTAATGTTCTAATTCCTTTTGAAATCAGCTTGGTCAAAAACTCGGCTAGTAATAAGAAAAGGAATAAAATAAAGAGTGTACGTAGGCTCATTAGCCACTATAAAGCTACTTGTACTTTACTTCTCTTGCATTATATTGCTATTGAATCCATTGCTATACAAATGGAGGTATTTGTCCCATTTTTTATGCAGAAAACTAGTATATTTTGATTTTAGTATAATAAAAGTCCAGTTTTCTTAATTTATATGTGAGTACAATGTCAGTTTAAAATTTACAATAATTTTTTTTATTTGAATGGAACAGTAAAAGTAAGAATAACTGTCAATTTTTAATTACAGTGAGTATTCCAAAATTTTTGATTCACAAAGAGTATACTAATCAAATTATATGGTTATCTTATTTCATTTTGTTTTGTAAACTAAAGTAAATGGACCTCGTAATTGCTGTTTGGATTAATATTTGATTGATATGTTATTCAATGCTAGAGTTAAGGTTGAGTGAGCAAAACCATATTTCCAACTTATAGTGTTTTAACTCCCTCATTTTCTTTCATTTGAATCGTTTAAAATTGAAATACATATGTACATTTGGATTGGATTATCAAAAGATTTATTTACTTAATAGTTTTAGAGTTGATATATGAATTTCAACTTACATAAATTAGATGTTGGCTTTGGTAGCCTTGATTTCTATTAATATATGTTTAATGACTAATTGTTTGATCACCAGTTGTTTATAATGGATGAATAATAGTTGAATGATATGATATGTATGCTGATATTGATTGTTTTGGACAATAGAAAAATCAAATTATAATAAGCGATTCGAATTATTCGTATGAAAAATAGGACATGAATATTTAAAGCTAATTTGGTGTTGTAAAAGAATTTTGTTTTGAAATGTATTTGAACTTATTCTTGAAAGAAGTTGACATTGATTTATTAAAAAAGATATATATACATATGGATATTTATATAAAATTATCTTGAATTATAAAGGAATTTTAATTGTTTTATGTAAATAAAACAATTTGTGTATACGTATATATATTGATTTCTAAAGTAAACAGAAAGCGCGGATATTATTTGGAATAATTTCTATTTGGTTTTTATATTTGAAATAAATAAATTTTATGGGAATTTTTATGTCGTAGAAATTTTATTTGATTTACTTTTTAGAATTTGAATTTGTGTTTGAATTTTTTTTAAGTATAAAATAGTAGGATTTTAATTCAAATTTCAGTATGAATATAGATGGACTTTCAAATAGAAAACTGTTTCATAAAATAAAGATTGATTTGTTTTAGAAAGTTTTAATTTGAATTCAAGCCATAAAGTTTGAATAATTTAAGCTTTTCTTATTAAATTTTAAATAATTATCGAAATGTTGTTTTATAATTTTTATAAAATAAACCAGAGTTATTTTTATAGTGTTTTTACTATTGAAAATTCCTCGATTTGAAAGAAAAAATGATGATTTGTGTATTTCCTCATTTGAAAATGTTTTGATGATTTTACCTATTATAAAGGGATTGCTACTTGTCTTATAATCTAATTGGATATTATTTCTTTTGATACCGCTCAAAGCTAATGCCTGAGCTTGGATCATAGCAGCATTTGGAGTAAAAGATTCCTTCTTCGGGTGATGATTGTAGTTGAGTAATGTATGATTTATTATGATCTGTTGTCAGGAGCATTCACCTTATGAGGATATTTATTTAAACTAGATTTTGGTGAAACCGTACTGTGTTTGAAATCTAGTTTTGATGAAATTAGAAAATATTTGGAAATGGTTTCAATAATGAAACGTAGCTAATTTAAACAAATAAATAGGAAATATTATTTTGCATAATGTTTTGGAAAGTTATTTTAGGATAAAAATATTTGCAAATTGATTTGAGAAATATGTTGCAAAGATTGTTTTTATATGAACTGGGAAGCATTTTGATAAATTATCTGTATATAATATCAATATTTTGACATCATTTGCAAAGTAGACCTCTGGTTTATGATTCTTGAATTATGGAATAAAGGTAATTTTATGGAAGCGAGTTGGAAAATCATTTTGAAGTGATTTTATGGAAATGATTTGAAAAAAAAACTCACAACTGATCTTATATGGAATTATTTATAGATGTTAATTATAGTGATATATTTGTGTTCATAACCGAGTAAGGTTATATTTAAACATATCACACTCATTGTGTTATTGTTTGAGCATGATTATACTCACAACTAGATTTCTAGCTTGATTTGGAGTTTATTATTTCTTTAGCAACCTCGCGTTAGACCAAGGTTGTTTTGCACTTTGATATTATGACTGTAAATGCTTTATAGACTATGCTATGGAGATGGAGTCAATAACGATGGCGAGTATCCATTTTATCTGCATTGAGACTCAATTGTATTGAATTAATGATGTGACTGTGTTATGAGTTGTGTGTGGCTCCTGGCGTGACTGCATTAATGATGTGACTGCATTGAGACTCAATTGTATTAGTTAATGGCATCTCATGAACCACCCAGGTCCTTCGTGTATTAGTTCCGTTCGTGTAGTTTTCCGTTCATTTTTCCTTTAGTTCCTTTTGCTTCCCTCATCCCCCCGTCGATGCCTGCTTCGCTTCACCTTCTCCTCACTAATCCACCATACTTGACACCTTCATCGACGAGATCTGGTAGTTCGTTTAGGGACCTGCCTCCGGCCCAGTCTCTCCCAGTGCCTCCCGTTCTTTCTGACGTGGACTTTCCTCCCATGCTCGCTCTTCCTTATTCCCATACTGCTGTTGTATGCTGTAGCCCGCGGTCTGTAGGTTTGTCTCCCTTGCCTGGTGACATTTTGCAATCTGATCTTTATGGTTTGCCGACGCGTCTGACTGATTTTGGTGTTTCCAGTGTTGTTGGGGCGGAATGTGGTTTGTCTGGCCGTGAGTCACATGTTGAAGCATCTGAATGTTCGAGTATTGCTCGATGCTCCCCTGGTGTTCGCTTAAATGCCGCTGGGAATTGTTCTCCTATTCACATTGTTAACAGTTCCGTTGTTTCTACTCTTGCTGTCGCTGCTGATAATCCCAATGCTGTGGAGCCTACTGCTCCTTTGAAATCTTGGTCTTCTCTATTTACTTCATTGCCCCGAAATGCGGGAGACTACAATCTGATTGATTTTGAAATTGTAGAGGAAAATGGAGTGATGATCCCTCCTCCTATTGTTATGCAAGCCGGTTTGGATTATTGGTCTGAATACTTGGTTGGATTCTTTCTAGGCCCTTCTCATCGCCTGCGCGATGCGGCTTCGGTTTGTCGTAGGGCTTGGCGGCTTCGTGGTGACCTTCGTGTTAGGCTGGTTGACTCCATGTATTTCCTTTTATTCCCCTCCCTGGACGATCGCTGTCGTGTTCTTGAGGCCGAGCCTTCTTTTTTTGGTGGGCAACCTTTTATTATTACTCCTTGGACTCCGACAATTGCTAGTGCTCGTGAGCAAGTCCTCTCCATTCCTTTTTGGGTTTACTTCTCCCATATCCCCTCTGCTCTTCAACCTTTACTTGGTTTGAATTGGCTTGCTTGTAATGTAGGTAAATTGAAATGTTTTGACTCTAATACGGTTGCGCGAGAAGAATTGATGTTCGCTAAGGCTCTGATTGAGATTTCCCCTTCTAAGCCCCTCCCTTCCTCTATGCCTGTTCAGCTAGCTGTTGGCAACGTGGTGGAAGTCCGTATCCGCTATGGTTGGGTTCCAGATATTTGTTCCTCTTGCCATTCCTTTGGCCACCAGGCTATCGCCTGCTCGCATTCTGTTGTTACCGCGGCTGCTCCTAAGATCCCTCTTCCTCGGCCTCCGCTTAGGAAATGGGTTCCTAAGGTTTCTACTCAGGTTGCTCCTCCTCTTGCGGCTCCTTTATCTGTCCCGGATCTGCCTCCCTGCATTGCTTAGCTTGCTTCCCCTCCATCTTCTGTGGCGCCTTCTGATGTTTTAGCGGTTCCTGTTCAGGTTCCTGTTCCGCCACGTTTGCCATTAGTCACTGGTGATGTTACTGCAATTCCTGTTGTTGCCCTTGTTCCTGGTCTGCCTTGTGTCCCTCTATTGTTTGGGATTATGTTGAGAGGTGTTGGGTTGATCACATTTCTGATATGAGATTTAACCCCTTGGATGATTCTTTCTTTAGATTTGTTTCTGATAATCATCTAGACCTTAGATGCCTTTATTATAGACCGTCTGGTGACTCATTAACTCTTGTTTTGGATAGTTATTTTTCAAGATCGAATTCTATTATGCTTGCTGATACATCCTGGGATCATTTCTTTTTGTACTCTTTTGATTCTATGGCTTATGATCCTTGTCTTGCTTCCCATTTCCGCCCCTATGCTGGTCAGTTAGGGAATGTCCCTTTGGTGTCTTCCCTGGATTTAGTGGATGATGGTGATGCTACCTTTTCGGAGGAGTAATTGTTTTCAATATTCATATTGTAGTTGTGATATGTCTATCACACTCCTGTGCTGTCTTCTTTCTTTTTCTTAGTAGTTAAGGTGCTTTTACCTTTCTCCTGTACTTCAAATTTTATTGCGTTCGTAATAAAACGTGGACGGTCCACTATAAAACCGGCTGGCCTTGCCAAAAAAAGATTATGTATCTAATTTTCAAAAATGTTATAATGTTCATCATTTTTTATTCACTCTGATATTTAGTTAGAAAATAATACTTTAAAATGGATATTTTATTGAATTTAATTATACAAATCAAATCTTGGGAATTATTCAATAATAAAAGAATAATATTGATTTAAAATTCAAATTTTAAATTTGAATTAAATTGTTAAAGATCAAAAAGTTGTTTGGAAATTTATTTGGGAAAAATAAATTATATTTGTAGAATTTCGAATTATTTTGGAAAATATAATAATAATTTTATAATTTTGAAAGTTTAAAAATAACATTTTAATGAAAAATTGTTATAAAAATAAAATAGATTTTGGATTAAAATGGCTCAAGTGCATTTTTTAGTTAGAGATCGAATACCATCGAGTGATGAGTGATTAAGGGTTTGAAATGACTTCACAGAGAATAAAATAAATTGAAAATTTTCTTTTTGATCTTACTTTTAATCCTTATCCTATTAATCATCCTTATCCTTATCTACTTAGCTTATGACGATTTTTCCCATCAAAACCCGATATCCATTTTTCTCCTTAGCCTTAATTTCATGAAACACAAATGAAACAAAAAATACATTGCATGCAACTATGACAGAGCATCGTTGCCTTGGCAATGATGTTAGTTATGCATCGAATTAAAGACAATGTCAAAAGCGGGCTAGAGTTTGCTACTCAGTAGGAGACACAATTGTTAATTTGTCTAAGTCCAGTGACTAAGAAGAGGAGCAGCGACGAAATGTGACGACGAGAGGCTTGACGACTTGTGTCATGGTGTTTGGTGCTAGTGCTTGTACGTTTATTGGTGGCTTATGGGAGATTGTCATAAGTCTCGATGGTGAGTATAATGAATAATTTTAATTTACAGTGAGTGAACTTCTGTCGCTTTTCCCTTTCATATACGAACTATAGATTCATTTATAACTAAATTGATGGTTAGTATAATAATTATGAGTGAGATCAAAATCCATTTCATTTTGATTTATACAAATATCATCACTACTATGTTGAATCAATTATGAGTTGAATTGCTTTTATTTTAATCAATTTACACTAGCGAGTGTTAACTATCGTTTCATTGAATTATTACGAGTCAACTACTATATCTTAGTTTCAATATGTTAAAAGTCTGGTTCACTTAGTTTATATATAAGTATAACATCTACTTTAAAATTTACAGTAAATATTTTATTTGTATGGAACATATAAAGAGAGTATAACTATTAATTTTTATTTACAACGATTATTTCAAATAATTTTTTATTCACAGCGAGTATATTAGTCAAATTACATAGTATCATATATCATTTTGATTTTCAAAAAATGAACCTTATATTTTTTTTTTTTTGGATTAATATTGGGTTGTTATGTTATTTGATGCTAGAGTTAAGATTGAGTGAGTATAACCCTATTTTATAATTTATAGTGAGTTAACCCCTTCTCTTTATTTTATTCGAATCATTTGAAATTGAAATACACATGTCTATTTGGATTGGATCACTAAAAGATTGATTTACCCCTAGGTTTAGATAAATCTTTGTGTCATGCTATTTTTGTTGCAAAAACTTCTTAGAAAATAAGAACTCAAGTCTAGATTACAAGTTATGCACCAAAATAGCCTAATCCGAAAGACTTTTAAAAACAAAAATATTTACAATAAACAGAAATACGGGTAGTGTAGACCTCCTAAAGAATCGCCTTATAGAATTTTCAAAAAGAAAATGAAAAATTTATATATAGCTTCTCCGTCGAAGATACATTTCATCGAAGGATAAACATCTTTTCTCAGTTCGGTGCAACAAGATTGTGGAAAGTGCATTAATCTACTACATACTAAATACGAACTATTTTAAAGACTAATTTCAGCCATGAGTTGATATGTTTCATTAATAATAATATTTTTCTAAATATTTCTACGACCTTGACCTGTTTTATTTATAACAAATTTGATTGGGTGACCTCGACATAGAGATGGCAGAGGGATTTGCTCCTCGCATAGCCCCACGGTCTTGTTCTCATAGTGAATTTCTTGCACCTCCCTAAGAGAAGGCCATATCACCTGGGATTCACTATTATGTATACCATAAACGAGATGCATGCAGAAAGAAAGGCCTTAGGTAGAGCCCTAAGCAAAACTATGACAACATGCACTTCTAGACACAATGATCCAAAGCCCAAAAATGGAATTTGAATGCGTGTCGTGCTAAGATGTGAAAATTGTTGGCTTTAACTTTTGTATGGTACAGAGACAGACAAAATTTTGGAACATTCTACTCTTTCACAGTCATGGAAAAAGAAAATTTCCAAATAACACAAGAATAAAAGTTTGTCCAACATGTATAATATGATACATGGAAGAGGGTAATAAATAGATGAGTCTCCAAGCATAACGTCCCATCTCCATGCACCTTCCTGTAACAATTCACCTATTACTCTATCCTCCTTTAATAGGTATAAAAGAGGAATAAAAGGAGGGGATCATACAAAGTGTTATGAATGAATTAAATTACTAGTGTACGTTGTTCATAACTAATTAACTGCATATATAGTCTACATGACCTAGGGTGTTCATTAATGTTTATGGACTATATGTGTGTAAAGAACCGATAATCTAGACACTAAAGTACAATAACTGAATACTAAGTGCAAGGTCACCTAAGGGTACCTAAAATTGAATCAACAGCCACTCTGGTGCACTTTCAGCTAATATACCGAGTAGTGGTCTCCAATACAAACCCTGAGTATATGATTCCAGTGGTCAATGTCCTTCCGTGTATACTCCACGATGCGTAGGCCTACTTGCCCCAAAAGCATTGAGTCGCCTCCATGTTAACATTCGTTATCCTATGCACAATACCGAGCATACAAATAATGTTTAGGTTTAATGTCCCTAAAACATCGTATAACCTCTCGTTAGTGCCTGCAACATTCTCTGTTTTATGTCATGAAACTGAGCGCTGCGGATGCTGTAGTCATCCATAACCCTTTGCGTTTAATTCCATAGATGACTTATCATATTCATTACATAACACTTTGCGTAATATCATATTCTACACCAAGAGCGTTATACGAATATGCCCCCTTTGTTGATAAGAGTCTAACACTTGGCAGTTATATAGCTTGCCATTACATCTATATATACAAAATCCAACAACACAACGGATCAGAGAAGAACTCATAAATAGCTAGATTTCCTCCTGCATGTCTCTGAAAGCTTATTCCTCTAACTGGATACCTAAAATCACTTACTCCCGACCTACTCAATTGAGTACCCGAGAGTTTAAGGGAAAAAACAAAAACTTCGGATCAGACAAACTGTCCGGGGTCAATAATAACCTACCATATCGAACAAAACTAGATATCTAGTGAGACCACATTGCTGAGCGGAATTGGTTTTTCCCTCACTAATATCATAACCAAACAAATCAACCATATACTATGCTCATGAATCCACAATGTTTGAAACATAATAACAATATCATACGCAAATTTGCAATATACCCTGGATTACCAATCCCAAGTTATTAGACTACCTGTCTTAATATTATATATATCTGTCTCAATGCATAGTTTTTCTAAGCTTACTATGAACCTATTAGTTATCATAGGATCACTAAGAACATATTGGATTCCACCAATAACGTTGTCCAATCATAGTTTTCATGGAATTACTATAAACCTATTAGGATTCCCCATTAACATCTCTCAAATCATAGTTTTATTGGTATCACTATGAACCTATTGGATTCTTCCAATACCATGGATTCAAATCATATTTTTCATGAGATCATATGAAATCTATTGGATATCCTCCAATAATACTATTCAAGCTATAATTTTTATGGAATTCACTATGACCCCATTGAACCCCTCCAATACCATTTCCAGTGTCATAATCATTTTATCAGTTCTGTGCATCCTACCTCTTCTGATCTATTTGATCTCCTAAATGCAATTCAACTCACATAGAAGTTAAATCTAATTGTACTCACTAATGGGTCAACCTAGATGGTTATTCTACCATTTAAATCCTAAGACGCAGTTATGGGTCATGGTGATGTGAGTATGATAGTAACAATAATCAAATAAAATAATAACATATAGCATCCATCATTCAAATATGTTCAATCAATTGGCATCTTATAATTACTCAACCTTAAGTAATTACCCTTTTTGGTAATTTCAAATAAAAACTTGGGCTAAATAATAATTTATTCCTTGAAAACATTTATCATTATATATGATTAATCCCTATAATTCAAATTTAAAACAAGGAAAACATCGCCTCTTACTTTACAAATTTCTCACACCACTTCATAAACCATTTTAATGACGCCCATGTATACATACGGAAATAATATGAGGATATCGCACCTCTTTTCCATAGGCCATCTTGCCAAACTTTATAATATATTCACCATTGAAAACTTGCAGCACTGATATAGACAACATAGGATGTTTCGTTCCTCCATATCAAAGCTCAAAAACAATTCTGATTTTACAAAAACTTAAAGCTATAATGTTGAAATTAATGTTGTCGCAACATAGAAACTTATAGGTTGACGAACCTATTAAGTGTAGCTTCTTATATATGAAAATACATAGAAGCCGATATTGATAATGTACAGCATCAATATCGTAAACCATGGATATTGGGTGCTATAAAATATCAGTTATTATGCCACATAAAGGAACGTAGAAACTATAGTATAGCATCATGATTGCTGTAAAATAATTGATGTTGAAAATAAGGTTGGTGGCGTCACCGCCTTAAAACTGTAGTTATTAAAACAAGCGATAGGCGGCATCATAGCGATGCCAAAAAAGATAGCGGCATTAGCACCGTGGATTCGTGGTGGCATCAATGCCGTATATTGTCAAAATAAGAAATAAGGGCGATCAGCGTTGCCTAAGTATATTATGAGATTATCAAGCCGACATTAATAGGGTGTTGACCCTAATCACTTCAACATGGGTTGAAACATTCCATAACTACTTGAGTAGTTATCCTATGCTTCCTCCCATGTCAACTTAGCCACTCATAGCTACGGCATTATCAGAGCGTTGGCTTAGATAAGTGGCATGACAAATCCATAATTCCCTTAAAAACTATTTTATTTCTATATAAAGAAATCTCTTTTCACCAACTCTTATTCTTTGTGAATTTTCTACTGGTTGAAAGCATACTTTCCCACATCCTTTTTAGAAATCTGCTACAACTCCATTTTCTTTTCCTGAAACAATTTATGCACCCTTTAAATAAATTAATTATCTAATACTTATATATAAGCTTTTCTAGCTTAATAAATTCATATAAAATTATAATCTTTTGGAAAAAATCCCAAAAATTCACCAAAATCAGAACTAACATATTCTTTAACATGTAACAATTTCAGGACCAAAGTTATTAGCAAATTAATTTTTATCATTAAAACCCGAAATAAATGCCCATTCTTCCTTAGGAAACTCATAAAATAGTCCTATTAATTTGGAAAAATATGAAATAAAAACCCATCTCCAAAGTTATGTTTTACACATCATATCAGATAATAAAATTGTTTGGACATCAAAAACTTATATTTTACCCTTAATACCTCTTAAAATAATTTCATAAAAATTCCAGTAAAGCATTATCTATCCAAACAATGATTAAATCAAACATGGCACATCATAGTACCATCACGAATCAAAATCCATCGAGATTCGAAATTAGCAAGTATAAAAATGAGATGGTATATAATTATTCACTTGTAATTGATAATGAGAATTGAGATTTGAAGATTGATTTGGTTTCCTTAGTTTCTCCTCTTGAATTACTAAGCTTTTCTTCCGCTTTCCTCTTGTTTAATGGTCGACTATAATTTCTCTTTTCTCTTTGATTTTTTGAATGAATGAGACAAGAAAATGAGGTTGGAAGGGTTTGTGTTTGGGAAATGATAACCATCCTAATTTTCCCTTCATGTGATCACCTCTTTCTTACTTAGGTTATAAACATTCTTATTAGCTAAATAATTATGGCCTGACCATGTTGATTGTCAAATCTCAATCCCCTTGTCACAATACATATCTCATTAATCTATTTAATTTATCTAATTAAATCTCCTGAATAATGTTAATCAAAATTCGAGGGTGTTATAGGATCCTATCAGTACAAAATTTCGTCCTTTAAATTGAGTAAGGACTTCACAACAAGCATATCAAATGTGCAAATTTCTTCTACATCACACAATAACAATACTATCCTACTTGACTAGCAAACAGTCTATATAAAATAACCATAGAACATACCCTCAAAACAGTGCAGTATAAGTCTCCTTAATGTGTCCCCTAACTCCAAGTATAGTCTATCTTATTGTCGCTCCACTGGACTTTTACTAACTTGACCGTCTTGTTTCTTAACCTCCTCTCATTTTTGCTATAACATGAACTGATTGTCTAACAAAAGTCATATTTGATTCCATTGCTAAGTAATCCAATGCAGCCAGAGTAATAGTTGTCTTTGGATCGTGCATATACTATATATGATGAGAAATATGAAACACATTATGAACTTCTGTCAAACTATTTGGTAACTCTATGCAGTATGCGAGTTTTCTGATCTTATATATAGGGAATGGTCTAACGTTTCTCGATGCTATTTTCGTTGGCTCTCCAAACCGTACTGCACCCTTCATTGTTGAAACCTTAATGAAAACATGATCTTCAATTGAGAACACTATATCCTTACACCTTTTATGTACATAACTTTTCTGTCTAGATTGAGCTTATCTCATCCTACCTCGGATCAACTCAATCTTTTCTATGGCTTCTCTAACCACATCCGGACCAAGAATCAACCTGTCTTTGATCTCTAATGTAATAGCCCATATTTCTACACCCTTTGAATCGATAATAAACCATACATGTCAAACTCAAATTGCACGAAAAGACGGATCATTAAGGGTAGAAAGAAAATAAAGACAGAACAAAATCTCACATGAATGAAATAACATATATTATTTCAATAACAATCTTTACAGCGGAAATTTTAAAATACAATATCAGAGTAATCTAGATTCAACCTGGATAGTTATAAACCCCTGTCCTTACAAATACTGAAACAAAAACAAAAAAACGCAATAGATGTATCGGATAATAGAATACGTCCATACGATGATAAAGATCTCCAGCTCCCCTCTGGAAACTCCTACCATCTTCAACCAAACCTGAAACTACTCAGATCTGACCCAAGTATTAAAAATATCTGTATCAGGCTTGACAAATTATCACGAGATACTCGAAATTTTAAATGCATAGATCATGACGATGCTATCAAAACCTTTGAAAATAGGGTATCTCATAAGACCACGCCCACACATAAACACGGATGAGATTTCAGCTTATGATAACCAAAACACTTTTATATCAAAATTTGCTTCATATTATTTTTAATCACATTCCTTTGAAAATATATTTCAAATAAACTTATTCAAATAGGCTATCAATAACCGGACTAAGTCTAAAGGAATATATCCGGACTAAGTTAATGGAATATACCAAACGAAATATATGATACCAAAAGGGGTAGCTGAAATGTATGCAAGTCATTACAGCTCTTTTAGGAATATAATCAAAACTGTACATTTAGTATTAGGATTGGATTTCCAACATGATAGGGAACTAGTAGTCTTTTCTTCGATCCACACATAACAAACATAGCTCCCATGGTGCCTTAATCGCTTTTCTCAAGCTAGTCACTTGGAACTGTACTTGCTATACTACCACTGATAAGCGGTAGTTCCCTTGTAACGACCCTATTTTTCGACGCCCGAAAAATCAACATCAATATGCCCACTATTCAAATGCCGAACAGTCGAATGCCGGAAAACCGAACCATTAGGGTTAAAGAATAAGGAGGTAGAAGAAGAAATAGAATTAATACCAGAATCTCACAATTGCAGCGGAACAATATATAATAGATAATTGACTAATATTTAAACAAAAAGAACTATATCTGTTTATACATTACATCATCAGAGTTCAACAGAATTCATAGCACACAACTGGACATTTATCATAACCTGTCCTCACAAAACTGACTATGCAGCTAATCATACAGAATGGAATATTCATCAAATACGTGTGATACGTCTCGCCATCCAGCTTGTCTCCTAAGCTTCATTGCAACCCTTCATGTACCTATAATACTTGGTCTGACCCGAGCATTATAGTGAAATAACAACAAAGTCAGTTTGGAAAACCAGCATGAGAAAACACACCCAATTGTATTATTAAAGCTTTCAAAATCCTTTGAAATCAAAGATATCTCGTAAGACCGCGCCACAAATGAACATACTGGGTTTTTACCTTGCGATAACCAAAACATTTTTCTCAGATCCATCTAATATATAATAGTGTCTATAGAAAGTAAAAGAGAATCTTGCTGAAATGCTTGCATCTCACATTTCAGCAATAGTTAGGCATAATCAAAACCGTACATGCGCTTATTGGAGATTGGATTCCATATAATGGTAGGGCTACTGGGGTACCGCCCGTCACAGTACATGGTCTAGATAACTGTATCGAGGATCCACCCCGATCCCCTGCTACACAAGACTAGAGCTACCCCTTACTGGATAGTCCGAATAAGATCACCCCACAGTTAGGATCAACAACCACCCACACCACCGAAATAAAGGGACATCTAGACAGAGGTGACCTTACCCTAATTGGTTGCTAGCCACTTAGCATTGCTGCACCTCCCATGTTTTAACCATTCCCGGTTGATGAGACTTGAGGTTAAGCGTTACCTTTTTAGCACACATACACTTCGAATGCTCATCCTCCTGATGATGTTTTGATTGCATTAATCCATACAAGTTCGTTCTGGTTCCAAACAGAACCGAAGGCACTACTCCTACTACATCCATTTTGGAATCACCCCCAGGATTAGTAGCGATTAGCCCTTGCACTTCACTTCACTGCTCCATCTTCGACTCCAAGCTCCTTTCTTCCTCACGAAAACGTTCAAACCAGATCGAAGTGGTTTTCGAGAAGTTAATCCCGACCCCGATCTCTTCGAAACAATCAACGCATTGGCCAATATTGATAGTCGGTTATTTAACTATCAAACAACATTCACAAACAATCCTCAAGCCTTAATAATTTCCCAAATTATTTATTTAAAATATCTTCACATGATATTTCTTTACACTTCAATCCTTTTGAAAAATAGTTTTCAAACACTTTTTCTCTTGTGGAATAAATTTCAACCCAATTTGCTCTATTTCCACTAAAAATCAACAAGCCTTAATACTTTAGATTTTAAAATAATTTAAATCACTTTATCCAAAAATATACTTTAAAACACTTAAAATAAAAACTACTTAAAATAAAAACTACTTAAAACATTGTATTCAAAATACTAGTTTTAAAATAAAAGTTATTCTATAAGGTATAAATATTAAATAATTATCTTTAAATAATAATACTATTTAACCCTTTTAAAATAATTTACTTTTATAATTAACTTAATAAATATTTACTTTTAAATTTTTTGAAACAGCTTGATAATAATTTCGTTCTAAACATTCTTTTTAAACCACTTTAAAACCTCTAACTTATACCTGAAAACTTTACTTTGAAAATATACTTGGCTTTTCCAGAAAAATAAACTTTCCTTTCCACACCTAGAAAAAATAAACCACTATTTATTTTTTACAAAATCACCTTTCCCTTATAAATTCCCATACTGAATTTATACTTCCAAATTATCTTCTGAAAATATTTACTTATTATAAACCCTGTTTATAAATTTCATAATCTCATTCTCCTTTATTCACAGTTTCAACACTTAGTCGGTTTTCAACTCGATTTCCAAAACTGACTCCATTTTAAAATAAATTCCTTTACTTATTCAAATTTAATTCAAAACACATTTTTCCCATATTCACGCCTTCGTTCATGATTTAAAATCTTCTTTAAATTGGAAATATCAATTTCATACTTTATTTCAAATTGTCCTTTTATTTTTCTCAAACTCATTTAAAATCTTAAATTTTAAAAATATATTTCTCCGTACTTTACAAAACAATATTGCTTAAGTCCTTATTTTAAATAAATCCTTTTTCCATTTATTCAAAATCCCTACTTTTCCCATTCTTGAATTTAATATATAGGATTTAAAATCAATCCTTTATCCCTATTTCAAATTCATCCCTTTAATTTATTTGAATTCACTAAATTGTTTTACTTAAAAATTTCCCTTTATATTTCCTTTAAAAAAAAATCCAAACTATATGTATATATTTCTTTTTTCTCAAATACCAATTTATATTCAACCACCATGGCATTGAATAATTTCAATTCCCAATATAATCAATATTATCCATCACAGATTATCACATAAATCACATTACTAAATATAAAATAAATTCAACGTTTGAGGAATCCAGTTGGATCCCTCCAACCTGTTTCCTTGCATCCACAGATGTTAGCACAACAATTTATAATACCAATCCTGCTTTATGGCGGGATATCGCGGTATAAGGGGTCATCCGCTATTATGCAGGGTGCATAGGGTCTCATCCGTTATATAACGCGGGAAATCAATCACTCCAATATATATATACTACTATATATAATATCACATCTAGTCAATTGAACCAATAGTTTAAATTTAACTTTTTAAATCTAAATGGTAATACAAATGAGTGAGGTTAACTCACCTTTGCTTTGTTTTGCAATCCGATCCAACCCGACTTGTTTTCTTCACAGTATTAGACCTTGTACAACATTATATGATTTTATTAAAATTTGAATTAATCTACAAGTAAATTTCCATCAATTTAATTAACTAACCTTTTAAACTAGTAATCTAAACTTAACTTGATTCCTAGAATAAATAATTCTTAGCAGCTAGAAAATATATTAAATAGGTTAATCTCCATAATACATTATTATCAAATGGATTAGTGATTGAAAATATGTATCTTTATTTCTTTTTCACTTTTAACTACATGTGTATATTTTTTTAAAATAAGCAATATAAATTCAAAGATCTAATTTCTAAATAAACTCTCTTCTTTTTTTTCTTTCGCAAATAACAATAATAAATTACTTAACTGTATAAACTGTAGTTAATAAATAAAGATCAACATATTTAATTTAGGATAAAAATGTTTAAAATGATCAGTTAATATTTCCAAAATCATTTCCTTTCAAATTAAAATACGAATTCAAATTTTAAAACAAACAAGAAACCCATACACAAAGTTCGGCTCCAAATCAGCACTCCCATGTTCCCTCTTCTCGCGAGGCAACAAAGCTGCCACCAGATCGCGAGCCACCCTTTGCAAGCCTAGAATTATCGTGACGTCACTCCAAAGACGATGCCAGAAATCCCCTTCGAACTCGCCTCGCCACCTCGTTCTGGGGCCCCGCGAGCATTGCGCGCTGAACCATCGGCGAGTACTTGAACAAAACTCTTCTCCCTAGCACGTTGTTGGGTTCCAAGCTTGATTTCATTTTCATTTGGTTTAGGGAAGAAAAAGGTAAGGTACGCAGTTATTTTTGAGGAGGAAGAAACGCGGATTCGCCACTTATAATCGCCTTCCATTTATAATTCACGAATGAATTTGTTTAAAGTCCCGGAAAAAAACGTGGGGAAGGCTTCGATTTTGATTTGTTTTTGTTTTCTTTTTTTTTCTTAAAAATGCTCGGCTATGATTATTAAAGGTAGAAGGAGACGAATGTTTCACGAAGAAGAACACGTGCCTAAAATTCTATACGTGTCTATGCTTCCCACAGTACTCAATGCAATAATATTATTTATATTTAAATTTAAATTCAAATTGTCTTGAATTCAAAGCTTAAATTTTTTATATCCTATCAAGGCGTGCCGCTAGGCGTTTATAATGTTATACCCCAATTTCCAATGTAATGGAAAAGGTTTCGAGGCCTAACTCGATCATATGGAGAAGATAGCCTTCTGGACCTAGTTATTATATTAGATTTCGATGTGAATTTCAACGCGTTTATATATCGTACGGTCACACGACAACTCCAAACACCAAAAAATTGAAATCTGATAATAATACAATATTACGGATCCAATGGAACTAGTTTCGTCGAATTCCGAGACTACCTCGGAAGGCTATTTTTAAATATGAATTTAAACAATATATTTTCAAACTGAACAAAACACTTCTCAACTCAATTTTAAAGCTCTTATTACCTTCAGTATTATCAACATAAATTTTATAATCCATTGAAATATTTTTAACCAAGCTTAAATTCCAGATTCAATACTTTATCCAATTTCCAATCATTTAATTCAACAATTAAATCACCCAATAAATGGTATATGTGAAATTCAAGTTAAAAATTAACATTTAAATACTTAAAATAAATTAAATATCCCAATTTCAAATATTTAAAAATTCCAGGCCTTCACATCCTTCCCCTTAAAAGAATTTCATCCTCGAAATTGCTAGTTAAAAGGAATGGGGTCCATAACCCGTTAACTATTTTCCTAAAACCCAATAGTTTCAACAACTTCCCAAAGCATCTTTTATTAAAGACACACTATCAGTCCTCCTAACTTTCCAAACCCAACCATAAGTTCCAAACAATGTTACTTACTCAACAATTTAAAACCAAATTCTAAATTATCAAATCTTCTAACCCTTAAAATTTTCGAAAAATTTCGCCAGCGTCTCCTTTGCGCGGCTAGCTCGGTACGACTACAAAATGCCTCTACGGGCCTCCAAATTTCAAAAGAAAACAAAAGGCCCAATGGCTAGATCAGAAAACCATCAAATTTCATACAGAAATTAAAATACATACCTTTTTGTCGAGCAATTTAATTTATCTTCTTAATTCAAAACATCTGTTTCTTTTTGCCTTTAAGTACCTGTACCCTTCTTATCAATAATATCCAATCATAGCATTCAAAATCTTTTTTATTTAGTCCCTTTTCAAAAAGATTCATATCTATTCCATTCAAGCCCGTACCATGTCCATATATCATTATACGCAAAACCAAATCCGATCGCTCACTCGATCACACAATTTCACTTCCGAACTAGTATCGTCCACCCGTCTTCCTAGTGCAGATTCAAATCTGGTTTCTTAATCAGAAATCGTTATTCTCCTTGCATAGCCGGAAAATATGATAGAGAATTTTTAGAATCCATCAAAAATTCATATCTAAAATTCGCCATCGAAAATCGACTGAAAAATTCCAACTCGAATCGACATAACTACCACGAAATTCTGTGCTCTAGTCTGGATCAAATCGCTATGCAAATATAATAATATACATATTTATCTCAATTGATTATCAGCTATATCCATCTTATTTTTTACATTTATTTTGATTTCTATTCACTTATCCATACTTATCATTTCACATACTTTTATTAAATCTTCATTCAAATATTAGCTTAGAATGTTTTTCCCAATATCAATTTTTTTTACTTTAAATAATTTCACCATCCATTTTTTAAGTTCAATATTAATATTTTATACACTTCTTATATTTATTTTACTTCACCACTTTGGTTTATATATCAATTTCCATTTGACTTAAAATTTCAATTGCTTTCGAACTCAATTTCTCTTCAAATCCTAATTTATTTCCAAGTTAAATTTAATATTGAATTCTATTCACCTTATCCCAAACCCCTTTTTAATTAATCATTTAATTAGTTCCACTAACTAATTTATTTTAAATCTCAATGGATTTTGTTTCCAATCTTTAATTATTTTTAGTCCATTTCGAATTAATTCTACCACTTTACTTACTTAACCTAATTCAAATTGAATTATAATTCTCGGTGTAATTCCATTAACTTACAAATTTAGACTAGTTCACTTCATTTCCACATTTATTCCCAACTTGACTAATAATCCATTTCACTTTATTTAAAACAATTCAAATATTCGGTTTCAATCCAAACTTTAGGCTCCGATAAGTTTTCCAACTTATTTACATTCCATTCACAATCTCTTGAATTCACTTCATTTAATTTACTTACTTTAATAACTTATTTTATTGTCACATTTACCTTAATTTAACTCTTCTTCAAGTTAAATTTTTCTATTCTAGAAAATTTCAAATTTTACTAGTTATCAAGCCCATTTATATTTCCATAACATTTTATATAAGCTTTCGGTGTTTAAACCATTCAAAATCAATTTTGAAAACATATATATCCAAATTGAACTAGTCTTTTGCATTTTCAAAATCAAACCCTAATTTCGTAAAAAAACATCAATCCAAAACATCCAGGTAGCAATCCCTCTCTTGGAAACTCGAAAATGAACACTGATGATATCGCGATCATCATCGGAATTTTTTTCCAGTGACCGAAGTGAGTTCAGTGCTTTTATCCCTTTAAAAACATTTCAACTATTTTTAAATTCCAAATATCACCATATTTCAAATTCAATTCAAAAATATTTCCCAAATTATATCACCATTGTTCCTCCAAAACCCTTGAAAATCATTTTCAAACTCAGAGGAGTTAAATTTCCAAAATTTTGAATTTCAAATCCTTTCAATTCATATTCAAATAATACTTTGGAATTTTATTTTAAATTATAAATCAAGTTTATTATTTAATTTGTGAATTCTATTTGTATATGAATTTACTTCTTAGTTTTTAGTTATGATTTCAATTTCTTATTCAATTTCCACACAAAAATGATAAGAATTTAATATTATCACTTCCTAACAACTAAGCAACCATATATATCTATAATTTCTGAAAATTATTCCTTTTATATATATAAATTATTTTGGGCAAAATTATTTCATTTACCCACTTTTAAAACCTATACTGTGCCAGTTTGCTTAGTTTAAGAGTTTAGAAATCCCTATCGATACAGTTGGCCAGATTACACTGGTGAGAATTTATAAACGCTCAACCGATAAGTCGACACAATATAAAACAATTTTTATATTCACTAACAAATACACGCTCATATCTATTAATACACTCAAACTCATTCTAGAGTACTATGTACTCTATTTCTAATAAGTAATCCCTACCAGAGCCAAGGTTCTCACTTAACCTTCAGCTCTGATACCAACTGTAATGACCCGATTTTTCGAAGCTTGAAAAATCAATATCAATACATCCACTGTATCAAACGCCGAACAATCAAATGCCAGAAAACTGAACCATTAGGGTTAAAGAAGAAGGAGGTAGAAGAAGAAATAGAATCAGTATCAGAATCTCACAATCGCAGCGTAACAATATATAATAGATAAATGAAAAATCTTTAAACAAAAAGAACTATATCTGTTTACACATTACATCATCAGAGTTCAACAGTATTCATAGCACACAACTGGACAGTTATCATAACCTATCCTCACAAAACTGACTATGTAGTTAACCATAAACGGTGGAATATTCATCAAATACATGTGATACGTCTCATCATCTAGCTCGTCTCCTGAGCTCCACAGCATCTCATCCTGTATCTATAATACTCGGTCTGACTTGAGCATTATAACGAAATAACACCCGAGTCAGTCTGGAAAACTAGCGTGAAAAACACACCTAATTGGATTATTAAAGTTTTCAAAATCCTTTGAAATCAATGGTATCTCGTAAGACCGCGCCTCAAATAAACATGCCGGGTTTTTACCCTACGATAACCAAAACGTTTTTATCAAATCCGTCTGATATTATAATAGTGTCTGTGGAAAGTAAAGTAGAATCTAGCCGAAATACTTGCATCTCACGTTTCAGCAATAATTGGACACAATCAAAATCGTACAGGTGCTTATTGGAGATTGGATTCGATACAATGGCATGGCTACTGGGGTACTGTCCGTCACAATACGTGGTCTAGATCACCGTACCAAGGATCCACCCTGATCTCCTGCTACACAAGACCGGAGCTATCCCTTGTTGGATAGTCCGAAAAAGATCACCCCGCGGTTGGGATCAACAACCGCCCACACAGCCGAAATAAAGGGACATCTAGACATGGGTGACCTTACCCTAATTGTTTGCTAGCCACTTAGCCTTGTTCCACCTCCCTTGTTTTACCCATTCCCGGTTGATGAGGCTTGAGGTTAAGCATTACCTTTTTAGCACACATACACTTAGAATGCTCATCGTCCTCCTAACGATGTTCTGATAGCATTCATCAATACAAGTCCATCCCGGGTCTGAACAGAATCGAAGGCACTACTCCTACTACATCCATTTTGGAATCACACTCTGGATTAGTAGCGATTAGCCCTTGCACTTCACTGCTCCATCTTCGACTCCAAGCTCCTATCTTCCTCACGAAAATATTCAAATCGGATCAAAGTGGTTTTTAGGAAATTAATACCGAACCCGGTCTTTTTAAAACAATTAGCGCATTGGCCAATATTCATAGTCGGTTATTTAACTATCAAACAACATTCACAAATAATCCTCAGGCCTTAATAATTTCCCAGATTATTTATTTGAAATATTTTCGCATGATATTTCTCTACACTTCATTCCTTTTGAAAAATAGTTTTCAAACACTTTTTCTCTTGCGGAATACATTTCCACCCAATTTGTCTTGTTTCCACTGAAAATCACCCAGCCTTAATACTTTAGATTTTAAAATAATTTAAATCACTTTATCCAAAAATATACTTTAAAACACTTAAAATAAAAAACTGCTTAAAACACTATATTCAAAATACTAGTTCTAAAATCTTATAATAATTTCTCATGTAAAACTTAAGCCAAAACAAATTTTAAAATAAAAGTTTTTCTATAAGGTATAAATGTTAAATAATTATCGTTAAATAATAATACTATTTAAACTTTTAAAATAATTTACTTGTACAATTAACTTAATAAATATTAACTTTTAAAAGTTTTGAAACAACTAAATAATAATTTCTTTCCGAACGTTCTTATTAAACCACTTTAAAACCTCTAACTTATAATAGAAATGTTACTTTGAAAATATACTTGGCTTTTCCGAAAAATTACACTTTCCTTTCCACACCTAAAAAAATAACTACTATTTATTTTTAAACAAATCTCCCTTCCCTTATAAATTTCCATCCTGAATTTATACTTCCAATTTATCTTCTGAAAATATTTACTTATTTACAAACCCTATTTATAAATTTCACAATCTCATTCTCCTTTATTCATAGTTTCAACACTTGGTTTTCAAATCGATTTCCAAAACCAACTCCATTTTGAAATAAATTCCTTTACTTATTCATATTTATTTCAAAGCCCATTTATCCCATATTCACACCTTTATTTATGATTTAAAATCTTATTTAAATCTGAAATATCAATTTCACACTTTATTTCAAATTCTCCTTTTATTTTTCCCAAACTCATTTCGAATCTTAAATTTTAAAAATATATTTCTCCGTACTTTGCTAAACAATATTGCTTAAGTCCTTATTTTAAACAAATCCTTTTTCCATTATTCAAAATCCTTATTTTTCCCATCCTTGAATTTAATATATAGGATTTAGAATCAAACCTTTATCCCTTTCCCAAATTCATCCCTTTAATTTATTTGAATTCACTAAAATTATTTTACATAAAATTTTCCTTTTTATTTCCTTTTAAAAAAAATCCAATATATATATATATATTTCATTTTTCTCAAATACCAATATATATATTCAACCATCCTATCATTCAATAATTTCAATTCCCAATATAATCAATATCATCCATCACAGATTATCACATAAATCACATTACCGAATATAAAATAAATTTAACGTTTGAGGAATCTAGTTGGATCCCTCCAACCTGTTTCCATGCATCCACAGATGTTAGCACAACAATTTAAAATACCAATCCCGCTTCAAGGCGGGATATGGTGGTATAAATGGTCATCCGCAATTATATGGGGCGCATAGGGTCTCATTTGCTATATAATGCGGGAAACTAGTCACTCCAATATATATATATATATATATATATATATATATATATATATATATATATATATATATATCCACTACTATATATAATATAACATCCAGTCAATTCAACCATTCAACCAATAATTTAAATCTAACTATTTAAATCTAAATGGTAATCCAAATAAGAGAGGTTAACTCACCTTTGTTTTGTTTTGCATTTCGATCCAACCCGACTTGATTTCTTCACAGTATTAGACCTTGTACAATATTATATGATTTTATTAATATTTGAATTAATCTACAAGTAAATTTCCATTTATTTAATTAACTAACTTTTTAAACTAATAATCTAAATTTAACCCGATTCGTATAATAAATAATTCTTAGCAACTAAAATAAAAAAATTAAATAGGTTAATCTCCATAATACATTATTATCAAATGGACTAGTGATTGAAAATATGTATCTTTATTTCATTTTCACTTTGAGCTACGTATATATATATATATATATATATATATATATATATATATATATATATATATTATAACGATCCTGACTCGACCTTTGAAAATCGGCACCGAATACGACACTCGTATTCGAATGCCGCAGATCCAAACGTCAAACCTCGTTCGTCGGAGCTTATAACACATTAAGTACAACACAGCGGAAGAAAAAGAAATAATATATTTGACATACAACATTTGATACAATATCTGATACAACAGTATACAATAGAATGGTACAATAGATATCAACACGATCAGAGATACAAGAAATAGCAGCAGAAAGATAATGTCTTCAATGCCAAACTCCAAGAACTTCATCTCTAATCCAAAGCTAGCTTGAACCCTCATCAAGTTGCACAAAGATAAGCAAGTTCAGCTGTAAATGCTGAAGTGTGGCAAATGCGATCCACAAATCCAAATGCTTCGAAGGCTATCAAATCAATTCCTACTATTCGACTATTTGGAAAACCCAACTCCAGACTGCCAGTGTGGAAAATAGTGGACACCCAGAGTTTAGGAAAGGAATAATAAACTCCAGGTCAGTCATGGGACTGGTGTGAGCAAATAAAATAGTTTTTATCTTTAAAACAGACAATAGATTTTATAATTTGAAATCCGTAATGCTTTTTGGAAAAATGAAACCACCATAAGGCCTCCCGCACACACACAACTCAAACGCAGAATTGGAGGAGATTTCTCCTTATGATAGTCGAATATGCTTACGAGAAAAATTATTTGATATTATTACTATAAGTGCAAAGTGTGGAAAAACCATTTCGAAAGTATAATATTAATCCTAGCCAGCATACAACATTTCGTCGTATGCCTACTATAGCTACCATGTTCAGTAGCAGGTTACCGCCACATTCATGGCAGGTTATACGACTAAAACCGTACAGGGTGCGTATTGTTTTGATTGGATTTTCTAACAAATGGTTAGGCTAAGGAACTTCCTATTGCCACATGGTAATGCCTCTGGAGGGACGCCCCGAGAACCTACCCGGCTCTCTACTAACACAAGGCCGGCTACCCCCTTCCCGGGGAATAAAACCTAAGATATGCCACCCCCGATCCTTTGGGACCTTTATCCGAGGCCCCCCCAACAACATCACACAGTAATAAATATACCACAGTGTCCACATGAGTAAGTATCTAGGCTCCATACCATGATACTACCCTTTTCCAGAAGGAATGGTCATACCTTAGGGGAGCTACCCTTGAAACCTTGCCGCATCTTTCCTGTTTCGACCATTACCAGGTTGTGAGGCTCGATGAGGTCTCATCCATAAAGCTACGCTTTTTCACAAAGCCATGCTTTGATCACAAACGATCAACAAATGATCATCAACATACAGCAGCACTTAGCATGCCACACTACCAAATTGGGAGTATATCGCTGATAACCTTCAACTACATAACCTCTGAGCTCGTACGTCTCAAATAAGGGTGTTAAGCTAAGAGAATAAACCTCCGCCACTAATAGACATGTATTTGAAATAAATCGGCTTTATATCTCAAAGTGTAGTGTCAGACACGGGACCATTAAGTCTGTTCCGGGTTCGAACAGAACCGAAGGCACTTTCGAAGAAGCCCATGCAGATCCAGTTATTCACAATCCCGATCGGACTTTCCATCACTTAGGAAATCTCTATACCGACGCGACTCGGTGTGGAGACAATCAACGGGTTATCCTTTCGTTCTCGAAAATACCCGGTCTTCACTACTGGTCTTCAAATGCTATCTATAGCGACGTATCACTATTCGGAATGGGTTATATGACGTAAGGTCCTCTCCCGGCTAAACTGAATAATGATTGCAATATTTAAAAACATATGGATATTGGGATTTCAGTTAAGTCAAAACTTATTATCCAAAACTTTCTTTTCAAATGGTTTAAACAAATTATCATTTTAAAATCTTTTAACAATCAGATTTATTTCACAAAGTTCACCAGTTTTCCACAAAGGTTCATCCACGGCTTTTCAAAACAATTTCATTTCAAATTGGATTAACTTACCCAAATCTTTAAATTTAAAGATTTAATTCATAACTTTCAACCATCTCTAATTCAAATCTTTTATAGGAAAGATATACCATTTAAAACTCTCTTTGATTTCAAAATAAGATTTAATCATCTTCACAAAGATTAACTCATAATTTTTTCCAAACTATTTACAATTTCACCTCATACTTGAAATCTTTTGATAATAATTGAAAATCTTTTCTTTTTATGAAAGCCATTATTATTTGAAAACAAATAGTTTTCGTTTTGGGAAAAACTGATTACATTTGCATAAGTTAAATCCATTTAAGTGAATACCTTTTTAAACTATAATTCCCAATTTATTGAATTCAATTTCAAACATTGAATTCAAATTCAAATCATGTTATTTAAATTTCAAAACTTTATTATTCTAAATAACTTTTATTTTTGAAACTCATTTCAAAATCTTTCAATTCCAATTCCAAAACTATTTTGGATTAAAAAATTCAATCTTTAAAATCATTAAAAATCCATAACATAACCAATTTCCTCGTGCAATCCATATTTGTCTGTGTAAGGTGTAGTCCAGGGGTTTTTACCCAATGGTGCAACAACATCAATCACACCACAGATTCAATCACAATAATATCGATAAACGGTATATTCCAATAACGCTTATCTATATACACAGAATCACATATAGAAAATATGAATGCATTATGAATAAATAATTTACATTCATCACAGGTTGAGTTTAAATAATTCAAATAAAAAAGTATCACACAGCAGAGATGACAAAACAATTCACAGCATTCAATAGAATACAATCATCCATAAATAAGGTTAATTGATCATTTGATTAATTTAAAACCAGATTAACCACTAATTCTGGTTGATTAACATTAATTAATTACAGTTTATGTTAATTAATTACCCTTTTATTTATTAATTAATTAACCTCAATTTGTAAATTAACTAATCCTTTAACTATTAACTAATCAACCTTGATTAATAAATTAATTAACCTTTACTAATTAATTTGATTAATAAATTAATCAATCTTTAATCATTAGATAATTAACTCTTTATTTTAAATAATTAACCTTTAATTATTCAATTATCCTTTAATTAATTATCTTTAATTAATTACTTCATTAATCCGTAATAAATTTTATTAATTAATCAATCCTATAATTGATCATCATTTTAATTAATTACTTTTAATTAATAAATGATTATTCTAAATCAACAATTAAGCTTAATCACTTGATTACTTAACTTAAATCCTTAATTAATTTCATTTGATTAAGTAATTTATTACCTTGATTTAATCAATCTTAACTGATCAGTTATCCTTTAATTACTTATTGATTAAATCAAAATTAACTTTATTAATTTATTTATCTTAATCACTTTTAATAAGTCATCACGTTTAAGTAATTAATTCCGTTTAACAAATAAATTTAACTTAAACTTTTAAAAAGTTAATTAACCATTTCAACCTTCTTTAACAAATCCCTAATATTATTGAATTAAACTTTCAAAATAAAAGTTTATGTATACCTTTAAATCACTTTAAAACTTAGTTAATTAAAATAATTTAATTTAAAACCTTCTTAGCAATTTTTTATTAAACTTAGATCACTTCTAATCTAACAAGAAATTGATTTAAATGAAATTTATTTCTAAAAAAAACTTCATTCTTCTTTAAATTTCAAAGCTGTTTGGTATTGCAATGGGTAACCCAAGAAAATTTCGTTCAGCCGGTAATTCCACTATTCTACTCGAGCAACACTTCATTCTACTGGAGCTCTACTTCGAGTCCCCCCTTCACTACCCTGTGCTTTGAGTTATTTCATGAGATTCTTCGAGTTTTCCCCCGAATAAACTTCGTCTTCCCCAATTTTCAAACACAACGGAAACGCACCTCCCCCACGTGCACGTGTACAGTTGCTTGCCGCTCCTCCGACCATCGCCATCGTCGCACTCAGGTCATCGATGATCTGTCCTATCCTTCAAACCACCTAGGTCCCTTGTTTTCACCGTCGTTCGAAATTTAGCAATTCGACTCATACTGTAACAAAGCCCACCACCTGCAAACGCCTCGTATTCGCCAACCATGACCCTAGAATCGACGCGAGCCTGGCCGAAGCTTCGCCACACGCCAACCCTTCCATCCCCCCAGGTCCGATCCTCTCCGGTCCCTTGACGACGTCACACAAATTCGAGAAACAATGTCGATCTAAAAATGCTTTTAAACCCTACTACAACTTAAATCAACTACCCTGATTTCTTGAAAAATTAACAAGCATTTTTCCTATACCCTCTGACGCATAAGCTTTCTTCACCATGAATTTTAACACCCAGTTCGCCGTGGTTCGCCGAAAATTGGCCGAAATACATTTCTCGTTCATCTTGCAATTTCGCTTGAAATTCGAGCTTAAAAATCATGATTTTAATTTTAAAATTCATGGATTTTGATAACAAACCAATTTATATACTTGAAACAACGAATTATTCAAGTCGAGATTTTTGATATAGTTTAAAGTTTACTGTAAATTCTTTTCCAGGTTAAAACTATGTTAAATTTATCTCAAAGATAATTTTAGAAATTTGGTTCTTGATTGAATGCACATGTTTTCTTCAGATCCTAAACTCTAACATGATTAGGAGCAGAAGAATTCGAAATTTTACAGGAATTTAAACCCTATAAGTGATTGAAACAGAATATATATTTGGAACCAGACATGCACACCACAACCCATACATATGCATATATGTATACAGACAAGTCTAACAACTAAGCAACATTTCATAGCAGATTCAGATGTTCACCACACATCAGAGAAAAAGAACAGGTTTAAGGGGTTTTGCTCACCTGTATTGGGAAGGAACAGAGACATTTTCCTGGAAATTGTTTTGTTTGTGAATCTGGAACATGCAATCCCTTTTTAAACTGTTTTGCCCTTTTTATCTTTGTTTTTGATCATTATTCCTTCAGGTCAAGAATTAGAATACTATGGTTAAATATGTTTTAATTGCTTCAAAATTTAAATTTAAATTTTTACTTGTGAGTTTGCTTAATTTTTTACCTAAGTTGTTCTGCAGATTGTTTCAGGTTGACTTGTTTGATTTCAAAACAGAAATTGCTTTAACTAAACCCAGGCTTGAACTTCCAGGCATTTGAATTTGTTTCAGTTGTTTTCAAGCCTGTTGTTTGATTTCCAGTTAAAGCTGAACTTTGAACTTTGATCTTGATAGTTGCTTAATGCTTATAGAACTGCTCACAGTGTTTGAACCAAAAAAGCAAGATCTGGAATTTAATTTGCATCTACTTCTCAGGCTTTGAAGTGTTGAATTCATTTTCCAGTTTTAAATTTGCATTTTCAAGTTTGTTTTTGAGATTTCTTTTTGAAATGAAGATGGGAAGAGTTTTGAGGAAAGAGATATGAAATGGGTAGCTTAGAAATGCAGGAATTGGGAGGTGAAGGGTTTTAAACTGAAAATTATTGAACAGTTTTTCTCAGATTTGGGAAATTTTTTGAAAATGAAAACAGCCTGTCACTTGTCTACTTCCTTATTGCATGTTTAACATTTGTGAAAACTTGTATTTTTATGTTGAAACCGCTTAGTTTAAATTAGTTTCAAATCTTTGTTTTAAACCCTTGTTTAAAAATTTATTTGCAACTTTGTTTTTAATTCTTACTTATTTTAATTTATGAAAACATGCTTTATGTTTTAACCCTTTTTATTAATTTATTTACAAATTATTTACATACAGTTATATTTATTTTACTTTTACAATTTTCTAAAGAGAATTGGATTATCGTAACTTGTACACTCAACAAATAGACCATACACATGTACATTTCTTAGTTTATAAAGCTTTTGTAAATTTATTTATTAAATCAGTTTTACTTACAAAACTTTCATTAAATATCAAAAGGGTAAATACTTTACATTCTTGTTTTTTTTTAATTTTTATTTCAAGTCATTGTACTAATCATATTTAACTCCTTAGTTTAAATTATTTTTATAAATTTTGTTTTAAAATCTTTAATTTATCTCACATATTTATATACATATATTTTATACATCTTTCATTCATGCATTTTTTTATCATTTATTTTTGTATAACTTTTAAGAAGAAAAGAATGATTTTAAAATTTTTGGTTACATATTATCAATTAATCACTTTTATTTATATAAGAAAATGTAACTTAAAGAATAATATTTCGAAAATTAGTACATTGATTCTTTGAAAGTTAATACATTTCCCAAATATATATAATATTTTAGAAAACAAACTACCATTAACTTTTTAAATCTTATAAATTCTACTTTATTTTTTTAATACATCTTATTTTTAAATTCAATATTTGTTTATAAAATACTTATTCCTATATTTTAAACCAATTCTACTTTATAATCTAAAATTTTATTTATTCTAGAAATTATCTAATTAATTCATAAATAAATTAGCAATTTATCTTCAACAATTAATTTAATTGCCAAATTAACTTGGTAAATTTTCAGGAATGTTACAGATTCCGCCCTTAAAAAAAAATTGTCCCCAAAATATGCCAGGGAGACAACAAAGAATGGATAGATATACAAAGATAGAGAATCGACTCCCAAATCAAGCCGTTCATCTATTCTATATTTAGCTTACCAAATCAGAATATCACTAATAGATATGAGAACAAACTCATTCAATGCTATACAAGATACTCGGGTCACCAGATCTATGAAATATGCAGGGGCACTGGTTAGTTCGAAGGAATAACTAACCGCTCGTAGAATATATCGAGACCCAACGATAGATAAATGGATTTAATCTTCCACAACTCTACAACACTAGATATGGATTCCAAACTTAAGTCGGAACACCCAAATCATATATAACTTGTCCCTCTTCGGACTTTGATATACAAAAGAAATTACAATAGAATTTCAATTTTGGTTTTAATCGAAATCGTTTTAGCGATACAATTTATTTAACTTTATATTTTAGTTAACCAATTTATTTCAAATCAAATTTCAATTTCGCTAAAGTTAAAAACGAAAAGCTGATAGAAATTTGATGAAGAGAATATGAAATAGAGACTTATCTACATGATTCCTAGGATCACCATCACACCGAAGCTTCTTCTTCGAGCTGCCACGAAGCAATCAAAGAAATGGAAAGACGAATCAAGGGAGATTGATAGAGAAAGTTATTTCCACTGTTGCAGGGCATTGACCATTTGTAGTGGTATCTCCCTGTCCCCTATCTCATTCTCTTCTTGCACTCATACTTACTATCAGTGAATAGTAAGAGAATTTACTGAGGCATTCAAATGGATATCGTAGGGATATACTCATTCTAGGGTATACTTCACCCTATCTCTAATGAGCTACTTAATGTGTTATACTCCTGAAACAAAGTTTTAACCTTCAGCTCTGATACCACTTATAACGATCCTGACTCGACCTTCGATAATCAGCACCGAATACGACACTCGTATTCGAATGCCGCAGATCCAAACGTCGAACCTGGTTCGCCGGAGCTTATAACACGTTAAGTACAACACAGCGGAAGAAAAATAAATAATACATTTGATATACAACATTTGATACAATATTTGATACAACAGAATACAATAGAATGGTACAATAGATATCAACACTATTAGAGATACAAGAAATAGCAGCGGAAAGACAATGTCTTCAATCCCAAACTCCAAGAACTTCATCTCCAATCCAAAGCTAGCTCGAACCCTCATCAAGTTGCATAAAGATAAGCAAGTTCAGCTGTGAATGTTGAAGTGTGGCAAATGCGATCCATAAATCCAAAGGTTTCGAAGGCTATCAAATCAATTCCTACTATTCGACTATCTGGAAAACCCAACTCCAGACTGCCCGTGTGGAAAATAGTAGGCACCCAGAATTTCGGAAAGGAACAATAAACTTCAGGCCAGTCATGGGACTGGTGTGAGCAAACAAAACAGTTTTTATCTTTAAAACAGACAACAGATTTTATAATTTGAAATCCGCAATGCTTTTTGGAAAATGAAACTATCATAAGGCCTTCCACCACACACATAATGCAAATGCAAAATTGGAGAAGATTTCTCATTATGATAGTCAAATATGCTTGATACGAGAAAAATTCTTTGATATTATTACTATAAGTGCAGAGTGTGGAAAAACCATTTCGAAAATATAATATTAATCCTAGCCAGCATACAACATTTCGTCGTATGCCTACTATAGCTACCATGTTCAGTAGCAGGTTACCACCACATTCCATGGCAGGTTATACAACTAAAACCGTACAGGACGCATATTGTTTTGATTGGATTTTCAAACAAATAGTCAGGCTAAGGAACTTCCTATTGTCACATGGGAACGCCTCTGGAGGGACGCCCCGAGAACCTACCGGCTCTCTGCTAACACAAGGCCGACTACCCCCTTCCCGGGGAATAAAACCTAAGATATGCCACCCCCACTCCTTTGGTACCTTTATCCGAGGGCCCTCCAACAACATCACACAGTAATAAATAAACTACAGTGTCCACATGAGTAAGTATCTGGGCTCCATACCATGATACTACCCTTTTCCAGAAGGAATGATCATATCTAGGGGAGTTGCACCTGAAACCTTCCTGCATCTTTCCTGTTTCGACCATTACCGGGTTGTGAGGCTCGATGAGGTCTCGTCCACAAAGCTACGCTTTTTCACAAAGCCATGCTTTGATCACAAACGATCAACAAACGATCATCAACATACAACAACACTTAGCATGCCACACTACCAAATTGGGAGTATATCACTGATAACCTTCAATTACATTACCTCTGAGCTCGGACGTTTCAAAGAAAGGTGTTAAGCTAAGAGAATAAATCTCTGCCACCAACAGATATGTATTTGAAAGAAATCGGCTTTATACCTCAAAGTGTAGTGTCAGACACACGACCTTACAAGTCTTTCCGGGTTCGAACAGAATTGAAGGCACTTCCGAAGAAGCCCTTCCAAATCCGGGTATTCACAATCCCGATTGGACTTCCCATCACTTAGGAAATCTCTATACCGGCGCGACTCAGTGCAGAGACAATCGACTGGTTATCCTTTCGTTCTCGAAAATACCCGATCTTCCCCACCGGTCTTCAAATGCTATCCATAACGACATATCACTATTCGGAATGGGTTATATGACACAAGGTCCTCTACCGGCTAAACCGAATAATGAGCGCAATATTTAAAAACATATGGATATTAGGATTTTAGTTAAGTCAAAACTTGTTGTCCAAAACTTTCTTTTCAAATGGTTTAAACAAATTATCATTTTAAAAATTTAAACAAACAGATTTATTTCACAAAGTTCACCAGTTTTTCATAAAGCTTCATCCACGGCTTCTCAAAACAATTTCATTTCAAATTGGATTAACTTACCCAAATCTTTAAATTTAAAGATTTAATTCATAACTTTCAACCATCTCTAATTCAAATCTTTTATAGGAATGATATACCATTTAAAACTACTTTGATTTCAAAATAAGATTTAATCATCTTCACAAAGATTAATTCATAATTTTTTCCAAACTATTTACAATTTCACCTCAAACTTGAAATCTTTTGATAATAATTGGAAATCTTTTCTTTTTATGAAAGCCGCTATTATTTGAAAACAAATAATTTTCGTTTCTGGAAAAACTGATTACATTTACATAAGTTAAATCCATTTAAGTAAAAACCTTGTTAAACTATAATTCCCAATTTATTGAATTCAATTTCAAACATTGAATTCAAATTCAAATCAAGTTATTTAAATTTCAAAACTTTATCAAGTTATTCTAAATAACTTTTATTTTTGAAACTCATTTCAAAAGCTTTCAATTCCAATTCCAAAACTATTTTGGATTAAAAAATTCAATCTTTAAAATCATTAAAAATCCATGACATAACCAATTTCCTCATGCAATCCATATTTTTGTGTGTAAGGTGTAGTCCAGGGTTTTTACCCAATCGTGCAACAACATCAATCACACCACAGATTCAATCACAACAATATCGATAAGCGGTATATTCTAATAACGCTTATCTATATAGATAAAATCACAGATAGAAAATATGAATGCATTATGAACAAATAATTTACATTCATCACATCTTGAATTTAAACAATTCAAATCATAAAGCGTCACACAACAGAGATGACAAAACAATTCACAACATTCAATAGAATACAATCATCCGTAAATAAGGTTAATTAATCATTTGATTAATTTAAAACCAGATTAACCACTAATTCTGGTTGATTAACATTAATTGATTAAAGTTTATGTTAATTAATTACCCTTTTATTTATTAATTAATTAACCTTAATTTATAAATTAGTTAATCCTTTAACTATTAATAATCAACCTTGATTAATAAATTAATTAACCTTTACTAATTAATTTGATTAACAAATTAATCAGTCTTTAATTGCTAGATAATTAACTCCTTATTTTAAATAATTAACCTTTAATTATTCAATTATCCTTTAATTAATTATCTTTAATTAATTACTTCATTAATCCTTAATATACTTTATTAATTAATCAACCCTATAATTGATCATCATTTTAGTTAATTATTCTTAATTAATAAATGATTATTCTAAATCAACAATTAAGATTAATCACTTAATTACTTAACTTAAATCCTTAATTAATTTCTGTTGATTAAGTAATTTATTACCTTGATTTAATCAATCTTAACTGATTAGTTATCCTTTAATTACTTCTTGATTAAATCAAACTTAAATTTATTAATTTATTAATCTTAATCACTTTTATTAAGTCATTACCTTTAAGTAATTAATTATGTTTAACAAATAAATTTAACTTAAACTTTTAAAAAGTTAATTAACCATTTCTACCTTCTTTAACAAATCCCAAGTATTATTGAATTAAACTTTCAAAATAAAAGTTTATGTATACCTTTAAATCACTTTAAAACTTAGTTAACTAAAAAAAATTAATTTAAAACCTTCTTAACAATTTTTTTTTAAAACTTAGATAACTTCTAATCTAACAAGAAATTGATTTAAATAAAATTTATTTTTTAGAAAAAATCTTGATTCTTCTTTAAAGTTCAAAGCTGTTTGGTATTACAATGGGCAACCCAAGAAAATTTCGTTCAACCTAGTAATTCCCCTGTTCTACTCGAGCAACACTTCACTCTACTCGAGCTCTACTTCGAGTCCCCCCTTCACTACCCTGTGCTTCGATTTATTTCATGAGATTCTTCGAGTTCGTCCCTGAATAAACTTCGTCTTGCCTAATTTTCGAACACAACGGAAACGCACCTCCCCACGTGCACGTGTACAGTTGCTTGCCGCTCCTCCGACCATCGCCATCGCCGCACTCAGGTCATCGATGACCTGTCCTATCCTTTTGACCACCCAGGTCCCTTGCTTTCACCGTCGTTCGAAATTTAGCAATTTGACTCACACTGTAGCAAAGCCCATCACCTGCAAACACCTCGTATTCGCCAACCACGGCCCCAGAATCGACGTGAGCCTGGCCGAAGCTTCGCAACACGCCAACCCTTCCATCCCTCCAGGTCCGATCCCCTCTAGTCCCTTGACGACATCTTACAAATTCGAGAAACAATGTCGATCTAAAAATACTTTTAATCCCCACTACAACTTAAATCAACTTCCCTGATTGCTTGAAAAATTAACAAGCATTTTTCCTATACCCTTTGACGCATAAGCTTTCTTCACCATGAATTTTAGCACCCAGTTCGCCGTGGTTCACCGAAAATTGGCCGAAATACATTTCCCGTTCATCTTGCAATTTCGCTTGAAATTCGAGCTTAAAAATCATGATCTTAATTTTAAAATTCATGGATTTTGATAACAAACCAATTTATATACTTGAAACAACGAATTATTCAAGTCGAGATTTTTGATATAGTTTAACTTTTACTGTAAATTCTTTTCCAGGTTAAGACTATGTTAAATTTATCTCAAAGATAATTTTAGAAATTTGGTTCTTGATTGAATGCATATGTTTTCTTCAGATCCTAAACTCTAACATGATTAGGAGCATAAGAATTCGAATTTTTATAGGAATTTAAACCCTGTAAGTGATTGAAACAGAATATATATTTGGAACCAGACATGCACACCACAACCCATACATATGCATATATGTATACAGACAAGTCTAACAACTAAGCAACATTTCATAGCAGATTCAGATGTTCACCACACATCAGAGAAAAAGAACAGGTTTAAGGGGTTTCGCTCACCTGGATTGGGAAGGAACAGAGACATTTTCCTGGAAATTGTTTTGTTTGTGAATTTGGAACATGCAATCCCTTTAAACTGTTCTGCCCTTTATATCTTTGTTTTGATCATTATTCCCTTAGGTCAAGAATTAGAACACTATGGTTAATTATGTTTTAATTGCTTCAAAATTTAAATTTAAATTTTTACTTGTGAGTTTGCTTAATTTTTTACCTGAGTTTATCTGTAGATTGTTTCAGGTTGACTTGATTTCTTTCAAAACAGAAATTGCTTTAACTAAACCCAGGCTTGAACTTCCAGGCATTTGAATTTGTTTCAGTTGTTTTCAAGCCTGTTGTTTGATTTCCAGTTAAAGCTGAACTTTGAACTTTGATCTTGATAGTTGCTTGATGCTTACAGAACTGCTCACAGTGTTTGAACAAAAAAAGCAAGATCTGGAATTTAATTTGCATCTACTTCTCTGGCTTTGAAGTGTTGAATTCATTTTCCAGTTTGTAATTTGCATTATCAGGTTTTTTTTAGATTTCTTTTTGAAATGAAGATGAGAAGAGTTTTGAGGAAAGAGATATGAAATGGGTAGCTTAGAAATGCAGGAATTGGGAGGTGAAGGGTTTGAAATCTTGGACTGAAAATAATTGACCAGTTTTTCTCAGATTTGGAAATTTTTTCGAAAATGAAAATAGCCTGCCACTTGTCTACTTCCTTATTGCATGTTTAACATTTATCCAAACTTGTATTTTTATGTTGAAACCCCTTAGTTTAAATTAGTTTCAAAGCCTTGTTTTAAACCCTTGTTTAAAAATTTATTTGCAACTTTGTTTTTAATTCTTACTTTATTTTAATTTATGAAAACATGCTTTATGTTTTAACCCTTTTTATTAATTTATTTACAAATAATTTACATACATTTATATTTATTTTACTTTTACAATTTTCTACAGAGAATTGGATTATCATAATTTGTACACTCAACAAATAAACCATACAGGTGTACATTTCTTAGTTTATAAAGCTTTTGTAAATTTATTTATTAGATCAATTTTATTTACAGTACATTCATTAAATTTCAAAAGGGTAAATACTTTACATTCATTCTTGTTTTTTTAATTTTTTTTTTGTACAAATCATATTTAACTCCTTAGTTTAAATTATTTTTGTAAATTCTGTTTTTAAATCTTTAATTTAGCTCACATATTTATATACATATATTTATACATCTTTTATTCATGCATTTTTTTATCATTTATTTTTGTACAACTTTTAAAAAGAAAAGAACGATTTTAAAAATTTTGGTTACATATTAACAATTAATCACTTTTATTTATATAAAAAATTCAACTTAAAGAATAATATTTTGAAAATTAGTACATTGATTCTTTGAAAGTTAATACATTTCCCAAATATATTTAATATTTTAGAAAACAAACTACCATTAACTTTTAAAAGCTTATAAATTCTACTTTATTTTTTTAATACAACTTATTTTTAAATTCAGTATTTGTTTATAAAATACTTATTCCTAAATTTTAAACCAATTCTACTTTATAATCTAAATTTTTTATTTATTCTAGAAACTATCTAATTAATTCATAAATAAATTAGCAATTTATCTCCAAAAATTAATTTAATTACCAAATTAACTTGGTAAACTTTCAGGAATGTTACATATATATTTTAAAATAAGCTATATAGATTCAAAGATCTAAATTTTTATATAAACTCTCTTCTTTTATTTTTGTAAATAACAATAATAAATTACTTAACTGTATGAATTATGGTTAATAAATAAAGATCAACATATTTAATTTAGGATAAAAATGTTTAAAATGATCAGCTAATATTTCCAAAATCATTTCCTTTCAAATTGAAATACGAATTCAAATTTTAAAAGAAACAAGAAACCCATACCCAAAGTTCGGCCCCAAACCAGCACTCCCATGTTCCCTCTTCTCGCGAGGCCACAAAGCTGCCACCAGATCACGAGCCACCCTTCACGAGTCTAGAATTATCGTGACATCACTCCGAAGACGATGCCAGAAACCCCCTTCGAGCTTGCCACGCCACCTCGACCTGAGAACACGCGAGCGTTGTGCGTTGAACCATCGACGAGTACTTAAACGAAACCTCTTCTCCCTAGCACGATGTTGGGTTCCAACCTTGATTTCATTTTCATTTGGATCCAGGGAAGAAAAAGTTAAGGTACACAGTTATTTTTGAGGAGGAAGAAACGCGGATTCACCCCTTATAATCGCCTGCCATATATAATTCACGAACGAATTTGTTTAAAGTCAAGGAAAAAAATGAGGGGAAGGTTTGATTTTGATTTGTTTTTTTTCTTTTTTTTCTTAAAAATGCTCGGCTATGATTATTTAAGATAGAAGGAGACGCGTGTTTCACGCAGAAAAACACGTGCTTAAAATACTATATGTGTCTACGCTTGCTACAGTACTCAATGCAATAATATTATTTAAATTTAAATTTAAATTTAAATTTTTTTGAATTTGAAGCTTAAATTTTTTACATCCTATCAAGGCATGCCGATAGGCGTTTATATAGTTATACCCCTATTTCGAATGCAATGGAAAAGGTTTCAAGGCCTAACTCGTTCGTATTGAGAAGATAACTTTTTGGACCTAGTTATTATATTAGATTTCGATGCGAATTTCAGCGCGTTTACATGTCATACGATCATACGACAACTCCAAACAGCACGAAAATTGAAATTCAATAATAATAATACGTTATTATAGATCTAATGGAACAGTTTCGTCAAATTCCGAGACTGTGCCTCGGGAGGCTATTTTTAAATATCAATTTAAACAATATATTTTCAAACTGAGCAAAACACTTCTCAATTCAATTTTATTGCTTTCCTTACCTTCAGTGTTATCAATATAAATTTTATAATCCATTGAAATATTTTTAACAAAGCTTAAATTCCAGATTCAATACTTTATCCAATTTCCAATCATTTGAGTCAACAATTAAATCACCCAATAAATGGTTATATTTGAAATTCAAGTTAAAATTTTACTTTTAAATATTTAAAATTAATTAAATATTTCAGTTTCAAATATTCAAAAATTTCGGGCCTTCACACCCTTCTTTTCTCAAGCTAACCACTTTATGAAAATAGGGCAATAATTCCTTGAGGGTCGTTTTCCCCCGAAGTGCCCAACGTATTAGACAACACCATACAACTCACTTATTTTGTATTTGTGTCTATCAGACCACATAGTATCATATATAAACTTCAGGGATGTGAGGCTATTGAGGCTATGCTCAATTTCTTCAAAGCCACGCTTTTCATACAAAACCGCGCTTTGATCATAACATGTTCCACTTTGAATGCCACATTGCCATTCCTTAATCACACAACTGATTTCTACCAACATATAACTCTTGTGCTCGTATGTCTCAAGAAACAATGTTAAGCTAAGAGAAGTTGCCTTCTCCACCACCAAGCATATGATACGTTGGTAGAGATCAATTAATATAATCAGAAATGCCATGTCATATATTCTTCCATATAGGTTTGTTTTAGGATTGAACGAAACTGAAGGCTCTCTCCTACTACCAGTAGCAGCAAGTAGTCTTTGCAATCCGAAAAATCTCCACAATGAGGAGGTCATTGCTATAAATGCCTCCATAATGGGAGCAACCTAGAGCCTGTCAACAAGCAGTCCTTATGCTATAAAGATACTCGGTCTTCAATAATCATCATCTTCAACATATCTTCACTTTCGAACGTATACATGGTTCGAAGTGGTTTTCGGATATGAATAACCCAAATTTGACCCCGGTTACTTCGAAACCAATCATCACTTTAAAAGATGTCAAATTCATATGTGGATATCAATTATCAATCATTCACCTTTTATTTAAATCAAATATCTTTCTTAGATATATTCTTTTCAATTTATTACATTTTCTTTTTAAGACTATATGGAATCATTAAGCCAAATTTATCAAATCATTTGGTTTATTTAAACCTTTCTTAAATCTTGGAATAATTCCAAATCATTTTCTTTTTTACTTAGGAAAACTTTTCCAAATCGTTCTTTTAATCTTAATCAAAGATTTCTTATATTCAAGTTATAACTTTTAACTTAGGAAAAATATTCCCAAATAGTCATTAAATCTTAATCAAAGATTTCCTTCTATTCAAGTTATAATTTTTAACTTAGGTAAAATATTCCCAAATCATTCATTAAATCTTAATCAAAGATTTCTTTCTTAACTTCAAATCATATTCTTGTAAATTAAAGATTTTCAGAATAGAGTACTACCGCCACCTTTGATATGGTAAATTTCACCTCCAGGTACTAATGACAAGTAATCCTTCATCATGAAGATCTTCGTCTTCAATGATCTTTGTCTTCTATATGTTTTATTTCGAAAATTAGTTTGAAGGGCTTTTCGAATAGGAATCACCCAAATTCGATCCCGATTTATCGAATACAAATCACCCAAATCAGATACCAGTTCCTTCGTACCAATCATCGATAAAAAGATGTTAAGTGGTTATTAACAATCAAAGAATTTGTTTCTTTTATTTTGGAAAATCTTAAATATGATCTTTTAGAGCTTTCAGGCTTTCCTTTCGATCTATTTCACCCCACGTCTAAAAAGAGAAAGCATAAGCCAAGTAAGTTCAAGATACTGGTTTCTCCATCCCTAACCGTAGCTAAACACCTTGTTTTATCTTCCTAGATCTCACTAGTAGGACAAATGTACTAGTCTTTTCCGCATACTCAGTTTGTTAATACATTCAATATTCTTTACTTTTTTGTTTAAGTGGTAAATACAATTTCTCTTAACCGTCTATTCAAACTCTTATTAAAACTTTCAAATTCTATTTAATTACTTAATTATTCTTTTAAATTTATTCAAAAAATATTTAGGAGAGAATTTTTAAGTTTAAAACTACATTTCAAAAGTTATTTAAAACTGATGTGGAAAGCATTGCAAATAGTGTTTTAAAAGCTTTATTCTTCAAAACGACTTTTATATCATTTAGAAATCCATTTTTCAATTTAAATCTCTTTTAAAACATTTTAAAACATTTACAGAATTTATTTCATATTTTAAAACATTTAAAATATCAATTTTACACTTTGGTCACTTTATTCCAAAAGCATGATTTTCTGGAAAATTATTTTGGACATATTTAAAATATACAAGTTAAAATCTTGATGTTCTTCCTTTATTTCTTTAAACATATTTAAATGTTTATAAAAATTCCTAATTCATTTTAAAACTATTTTAAAAAGGTTTAAGCATTCCATATACACCATTTCATTTTAAAAAAGGAAAATGATTTCCTTTGCGCTTATCGACGTGTATTAATGTGACTTGGTAAAACAATTTAAAAATCATATCAACCAATTAATACTTGAGGATCAAAGAACATATAAGCATTCATAGCAATCATAACACATCATAAAACATGTATGTATATAAATATAGATATTAAATAGAGTTTCTCACCATAAACCAAAGCGATAAACCTCCAACCAACATTCTAATAAACCAACACTTCGCTAACTACTTTCAACTCCATTGAACAGTAGCAAAAAAACACCCTCTACCTTCCAATATTTTGGCCAAAGCTTGAGATGGAGGTTGGCCGAAAGGATAGAGAAGAAGCGGTAGAGCTTTGAACTTGAATTCCTAAGATTTAGATCCGAAAAATAGGTTATCTTGTATCTAATTTTAGGCCCTCTAAATCTCGAAAATTGGAAAAATTATTAGCCAAAAAGTTATTGAAAATTCCTTCCTATTGAGTTAAAAAAAATAATTATTAGAATCCAAGTTTTTTTTGGAGGAGGTATGATAGAATGAAGAAGTGGTATTGTCGGATTGACAAAAATAAATCTCGAAAATGGACTTCAAAAAATTGACGTTGAGGTATAGTAAACCTCAAAATTGGAAAAAGTGCTCAACATATAAGTTGTAGCCACTGGAATTTCATATGATTTGAAAAGAATTTCTTAATTTGGATCTGCTATGATAAAAAAAATGGACTATTCTCTATCTTAAAAATTGGGCCAGAGAATGCACCGGAAAGGAGTGGATTTTTGATATAGTTAAGTTTGGAATGAGACAAAGTGGTTAACATGAAAGTTGTAGCCACTGGAAAAATATTTGATTTGAGAATATAATTTTGTATTTTGGTTCTGTTTTGTAGAAGTTATGGTCGAGAGAAGAAGAGGTTAAATATGGTGAAAAGATGAGTTTAATTTAAAGAGAATGAACATTGATTTCTTCTGAATTTTTTGTAAATATTTTAACATTATTTCTTTCTAATTTTTTTCCTAGTCTTGAAATTCATTAAAGAGGAGAGTAAGATGGTGAAAAAGCTTGAGAAAACAAGAAGAAGAAATGTGAATGAAAGTGAAGAAGGACGTGGGTATTTATAGAAAAAGAAAATAGTGGCAATTTACCAAAATAACGTCTTAACAAATTACCAAACTAACCTTAATTCAACCCACGTTTTCAACACATAACATCATCCTTTCATTTCTTAGTTTATGTCTTAGTCACTTAAATATTAACTAAAGAAAAGTAATTATTTTGTTGGATTTTGATGTGATTCGGATTTGATGTTTACTTTTGACTTTTCTCAAACTAACTTACTTTTCTTAATAACATTCTAGAATTTCCTAATCTTATTTAGTAAAAGTGAACTTGGTTAGTGAATTAATTAATACTTACACTATTTGAATATATGTTCTTATATTAGAAAATAAAGGTGCGACAACATTCCAACAACTTTTAATCGCAAAACGTTGATTTTCGACAAAATGTTTTACGGACACATTTTGACGTTTTAGTTAAACTATTTATTTATATAAACCAAATTTAAAATAAATTATAACATTATTTAAAAGTATAAGAACTTATAAATAAATTAAAATAATTTATTTAACCATTGAAACATACTTTCTGAAATCAGCATTATGTCACTTTTGTCGATATAGGTAAATGTTACTATTTTTGTGTATACTTCTCTTTCCAAATCCTATCTAATTTTATTTAAACCATATAACCGTACCTATTTTATATTTAAAATCACTTTAAATGATATATTTTAAAGTGGTTAATTCTCGATCGTTACATTCTCCCCTACTTAAAAGAATTTTGTCCTCGAAATTAGCCAAAACAAAAGTTTGCCTAAAACATTTATCTTTAAACTCAATTCCATATAATATGCACAGACCATCGGTATGAAATATCTTATTCGATCTCCAAATCGAATACACAACTTTATTTTCGAACTAGTATTGATCCTTCGATCCTCTAGTACGGACTCTGATCAGGCTTCTGGATCAGAACCTTTGCTTTCCTTGCATAGTTGTCAACTATGATGGAAAATTGAAGTACCTAAGCACAAACCCTTATCAATGTTCGTCGTCAAGAATCGAGTGGTAAATCCTTTTTCGGACCAGTGTAAACACCTCAAAATTCCAAACTTGAATCTTAGGTCAAAATTTATGCGATGAAATGATCTACATACAATATATGTATTTATTAACTTTTGAAAACTTTTCATAAACTTTTATCTTAATTTTAAACATTTTATAAAGGTGCTTCTTTATATAATCCCTTTGATTATTTATTTCCAAATATTTTTATTAAAAGAAAATATTCTGAAGAAACTTTTTTTCACTCAAAAGATAATTTATCTTTATAGAAAGTTTTCCCATAATTTTTTATCTCGATATATTTCCTTTAGCTCTAATATTATTTATGAATCATTTCGTAAAACTTTCATCTAAGTTTATTACTTCTTTAACTTATTTAAATCAATCATATTTGAAAAACAAATGTCCAAATCCTTAATTAATGCTGGAATTCATTAATAAAACATTTTCCACGTTATAATTACCTTTATTTTAGGAGTCATTATTTTACTTAATAGTTCATGGTATTTAAATTTGTATGATATACCTTTACATCCTAAGAGTATATACAAATTCCAAATTTCAAATTGGTTTTACTTAAATATTTCTGTCTAACAAATTCAAACTTTGTTGTAATTTATTATTATCTCAAATTCATAAGTTATAAAAATTATTTATTATTTAATACTATTATTGATTTTTTAGCTTTGAAAAAAAAACTAAAACCACCCGTATTTAAACCCTCATATTCTTAACTCATAAATCTTTTTTTAATAAATCAGATTTATAAAACTATCCTTATCTTATTTCATTTACTCAAAGTATTTCACAATCGTTTACCAAAAGTTTTCATAAATTCCTTAGCTTTGAGTTAGGTGTGAATTAGAAATTTTCGACTGTCCAAAATCGTCGAGAATCCCACTTTATCTTCTCAATTAGCAATTCCAAATTATCATTGGTTTTAAACACTTTTATAGAGATTACTAATCAATTTATCAGTTAATGATTCACACTATCTCTTTAACTTAAAATAATTATATAGATCGAGTAACTCTAAAATAATGTCGTGTAATCGGGTATTGCCAATAATATTATATGTCCTCTTATGAAGAAAAGTAATGCTTAAGAGAAGTACTTATCATCTAAACACATCACTTGCCTATTTTTAGTTTATTTTCGAGTCAATCGAATTAATTATCATAAAACACCTCTTTTTATTTAAAATAATACCATTTATAAAATCCTTTAGAGATTACTTTATAAAACCTATTTTATAATTTATTTTATCTTATATTAGTTAACTTCATTTAAATTACCGCAATTCTTTTACTCGAATTTAAATTCTCATTTCATTTACATATTCTTTCCCTTTACATAATTATTTTCTATTACTTATCTTTTATCATTTTTATCTTGTATGTCTATTCCTTAAATAAATCTTATTAACAAACACCTTATAGTCAAATCGTGAACCTTATTTCACAAGGTATTTGTACTTTAAACTTTTAAATCACAAAATTAATCAATTTATGATAGTAACTTAACATTATCATTTCTTAATTTATTATCTTGGAATAAGTATTAAAGATCTTAATTACCTTATCAGAATTCTTGATTATCGATTTTCTTTATGAAACACTTATAGTCAAACAGTGAAATTACAATCACAAGATATTCAGATTTAAATTTCACTAATCCTGATTTCTAACTATACAACTTTTCAAAATATATACTTTATATTCAAAATATAATCCTAGGTAAAATTATTTCATTTACCAACTTTTTCAAAATCAGTGTGTCGATTCGCATTATTTAAATGTTTAGGAACCCTCATCGATAATGGTGATCAGGCGCATTAATCAGAATCCATAAAGCACTCAACAGATAAATCAACATAAAACAATTTATTAGTCACAAACAAATACACACTCATTTATAATACACTCAAAATCATTCTAGGGTGTTATTAACCCAATCTCTAATGAGTCACTCATCCTAGGGTATTACTCACCCTATCTCTGATGACTCTTTACTCCACCAATGCCAAGGTTCTCGCTTAACCTTCAGCTTTGATACCAAATGTAATGACCTGTTTTTCCATACCTTTTGAATCGAAAATAAACCACACATGTCTAACTCAAATTGCATGAAAAGATGGATCATTAAGGGTAGAGAGAAAATAGAGACAAAATAGTATCTTACACAAATGAAATAACATATATTATTTCAATTATAATCTTTACAGCGGAAAATTTTAGAATACAGTATCGGAGTCTAACCTAGATTCAGCCTGGATAATTATAAACCCCTGTCCCTACAAATGCCGAAAACAACAAAATAAATGCGATAGATTATGCTGATAATAGAATATGTCCATACGATGATGAAGATCTCTAGCTCACCATTGAAAACTCCAATCGTCTTCAGCTAAACCTGAAACTACTTGGATCTGATCCGAGTATTAAAAATACTCGGATCAGGCTTGATAAACCAGTGTGAGATACTCAAAATTTTAAATGCATAGATCATGAAAATGCTATAAAAACCTTTAAGAATAAGGGTGTCTCATAAGATCACGCCAACACATAAACGCGGAAAGGTTTTTGCCTAATGATAACTAAAACACTTTTATATCAAAATTCACTTGATATCATTTTTAATGACATTCCTTTGAAAACATCTTTCAAATAAACATATTAAAATATGGTATCAATACCCGGATTAAGTCTAAGGGAGTATATCAGGACTAGGTCAACAGAATATACCGAACGGAATATATGTATCAAAAGGGGTAGCTGAAATGTTTGCAAGTCATTACAACTATTTTGGAAATACAATCAAAACCGTAAATCTTGTATTGTGATTGGATTTCCAACGTGATAGGGAACTAGTAGCCTTTTTTCCGATCCACGCATAACAATCATAGTTCTCATGGTGCCTTAATCGCTTTTATCAAGCTAGTCACTTGGAACTGTACTTGCTAACTACCACCGATAATCGGTAGTTCACTGCTTTTCTCAAGCTAACCACTTTATCAAAATGGGGCAATAAATGCCTTGAGGGTCATTTTCTCCCAAAGGGCCCAACGTATTAGACACCACCATACATACTTATTCCAAATTTGTGTTTGTCGGACCAAATAGTACCCAATATCATCTTCCGAGATGTGAGGCTAGTGAGGTTACACTCAATTTCTTCAAAGCCACATTCTTCATACAAAACCACACTTTGATCATAACAAGTTCCACTTTGAATGCAACATTGTCATTCCTTAATCACACAACTGATTTCTACCAACGTATAACTCCTAAGCTCGTAAGTCTTAGGAAAGGGTGTTAAGCTAAGAGAAGTTGCCTTCTCCACACCAAGCAGATGATACATTGATATAGATAAATTAATATGATTAGAAATGCAATGTTAGACATTCTTCCATGCAAGTTCGTTCTAGGACTGAACGAAATGGAAGGCACTCTCATATTACCACTAGTAGCGAGTAGTCCTTGTAATCCGAAAGATCTCCGCAATGAGAAGACTAGTGCTATAAATAACTCTATAATGGGAGCGACCCAGAGCATGTCAACAAGCAGTTCTCACGCTATAAAGATCCTTGGTCTTCAAAAATCATCATCTTCAACATGTCTTCACTTTTGAACGTATACATTGGTTTATAAAACTCTGTAACAGGAGCGACCCAGAGCATGTCAACAAGCAATCATCAAGCTATGAAGATCCTTAGTCTTCAACAATCATCATCTTCAACAAGCCTTCACTTTCAAACGTATACATTGGTTCAAAGTGGTTTTCAAAAAGGAGTCATCCAAATTCGACCCCGGTTCCTTCGAAACCAATCATCGCTTTAAAAGATGTTAAGTTCATATGTGGATATCGATTATCAATCAATTACTTCATCTTCTATTTAAATCAAATATCTTTCTTAGATACGTTCTTTTCAATTTATTCCATTTCCTTTTCAAGAGTATATGGAATCATTAAGCCTCATTTATCGAATCACTTGGTTTATTTAAACCTTTCTTAAATCCTGAAATAATTCCAAATCATTTTCTCTTTTACATAGAAAAACTTTTCCAAATCATTCTTTTAATTTTAATCAAAGATTTCTTATATTCAAGTTATAATTTTTAACTTAGGGAAAATATTTCCAAATAACTCATTAAATCTTAATCAAAGATTTCCTTCTATTCAAGTTATAAATTTTAACTTAGGGAAAATATTTCCAAATCATTCATTAAATCTTAATTAAATATTTCTTTCTTAACTTCAAATCATATTCTTGCAAATCGAAGATTTTCATAACAGAGTACTATTGCCACTTTAAATATGGTATATTTTTTCTCCATGGACTAATGGCAAGTAATCCTACATCATGAAGATCTTCGTCTTCAATAATCTTTGTCTCCAATATGTTTTATTTTGTAAATTAGCTTAAAGGGGTTTTTGGATAAGAATCATCCAAATCCGATCTCGATTTTTCGGATAGGAATCACAGAAATTCGATCCGGTTCCTTTGTATGAATCACCGATAGAAAGTTGTTAAGTGGTTAATTAACATTCAAAGAATTTGTTTCTTTTCTTTTATTTTGGAAAAACTTAAATATGATCTTTATGGCATTTCCATTCGATCTATTCCACCCCCTATATAAAAAGAGAATACATATGCCAGGTAAGTTCAGGGCACTGGTTGCTCCATCCCTAAGCATAGTTAAACACCTTGTTTTATTTTATTAGATCTCACAAGCAGAACAAATGTACTAGTCATTTCCGCATACTCAGTTTGTTAATACACTCAATATTCTTTACTTTTTTATTTAAGGGGTAAATACAATTCCTCTTTGCCGTTTATTCAAGTCTAAGTAAAACTTCCAAATCATATTGAAATTACTTAATTATTCTTTTAAAATTATTCACAAAATATTTAGGAGAAAATTGTTAGGTTTAAAACTACATTTCAAAAGTTATTTAAAGCAGGTGCGAAAAGTGTTGCAAAAAGCGTTGCAATTAGTGTTTTAAAAGCTATATTCTTCAAAACGACTTCTATATCATTTAGAAATCCATCTTTCAACTTAAATCTCTTTTAAAACAAGATATTTAGAATTTATTTCATCTTTTTAAAATATTTAAAATATCAATTTTAAACTTTGGTCACTTTGCTACAAAAGCACGATTTTTTTGAAAAATTCTTTTGGACATATTTAAAATATACAAGATGAAATCTTGATTTTCTTTCTTTATTTCTTTAAACATATTTAAATGTTTATAGAGCATTTCTAACTGATTTTAAAACTATTTTCCAAAGGTTTAGAATTCAATAAACAACATTTCATTTTCAGAAGGTAAGTGATTTCCTTTGTGCTTATCGATGTGCATTAACGTGACTTGGTAAAACAATTTAATAATGATTTTGACCAATTAATACTTGAGGATCGAAGCATAAATAAGCATCCATAGCAATCATAATACAACATTAAACATGTATATATATAAATATAGATATTAAATAGAGTTTCTCACCATAAACCAAAACGATAAACGTCCTACCAACATTCTAATCAACCAACACTTCACTAACTCCTTCCTACTAAATTTAACACTACCAAAAAGACACCCTCTCCCTTCCAGTAGCTTGGCTGAGGCTTGAGATGGAGGTTGGCTGAAAGGATAGAGAAGAAGCGGTAGAGATTTGAACTTAGATTCCTAAGGTTTGGATCCAAAAAATAGGTTATAATGTATATAATTTTAAGCCCTCTAAGTCTCCAAATTTGGATAAATTATTAACTAAAAAATGTTCAAAAAATTTTCTTCCTGAATTTGAAAAAAAGAATCATTACAATCCAAATTTTTTTGAGGGTGATATGATAGAATGAAGAAGAGGTATTGTTGGATTGACAAAAATAAAGCCCGAAAATGCACTTCAAATAATTGAGTTTTAGGTATAGCAAACCGCAAAATTGGTAAAAGTGCTCGACATAAAAGTTATAGCCACTAGAATTTAATATGACTTAAAAAAATTTCTTCTTAATTTGGATCTGCTATGTTGAAGTTATGATCAAAACAAAATGGACTATTCGCTGTCTTAAAAACTAGGCTAGAGAATGCACTAAAAAGAAGTGGACTTTTTATATAGTTAAATTTAGAATGTGGCAAAGTGGTCAACATGAAAGTTGTAGCCACTGGAGAAAATCATGATTTGAAAAAAAAAGTTTTGTATTTTGGTTCAGTGTCGAAGAAGTTATGGCCGAGCGAATATGTGGTAAAATACGAGGAAAAGATGAGTTTGATTTGAGGAGAATGAACGATGATTTCTTTTGAATATTTTATAAATATTTTTACGTTATTTCTTTCTAATTTTTCCCCATATCTTGGAAGCTATTAATAGGAGAGGATAAAGGTGAAGAATCTTGAGAGAAGAAGAAGATGAAGAAGAAATGTAAATGAAAGTGAAGTAGGACGTGGGTATTTATAGAAAAAGAAAGAAATAGTAATTTACCAAAATAACCTCTTACCAAATTACCAAACTAACCTTACTTCTACCTAAAGCAAACTCCACTTTTTCAACACTTAACGTCATCCTTTCATTTCTTACTTTATGTCATAGTCACTTAAAGATTAAGTAAAGAAAAATAATTATTTTGTTGGATTTTGATGTGATTTGGACTTGATGTTTACTTTTGACTTTTCTTAAACTAACTTACTTTTCTAAATGACATTCTAGAATTTTCTAATATCATTTAGGAAAAATGAACTTGATTAGTGAATTAACTAATACTTACACTATTTGAATATATATTATACAAAAAAATAATGGCGTGACAACATTGCGACAACTTTTAATCGATAAAACATTGATTTTCGAAAAAATGTTTTACGATGAAATTTTTACGTTTTAGTTAAACTTTTTATATGTAAACCAAATTTAAAAATAAACTTGTATAATGTTATTCAAAAATATAAACACTGATAAATAATTTAAAATAATTTTTTTAACCATCGAAACATACTTTTCTGAGATCAGCATTTTGTCACTTTTGTCGATATAGGTAAATGTTACTATTTTTGTGTATGCTTCTCTTTCCAAATCCTATCAAATATTATTTGAATCATATAACCTTACCTACTTTATATTTGAAATTACTTTAAATGATATATTTTAAAGTGTTTAAATTCTGGGTCGTTACATCTAACCAACATGTTGGTGATTTGCACAGCCTTCCATACAAAGCTTGGAAAGGCATCATTCCTATACCTGTTTGATAATTATTAGTATAGGAAAACTCAATCAAGTGCAAATGGTATTCCTACGACCTTCCAAAATCTAGTACATAAGCTCTCAAGAAATCTTCAGGTACCTTGTTAACTCTCTTTGTCTATCCATCCGTCTGTGAGTGATAAGCATACTCCTCTTTAGCTTGGTACCTAATATCTCCTATAGAATCTTCCAGAATTCACTAGTAAACAAAATAACTCTGTCACTAACTATACTACTGTGAACCCCATGCAATCTAAAAATATTCTTTATAAACAACTTAGCTAATACATGCACCATCCTGGTTGACTTAATGGGAATGAAATGTGTAATCTTAGTTAGTCTACCACTATGACCCAAATACTTTCATTTCCCTCGTTCGATCTGGGCAACCCGCCAAAAAATTCCATGGATAGCGAATCCTATTTCCAAACTTGTATATCTAAAAGATGAAGCAATCCGCTCAACTTTTGATGCTCGACTTTAACTTACTTGCAATTCACACCATTGCTTTACCCATAAGCCTACATCCCTTTTCATAACTTTCCAGAAGAAACTACTCTTCATATTCCAATACGTCTTAGTTCCTCCAGGATGTACAGTAAACTTAAATCGATGACACTTCCTAAGAACTCCCTTCCTTCGGTCACCAACATCTGGAACATATAGTCGTCCTTCTTCCTTAACTATCCTATCTGGTCAAGACTAAAATCTTCTAGATCATCAATCTCAGTTTCACCTTCCAATCTTCAAACCTTTTCGGCTAGTGATGGACCCTCTATCTACTTAGAAGCAATCCTTTTGATCAATACCCATCAAACTTCAAATTATGACAATATAGAAGTACTCTAACTAGAACTAGCATTCGATCTTAATTGCATACTACAAGTAGTCAATGCCTCTAAATCCTTTCATCCTGCTAACATAGCCAATATCACATTCTGATGTTTTTGCTAAGTGCATCTGCAACTTTATTTCCCACACCAGTGTATACACAATACCAAAATCACAAGATGCAAAAAAATCTAACCATCTCTGCTGCCTCATATTCAACTCTTTTTGAGAGAATAAATACCTCAAAGATTTATGAACTGTATATAACTCGAACCTTTCTCCTATGAGGTAGTGTCTCCACACTTTTAACGTGATGATCATTGCTACTAACTCCAAGTCATGAGTCACATATCTTACTTCATGCGGTTTGAGCTATCGAGAACAGTAGAAAATTACTTTACCCCTTTGCATCAATACAAATCCCAGTCCTGTTCCACATGCATCTATTTACACAACTACATCATGATTCCTACCCTAAACAACTAACATGTCACATCGATCAATAAATGCTTTAACTTAATGAATGCTTCTTCACATTTATTGAACCAAATAAACTTTACATCCTTCCAAGTTAGTTTAGTCAGGAGTACTGCTATTCGCGAGAAATCCTTGATGAATCTTCGGTAATAGCTAGCCAATCCAAGAAAGCTCCTTATCTCGGTCACCATCTTGGGTTTCTTCCAAGTATTTATAGCACTAGTCATAGCTAGATCCACCGACAACCCTTTCTTTGAAACTACATGACAAAGAAACTTTACCTCTCTTTTCCAAAAATGACTCTTTGAAAACTTTGCTTTTAGTTGATGCTGCCTCAACCTCTCAAGCACAAATCTAATATGAATCTCATGATCTCTTTCGTACTTATAATATATCAAAATGTCATCAATGAATACAAACATGAACCTATCCAATTGCTCTTAGAAAATACAGTTCATCAAGTCCATAAAGAAAGCAGAGCATTAGTCAGTCCGAATAACATCACTAAACATTTATGCAAGCCATATCTCGTTCGAAATGTCGTCAAAGGAATATTACCCTCCGCCACACTCAATTGATGAAACCCTATCACCAAATCCAATTGGGAAAATACTTCGGCTCCACAAAACTGATCAAATAAATCATTAATTCTCGATGAAGGATATCTATTCTTTATCATCCTCTCATTCAACTTATGATAATCAATACACAATCTCGATGACCCATCCGGTTTCTTTACAAACACCGCCGCCGCTCTTCAAGGTGAACTACTTGGTCTGTAAAATTCTTTTCTTCTAAGTCACTAGCTACACATTTAACTCCTTCATCTCGGCAAGTGTCATCCTACTTGGCGGTCAACTCACAAGTTCAGCTCCAGGTATAAGATCCATTCAAAACTCAATAGCTTGTTTTGATGGTAGTCCTGTAATTGGCTCAAAAACATCTGAAAATTCTTTTACGACATAAACCCAATTAAACTCATCTTCCACTTCTATGGCACCCAGTAAAGCACATACTTTTGGCCTTGTATTCTTAGTTGCGTATATGATTCAGTTACCACTATTGGGGTGTCTCAATGATATTTTCTTATCCTAGAAAATATCAAGCATCATATCCGCTCAACCAATCCATACCCAAAATAATCCTGAAACCTACAAATCAAACATAAATAAACTATAGGCAAAAGTATGGCCTAGCAACCAATTTCTAAATAGTCCATCTCATCCCAAGAGTCGCGTAACCTCCTGTTGGATTAGCTACCCTAAAGGAAGTAACAAAGTATGATGGTTCTATCTCTAACTTATCTACCAAGCAACTAAAGATAGAAAAATATGATGCACCAATATCGAACAATACTATAACTGGTATGCTATGAATCTAAAGCATGCCTTCCTTCATAGGATTTCCTTTCTCAGCAGGATTCGGCCTGGAAGATGATGGTTCCAAAACAAAAATCTTCCCTTTCTTAGCTTTGGCCAGCTCTGGACATTGATTCTTCTCGTGCCCCATTTGGTCGCAGTTAAAACACTTCACTCCTTCCTCTTCTATAACCTTCTTTTCCTTAATAGTTTGACATTCATTAGAAGAATGTCTTTACTTATCGTGCTTAAAGAAAACAAGATAAACTTTCCCTTTCTTTGCAGCTCCACTCTTATGAGTTCCATTCTTCTTGAAGAACTTCCTCTTCGTACTTTGAAAGCCTTGAGTCTCCACCGACTTCTCTTTCCCAAAAGTCGCAAGCACCTCGTCATTCATTATAGCCATTTCCACCACTACATTTCTCGGATCTCAAAGATATGGTAGAGTCGCATTAGCAATCTCCGGCTTCAAACCTCGAATGAACTTCTCATTCCTCTAGATCATGCTATAGATGGTAGAGTATCCATACCTAGATAGCTCATCCAACTTAATAGAGTATTCCAACACCGACATTTCCACTTGCTCCAATTCCATGAATTTTTTGAGCATGGTAGACTTTGCTACCTCAAATAGAAATCTTTACTCGAATCTCCTTTGAAATTCTTCCCAAATCAATTCCTCTTCTGGCACACCAATGGTCACTCTGTTCCACCAATACAAAGCAGCTCCTTGCAACTGCCTCAAAGCCAACCTCCTCTTTTACTCGTTGTTCAACCCCAAGTTGGAAAAAAATCTTTCATTGTGCAATAGCCAATTCTCTACTTCAATAGTATCCTCGGTTCCAAAAAAAGGCTTTACCCTAAGACTAGTATAATTTCGGCTTAGCTTAGCATAATTATTACCACCGACACCACGAGATTAACTCCTTTCACATTTGATGCATTCCTCTAGCCACTCCGGCAGCTGCTCCAGTTTGCATTAGGTTAACGAAGAACTAATACATAGTCCCCATATCTACTTGTGGGGTTCCAGCACCTACATTAGCATTTTCCTATCGACCTTGGTTCCTTCTAAGTATTGGGTCGAACATTTCCATTGATTGTAGTGCTTCCTTCACCTAGATTCACTCTTTTATTTCCTGCTTCCATACCTTTCTTTCTTGTAATATGCATACAAGCCTTAATAAGATACACAAGAACGGTCTAAAAGAGAGGGGAGAATACGTACTTCTATATAACAATTACAAATAGCGTTATACCATATCCTAGTCTTATTCTATGGTTTCTTAGGATTATGTACGAAAAAAAATCCTTTTAACCTTTATGTTTTACACAAACCTATGCTCTAATACCAACTTATAACATCCACCATTTTGTGACTTGAAATTAAGGGCTACAGATGTTGCTGTCATCTATGGTATTAATTTTCGGTAACAAATGCGGCTATATTAGTCATCTCAATAATCAGATGCACATGAAAACAAAAATTTCCAAACACAATTTAATAGCACACTTTCAAATTTCATTTCATAAATGATTTATCATATTCATTATGTAACTAGAGAAAATATAATTATTACAAAATACTACAACAGAGACATATGAAGATGCCCCTTGGTTAATCAGAGTCTAACACTTGGCAATTATATAACTTGCTATTACATCCATATAAATAAAATCAAACAACACAGCGGACTAGATAAGAACTTCTAAATAGCTAAATTACCTTCTACACCTCTCCGAAACTAATTCATCTAACTGGGTAACTGAAATCCCTTACTCCAAACCTACTCAAATGAATACCCAAGAGTTTGAGGGGAAATACAAAAACTTTAGGTCGGAAAATTAGTTTGGTGTTAATAATACCCTACCATCTCAAATCTAAAATAGATATCTAGTGAGACCATGTCGTTGGGCGAAACGTGTTTTTCCCTCACTGATATCTTAACCAACAAATCGACCATATATTGTATTCCTACATCCATAATGGCTAAAATATAATACAATATCATATGCAAGTATGCAATATACACTAGATTATCAATCCTAAGTTATTAGACTACTAGTCTTAATATTATATGACTATCTATCTCAATCCATAGTTTTCCTAAGCCCAATACAAACCTGTTAGTTTTTATGGGCTGACTAATGACCTATCAAAGCTCTTAAGGACTACCTATTCAAAATCATAACTTTCATAGGATCCGTAAGAACCTATTGGCTTCCACCAATAATATTATCCAATCATAGTTTTCATGGGATCACCGTTAACTTATTGGGATTCCCCAATAACATCTCTCAAGGCATGTTTTCATGGGATCGCTATGAACCTATTGCATATCCTCCAATAACACTATTCAAGCCATAGTTTTTATGAGATCACTATAAGCCTATTCGACCCTTCCAATACCGCATCTTATATCATAATCTTTTGATCAGTTCTACGCATCCTAACTCTTCCGATTCATCTGTTCTCCTAGATGCAATTTTACTCACTTAGGAGTTAAATCTGATTATACACTTTAATGGGTCAACCTTTATGGTTATTCTGCCCTTTATTTTCCAAAATGCAGTTATGGGCCATGGTGATGAGATTATGACAGTAATAATCATGCAAAATAACCGATCAAATAAAATAAGAACGTATAGCATCTATCATTCAAATACGTTCAATCAATTGGCATTTTATAATTATTTAACCTTAAGTAATAACCCTTTTTGGTAATTTCAAATAAAAACTCTTGGGCTAAACAATAATTTATTCCTTGGAAATATTTATCGTTATATATGATTAATCCCGTTAATTTATATTTAAAACAAGGAAAACATAGCCCATTACATTACCAATTTTGCATGCCACTTTATAAACCATCTTAATAACACCATGTATATTTTGGAAATAGTATTAGGATATCGTATCTCATCTCTATAGGGCATAATGCCAAACTTAAGAATATATTCAGCATTGAAAACTTGCAACATTGATATGGCCAACATAAGACGTTACATCCCTCCATATCAAAGCTCTAAAACAATTCTAATTTTATAAAAACTTAAGGCTATAATGCCAAAATTAATGTTGTTGCAACATAGAAGCTTATAGGTTGACAAACCTATCAAAGATAGCCGTCTATATATGAAAATACATTGAAGCCTACATTGATAACATGCGGCATCTATATCGTAAACCATGGATTTGGGTGCTTTGAAATTGCAGCTACTATGCCGTATAAAGGAACGTAGAAACTATAGTATAGCAGCAACACTGCCTTAAAACAATCAACGTCGAAAATAAGGTTAGCGATGTCACCACCTTAAAACTATAGTCGGTAAAGTAGGCGATAGGCGGCATCATAATGACATCGAAAAAGATAGCAGCATTGGCACCGTGGTTTATTAGCGACATCAATGCCATATATTATCAAAATAAGTAATAAGGGCAGTCAATGTTACCCAGGTATATTACGAGGTTACCAAGCCGACATTAATAGGATACCGACCCTAATCACTTCAATATGGGTTAGAACAATCCATAACTACTTTTGTAGTTATCTTATGCTTTTCTTTATGTCGATGTTGCTACTCATAGTTGCGGCATTATTGTAGCATCAGCATTGATATAGGTGGCATAGCAATATCCTAATTACCATAAAAACTGCTTTAGTTCTAAATAAAGAAATCTCTTTTCACCAACTCTTATTCTTCGTAAATTTTCTATTGGTTGAAAGCATACTTTCCTAAATCCTTTTCAAAAATCTATCGCAACACCATTTTCATTTTTGGAAATAATTTTTTCATCCTTTAAGTAATTTTAATCATTTAAAACTTATTTATATGATTTTCTAGCTCAACAAATTCATATAATACATAATCTTTCAGGAAAAATTACCAAAATTTACCAAATATCAAAAATAAAATATTATTTAACATATAAAAATTTCGAGACAAAAGACATTAGTTAATTATTTTTAATAATTAAAACCTAAAATAAATGTCTTTTCTTCTTAGGAAATTCATAAAATATTCCAATTAATTTGGAAAATTACGAAATCAAAAACCCATCTCCAAAATTTTGTTTTACACATCATATTAGAAAATCAAATCATTTGGAGATCGAAATATAGGTTTTACCCATAAAATCTATTAAAATAATTTTATAAAAATTCAAGTAAGTCATTATTCTATCCAAACAATGATAAAATCAAACATGGCATATCATAATATTATAACAAATCAAAATCCAGCAAGATTCAAAATTAGCAAGTATAAAATTGAGATGGCCTATTATTATTCCTCTTGATTTGATAATGAGAATTGAGATTCCAAGATTGATTTGGTTTGCTCGCTTTCTTCTTTTGAATTCCTAATATTTTCTTCGTCTTTTCTCTTGTTTAATGGCCGATCCTAATTTCTCCTTTCTCTTTGATTGTTTTGAATGAATGTGAATAAGAAAATGAGGATAGAAGGTTTTTTGCATAGGAAAAGATAACCATTCCTATTTTTCCCTTCTTGAGATTTCCACTTTCTTACTTAAGTTATAAACATTCTTATTATTTAATTAATTATGGCCTGACCTTGTTGATTGTCAAATCGTAATCCCCTTATCACATTACACTTCTCATTATTCTATTTAATTTATCTGATTAAATCTTCTGAATAATGTTAATAAAAATTATGAGTGCCGAAGTGGCCGATATCCTATTCTCTGTGCACCACACCGGGAAAACACACAAGGCCTGGGTCCACTTACCCAAAAAGCATTGAGTAACCTCCCGTTAATGCCCATAACTATATGTAACATTGGGCAAAGACAATAATACTTTGGCTTAATTGCCCTAAAACATTTAGTAACCTCCAGTTAGTGCCCGTATCTCCAAAACATTCAATCGAGTAGAACCACATGCTACATCCTGTGCCACACCTTATAAGTTCTAAAACATCATCACCATATGTGACACTTTTCCATCTCAGCATGCTTCTTTTCTGTTCCATGGACTCCTCGAAGTCAAAAGAAGTGGGAGCAAGTCTCTTGATTTGCTCTACGTGGCTTACACTGGGTCTAGGTTCAACTTTGCATTTTCCAAGCCGTTTAGACATCTAGTATTTAATTCAAATGTCCGAAGCCCTATAGAAAAAACTTGACTACAAGCATTTGGACATGTGGTCCTATATTTTGATGTCTGAATTCGATTTTAGACGTTCAAAATAAAGTAGAACACCTTTTTTAGGTCAAAAAATTGAACGGGTTCCTATCTTTTTATGTTTTATAAATTTGGACATTTGAAAATAAATTCAGACGTCTGAATTGAGGTTCCAGGTCTAATTTCTTATTTGTTTTCATCTTCTTTATGACTTCATGTGTAGATGCAAGAGTTCATTTTTAACAGTATTTTGGGTAAAGTTTTCTATTTTTGTCCATACGCGACATCAACTAGTTAATCTATACAATTGTAGATATTAACTGTAACGCACCATATTTTTGGTAACATTATTTAGGATATTTAATTAGTTAAATAAAAAAAATGTGTTTATTAGGGGATTGAGATATGATTTTTATTAAGGGTTGTCATGCCATTTAACCAATGAATTAAAATAAGAGTTAGCATGAAATAAAAAGGGGAGGGTAAAATAGGAAAGAGGCCATCTTATGCCCTAAAGCCTTGGCTGTGTATCCCCTACACATTCATTTCATTTTATAAATTTTTTAACTTGAGGTCGGCCACCATTAACAGGAAAAAGAGGAAGAAGATTAAGAAAACTAAGGAAGAAGCTAAATCAAATCAAATCCATTTACATCTCAATCTCTTAATCTCTGAAGCTAAGGTGAATAATATTTACATCTCATATTTCTTTTGTTTTCGGTTTTACTATGAAATCCGAACCTATTTGAATTGATTTTCCATGTTTTTGAATGACGGAATGATTATATATACACATTGATGATTTACGTATGTTCATATTGATTTTATGATATGTCTTAAAGTAAAAAAAAAACCTATTAAATAACATCCAAATGTCTTGAAATTTTTTATATAGGCCATAAATATTATTTTGGAGATGGGTTCAATTTTCAGAATTTTCTCTGTTGTCGACTACTTTCTCTTGACTTTATATGGATTTTATACGAATTTTCTAGCGACGAAAAAGTAATTTCAGATTAAAAATTATTTACAGATAAATAATAAAAAGAGTGGGCCTAAAATTAGTATATGTTAGAAAAATATATTAAAAGTGATTTTCTGGAATTTTTGTTAAATTTTCTAAAGTTTTAATGAATATATAAAAATACTTAAGGTAGAGACTTAAATGTTTTATATGGTTATACAAGGAGAAGGAGCTTTCTACAAATAATTCAAATAGTTAGTTCCGAAAATTGCAGCTCTTTTAGTGCTAAAGAAAAGAGGCAACCAACCAAAATTTGACACTTAAAGCAGATTAGGTGAAAAGAACTATTTGCTACATGATTTTTGTTGTTTTGTTGCTCTCGCTACGTGCTTGTGCCTTGGTTGGCTTTCGACCAAGTCCCTCCACCTTCAGCACTATCGAAACCAATGTGCAAGGTATCAATATATTGGTACGTAGTGAATTCAATTGAAGGTGAAAGGCATGAGGCCGAAACCATGGGTTCCGAAGGGATCGAAGCACTGCTTTGCTTTTAAATTAAAAGTGCGCCTGCTAGCTTTCACTAGATGGCTTTCGACTCAGTTTAATGGATTTAAAGAAATGGTTTTGATTGGTTGCGACTTTGTTTTAAATGATTTCTTTGGACTAAGTCGAAACCTTTTTGCTGCCGCTTTCTACTTTTCAATCTAGAGGGTTTTCGAAAGGGTTGTTTATTTTGGTTTTCTAAAGTTTAGCCAATTCTCCAATGCTTTCGTAGGGATGGTTCCGACACTATCACTCCTTAAAGAAATGGTCTTGAAATGGATGCTTTCGACTTAAATGTTTTAAAGACCCATTTTCTATGATTGATATATAACCCAAATGGTTTCAAAAGGGATATTTAAATGATTTTAAAAGAAGTGCTTTCGACTTAAATGAGTCTCTGATCCTTTTGCTCTACTTGAAGGCATAATGCAAAGGCCGACCAAAACAGTTTCAAAGGTTTCGAAGGGGGTAAATTTTTGAATGGTTTCGGAATGATTTTACATGTTTTAAATTGAACCCGAAGGCTTTCGAAATGTTTAGTGAACAGTTTCAAAGGGGTGGTTCCCAAGGGTTTCGAAAGGGCTGAAAGGAAAGATTTTTCCTATGTTTTCGAAAGGCAGTATTTAAAGGATTTAAAGAAGAACGCCTAATGCTTTTGAATTTTCGAAGGAAAGGCTTTTAATGGTTTCGAAAAGGTTCCTTTCAATGGTTTCTAAAGGGTTACCTTCAAGGGTTTCGAATGGGTTGTTTATAGGTTTTAAACAAAGGTTTCAAATGTATTAAATATGCAATATAGCCTAAGTATTTTCAAGTTAAAAAGAGTTTTAACTTGTTTTGGAAGGATAGCCAATCCTTATTAAAATTCATCAACATTATTTCGAGTAAAGTATATATAACAACGCAAAAGAGCTTAGAGTATAGCTAGGAATATATTTTCTTTGTAAAGTATGATTTAAAAGGTTAAATCATTTTGAAAAGGTTTCTAAGGAAAAAGATGAAGGGTAGCTAACCCTAAGAAAATGATGTGGACAAATAGTCCATTTAGATTCGGACAATTTGTCCACCTTGCAGGCAATCAACCCAGTTTTCAGACAGATAATCCATTTACTACTTGTGGATAGATTGCCCATTAGCTACCTGATTATAGCTTAACGAACTTAGCTATCATCACCATTATTATACCAGTTTGGTTACAGGCAAAGATTTCCAAAATATATAGTTTGAAGAGGATATAACTGAGGTGAAATCCATTTTACTTAATATTAGTAAAGCAAGATGTAATAGTATTATTCACACCTAGCTTTATGTCTGACTCAAAGTTTTTTAATTCCCCTTAAACTCTCGGGTGCTCAAAATTGATTTGATTAGGCTGGGTTAAGGTTTTCGGTACATAGAAATTTTGGCGAATAAAGCTTCCGAAGATGGGCAGGTAGCTGACAGACAACTAATAAGGAGCAATAGTTTTATCTTGTTTGGTTCGTTGTGTATATCAAGTTAGATATGACTATATTGACTCTAATCAACAAATGGGGAATTTTCATATGTCGCACTTGGCGTATTCTTGTAATGGTTATACTTGATCTTTAACTGGAAAACAATATGGGATTATGTAATTTGGATATTAATCTGTTTTGAAATGTAATTAGTAAAATGTTGTTTTCAGGAATCTGTGAATTTTTTTCATATTCAAGTGCTTATATTATGGATACCATTATCATTATCATATTTTATCACCAGAAGTTAATACTTTGGTTGACTGTAGTATCTGTAGTGCTTAGCTTTTGGCCACTAGATACGGGATGTTACAACTTGGCGTCAGAGCGTAGGTTTACGAAAATATCTAAACTAAAAATGGTTTTTAAAAACATAATCCTAAGGAATTAAAGTAAGATCAGGGTACGGAATTATGCAGTAGTAATTTACTTGTATTTTCTATATATAAGTACACGTTTTATCTTTAGTCTCCTATCTTTGTTAGGTTATTTTTCTGTATCTCATGAGGTTTGAATACAGATATGGATGGTAGATTAGGAAGAGTTAACCCAGGAGGGGAGGACACTAATGAGAATTCTAGACCTAATTTGAGAAGGACCCAAGGTCAGGTGCAAGAAGAGAATGTAGGTGCTGGAGTCCCTCAAGTGGACAAGGAACTATGTATCGGTTTTTTGTGAAAATGATGCAAGTTAGAATTATAGCTGGAGTGGTAGGAGGAGATGTTACTGGGGCAGGAGTTCCGAAAGTTTCGATAATTAACCATTATGCTAAGCTGAGCGGAGATTATGCTAAGCTTGGAGGGAATCCATTTCTGGGAACAAAGGATGCCATATAGGTGGAAAATTGGTTGTTGCACCGTGAGAGAATCTTTGCAGACTTGGGGATCAATGATGAGCAGAAGAGAAGGCTTGCTTCGAGGTAGCTCTAGAGAGCAGCTTTGTTATGGTGGAACAGTGTGATGGCTGTTGTGGATAATGAAACCTTGACATGGGCAGATTTCAAAGGGAGGTTCCAGGAGAGGTCCATGTCTATGATGTCACAATCAGCTCTGATCGAAAAGTTTGCTGAATTGGAGCAGGGAGAAATGTTTTTTCTAGAGTATGCTAGGAGATTTGAGGGGTTGGCTATATATTGGTATGCTTCAGTGGACATAATAATGAAGAGGACTGAGAAGTTTGTTAGGGGATTGAAGCCTGAGTTAGCAAGGGCTACATTACCTCATATTAGAGATCATACTAATTTTGTTTTAGAGATGGCCTTAAGTCATGAGGAGATTATTAATTCTCTAGAGAAGAATAAGGCTAAGTAGGTCCAAGTTGGGCAGAATCAGTAGAGGAAGTTTTTTCCTAAGAAGGATTCTCAAAAGGGTGGAGCAGCTAAGAAAGGGAAGATTGAGATAGTTTTCTTCAAATGCAAAAAGAAGGAGCACTTTGCTAATGAGTGCCGAGTTGGTAAGGAAAAGGAAATGGCTGGGAAGAAGAATGTCAGGTGCTTCAACTGCGACCATATTGGCCACTATAAGAACCAATGCAAGATGCCCGCTGAGGATGGAAAGGGGAAAGTGTATGCATTGGAACTTCCAACATAGAAGCCAACAGCCTAGGAGAAGGGAAAGGAAGTTTTGGGATTCTTTTATGGTATGTCTATTAGCGTTCTATTTGATATTGGTGCATTGTATTCTTTTATAACTAGATATTTGATAGATAAGCTTAACCTAGAACCCACATGTTTAGTTACTTGCTTACAGGTTACGAATCAAATAGGAGGGTATGCAACTCTAGGGTTGACGTATGACCAGTTAGAGTTTGACTTGTTAGGTCCTACTTTTGTTTGCAGTTTGCATGTGTTTGATTTTGTGGGGCTCGGGATTATTCTTGGGATGGATTGGCCAAGTGAGTACAATGCTAGGATAATTTGCTAGGATATGAAAATATCGCTTAGACACCCTGATTGTAGCAACTAGATTATTTGTACCGTAGAAGGTTCTAACAGTGAGGTGAACGCTTTGTTGGGCATTATGGAGTTGGAATATGCACTGAATCGAGTTTCCGTGGTTTGAAAATTCACTAATGTTTTTGAGCCTGTAGTTGGATTGCCACCGAAACGAACCAATGAGTTTTGGATAGATTTTGTTCCAGGAGCAGAACTAGTGAGTAGGCTGCTGAGTAGGATGACCCCTACAAAGATGAGGGAGCTGAAGGTGCGGTTGGTGGAATTGGAAGGCAAGAGCTTTATCAGTCCGAGTAGTTCGCATTGGGAAGCAACCGTAGTGTTTGCTAAAAAGCCGGATGGATCGTTGAGGCTATTTTCGATTATTATAAGTTGAATGAGAGGATGATAAAGAATCGATATCCATTGCTGAGGATTGACAATTTGTTCGACTACTTGAATGGAGCCAAGATGTTCTTGTAGTTGGATTTGGAAACAGGTTTCCACGGCTCAGAGAAGCAGAGGATATTATACCTTTGATGGCGTTTAGGAATAGATATGGGTCGTATGAGTGGATAATTATGTCGTTCAGACGGACTAATGCACCGGCTTTCTTTGTGGATTTAATAAACCGAATTTTCCAAGAGCACTTGGATAGGTTTGTATTGGTTTTTATATATGATATCTTGATATACTCTAAGAATGAGAAGGAGCATGAAGTTCATCTTAGATAGTGCTTGAGACGCTGAGGCAACATCAGCTGAAGGCGAAGTTTTCGAAGTGTCATTTTCAAAAAGAGAAAGTGAAGTTTCTGGGTCATGTAATCTCAGAGAAAGTATTTTCAATTGATCCGACTAAGATTGAAGCAGTGAATTATTAGAAGAGACCCGAGACAGTGACAGAGATAATGAGTTTCCTTGGATTAGTGGGTTATTATGGAGGTTCATTAAGGATTTTTCGCGAATAGCGGCACCGATGACCAAGCTAATGAGAAAGTATATAAAGTTTGTGTGGACCAATTACTGGGTGGAAGCATTCCAGAGTTTGAAACGCTTATTAACCCAAGCACCTGTGTTGGTTTTTTCGAAAGGAATCAGGATTTAGTGGTTTATACGGACGCATATAGAACGGGATTAGCAGCTATGCTGATGCAAAGGGGTAAAGTGATCGCTTATGCTTCTAGACAGCTTAGACTGTCCGAGGTCAAATATCTGACGCACGATTTGGATTTGGTAGTAATTTTTGCATTGAAGGGTGTAGACATTACCTTTTAGGAGAGAGGTTTGAGATATATACAGATCATAAGTCAATAGAGTATTTGTTCTCTCAAAAGGAGTTGAACATGAGACAGTGGAGGTGGTTAGAGTTTATCGCTACTTATGATTTTGGGATTGAGTACACACTGGGGAAAGGCAACAAGGTTGCAGATGCACATAGTAGGAAACATCAGAAATCAGTGTTGGTGATGATTGCCAAGTGGAAAGATTTGGAAGCATTAGCAGACTACAGAGTGCAATGGGGATTTGAGGCTGGGTCAAGCGGAGAATCCGTAATGTTATCTTATTTGGAAGTTCAACCAGTGATAATCGAAAAGGTTGATTCTAAATAGGAAGAAGATCCATTATAGGCTGAACGGATCAAGAAGTTAAGATATGGAACAGAGAGCGATGAATTAAAAGATTTTAGTCTTGACCATAATGGAGGATTGAGAAAGAAAGGAAGATTATGTGTTCTGAATGTAGGAAGCATAAGGAAAGTAGTCTTTGAGGAGTGCCATCGTTTGATGTTCTCTATTCATCCAGGAGGAACTAAGATGTATCAGGATATGAAGAGGAGTTTCTTCTGGGAAGATATGAAGAAGAATATTGGCTTATGGGTAAAGTAGTGCTTGAATTGCCAACAGGAAAAGGTCGAACACCAGAAGCCAAGTGGATAGCTTTAGCCATTAGATATTCCAGTATGTAAATAAGATTCTATTTCTATGGATTTTATTAATGGGTTGCCATGGTTGATTAAGGGAAATGATAATATATAGGTCGTAGTGGACACACTGATCAAGAGTGTCCATTTCATTCCAGTTAAGTCAACTAGAATGACACTTGTTTTGGAAAAGTTTTTTATGAAGAATATTGTTAAACTTCATGGAATTCTTAGTAGCATAGTAAGTGATAGAGATCCTTTATTCACTAGCAAGTTCTGGAAGAGTCTGCAGGAAGTTTGGGAACCAAGCTCAAGATGAGTACCGCTTACCATCCACAAACAGATGGGAAAATGGAAAGTGTCAATAAAATCTTGGAATATTTGTTAAGAGCTTGTATTCTAAATTTCAGGGGATCGTGGGAAGACCATCTTCATTTAGTCAAGTTTTCATGTGACAACAGTTATCATACTAGTATTGGGATGACACCATGTAGGATCATTTTCACCCTAGAAGGGGGTGGATAGAGTGATACTAATAATAATAAAAATTAATCCGGGAATAAAAATATAAAAGTAAATAATGCAGAAGAGATCACTACAAATTTACCCAGCTTCTGTGAAACCCTGCCTACGTGCTGCCCCCAAGGTGTCTATTAGAAATTAAGTAGTCAAAAGCTTACATACATAAACTTGCGACACCCGCTACTTGAATAGCCTAACTCTATGCTCAAAACCCTATGACAACTCAGTCACTGAGTTGTGAATTCTCGAACTACAACACCGTAGTTCGTAACCTAGTCACACGACTAGGGAGTTACAAAATTTTAAAAGAAAAATTGCGAATTAAAATAAACAAAACAAAACCCTAGTCTAAATAACTCAAGCCCAATATCAAATAATGGCCGGCCCAAGTAAAATAAAATATGATACTAATATGTGAATTCCCTTTTATATTTTTGCTTATGGCCACCTCTTTTTCTCTGTTAAATGGCTTTGGCTAGTTCCTTCGTTCCTCATTGAAACTAGGGCTTTGAAATTGAAGTCGCTGCTTGATATTGGTCGATTGCAGTGATGAATACTCTTTGATATGGATTGTTAATCAATCCCATTGCTGATTATTGATTGCGGTTGCTCTAATTTGTCAAGTGTGTATACTTGCATTAAAATAGGTATGTGATATTCCTTTTTTGATTTCGATTATGCTCGACATTAATTCGAGTTATTGGTTTTGATTTACTTCAGTTATTAGCTCTGGTATTTGCTTGAACTCGAATTGGTTGAATTACCAGTGATGATAATTGGGTAATTTATAGGGTTTGATTCCTTGTATTCTCGTTGGCATATTTCTATTTGAAACCTTCAAACACTTTGCTTGGCCATTTGATTACTGCTTCAACGATGTGATGAATTCTTGAATTTTTCGTCTCTGATACATTTGATTTGTTTAAATTGTCAGTTCCATTCATACTCCTTTGACTTCGGCATTTGAATTTTTGAGATAATTTTTTGGATATATTTTGATTGCATGGTTCTTATGCTTCCTGACTCATTCATGTATTCAAATATATTTTTTGATATACCAAAATACTTTGCTTGGTCACTACGGCTTGCGTTTGGTTTTTTGATTTTTTGAATTTATGATGCTTGTTCATCAAGCTCTCTCCATTTTCAAATAGTTTTGACTTTTTTGAATTTGTTCATCTTGGCATTGACTTGGTTAGAAATTGCTACTCATCAAGTTTGATTTTCTTCAATGTTGCCTTTTGTATTCTCTGGTTTACCTAAACCTGTATTCATTCATGTTGCATTTGTAATTTTGATTTCTTTGAGTTTGTGATCCTGGTTCCTGTGCATTTTTAACCTGTTAGCTGAGTTATCTTATTGCCTACATACTTGATCTATTATGTGTATGTATATAATTGCATATATGCATACATATAAGTTTGTAGTACTGGCTAGTTAGTCTGCTGCTTTATTGAGTTCATGCCTGAATGTTGTCTTTGACCCATTTGCTTGTTGAGTTCATCTTATTTGGCCATGCCTGTCTCTAGGTTTATGCAGTTTTGATGGTCTGTTATCTTCATACATACAAGTATGTATATATGTGTTTTGGTGAGCTTGTTTAAGCTTGCTGACCCATGTAAATGCATTTGTTCATGCCATTCACTTATTACTCCATTGCTTTACACCTGACCATTTGTTTTCTTATATGCACAGTTTGTACCACTATTGCTCTGTCCATATGCATATGTATACGGTGCTAGTTCATATTGCAGCTGGACTTGTTGTGTATTTTGTAGTGGTCTGGTTTCATGTTGAAGTTATACTCCACTGGTTTGTTGAGTTGCTTCATGTACTACCTTATGTCTGACCATATGCATATGTATAAACCAGTATGTGTTGTTGCATCATGGAGTATTGGTTTGTATGTTTGAAGTTTGATTGAATGCATTATGGTCTGAATCTTGGTCTGGTTCACTTCAATTTGAAATTGTGATTTCTTTGCATCCATGTGTGTTTTTGGTTTCATATCTTTATTGATCTGGGTTGTTGTATGTTGTGTTGGTTGACACTCATGTCTGGTCTTCATTTGCATCGAGATCAATTGTACTGATTTGCTAGCCTCTTTTTTGTTGCCTCCTTATTTTCATATGTGTGCTGCTTTGATTTGTGCACTTGGTTGCATAGTACACTTTGTTGTATGTTTGGTGCATATAGTCAAGTTTGTTGAACTAAGTCTAGGTTGCATTGTCATATGGTCTTGTAGTATAGGTCTGCTGCTTTGTACTGGGGTCTGGTCTGAGTTGAATCCACCATTTGGTTGGGTTTGAACTTGTGCTTACCTGTCCCCGTAATTTTATCACGCAAGTGTATATCAGTGTGCACGGCCGTGTTACATGTATAGTGATACACTGTGCATGTTACAAGCTATTCGTGTAAGATGAGTTCAAAATAAATGATGACGAACAACCCAAATAACCGTGGCAAAAAATATTTTCAAAACACACACTTTATTATGCACTGTAAAATATTTTCTTTTTCAATTTTACCATGCCAGTATTTATTTTACAGATAGCTCAGATGCTGGATTCAGACTGGACCAGAGTTGAAGATCAAATATGAGCGAGAGTGAATATGTAGTGAGGTAAAAATTGTAAAATGAAAATTTTGTTATAATTAAAAATGTATTGTAATTAAAAATGTGAAAATGCAGTGAGAGCTCAAAATTTTACTATTTGAATTTGTATTCAAATATTTGTTTGAATAAAATATTTGTTTAAATATGAATTCTAAGTTATTTATTTTATTCAACAAATATTTATTTACTTATGCGAAAATTAAAATAGTACAACAATAAATATATTTAAATGAATATATATATATATATATATATGTTTATTATCATCAAACAAAAATCATATACTAGCATATTCTACACACTGTTTGAAGCTTTGTATGGAAAGCCATGAAATCTCACATATGTTGGTTAAAGACCGAGGACAGGTTGGTTCTTGGTCAAGATTTGGTTAGGCAAGCTACAAAAAAGATCAAGGCCATTCGGGCTAGAATGAAGGAGGCTCGGTATAGGCAGAAGAGTAATGCAGATAGAAGACTGAAAGATTTAGATTTCTCAGTTGGAGATCTGGTTTTTGTCAAGTGTTACCGATGAAAGGTGCGATTAGATTTGGAAAATCAGGAAAGTTGGCACCGAGATTCGTTGGACCTTTTCCTATTGTAGAGAGAATCAGGAAACTCGTGTATAGAGTTGAGTTGTCGAGCAGGTTGGCAGGAGTCCACGATGTTTTCCAAGTTTCTCATCTCAGAAAGTGTGTTAGAGACCCGAAGGATATTATTGCACCGACTATGCTAGAAGACTTAGTAGTAAAATTGGACTTGACAATAGTGAGAAAGCCGATTCGCATTGCTGCGAGAGATGAGAAGAGCCTTAGAACCAAGACGGTCAGATTAGTCAAAGTCCAGTGGAGTGACGATTAAAGGGACTGTACTTGGGAGATTGAAAAAGAAATTAGAGATGCTTATCTTGACTTGTTCGATGGTATGTTTTACCTTTTTGATTAATGTGTTGTGTACCTTATCGTAATTTCTAGGATGAAATTCTTTAAGGAGGGGAGTCCGTACCACCCCATATTTTTGGTAACGGTATTTCAGATATTTAATAAGTTAAATTAAATAAAATAATGTGTTGACTAGGGGATTGAGATTTGATTTTTATTAAGGGGTAGCCGTGCCATTTAATCAATAAATTAAATTAAAAGTTAACATGAAATAGAGGGGGTAAAATAGGAAAGAGGTCATTCTTATATTATAAACCCTTGGCTGTGTATCCCTTACACGTACAATTCTTTTTATAATTTTTTTAACTCGAGGTCGGCCACCATTAACAAAAAAAGAGGAAGAAGATTAAGAAAGGCTAAGGAAGATGCTAAATCAAATCCATTCACATCTCAATCTCTTTCATATCTAAAGCTCAGGTGAATAACGTTTACATCTCATATTTCTTTTTTTCGGTTTTAGGATGAAATCCAATCCTCTTTGCAATGATTTGCCGGGTTTTTGAATGATGGAAAGATTATACATACATGTTGATGGTTTGTGTATGTTCATATTAATTTTTTACATGTCTTAAGGTGAAAACCCTATTAAACGACATCCAAATGTCTTGCCAAATTTTATATAGGCCCGAAATATTATTCTGGAGATGGGTTACAATTTTTTGAATTTTTCAAATTTATGTGGATTTTATATGAATTTTCTAGTAAAGAAAATGTTATTTTGGACTAGAATTTATTTATGGCTAAATAATTAATGGTTTGGGGTCTGAAATTAATATATGGTAGAAAAATATATTAAAAGTGACTTTCTGGAATCCTTGTAGAATTTTCTACTGTGTTTTGCCGAATATATAAAATTATTTAAGGTATGAGACTTAAATGTTTTATGTGGTTACAAAAGGAAAAGGGGCCTTTTACAAATAACTCAAATAGTTAGTTATGAAAATTGCAGTACTTTTAAATGGTAAAGAAAAGAAGCAACCAACCAAAATTTGACACTTAATGCAGATTATGTGAAAAGAAATATTTGCTACATGCTTTTTATTGTTTTGTTGCTTTGGGCACCTACTTCTGCCTTGGTTGGCTTTCGACCAAGTCCCTCCACCTTCAACACCATGACACCAATGCACTTGGTATCAATATATTAGTATGCAGCAAATTGGATAGAAGGCGAAACGCAAGGGGTCGCAACCCAGGGTTTCGAAGGGATCTAAGCACCATTTTGCTTTTAAATTAAAAATGCACCTACTTGCTTTTGACTAGATGGCTTTTAACTCAGTTGGCCTTCGACTGGGTTTAGTGGATTAAAAGAAATGGTTTCGATTGGGTTGCGCTTTTGTTTTAATAATTGCTATGGACTAAGTGAAAACCATTTTGCTGCCGCATTCTACCTTTCGACCCAAAGGGTTACGAAAGGGTTGTTTACTTCGTTTTTTATAAAATTTAGCCACTTCTCCAATGCTTTCGAAGGGACGGTTCTGACACCATCACTTCTTTACTTAGGAAATGGTTTTGAAATGGATGCTTTCGACTCAAATGTTTTAAAGACCTTTTTTTCCTACGATTGATGTATAATCCAAATGGTTTCGAAAGGGATAGTTTTAATGATTTTGAAAGAAGTTCTTTCGACTTTAATGGGTTTCTGATCCTTTTGCTCTACTTGAGAGCATAATCCAAAGGGTGATCGAAACAGTTTCCAAATGTTTCAAAGGGGGTAAATTTTTGAATGGTTTTGGAAGGCTTCCACATGCTTTAAATTAAACCCAAAGGCTTTCAAAAGGTTAAATATTTTAATGATGTTGAAAGAATTTTAGTGAATGGTTTCTTAGGGGTGAATCCCTAGGGTTTCGAAAGGGTTGAAAGGAAAGGTTTTTCCTATGTTTTTAAAAGGCAATATTTAAAAGATTTAAAGAACGATGTCTAATGTTTTGGAGCTTTTGAAGAAAAGGTTTTTAACGGTTTCGAAGAGGTACTTTCAATGGTTTTGAAAGGGTGACCTTCAAAGGTTCCAAAAGGGTTGTTTAAAGGTTTTAATCAATGGTTTCGAATGTATTAAATAGGCAATATAACCCAAGTGTTTTCAACTTATAAAGAGTTTTAACTTGTTTTGGAAGGATAGCCAATCCTCATTAAAATTCATCAACATTATTTTGAGTAAAGTATATATAACATGGCGAAATAGCTTATAGTAAAGCTAAGAATATACTTTCCTTGTATAAGTATGATTTAAAAGGTTTCCAAGGAGAAAGATGAAGGGTAGTTAACCCTAAGAAAATGATTTGGACGGATAGTTCATTTGATTCGGACAGTTAGTCCAGCTTGCAGGCAGGCAGCCCAATTTTTAAACAGATGGTCCTTTACTACTTGTGGACAGATAATCCATTAATTACCTGATTATAGCTTAATAGACTTAGCCATTATTATCATTATTATATCAGTTTGATTAACTAGTTTTATTGCAGGAAAAGATTTGCAAAATATATATTTTAAAGAGGATATTAGTGAATGGAAACCCATTCCGCTATGCGGCATGGTCCCACTAAGTATTAGTAAACCGAGATGTAACATTGTAACTCACATCAGGCTTTATGTTTGGCTCGAAGTTTTTTGGTTTTCCTTTAAACTCTCGGGTGCTCAAAATTGATTTGAGTAGGATGAGGGTTAAGTTTCCCAAATTTTAGAAATTTTGGCGAATAAAGCTTCCGGAGACATGAAGGTGGCTGATGGATAGCTAATTAGGAGTTATACTTTTATCTTGTTTTGATTCCGTTGTGTATATTAAGTTAGGTATGACTATATTCACTCTGATCAACCAAGAGGGTATCGTCATATGTCGCACTTGGCGTATTTTTGTAATGATTATATTTGATCTTTAACTGGAAAACAATATGGGATTATATAATTTGGATACGAATATATTTTGAAATATAATCAGTAAAATGTTGTTTTTGAAAATTAGTGAATTTTTTCATATTCAAATGCTTCAGATAGTATGGGTACCATTAGCATTACCATATTTTGTTACCAGAAGTTAACGCTATGGATAACTGCATCATTTATAGCGCTTAGCTTTTGGCATCTAGATAAAGGATGTTACATTGACTCTGTCGATTACCCATAAATGTTCCAGTACCAGGCTATGTACATTTCAAGGCTAAAAGAATTAATTTATTGCTTTAATTTATTCTAAATTAAACCAATATTATCTTATAAAAATTGATATCTATAGAATTAGACAAGAATACCATTAGTCCACCCCTTTCTCATGTTTCAATGATTATTTTATTAAATTATCACCAAGATTTTTTCCATCATTTCTACCCATGTAGATTCATAATTGCAATTATCGATTCAAATAGATTCTAGATTGAAAATATCATTCTAGAATCAAAAGCCATATTTTTAATCTAAGTAGAGTTATAAAGATAATTAATATTTTAACATCATAATGCATTGTTATCAATCCACTTACCTTAAAGAGTTATTTGAAGTAATCCCTCTTCTAATCCAATATGAATATGATACACTACAAGAAAACTGATTTTTTGTAGCGCCCAAAAACCGCCACTACGTATTTTTAGTGGCGTTCCGATAATCGTTACGAGAAAACGTGCCACTAAAAATCCTCGAGCATTAGTTGCACTTTTTTAAACGCCACCAAATTTGTTTTTTGATAGCGTTTTTATAACGCCATAGAATTCCTTTTTTTAGCGCCTTTTTGCCGCCACCGAAAAGATTTTCTCCTCCATGATACTTTTTTATGGCGTTATCTAAATTTTTTGTAGCGCCTGTTTAACGCCACCGAAAGGGTTTTCTCCTCCACGTTATCTTTTCATGGCGTTATATACATTTTTGTAGCGCTTAATAAACGCCAGCATAAGTGTACTTGAGTTTTTAATCACTCTTTTGTAGCGACATTTTAACGCTACCAAAATAAATAATATCCAGTAGCGTTTGTTTCCCTCCACCTGCTACTCCAGATTTACCCCTGATCTAGCATCCAATTATATAATAACAGAATACGCAAGCACATACACTTTTGAACACAATATTTAAACAACTACAAAATACGTATACGCATTGAAGATCCACAAGATACATAGACATTCATACATCCACATACATAGGTGTCGACAAAAAGCTACCCGTACACATACACAACCAAACTACCATAAGTGTTATAACCAAACTACCATAAGTGTCATAACCATACATATACATCTGAAATAAACGTCTGAAATAACCTTCACCCTCAGTCCAACCGTAAATCTTGCAAGTGTCTTCGATGATGCTGGTACTCTAAAAATGAGAAGTGAAATTCAATACTTTAGTATGCTATACAAAAACAACGAATATGTGTTAAATTTTTATTCAGATGGGGGGTGTGCTCGCTGCATTTTAGACATCAATAAGCTCGCAGCATATTACACTAATATACTTAATGTGAAAAAAATTACCGTACTGGCTGCACTACAGTTCAACCGTGTTCGCAGCGGGACCTTGATGCAAACTGATGGCCAAGCAACTACCTTATTCTTAGCGTCTGCTAAGACTGCCATTTCAGGTGTAGGCCTCCATAAATAAGTATCTGCTTTATCCACTGAATCTATAACAACGCTCCCAGCATTTGGTCCAAGACGAATGACATTGACAACATCATCTGGGTCCATGGACAACAGCCTCCCATGGGCAACAACTCCAGAGGTTCCATCCCAATTCAACAGCAAACATACTTCATCGTCGCTCTACAATTAATCAACCGAAAATTAAATCAATTACTGGATTAAAAAATTAAAATATAAATTTCATTTATTGAGTAATATAAATATTATTTTTACCGAATCAGGTGAGTTCCTTCTCGAACTTTCTTTACCCTACAGCGAAGCACGAATATAAGTTAATATTTTACGAATATTAATTAATTTCCAAAAATTTACCTTCTGGTCCATCAGAGTCTGTATCATTCCCTTCAATTCTGCTATTTCCTCTTGACACCGAGACACCTTTTTATCTTTGGACTGGGCCAAAGCTAGCTTGGTTAAAGTGCAACCCCTACCCAATGCCCTTAACCGTCCCGGTTTATCTTGTCCCAGTACATGTACAAGAGCATCTTTTCCAATATCATTCTGTGTCGAGCCGGATTGGGATAGGCTACCATATTTTTTGATCTCCTCCTATATAAATAAATACACATAGATTATGTACAATGGTAAAAATATCATAGTTTCAAAAAAAATACCAATAAAATTAAAAACAATTTTACAATAGTATTCGTGGCTTCCATGTTCACTGGTTCACCTTTTTTTTTTAATGTGAGATCTAATCCACACATCAGCTCTACTTATGGACGATGGATCTACACTTTCTTTTTTCTAAAAATAGAATAACATTAAATTAATAAACTGACAGGTATAAAATAATGTTAAATAATGCTATAGTTAATTAACTTACCATGTCTTCGGTCTTTCTAGCCATTCCCCTACGACCGGTTGTACGCGGAATTTGTGTGTACCTAAGGGCTGAATATTTCTCACTTTTTTGCTGAAAATATTGAAAGATGCTAGAATTTAACAACCAAAATCATAAAAAGAAAAACTATCTAATATTTATAATGCACAGTAAATATGTATGGTGAGGATTGCAATTTATTTGAAAATCAATTCATCATGGTCATATACTTATTTGGTATTATTAATGCTGGATAACTCAGTGACATATACAGCATTCCATATCTACTAATAATATTTATAGATTGAACTAACTTGCAAAGTGTTTTTTTTACTCAACTTCAATTCGATCCTGACTGCATGACGGGAGTCTTTTTGCTTTTGCTGGACCTCTACCGCCTCTTTTCTGAGCTGTACTTTCGATTTCAGCTTCACTTTGTTTCCCAATTTCCAGCTCGGCATCAACAGTTTGTTCAGGACGGGTTTCATTTTCTGAGCAGAGTCCTTCATTTGGGTCGGAGGGGATATCATCTAGTGGTTGTTCGTCTTCTTCATTGTGAACAGTGGCTTGCTTCTTAGCATTGTCTGGTTGTTCTTCTATTTCATTTATACTAGCTGGAACTTTATGTTTTCGCTTTGACTGTTTGTTCTTAGCTTTGACTGTTTGTTCTTCAGCCTTTCTCTGCAAGCGGGTACGTACAGATGTTGTAGACATATTTTTTTGCAAGTGATAGAAAACACAGTATAAACCAATAAGCACATGTAAACAATAAGAAGCGATAAATATTAACAAACAACACTTAAATATCATCAACATGTAGCTGAAAAGAGATGTGGCAGTTTGCAAACCAAACAAGCAGGCCTAAAAGCCTTGAGATGATGAACAGATTTGTAATTTTATGAGAAAATGTACATGTAATGCAAACAGAATTGATAAGAACACTACTCGTTATCAAGCAATATATGCAAACAGAATTAATAAGAACATATAATGCTTTGTCTATGGAAGTATACAAAGATCAAAACACAAAGAACAAAAATTGAATGGTACATGCATTTGCAATGGATTAGAAAATTAAATGGTGCAAACTAACAGCCATTCGCAACATTAAAAAAAACAAAGCATGCTCAAGTAGAACATATAATCTACTCAATTATGCCCTCGCAATCCTCTCTAACATAGCGAACATCTTCATCATCCGCTTCAGTTATTTCATCTTCCACCACTTGAATATCTTCCTCGATGCAATCGTGCTCCTCTATATCATTAAAACTTCTTGATGGTGCTTTCATTACAACGTACCAATTAGAAACATCGTTCTCTCTTGAATAAAATACTTGTTTTGCTTGAGATGCAAGTATGTATGGGTCTCGTGAAAATGATGCTTGATGTAAATTAACAAGAGTGAACCCATCATCATCAAGTTTTACTCCATTTCCTTTATACGTCCAACGACACTTGAAAACTGGAATATAAAACAAATGATAATCTAATAAAATTATATCTGTCAATATTCCATAATAAGTGACCACATCAACCACTTGGGACATATCTTTAGCACTTGCTCTACACATAGTAGTTGCATCAAAAGTCACCCCACAATTCTGAGTTTCTCTCCCTAAATCTTTTACATGAAAACGTTGCTCGTTGATGATATATCCTTTGAAAGACATGGCATCATCCTTCGGACCATAAGCAATCCATTTTAACATGTCATTATGATCCTTGGAGGTAATAGGTATCTACAACAAATTTCATTTAGCATGTAAATTTATATAGTAATATTGATAGTTGAATGAGAATATATTTGAAATCTAACTAACCTTCCTTTTAATCAAATCGACAAAACTTTTTGTATATGTTTCCCAAAGTAAGGTCGCATTTTTTGTCATGCGTTGGTCTGAATTTTCTAATTCCTCCAAATGCAAACTAGTAATGAACAATTGATTATAAGTTATATATATATATCATTGCGAACACATCAAAATATTTAAAACAATATAACATAAACTTAATCTATAAATGGTTCCACCACGGCCATATCCATTAACACAGCTAAATGAGCACTTCCTTTCTGATTAACTGGCAATTTAATTGTCTTCGATATTGAAATTGGACGTCCCTCTAATATTCTACTACTTTCATAATCTTCATTTCGAGCTCCTTTCTCCTCTATATGTCCTGATTTCTTCAAAAATTCATTGAAAAACAACATGCATTCTGTTGCAAGATACGATTCTGCAATACATCCCTCTGGTCGTGCATAGTTTCTGACATAATCTTTGAGTGTCTTCATATATCTTTCGAATGGGTACATCCATCGAAAATGAATAGGTCCACACATTTGTGCTTCTTTTCCAAGATGAATGGATAAATGTATCATTATATCAAAGAAAGATGGTGGATAAAAAATTTCAAGCTCACATAAAACGTCAATAATTTCAACATTGATTTGTTCTACCTTCTCTCTATCAAGAACACGTTGACATAATTTGTTGAAAAAAGAATATAAGCGAATTATCGATTTTCTTGCCTTCTTTGCCATGAACCCTCTCGATGCTACTGGCAATAAATGTTGCATTAATACATGGTAATCATGTGACTTCAATCCACTAATTTTGCAATCCGACAACGAAATCCGATTTTTTAAATTTGAACAGTAGCCATACGGTCCTTTGAAATCATACAGTCTTTTGCAAAATATTTTTCTCTAGGATTTTGACAACATATATAGAGCCAGTGGAAGATATGTTTTATTCCCACGAGGTTGTGTATGAAGCTCACTTCGAATTCCCCAATCCTCTAAATCCTTTCTATAGTTGGTTCCATCTTTGGATTTATTTCCATGCAACATTGTGCCCAATAGGCTTTCACCAATGTTCTTCTCCACATGCATCACATCTAAATTGTGATGTAATGGAAGTTCCTATGAAAACCAAAAAATAATGCATTATTGGGTTTTTCTTGTATTAAAACAATGAAAAATAAATAAATTAACCACTAACCTCCCAATAAGGCAAATCAAAGAAAATTGATCATTTTTTCCACCTTGATAGCTCTACTTTTGTAGAACTGTTAGTATCATCATATTCATCTTCTTTATCATAGACATGCTTTCTCTTCTTACTTTTCTCCTCTATTCCTTTTCCAAAATCATTTGGATAATCCTTCAATAATGCATATATGTTTCTCCCAGAAAGCATTCTAGGAGCACCATCTGTCTCTATAGTATTATCAAACAATGCCTTTTGTTTCCTCCGTGAATCTAAAGGAGGTAGAAATCTTCTATGACCCATGTAGGCGAACTTTCGACTATGTTTCAACCAACGAGAATGGGTATTTACACCACATAATGGGCAAGCATTTTGCCCTTTCACACGACATCCAGCAAGATTTCCATAAGCCAGAAAATCGTTAATCGTCCATAACAAAATTGCATTCAGTTTAAATAAAGTTTTACTAAATGCATCATAAGCAGTAACTCCATTAGACCACAAGTGATGCAAGTCTTCCACCAAAGGCGCCAAATATACATCAATATCATTCCCGGATTGCTTCGGGCCTGGAATAAGTAAAGTTAACATAATATTTTCTTTCTTCATACACAACATAGGCGAGAGATTGTATGTCACAAGCATTACCGGCCAGCAACTATATTTCGAACTCAACATGGAAAATGGATTGAATCCATCTGTAGCAAGACCAAGCCTAAGATTGCGTGGATCAGATGAAAAAGATTTATACTTTTCATCCACCATTTTCCATGTCATAGAATCCACGGGATGACGCATTTTTCCATTGTTACTTTTATTATTAAAATGCCATCCTAATTCTTCAGCCATCTTTTGAGATCTATACATTCGTCTAAACCTCGGAATGATTGGGAAATATCTCAATACTTTAACTGGAACACCTTGTAACCTCTTCAATATCTTGATTTTTCTTCCATCTCGAGGAACCACATTTTGGACAACATTCTAAATTTTTGTATTCTTTTCTGAAAAGGCAACAATCATTCTCACAAGCATGTATCTTTTCAAAACCCATGTCGAATGCTTTAAGAAATTTCTTGACTTCATATAAGGTTTTGGGAAGCATGTTATCCTTCGGCAGAAATAGATGTTGCACAACTAAAAGCTTATCAAAACCACTATCGGACAAGCCAGTCTCGCATTTAAGATTATACAAGACGGTGATAGCAGATAATTTTGTGTGATCTGTGCAACCAGGATATAATGGAGTTTCTGCATCTTCCAAGTTCTTGACTAACTCATCCTCTTTTCTTCGAGAATCAACATCGTCTTTATCATCATCAAAAAAATCTTGATTCAAAAAATCTTCATCTTCATAGTGAATCATCTTGAATAGTTCATATACGTCAAACGTATTTGTTTTATTCTCTACATTTATCTCTTCACCATGGTTAAACCATACACCGTCAATGTATTTAGGATCCATTCCTTTTATAATTAAATGTTCAACGATGATTTGGTCATCATGACGACTAAGATTCCGACAATCCTTGCAAGGGCATAAAAAATTTTCTACACCTCTTGCATTCCTCTTTGCAGCATGCACGTAATTCATTGCTCCTTGTCAGTATTCTATACTAGTTCTATGAAAAAGGTAAAAAAAAAGTGAGCTTTAGTATTAGATTATATGTTCTAATTGTCAAAATACATATTAAGTTAATCATGGTTTTATCACCTGTTTAAAAAAACCCAGTCTTTTTCCATTATCGACATTTGAAGGCAAATAAGTTTCCAATCTTTGACGTATAAATTGGTTATCTGTTGTAATCAAAAAAATAACTAGACGTTGAAGTACAAATACTTGTAGCACAACTGCATATAACCATGGTGGTTTAGTAGACAAAGGCAAAGAATACTTTTCCAAAAATATAAATTTTACACTTATGTTTTGCATTTAACCTCAGATTTACATGTATTTATAATTAATCCATGCATGAATTCAAAGCCTAAGTCTAGCAACTTATAGAATTACTGTATATAAATTCAAAGCCTCATAATGTACAAACCAACAGTTTCCTCTTACCAAACCAACAGTCAACTTCACCGCCTCCTCTTCACTATCTCACATCCACACAACTGACATATTTCCAGTGCCTTCCACTCACAAAAGACTATTTATGCTCCAACATTTACCACTCTCAACCATCGAGCCAGCCAATACCCAATCGAAAACAAACCCGCGACCTCCATCAATGCTACTTGAACCCACCAAATTCCCGAAACACGCAACCTCAACCTCCTCTCAGCAAGAAACCATTGATTCATTGAACCACTTCAACAGAACATTCATATACTCAAAGAAATCAAAGCAGATATCCCAACAGATCATTGCAATTAGGGTTAAATCAACCATTTCAGTAATAGTTCAGGAAAAAATACGAAAATAAGATGCATTCAAATTCATATAAAATCCAAATAGAATCACAAAGTCGATTTAAAAGATTCATACCTAAATATACCTAATCGATTTAAAAGATTCATACCTAAATATACCTAGATCTGCTGGCTGCCGCGACTCGATGTTGAGTAAGGGGGAAACGACGGAGTTGACGATGATACTTGAGTGCGATGAAAATTTAACACGATTAAAAGGGGAAAAAAATTCTGAAGAAGAAAGCAAATCAGGGACGAGAATTTTGTTAAGTACGAGAGTAAAATGATAGGTTACGTTTATTTAGTTCGCGCGGACTCTTTTTTTAGAAGCGGGAAACGTGAATTATTTTTTGCCACGTTTATATTATTTGGTAATCTATTTTTTGTTGCATTTACAATAAAACGCCACCGATTTTTGCAACTATAAATGGTTTTTCTTGTAGTGATACTCTCTTCCTTTGCCTACCTTGTTGATTTTGCTTCTCCTTTATTCCAATTCAGATTCTCTACTCTTTGATCTGTTTGCTTCTCTTTATTTTATTTTTTTTAATTTAGAAATTATATGAGCTTTAAGTTAGAGAAGGAAGAAGAAATAAACGAACATGTAGAATTCACTACAAGAAAATCAGCCTTTGGTTGCATAAAATGGTGGCATTTTCCCATAAATGCAACCAATAACATTTCAGCCTGTATTATAAACGCAGCAAAAAGATTTCACTATCCCGCGCATACCAAAATGTTTCCGCGTAAATAAAATTAATGTAACCAATATGTTTGCGCTCTCTCACTTAGAAAATTTTAACCTAATCCCAAATTACTTCAACAAAAGCAAACAAACAAAGGTCGATTCCCATTCTTCTCTCCACATCGTCATTGTAGCACGTCTCTACATTGTAGTTTATTGTCATCGTTGCTTCTACTCTTCTATGGTTTTCTCCTCATCGACGATTTTCTCCTCATCGTAGAAAATTTTAGGCATGATTTTTATAAATTGATTTTGTTATTGTGATTAAAGTTAATCGGTTTTGTGATTGGATGCAGTAGTTGGTCGCGAGTTGCAAGTTGAATGCGAGTTGGATCTGGGTGATCGTGGGTTTCGGATCTAGAGATATCAGTTGAGGTATTGTAAAGGTAGGATACTTCCACAACAATTGCCTTTAGGTATCATAAGTGATCTGATTTTGTGTTTTACAGTGATCTTGAGTATATTTATTTTATGCATTTATCTTGTTTGAGAAAATGTCCACAAGAAAAGAATAGTTTTTTTAAATACTAAATGATGGTAATTCTCACATATTAATACATTATAATAGGATTGATTTCAAGTTAATTTCTGACTAAAATATTCTATAAAGTTCATAAGATGAACTAAACTTATATCATTTTTAGTGTGCACTAGTAGTTTTGATATTATTCATTATTAGACTTCCATGTGTGTCGGTATTATTCCCTACTTGATTTAGTACCAAGTACAATGACTGACATGACAAAAAAGATAGAGATTTAAGTGTTGGACTTATTAACATATCAACATGAATTTTTAATTTTTATTCCGATAACTGGGTTTGTGTTAAGTTCCATTCTACTACTTGAACATTCTTCTTAATTTCTTTTAATTAAGCTACATAAGTGTTTCATTTTAGTAAGGCAATAATTTAGTCAGTGGAAGTCATGCGATTTTTTGGTTAATATATGCGCTTCAATAATAATCAATATCAAAACAGAGAAAATGAAGTTAGGAAAAAAAGAAAAGTCTTGGCAAGGAACAGCATAAAAAGATGTATTGTATGGACCAGTGAAATGCAACATAATATTATATACGGTTGTAAAATTAAAGTCAAAGAATTTCAACGATAATACTTAACAACCATATGTGGTTATCCTATAATATTGTGACAGTCATATAACACCATCTGTGCTCTGTATCAGGAGAAGGAAAAGGGTAGAAACATAATTATAACAATGGTATGCAATTCTTTTAGTCACATGTAAACTTTACCAGACATATCATTATTCTATCGTTGCTTTCATTGAAGAATTTAAAAAGGGACAAAAAAGGAGCATACACATAATCAATTGCACTTTACAACCTAGTCATATTACGTTAAGCAATTAACCTATGACTCGAGAATGAAAATTTTAAGATAACCAAAATTTACATGCTATTGCCCGATTGGAATTTTCATTTAAGTAGATGATTTTAAAATGGAAATAGATTGCACATTATGAACCCATTATTAGATATATTATATATACAAACATTATAAAATGAAAAGATCTTTTAGGTTGTAGTGGAGCATGCATCCTTATCACCTTGTTAGGAGTATATATAACTTTGTATATTATGTTATGCAGTTATTTTTAGCAGTTGTATGCATTAGCAGCTCCCATCATTTGGATTCATTTCACTGTCTTTTACCACAAAATATCTACAAATAAACTTAAATTTAACTGCTTGACACGTTTACAGGTTCTTTGACAGACAAATGGAAGGCACGGAGTTGCAGGTGTATGCAATGGTGATGGTGGTGCTTCTGCTCTTGTGTTAGAGCTTGTTTAATTTTAAAAGCTTCAACTATTTTATCATGATATTGTAAGTATATTTCTTTCATATACATATATGCATATTGTATTAAATTTATGAGTATTTTCACTAAATTAGCTAGAAAATGCATCCTATGATACTTTTCAACACGAGTTTATTGCCTAATAATAGAACATTTTTGTTAACTAATAGTAAATATGAAATTATCACTAAGGCTTTGGTAATGACACTAGCATAACTGAATCCATATTCAAAATCAGCGAAATATGATATGCAAATTTTTTTATTTTTGAAAAAGGGTTATATTTTCATTTCTACTTGTAGAATGTTACAATGTGCACAAGTCTTAGCAAAATGTTGATATGTATTTACTCTTTTTCTCAACATAAAGCCCTGATACAGTATTCCTTAAGAGAAGCAACATTGCACAATAATATGAGCACCAAGCAAATTTCATATTTATGTTCAAAATTTGTCAACTTCATTGACTCTCTGTCGAGTTACTCTAAAATAGCAAAAATACCTACAGCAATCCTATTGTTTTAATCTTATCGAATTATTTATGCTTTTGTATTCTTGCTACAGCTACTAGAGTTAATTCTTCACTACTATTGTTCTTCTGATGTTCTAATGATGGTAAAGTATTAGTGGTTGGATCAACTACAAATGGCTATGTCATAACCTACAACCACACCGCATCCAAGCCGCCCTGCTCCCAAGCAGAAGCCACGTCGCCACCCAAAGCCACATTGCCCCCCCTTAGCGTTAGGTATGGCTTTAAAATCTGGGGGCTGGGCAAAACAACATATTAATTTTTTGATGGACCATTTGAAATTCTTAATTTTGTAATTGTAGGTTGAAACAATGGTAATTGGTCTTGGAGCTGAACTGCTTCCATTGATTCTTTATGGTTGTTTCCCTTTTTGGATATAAATGTAGCATTCGTATGCTTTTCATAACTTGTGGCACACACACTATAATCATAGGTTGTAGAATTGGCTCCAGTGGTTTTTTCCCATATAACCATCTAAGTTAAATTTGGCTTATATTTTGCTGCATTTATGCACTAATGGAGGTTCCTCCCTTAGAACCGCATATTAATGTTATGATTATCACCAAAAGCATAACTAATAACCAATAAATCTTCCTCAAATTTGAATGGACAAAAATGAAACAACCACCCAAAAAGTCGTATGATAGACACACACAAATAAACATAAAAAAGCAAACACTATACAACTACATATAATATATTATATAATCGCCAATTGAAAATTGCGTGCATAAACCTACAAGCAGGCTGTACATTAGCATGCATTTATAATCTACACACTACCATTACTGCTCTCTGCGTTGTGTTCCATTTACTTCACATAGTTTTGTGTGGTCATCAGCATTATATATTTCTTTATTCCGTGACTCGAGGAGTCATCCAACGAATTACCTTTCACTGTCTTTATTAAGCGAAGCTTCAGTTTCCTTATATCTTGCTTACTTTGATATTAGCTAATTAACTTATATTGAATAAAAAAATTGAACACAACAGGAGCTTCATAGTGCAAGATCTGCAATTGAGGAATCACGGTTCAGTCTGGTATGTTTCTGTTATGCATTCTTCTGTGGTATTTTAGTTAATTGAATTCATATGTTTGAACTGAGTAGTTAACTCTGTCTATAGATCACAGCTCTATCAAATATTGAGGCAAAGAAGCGGTACGAATTTTTGGAAACCGTGAGTGTAACAATGGATGCACAGCTTCGCTATTTTAAACAAGTAAGCTGTTTTATTTCCTCTTTATTGTATTAATTTATCTTATATTTCACCTAACAAACATTCAGTTAAAATAAGCACTTCTATTGTTGCATAGGGATATGAGTACTGCATCAGATGGAACCATATATTAACCAGGTTTGATATACTGGTGTTATCTGTTTATATATTTTACAGCTCATGATTTTTAGGGACTATAAATATTATTCCATTTGTTAAAGACTTGATTGTGAAAGAACATGCATTTAGCATAAATAAGTTACTGCTACTTTTATGTGACAGAGAAGGATGAGGCAATGACACAGATGCAGTGGTAGCAACATCAAGTGTATGTAGTGTTGAAATATGGTTTTGGTTTTTCTGATGTCAGTGGTGATGACAGGCAGGGACGTGATCAGGGATGAAGGGGAAGGTTAATGTGATGCTATGGTGGTGGGTTATCAATGGTTTTTTTAGCAGCACTATAGTGAGTTGATAAAAAAACAATGGAACGGTGGTTTGGCAAAAAGTGATGTCTGATAGGGCAGATTCTGGTGGAGCAGAAGAGGGATGTCGATGTGAAGGAGGTGATATCAGTGGGGATGTCAGGTTGCAGTGGAGGGTGGAAAAAGTAGCACTATTGCAACAATGGGATGGTGTGAAGTTGAGGTGGTGGTCAGTAAGTTGTAGAGGAGGGACGGTAGCAGTGTGACAGTTTGTATGGGGGTAGTCGCGGTTTGGTGGTTGATGTGGAGAGTGTGGTAGTGCAAGCAGTGGATATTTGGGGTGAATGCAGCAGTTGAAGAACTTAATATTATCATGGTGGATGTGTGCAGCAGGAGGCAGTGGGTATTGGGTTTTGATGAGTATGATTACAGTGATCGATGTTGACAATATGCAACATTAATGGTGGTGATGTAGAGTTTGTGAATGTATGGTAGCAGTGTGGTTGAAAATGATGGTAGAGTGTGTAAGTATGTGGTATATACTGAAATGATATGTATGTGATGGTGTACAGAGGGGAATTGTGGGCAGTGAGTTGTATAGGAAATGGTATAAGAAGTAGAAGTATGAAATCTAGTTGAGATGGTAGACATGAGTTTATGGGTTTGATATGATATGGCAATCTAGTGATGCACTAGAAAGAAATTTCAAAACAATGGAACTATTTAGCGAGGAGGTGAAACATGGGATGGTGGTAATAAAGGCAAGGTTGATGTTTTCAGTAATATATATGGCCAGTTGAGTGGTGGAGGGTGATGGTGGTTGGTATGCACTGTTGTGGTGGGATTGTTGATGTGGATGTTGTATTGCGGTCGGGGTTGTAGTTGAAGTTTTGTTATAGTAGAAATGTACAGCAGCAGGCAGGGTGATGGATGGTGGATAGTGTTGTGGGGTTGGTAGATTTGTAGAAAATGGTGTATGATAGTTTGTTTTGGATGTGAGCAATTGAATGTGTGACAGTGTGATGATATTTGGTTTATGTGTAGGAGTATGTTCGTGAGGAAAAGGCTAGTGAAGTGTAGTTTGTCTGATTTTGTGTTGATGTGGTAGTGAAGTATGTATACTGGAATGTGCACAGATGTGCACAACAGTGAAGAGGAGGTCAGTGACTGTCGATGGCAGTTTTGTGAATGAGTAGTTGAACTATGGTGAAGGAAGTGAACTGTGGTGAATGTTGATGGGGTGAAGTATGTCAGGGATGAAGAGGCAGAGGCATAATGGAAACGTTAGGTGGAAGAGAGCAAGGTTGAACTTTTGTGGTGCTAGCTTTCACTTCTGCATGCAACAAAGAATTATCGATAATCAAGTGTTTTGTTAGCACCGGTGTGGTATAACATTTTATTAGTACTAGATGTGTAAATTTGTATACGAATGGTTATTGTATGTTGGTCATTTTATAAAAAAATTACTGTATTAGAATGATTATGGATATCTTATTTGATTATATGATCAATATTTTTTTAAATTGTTCGAATATGATGATTATGTGAGTGATTGTTAATTGATATAGTAGAAATAAAATAGACCATCAACAAGAAATAATAGCATGAAAAAATGGTGCAAAATGATCAATAACTTTTAGTAGCGTTTCGAAAACGCTATGAAAATACACATAGTTACGTTGAGTAAACGCGACCGCAAAGTAGAGGTAAAGTTGGAAATTCTATTGGTAGCGTCAAAAAACCTTTTGGTAGTGTTTTATATACGCTGCAAAAAAAGAATTTCATGGCGTTTCATAAACGCTGCAGTAAAATGATTTATGGTAGCGTTGAAATAAGTGCAACTAAAAATCAGGTATTTTTAGTCGCGGGCTTTATAACAGCGTTCATCAAAACGCTGCAAAAAAAAATTAGTAGCGTTTTTTGAGAGCTACTAAAAATCAAAATTCTTGTAGTGATTAGAGAGGAAGCGACTAAGGTTCTGAATGAAAAGAAGTAAGGGTTAGGTCAAAATTAGGGTTGTAAGGCTATATCCGTAAATCACTATTTACGGATGTACCACTAGATTTAGTTTCCGCTAATTTTGACAGGTTTTATCAAATTCAACAAGTTATATATGTTTTTTAGCTCTAAACAATATTTCAACTACAAAGAAATATGTCCAAAGACCTCATTCCAACATTTTTGAAAATTTACTACTTGGTCATTTTTATAGAAATTACATGTTTACCTTTTCTAATATTTTAGTTTATTATTAAAATTTCCAAGATGTTACATTCTTCCCCTTTAAAGAATTTCATCCCAAAATCTCTCGGGTCAAAAATGTAGAACCCACTCAAAAAAATCAATATATATAACCATCTACTCATCCATCAACCACTTGCAAACATTGCCTTTAGATTCACAATTTCTAATGCGGCATGTACATATAGGTAAAGTAAATTTAGGTGGCCTCTGCTCCTCTACCATTCCCACCCTATTACTTCTTGAGATTCAATCCCTCTCTTCCTCCTCCGCCACCTCCTCCCCTCCCTCTATACCCTTCCACCTCCTCTTTTGTGTCTACCAATTTGTCTTCACTTCCTCTCTCCCCCCTCAACTTTTTCCTTCCACCTCTGTTCTACCTCCCACTTCTTCGCTTTCTGTTGGTCCTTTTCCTCCTCGTGGAGCTCTCCCTTCATGAAACTTCTCAAGAATGCTGGTTATTACTCTCCGCAATCTTTTTCTCTCTATTATAATGATGATGGTGCGCTAATTAGGCCACCTAAGGTTATCTCTAAAGGCATTAAATTTTGGAGGGTCAGATTTTTCCTTGATAAGAACTCATTATATGTTGTTGTGGTTCACCACTTGAAATTGGTTTGGCGTGGCCTTGATGGCATCCATTCCCGCTCCTCTACCTTAGCGGCTTTGCCCCATCTTGAACCCAATCCCCTCCTCCGCCATCTCCTCCAATTCCTCCAGACCTATCTGCCTCCTCTTTTGTGTATATCTATCTGACTCCGCTTCCTCCTGTACTTCCTCTCCCTCTCACTCCCACTCAGCCTGGTCCTTCCTCCTCTATCCGTCCTCCCACTTCTTCTCTTTGAAAGAGCTCAAACAATTTATAAGAAACAGAGAAATGAATTCATCAACTAAAACAAGCCGGAAGTTAGTGCCTATATACTAGTGCACGTGCTTACATTATTAACAACATATAAAACTGTACCAACAGAAAGTAAATGACATACTGCTGCAAACAAATATCACTAACACTCTCCCACAATTCAATCTCTCTTCATCTTCTTCTTTGACAGTTTAGCTCCTGCTTTCACCTTTCTTCATACCTGCAACAACATCTACATTTAATTCCTTCCTCAGATTTATAAACCTAGCACATGACAGTGATTTAGTTAATATATCAGCCTTTTGGTACAATGCTGGTATATGATTAATACAAATCTTCCCTTTTTCTACTTGTTCTCTCACAAAAATAGATATCCAGTTCAATGTGCTTCGTCCTTGAATGTAATATGGGATTGGCAGCTAACATCACAGCACTTGCATTATCACACCAAACTGTAGCATGCTTTAGTTCATCGTTCAGCGCTTCTGATAACAGGGACTGCAGCCACATGATTTCAGAAACAGTGCACGCTACACTTCTATATTCTGCCTCTGCACTCGATCTCGACACGGTAGATTGTTTCTTTGAACACCAAGACACCATATTTCTACCCAAATACACACAATATCCACTAACTGACTTCCTGCTATCCCTGTCAGCAGCCCAATCAGCATCAGCAAATGCGCTGATTTTCAATGATTCAGTAGCATATAACTTTAGTCCATACTGCACTGTTCCATCCAAGTATCTTAGAATTCTCTTTACCGCCTTCCAATGTTCACTTGTTGGGTTTTGCATAAATTGACAAACTTTATTTACGCTGAAAGATATCTCGGGTCTGGTGATGGTGAGGTACTGCAAAGCGCCCACAATGCTCCTATAAAGATGTGGATTGTCGATAGGGTCACCTGAATTCTTTGATAGCTGAAGGTTTGTCACCATGGGTGTATTTGAAGCTTTCGCTTTATCCATCCCAGCTTTCTTCAGTATACTTCGAATATAATTTGCTTGACTTAGAAGAAGACCTCCATCTTCAATTCTATTAACTTCAATGCCCAAGAAAAAATTAAGTAACCCAAGATCCTTTAATCTGAATTTCTCATTTAAATACTTAGTTAATCTATCTATTTCTGTCATGCTACTTCCAGTTATGACAAAATCATCAACGTATACGAGAATATAAGTAACATGATTGCTGCTTCTTCTTATGAACAATGAATTATCGGATTTTGTATGACTAAATCCAAGTTTCACCAATGTTGCTTTTAATTTCTCAAACCATACACGAAGTGCCTGTTTCAACCCGTACAAAGCTTTATTCAACTTGCATACCATGTGATAATTTTGATTGTCTTCAAACCCCTTTGGTTGTTCCATATACACATCTTCCTCCAATTCTCCATTCAAGAACGCATTATGAACATCCAATTGTTTCACCAACCAACCATTATGTAACGCAATGGTAAGCATTACTCTAATTGTAGTAGGCTTTACTACCGGTGAGAATGTCTCCTTGAAATCAAATCCTGGTTGTTGTGTAAAACCTTTCGCTACGAGTCGAGCTTTGTACTTATCTATAGTTCCATCTGCATTGTGCTTGAGTCTATACGTCCACCGACACCCTATCACTGTCTTGTTTTTGGGCAGAGACACTAAAGTCCATGTACCATTATTCATCAATGCTCTATACTCCTCTTCCATAGCTTTCCTCCACTTGCTGCATTTATGGCTTGTTCGAAGTTTACCGGTTCTTCAAATACACACTGAATCGTATATACTTTAGGTTTGAAAATACCGTGTTTTGCTCTTGTCATCATAGGGTGTCCTTGAGGCTGATCTTCCACTTGAGTTCGACTACTGGATGAAGCTGCAATGTTTGTATTATTTGAATCTTCATTACTTGTTTCATTCTGATGCTGCACGAAATCATAATTTGTACTATTATTCATTTCTTCAGTTTGAGTTCCCAATAATTCATGACTTTCTACAGCATCTTCGTTGGCAACATCAATGTCATGATGTTCTTCAATCCTGCTACACATAGGTATGGGTGACAATGATTTCTGCGCGTTGATAACTTTCCTGGTATTCTTCATTGCAATATTAGCAAATGGAAAAACTCTTTCGTTAAAAGTGACATGTCTTGACATAACAATCTTACCTTCACTTGTTAAGCACTTGTATCCTTTTTGCCTTGTTCCGTATCCAAGAAACATGCTTGGAGCTGATCTGAAATCCAATTTATGAGAAATATACGGTCTCAAAAAAGGAAAACATAAGCATCCGAATACTTTTAATCTTTTGTATTCAGGTTTAATGCCATACATAGCTTCATATGGACTGGTATTCTTTAGCACTTTGGTTGGTAAACAGTTGATCAAATACACTGCTGTTGAAAATGCCTCAGGCCAGAGCTTTAGAGGCAATGAACCTTGTGCTAACAGAGTTAAACCCATCTCCACTACATGCCTGTGCTTCCTTTCCACCATGCCATTCTGCTGTGACGTATGAGGACAAGTACACCTGTGTATTATCCCTTTATTGTTGAAGAATTCTCTTAATGGCTTGAACTTAGAGCCACCATCAGTTTGGAAGATTTTCACTTTCCTGTCAAACTGCCTTTCCACCTGTGTAACAAATTGTCGCACTGCTTCACCTGTCTCTGATTTCAACTTTAGAAAATAAATCCATGTGAACCTTGTATATGCATCTACAAAGACAACATAATATTTATATCCGTAATCTGAGCTCAAAGGTGCAGGACTCCAAAGGTCGCATTCAACTAATTCCAGTGGGTTATGATATACAGTTTCAGAGTGTTTGAAGGGTAATCGATGACTCTTACCCAATTGACATTGACTGCATATGTTAGGCGTTATACACTTCAAATGTAATAGATTTTCTTTATTCAATATTACCTTCATTACACTTTCATTTGGATGACCAAGCTTTTTGTGCCATATATCGTATTCATCATTTACATCACTATTAACTACATTGTAACATACAACTTTTTCTTCAACAGTACCATCAGTTTTGAGATTGAACTTGTACAATCCATTATGCAGCTTCCCCTGTAACACAGTTTCCTTGCTCACATTATCTTTGATCAAACATATGTTGGAATGAAATTCAAAGAATACATCATTATCATTCGCAAACTTTGACACACTGATCAAGTTCTTTTTAATTTGAGGTACTCGCAGCCAATTTCTTAGCAATAAAGTTCGATTTCTATTTTCAGTGGTGAACTGAGCATGACCAACATGAGTAATATTAACTGGTGCACCATTACCCATATGAATTAAATTTTTACCTCTGTATGCGGTTCCTCCAAGGTTCAGGTTCTGCAAGTCACTAGTCACATGATGTGTTGCACCCGAATCAGGAAACCAGGCTTCGTCTTCAATATTTGAGTTCTTGGCCAGTGTGTCTTGATGCTTGACTTGAGAGTTTTGATTTCTTGGATTATATCCAGTGTTTCCTTGTACCTGACTGAGATTAATATTGTATGGATATGGCTTTACAGTATCTTGATTTGGAGAGATCTGTTGATTGCTTGTATGGATGGAATCAAATCTGAAGTAGCACCGTATAGCTGTATGACCAAGTTTCTCGCAAATCTGACATTTCGGCCGATTATTAGTGAACCTGCCTCTTCCTTTTCCTCTGCCATACGTACCTCTTCTTCCATACATCTGGCTTCCTCTACCAGTTTGAGGCATCTGACTATTGCTTGGAGAATCAGATCTAAGGTTATACTGTTGATTCTTCACATTACCAGCATAGTTGATAGAGAACTCTTGCACTGCACTGTTTCTCTGCTCAAGTCTTCCTTCATGGCCAAGTAAAACAGAACTAACATACTGCACTGATGGAGTTGTTTCCTTTGAAGTTATAACTGCTACCACAGATTCAAATTCATCACCCAAACCATTCAAAATACTGAGGACATGTTCAGTTTCACTCACTTTATGTCCTGACGATTCCAGCAGATCACATAGATTCTTGATTTTGCTCAGATATTCTCTGACATTTGAGCCTTCCTTCTTGATGTTCTGTAGCTGTCTTTTATAGCTCATGATCCTTGCTGCTGCTTGGGAATTGAAACTCTGATGTATTGCAGTCCACACGTCTAGAGACGTTTTGCATCCAATGACTTGAGTTAATAGATTGGGACTTATTGAAGAAAGCAACCATGAGCACAATAAACTATCATGTCTTTGATACACGGTATATTCAACATTAGCAGTTGACAAACCATCCTGCCCAGTAATGAATTGTTGCGGTATTATAGTTGTCTCATCAATAAATTTCTGCAAACCGTACCCTCTAATTGCTGTACCGATCTGAAACTTCCATAGCAAAAAATTGTTCTCATCTAGGGTTACTGTGATTAGCTGCATCTGTGGATTCGTGATTGATCTCAATGCTTTCTCAAGTGATTTCGAAGTCTGAATAACAGCTGTATTGGTAATATGATTAGAGTCAGATCTAGATTGTACATCACCACTATTCGCCATAATTCAACTAGAAAGATGTGATTCAATGAGTAGATGATTAATCGATTTGAGAGAATTGAAGAAAAGAGATTGGGATGAATTCAGATCTGAATTTGTGATAATCGTTTGATTTAGGGCTCTGATACCATGAAAGAGCTCAAACAATTTATAAGAAACAGAGAAATGAATTCATCAACTAAAACAAGCCGGAAGTTAGTGCATATATACTAGTGCACGTGCTTACATTATTAGCAACATATAAAACTGTACCAACATAAAGTAAATGACATACTGCTGCAAACAAATATCACTAACACTCTTTCTGCTGGCCCATCCTCCTACTCATGGAGCTCACTCTTTAGGAAACTTCCCAATAACGCTGGTTCTTACTCTCCACAACCATTTTCTCTCCAGTACAATGATGATGGTGCACTCATTATGCCACATGAGGTTCTCTCTAAAGGCATGAAATTTTAAGGGAATCACCTGGTCAAATTTTTCCTTGACAAGAACTTATCATATAGTTTTGTGGTTCAGTACGTGAAATTGATTTGGCATGGCTTTAATGGTGTCAATATCAAATATAATGGTAATATGTTCTTTTTTGATTTTCCTGATGAGGAAAAAAGAAGGAAAATACTGAAATCTGACCCAATCATCATCAGAGGTAAAGTTTCCATTATAATAAAATGGCATCCCATCATAGAGTGTGTTAAGGAAGAAATTAGATTAATTCCTTTATGGGTTCATTTCAATTATATTCCACTAGCCTCTTGGTCGCTAGTTAGAATCGATTGGTTGTCAAACCATGTGTAGAGTGATATATTTTGAAAAATCCACTAAGAGGTTGAATAGATATGAAATTGCAAAAGTCTTGATCGAGATTGAGCAAATGAGATTGTTGCCAGATCAAATTTTGATTCAGGTCGCACCTGGTAAAACTGCTTCTGTTGCTATTAAGTATAATTATATAATTGGAAACCTCACATTTGCATGCGCTGCAAAGTATTTGATCACACATTAGAATTGAGCCCTTAAGTGATACTTGAGTGTAATATGCCTATTGTTCCTACATCAGGAACTGTTAGTGCTATTCAGGAACAATCGAAGTTGAAGCATAAAGTTAGTTCAAATGAATAAGTTGATAAGGAGCACATGTGGAATACAATAAGGAGAAATAATAGAAAGTTGGTTAATGTTCCTACAAATGCAAATGCTGCTCCCAAATTTGTTGCTGCATTAAATCCTAATACTGCTCTCAACAATTGTGATGCATTGAATACTCATCCTGAATCTCTCATTTATTTTGATGTGCATGTCGCGTGTGTAGAGTTGGTTACTTGAACATACACAGCCATATTAAATGATGCATGCGATTAATCCAATGATCTTCTACCACGTAAAACCAATGATGACGTGCACTACACTATACATTCCTGCTCTCAAACCTTTCCTGCCCTATCATATCTTGAAACCCAATCCCCATCCTCCTCCTCCATCACCGACTCCCCTCTCTTCAGGCCCTTCCGCTTCCTCATCTATGTCTACTGATCCACCTCCACTTCTCATATGCTTCCTCTTCCTCTCTCTCCCCTTCAGCCTTGTCCTTCCACCTCGGTTTATCCTCCCCCTTCTTTGCATTTTGTTGGTCCTTCTTCCTCTTCATGGAGCTCTCTCCTCAAGAAACTTCCCAATAATGCTTGTTCTTACTCTCCCCAATCTTCTTCTCTGAAGTACAATGATGATGATGCGCTCATTATGCCACCTGAGGATCTCTCTGAAGGCAGGAAATATTTGGGGAATCACCTAGTCGGATTTTTCCTTGATAAGAACTTATCGTATGCTATTGTGGTTCAGCACCTGAAATTGATTTGGTGTAGCCTTGATGGCATCAAGAACGAATATGATGATAACATGTTCTTTTTTATTTTGTTGATGAGGAAAAAAGAGGGAAAATACAACTACCGATACGTCAATATCCGGACTCAACGACTCAAAGTATGGTTCATATAGTTATATAATTTATCAAGAGTCATCAAATATGTACATTGAGTCTAGTTTAGTGCTTTATTAAAATCTTTCCTCAAGAATCATCATTCATATTCAAATAAACTTGCATGCATATTTCAACCAAAATCAAGTTTTCAAAATATTGCATGGAGCGAGGCTCAAACCTGAGTCACTAGTTCAGAAGGCAAATGCTCTAACCAAATAAGCTATGATAATTTTTTGTTACATGCTGAATTCAGCTGTCTGAATGTCTTTATTCAGACAGCTGAATGCTAAAACAAATTTATTGTTTCACAATATTCAGCCGGCTGAATGAATAAATTCAGCTGGTTGAATCTGACTAAAATTAGCCTATTTTCTTGCTGTCTTCGATTTAATTCAATTCAGATGGCTGAATTGAAAAATTCAGCGGTTGAATTTTTCTAGCTGATATTTTCTTAATAGACACTTCCTTTCGTGAACAGCCTTCAGTTGCAGCCATTTCGTAGAGATCTCTTCACCAACAGTTGCAACTTCTTAATTGCTATATATTTGCATGAATTTCAAGATCAAATTACTTCACTTACTTTCTTATACGTGAATCATATTTTATAAATTAACTACTTTTTGGAATTCATGCTTACAATCACAATTCTATATTTCTAAAAGCAATTTGAAACTTCCTAATCTTCATATACACGCAACTATATACATCATACTTGAGGATAAGATTATACGAAGGGCGTACTGCAAGTGACAAATCCGTGTTATTCAAACACACAAAGTCAAGTTAAAATCCAGTTTGTAAGAAAGTCCTGTTCGATTGCTCAAGCGGTCAAAGTCCTGTTCTTTTGCTCAAACGGTCAAGTCTTATTCAGTTGCTTAGGTGGTAGAAGTACTGTTCGGTTGCTCAGGCGGTGTAAACCTATTCCTCTGGGTAAAGTGAGTGTTGCTAGTTTAATTCCAGAAGGAGTCTGCGACTAGACGTAGAACGGAAGTTCAAACCAGTATAAAAATTCCTGGGGTCATTTTACTTTACTGTTATTATTATTTTCCTCACTGGTTTTTTTTATATACTCGTATTCTGCATCAATGGATAACTTAGTTTATATCGCACTGCCGCTACATTTACATTATTTACAACTATTGGCAATTTCGATCCTATAGCATAGCAGTCACTTTTATTTGGTATTGGAGCACAGCGACTTTCAATTGGTATTTAAGCATAGTTACTTTCAATTGTTATCAGAGCATAGTTACTTTCAATTGGTATCAGAGCCTGGATTCTAGAGATCATAACAACATCCTAGAATAAATGATTACAAAGAGATCTAGTCGAGGCAATAGGAAGAGCAAGAGCAATAAAGAAAAATCAAAGGAGCAAACAAACAAATGCTTTATGGCTAAACTCAAATCTTCTGTTAGCACGTGATGAATTATTAAAAGATTGTAAAACTTTGAATAAAGTAAATACAATTTCTTTAGCTAAGTTAAAACATTGTAAGAAAGAAATTTCCAATTTAAAAGAGGAAAATAAATTTTTGATAAAACAAACTAAATGTTTTGAAAATACCGTTGAAGAATTTGTTTTACAAAAAGATTTTCCACGAAAAGAAAATGAGCAGTTAGAAGATAAAAGCAATGATCTTTTGGAGGAAATCAATGTTTTACAAAATAAAAATACATTTTTGGAAAATTCTTTAAATAATTCTAGTTCTTTAATTTTGTCTCTTGAAAAAGAGAATGAAGCTTTATTTAAAAAGAATCTAGAATTATCTAAAGAATATGAGATTTTAAAAGCTAATAATAATATTTTTCAAAAAGAGGTTTGTGATTTTAAAGCAGATTTTGAAAGATTAAATACAAAAATCATAATTTTTAATAAAGGTAAAGATATCTTATCTCCTTAGTTACAAATTCTAAAGCTCTCAGTGGTAAAAGCGGTTTAGACTAAAAACAAGCTAAAATTAAAAATAGTGCTAGATATGCATTCTTCTATAAAAAAATTAATGATACTACTAGTAACAAAGATAGTTCTAAAACCACTTTTAATCATAATAATACTTTGTTTAGAAATGATAGAAATTATTTTTCAAGTACTAAACTAATGACTAATAGTATTAAGATATGGGTTCCAGCTAATATGATTGATCATGATAAACAACTTTATATTAGCAACTACTATAAGAATGTGCTTTGTAATGAAAACTATATCTATAAAGGTTCAACCACATCAAAAGGGGTATGGTTTCCTAAAAATTAGGAAACTATAAGAACCTTGGGTGCGGCATTCTTTAAATATTAATTTTTTTTGATACCTTACATGATAAGTAGTAGTTATTTTGTTATATATTGTTCCATGGCCACACTTATGTGATCATATGAACTCTCCTTTTTGTCGATGATAAAGGGGGAGAAAGATATTGCTCTAACACTATTTGCAGGAATAAAGGATGCATATACAGATTAAGGTGGAGAAAAGTAATTATTTATACGAATATATAGCATAGATTCATGGGGAAAAATCTATAGCCCAATTACAGGAATATATTCAAGGGGAGAGATAAGTCAACAAAGCTTGTCGAAGATTCGTCCATGGCAAATGGAGTTGTCATCATCATAAAGGGGAGAATGTTGGATCATAAGTTTTGATTGCTGACATGAAACAACAATTCACGAGTCTACGACTACGACAGCATCCGGACTCAACGACTCAAAGTATGCTTCGTATAGTTATATATTTTATCATGAGTCATCAAATATGTATATAGATTCTCGTTTAGTGCTTTGTTAAAATCTTTCCTCAAGAATCATCATTCACATTCAAATAAACTTGCATGCATATTTTAATCAAAATCAAGTTTTCAAAAAATGCATGAAGCGGGGATTGAACCCGGGTCAAGTTCAAAAGGCAAGTGCTCTAACCAAATAAGCTATGATAATTTTTTGTTGCAGGCTGAATTCATCCTGCTGAATGCCTTCATTCAGATGACTGAATGCTGAAACAAATTTATTTTTTCACAACATTCAGCTGGTTGAATCTGGCTAAGATTAGCCTACTTTCTTGTTGTCGTAGATTTAATTCAATTCAGAAGGCTGAATTAAAAAATTCAGTCGGCTGAATTTTTCCAACTGATATTTCCTGAATAGACACTTCCTTTCATGAACAGCTTTCTCCTATGTAAAGAGTTGCAGCCATTTCGTAGAGACCTCTTCACTAGCAGTTGCAACTTCTTAACTGCTATATATTTGCATGAATTCCAAGATCAAACTACTTCACTTACTTTATTATACTTGAATCGTATTTTCTAAATTTTGGAATTCATACATTCATTGCTTACAATCACAATTCTTTATTTCTAAAAGAAATTTGAAACTTCCTAATCTTCATAACACACAACTACATACATCATACTTGAGGATAAGATTATAGGAAGGGTGTACTACAAGTGACAAATCCGTGTTATTCAGAACACACAAAGTCATGTTAAAATCTAGTTTGTAAGAAAGTCTTGTTCGATTTCTCAACCGGTCAAAGTCCTGTTCTGTTGTTCAGGCGGTCAAGTCCTATTCGGTTGCTTAGGCGGTAGAAGTCATGTTCGGTTGCTCGGACGGTGTAAACCAATTCCTCCGAGTAAAGTGAGGGTTGCTACTATTAATTTGAGAAAGAGTCTGGGACTGGACATAGAACGGGAGTTCAAACCAGTATAAAATTTGCTAGTTTCATTTTAGTTTACTGCTATTATTGTTTTCCTCACTAGTTTTTTTTAATATACTCATACTCTGCATTAGCAGATAACTTAGTTTATATTGCACTGCCACTACGTTCACATTGTTTACAACTATTGGCCATTTTGATCCTCTAACATAGCAGTCACTTTTATTTGGTATCGAAGCATAGCGACTTTCAATTGGTATCAGAATATAGTTACTTTCAATTGGTATCAGAACATAGTTACATTCAATGGCATCATCAGAGGTTAAATTCTCATTATAACAAAATGGCATCCTATTATAGACTGCGTTAAGGAAGAAATTAGATCAATTCCTTTATGCGTTCATTTCAGTATTAGCCTCTTGGTCCCTGGATGGAATTGATTAATTGGCGAACCATGTTCGTAGAGTGATATGTTTTGACGAACCCACCGAGAGGTTGAATTGATTGGAATTTGCAATGGTTTTAATTGAGATCGAGCTAATGGAATTGTAGCTACATCAAATTTTCTCGCATATAGTAAAATTGCTTCTATGGATGTAAAGTATAATTGGAAACTTCACATTTGCACACACAACAAAGTATTTGGCCACATATTAGAATTGTTCCCCAGTGTGATACACTAGTGTAATGTGTTTGCGCCAAAATTGGCCACAAACCCCAAATGTAATGAAAGCACCAGTATTTACACACAAATCCTTAGTATCTCATCACGGATCTAAGATCTTGATGATGTAGAGAGTAAAAATAAAGAAATAAAAAAATTCAAATGAAAGAAAGTAAGAAAAGACACAAGATTTATAGTGGTTCGGCTATCTCCGGCCTACGTCCACTTTGAATTGATCATTTTATTCCTTTTATACTATAATTACAGTTATAATCCTTTGAATATCAATAACAAAATGGTAGAGTTTTGCCAGAGAAGAAGAAGACGATCCCCCTTCTTTGTTGCAATGGAGGTGCTATTTATATGTGCGGAGCTGGAAATATTTGCCTTGAATCTTGGAATACCCTTTCTCATGTGAAGGTGGCCCCACATAATTGATCCAAAGTGGTTTAGGATCAATCCATTTTGTCTTCATATCATCAAGAAATGGTCCAACCGAGCAGAGATCGATCATGGTCATTCTTGAGATGTTATGCAAACTTCTGGGAAAATTTCATAGCATTTGGATTTGTTATTTGAGAGTTATGATTGATCCAAGATTGAGATTGTTAGGAAGGCTGAAGCTTCGTATCGATCACCTTCATATCCATCATACCACCATCCATCGAGTCTTGTGCCTTGATCCATGCGATGTGCTCCTTCCCTCGACTGGTTCCTTCGAATCGTTCAATACGAATGTGATCGATACAAAATGGCTCCTGAGTGCTTTTTGTATCCATCCAGCATCCTTCTTTCGTATTGGTCCAAAGCGTTCTGGTGAAGCATATGCCTTCGTATCAATCTGAATTGGATTGTACGTATTGTGACGATCTGAAGCAAGGTGCAAATTTTGTTGTCTATATCCATATCCATCTCGATCGATATGAAAGCACCGATATGAAAGCATCGATATGGATGTATTGATCCGAACCATACTTCCATGTCCACCTTGACTGATACAAAAGTATCGATACGAATTAGTTTTCTGTGAATATTTATCCATCCATAACTCAAGCATACAAACTCTGACTGACCTAAAATTCGAAGTGTAGCCTCATTGAGCCTTGTTTATCATTCCTGATCGATCCCACCATGATTGGAGTTTGGTCCAATTTTAACGGTTTCGATGATATCTATGTTTCCAATCGATCTCCAATCCTAATATCCTTCCTTTTTAGCCAATTTGTTGATATCCCAGCCTTGACCAAAAGGTGGGGTAACATTTGCCCCCTAAAACATGCCTTGCAGCAGGAAGGCGTGTTTTGAATAGCATTAAGTTCGATATCCAAAGCCCATATTCCGTCCATAGCCATACCATTCGATCCATAATCTAATCCATTACCAAACCGTTTTATCCAAGTGCCAAAGCCATATCCTTATCCAAATCCATGACTACTCCAAGTCGAGATCCGATTTCGAATACAGTAACCAAATCCTTAGCCAATCCCATATCCATTCGAGCCCGACAACCGAGTTCTAATCCATCCATCTCAGTAACCAATTATTTAATCCATGACCTCTCCGGGTCGATATCCAAATCCAGGACCGCTCTGGCCTTTAACCAAATCCCAGACCACTCTGAGTTCATGCCCAAATCCTTCACTATTCATAGTCAATTTCGAAATCCATAACCTCTTTGGGTTCTTGCCAAGCATAATCCACACTCAATGACTTGTATTAAGCAATGCCTTGGCATAAGTCTAAGATCAATGGTGATCCTGGTTCAGTGTCCCTTAATGCTGAGTAATGCCGTGGCTTAAGTCCTAGATTGAATCCTGGTCTCTCCGGACCCTTGCCGAGCATAGTCCATACTCGATGAACTGAATAAGCCGATTCACCATGCTCAGATGAAGCAAATTACCCCTTGCCAAGCATAATACATACTCGACGATCTTTTTACCAAAAACCAGATAAAAATCCAATCGAAATCCAATTCGAAATCCAGATCAAATCCGAAAACCAAAAATCCATATCAAATCCAAATCAAGATCCAAACCAAAAGACAAGCATCCAAACCAAAATCCAAACCAAAAAATCAACAAAACCAAGAGTCCAAACTGATCTACAAAACCAAACTAGAAAAACGAAAATGTCCATTTTTCACAAACCAAAGAATCATGGTTTATCATCATCTCAGAGCACGCCTAGGGGTTATCTCCATCCCCGCGCATGAGTAAGTGACTTAGCCGCCTGCCCAGAGTTTGCAACTTATTCCATACCACCCCAATCAGTCGATGACCAACCGACCATCATTCCTGGGCCACGCGCCATCGTTGTTTGTGGCAGACGTTGGTTGCTCTTGTTCCGCAGCATTTCGAGTCCTAGCATGTTGCCGCAACTGACCACTCCTTACGTGCTCCTCGATTATATCTTTTAGATGCCTGTAGCTATTTGTATTATGCTCGTCCAGGTCATAAAAGAGACAGTGCCTTCCCAATTCCCTCTCGTGTTTCGAGGTTTTCCTCCTTGTTGGCCTTCGATAAGGAAGGCAATCCCGAGTTTTCATGTATATTCATTCCAATGTCTCATTCATTCCCGTGTAAGTGGGGAATTTGGGTTCTCCCCGGTGCTTCCTTGCACTATCAAAATCGTTATCCGACTTCCTCTTCCCTTTATCCTTATCCTTGCTCATGCTTTCATCGGATGGTCCTCCATCCTTGACCATGTTTACATCTTTTAGTTTCATATCCAAACTTGCATCCTCTTGTCGAAGAAATCTCTCGACCTCATGAAAGAATTCACTGAGATCCATTGTTGGATCCCATAACAATGATATTTTGAAATCTGAGTTATCCCTAAAACCCGACACGGCCACCATTACAACCATTAATGGATCAGGCCGATTCACCGAAGCAACCGCCGCATTAAATCGAGCTAATAAAGTGTTTAATGACACTCCTCTCCTTTGTTTTACTGACGTTAGTGTCATCACATTTTTTGGACTTTTCATATGAACCTGAAACTGCTTCAAAAACTTGTCCACCAGTTATGTCCATGTCCTAATAGATGCATTTTCCAACTGCCTGAATCACATAGCAACTATATCCGTCAAGTACATCGAAAACATTGGGCCAAAATTTCCTCCGATGCCCCTAGCACTTCCATGTATCTTGTGTACCTCATCAAATAATTGGTAGGATCAGTCTTACCATTGTATACTTCCAGAGTATGCAGCTTGAACTCTGGTGGATTCCTAGCCATCCTGATGTTACGGTTGAATGGAATCATATTTACTCCTTCCAGATCTCTGTTCGTCGGACCTCCATGCATAGTTCGCCTGATAATTTCAGCCAATCCAGTGTTGTCCACCAAGAGTTACCCCTATCTTCATTTCCTAATTGCCCCCCAAGTCGTTGAGGGAATTCTGGTACGTACTCCTCGTCATGCACTCCTATATTCCTGTTGGCGCCAAGCTATGCAGCGTCTCCTGGCATTCTTCCATGAATTGGTCCAGTATTACATGGGGGTGTATTCCCGAGTCTAGATCCATCCAAACTGGTAGTTGAGTGCTGATTCCCGCTGCCGAACTGCTCTATATGGTTGTCTGTTGAGTCCCTTTGAACCAGCTCCATGGAACTGTGCTCCGACAGCTCCTGTTGCTCTTACCTGTTGTTATCCCGCATTTTGGAAAGGCCGAGATACCAAGGAACTGATTGAAAACCAAGGATCACTCTTCCTGAATATCAAGCCTACACAAGTTCACTATGGATATCGATGAATTTTTTCCGAGTCTAGATCGAGCTACAATTGATAGGACATGACAAGCAAAGCCATAAAGGCTAGCATTTCAAATTTCAAGTCAATCTGAGTTCATATGCTCATGTTATGATCGATTCAATCTATAGGAAACGGCCCAGCTTTCGTATCCATCGCTATGGTTGATTTTCGAATCCATCATCGAACTCCGGTTAGAATCGATCACGTTCGTATCGATCAGGTTCCAGCAACTTCGTATCCATTGAAGTGCCTTAGTTCGTATCGATCAACTTCATATCCATCGAAGTACCTCAGTTTGTATCGATCAACTTCGTATCCATCGAAGTACCTCAGTTTGTACCGATCGAGTTTGAATCCATCGTGAAGCCTCAATTCGACTCGATCTCATTCGAATCCATCGGCAGATAGCCCACTTCGCATCCATCAACTACGGCAACGGATGCTGCTTCGCATCCATCGTAGAAGCCTCTCTTTGTATCCATCAGATAGCTGCTGTTCGTATCCATCAGGTCACCTTACCTCATATCCATCAAAAGGCTCCAGTTCGCATCAATTCACTTCGTATCCATTGAGACGCTACATGGTTCGTATCCATTAGTAGTTCGTATCCATCGATGACTGCTATTCGAATCCATGAGTGAAGCCTTCATTTGAATCCATCAAGTCAACAAACCTGGGTGACGTGTCATCCCTCGATACGAACAAGGCAAGATATATGGAGTCGATGCGGTCAACTCGGAGTAAATACTGGATCGAGGCGAAGATTGCGCTCCACGTCATCATGAAGGCGCGTGCCATCATCGATTCGAAGCAATCGATTCGAACCAAATAGCCTCCGAGAAATTCCATTTCATATCCACTATATCTCAAAATCTACCAATCCAAAAATAATGAAATTTTCACAAGAGATTGCCTACATGCCAAGGAGTGTTCCCACCAAATTTCAGCTTGATTGGATGTAATCTTGATCGATACGAAACGAATTCGTATCGATCACAGATCGACTCGAAATTTCTGAGATTGGTCGCATGGGCCCACTCACGTGCCATAAAAAATCTCCCAAAGTTTGAGCGAAGTCTCAGCCTCCTACGCCTATAAATAGATCCCCAAAGCCTATAGAAAAAGGGACTTTTGGGATTCGAAGCGCTCAGACCCTGCCGGATCGAGATCTACACCGTATTCTTGCTGTCAATTTCGAATTTCTAGTTGTAACTTGCTATTGATTATTGTAACCACTTGTAATCATTGAAAGAGAATCAATAAAACTACTAAAAACTTCATAGTGGACGTAGGCAACACGCCGAACCACTCCAAATTGCTTGTCTGTGCATTTACTTTCCTGTTTATTGGAGTTTTTGTTAAATAATTCTCATTTTCAATTTATATTCTTCATTATTATCTCTTCAAAAACTTCTGAAGAGTGTTGTGACCAATTTTGGAGCAAAAACTTTGGTGCTTTCATTGAGAGTTGAACTCAGGTTTTCTCCTGCTCATTGGATCTGTCGTCGATACCGGATTGAATAAATCTAAGAGAGAGATCCAGATCACTAATTCAAGTTCCTCCCCCTCTATTCAGATTTGCATAAAATCTAAGAAAGGAATTCAACCCTCAAGATGGTTACCACAAGGAACACCTCTAACGCTATCAATCAAGAAGACCAGGATAGGCAGAATCCTGCGCCACTACCTCACTCTAACCAAGACGCTACTGGACACTCGGAACCATCAGGTCCAGTAACCAGACAAGAGTTTCAGCTGCTGCTTCAAGAGCTGACCCAAAGTCAGCAATAATTAACAGCAGCTACGCGTCAATGCCGAGCTAATCAACCAACTGAATCGTCAGAAGCGAAGGAGATCCGAAAGAGATCATGCTTCTCACTCCTCCAGCGAAAGTTCTTCCTCTTCTGATTATCATCATCGATCTCTACGACCCCGACTGGATGGGGATCACATACAAACTGCTGGATATCAACCAGCAATGATCGATGGACAACTAAGAGTTGGTTCATCAGCCAGTTTACCAGCCGAGCCCTCCTCCCGAGGGGGTACCGCTCCTCACTACACCATAGAATACCGTGCCACTAACATCGCGGCTGAACCAGAAGTCGATGCCCATGATCAGCCAGGTCTGGACCGCCGTCAGCATGGGCGTACTCTTGAACCGTACGTCCCAGAGGACTATGAGCCAAGAATGCAAAATTTGGATCGTCAACAACATCTGGTCCAACCCCAGAATGTGGGATTCAATCACACTCCTGCGCAAGCCGCACAGAACTTACGAATGCCGGATCTTCCGACCATGATACGTCTGATAATCCGTGAAAGCCAGGGTCTCACAAACAACGATTGGGGTATTTCCTAAAGTCATACTCCTTTTACGGACGATATTCTTACTGTTGAACCTCTACGGCGATTCAGGATGCCGACTCTACCCATGTACAAGGGAAATTTCAAACCCAACCAGCATATTCTGAAATATGAATGGTCGATGAGCGCTGCTAGAGCTGACGATGCAATGAACTGTCGTAGTTTCCCCATCTCCCTGGGGGGCATCGCTACCATGTGGTTCACTCGACTGCCACCTTGATCCGTCTCTTCCTTCGACCAGTTGGCCACAAAGTTTGTTGAGCAATTCCGCATGCACGTCGCAAGGCCAAAACACGTCAACACTCTATCTAGCGTCACTCAAGCTCCTTGAGAGACGCTCAGACACTACTTAGAGAGATTCTATGCTACATGTGTGGAAATCAGCAATCCGAACGATAACTCCATCCTTATGGAGTTTGGCAACTGGTTGACTGGAAAACCACCTGCATCGTTGGACTGTTTCCACGCTAAGGCGGCTCAATTCCTAAGAAGGGAAGATGCGAAACAGACTAGGAAGCAGGCTGTGCAGGGCAAAGCATGGAAGGAATCCAAAGCAATGTCACAATCAAACAGTCCGGTGAGAGCTCCGGAAAAGTTCGTTTGAACCTTCATAACAAACAAACCCAGCGAAGAGAGGACGTGAATCAAACTAGGAAACGAGATCAGAATCGCGGCCCACGGTGCAAGAATCTTATGTTTGACAGTTACACTCCTTTGAATACATTGCTGGAGAACTTGTATTTACAACTCTGTAATACAATGCAATACAAAAAACCTGCTCCAAAACCGTCGTCAGAAAGGCAAATCCAGATGGGAAAATTTTGCAGGTTCTATGAAAGCTACGGGCACAATACAAATGAATGTCGTCACTTGCAAGATCTCTTAGAAAAATTGATCAGAGAAAGGAAGCGGGAACAGTCTGTGCGGGTGCCGCAGCCTGAAGGAGCGGACCCAACAAATCAAAATAATGAACCCGATCGACCGAGACATGGGACTCTACCTATCCCCGTGGGAGACTAGTGATAAACGCCATCAATGGCGGACCCACTTTGTCAGGATCCTGGAATGACGAGAATCTTCGTTACTGTTACACATTACAGGCTTTATTCAGTCTATGAATACTTTGCAATTTCCTTTACATTCTAAAGTTTGAATTTGTAATAAGGCACCGACTTTGCCATGTTTTTCCGTCCAGCAATAAATTACTATCTCTTCAAGCCAGAGCTGTGATTCACCGAATGCGACGTTCAACAATCACGATGTACGAAGAGCTAAGTTATATCGCACGATGGAATTTATTCAAATAACGAGTGACTGTGATACGACCGGCCACTCACTAAGTGAAACCTCAGCTCGGGGGCAAGCCATCACATCAAAGGCTGAACTGGATCGACACATGACAGTCCTACAACTAACTCCAAATTCCCAGAGTGTGAATTGGAGTATAAACGTCAACTCTGGGTTCCCTGAGTGCGAATCGGAGTATAAACACTAAATCCACTTTCCTATAGTGTGAATTGGAGTACAAACATCAACTCTAGGTTCCCAGAGTGCGAACCGGAGTATAAACACTAACTCCACTTTCCCAGAGTGCGAATTGGAGTACAAACATCAACTCTAGGTTCCTAGAGTGCGAACCGGAGTATAAATACTAACTCCAAATTCCCAGAGTGCGAATTGGAGTACAAACAAAAAGTCTAGGTTCCTAGAGTGTGAACTGGAGCATAAATCCTAACTCTATTTTCCCAGAGTGCGAATTGGAGTATAAACATCAACTCTAGGTTCCCAGAGCGCGAACTGGAGTATAAACACTAACTCCAAACTCCCAGAGTGCGAATTGGAGTATAAACATATAAATGCAATTCTGGAGAGGGTGGACCCGTCTGCCTAACGACTTCAGCTGTATCCTAACCAAGTTTGAGGAGGATGGATCCATCCGTCTAACGACGTCGCTTGTTAACTCGGGGTGGATGTGATCCGACCATCCACGATCCCGATAAATCCATCATTCCCAGAGTGTGAACGAATTTTTAAAAAGCCCAAACAGATGTGACTGACCATCTGTCGGCTAACTCCAAGTTCCCAGAGCGTGAATTGGAGGATTAACATCAATTCCAGGTTCCTGGAGTGCGAACCTAAACATACATGCTAACTCCAAATTCCCAAAGCATGAAGTGGAGCATTAACATCAATTCCAGGTTCCCGGAGTGCGAACCCAAACATACATGCTAACTCCAAATTCCCAGAGCGTGAAGTGGAGCATTAACATCAATTCCAGGTTCCCGGAGTGCGATCCCAAACATACATGCTGACTCCAAATTCCTAGAGCGTGAATTGGAGCATTAACATCAATTCCAGGTTCCCGGAGTGCGAACCGAAAAATGCAAATGCCAACTCCAAATTCCAGGGCATGAAGTGGAGTATAAACATCAATTCCAGGTTCCCGGAGCGCGAACCAAAATATAAATGTCAACTCCAAATTCCCAGAGTGCGAATTAGAGTACAATTACCAAGTCAAAGTTCCCGGCGTACGAACTGTGTTACAAAAATCGATAACTCTCGAATTCCCAAAGCGCGTACCAGATTATCGATCACATATTATCCTAAGTCCCTGGAGTGTGGACATGTGCTCAAGATTTGCAATAGGTGCGATCGACCACCGAAATACAAATGTCGTTCCCCGAAACTGGGGGCAAAAAACTTAAGTGTTAATCACTAACCGAAGCAATACAATGTCCAAAATTCAACTCATTCATCAATCACGACGTGTGATCAAGATTTTCAGACTTGACAAATAAAACAGACTCAACTTGAAGGTAGAAACACCACAAGTACACTGGACGGAAAGCCAAATACTGAAAATACTTAAGCACAAAAGAAATGAGAGTTGAAGCAAAGAAACTAAATGTCATTTCAACTAACTGCATGTGAAGATCCATATACAAGTTATTCCAAAAATTCCTACTAGTAGGGGGTCGAGCTTGCATCTATACATGGCCTATGAAAGAAAAATAAAAGCAACTTCCTAACTGCCAAAAATGTGCCAGAGGGGAATTATCTACTTTTTCTTCTTAAACTTGTCGGAGTCGAATGTTTTAATGCGTAAAAGTTCTCTAAGTTCGTCTAATTTCAACTTGGAATCGGTCGCCGCAGTTCAAATTCATATCGAGTCAAAGATGCATCATTTTTCGTATCGACCATGTTTGAATCGATACATTCGTATCGATCAGATTCAACTCGATACATTTCAAATCGATCGATAACAAAGGCTCAGGCTCGCATTGATGTGTTTCGTATCGATCAGTTTCGACTCGATACGCTCGTATCGATCAAGTTCGAGCCAAGTACTCACATCGATCATTCCAGATCGACACGAGCTCCAACCATCTTCGATTGATGTGAACCTCTTCATCCCACTTAACTTTTCGATCGATACGAACATCGATACGAAATCATATGATCTGGATCGATTCGAAAACTCCTATTCCAAATCGACACAAGACAGAGGTAAAGTGATTCCTCCATTCCTCCTTCTTCTCCAAAGGGCCTCAACTCCGTGGCCATGCTCTATCCACAATCTTGCTCTCACTTGTCCAAATCTCAAATTCATCAAAACCGGTCAAGTAATGGATCGATGCGAATGCTCCTTTCGAATCCATCGAACTTTGTCTTCATCGAGACGAAGTTACCATAGGACTTTATCGATTCGAAATACATAATGAAGGCTGCACTAAAAGCATCAAATTCCATCGATTCGAAGTGTCTATTTTGCAACCATCAACTCACGACAGTGCATCGATACGAACAATCATTTTGTATCCATCAATTCGACTCGCATCGATATAAAAAACTACTTTTCAACCTTTTACATCGATTCAGGAGAGGATCGATACAAGAGGATAGTCCAAACCAACCATCAAGCATTGTTTCAACTCGAATTTCAAATCGTTTCAGGAGAGAATCGATACGAAATCTGATAACAAACTAAACTGGCAACGACTCGTGAACACGCAACGTTAACGAGAGTCAAGTTAACATATATGCATATATGTCAGACTAATATTCGATTTTCAACATTCACAAGGATCGAATACTCATCTCATCACGATTACGACGACAAACAACTAATCACTATCACACAGCAGTCAGTTACAGCAATACAGGATGCAACTTTCAACGAAAAAATACGATGATTATTCAAAGAGAAAATGCAGCTTTTCAAAGCACGTCATGCTTCCACAAGACATACTTTGGAGGGAAAATGTTATCCTGCCTTTTGGCAAGGCCGAGATACCAAGGAACTGATTGAAAGCCAAGGATCACTCTTCCTAAATATCAAGCCTACATAGGTTCACTATGGATATCGATGAATTTTGTCCGAGTCCAGATTGAGCTACAATTGATAGGACATGACAAGCAAAGCCATGAAGGCCAGCATTTCAAATTTCAAGTCAATCCGAATTCATACGCTCATGTTATGATCGATTCAATCTAGAGGAAACAACCCAGCTTTCGTATCCATCGCTATAGTTGATTTTCGTATCCATCATCGAACTCCGGTTCGAATCGATCACATTCGTATCGATCAGGCACCAGCAACTTCATATCCATCAAAGTGCCTCAGTTCGTATCGATCAACTTCGTATCGATCGAAGTACCTCAGTTCGTATCGATCAACTTCGTATCCATCGAAGTACCTCAGTTCGTATCGATCAAGTTTGAATCCATCGGGAAGCTTCAATTCGATTCAATCTCATCCGAATCCATCGGCAGATAGCCCACTTCGCATCCATCAACTAAGGCAACAGATGCTGCTTCGCATCCATCATAGAAGCCTCTCTTCGTATCCATCAGACAGCTGTTGTTCGTATCCATCAGGTCACCTTACCTCATATCCATCAAAAGGCTTCATTTCGCATCAATTCACTTCGTATCCATTGAGATGCTACGTGGTTCGTATCCATTAGTAGTTCGTATCCATCGATGACTGCTATTCGAATCAATGAGTGAAGCCTTCATTCGAATCCATCAAGTCAACAAACCTGGGTGACGTGTCATCCCTCCATACGAACAAGGCGAGATATATGAAGTCGATGCGGTCAACTCGGAGTAAATACCGGATCGAGGCGAAGATTGCGCTCCATGTCATAACGAAGGCACGTGCCACCATTGATTCGAAGCAATCGATTCGAACAAATCGATTCGAACCAAACAGCCTCCGAGAAATTACATTTTGTATCGACTATATCTCAAAATCTACCAATCCAAATGCAATGAAATTTTCACAGGAGATTGCCTACATGCCAAGGAGTGTTCCCACCAAATTTCAGCTTGATTGGACATCATCTTGATCGATATGAAATGAATTCGTATCGATCACAGATCGACTCGAAACTTTCTGAGATTGGTCGCATAGGCCCACTCACGTGCCAGAAAAAATCTTTCGAAGTTTAAGCGAAGTCTCCGCCTCCTATGCCTATAAATAGAGCCCTAGAGCCTACGAAAAAGGGACTTTTGGGATTCGAAAGCGCCCAGACCCTACCGGATCGAGATCTACACCGTATTCTTGCTGTCAATTTCAAATTTCCAGTTGTAACTTGCTGTTGATTGCTGTAACCACTTGTAATCATTGAAAGAGAATCAATAAAACTGCAAAAAACTTCATAGTGGACGTAGGCAACACGCCGAACCACTATAAATTGCTTGTCTGTGCATTTACTTTTTTGTTCATTGGAGTTTTTATTAGATAATCCTCATTTTCAATTTGTATTCTTCATTATTATCTCTTCAAAAACTTTCGAAGAGTGTTGTGACCAATTTTGGTGCAAACACCTGTCCAAACTGTCTAAAAAGGTTTTGCATCATCTCCTCCTGCCTTCTCAGCAACCTTTCCTACATGGAATCCATCATCGTCTTCATATCATCCCTTGTGATGTAAGTAGATGCCCGATCTACTCTAGCTTCCAAGCCTCTTGACTTCCCTCTTGATGGCTCATCTTTGGTAATCCCCTTTTGGTCGATTGCCTAGCCATGTTTCCTTCTAGATCCGATCCTTTGGCTTTCCAAATCTGAATTCCAAATCCGATATAAGAGGTGCTACTCAGTGAAAGCACCAAAATGTTTTCACCGAAATTTGCCATAAACCCCAAATGTAATGAAAGCACCAATGTTTAAACACAAATCCTAAGTATCCAGTAATAGATCTCATATCCAAATGAAGTAGAGAGTAAAAATGAAGGAGTAACAAAATTTAAATGAAACAAAGTATGAGAAGATATAAGATTTATAGTGGTTCGGCTATCTCCGTTCTACCACATAGGTCCATTCTCCACCTAATACATCTGCATCTCCTTGTAATGATTGAAAAAATTGGCTGCTGGAACATTAGGGGTGCCAATGACATCTCTAAACATATGCAAATTCTTGAGTACATTGATACAAATAATCTCCACATGGTTGCTATAATGGAAAATAAACTCAATGCTGATAACATTTTGCAAGTATGCAAGATCATCAAACCTAATTGGAACATTCTTCGTAACCTTCTACATGCCCCTTTTGGTAGAATTATAATCCTCTTTAATCGAAAACCTTCTGTCTATTTGAGATTCACTCCTCTTACCAAATCTGTCACTACTCAATCACTCACATTCCCGATAACATTATTTTTAACTGCTCCTTTGTCTATGCTTATAACTCTCCTTCACCTCATAATTCTTTTTAATCGAAAATTTACCTTCTCAAGTCCAACATCCCTTGGATCATCTTAGGAGACTGTAACTATATGCATGCCTCTTTTGATAGAATAGGTGGTAAGCCCTTAGTCGATTGTGATTTGATTCCTCTACAACATGCCACTCTTCTTGTTGAGATTTCTAAAACTTCTTCCTCTAGTTTTTCTTCACTTGGAGCAATAAATCTAGAAGTGGCATTAAAACATATAATAGAATTGACAAAGCTTTCTTTAATGCTCCTTCTTCTAAATTATGATGTAATCTATATTCCAATGCTTTACTTCCTAACATCTCTGATCATTCTCCTCCACCTTTGGTTCCCTCCTTCCTTGCCCTTCCTTCTAGCTTCAAGTACTTTAGTAACTGGGCTACTTATCCTGATTTCCACCATTTTATCTCTAATGCGTGGGCTTTTCCATGATATTGGCAATCCCATGTTGGTTCTTCAAAAGAAACTCAAAATCACTAAGTCTTCTTTGAGAGTGTGGAGTAGTGATGTTTTATGAAAGGGAAAAAATATCAATTGTTAAAAAATGATGCTCAATGATATTCAAACTGAATTAGTTAATAACCCTTTTAATGCTGACATTTCCATGCTGGAGCATCTCATTTCTGCTACTCTGATGTGTACACACAAAGAAGAAGCTCTGATGCAAAGGTAAAAGACTACAGATAGATGTGATATTTTTAGTAACAAAAATACTGCTTATTATCACCAATATCTCAAGTCAAAATATCATAGATCCATTATTCATTCTATTATGGATGATGATGGTAACACTTTCACTAATCAAAGTACAATAGGTAACGCTTTTGTTAGCCATTGCAAGAGAATTTTTGGGTGCATCCTTGAAAACAGTATTTGTGAAGACACTTTACAGTCCATTCCTTTCAACAAGCTATCTAATGATTAAGTTTCTCTTATTTGCTCTGAATTCTCCCGTTCTGATATTAAGGATGCATTATTCTCAATTGATACTACATCCTTTAGTTGTCCTGATGGGTTTAATTCCCACTTCATCTCTACTTGGAGCATTATTCAACATGACTTTTTAAATGCCATAGATAATTTTTTCAAGTCCAACAAGATGTTTTCTGCCATCAACACCGCTGTTATCTGCCTCATTCCAAAAGTGAATGGCCTTAACGATGTGTCTACCTACAAGCTATAGGTTGTTGCACCATCATTTACAAGTGCATTTCCAAATTGCTTGTGTCTAGGATTTAAGCTGTGCTACCTAACCTTATCTCCTTTAATCAATCTGCCTATGTTTCAGGCCATAGCAATGTCGACAACATTCATCTATGTCATAAGTTTATTACTGGCGACAAGAGGAAAAATATTAGCCCTAGATGCTGCGTTAAATATGACATCAAAAGGGCTTTTGACACCTATCACTAGCGTTCTAAAACACATGAACTTCCCTCCTAAATTTATCGATTATGTTTACACTTGCATATCCTCTACCTTTTTCTCTGTTAATGTCAATAGTCACTCTCATGGCTACTTCAAAAGGCAATAAGGGTTGATACAAGGTGATCGCAACGGTTCCTATCTATTCATCATTGTTATGGAAGCTCTTACACTCTCCTCAGCAAATAGACTGATTAAGTCTCATCCTAAATATAGAACTCCTATCATTGCAAGCCTTTGCTTTGCTGATGATCTCCTTGTGTTCACCAAACCCTCCAATTTGTCATTAACTAGCCTAACTGTTGCACTCAACACCATCTACAATGCTACTGGCCTTGGGGTAAACTACAAAAAGTCTGCCATCTTGATTTCTAGCATAAATGTGTAACTCAAAATGTAGTTGCTTCTACCCATAACCACATCCTTATTAATCATGGAATGCACTATTTTGGTATCCATCTCACCTCCACTAGAATAAAAATAACCCCATTGTCAAAGTCTATATGAAAAGATTACCATCAAACTTGGTTCTTAGATTAGAAATTTCCTCACTGCTACTGGAAGGCTAACTATTGTGCATCATTTTCTCCGTGCAAGAATACTACTCTAGGAATTTATCCACCTAAAATTCTCTTGCACATGATTGAGAGAGCCTGCTCTTATATTTTATGGCGTGGCAGCACTTTCTCTGCTAAACCAAATCCCATTGCATATTTCAAACCAATGAGACCTCTTTAGTAAGGTGGTCTTGCTATTAAATGTTTGGTTTCATGGAACATTGTTGTCACTTCTAAGCACATAGACTCATTATTGATAAATGATCTCCTTACCATCATATATATATATATATATATATATATATATATATATATATATATATATCTAACACATCTTAGCCATTACTGCTTCAAGAATTAATCAGAACCGTTCATTGTTAAAATGAGTTCATGGGCCCAAAAGCCCATCACCAAACTGCAATCTTATTCTTTATTTCAGAGAGAATATGTATATAAATAAGCATTGTAATCACATATTGCATAACTGAGATTATTACTATAATCATTTTTCAATACAATTCAATTTCCTCTTTCATCATCTCTACAATATAATAATTCTTTCAAAATTCTTATATGGTATCAGAGCCTATTCAAGAAACTGCTTAATAGCAAAAACAAAAGAGAAGAAGGAGTACTAAAATTCATTAGATAAATCATCATCACCTGAGTTCTATCTCTTATCGTAGATTCAAATCTCATCATCTAAGAGATTGATCCAGCACCTGAATCCCATGCCTCGCCAGCTTGCGACTCTGGCTGCAACAAGATTCAATACTGAAACTTGAAAGAAAGCAATCAAAATCTCAAAAACTCAGATCAAGAAAGTATTACCTGAAGATTTGACCAGGCAACTAAGTACTCGGCATTTGCATACTGTTCGGCATTTATGAATCATTCAGCATCCAGAACGCACGGCATTCAGGAACGCTCGTAATTTAGGAGCGTTCGGCATTAGAGAGCGCTCGGCTTCCAGAGTCGTCTGGCACAACCAATTCGTTCGGCACTCAAGTTTGTTCGGCATCTATGGGATGGTCGGCATGCAAGATCTTTCGACATTGAGTGTTGTTCGGTATTGTATATCGTTTGGCATCTACGGATGTTCGGCATGGCAGAGCCATTCGGCATGGCAGAGAAATTCGGCATTCCATACCGCTCGGCATCAAAACCTTGTTCGGCATATCACTTTGTTCGGCACAAATCATGTTCGGCATAACTTTGTTCGGCAAGAAGATATCGTTCGGCATTCATGCCTTATTCGGTATTTTTCCGTTCGGCACCTATGGATCGGCACACGGAGATTACTCTTTTTGGGCCAAGATACTCGGCTACCTGGCCCACCAGGGAAGTCCAACCCATCTTCGACTATAAATAGAGAGGCAAGGGCACAGTGAAATGAACCTTTTTTTGAGAATACTAGGAAAACTTTACCGCATTCAAGGCTCATTCAAGACTTATCTTTTTTGCTTAGCAATTGTATTCAATATAATTGGTATACGGATTGTATCTTTAATCGATTATCGAGAAAAGCAATAAAGATTAACCTTAAAGTGGACGTAGGCAATTATGCCGAACCACTATAAATCTGGTGTTCGTATTTTATACATTTAACTCTACATATTATCCTCTGTTTAACTTTACTCTCTTCATTAATCTCTCTACACAATCTCTCTTAAGGGTGTTAGTGACAATTTCTGGTGCTAACATTTTGGTGCTTTCACTGAGAACCGAATTCTCAGTACGATAGGATCTACTTTGTAGCTACTGGATTGAAAAATCCCCCGAAGGAGATCCAAATCATTTACAAGACATCTATTGATTCTACTCAGAGTTACAACCGACAACTCTTCCATGGGGAGACCACGAACTAGATCGGCTTCTCACAACGCAGATGTCCATGAAACTGCTTGTGCGTAACAAGTTAGGCCTAGCAACCAGCAAGCGATTCAAGGAACGTGGCCATTCACTCAGAACCAAGCGAAGGTCGTTTTTCGAACAAAGTTCAACGATTTGATAAGAGAACTCAGGGAAAGTAGAAGGCAACTTGCTGAGCAGATTCAAGCCAAAACTAATCTCATGGCTCAACTTGCCCAGCAGCAGCATCAGAATGCTAGAAGTAGTCCTGCTCCTTATTCTGAATCTGATAGCTCGACCTCAGTTGATGAACCTCCTACGCGGGCGTAGGGATGAAGCTGCACAAGTAGGTGCGACCGATCGATCCGTCAGGGATCAGGCACACGATGAGACCAGATGCCCGGATCACCAAGACCCAAATCAAGCAGGACATCAACCCACACGGTCCCATGGAACGGAACTCAACCTCCCACCCTTCATACAAACTCCGAATTTATCAGCCATGGTCAAGCAGTTGATGAGAGAGAGCGAAGGCCTGACCAACGAAGATTGGGGAGTGTCCAGAAATCATACTCCATTCACAGATGTTATCCTACAGGATGAGTACCCCAAGAAATTCAATATGCCGAACATCCCAGCCTACGAAGCGAAGACTGACCCTAGGCAACACGTGATGAGGTACGAATGGATGATGGATTCGGCAAGGGCAAATGACGCAACTAAGTGTAGGTGTTTCCCAATCACTCTGTCCGGGATCGCCACTATGTGGTTTACTCGGCTTCCTCGGCGATCTATATCCAGCTTCGACGAGTTAGCGTTGAAATTTTTTGAACAATTCAGGATACATGCTACCCGTCCAAAGGACGTTATGTCATTATCAAGCGTAACCCAAGCTCCGGGAGAGTCTTTGAAAGCATACTTACAGAGGTTTCATGTTGTCGCCACTGAAGTTAGCAATCCTAACGACCATGCAATTTTGATGGCGGTAATGCGCAGTGTACATCCAGATTCGGAGTTTAGAGATTGATTGGCGGGAAAGCCCCTAGCTACATTGGAACAATTCTATGCCAAAGCTCATCAGTTCATACGGAGGGAGGAGGCTTGTTGGACGAGACGAGATAAGGCACCAGGGCCTGTTCTGGAGACTGTGAAAAGTAGCATCGCCATGAAGCAGTCCGACGATAGTTTGGGAAAAGTCCAAGTCAACATCCAGAACAAGCTTGGGCAGTCCAAAGGATCCAGAGGTGGGAATTCCAGAAAGAAAAGAGAAGCAGGGAAATGGAAGCCAAGAATTCCGACCTACAATGAATACACCCTGTTGAATACTTCTCTTGAAAACATTTATCTATCTACCTTAACACCTTTGAATACAGAAAGTCGCATCCAACGGAGTCCACTGAAGAACAGAAACAGATAGGAAAGTACTGTCGCTTCCATGAGACCCATGGGCACAATACTGAGGAGTGTAGCCACCTCCATGACGTCATAGAAAAGTTGATCAGATAGAAAAAATTGCTGGAATTTGTCAAAAACCCGCAAGATGGAAGGCAAGAAACATCAGACCCTGGACGCGGGCCGGTTCCACGCCAGCCAGAACAACCTACTCGGACTATGGGTAGATTGATCATAAACACTATTGTCGGAGGACCTCATCCTGTAGACAAAAATTGGCAGGAGATGGAACGATATGCTACCTCCTTGAGGCGTGCAGATTATGAATGTTGTTCGAATGTGGAAGATGGAACCCCAGCAAAACAACAACGCATGATGACTGATGATATAGTGTTTAGGAGTCGAGACGCGGACAAGGTGGAGGCTCCTACAATCGACCCGATTGTTATATCTGCAACAATCGGGCCAGCTTACGTGAAAAGAATCTTGATTGATTGTGGAAGCACTGTCAACATCATCTTCAAGAAGGCTTATGACCAAATGAAGATGGAAATGAAAGATTTGAAACCATACAAAGCCCATGTCCACGGCTTTAACGGTGCTGCAACCGACGCGATGGGGTATATAGAACTACCAGTTGAAGTGGGGAAGGTGAGCGTAGGAGAGTGCGAGTCCTACCGTTCATAGTAATGGATGTTGACTCTCCATACAATGTCTTTTTGGATCGTCCAGCCTTGGCATAATTTAGGGCTGCTTTGGCCCCATGGTGTTTGACATTAAAATTTCCAACAAACAAAGGAGTTGGTATTGTACATGGCGATCAGGCGACCGGTCTCGCATGTTATATGGCGGAACTGAGAGAAGCTCGGCGGAGAGAAAAGGAAAAGGTTGCGGACAGCTCCATTCGCCTCATAAAGACTGATGATTGACAGTAGTGCTCGAGCCCTGGCTCGGGCAGCATTCTCGGATCCTTAGAGACATAGATCCGAGAGATGATGATGGGGAACCAAGTGAAACAAATGCAGCATCGGCTGAGCTAACGATCGACATTCCAGTCAATTGGGATGACCCATTAACTCGACCCCTCAATGGCCGAGGATCTTACCGATTCCCTCCGAGAAAATCTAGACGTTTTCGCTTGGACACACTCTGATATGTGCGGGATTTGTCCAGCAATTGCGAGTCATATGTTGAACATAGACCCGAAACACGTTCCTGTAAAACAGATAAGGAGAGGTATGGACCCGGAGAGGTCCGCGACTCTCAAAGAGGAGGTGGACAAACTCAAGACCAATGGGTTCGTCTACGACGCCTTCTATGCTGAATGGGTATCTAACCCAATGCTAGTGAAGAAAGAAAATGGAAAGTGGAGAACTTGTGTTGATTACGCCGATGTGAATAAAGCATGCCTGAATGATAGTTTCCCTTTACCTAGAATCGACCAGCTCGTCGACTATACCGCCGAACACGAATTATTGTCATTTATGGATGTGAATTCAGGATACAATCAGATTCCGATGCACATTCCATACCAAGAGCACATCAGTTTTGTCACAAATATGGGGCTATATTGCTATGTAGTAATGCCCTTTGGATTGAAAAACGCGGGGGCAACATATCAACGCGCCTGGTGAATTGAATGTTTAAGGACCAGATTGGTAGAGCGATTGAAGTCTATGTGGATGACATGCTCGTGAAGTCACGGCAGTCAAACGACCACATTCGAGACTTAGCATAAATGTTTGACAGGCATTACGGAATGAAGATCAATCCTTTGAAGTGTTCATTTCGCGTAGTGTCGGGAAAATTTCTGGGTTTCATTGTGAATGCGCGGGGAATCGAAGCTAACCTGGAGAAAATTCAAGCTATCCAAGATATACAAGTGCCCAAAATATAAAGCCGGTGCAAAGCTTGAACGGAAAAGTGGCTGTGCTGAGTCGATTCATATCTAGAGCTACAAATAAGTGTATTCCTTTCTTCGATGTGATAAAGAAAGGAAAGAGAAATTTTTAGTGGACATCCAATTGTGAGGGTGCATTCCGAGCTCTGGTAAGACATTTCGAGAGCCCCCCAGTGCTATCGAAACCAATTGACCATGAAATGTTGTATGTGTACTTGGCAGTATCCCAATATGCTATCAGTATGGCTTCGGTTCGTGAGGAGGACCGAGTTCAAAAAGTAGTTTACTATGTTAGTAAACTTCTGACAAGGGCAAAAAGAAACTATCCCAAGATCAAAAAATTATCCTATTGCTTGGTGATTGCATCACGCAAGCTTCGCCCATACTTCCAGGCACACTCGATCAGTGTTTACACCGACCAACCCCTATGACAGGTACTCCAGCGACTGAAAACTTCCGGAAGGATGTTAAAATGGAATATCGATTTGAGTCAGTTCAATATTGCCTACTTGCCGCGAAGGGCCATATAAGGGCAAGCGCTAGCGAATTTCATCGCTGAATTCACCATGACAGACGAATCAAACGGCCGTAATGTCATACCTCCCGTCCGATGGAAGATGTACACCGATAGGGCATCTGACGACCATTGTTCGGGGGTTGGCATAGTTCTTATAACTCTGGAAAACCGATCAGTTTGCTATGCTTTGAAGCTCGAATTCATAGCAACGGATAACGAAGCCGAGTATGAAGCATTGATCGCCGGCTTAAGACTCGTCAAAGAACTAGGAATAAGATCGGTTGAAATATTTTGCGACTCGCAACTGGTGGTGTATCAAGTGTGTAGAGACTACCAAGCAAGGGGCAGAGACTTGCTCCGTATTTGGCCCAAGTTCGGGAGCTGCTATGAATCTCGAGTATTATGATATTTCACATGTTCCACGTGAACAAAACAAAGCAGCTGATTCATTGGCAAATTTTGCAAGCACTGGCGATGCACAACAGATTGGATTGTTTCCCGTTTAATCCTTACATGTTCCGAGCATAAATATAATAGAGGTAGATTTCATGTTAGAAACAGAAATCGAGAAGGAGTCATGGATGACCTCATTCAAGCAGTACTTGTTACACGGGGCCGTGCCTGAAAGAAGGAGCGAAACATGACAAGTCATTCGTAAGGCTTCTCGTTATGTGATACAAGATGGAATAATATATTGGAGGGGATTCTCGACCCCATTTCTCCGGTGCATTGCCCATGATGAGATAAAATGGGTCCTGACGGAAGTCCATGAAGGTGAATGTGTCGACCAAACCGGGAGGCAGACGTTAGCAAAGAAAATCCTCTGCTATGGATACTATTGGCCAACTGTAAATTGGGATGCCGCAAACTACGTAAGAAGATATGACAAATACTAGAAGTATGCGAAAATCCCAAGAGCTCCGCCGATGGAACTCACACAAATGGTTAGTCCATGGCCATTTGCAATGTGGGGAATCGACATAGTCGGTTCCTTACCTTTATCCAAAGGTGGTGCAAAATATGCGACAGTTGCGGTCGATTACTTTACCAAGTGGGCAGAAGCAGAACCTTTGGCTACTATCACCACCAAAAAGGTCATTAATTTCGTTGTACGAAATATTATATGCCGCATTGGCCTGGCACGAACCATCGTTACAGACAATGGAACTCAGTTTGAAAGCAAAGAGTTCAGGGAATTTTGCCAAAAATATGGTATTGAGAAAAAGTTTGCAGCAATTGCTCATCCGAAGGCTAATGGACAAGTGGAGAACATAAACAAGATAATCAAATCCATATTGAAAAAAACGTTTGGAAAAGGCTAGAGGCAAGTGGGTGGATGAGCTTTCGATAGCACTTTGGGCTTACAGAACCACCCACTTGTCCGCGACTGGCCACACTCCATTCGCATTAGCATATGGCATGGAAGCTGTCATACCCGTGGAACTTGAAGTTCCATCACATCGGGTAACTTATTGTGACCCTGAGTCAAATCAAGATCTCTTGCTGGAATCGTTGGACTCCATTGATGAAAAACGCGAAGAAGCTAATTTAAGAGCGGCCGCGTACAGGCACCGAGTTGCTCGATATTATAATGATAAAGTCCGACCGAGAATCTTTGGCGTGGGTGATCTCGTTTTGAAACATGTTTTTCCAGTTCCATCACACATGAGCCCCGCATGGGAAGGTCCATACGTCATTGAACGGAAGCTTGGAAAAAGAACTTTCAAGCTAGCAACCGTCGATGGTGCGACACTCCCCCGAGCATGGAATGGTGAACATTTGCGGCATTATTACACTTAGTTCATTTCTATCATATTTTAGTTTCATTTATTTCCGGCAAGTTTTTATTCCTAGTTTACAGCATGTAAAAAGACAATTTAGGTTATTTGCATTAATAAAGGCTTGAACTATTTCTTTTTCCCATGAATTTTCGATGTTCCTGTGTGTGATAATGCTGTAACAAATGACTAAGAGATACATTACTCTATCTGACGTACGAACAATTATAAACGAATCAAAATCTCCAAGTCCGTGGAGTGCGGACTAGAGTAGTCTAAGTCCCCAGAGTGCGGACTCGAGTATAAACAATTCAAAATCTCTAAGTCCCCCGAGTGCGGACTGGAGTAGTCTAAGTCCCTAGAGTACGGACTTGAGTATAAACGATTAAAAATCTCCAAGTCGCCGGAGCGCAGACTGGAGTACCTAAATCCCCAAAGCGCAGATTCGAGTATAAACGACTCGAAATCTCCAAGTCCTCGAAGTGTGGACTGGAGCACTCTAAGTCCCCAGAGTGCGGACTCGAGTATAAACAATTAAAAATCTCCAAGTCCCAGGAGCGCGGACTGGAGTACTCTAAGTCCCCAGAGCGCGGACTCGAGTATAAACGACTTGAAATCTCCAAGACCCCAGAGTGCAGACTGGAGTACCCTATGTCCCTAGAGTGCGGACTCGAGTATAAACGACTCAAAAATCTCCAAGTACCTGAAGTGCGGACTGGAGTACTCTAAGTCCCCAGAGTGCGGACTCGAGTATAAGACACTAAAAATCTCCAAGTCCTCGAAGTGCGGATTGGAGTACTCTAATTCCCCAAAGCGCGGAATCGAGTACAGACGACTCAAAATCTGCAAGTCCCCGGAGTGCGGACTGGAGTACTCTAAGTCCCTAGAGTGCGTACTCGAGTATAAGCGACTAAAAATCTCCAAGTCCCCGGAGCTCGGACTGGAGTACTCTAAGTCCCTAGAGCACGGACTCGAGTATAACGACTCGAAATCCTAAGTCCACGGAGTGCAGACTGGAGTGCTCTAAGTCCCTAGAGCGTGGACTCGAGTACAAACGATTCAAAATCTCCAAGTCCTCGGAGTGCGGACTGGAGTACTCTGAGTCCCCGGAGTACGGACCAGAGTATAAACGATTTAAATGTCTAAGTCCACTGAGGGCGGACTGGATATAAATGACTTGAAGTCATTGAACCCTTGACGTACGGATTGGAAAATATTCTATGTCCCCAGAGCGTGGGATAAAAGAATGTTCAAATAGCAAGGAAGTTGTCAACTTGTTTGAAGATGAATCGAGAAGTTCACGTAACTCGCAGTAGCTCGGGTTGTGACCACGGTTATACAAAAAACCAAACAACAACAGTCCTCTGATAGGGAAAATAACTAGGTTTTATTCACCAAAAATAACTTTATTTACATAAACTACGAAAACAAAAATAATTATGTAATCTAAACTAGCTCTTGTTGAACGAGAGTGAAGACTACTTCTTCGACTTCTTCGACCTTTTGCTAGATGACTCCTCGCCGGTACGTTTACACTTGATAGCTTTCTTTGACGGGGGAGTGACAATTGAAGAAGTACGAGGAACATCCATGGGTTTGGATCCGCCAGGGAGGATGACCTTTAATGTTTTGTTCAAAGGATCGTCTAGTTCCACAGCTTGAGGCTCAACCTGATCTTGATCGTCTTTTCCTTCTCTTTCTCAAGCTGCTCCTTCATACTCAGTTTGGATGTGCACTCAGAGATGCTTGTAGTTTCAACTTCATAACTCCCTTCGATGGGAGAGGAAGTCTCAGATTTGTCCTTATCAAGCGCTCTGATCACCTGAGCATCTGGACTGGGAGCTTCTCCTGCGTGAGTGGCTTCACTCGTTTTTTCACTCGCCTCCTTGGAGACATCGCTTCTCAGAGTGGGCTCAAGATCAGAACAACCTGCACAAAATCACGAAAAGCAAGTATTAGAATGCAATAGCTTCTGATGAAAAATGAAAACTCTTGGAATGTTAAAGAAAAAGAGTTGCTTACCAGGTTCCGGCTGGCTCTCAGCCGTTAGGGGGGTCTCACCCTCTAGAATAGGAGACAAAACATGAACACCAAGGTCGGGGTCCTTCGGGTCATAGCCGATGTGTTGTTCAAAAGGATCGAGTATCGGCCGACCGGCCGGCTGGGTAGGCACACGAGCTGGAGACACAATCCCGGATGGACCGGCGATAACTTCTTTCCCTTTCATTGAGGTGGAGCCTTTGCAATAAAGGGTGTTACCTGTTGACAAGTCCGAGGGATCGTTTCCCTTAAGGAATTCTTTTATCAAAGCCCCTTATCAACCTCCTCAATACCGTGTTCGGCCTTCTTGATTTCAATTAAGGTCTCCCATGCCTCGGCCAAAGATTCTAGATAACCCTCGTCCAGAAAAGTTGAGTCCCGGTACTTGAGAACGCGGGCATTGAATTCGGCAATAAGCGGATCGAACATGGTTTTGACTTTTTCTCTACCTTCTTCCTTGGCCGCCTTAAGACGGGAGTCGATTCCCGCAGATGCTATCTTTTTGCTCTTCGCGGGCTTCATTCTTCAGCGCCTCAACTTTAGAAAGCTCGCCCTTAAGTTTCTCCTTTAGGAGTCGCGTTGCAACGATCTCATCGCAATACCGTTGCGACTCTTCTTGGGCAGCAATCTTCTCCTCTTGTTCATTGCAGAGTCGCTCCTCAAGTTCTTTAACTCGGAGACATGATGCATCCCTCTCTTTTTGCACCGAGTCTTCCTCCAAAGCCAAAGCCCCACAGCGTTGTACCGCCTCATCAATTTCTTTTTTGTAAGTCGATTCCAGACGAGTTACGACTTTGATGGTATCCTTGGCGCTCTGTTGGGCAGCATCAAGTTGAGATTTGTAAGACGAAATCTCTTCATCCTGAGCTTTGATAATGTCTTTGTCATGAATAGCCTCAAGCTTCAGGCGATCAATCTCATGTTGGCGTTCTAGTAGACTTCTGACACTTTCTCAGCAAGATGAACGAACGCGTCATGCTGAACATAGACGCCGTTGGTGCAGGTGATAGCGCTCTGCTTAACATCTCCAGGTATATGGTGGATCGTCGGGAAGAACTTCAGACCATCAAAGCAGATTTTTGGGAATTTAACATTAAGCTTGGCCAGTCTCTCTGATATTGATGGATCTGTTGCAGGAGCAGGATGAAACAACTTCGAAAGTTCACCTCTCTTGTAAGGATCCCGGGACTGTCGGGTGGAGGAGGAATCAGAGTGTTGATCACGGAAAACATCGGATCACGACCCCTTATGGCCATGCTTATCTTTGCTTTGCCCCGTGTGAGAAGAGGGATGTTGGTTGTATTTGGGCTGATAATATGTTTTATTCCGAGATGATGAATCCCGAGAATGATAATCCCTATCGCCGTCACCGTCTCTATCCGGACGTTTTCCAGAACCTGAGTCCCATCCAGAATGTTGGAAGATAGACGACCTACGGAGACGATCAATTCCGTGTGTATGCCCCATCACCTACATAGAATATAAATAATAATGAATTAGCAAAGAGTAGTGTGATGATTGAAATTTAAGTACAAGGTGAAGTGCATGTGTTTGTGTCCTAGTGTTTCTCCCTGACGGACCAGTTTCTTTACTAATGGGAGTTTTTTCTCCTTGAGTATGGGCTTGAACGCCTGCATCGCCTCTGATGGGCAAGTGAAGTTTAAGTGCCTCTGGATCGTCAAAATCATAATTAAGTAGATCGTCAGGTATCGAGTGGTTTCGAGAGGCCCTTTAAAGAACTTTCTAAACGTTGTGGGGAAGCCTCTTTCTCTGCTGGAATAAGAGTAACTTTAGAGGTTGCACCAACTTTTTCCCTCCTTATCTTGTACGTCAGTCTCTTTTTCTTCTTCGAAGGGGAAGATGACATTTCGATGTCATGAACTTCGACTATCGGGTCCTGGGTAGGACCAATGTTCTCATCTTGAGCTTCGGGTGTTCGGTTTCCTTGATTTCTCCTTCTTCTAGTGCGCTAGGAGAGTTGCGTGCTGAAGACTCAGCTTGTTTTTTCCCTTTGCCAGAGGCGGGCCTGGGTATGGTAATGCCTTGAGGAAAGCTTATCCGACGGCCTTCTGCCAACAGTCCAAACGTTGTAAGTGACTCATGAAATGAGAGTTCAAATGTCCCATTCTTCGGCAAGAAGGGCTCTAATAGCTTCGAGGGCTTCAGAATACCAGCGGCCGTCAGGACATGGATTAATATCTGAAAATATGAAAAAAAGAGTTAGAAAAGGCACGGCTTTGACCAAGAATGAATATCGATCCAAAGGAAAAACTTACTTCCTTCCACCCATCTCCTCGTGAAACCAGGAGGGCAACGCACATAAAACCATTCCTGTTTGTACAGGGCAAACTTGCTACATGCCCCAGTCAAGATCTGGCATTTGTGGTGCGGCTCAAGAAACATGAAGGAGGGGCTATCTCTCCGCTTCTTGATCATATATATATATATATATATATATATATATATATATATATATATTTGATGTCACCCGGGGTTAGAGACCTAGAGAGGGCATTCATAAAGAGGATGTAGGTACCATAGATGAAGGCGTGACCGTTCGGGTGCAGCTATGACAGGGCAATGTCGATGTATTGCAGCACGTCCCGAAGAAATGAGTTAAACGGTGGCACGCTGCCGATCCAGCACATAAACTTATTACAAGCTGTGTATCCAACTGGGGACAAGTGTGGTCGATCGTGCCCCGATGGAACTAATATGTCGTCGAAGGGGATTCCGTGGACAGAGCATATCCGACGGAGTGCACTTTCATTAATCTTCGAGGCCTGTGAATCAACCGGGTTGTGCAAGAAAATTGATGCCTCCAGGGCATCGGGAGCCAAGTAATGAGCAGGGAAAGTCGACGGGTTTAAAGTATCTGCGACTCCTTGTTTAGAAGACGGCCCAGATCTATCTGAGATCGTGGTGGAGCTAGATTTCCTAGACATCTTTGATAGAAACTGAATCTAGTAGAGCACCTGTTTTAACTATACTTGAAAAAACAATCGATGTTAGACTTAACAACACAAGTATTCCCCCCGTGTGGTGTGTGAACTAGTGCGATAATTCAAATATAAGTGCTGAGAAATTAAAAGTCATAGAGTTGATGGTATAAAGTTGAGCTTTGAATTGTCGCATTCGAAGACCGTCATTGCTGACCTTCTCCAAAAGCCTGCCCTACGATGCTTTCAATTTTAGGCTCAGACATTGGCGCTATATGTTAAAGGAAATTATCCATTTTTGTCGATTTAAGTTCAGGCTTGTGATTACTGAAATTAGGAAGTTATCAGTCCAGATTAGTTCGATATGCTAGTCTGCTTGGGTACTTGTCCTTGTTTTTGTCATAAGATTACGCAAAGTGAATATTGTTCGGCCTAAATATCGTTCGGCCAAAATGTTGTTCGGCCTCAGTATCATTCGGTCAAAATACTGGTCGGCCTAAATATCGTTCGGCCAAAATGTCGTTCAGCCTAAGTATCATTCGGGCAAGATGTTGTTCGGCCAGAATATTGTTCGGCCTAACTATCGATAGGCATTCATGACCATTCGGCCTGCACGCTGTTCGGTCGAAATATCCATTGGCATCCTATCCAATTCGTACTTCCTTCCTAATTTTCCACTTCGTTGCTCGGCAAGTGGCGAATCATGCGAGCCGAAGTTATGCCGAGCCCCAACGCTTGGCACTCCGTCCAGCACTCCATCCTTAACAATGGTTTTATCTTTCTCTCCCATCCATGCCGAACGACGTGGCCAAGTCGTTCGGCATGTCACACCGGACAGTGTTGTTTGGCACTCTAGCCGGTTCTTTCTCCTCCTCTACTCTTCCCTTCAATTTCGTTCGGCATGAGAAAACTATACCGAACCACGGTACATCTTCCAACAACTCCCTCATGTGCTTGCCTCTGGCCACTTCCCCTTTTCTCTACGTCATCTAGCCCTAGAACATACCATAATCGCAGTTCGATCCTTTCATCCACGAAGTACCTATGGGTTACGGTTCTAATTTATGAACTTAAGCCTCGTATTAAAACTCTTTAGTCGGGAAATGCATTTAAATAGAAGGGGTCGATACCTAGCAAGTAGATTGAAGCTTGGGAGAATTCCGGAGTTAAGGGCACGGTTTTAATTAATTTCGAATGACTCGGGAAAGGAGTGATGCAAGGTATGATGCTAGAGAAAGGAAGGACAGTTAAATCCTTGGAGTTTGTTAAAAGGCGAGGTTCATAAGTACAAGATAGCTGAGGAGAAAGTGAAAAGAGAAGAAGAAGGAAAATGCCGAACTTTATAGGAGAAGAGGGGAAGTCGAAGGGACAATGACCGGTAGAACCGGTCAAGATGACCTTGTTTGGCATCGGCTATACTTGTTATCCCGCTCTTTAGCGAGGCCGCGATACCAAAAGATCGATCGAAAATGGAGAACGGTTCGTCTCAGAGATTGGTCATACTTCGTTTCGCTATGGATATCGCTGCATTTTGTCCGAGTCCGAATTGTGCTACAATTGATTGGACAAGACAAGAAAGACCATAGAAGCCTTCATCTCAAATTTCGAGTCAATCCGAGTTCATACGCTCAAGTTATGATCGATTCAACTTGAAGGGGAAAGCACTTGATTCGAACCCATCGTGGTAGGTGTCTTCAAACCCATCGTCAAACACCATTCGAACCGATCACCTTCGAATCGATGGACTTCGAACCCATCGGAGTGCCTCGGTTCGAATCCATCAACCTCGAACCATCTAGTTCATATCGGTGGGCCACATGTCCATGGAGGGGTTGCAAAGCTCGTATCTATCCAAAGAATTCTTGTTCGAATCCACTAAGCATCAGTTGTTCGAAACCGTTATTGGAGCCTTGTTCGAACCCATCTGTGAAGCTTCATTCAAATCCACTGGGTCAACTAGCCACGATGACGTGTCATCCATCGGTTCGAATGCGCCGAGATACATGGAGTCGAAGCGGTCAACTCGGAGTGAAGACCGGATCGGTTCGAAGTTTGCGCTCCACGTCACCACGAAGGCGCGTGCCACCATCGGTTCGAAACCATCGGTTCGAATGGATGGTTTCAAACCAAACAGCCACACAATGAACCCCATCTCGAATCCATCATATCTCTCAATCCACTGATCCAAATGCCACGAAATTTTCACAGAAGCTTGCATTCATATCGAAGAATGTCCACACCAAATTTCACCCCGATTGGATGAATTCTTGGTCGGTTCGAATGGAGTTCGAACCGATGCCGAAGTGGGCCCAAATTTCCTGAGGCTAGACGTGTGGGCCCCCTCACGTGCCAGAAGTGGTCTTCCGAGTTTTCAGCGAAATATCAGCAACCTACGCCTATAAATAGAGCCCCAGAGCCAACAGAATAAGGATCTTTTCAACTCTCAAGCGCCCAGACTCTGCCGGATTGAGATCTTCATCATCCTACATCGTATACTAGCTGTTGATTTCAAATTTTCAGTTGTAACCTGGTGTTGCTTGCTGTAATCGCTTGTAAACGTTGAAAGAGAATCGATAAAATTGCTAAAACTTCACAGTGGACGTAGGCAACGTGCCGAACCACTATAAATCGCTTGCCTTTGTCTTTATTTTAATGTTATTTGGAATTTTTGTTAGATAATCCTTATTTTCAATTCATATTCTTCATTTATTATCTCTTCAAAAGACTCCCGAAGAGTGTTGTGCCCAATTTTGGTACAAACACTTTGGTGCTTTCACTGAGAAAACCTAGTTTTTCTCCTGCTCCTTGGATCTGTCGCCGATACCGGATTGTATAAATCTAAGGGAGAGATCCAGATTTCAGTTTCAGATTCCTTCCGTTCTATTCAGATTTGCCAAAGTCTAGGGAAGCAGTTCACTATCTAAAATGGTTAGCACAAGAACTGCATCTGCCGCTGGTCAAGAAGGTCAGGATAGACAAAATCCCACGCAACTACCTCCACCTAACCAAGATTATACCGGGCATTCCGACCCATCAGGTCCGGTCACCAGGAAAGAGTTTCCAGACGTTGCTCCAAGAACTAACTCAAAGTCGGCAACAGCTAGCAGAGCAGTTGCGCGTTAACACTGAGTTAGCCAACCAAATAGATCGCCAAGGGCGTAGAAGATCCAGGAGGGATCATGCATCTCGTTCCTCCACGGAGAGTTCTGCTTCATCCGACTACAATCACCGATCCACCAGTCCTAGGCTAGAGGGAAATTATGCACCAACCCCAATGATAATTCTATCCTAATGGCTTTGACTAAAGGAATCGACCCTGATTCCGAGTTTGGAAATTGGTTGACTGGAAAGCCTCCTGCATCGTTGGACCGTTTCTATTCCAAAGCCGCTCAATTCTTGCAGCGAGAGGATGCGAAACAGTCTAGGAAGCAGGACGATGCAAGGCCCAGCAGTGAAGGGATTCAGAGTAATGTTGCGGTTAAACAGTCCGGCGAAAGTTCTGGAAAAGTCGAGTTGAATATTCAAAATAAACAAACTCAGCGACCGAGAAACGATGATAACCGGAGCAAGAAGCAAGATCAGAGTCGTGGTCCGAGGCGTAGGGCCGCGATGTTTGACAGTTATACACCACTTAACACGTCGTTGGAAAACGTATACCTACAGACTTATAATACTATGCAATACAAGAAGCCTGCTCCGAAGCCTTCGTCGGAGAGGCAGATTCAAAGAGGAAAATTCTGTAGGTTTCATGAAAGTTATGGGCATAACACCAATGAGTGTAGGCATCTGCAAGACCTCATTGAAAAGTTTATCAGAGAGAGAAAGTTGGATCAGTTTGTTCGGGTGCCGCAGTCTGCTGGGGCGGGCCAATCCAATCAAAATCGTACGCAGAATCAAGAAAGGCAGGGTGAACCCGCTCGTACGGGCGGGAGGTTGGTTATCAATACAATAAGTGGTGGTCCCCATCCGGCAGACAGAAGCTGGGGGGAAATGGAGTCGTATGCCAGTTCGATCAGGCATGTGGACTTCGAATGTTGTAGCAATTCTGAAGACGGGGCTCCGGCTAAACAACAGAAGACGATGACAGACGACATCGTGTTTAGAAGCCGAGATGCCGATAAAATCGAAGCCCCCACAATCGACCCACTGGTTATATCCGCTCAAGTTGGTCCTGCTTGGATGAGGAGGATCTTGGTAGACAGTGGGAGTTCTGTGAACATACTGTTTAAAAGAGCATATGATTTAATGAAGATGGAAGTTAAGGACTTAAAACCTTATCAATCACGAGTCCACGGCTTCAACGGAAGTGCGACGAAACCAACCAGAATGGTTGAATTGCCGGTGGAGTTGGGAGTGGGAGAATGCCGAAGGGTTCGGATGTTGCAATTTATTGTCTTGGATATTCCTTCTCCGTATAATGCTTTCTTGGGCCGACCGGCCCTTGCTGAATTTAGGGCTGCTATTGCCCCATGGTGTTTGACCCTTTAGTTCCCTACTGATCGCGGGATAGGGGTTGTACAAGGAGATCAAGCTACGGGGAGAGCTTGCTATGTTGCTGAGCTGTGGGAGGCGCAACGAAAGGAAAATGGAAAGGGCGTAGAGGAATCTCTCTGCGTCCGTTTCACCGATAATTGACAATTAACGCCTGGGCTTCGGCCCGGGCATCGCGACCAATTCCAGAAGGATCTAGACCCCAGAGACAATGAGAATAAAGATGAATCTAGAGAATGTCAGGCTTCCCCAGCTGAAATAACAATTGACGTTCCGATCAGTGATAACGATGATTCAAAGATGTTGAAAATTGGGTCTCAATTGAGCCTGCGAGCACAACGGGAATTGGTTGAATTTCTCCAAGCAAATCTGGACGTATTTTCTTGGACGCATTCTGATATGTGTGGGATCTCACCAGACATCGCGAGCCACACCCTAAATATTGACCCGTGGTTTGTCCCGGTCAAGCCAAAAAGGCGTGGTATGCATCCAGAGAGATCTGCCGCCCTGAAAGAAGAGGTCGATAAATTGAAATCGAATGGGTTCATTAGAGACGATTTATACCCGGAGTGGGTATCCAAGCCTGTACTTGTCCGGAAACCAAATGGAAAATGGAGGACGTGTATTGATTATTCTGACTTAAATAAAGCTTGTCTGAAAGACAGCTTTCCGCTCCCCCGAATTGATCAACTCGTGGATTCGACAGCCTGACACGAATTGCTATCATTCATGGATGCTTACTCTGGCTATAACCAAATACCCATCCATGTGCCCGACCAAGAGCATACGAGCTTCGTAACCGATCTGGGACTATACTGCTACAATGTCACGCCCTTCGGATTGAAAAATGCAGGGGCAACTTACCAACGATTGGTTAATCGGATGTTCGCTGACCAGATCGGAAAAACAATGAAGGTTTATGTGGACGACATGTTGGTAAAGTCACGATACTCTACTGATAACGTTAAAGACTTGAATTCGATGTTCAATACCTTTCGACGATACGGGATGAAGCTCAACCCGCTTAAGTGTCATTTTGAAGTCGCATCCGGAAAATTCCTTGGGTTCATCGTCAACGCCAGAGGAATAGAAGCCAACCCCGAAAAGATCTGGGCCATCAGAAATTTACAAACCCCGAGAACCATAAAGCAAGTCCAGAGTCTCAACGGAAAGGTGCCGGCACTGAGTAGGTTCATTTCAAAGTCCACTGATAAATGCATCCCATTCTTCGATTTGATCCGAAAAGGGAAGCGGAACTTCGAATGGACCTCGGAGTGCGAAGACACATTCAAGTCATTGGTCCAACATCTTTCCACACCGTCGATTCTTTCAAAGCCGATCAACCACGAACAGTTGTATCTTTACTTGGCGGTATCAGAAAACGCGATCAGTGTCGCCCTTGATCGGGAAGAAGACCGAGTGTAGAAACCGGTCTACTATGTTAGCAAACGACTCACCGGAGCTGAGAGAAACTACCCGAAGCTGGAGAAATTAGCCTACTTCCTAGTCATTGCCTCGAGGAAGCTCCGTCCATACTTTCAGGCTCATCCCATTACTATATACACCGATCAGGCGTTGCGATAGGTCCTCACGCGGCCTGAGACGTCTGGTAGATTACTCAAATGGAACATCGAACTGAGTCAATTCGATATTACTTACACTCCAAGGAGAGCTATTCACGGTCAAGTCCTAGCAGATTTTATAGCCGAGTTCACTGTCCCTTAAGACTTACCTGAGACCAGCAAATCTCTTGAATATATCTGGAAGCTACACACTGACGGCGCATCCAACGATCGGTGCTCGGGCGCTGGGGTAATACTTGAAACCCCTGAGGGCTGATCCATATGTTATTCCCTAAGGTTTGAGTTCCGTGCAACCAATAATGAAGCCGAATACGAAGCTCTACTTGCTGGTCTAAAGCTGGCCCGCGATCTGAAAATTACCGCGGTGGAAATTTACTGTGACTCCCAACTGGTCGTATGTTAGGTCCGGGGAGAATATCAGGCAAAGGATCGAAGATTAGCTGCTTACCTAACTCGAGTCTGGGAAGTTCTCGATCAGTTTGATTATTATGTCATTTTCTACATTCCCCGGGAGCAAAATCAGAAGGCCGACTCATTGGCAAAGTTAGCAAGTACGGGCGAAGCTCAACAGTTGGGGCTCGTTCCCGTTGAAACTCTATCTTCTCCGAGCATTGATCGGATGGAAACTGGTTGCACATTTGAGGCTACTACCAGGAGGAATTGTGGATGACCCCCTACCGGGATTACATTGAGCATGACATACTACCCGAGCGTCGAAGTGAGAGAAGACAGATTCTTCAAAAAGCTTCGCGGTTCGTCGTTCAGAATGGAGTTATGTATCGAAGGGGATATTCCATTCCTCTTCTCTGGTGTATCGCACACGACGAAATCAAACGAGTGTTAAACGATGTGCACCAAGGAGAATGTGGCGATCACAATGAGGGACAAGCACTTGCCAAGAAAATGCTCCGATATGGATATTATTGGCCAACCGTAAATCGTGATGCCATGGACTATGCCAAAAAATGTGATAAATGCCAAAAACACGCTCGGATTCGTAGAGCCCCGCCTACTGAGATAACCAAATGGTCAGTCCATGGCCATTTGCATTATGGGGGATTGATATAAGTGGTACATTGCCTTTGGCCAAAGGTGGCGCGAAGTATGCCATCGTCGCAGTCGATTACTTCACAAAATGGGCGGAAGCCGAACCTCTTGCAACAATTACGACGAAGAATGTTATCAACTTTGTAGTACGCAATATCATCTGTCGGTTCGGTCTCCCGCATACTATTATCACCGACAACGGAGCCCAATTTGACAGCGCTGAATTCAAGAATTTCTGTCTGCGATTCCATATCCATAAGAAATTCTCCGCTGTTGCACACCCACAAGCGAATGGCCAAGTCGAAGCCGTTAATAAGGTCATCAAATCTATTTTGAAGAAACGACTGGAAAAGGCCGGGGGTAAGTGGGTTGATGAACTTCCTATGGCCTTGTGGGCTTATCGGACGACTCACAAAACTGCAACCGGCCACACTCCATTTTCTCTATCTTATGGCGCTGAAGCCGTTATTTCGGTCGAAATGGAAGTTCATTCTCATTGTGTGACATATTATGATCCGAAAACGAATGCTATACTACTTGCCGGATTCCTGGATCTGCTCGATGAGAGGCGCGAAGAGGCTGATTTAAGGGCAGCCGCATATCGGAGTCGAGTCGCCCGAATGTACAATGCCAAGGTCCGACCGCGGACCTTCGAACTTGGCGACCTTGTACTCAAAAGAATTTATCCGGTTCCTTCTCACATGGAGCCAAATTGGGAAGGGCCGTATGTGATTTCACAAAAGCTCGGAGATGGCACATTCAAGTTATCAACCGTTGACGGTCTGACTCTGCCGAGAGCCTGGAATAGCGAGAGTCTCCGTCGCTACTATACATGACAGGCTTTATTTGTTTTAGCCCGTTATTTCCTTTGCATTTTATTTTCACATTTTGAAACTTGAACTTGTAATAAGGCAGCTGACTTTGCCATATTTTTTCATTTCAGCAATAAAATGCTATCTCTTCAAGCCAGAGCTGTGATTTATCGAATACGCCGCAAAACATCACAATGCACGAAGAGCTAAGTTCCATCATACGGTGGGATTTAATTCAAGTAGGGAGTGACTGTGATACCGCCAGTCACTCGCTATGTGAAGCCCAAGCTCAGGGGCATGTCACCACGTTAATATTTAAAAGGATTGATACACGACAATCCTCACACAAACTCCAGATTACCAGAATGCGAACTAGAGTATAAACATTGAAATAACTCTAAGACCCAGGAGCGCGGACTAGAGTGTAAACACTAACTCCAACTTCCCAGAGCGTGAATTGGAGTATAAATATTCAATAACTCATTTCCGGAGTGCGAACGGACTCCAACTTCCCAGAGCGTGAATTGGAGTATAAACATTCAATAACTCGTTCCCGGAGTGCAAACGGACTCCAACTTCCCAGAGCGTGAATTGGAGTATAAACATTCAATAACTCGTTCCCGGGGTGCGAACGGACTCCAACTTCCCACAGCGTAAATTGGAGTATAAACATTCAATAACTCGTTCCCGGAGTGCGAACGAACTCCAACTTCCCAGAGCGTGAATTGGAGTATAAACATTCAATAACTCGTTCCCGGAGTGCGAACGGACTCCAACTTCCCAAAGCGTGAATTGAAGTATAAACGTCGAATCCATCGTTCCCAGAGTGTGAACGGACTCCTAAAAAGCCCACATAGATGTGACTGACCATCCAGCGGCTAGCTCCAACTTCGCAGAACGTGAATGGAGTATATACATAAATTACAGGTTCCCGAAGCGCGAACCCAAACATACATGCTATCTCCAAATTCCCGGAGTGTGATTTGGGGCACAAATGCCAAGTCATAGTTCCCACAGTGCGAACCGAAATATCAATACTAACTCCAAGTTCCCAGAGCGTGAAGTGGAGCATAAACATCAATTCCAGGTCCCCGGAGCACGATCCATGTTACAAACATCGATAACTCTCGAATCCCCGGAGTGCGAACCGGATTATCGATCTCAAATTATCTTAAGTCCCTAGAATGTGGACATGTGCTTAAGGTTTGCAATAAACGCAATAAACCACCAAAATACAAATGTTATTCCCCGAGACTGGGGGGAAAAAAAGCTAAGTGTTAATCGCTAACCAAAGTGATACAGTGTCTGAAGTTCAATTATTCATTGATCACAACTTGCGACCAAGATTCTCAGACTTGGCAAATAAAAACGAACTCTGCTTGACGGTAAAAACACTACAAACACTTAAGCACAAAAGAAATGAGAATTGAAACAAAGAAACTAAATTTTATTTCGACTAACTGGAGACAAGAACTTACATGCAAAAAAGTTCTTCCAAAGAAAAGAGAATTCCTACTTGCAAGGGCCGAACCTGCATCTATACACGACCTATCTACCAAAAAATCTGCTTAAACGTCCCATCTACTTCTTCTTTTTGGATCTCCTTATCAGCGGTTCGTCTTCGGATTCGCTGGAAATGGAGATCCTTTGTTTGGAGCGCTTCCTCTCCGGTGGCTGCTCTTCGGCGGGGGGCATAATGTCAATGCCCTCCTCAGAGCTCGAATCTATGTGAAGGCTTTCCACCGGAGGAGTAGGAGGAACTGGGTCTGCGACTGAAGGTGTGATAATGCCGCTTGATGATATTACCCTTAAAGATGCTGGGCTATGCGCTGCCGTGCTGCCACCAATGCTACCACTTTGCCCCGCAGCCTCTATTTCGGCGTTGATCTCGCCCAATATTTCCTCATCCCGGACTGATTGGGCCTGACTGGGGGCAGCTGTGGTCTGCGTCACAAAACCAGAGGTCGGCGGAAGATCACTGATGATAAATGGCAAGTCTGTAAAAGGATCACCCTGTTGGCCAAGCAGCTCACTCACCATTTGTTCGTCAAGAGATAAAGATCTCCCATGCGCCACCTATGTAGACACTGCCGTCGTCACGACAGTTGTTTCAGTGGTGATGGCTTTTTGCCCTTGAATAGATTCCTGAGCCGAAGATGCCGGAGTAGTTTCGGCTATTGAACAAAGAGGAGAAGGGGAAATAAGTAATCACTTCAAAAACAAATGCTTTACTAGAAACACACTTGAGTTATGTTCAAAGTACCTTCCTCAGTTTGACTCGGTGACGGTTGGACGGCCTCAGAGACGTGCTCCCGAATGGGAGATAACCGCGGTTGTTCTGGGTCGTAAGCAGGAATAGATTGTGAACCGACCACGGATACAGGCACTACCGATGGTGGAGCGGTGATTTCAGTAACAGTAGAGTGATGCTCAACACCCGATCCCTCTCCAACCTCCAGAGATCGGCCACCAACCATCTCCTTCTCATGAGCAATAATAGCGTCATGGAGGATCTTCTTTTCATCATCTGTCAGCAACCGGTTTTCGAGTTCGAATTGGTCGACCGATTCATCCGGATGCGCTTCCTCTTCTTCCTCAACCAATCGACCCCAAGCGCTGCGGAGATGTACCGGGTAGTCTTGGAGCCAGGCCAAATTTCTGTGTCTCAACACATTGGCATTGTAAGTAATGAGCAAATCTTCAATATCGGCCTCCAGCCTGGCCTCCGCTTGTCGAAATTTCTCCTCAACCTCCGTCTCCACCGCATGGACCTTGGCTACTGTCGCATCCCGTTCAGTCCGAAAAATCACGGCTTGTTCACACGCCTCCTGGGCTGCGTTGTTCGCATCATCCCTATCCTTGGCGATTTCGGCAAATTTGGACTTAAGCTCGTTTAACTCCTTCAGGGATACATCCCTCTCGACAGTGGCCAGGGTGTTTCAATGGCCCATATCCTCTACCGTGGCATAATGCTCACGTTTCATCCTATCCATCATTGCTTGGGCTTCGTCGGCTTTCTTGATAGCCTCCATTTCAGATTTCCAAGAAGATTCGGCTTCAGTGTTTAGCACCTCAATGATACGGCTCTTTTGAGCTAACTCAGCCTGCAACCTCTCGATGGTGGCCCCGCGTTCAAAGGCCAATGCCGACGCTTTGTCAGCCGCTTTCGACCATGCTTTGTACTGAGCATAAAAATCGTGTACGTAGTCATGTACCAGCTGCTCAGCTTCCTCCGGGATCTTCTTTAAATGTGGAGGAAAGATATAGTTGTCGAAGCAGATGTTTGGAAAATCTTTCTTTAACTGAGCAAGCCTGATTGCTCCTTCCCCTGAAATTTCCACGGGGGGCTGTTCTGTAACGGCAGTAGTTATTGTTTCGCTCCTAGAACGGTGAGATTCATGCCTAGAAGATTGAGAGGCCGACATGTAATGTGAAGATTTAGAAGGACGAGAGACATGAGTAGAAGGTTGTATGGGATCTCTGGGAGGAGGAGGAGTACGCGATCGAGATCGACGCTTATAACCTCTATCTGTATCATATCTTTCTTGAGCAGAGTACCCAGAGCGTCCCTGGTCGTAGTCTCTGTCCCCTTCTCATCTGCGCGAATCATAATATGAAGACTTGCGGGCCTGTCGGAGACTCCCTAACATCGAACCTCGCCTAGACATAGTATCTGCGGAGCAAAATAAAATAGAATTAATCACTCTTCGGTACAGGTGGTTTATAGTTAAAGGTTATGCAGTGTTGTGAAATATGAATGAATGTGCAACCCCCCGACCAACCGGATGTGTCTGCCACACCAGTGGGAAAAGACTCGCTCAAAACTAGAGTTTCTGAAAGCTCTTCCAATCCGGCATCGTGCTGCAAGGACACATCGTCCGGAACTGGAATATCGACGAGCCCTTCATAAAGATTTTCGGTTCTCGGAGGAGACATCTCCGAAATTCTTACTCCGAGAGAGGATCGGGCCATGACAACCGATTTCCTTCTCCCCTTCTTAGTTGATGTAACAGCGGCTGTCTTGCCTTTTATCTGCTCCGCGACATCCTGAACTACATCCGTAGGCTCGGTTAGGGGCTCATCATCGGTATGGGTTCTTTCAGAATCAGCCTCCTCAGCTATAATGACTTTGGGCTTCTTGTGCTGGACTCGTTTTTTCGAGACAGTCCTTAGTGCCCCGTCAAACTGTATGCTCTGCCCTCATTCAATCAACCCGTAAGTCAGGAGAGTCCTATCCGTCAAGAGCAGCTCAATATCCCTATCTTCAAACAGAGACTCCCCGGAGTATTCTTACTGCCTCCCTAAATCGTTCACCTTCAGGTCGCTGAATCGTTGCTGTAAAAAGAAGAAATATAAGTTTCACTTTGACCGCAATTGCCTTAGTAATTACTTGATAACTCAGCTACACTCACGTCTGAATAACCATCGCCGGGCAAACCCCGGAGGACACCTGACATAGAACCATTCCGTCCTGTAGTAACTCAACCTAGTCCAGGACCCGGTAACCACTTGGCAGTTCCTCACCGCTTCCAGAAAGGTGAAGGAAGGGTAATCACCTCGAGTTTTGAAATTAAATAAATATCTAATCTCGGTCGGGATCGATGGTCTATGAAGGTACTCCATGAAGACGATGAATAAACTATTCACGGAAGCATATCCGTTCGGGTGTAGTTGAGATGGAGCGATCCTCAAGAAAGACAACACTTCCCTTATGTACTCGTTGAACGGAGGAAGCGTCCCAGCCGCGCACGCATGGCGATTAAATGCAGTATAACCCTCCGGCGGGTTGTGTGGTCTACCATTCGGCCCCGGCAATAACACGTCATCCAGTGACAGGCCGTGCCTCAAGCATATTCTCCCCAACATATCTTCAAAAATATTGAACGTAATCCGACGGATTGGCAATGAAAGACACATTGGGAAGTTCGTCCGGAGCTGGACCAATGATCTCAGGTTCAATATCTGGAACCTCTAGTCTCGGGGTGACTGTACTTTGAATCCCCTGCTGCTGTGAACTTGAAGGTTCCATAACTAGCTAACTCATGAGAAACCATCGTTAGACGACAAAGGACCCGTGCATTTCCCCAGTGTAAAGTGCATGAATGTATGTTGTACAGTGCCATGCATTACTTGGATAAGTGTCACAGAGTTAAAGGAAATATGCAAACGACAAAGCTAATTTGCCCAGTTATAATGACCGTCATCGCTGACCGTCATCGCTAAACCGTTTGTATGATGGAATTTGATTTGGACAGAAGTTGTTATGGTTCCATCGACGAGCTTCGAAAGGTGGTCAAGTATGCAGTGTGATTATCAAGTCCAAATATGCAAGGATGAAGCTCGCTGGAATTATGCTTAGAAAATGTCAAACTTTGGTATCCATCATAGAGGGTTCGAACCGAACACGGGGAACTCATTCGAACCCATCCTAACGTCACTTCGAACTGATGCAGAAAGGCGCGCTTCGAATCGATGATCAGGTGTCAAATTCGAATCGATCAATGAAGGATGACTTCGAATCGATCCTTGGTTAACTGGTTCGAACCGATAAGGAAACTCTCAACTTAACATCCACCACGTTCGAATCGATACGCTCCGCAGCGATGCGAAGTTGAGAACTTCGAACCGATAGCTGAGGGATTCGAAACCATCGATTCGAATGGACCATCAAAGATGGTCAATCTGTGCGAACTGCGTCACCCCCATAAAGTCATTCCAGGGATCGATGCGAAATCCAAGGGAAAATGACGCCGCCATCATCGATTTGAACTCGAGTCCACGAATCGATTCGAAGTCCTCCCAAACCATATCTGGTTTTGCCAATCACCGGAGTGAGCAATCGATGAAGAAGAGATGGGTTCGGAGTAACTTTGCCGTTTGCATTCGAGGCTAATTACCTAATTTGAGTGATGGATTCGAGGAATTAGAGGCTTGGATCTTGAATGGTTTGAATACGTGACACAGTGCCTTCTTCTTTGAGGCTTCGAAACGATGCAGAGTACAAAAAACACAAGGCAAAAGTAAAAAAGTAAAAAGTAAAAAAAAATAGACCCTCTGCTATTTATATGAGGCCTAGGAAGTGACCGGGCCGTTTCGTATCCCAGTTAACTCAACCGGTCACAACCGATCCATTATCGTATCGATTCGAGGTCAACCTTCGAATCCATCGGCCTAGGACCCTATCGGTTCGAAGTTACCCTCACACTTCATCGGTACGAAACACACAGCAGGGCGACGAGTTGCATCGATGCGAAACAAACAATGGGTAGATCGGCTCGAAGCCCCTGCTCACATCAACAGATTCGCGACTCCATCCATAGCCCATCGATACGAAAGACGATTTCGTATCCATCATTTCCTATCGATACGAGCTACTATTTCGTAACCGCCCTTTCACATCGGTTCGAATGTCAGTTTCGTACCGATCATAACACGAGTGTACTCCACCCATACGAATGTAGATTTCGAACCCATCAATGCTCCAACACATCGGTTCGAAGTATTACATTCACACAACCCAAAGTCATTTCCTTCGACCTTCTATATCGGTTCAGGAGAGGATCGATACGAAGGGACTTTTCAAAACAACCATCATGCGTTGTCTCAACTTAAATTTCCAAATTGGTTCAGGAGAGAATCGATAGGAAATTCAATAGCAAATCAAACTGACAACGACTCGTGGACGCACGACGTTAACAAGGGTCAAACGCACATATGTGCATATATGTCGAACTAACATTCGACTTTAAACGTTTACAGGGATCGAATATTCATCTTGTTACAAATGCAACAGCCAACGGCTAAGCGCCATCATACAATAGTCAACCATATCAACGCAAGGTTACAGCAATACAGGGTACGAGTCTCAACAAAAAAGAGAACAATGGTTGTTCAGAGAGAAATTGCAGTTATTCAAAGCACGTCATGTTCCCACAAGACGTACTTTGGGGGGCAGAATGTTATCCCGCTCTTTGGCGAGGCCGCGATACCAAAAGATCGATCGAAAACGGAGAACAGTTTGTGTCAGAGATTGGTCATACTTCGTTTCGCTATGGATATCGCTGCATTTTGTCCGAGTCCAAATTGTGCTACAATTGATAGGACAAGACAAGAAAGACAATAGAAGCCTTCGTCTCAAATTTCGAGTCAATCCGAGTTCATACGCTCAATTATGATCGATTCAACTTGAAGGGGAAAGCACTGGTTTCGAACCCATCGTGGTAGGTGTCTTCGAACCCATCATCAAACACCATTCGAACCGATCACCTTCGAATCGATGGACTTCGAACCCATCGGAGTGCCTCGGTTCGAATCCATCAACCTCGAACCCATCTAGTTCGTATCGGTGGGCCACATGTCCATGGAGGGGTTGCAAAGCTCGTATCCATCCAAAGAATTCTTGTTCCAATCCACTAAGCATCGGTTGTTCGAACCCGTTATTGGAGCCTTGTTCAAACCCATCTGTGAAGCTTCATTCGAATCCACTAGGTCAACTAGCCACGATGATGTGTCATCCATCGGTTCGAATGTGCCGAGATACATGGAGTCGAAGCGGTCAACTCGGAGTGAAGGCCGGATCGGTACGAAGTTTGCGCTCCACGTCACCACGAAGGCGCGTGCCACCATCGGTTCGAAACCATCGGTTCGAATGGATGGTTTTGAACCAAACAGCCACACAATGAACCCCATCTCGAATCCATCATATCTCTCAATCCACTGATCCAAATGCCACGAAATTTTCACAGAAGCTTGCATTCAGGTCGAAGAATGTCCACACCAAATTTCACCCCGATTGGATGAATTCTTGGTCGGTTCGAATGGAGTTCGAACCGATGCCGAAGTGGGCCCAAATTTCCTGAGGCTGGACGTGTGGGCCCCTCACGTGCCAGAAGTGGTCTCCCGGGTTTTCAGCGAAATATCAGCAACCTACGCCTATAAATAGAGCCCCAGAGCCAACAGAAAAAGGATCTTTTCAACTCTCAAGCGCCCAGACTCTGCCGGATTGAGATCTTCATCATCGTACACCGTATACTAGCTGTTGATTTCGAATTTTCAGTTGTAACCTGCTGTTGCTTGCTGTAATCGCTTGTAAGCGTTGAAAGAGAATCAATAAAATTGCTAAAACTTCATAGTGGACGTAGGCAACGTGCCGAACCACTATAAATCGCTTGCCTTTGTCTTTATTTTACTTTTATTTGGAGTTTTTGTTAGATAATCCTCATTTTCAATTCATATTCTTCATTTATTATCTCTTCAAAAGACTCCCGAAGAATGTTGTGCCCAATTTTGGTACAAACAATATTGTTCGGCATTTGCATGACGTTCGGCACACATCGCCTCAACTAGTGATCAAGGGAAGTCACCATCGAAAGCATAGTGGACATGGTTCAAAGCACATCGCGTTCGACCACGTGATGCACTTTGGGGGGCAAGTGTTACCTGAAGGTTTGACCAAGAAACTAAGTACTCGGCATTTGCATACTGTTTGGCATTTATGAATCGTTCGGCATCCAAAACGCTCGGCATTCAGGAACGCTCGGCATTCAGGAGCAATCGGCATTAGAGAGCGCTCGGCTTCCAGAGTCGTTCGGCACAACCGATTCGTTCGGCACTCAAGTTCGTTCGGCATCTATGAGACGGTCGGCATGCAAGAGCATTCGGCATTGAGTGATGTTCGGTATTGTATATCTTTCGGCATCTACGGATGTTCGGCATGGCAGAGCCATTCGGCATTCCATACCGCTCAGCATCAAAACCTTGTTCGGCACATCACTTTGGTCGACACAAATCTCGCTCGGCATCCAAGATCGCTCGACATCCAAAGTTCGTTCGGCACAACGCACTGGGTCAGCTTCCAGTGTCATTCGGCATGAATCTTGTTCGAAATTCGGGAACGTTCGGCACAAATACTTCGTTCAACATTCAGAGTGTTCGGCATCACTTTGTTCGGCATGAAGATACCTTTTCGGCATTCAGGCCTTGTTCGGAATTTTGCCGTTCGGCATCTATGGATCGACACATAGAGATTACTCTTTTTGGGCCAAGCTATTTAGCTACCTGGCCCACCAAGGAAGTCCAACCCATCTACGCCTATAAATAGAGTGGCAGGGGCACAGTGAAATGGACCTTTTTTCGAGAACACCGGGGAAACTCTGCCGCATTCAAGACTCATTCAAGACTTATCTTTTTTGCTTAGCAATTATATTCAATATAATTGGTATACGGATTGTATCTGCAATCGATTATCGAGAAAAGCAATAAAGATTAACCTCAAAGTGGATGTAAGAAATTGTGCCGAACCACTATAAATCTGGTGTTCGTATTTTCTATATTTAAATCTGCATATTATCGTCTGTTTAACTTTACTTTCTTCATTAATCTCTCTACACAATCTCTCTTAAGGGTGTTAGTGACCAATTCTGGTGCTAACATTTTGGTGCTTTCACTGAGAACCAAATTCTCAGGATGATCTCTCTACACAATCTCTCTTAAGGGTGTTAGTGACCAATTCTGCATTAATCTCTGAATTCTTGAAACCTGACTCTTGATCAAGACTGTTTCATTCATTCTTTCTGATTTGTCATCTATTGTCATTGTTAAATCAGACTCATCATGGTTGAAGAAGACAATTCAGCCACACCATCCAACCCAAACACATCTTTACTCTCTGACACAACAGTGAATCTGATCAAGACTGTGATAAATTCACAGAGCCAACTGATAGCAGTACATCTGAATGAAGATAATTATCTTCTATAGAAACTTCAGGTAGAAAGAGCAATTCAGGGATATGGGCTTGAGAGCTACATTCTTGGAACCATTCAGATTCCACCAATTTGCATCACTGACAAAGAAAACAAGGTTATTAATAATGAGGAGTATGTGAGATATCATAGACAAGATTGACTTATATGTTCTTAACTGTTATCATCCATAAATGTGAGTCTTCTATCATATATAATAGGGTGTAAAACTGCTAATGAAATCTGGACTATATTGATAAAGTTTTTAATAGTCAATCTGCTGCTAACGTGATGCTCTATAAAAGGCAGTTGCACAACATCAAGAAAGACAATCTCAATATGAGAGAATACCTATCAAAGACCAAAACAACTTGTGACTTGCTGGAATCTGCAAGTCACAAGATCTCTGATTCTGAGCAAATAATTACAATACTAATAAACGATGAATATGAAGTAGTAGTGGCAGTTATATCATCTCACAAAATTCTGCCATCAATAGATGATGTTCATTCTGTGTTGCTTGCACATGAGGCAAGAATTGATAACAAAAAGGTTCATGAATCAGATTTCTCTATGATATATGTTGCCAACTACAAAGGAAAAGGAAAAACCAGCAATAAAGCAGAACAAACAATGCAAAGGGGTGGATATTCAAACAGATCCAGAGGAAGAGGCAGGTGGAATGGTAATAGCGGGCCTAAGTGTCAAATCTGTGAAAAACTGGGTCACACTGTAGCAAAATGCTATTTCAGGCTAAATTTAAATTATGTTCCAGGATAAAGCAACAACAATCAAAGAAATCAAAATTTCAGTGTAAATATGGCACGGGTTCAACATGATTCAAGCAATCTATCTGAAAACAGACATCAGCAAACTGAGATTGCAAAACTAGAGCATATTCAAGATAAGGATTGGTATCCAGATTCTGAAGCCACAAATCACATCACCAACAATTCAAGCAATCTAAATCTTGGGAACAAGGAATACAATGGTATGAATTCTATACACATGGGTAATGGAAAATCAATTGCAATCACACACACTGGCAGTTCATACATCATGGGATAAAGGCAACTATATTTAAATAATTTACTTAGGTGCCACTAATTAGAAAAAAATCTTCTGAGTGTGTCATGGTTTGTAAAGGACAACAAAGTTTATTTGAATTTTATCCACATCACTGCTTAGTTAAGGATATCCTAACTAGAGATATTCTCTTCCAAGGTAAAGAATATAAAGGTCTGTAAAAGTTCTGTGTCAAAGAAAACCAAAGTCTAAAAGAATTTGGTGTAATAATTCTGAAATCAAAAAGGAAGAAAATTGTAATATCTTTGATATATGGAAATGTAAATTGGGGCACCCAAATACTGTAATTGTAAAGCATATTTTGAATAATAGCAACATTTCTTTCAAAGATGTTACAATGCAATATATCTACACATATTGTCAGATGGGAAAAGGTCATAAATTACCATTCTTAAATTTTGAAACACTTTACAACAAACCACTTGAACTAGTGGCTACTGACCTATGGGGGCTTGCACCACCACACAGTGATTATGGCTATAATCACTGTATATCCTTTGTTGATGCTTATTCTAGATATGTTTGGATATATTTTTTAAGGTCAAAGGATGAAACTTACAATGTTGTACTACAGTTCATATCTTAGGCAGAAAGACAAACCAATCGTCAAGTAAAAGTAATACAATCTGACGGCGGGACAGAGTACATGCCTCTTAAGCAATATTTTCAGAAGAGAGAGATTGTTCATTGAATAACATGCCCTTACACTTCTGAACAAAATGGGCTTGTTGAAAGGAGACACAGACAAATTGTTGAGACTGGTCTCACTTTACTTGCATAGGCATCCATGCCATTAAAATTTTGGCCAGATGCTTTTGCTACTACTATATTTCTAACTAACAGACTACCATCAAAAATTCTGAAATTTAAAAGTCCAATAGAAATTCTGTTTAACATCAAACCAGACTATCAAAAATTGAGAATTTTTTGTTGTCTATGTTTTCCTTACCTCAGGCCATACAACACTCATAAGTTAAATTTCAGGTCATTCCCTTGTACCCTTTTGGGTTATACTGCTACTCAAAAGGGATATAGGTGTTTAGAAAACAATGGAAGGATTTTCATTTCAAGGCATGTAGTGTTCGATGAAAAAGTTTTTCCTTTCAAGGAATTAGAAATTAAAATGTCAAAGAAAGTACATAATGCAAAAGATTCTCTTCCTCCCATACCTGTCTTACCTGAGGCAGTGATACAAGTTCCCAAGGCATCAACAGAAGTTGATGAAAGTTTTCACATGAGTGAATCTGGCTCATAACACACTATGTCCAACTATGGACTATGTCATGAGCAAGTTGAGTCATCAAACACACCTACACATGTGTCTCAACAAAGAGTAAGTTTACATTCTACACAACAACAAACCTTTGAAGGAACACAGACTTACAATGATCATCAGCAACAAGAAGAAAACAGTCAACATTAACAAGATACTAGAATAGGTCAACATATGATAACAAGGTCAAAAAGTGGGATATTCAAACCAAAGACCTACACTGCAACTTTAGATACCGAAGAGCCAAGTACTCATTATCAAGCAATAGAGAATAAAAATTGGAAATTAGCCATGTCAGAAGAGTACAATGCTCTCATGAGGAACAAGACATGGAAGCTTGTTCCTTTACCCAAAAACAAAAATATTGTGCGGTGTAAATGGACTTTTAAATTAAAGAAAAATGTCGATGATACAATTTCTAAGTACAAACCAAGGTTAGTAGCTAAGGGATATTCACAACAAAGTGGTTTTGACTTCAATGAAACTTTTTCACCTGTTGTGAAACCCACTACTATAAGAACTTTTATTACCATTGCCTTGTACAGAAATTGGAACATCAAACAAATTGATATGAATAATGCATTTCTGAATGGTGTTTTACAGGAAGAGGTGTATATGGAGCAGCCATAAGGATTCATACAAAGAAGAAAAGAGAATCTAGTCTGCAGATTAAACAAAGCTATTTATAGGCTGAAACAAGCCCCAAGGGTGTGGTTTGAAAAGCTTAAGGAGACTCTCACTGGACTCGGCTACAATACTGCAAAATCTAACAACTCTTTATTCGCTAAATTTAGTAATAACATAATTATCTATGTACTTATATATGTTGATGATTTTATCATTACAGGAACTAATAAAGAGGAGATTGACAATCTGATAAACTACCTAAATCAGACAGTCAAAGACCTGTGTGACTTAAACTACTTTCTTGGAGTTGAGGTCAAAAGGCATTCAAATTCTTCTATACAACTAAGTCAGAGAAAGTACATCACTGAAATCTTAAACAGAGAAAAAATAAATCAAGAAAATTCTATTTCCACTCCTATGGTCAGCAATTTACATGTCTCTAAATACAAAGGCGAAGAAAAAACCAATGACAAACAATACAGAAGCATTGTGGGAGCATTACAGTATGCAACTATTACAAGACCTGAAATTGCCTACAGTGTCAACAAAGTCAGTCAATTCATGCAACAACCAACAGATGAACATTGGAAAATGGTAAAGAGAATTTTAAGATATCTTAAAGGAATAATTGACTTTGGTCTAACATTGGAAACAAGCAAATGCATCAATATACTGGATATGCAGATGCTGATTGGGCATCTGATCCTGATGACAGAAGATCTACAACAGGCTATTGCATATTTTTAGGCAACAGTGCTATACCATGATGCTTAAAAAATAGACTGCTGTATCAAGATCTAGTACAGAGGCCGAATATAGAAACATATCCAATGCTACAGCAGAAGTGATGTGGATTCAGTCTCTACTTAGTGAATTACAGATTAAGCTTAACAGTAAATAAGTTATATAGTGTGATAATCTTAGCACAGTTCATCTTACTATCGATCCAATACTACATTCAAGAACAAAATATATTGAATTGGATCTATATTTCATGCGCGGCAAGTAGCAAAAGGAGAGTTGGAAATAAACCACATACCTTTTACTTACCAAGTAGCAGACATATTGACCAAACCTCTGTCCAAGATAAACTTCACTCGACTTAGAGAGAAACTGAAAGTGAATAACTTACAAGGCAGCAGAAAGTCTATAGACGAAAGAGTCTCCATAGAGGACACTACCAGAAATTAGTCCTATCCTGCCCGCAGCGCTCAATGAAACCAATTGATGAGAATATGGACTGCAGCTCTCAATTGAAAAGAACATCGAGAAGATCAACTTGTGAAGATTAAATTCAAGTCAGGAATTGAAGACTAATCCAACCAAAGGAAGATCCAGAACTACTGGCAATTTTGAAGAATATACAAGGAAGATCCAGATCTAGATCCAGATTTACTGGCAATTTTGAAGAATATATGTTTCTTTTTTGAAATCGCACTGAAGAGAGGAACGTGAAAGAAAAATTTCTCGAACCCTAGCCACCGAAGGGTTTGCGGGGGAGTTTTGAGAAATGTTATCCTTACCATCAGATATATATATATATATATATATCTAACACATCTCAGCCAATACTGCTTCAAGAATTAATCAGAACCGTTCATTGTTAAATTGGGTTCCTGGGCCCAAAAGCCCATCACCAGACTGCAGTCTTATTCTTTATTTCGGAGAGAATATGTATATAAATAAGCATTGTAATCACATATTGTGTAACTGAGATTATTACAGTAACCATTTTTCAATACAATTCATTTTCCTCTTCCATCATCTCTACAATATAATAATTCTTTCAAAATTCTTATACTCTTTGTTCTCTGATCAAAACAGTCCTTGGAAGATGTGGACTTGGAAGCATCTGATAGGGAATAATGATTTTTGGACTATGAATATACTATCTTCTCCTAGTTGGCTATGGAACTCAATCCTTGCTTATAGAAACATATATATTCACCTTGTCATGACCGACATCTATTGCAGCTCTTCTCTCAATTTTCGGCATGCTTCTTGGTCTAGTCTTGGCACTATTCTAAGAACATCCTTATACATCAGCAAATTGTTTAATATGGCATTCCTCTTAGGGATAAACTTGGTGTGTACTTCAACGATAGTGTTGTTAACCTACCTCATAACAGCAACCCCTCACCATTTGATCCACCTTAATGTTCGTTAAATTCACTGTGTCAAACTCTGATGGTCTTCTTTGGAGCAGGAATAAAAGAAGGCGCAACATCAAGACTGTTTACAGAGACTTGACTAAATCTCACATGATTTTTCCTTGGTATTCTAGGATTTTAGATAAGCATCAATATCATAATGAGAATTTACTTTTTTGGAGAGTGACCAAGAATGATATTTTAAAAAGATGATCTATGTCACATAATGTTTCTTACCTTTGCGTTGTGTACTTTCTGCGGTAATGATGTTGAAACTAATACACACATTTTCTTCAAATGTCCTCTAATTTCCAAGATTTGGGATGATCTCCTCATTGCTGCTGGCTTTCATAACAACAGCGTTGTGAGCAAGCTAGAATGCCATAGGCTTTTTCTTAGTACTATGGAAAAAAGCTTAAAGAGTCATGTTTATCAAACCCTGATTAGGAAGTTAATGAAGGTAATATGGAGGGAGAGGAATGATAGAGTGTTTACTACTAAGGTCCGCTCTCCTGTTGAGATGCTGCATGATATCATGTTTGCTTCTATAATTACCATTTTTTTGCATGATAATAAGTTCCCTTATGAACCTAGTGGTTTTCTCATTCATAATTCATGGGGCACGTTTTGACTGCTCCATCTTCTGCCGCTTCTTGTTGTGTGGTCTTTATGTTGATCTGTGTGCTCGTTAGTGTTGTGTTGTTCTTTGTTGCGCGTTAGGGTTTTGTTATTTTTGTGTTTTTGTGTGGGGGTATGCATGTGTTTTGTTAGTTCTGTACTATTTATTTTGTGTGTTGTCCTTGTCGTTTTGCTTGTTCCTTTGCTTATTCAATAAATAGAGGTATAGGTCCTCTTTAAAAACCTATCTTGCTTTGCAAAAAACATTAAAAAAAATTAGGTGGCCACCTGAGCTAGTGACTTCCAGAAATGCAAGTGCTTATTCCATGTATCCAAAATGCATGCGACCTCCTATATACTTGTAATTCTGTATGGGTAAGCAACCATTAATTACGTATGCGACAATCCGACAACCATTATGTGTAAAACTGATATAATAAAATAGGTAAGGTAACGTACAAGGTAGGCCAACACAAACAACTTGACCATGTGTAATACTAAATAATGAGGTATGTCCATTACCAACCATCATCCATAAAATGTCCTAATAACACATTCACATCCATACCTTGCATCTAGACGCTCCGATCTAAGATAAATACTATGCCTTTAATTAATCGTACTAACATATATCAAAATTCACCAAAAAAGAGCTCTGGATGGGTGGGTCTGATTTTCTCCTTGGTCTCCCTAGTACTCTCTACTAGATCGACCCCTATTGGATCTAACCAATCAAATTACTTTATTGTGGAGTTGTTTAATCCTATGCTCGAAAATACGAGTACATGCACGATGAAAAAGTGTTTCCCTTTCCACTTCAACTTCTTCTAACTGACTCAGCTTGACCAAAGTAGCTGAATCGTGTAAACATTTCCGCAAGTGTGATACTTGGAAAACATTATGGACCCCCACCAGCTTTTTTGGAAGCTCAACTATATAAACTAAATTCCCTGCTCTCTCCAAGATCAGAGAAGGCCCTACAAACCTTGTCGGCAACTTTTCCACACTACTAAACCTCATCATTTAACTAAGTGATGAGACCTTTACAATAACCATGTTGCCTACTATGAACTTCAACTTTGTGTGTCTCTTGCCTGCATATGATTTCTTTCTATTTTGTTCAGTCTTCATCTGTATAAGGATCAAATCTACTTTCTTTGAAGTCTATTTAATCATGTCTAACCCAAGAATGATTACATCTATAGTGTCCGAGAAATAAGATGGAAATTGACATGGTCTCCTATACAGTGCCTCGAACGGTGTCATCTCAATACTAGCTTGATAGCTATTATTAATCGCAAATTCTACTAACGTTAAGAGATCTTCCCAAGAACCTGCAAAGTTCAAGATACACATATGTAGTAAGTCTTCCAATACTCGATTCACCCTCTCAATCTTACCATCCATTTTTGGATGAAATGTGGTACACGAATTTTGTTCAATGTCAAGGCCTCCTAAAGACTCCAAAACTCATTAGTGAATAGAGGATTTTGATCATTGACAATACTAGAAGGAACTCCATGAAAACGAACTATTTCCCTCATGTATAAGGTCGCCAAAGATGCAGCTGTACTTGTGCTCCTAACTAGAATGTAACGAGCACATTTGGTGATTTGGTCGACTATGACCCAAAAACAGTTATTACCCTTACTTCTTCTAGGTAGCCCATCAACAAAATCCATACAAACACTCTCCTATTTTCACTATGGGATATCCAAATGCTATAATAATCCACATGCTTCTTCTATTCCACCTTTACTTGCTAACGCCACACATTTGGAAACAAACTTTGCTACATATCTCTTCGTATTAGTCTAGTAAAGTATCTTCTCCATATCGTGTATCATTTGTCATCACCGAGATGAATGGTTATCTTAGAATGATGGGCCTCTCATAGTCCCAGGTCAATCAACTCCTTAATAAGAGGAATATACAACCTACCATCTCTTCATAGCCATCCTCTTAAATAAGTAGAATAACAACCCAAATGACTCGAACACTTTCCTCTGTTCAACTTCTAAAAAATACCCAATAGTTACGTTTTTTGCTTCTTAACTTGAACGAATGCAGCTCATGATTGAAGGCTAAACGTTCAAAGTTTCCAACAACCTCAGAGTAACGTTTTATGAAGGTCGAAATCAAGTGTAGAAATGAAATCTAAGTGCTTCAATTCCGAAAACATAGGACTTAGCATTGCATGCTTTCTGCTTAAGGCATGGGCTACAACATTGCCCTTACCTGGAGTATACTAGATACTATAAACATGTGATGCCAAGAAATTTATCCACCACTACCATGTCAAATTCATATCTCTTTGAAAGAATAAATATTTAGAGACTTATAACCTATGAATGGCTCAAATAGCTCCCTTAAAATTTAATGCCTCCATGATTAAAGGTAAAAGACAACAGCTACCAACTCAAGATTAGGTGTTGGGTAGTTTCTTTCATGTACTTTCGACTGTCGGCTAGATAATAAACAACTCTACCCTACTGCATCAAAATAGTAACTAGTCCTATACCACGAGCATCGGTATATACTGCAAAAACCTTCGAACCATCCAGAAGTACTAAAACAGGTGCACTAGTCAACAACTCCTTTAACTTAATAAAACCTTCCTAACATTTTGAGTTCTATGAGAGAACTAAATTCTTCTCGATACGACATTTCAATGGTGTCGAAATTTTAGTGAACCCACTATTGAACTTCCTATAATAGCAAGCCAAAAAAAGAAAGATCCTTACCTTTGTAGCCTTCTTTGGTACAAGCCAATCTTGTACTGTAGAAAAAATACTATGAATGATTGATAGTCTATGTTTGGAGACAACATGCCTTGGAAAGCGAACCTCCTTACACCAAAATGACTTTTACCTTTAGCTTATTCCTATGGAGAGTACTAAGCACTTTCCTAATTGCAACTCGTGCTCTACCTTATTTTCTAATAGATAAGTATGTCATCAACGAACACCACCATGAACTTATATATAGAAAGACCCAACTCATGAGGTCGAAAAAATATGCTTGCGCATTGATCGGCCTAAATGGCATGACTAACCACTCATAAAGTCCATCATGTATTCAAAAATTGTTTTTCTAAATATTATCCTCAGGTACATGCAACTTATCGTATCCGGTAGTGATGTTAAGCCAAGGGAAAACTTTCGCTCTAAATAACCGATCAAGGAGATGGCGCATATATGGTAATGAATAATGGTTCTTCCTTGTCAGCCTTTTCAATTCACGATAATCGACGCAAAGCCTTAAAGTGTCATCTACTTTGGTAGTAAAGACAATCGGTGCTTCCCATTCTGAAATACTTCTCTGAATAAAGCCCTTCTTTGAAAACTCATTCAGTTGTTTATTCAGCTCGTACCCTTCCCTAGGAGCATATATCTAAGGGTTAAGGCAATAGGTCAAGCATTCTCTTTAAGATAAATTCAAAATCTGATCTCCCTTTGGGGAGGAAGACTGAAAACTTCGGCAAAGCTATTTGGGTAGTCATGAACTATTGGAATTGTGGCTAACTCATCACGTAATAGGTCTAGAGAATATAAGAAACTCAACATAATGGAACTTTTAGGATTGTAGTAAACCTCTAGGTTGTGCCCACTACAAGTACTCAGAAGAACAACCTTCCTATCACAATCCAGTATTGTTCCATACATGGCCCTCCAGTCCGTCCCCAAAATTAAACCTAAACTAGAAAATCCCAATCAGTAGCATCATGATCAAATTTGACACTCAGATTATACAATTTCAAAACCTTACAAATCATGGGTAAATGAATTGATCCTCCAACATCGTTCAATACTATATAAGGTTCTTTAACTATACTAGTCTCTAAGTGCAATTCGTCTAGTATCCTACTCGAAATAAATAAATGTGATGCTCTGGTGTCAGAGAAATTGTGAATAGCTAAATCAAAAGGGATTAACACACCTTCGTTGACTACCTTCTTTCCCTTTTCCACAATTAATGCTGCACTAGTTGGAAAAAGATCAGTTGCATAAGCTGGAACTACCTAGGTAGAAGTCTTAGGTGTAGTTGGATACTCCTTCTTCATATGCCCAAACCGGTTGTAATTATAGCATTGATCTTCAAAAGGTTCACTCTGCAATGCTTTACCATATGCCCCTTATGTTGCACCTCCTATTTTTTATCTTGCGCTGAGCCCCCATTCCACCCTTATATTAGTTTTATTGAACCGGCTTACTTTCTACCTTCTTAGAGTTGTCCTTAACAATTTAATTCAGTAGTACCATTTTAACTAAACTCTAAAAGTTTGCTCTAGGGGGTACTTAGCTCAAAGCAATATACCTCAAAAATGGATTCAAACCATTAGTAAACTTTTTCACCTTTTTCATTTGTATATTGATAAGGTCTAGGCCATAATTTGATTACTAATTAAACTCATTGACTTACTCCTTGATGATGTGGTCTCCTTGCTCCAAATTGATGAACTTATCTAGCTCCACTCCCCATTTGACCTCAAAAATAAAATTAGTCTTAAAATGCCTCTTGATATTAGTCCAAATAATCCCAACCTCATCTATCTCGGAAATAACATTATCCAACCAATTCAAGGTTTCTCCTTGCAAGTACTATGAAACAAGCCTACTGCATCCTCCATACCTATTAGAGAAGATATCCTATCACAATTTCTCATCGATACCCACATCTCAATAATGATCTAGTCCTTAAATTATTCTTTCCACCTAGACTCTAGAAATCCCCAAATAACCTAAGAAAGTCTAAAGCGGGCAAAGGATTTGGAGCTACCTCTTGTAATGGTGTTGTGGGTCTTCCATTGAGGTTAAGTTCGATCCGGCCTCCTGCTTGAAGATAACGGTGGAACCATAAAGCAACATTCACACCGAAAACCTCAACTGCCTCACTAGAACTATTTCCAATTTGATTTCTCATCTCACTTATTTATAATTAGGAATTATTAGCAACTATCCTAGGAAAATATTAAATATTTCTCGAATATGAGGGTGCTTAAGTTATACTTTTTTTTGAACTGGTAATTTATATACAACAAATCATTGGGACAACATATCTCATGTCAAATAAACGTTCGAAAGCAAGTTTCGAACTTGTGACATCCTACACCAAAGCCGAATCAATTAATTACTTGGACAAAGCTTAAGTTACACTTATATACATATACACACACATATACATATATATAATAACAGCTTTAAAAATATAAAAGTACATTCTCTCAATATGCATTAATCCCTAAAATCATAAACCATGCTCTGATGCCAACTGTGATAACCTACAACTTCGGACACATCGATCCAAAATCCAAAAACGGCATTTGAAATCTTGCCATGCCAAAAAGTATGGATTGTAGGTTTTTAAATTTTGTATTATACAAATAGACAAAATTTTAGACCATTTTACACTTTTAGATCTCACAGTGGAAGGAAATAGAATATAAATACTGAAAATAATCTAGAGTACAGCAGTCCTAAAATAGCCTAGTACATACAATGTCCAACGTAGATAAATCTTCAAATAACATAGTAATAAAAGTCTACCTAATATGTATAATATAATAAATGGAAGAGTAATTATAAATAGGTCAGTCTCCAAGCATCACAACACCACTCCAGGCACCTTTTCATATCAACTCAGTTGTTACTATGTCCTCTTATAATGGGACTAATATGGGAAGAAAAGGAGGGGATCAAGCAAAGTCTGATGAATGAATTGTATTCCTAGTGCATGTTGTTCATAGGTATTTAACTTCATCTATAATCTACATGACCTAGGGTGTTCATTCGTGTTTATGGACTACATATATGTAAAGGACTGTAATCTACACAATAAAGTACAATAACTTTATACTAAGCATAGTAGCACCCCTAAGTGTGCCTAAAATAGAATAAACATCTTCTATGGTGAACCATCAAATGAATACACCAAGTCCCAATTGACTGTGGAAGCTCAGTTAATATTTTGTTTAAAAAAACATTTGATCAAATCGGGATTAGTGGGCAGGACTTAAAGCCATGTAAGTCCTATATTCGAGGTTTAACTGAAGAGGCTAATGAGCCTATTGGTTGTATAAATTTGTCAATTGAGCTAGGTAAAGGAGACCGCATGATGATGTGGGTGTAGACGTTTGTGGTGATTGATACCTACTTTGCTTACAATTCTTTCTTGGCCAAGCATCCTTGACCTTTTTTAGGGTAGCCCTTACCCCGTGGTGTCTAGACAATGGGGTAGACGCTATCCAGGGAGGTCAAATTACTGGCCCATGAGTGCTATGTCATAGAACTCATAGAGGTGAAGCAACGTGAGAAGGAAAGGGTAAAGAGTAGGCTCTTTGCACCAAAACCGTTGGCGCATACTAACCACCGCCTAAGCCCTAGCTAAAGAGCTATAGTACATTTCACAATTCTATTGATCCTCAGAAAGAACTAGAAGATGCAAGGGTTGCACCAACGGAGCTGATGATCAATATCACGATTGATGAGGTTGACCCTATTCGGGTCCAAAAAATCTGGTCTTTGATTAGAATAAAGATGAAAAAGGAGTAGGTAGGGTTTCTCCGAGACAACCTAGATGTATTTTTCAGGACCCATTCCAATATGTGTGGAATATCACCAAAGATAGCGTGACGTACATTGAGTGTGGACCCACGATACACACTTGTGAAGCAAAAGAGGTGCAGCCTTGATTCGGAGTTATCCACTGTCTTGAAGGAAGAAGTGGATAAGCTAAAGGCGAATGGCTTTATCCATAATGCTATGTATCCTGAATGGGTATTGAATCCGGTGTTGGTCAAGAAGCCTAACAGAAAGTGGCAGACATGCATTGATTACTCTGATATGAATAAGGCGTGTTCAAAGGACAACTTCCTCCTACCCAAAATTGACCACTTGTAGATGGCACCGTAGGGCATGAGCTATTATCCTTCAGGGTTGCGTCCCTAGCTATAGTCAAATAATAATGCACATTCCTGATCAAGAGTACATCAGTTTCATAATGGATTTGGGAATGTATTGTTATCAAGTATTGCCATTAAGTTTCAATAATTATAACACGTTGTAAATTTACATTGATAAATTAAAAATTATTAAGGCTCAAATACAAAATTTGAATCAAAAGTCATAATTTGACCACTAAACTTATACCATTGCATTCTTAGTGATTTTTTGGCTACTTTCATATTTGGAGTTTCGCGAATAGAGTTCAAACGAAGAGGTTACGGGAGTTTAGAGTTTTCAAGACAAAAATAATTTGAAAACAAAATATGGAAATAGATAACATTTATATTCAAGACCCCATTAGTCAACCCCCACTATAGGCCGATCGGCTGCCTATAGGGGAGCGGTCAAATGGTTTGAGCATGATGGCTAGGGTTTGAACCATGGTCAACAGTCTCGATTTAATTATTTTAATCTAATGGATATGATTGATTCGAGCATCTATAACTACAGGCCTAACCCCTTAATTCTCTTCTCATTTTTTCTGATCAAGAGTAGTGAAGCTCTACCACTTTCTCTTCTCCACTATTCCTCTTAACAACAAAATATTTTGTATTTATACAAATAGAAGAAGAGCGGAAAATAAAAAGAAGATAAAGAGAAGAAGCGAATCAGCGTTGCAAAATAATAAGTAAATTTCAATATTATAAATCTATATTCCTCTTAACCCCAAATCTCTACTCAGATCTATATTTCTAATTGTATATATATATATATATCCTATTATACAAAATTTTGTGTGTGTGTATATATATATCCTATTAAACATACTCTTTTGGGTTAAAAAGAAGATGGAGTTGAATCAGAGGATCAGATGCAGATTTAAAAGATTTGGAAATCTTGAAAGGTGGCTAGGAAATTATGTAATTTATTTTTAACATTAGGATATATTTTGTTAGGTTTTTATTTGATATTATGCCTAATTTAAGATCTAAAGAGTTGGAAGCTTGAATTAAATGCATAAGAACATTGCCTACATATTCTATAATTTAGGAAATTTAAATAGGAACATTATTTACACCCAATTTGGAAGTTAGTCCCTAAGTTATTAGAAGTTGAATGTTGATAAGGATGTAAAATGTATTCTAGATCTATAATTAGGTCATAAAGATATTTGTATAATTTAGATTGCCCAAATTTTATTAGAATGTGAATTTCTATGTTTTAATTTATTTGAAGTATTATCTGTGTAACCTTTATAAATTATCTTATTTCTTAAGTATATAGAAAGTGCGACGTTTGAATTAGTAAGGAATATACACAAAAGGGAAAGAGAGGTGTAAAGTATGGATACTCTTTCCATCATATGCATTGCCTATTTCAATAAAAAGAAAAAAATTCTTTGCAATTTCAAATGAAGCAAATCTCTCACTTTATGGGAAGTTATAATGAGAATCCTTTTTGGTATGATAATTCTGATGAATTAAATTATGGAAAGGAATATTGTAGTTAAACTAGAAACATTAAAAAAAAATTATAAACACGTATAATCATGCTCAATTATTAAAAATAAAAACATAATTAATACAACATAATACACATCGATATTCACATTAGATATAATTAAAACATTAGAATGAATCATGTATATATTAGGAATAGGAAATGTAGATGGAAAAGATTGTAACTTCAAAATTAATAGGTTAATAAATAGGGAGTTACAAGAATTAAATAAGGATATAAATGGATTGACGGGACTGATTAAGGAGATTATTATGGTAATTATGGAGAAATAAGTAAGACATAATAAGTAAAATTAGAATAAATAAATGTCTTAGAGTTTGTCTAGTTATTATTTAAGACAATTGACATTTATGGAAATAGCAAACAAATACGTTAGGTAGTAATTAATATTATAAGGTAGTATAATTATCATTATGGTAAATTATACAGCCTTAATTATACCACCAAGAATTAGTGGGCTTAGCCCAATATTCAAATTTAGGATGATTAATTTTATTTGGTAGTTTAGAACGCAAGGCTAGTAGAGTTACACGAAAAAAATTATGTCATTCACATAGAGGCTACCAGCAGTTGTGTAAAATTACTACTGACTGGGACATCTCCAACCACATGACCAGTGGGGAAGGGATATTATGACAACCCACCTTTCTGACCCCTAAGAACGACACTTAATACATCAATGGTATTCATGTGTCGTTGCACAAGTATCTGAAAGACGAGTTGTCATAGGGTGAAATATAATAACAGAACAATAACCTCACAATGGAACGGTTAAATATAACACTTAAGAGAGCACATAAGGTTACTCCCCAACAGCGAGTTATCAAAGTTACAACAAAAGTACTACTATCAGTCTAGGTAGTTATAACAACCTGCCTTCAAATATACATACATAGAGCCAACATCTTATGACAGTGGAAATAAATAGCAAGATATATAAGGAGGCTCGTTCTCATCCACCATCTTCAAATGAGCCCAAAGAAACCTGTCATTTCTGGACTACTCAAACATAAATGAGTACCCAAGAGTTTAATGAAAACAAACAATTTAGGTCAGACATAAAGATTGGTATGAGTAAACTCTAAATAAAAAAATAGAACACACAGAATAACCAATTAGAGCACGTCGCAAAAACGCACAGTGGGTTTCCCCTATCAAGGACAACATCCAAACATAAAAGAATGGAAATAAACAATTAAACATCGTGAAGAGCGCAAGATGCTTCCCGATGCAATTAAGAAAGAATCAATCAAAAGATTTGAATCAAAAATAAGGAAAAGGAATTTTTCCAACAATGACTAGGAGGGTGTGCCCCCTTATCGAAAGTATACCTCTAAAAATATACTTCAGAATTACGATGGCTCTTGGAAACCTTCAAGCCGGACCCCACCAACCTTACCGAGTATCTGAATATTTCACATCTCCATGTGCATACAGCTGAATCCAATCTAGAGTATATGTGACAATACCCTAATGAGAGCAATCCTACAAAGCTTAGCCCCCACTTTCTCTTTATTTAGTCATTTCTGATAAAGGATATCAATGTTCTAAATGGGCAACAAATCATCTTAGATTGACGAAACAAAAACAAAAGGAAGAAGGGTATTGAAATAGATAGTTAAGATATCAACTATCGGGGATAACAAAAATGGTCGTATATGGAAACTAAATCTTATACTCTTTGAGTTCTTGGAAAATATCCATATATTTATCTCATCGATATAAGTATACTCACAAAACATTTGAGAGGATTTCATATTTCTAAAGCATACTTAAATGGGTCAAAAACAATTGTCTATAAGAAAGGAGGATGTTTTCCATACCATCATAATTATAAAGATGATTTGTGGAAATTAAATCTCCTATACTTGTCACATTTATAATATTCTCGATTTTCTCTATCTCTCGCCCAAAAACAAAGCCAGGTAAGTCAGGGCACTGGTTGCTCCTAGCATTGCCTAGACACTTCGGTCCTAGATCCCACGGATAGAGGATCAATCTACTCATCGGCTTTTAGTGCCAAGTATAGGACCACTTACTTTCCCTAAATAACCCATTTAAATCATTATGTAAATTTCAAAGCTCATTTAAGATACTTTAAACAAAGATTTAAAACTTCCACTCAAACCATAACTTAAACCCATCATCTTTAAAGGAGAATACGACCAAGAGGGGTGAAGTTCTCTCTTAATCAAATGAGATAGCTAAAAGGGGTGTTATTTTCTTTTAAATAAAAAGTCACTAAATGTCAATCCTAAGTTAAAAGGAGGTGTAGGTTCCATTTAACTAAACATCAAATTTATTGCTCATAAACTGGATGAGCACAATCGAACAACAACAAGAATAATAACAGACTCATTATTATTAACAATTTACAATCAATAGTTAACACATCATTCATTAAAAAGTGAATGAGTCAAAGGAAAGAGATTAAGATTATACTCACTGTAAAATAATTAAATTATACTCATAAAATAAGTTATACCCACTAAAGTATGAAAACAAGGAATATACTCACAAAATAAGTTATACCCACTAAACCATGATGTTATACACACTAAACTATGAAAGCAAGGAATATACTCATAGAATAAGTTATACCCACTAAACTATGAAAGCAAGGAATATACTTACATCCTATTTGCTTTGCTGGAGACTTGGAATACTTCGCCTTTGATAATGAAATTTAGTTCTTTTCTTCAGTTTGTGAATGAATTAAAATGAGATATGGACTTGGCTATTTATAGATGAAGAGAAGGGTACTTTAGTAATTTCCTATAGCCTAACCTGATTCGACCAAATTTTGGTCCAACAAAAACCGGCCTTATAGCCTAATTTGATTCGACCACATTATGTCCAATAGAAAACATCCTTATGGCTTAATTTTATTCAACCACATTTTGGTCCAACAAAAAACATCCTTATCAACAATGGCCTAACCTGATTCGACCAGATTTTGGTATAATGGCAACTATGCGCATGACATAACCTGATTCGACTAGATTTTGGTCCAATGGCAACCATATGTGTGGAATATAGTAATCATTACGCTATTTTGTTTTATTAGGCAAGTAATTATACTATTCTGTTTTTTAGGCAAGGTTAATAATTCTTTCCTATTTTACTAAGCAAGTAATTATACTATTATATTTTGTTAGGCAAGGTTAATAATTCTTTCTTGTTTTTTTAGGTAAGTAATTATACTATTCCGTTTTATTAGGTAAGGTTAATAATTCTTTCTTGTTTTACTAGGCAGATTCTTTTCTTAAGTAATCATTCTCATTTGTTTTATTAGGCAAACTTATTCTTAAATAAATCAGTACCCCTAACCGCCTTATAACTCAAACCATCTTTAAACTAACATTTTACATTATTTTTAAAAATCCATTCGAGGCGTATTATCCAAATTTTTATTTTACACATAAAATTACATTATTGATCATTTATAAACATATTAACTATTCGAGTTCAAAGCGATTAAATTATAGGTTGTTATACTATCCCCTGCATAAAGGAAATTTCATCCTCAAAATTAATCACATAAACTTAAGATATAAAAGACACCCAAATGATATCATATATACCACACAAAGATACAAGGAAAGTGACATCAACACAACAGGTAGGTATGCTAAAAAGAAACAACAAAGTACAAACAACAACTACATCAACTCAGGATAAGAATCCCTAATATTGTCGTCAGTTTTCCAAGTATAATCTCTAACATCTCCAATCCACAACCTTAACAAGATTCACTATCTTCTTCCTTAATCGCTTCATATCTTGAGCGACAATACAAATAGGCCGCCTAAGAATGGTTAGGTTAGGCTAAACCTCAAAATCAACTTGTTGTCCTGGTTCTACCATCCTCGAAGGGTCATGTACATACTTATATAAATGAGACGCGTGAATTACGTTGTGCACATATGATAATCGATCTGGTAACTCCACTTTATATGCAAGTTTATTAATCCGGTCCAGTATAGGAAAATGGCCAATATATCGAGAGGCTAACTTCCCTGTTTTCCCAAACCTCATGACACTTAACAGAGGAGAGACTTTTACAAATACCAAGTCCTGACTAAGAACTCCTGATCCCTATGCATTTGATTTGCATAACATTTTTGCGGATCTTGCGCTTGTTTCATCTTTCTTTTAATATCGGGTACCTTCTTATTGGCTTCTAAGATTATGCCGGGTCCAAGAACAAGTCTATCTCCAGATTGAACACAACATGAAGGAGAACGACAAGGACAACCATAAAGAGCTTCGAAAGGGGCCATACCAATGCTTGCTTGATAGCTATTGTTGTAAGTGAATTATACTAAGGGTAAATGATCTTCCCAAGAACCCCTAAAGTCTAGAATGCATGCTCATAATAAATCTTCCAAGATCTGGTTTACTCTCTCAGCCTGCCCATCTGTTTGGGGATGGTAAGTTGTAATTGGACTTAGCTAAGTCCCTAATGCAGTCTGCAGTCCCTTCTAGAACCCACTAGTGAATATCGGCTCTCGGTCATTTAAAATACTATGAGGAATCCCATGGAGTCTAACAATCTCCTTCACATACAAACTTGCCAGACTCATAGCAGTCCTAGTCGGCTTAACAGGATGAAATGGGCATTCTTGGTCAGTCTGTCGACTATAACCTAAATGCCATCGTTAACTCTTCTTCACCTAGGAAGCCCATAAATAAGGCCATAGAGATTTACTCCCACTTCCACTATGGGATCTCAAGTGGCTGAAGCAGTCCAGCTGTCTTCTATTGGTCACTCTTAATCTACTGGCAGTTTGCACAACGACTCACGAAGGTTGAAATATCTCACTTTATCCCCTTCCATCAGAATACCCTCTTCATATATTCGAACATCTTGGTCACCCCTGGATGAAAAGATAACTTCGAATGGTGGCATTCAACTAACTTTTCTTGCCTAAGTCCATCAAAGTCTGGAACACAAATACGCCCATTCATTTTCAATATTCCCGAATATCAATCTCAAAGCTAGAAACAACACCTTCTTCAACATCCTTCTTAAGTCGAGCCAAAATAGGACATGCCTCTTGATTGGATACAATTCTCTATAACATTACTGGTTTAACTTCTAGGTTCGCAACTATTGCTACATTCCTACTTAGTGCATCAGCAATGACGTTTGCTTTTCCAGCGGTATAAAGAACCTCTAGATCATAAGAAGCGAGAAACTCCAGCCATATGTACTGCCTCAAATTCAAACCTTTCACCCAACAGATAATGCATCAACATGTTTAGTGCGAAGACAGTAGGCAAAAGCTCCAAACCATGCGTAGTATAATTTTTCTCATGCAACTTTAGCTGCTCGTATAGGATACACTTTCCCACGATGCATAAGAACTGCTCCCAATCTGGTTCCACAAGCATCTATATACATGGTTAAATCTTCGCTCCCATCTAGAATGGTTAAAACAGGAGCGCTAGTAAACTTCTCTTTCAATTCACTAAATGCTTGATCACACTTAGAAGTCCAAACAAAATTAACATCTTTCTTTGGTAACTTTGTTAGCTAGGAAGCATTCTTCGAGAAGTCCTTGATAAACCTACGGTAAAAACCCGCCAATCCAAAGAAACTTCTAACTTTCGCCACACTTTCAATCTTCATCCAGTCTTGAACTGCAACCACTTTAGCTGGGTCCAACGATATGCCTTCTCCTGAAATAACATGACCTAGAAACCTATCTTCGTATTTCACAAATAGAATTTAGAAAATTTAGCCTTCAACACATGGCTTTTTGTATGACAGGAGATGATATTTGTGTTCCTCCTCTGTCTTTGAATAGATAAGAAAGTCATCAACAAAGACAAGAACAAATTTATTAAGAATGTCTTGAAATACTAGATTCATTAAGTATATAAAATAAGCAGGTGTGTTAGTTAATTCAAACGGAATAAGTAACCATGCGTAGAAATTTTCTAGAGTCTGAAAAGCTGTTAAGGGAACACACTCATCTGCCACTCTTAATTAGTGGAAACCGGTGGCAAGATCTAATTGAGAAAGTATCCAAGCACCATGGAGTTGGTCAAACATATCGTCGAACCTTGGAAAAGGATATTTATTCTTGATAGTCCTTTAGTTCAACTCCCGATAGTCTATGCATAATCGTTGGGAACCATCCTCCTTTTTAATAAAGACAAAAGGCCATCCCCAACTCGAGGTACTACTCGGATCAAGCCCTTCTACAACAAGTCATAGGTCTGCCTTTCTAACTCCCTCTTCTCTTTCGAAAGCATCCTTCATAATGGTTGTACAATAGGTTTGGTTCTCAGAACCAAATCAATATGAAACTCGACTTCTCTGTGAGGAGGTAAACCTTACACTCATAAAAAATATCTGTGAAATCTCAAACAATCGCCACATCTCCTAGCTCCGCTTTAGCCACTTCGAGTGAATAGAGAAAACTGCTTATTAACTTCTTAGGCTCTTTACAATTAATATCAACACCAACATCTCCAGCATTACTAACTTTGACGAGCCTTCTACCATAATCCAAGAAAGCTTTAAACTTAGATAACCAATCTATTCCCTGCAACACTCCAAAACCCACAAACCTAAGAACAAACAAGCCAAAAGGAAAGAGATGATTTTGAAAAAAAAAATAAGTACATTTAGACACGTAGTGTCAAGATTTGTTGGACCTCCAATTGGGTTTGACACACAAAGAGGATTACTTACGATAACGTATTTAAGGTTTAGTTTGCTATTTAAATCATAAGAAATAAAATTATAGGAGGCTCCTGTATCAAATAACACCATTATAGGAATATCATAGATGGATAACGTACCTTGCAACACTTGCTTTGATCTAAAGAAGTGGATGATATCTCTTCAATGGTAAAATTCTATCCTTGAGATCCCTTTTTAAGAAAGGGTCACTTCATATGTCCTAGCTAGTTTCAATTAAAACATGTGGCAATTAGGTAATGATTTACAAAGTGGCCCATCTTATTGCACTTGAAACAAAGAATGTTGGCCGAGTTGGTCTACTTCTTCCGTCTGGGGCACCATCATCGGATTTCTTCCCTACAATTTTCTTCTTACCCTAAAACTTAAGCTTGAAGTTTGGCATTCCTTCAACTGGTATAACTGATAAAGGCCTGGCATTTACTACTTGCAGTACACCCTTCTAGAGTCCTTCCTTAATACAGGAGCTTCAAACCACAAAGCCATGCTAATAATATTGGTGAGAGTGCCCATAAGACGATTGGTCATTTCATGATGTAACTCTGTTCACATTCCATTCAAAAAAAATTCATTTTTCTTGAGTGGTGTGTCTATCAATCCAAGTCCAAAATGGACAAAGCATTGAACTTATGCTCTTGCCGTGACACTGTCATATCACCTTGCTTTAAGTCAATGAAACTTCTAAATAACTGAGTACTTCTAGCTTCTGAAATAAACTATGCTTCAAAAACTTCCTTGAACCGGGCCCAAGAAAACTCCTTCTTTAGAATAGTAGCTATTTCTGAATCCCACTAATCCATTGCAGATTTTTGAAGTTATTGCGACGCCAATATCCGTTTCTCTACATCCTCCAACAGAAGATCTGCAAATATTCTTTCAAAAGTTAGAAGCCACAACTGTGCATCAAGAATATCCTTTGTCCCATAGAATGGTTTCCTTCCCAAAGTTGTAAAATTCTTACACAAAGCCGTAGAGTTCGTAGAGGGTTGAACTTGCACAACCATTTCCTCTACCGGATCTATAGCTGAGAAAGTAGCATTCCAAGTATCCCGCCATTGGTAGAAATGCTAGTCCTAGATCCTCTCCTTGCTCGTCTTCTTGTATTCATTTTCTATTATCTGAACAACTAACAGGTATCTTTAGAATACAAAAATAGGATTAAAATGGTTTAAGGAAATAACACAAAGTATTTAAAACGAGACTTTAGTGGATAAATATTGCTACTATAAAAATTACAAATACGCTCTCTCAAGATTACCTCATTCTAGGGCATCACGTACCCTGTCTCTAATGATTTGGACCCTAATCAGGCTAAGGTGTTCGCTCTACCAAAGCATTGATACCAGCTATGAAAACCCACCTTTCTGACCCATGAGAATGACACTTAATACATCCATGGTACTCATGTGTCATTGCCCAAGCATTTGAAAGACGAGTTGTCATGGGGTAAAATATAAGAACAGAACAATAATCTCACAACAGAACGGTTAAATATAACATAAAAATAAGATAGTACATAAGGTTACTCCCTAACATGGAGTTATCAAAGTTACAACAAAAGTACTACTCTTAGTTTAGGAAGTTATAACAACTTGCATTTAAATATATATAAATAGAGCCAACATCTTATAACAGCGAAAATAAATAGCCAGATAGATAAGGAGCCTCCTACTCATCCACCGTCTTTAAAAGAGAGAAAAGAAACCTGTCATTTTCAGACTACTCAAATATAAATGAGTACCCGAGAATTTATGGAAAACAAACAATTTGGGTCAGACAATAAATCCGGTAAGAGTAAACTCGAAATAAAAAATAGAACATACAGAATAACCGATGAGACCACATCGCAAACGTAGAACGGGTTCCCCTCACAAGGATAACATCCAAGCATAAAAGAATGGACACAAATAATTAAGCATCGCAAAGAGCACAAGATGCTTCCCGATGCAATTAAGAAAGAAACAATCCAAAGATTTGAATCAAAAATAAGAAAAATGGATTTTTCCAACAATGTCTAAGACAGTTCGCCCCTAATCAAAAGTATACCTTTAGAAAATGTACTTGAGAACTACGATGGCTCTCGAAAACCTCCAAGTCGGACCATGCCGACCTTACCGATTATCCGAGTATTTCACATCTTCGTGCGCATTCAACCGAAACCAATCTAGAGTAGATGTGACAATACCCTAATGGGAGCAACCCCACAAAGTTTAGCCCACACTTGCTCTTTATTTAGTCATTTCCGATAAAGGATATCAATGCTTTAAATGAGCCACAAATCATCTTAGATTGATGAAACAAAACCAAAATAAAGAAGGGTATGGAAACCGATAGTTAAGATATCAAATATATAGGATAACAAAACGATCGTATATTGAAATTAAATCTTATACTATTTCAATACTTAAAAAATATCCATATAATTATCTCATTGGTACAAGTATATTCATAAACCATTTGGGAGGATTTCATATTTCAAAAGCATACTTAAATGGGTCAAAAACAATTGCCTACAAGAAAGGCGAAGTATAGGACTACTTACTTTCCATAAATAATCCATTTAAATCATTATATAAATTTCAAAGCTCCTTTAAAATACTTTGAACCAAGACTTAAAACTTCCATTCAAATCATGACTTAAACCCATCATCTTTAAAGGAGAATACGACCAAGAGAGATGAAGCTCCCTCTTGATCAAATGAGATAGATAAAAGGGGTGTATTTTCTTTTAATCAAAAATTCACTAAATGTCGATCCTAAGTTAAAAGGTGGTGCAAGTTCCCTTTAACTAACGTCTAGGTTATTACTCATTAACTGACAGAGCAAAAATCAAAAAGACCAAACTAGAATAATAACAGACCCATTGTTATTAACAATTTACAATCAATAGTTAACACAACATTTACTAAAACGTGATGTTTTAAAGGAAAGAGATTAAGATTACACTCACTGTTAAATAATTAAATCATACTCATAGAATAAGTTATACCCATTAAACTATGAAAACAAGGAATATACTCACGGAATAAGTTATACCCAAAAAACTATGAAAGCATGGAATATACTCATAGAATAAGTTATACCCACTAAATTATAGATGCAAGGAATATACTCACATCCTATTTGCTTTGCTGGAGACTTGGAATACTTCACCATTGATAATGAAATTTAGTTCTTTTCTTCAGTTTTTGAATGATTTAAAATGAGATATGGACATGGCTATTTATAGGTGAAGAGGAGGGTACTTTAGTAATTTCCTATAGCCTAACCTGATTTGACCAGTCTAATAGAAACCAGCCTTATGGCCTAATTTGATTTGACCATATTAAGTCCAATAGAAAACATCCTTATGGCTTAATTTAATTCGACCACATTTTGGTCCAATAGAAAACATCCTTATCAACTATGGTCTAACTCGATTCAACTAGATTTTGGTCCAACGGTAACCATCCGCTTGGCATAACCTGATTCGACTAGGTTTTGGTCCAACCGCAACCATCCGTGTGGAATATAATATTCATTATGCTATTTTGTTTTATTAGGAAAGTACTTATACTATTCTGTTTTATTAGGCAAGGTTAATAATTCTTTCTTGCTTTATTAAGCAAGTAATTATACTATTCTGTTTTATTAGACAAGGTTAATAATTCTTTCTTGTTTTACTAGGCAAGTAATTATACTATTCTGTTTTATTAGGCAAGGTAAATAATTATTTCTTGTTTTACTAGGTAGATTCTTTTCTTAAGTAAGAATTCCTATATGATTTATTAGGCAAACTTATTCCTAAATAAATCGGCACCCCTAACCGCTTTATAACTCAAACTATCTTTAAACAAATATATTACATCAGTTTTTAAAATCCATTCGAGACATTTTATCCAAAATTTTATTTTAGATATAAATCCATTATTTAATCATTTAAAAACATATTAACTATTCAAGTTCAAAGTGATTAAATTATGGGTTGTTACAGATATGCATTGCGAATAGGTAGGGGAATATTTACTGAGGGTTCACCTCAGATTTGAAGTATTAATTGGCCCAGTACATTTAGGGAAATATGATATGCTTCATATACAATAAGAGGTAGTAAGTAGTCGAAAGGGGAATTTTTCTCCATTTACTTAGTTTAGTCTAAATGAGATGTCAGCTGTGGAAGGTTGGTGGGCTATGTCTGAATTTTAGTATTGGTATTTAGCAGCAGGTGTGGAATATAGGCTTTGACACGCAGCAACCTTAAGTTAGCAGTAGTAAAGACTTGGGTTACGCACTGATGGATTTTTCTTTCTACTAGTGCAGAATCCGTATGGGAGACTTATGGACCTCAAGTTGGATGATTAGGTTAAAATATTAGTTTACCGAAGGTAAGCTAGTTAACTCTTAAATGAGTTTTTGAGCTACGTTAGTAGTACGACAATTACATTAGATAGTATATTACAAAGCTGTATATATGGGTTATTGGTCACTGTAGCTAGAACCAATTGACTAGCGTTAACATTGCGAAGGTCCCACTTTGGGGACTTGAGGCAGTAAATGGCTAATTGGTTTGCCTCCTCTCTATTTAAGAGATATTAAGTGGTCGGGGTTTTAGGTAGTGTATGTTGATATATAATATGTATTATATACTTTGGAGAAGGTTAGGTTAGATATGTCATACATGCACATAGAATTAAGCGGATTAGCTGTAATTAGCAGACATAACACTTGAATGGAAACCAATCAATATAGGTTTTTGTTATGGATAAAGTACGCAGTTTTCTAGTCACCAAAACGTTATTCTGACCCCCTCCTTTGTACAACCCGTATGATAGATTTAGATAGGTATGTCATTGGAGCAAGACTAGAATGAATGAAGGAGAAGTCATCTTCTTCATGCTCGATACTGACAAGGTGATAGGATGTCCAAGAAATACCGTTAATTCTGATGTACTAACCTTAATATCTATGTCTTACTATATTTTCCATTCCAATATGAGTTTAGACTAATCGATCTCTAATATAGTTATGTTTATTACAGTTTACCGAAACCAACAATATGTACCTTAATGGTCTTGGATTTCAATTTAGTAGGAATTAAGGCCCATTAAGGTGTGAGTTATTACAAGAACGTTAGGACTATTATAGGTGATTGGTAAACTTGATGTTTAAAGAAAGATTGGGAGGATGGTGGAGGTCTTTGTGGACGATATGCTTGTGAAGTTATAGCGATCGATGAACCACATGCGTGGCCTTACAGAAATGTTTGAGATGGTTTAAGAGTACAAGATGAAGCTTAACCCACTAAAATGCTCTTTTGTTGTCGCATTAGGCATGTTTTTGTGTTTCATACTAAACTCAAGGGGAACTGAAGCTAATTCAGAGTAAATAAAAGCATTGAAAATGTTCCTTCCTCAAAGACAAGAAGGCAAATGCATAGGTTGAATGGAAAGGTCACTGCACTTAGTCGATTTATTTCAAAGGCGATAAATAAATGTGTACCATTCTTTGATGCCCTCAAGAAAGAAAAATGGAAGTTTGTCCAGATAGAGAAATGTGACAAAGCTTTCTTGGTATTCATTACATGGATAGACCACCAGTCTTTTCAAATTCCTTTGGAAGGAGAGGACCTAATTATTTACTTGGCAGTGTCTGCTCATGCACTAAGTGTAGCCTTGGTACATAAGGATTCCAAAATCTAGAGGCATGTGCATTCCATTAACAAGTGGTTCACTAAAGCAGTGAAGAATTATTCAAAGTCAAAGAATCAGCATATTGCTTGCTGATCGCATCGACGAAGTTGTGGCCATATTTCCAAGCTCATTAATAAAAGCACCGACTGATCAACCTTTGAGGTAAGTGCTGCATCAACACAAGACTTTATGGTGATTATTGAAGTGAAATATCAAGTTGAGAACATATGATAGAATCTACCATCCTAGAAGGGTGACAAGAGGATAGGCATTGGCTGATTTCATTGCTAGGTTCACTATTCAGGATGGAGAAGTGGAAGAAGGTATGATCTGGCTTGCTCAGTGGAAATTATAAAGAGACAGAGCATCTAACAAACATAGTTCAAGGGAAGAATTAATCTTGGTAAACCTGGAGAAACAAATGATACGTTATGCGTTGAAGTTAGAGTTCTTGGCAGCAAAAAACAAATCTAAATATAAAGCATTGATCGTGGAACTCAAGATAAAAAAGAACTTAGAATCTAAACACTTTATATGTTAGGTCAAAGTTTGGTTCTATCCTGATTTGATCAAATATGCAAGTCAAAAGTGGCTAGTCCTTTTTTTCTCAATATGCTAGTTAAATAGGCAAGTCCATTTGTTCAATATGCAAGTCATTAGAATGAAGTCCATTTTGGTCAATATGCAAGTCATAAGTCCAGTGTGCAAGTCATGAGTCCATATGAAAGCATATTTGTAAATAGGAATTTATTCAAGTCCTTGAGTACAAAGCCATGGTTCCAATTTAACCTAACAGCCACAAAATACCAATCACAAGCATTCTATTATACACACAAGAAAATAAAAAATGAGGAAGAAGTGCCACTCTGAATTTATCTCTATCTAATGGGGGTACATACCTATTTATAAAAAACTTAAAACCTTGGATTCATGACACATGTTACTCATTGAGAGTGAATGCCCATGATCGACTGATAAGGAACATGCTTGATTGCTTCATGATGTTATGGCATGGTTAGCCCAATTAGGTGTTGCCACTTGGCTAGCTGGGATGTCAACTTTAGGTGCGTTCTTCAATGTGATAGCTTTAATTGTCAACATGTGATAGATACATTTAATCATTAACTAGCATTATCTCAGTTCCATGTCAACTTGCGATAACTCTTTTAACAACCAACGTGCAATAACTCCTTCATTTTCAACTTACCAAAGATACTTTACCTCCAATTGGCAATAAAAAAATTTCCCCATCTTGTCATAGATCTTTCATCATCATCTTGCAACAGCTACTTTACCTTCAATTGGCGATAGTATATGCAATATGTTTATTTATCACAACTCTGTGTATTGAAATAATATTTGTGCAATTGCACTAATGTATTCCATTGCTTAGCTCTATTTTTTATTACAAAAATACTTCTGTTTGGCGCAACATAACTATGACTTTAGCTAACTTTTTAGCTATTCCTATTTAGACTTTGTCGAATTCATATCGATCAAGTACTAGTGTGTGTGCCCCTAACCAAAGGGCCAAATGTCAAGATTTGGAGATCTTAACAGACTGAACATTCTGGGCAATTCTTTTTGTTTACCCAGCTGGTTCGTATGTTTGTGTGAACTAATAACTCTACTTCTCAATTCCAAGCATTATATTTTTAGTGTGCCAATTCCACGGCTACCAACGGATTCTTCCATGTTGACATCATCAGATAATGTCATCTTGGATGTGATCATAAAGATGTCATCTTTCATCATAACAAATTCATCTAAATTCATTGTTGAGATCTCGGTTGTGCACCAGTATGTTCAGAAACTTATACATGAATGGCTCTACTCCTTGGATTTTTATTTGATGTTGCCTAAATTTTGGCTCTAGTTAATTCGTTTTATTATCACCTATCTCTAGGTATTGCTAAGTTCTGAGAAGATTGGGTTGCTTTTTCAGTTGACTCGGTGGTTAGGAGTATTCTAACATTGCCGAGGCAACACCAGTACTTAAAATCTAGGGATTGATTTCCACCATTGATCCGGTGGTTTGAGTCGATTTCCCCTATCGACTCGGCAGCTTTGAACATTCCCGACATTACTGGAGCAATACTGGTGCTCATAAGGGTGGGATTGATTTTCCCCATCGATATGGCGGTTTGAGTCAATTTTGCCTATTGAATTGGCAATTTGGAACCTTCCCAATATTGTCATAGCATTGCGATTCCCAGTAGGCTCGAGTCAATTTTCACCATCGACCCAGCAGTTTGAGTCGATTTTCCCCATCTACTCAGCAGTTTTGAATCTTCCTGCCGTTATTGGAGCAACTTCAGTTCTCAGAAGGTTGGGATCTACATTCCCCGTTGATCCGGCAGTTTGAGTCGATTTTCCTTGTCGACTCTGTGGTTTTAAACCTTCTCAACGTTGCTAGAGCAATGTCGACTCTCAGAAGATTGGGATTGATTTACATCATCGACCCGGAGGTCGATTTTCACTATCGTCCCAACGGTTTGAGTCGACTTTCACCGTCGACCCAGGGATTTGAGTCGATTTTCCCTGTCAATTCAGCTGCTTGGCTGACGAGACTACGGTTCCATTGGTTCAAGAAGCTAACTTCATTGATAAATAGAAGATAAGGCAAGTCCAACATATTTACAATACCCTCGGTATCCATGGATGGCTTATTTGCAAAAATAGGAAGTGTATAGATATTAAGTGTAGTAGTATCGCAGCGAGTCATTATTAAAGGAATGTCGGATGAGAACTTCATCTACTGTGGCTAGCTTGAATGTTCCATCTCTAAGCTTCTGATTGATCACATACGGTCCTTCCTAGATTGGGCCAAGCTCTCCTATACCTAGGAAGATTCATTTCGCGATGACATCTCCCACCGCAAAGGTGTGGTTGCGAACCATGGCATTGAAGTAGCACGCTACTCTTTTCTAGTGAGCAATGACCTTCAGTTCAACTTCTTCCTGCTTCTCATCAATTTGGTTGAGGGATTCCAACATTAGATATTAGTTCTTTCTATTGAAGTGCTTTTTATGTTGAGAGGGGACTACCATTTTCACTGGGATCATAGTTTCTGAACCATATGCCAAGGCAAACAGTGAGTGGTCGATCCCGGATTTTTGTTTTGTCCAATAAGCCCACAGTATGAGTGGAAATACATCAACTGAATTGCCTTTAGCTCTTGTCAGTCGCATCTTTATAGTGGATTTGATGATTTTTTTTCACTGCCTCCGCTTGCCCATTTTCTTGATGGTGCACTATGGTAGAAAAGCTCTTCTCGATCCGGTAATGCATATAGAAGTCCTTGAACCAACGCTCCAAAACCGAGTCCCGTTCTCCATGACAATTTTCTACAGTAGTCCAAACCTAGAAATATTTCATTACAAAATTAATTACTTTCTTAGTAGTAATCATGGCAAGCGGTTCCGCTTCATCCCAGTTCATAAAGTAATCAACTACAACGATTGGATATTTAGCTCCTCCTTTTTCTATTGGTGGTGCGCCAATTATATCGATTCTCCCGATTGCAAATGGCCAGGGACTGACCATTTGCATAAGTTCTGAATATAGGGATCTCGAAATCTTTGATAATCTTTAGCATCAGTCACATGATTTAGTGTAGTCTGTTGCATCTTGGTTTATTACTGGTTAGAAATATCAGTAGCGGAGTGTCTTTTTTGCCAGTGTCTACTCCCTGGTGTTGTCACTGCAGCCACTTTCATGAATTTCCATGAGGATTTCCCTAGTATAATCTTTGGTTACACACTTGAGCAAGAGGGAGGAGAATCCTCTTGTGTATAACACTCTGTCCTATGTTATGAATAGTGGTGCCTTTTGTAGAAGCATCTTTATTTGTTTCAGCCTCTGGGAGTATTCCCCTAAGCAAGTAGTCCTTTATTGCCATCATCCACGACTCTTTCTTGTCTGCAATCCTCAGAACCTACTCGATGTCCATCTGATTTATGCTAGGAGCCGTCAATACTTCTACTGGAGCCAATTCCATTAGTTATGCTTCTACGGAACTGGCTATCTTGGTTAAGCGATCGACCTATATATTCTTCTCTCTGAGAATGTTGGATATCAAAAAGTGTTCAATTTCATTAATTAACTCCCAAGCTTTGGATATGTGGGAGACAATTTTCATGCTTCTTAGCTTAATACTCCCTTCTGACCAGGCAGACGACTAGCTGAGAGTCGTTGTAGATATGCAAAATCTTTATACCTAACTCCTTCTCATCTTCAATCCCACTATTTATGCCTTGTATTATGCCTTGTTGTTAGCAGCATGAAATTCCAGCTTAAGAACATAGCAAAGTGATCGTCCTTCAAGAGTCTCAAGCACAACTCTTGCTCCTATATAGAATTTGTTTGACATTCCATTAATGAACAATTTCTAGTGGGATACTATGACCGTTGTTTCCTCCTCCACCTCATCCTGAATAGTCAATTAAATGATGAAGTTAGCCAATGCCTGCCTAAAGTCAATACAGTACTTGTTTCAAGGGTTGATCTATTAATTCCTTGATTAAATAAGCCTAGAAATACGGTAGTAGTTTCCTAGATGCTATTAGCAAGTAGTATGCTAGCTTTTCCAAATTTGGGAAGTTCTATTCGGCTCCGACGAATTGCTTACTAATGTGGTAAATGGGTTGTTGAATCCTAGCTTCCACACGCACGAGCTCTGTGCTTATAAGTGGGTAGTTTCCACCTGTTAAATGAATAAGGCCTCTTTGTCCAATTGTTTGAATAGGACTAGTGGTGTTCTCATATGTCATAGTAATTCTTCGAAAGCAGTCTAACAGTATTGATTCCATTCAAAGTTCTTCTTACCCTTCTTTAACGCATCAAAGAATGGTATACACTTATTCGCCACCCTGAAGATGAATCGACTTAATGTAGTAATTGTTCCATTTAAGCTTGTAATTTCTTCTTTTTGGTTGGGGCTCTGATATTTCATATGGTGTCAATTTGCTATGGATTTGCCTCAAAGCCCTTTGCGTTATAAAACCAAGAAATTTCCCAGAATCAACTTCAAATGAACATTTAAATGGATTTAATTTCGTCCTGTACTTCCAAAGGATCTTAAACATCTCCAAGAGATCATCCAAATGGTTTCCAGACAGTCATGACATCAATAGCATGTCATCTTCGTAAAATTCCAACATTCATTCGATCTGATCCTTGAACATTGCATTCACTGGTCTCCGACATGTTGCTTCAGTTTTCTTTAGATAGAACAACATTATACGATAGTAATATAGTCCCAAGTCTATGATGAAGCTAGTGTTCTCCTGATTTGGTTCATGCATTATAATCTGATCGTAACCTAAGTAAGCATCTGTAAATGAGAGCAGTTCATGCCTATCATTCCATCAACAAGCTGGCCAATCTTGGACAACGGAAAACTATCGTTCAGGCAGAATTTGTTCAAATCTAAGTGGTCAATATAAGTTCACCACTTCATATTCGATTTTCGGACCAACACAACGTTTGACTCCCATTTAGGATATCTGGAATCGTGGATGAACCTGTTGGCCAATAGCTTATCAACTTCTTCTTTTCATGCAAGACTGCATCTCTTCTACCTCACTGGCATGAACTTGAGATCAATTTTAAGTGCTTGACATGCTATCTCCAGTGTTATCCCACACATACCAGAATGTGTCCAAAAAAACATGCATATATTGGCATGAAAAATGTTTATCAATCCCTTTTGCATCTTGATTCCAAGCTGCAAACCTACTTTCAAGACTCGAGTTAGGTCATCCATGTCAGCAAGGACAACCAATGTAATCACTGTCGGTGTTGCCCGTACTTCCCCGAAACTCTTCTTCCTAGGGTCCATAGCCTTGTCAAAGTGATTGTGGTCCTCAAGCCTAAGGTGCTTCTACAATTTCTATGCTTGTGGTTTCTGAATGTGGAGAGTCTTTTCCACATTCTTTTCCTTTTCATGGCATTTAGCTTCACGTAATTCACTAACATGGCATTCCCTTGCAGCAGTTTAGTCTCCTCTTACTAGTCCTATCAAATTCTCCATTAGGAATTTCATTGTCTGGCACCATGGAGCTAAAGGGATTCTGAAATCAGGTTCGGATGAGAACCACCCTCCATTCTCCTTCTCGGGTTCTATAGGTAGGACAATCATTCCAACCAGCTATTTAGGTTCACCTGTAAATCCCTAATCTTTGTTCTATAGGCGGTCACATCCTTCATGTTAATCTTCATTTAATCGAAATGTCTTTCGAAATAGGATGTTGACCAAACTTTCATTATCAATCAAAAATCGATGCACAACTGCTGCTCCAATCCCAACTGTTATCACCATTTGGTTAAGAGTTGGCACTTTTATGCCTTTAGTATCCTAATTTCAAAACACAATGTCATTGGTAATCATCTTTATTGCTTAGTCGGAGCTCCATCCTCGACAGCGTACCAACTCTCCTATGGTGCATGCTTCAATGAACTAGCATGTTGTTATATCTCTCCTAAATTTTCTTTTTTTTTGGGTGTGGTTCTCTTGTAATGATGTTTATTACCGGTCTTCCAACTGTGCGCTTGGGCCTTTCTTTGTTAGGTCCAGGCCGATTTCATTGAGCATTCGGCGCTTGGGGTATAGCAAGTTGATCAGGATTTTGTGATTCCTTCATATACTGTTGGAGCCTATTGTTTCTTATCATTTCATCAATTAAATCCTTCAGATGCCAACATTCATTAGAGTTGGCACGTGAGTCTCGTGGAAGCGACAGAACTTCCCCGATCTCTTTTGTTGTTCGGTCGCTCCCCTCTAGGGCAGTTTGTTATACCGCTTAGTTCCTTGAGTGGCAAGATAAATGATCTTTAGACTATCATTTAAAGGCGTATTGTCCTCGGATCTCAGATTCATTAAGCGTTTCCTCTTGCCTGCACGCCTACCAACATTCTAACTCCTTTTCTGATTTTTCGTCTTCCTGCATTCCCTGTAGTAGTTTTGGAACTATTTCCATCTTTTTTAATCGCAAAGTTACTCTGAATCGCCTCCTCTAACTCCTCATCGGTGGGCTTCCCCTTAATCATATTTGTTTTTCTTGTCTCAAAAACTGATTTGCCTTTTGATGGAATTCCTCCATGGTAGTTGGACGCTTCTTTTTTATCCATTTACCGAAATCCGTGTCCAGGTGAATACCCCATACCAATGCCATGAAGACAAGATTTTCCTTCAGATTACTAATCTCCATAATAATGATATTAAACCAGTTAAGGAAAGCTTTCAGCTACTTCATGGGTTCCTATGACCAGCTAGACAATGAAGTAACATCCTTTGGTCAAGGAACTTCTTTCCCAATTCGTCAAATGTCAATATGGATTTAGGCACAAGCCTGGTAAACCACATTGAAGAAACTCCTTCCAAGAAGATAGTGAAACACCTACAACGAACAGCATCTGTAGCTCTAGTTCTATCCATATGCCATTTGTATTTGAGTAAATGTTGTCTGGAATCAGTAGTTTAGTCATAGGATGACATTGTTTGCAAAGTGAACTTCTAGGGATATTCTTCTCATAAAACATTTTCAACAAATGGAGTTCGGCATAGTGCAAAACCTTAATCTTCATTCTTCCTACCTCTACTTTCCTTCACTAACCGTTTGATCATGTCAGTGATGTATTCCTTGCCGACGCAGTAATCTACAAGTCGATTGTCAAATGCTGCATTGAGTGTTTAGCTCTACAAACAATCTCAACTTGCTTGCAGAAGTCTAGGTTATCCATTCTCCAAAAGAACCATTCCTGCAAAGTTGCATTGGCATCCAATTGGCCTTGTCATGGCAGTTTGAAATCCAGTTACGGCATTTTGTCCTTTAGCACCAGTAGCCAACGCATCATCACCATCATCCAGCTACATGTCATCATTAGAGTTAGAAACTAGCAATGAAACTCACCCCTAAATTTCATCAAGTAGGACATTTAAGCTGGTACCGACTTGTTTGGCTTGGTACCGTCTTGTCTTCTTATGGGCGGAGCACTCCCACTTCCTCCTACAACATTTCCTATAACTCTGACAATCACTTTCTTCTTCTTTTGCTTTCCATCTCTCTTGTTTAAGATGGAAACTAAAGAGTTCTCTTATTCTATTACTGGATAAAAAATTTCTTCTAACTCTTCTTATTATTGGTGGCTGCAAAGTTAGCAACACATCCATCTTATCCATGAGAGCTTTCCAACAATCCATAAACTCATAGTTAAGTAAATCGATCACCTGATTAAGCTCTCCTCTAAAGATAACTTCCTTCTGAATAGAGGATCTAGGTAGTGGATTTCCATTGTTTGCTTCTATTTGGTAAGCATTCCCTTCATCATCACCAGCCATAGCTCGTGAGGATCTATTGGATCTACTTGGTGCCATAACTTTTGTTAGTATTCCTCAAGCAAATTTTCAAATCTAACTTATAAACCTATCTAGATAGCTAAATCTAAGCCTAAATTCAATTCTTAATGAAAGCACCAAAATGTTGATGCCAAAAATGTATCAACACCCAAGATTGAGTTGTCGATAACCTGCAAGACTTGGTTATAGCATATAATATTAAAAATAAAAGAAAATAGAATAAAGAGATACAAGATTTTTATAGCGGTCCAAGGATATCTAGCCTACTTACATTTTATAGTTTTATTGATTGTTGACTTAAGGCGGTTTATATGAGACTAATAAGGATTAGAGAGAGTATAAGTCATTAGTACAAGGCCTTGATGGGTTTTATGGCCTAGAACTACCCAGAGTGGCTAACGTGACCATAGTTAGGGAGATAGGAGATGAAGAAGAGGCAGAGCTTCTACGTATAGAGTTAGCATAAAACAGGTCCTTCTTTAGTTGTAAGTAGGTTGGTATTTATAGGAAAATAGAGATAATGGGTCAAAATCTTGCTTGCGCTTGAGTTTAGATGAAGGGTTAATGTTGTACACGAGAAATTAGAACACCACGACTTAATATAATAGGTCGATACCGATCTATGTAGGTGGTACCGAGCTATAAGTGTTGGTGCAAATCCAACTTTGAATCTTGCCCTGCTCTTCTATCTTCTAATTGATTGGTTTCAAGCTATTTTCATTGACTTTTAGTTGATTCTAATATTCTTTTCCTCTATCATTTGAGTTACCTTACTTTCTTGGCTTTCTTCTCATCAACCATGGAGTTAGTCATTCATACTCTGCGAAAACCACTTTATCACGAGCTATTGGAGAAGTGTATTAGAAGTATGGAGATTGGGAGGTGATCCGGAGGGGATTCATAGGTTGCTATGGACCTACATAGCTTGGTACCGAGCTATGTCCTTGGCTCCAACTCGTATGAATTTCCTCCAAGGTGTTTCTCTATTCCTTTTAAGTGTGTTTCCAAGTTTCTGAGTCGTTTGGACTTTGCCTCGACGTTTTAACTTCCATTTATTTCTCGTTGGTTAAAAACATAGTTAAAAAACTCAAATATATACATACACACATATACACATACACACGCACACAGAAATATATATATATGTATATGTATATATTTCTGTGTGCGTGTGTATGTGTATATGTGTGTATGTATACATATGTACGTATGTATATGTGTGTATTACATACGTCCTATATTTCTGTGTGCGTGTGTATGTGTGTATGTATGTATGTATGTATATGTGTGTATTACATACGTCCATATAATGATGATGAAGAGATGGCTCCTTGGTTTAAAATTAATCAAGGATTTTTTGCAAACATTCCAGTTTGAGTAAAATTTCGAAGACTACAATTGGATTTTTGGTCCGAGGAAGTCATCAGCAGAATTGCTTCATTTCTAGGCAACCCGATTAAAATGGACCACTTCACCAAAGGTATGATTAAAATATTGTATGCTAGAGTCCTAGTTGAAATTAAAAATGACTTTAAATTCCCTATAGAAATAGCTATTTTAATCGAAAACAACAAGACATTCTTTCAATCTGTTGAATATGAATGGAAGCCTACTACGTTTCAAAATTGTAACTACTTCGGATACCGATAAAATTTTGTATATTTGAAAAAGGCTGGGTCCATAAATCAAAATGTATGTCAAGACTCTCTAGACAATGATATGGAGATAGATGATCACAATAACGAAGGAACATCAAAATAGCATAACACAGAAAACTTGTTGCATGCTAATACTAAATGAGGAGTGCGAAATGCTAGTGAGGATCTATACGCTACAATTGGAAATTATGACTAAAATAGGATGGACACAAAGGACCAACACACAGCAAAACAACCAAACTTGAGAGGTCTTGTGTACATCAACTTAAAACAAGAAGACAATATCGATATAGAGTTGGAATGTTCATATAGGAGTGCAGAGACAAACATAGACTCACAAGCAAATAATAACACATTGCATTCATAGGAATCAGTATATAATAGTACACCGCTCAGTCAACGTCCAGTTTCAGAGAATACAAATAATATAGATTCAGTAATTAATTCACATGGGGTTAATTCAGACATGCACACTGATTTTCAGCAAGACTCAACACAAAATCAAAACAACAAAACTCAATGCAAGTAGATATAATCTGCACATATACACCTGAACAAGTACAAGTTGCTACATCTGAAATAGGATAAATCCAATCTAGCACAGTGGGGACAGCTTTAGCACGCTTAGCGAAGGGTATTGGGCAGTGCACTCGATCCAAGCAACCTAGAAAACAGCATTAGGAAGACAACCCCTTTGAATTCATCGCCACTCGCAATGATGAAGTGATCGACAACCCTACGTGGCAACATGTTAGTGCAAATCTAAAATATAAACGCAAAAAAGGGAAAGCCAATGTGAGCGTCCCCCTCGCCTAAAAGTGGGAAACGAACTAAGTGACTTCACCCAATGAATTGCATTGTTTGGAATGTTTAGGGTTTAAATTCACCATCCAAACAGTTAGATGTTGCGAGTATAATTAAACATAGACAATCTTCTCTAGTATGACTACTAGGAACTAAATTAATAGGAAATAAGATTGGTTATGTAGCCAATAGGATTAATAAAAACTGGAATTTCACTTTTAATAAGGATGATCTGGATAAATGTAGAATTTTGGTTCTTTGGGATGATAAGATTTGGTCCATGTTGGCAATTCTTAATAATGAGCATATATCACAACCTTGGTACAAAACAAAATGGGTTTATCGTTTTATTATACTTTTGTGCAAGCACATAGTTGATCTGAAAGAAGATCAGACGTCTGTGCCTATATCAAACATTTTTTAACTACCTCGAACTTAACATGGATATTAGCAGGTGACTTTAATGCGATGCTTTACTGTAAGGAAAGGATAAATACAGGCATATATATTTCGATAGTGGATGAAGAGTTTGATGGCTGTATTGGGCGGCTAAACTTTTTGAACCACAAAGTGTGGGCAATTACTACACATGGGGGGAGCTAATATGACAAGTCATAGCAAGATTGATAGAATATTCATTAATCGGGAATGTCTTGACAAACTACCAAACTTTTCTGTTAACTTTGCGAATCATTCAACAAGTGACCAAACACCTATTATCTTCAACTTAGCGACTTCGACTCAAAATAGGAAAAGTATTCCCTTTATATATAACTGGAATTGGTCCGTGCTTCGCGCACGAACTGTTTATATTATTGTAAACGAGAGTAAAGGCATTTTCGAAATTTCAAAAAGACGTCGAGTAAATTAATACAACGAAATTTCTTTATTAGTAGTAGAGATAGAGATTAGCAGTAGAGATAATTTGTGGCATAAGTAGCAGAGTATCACGAATTAGTCAACATAGAGTGGGGGCGCAGAGGTTGGAATCTCTATTTTCAATCGCTGACAAAGTTGAAAAAAAAAAGCAACTTTGGAGTTAAGAGTAAAGACTTAAATAGTAGGGACAAAACCGTCGAACACCTTAGAACTGAACTGGATGCTATTTACACTAATCTTACTAGCCGGCCAAACAACTTGTAAATCTTAGGTCTTTAAACCCTTCTCAAGCAAGCAACAGAGACCTTACAATGCTCAAAAATAAAATGGCTGACGTAAGGAGAAAAAACTTCCCAACTTTTTCCCTCCAGGTTCTCTGACCCAAAATCAAGGATAACCAAAAATACGACGATGGATGAACAAGGCAACTGGATCAATACAAATGATAATTTAGACAGGGAAGCGCTTCAATTTTTCATAAACTTGTTTACTTCCCTAAATTATAATACCCCACAAATCACTTTTAAAACTATTCTTATAAATAAATTGTTGGATATTTTCAACATTTGGCCTCTAGTTTTGTTTTGAAGGAAAGAAGAAGAAGGAGGAAAACAATTGTCCCACACCATAGGAAAGAGGAACCAAGTCTATATTTATATAGCTGTTTCTCAAATGAAGGGTTGGGCCCTTTGGGCACCCAAAGCTTGCTCCGTTGTGAGGAGGGAGACCATGCACCGTCTCCACACGCGCGCCGCCGCCGCCGTCCGTCCGACCGACCGGGTTTCGGGTTCGGGTCCATACGATATATTTTTGGACCGGATCTGCAAACAGTAAATAAGCCAAGCCCGGCCATTATGCCCGAGACTGCCGTCTGCGGAAGAAACAACAAAAAGTGAATATGGTCGAAGACTCGCTTGTGGCTGTAGTACAAGAGGCGAACTCCGTTAGTGGCATAGATAATGATTGGTGGCTTGATACTGGAGCAACCATTCATATTTGCAAAGACCGTAGTCTATTCAAGACCTACGAAGAAAATGGAGAAGCGAACGAAGTTACTGGAGCGAACAAGGTTCCGAGTAAAGTCATGGGAAAGGGCACTATAAAACTACCACTCACCTCTGGGAAAGTTCTTACTTTAGTCAATGTATTTTATGTACCAGACATTTGTAAGAATTTAATATCTGGATACCTTCTTAACAAAGGAGGATTCAAGATGGTGTATGAGTCTGATAAGTTAGTGTTGTCCAAGAACGGCAAATTCATTGGACAGGGATACTCTTGTAACGGCATGATTAAGTTGAATCTAATAAAGAATTCCTTAGTTTATATTGTTGATTCAGTTAGCTTATGGCATAGTAGGTTAGGACATGTTAATTATAATTCCCTTAAGAATATGCATAAGTTAGGATTAATTTCTGATTGTGATTTCAATTCTATCTCTAAATGTGAAATTTGTGTTCAAGCAAAAATACACCGAAAATCTTTTAAATCCGTAGAAAGGAAAACCGGTTTGCTTGATTTGGTATATAGTGATGTGGGTGACCTAAAAGGTCATATCACCTATGGTGGTAACCAATACTATATCACATTTATTGATGATTATACTAGATATGCTTATGTTTATCTAATGAAAACAAAAGATGAAGCTTTTGATAAATTTAAGATTTACAAAGCTGAAGTTGAAACACAATTAGGAGTTAAAATTAAAGTATTACATTCAGATCGTGGTGGTGAATATTTCTCAAATGAGTTCACATTGTTTTGTAAACAACATGGTTTAATTCACCAATGCACTGCCCCTTATACACCACAACAAAATGGTGTCGCTGAAAGAAAAAATAGAACTTTAGTAGAGATGGTTAATGCCATGCTTATTAGTTCTAATTTACCTAATAATTTGTGGGGAGATGCTATGTTATCTGCTTGTTATATTTTAAATAGAGTACCACTTAAAAAGAATAATATTTCCCCTTATGAATTATGGTTTAATAGAAAACCTAATTTGAATAGATTAAAAGTTTGGGGTTGTTTAGCATATGTTAGAATACCAGACCCCAAACGACCAAAGTTAGGAAATAGAGCTTTTAAATGTGTTTTTATAGGTTATTCCCTTGCCAGTATAACTTATAGATTCTTAATACTTGACACCTTAGATATTATAGAATCAGTAGATGTAGAATTTTTTGAAAATCAAACTGTTGAGATTCCATTGAGATCATCTAGTCCTGATACGACTAATGATGTCAATGACGATGAGTATGCTCCTGCTCAAAACAACAAGAATGTATCAGTACCAGATCATAGTACTGAACAAAGGAGAAGTAAAAGAGCGAGAATTGAGAAGGACTACGGTCCTGACTTCATAACATATCTTATAGAAGGTAGTAAGGACGAAGTCCTTAATGTAACTAGATATGTAATGAACGTCAATGATGATCCTAAGACTTATTCTGAAGCTATGAATTCCAGAGATTCCATTTTTTGGAAAGATGCTATCAATGATGAAATGAACTCCATATTGTCTAACCAAACCTGGGTTTTGACTGATTTACCTCCTGGTGCTAAACCAATAGGATGTAAATGGATATTCAAGAAAAAATTGAATACAAATGGATCCATTGATAAGTTTAAAGCCAGATTAGTTGCTAAGGGATATAAGCAAAGACATGGAGTAGATTACTTCGATACTTATGCTCCTGTTGCTCGCATTTCTTCTATTCGTTGTTTAATAGCACTTGCATCCACTCATAAGTTGGTCGTACATCAAATGGATGTAAAGACCGCTTTTGTAAATGGAGATTTAGAGGAAGAGATATATATGGAACAACCAGAAGGTTTTAAAACCCCTGGCCAAGAAAAGAAAGTTTGCAAATTGGTAAAATCTCTTTATGGCCTGAAACAAGCTCCTATGCAATGGCATGAGAAGTTTGATAAGATAGCATTGTCATATGGCTTTATTGTTAATGATGCTGATAAATGTATTTATAGCAAATCGGATAATACCGGTGATGTTATAATATGTTTATACGTTGATGACATGCTAATATTTGGTTCTAATATATCATGTGTAAATGAAACTAAAAAGTTTTTATCCTCTAAGTTTGATATGAAAGATCTAGGTGAGGCTGACGTAATTCTAGGAATTAAAATCATAAGGAAAGAGGGGGAGTTATTACTAACCCAATCTCACTATATTGAGATGTTCCTTAAGAAGTATGGTCATTATAATGACAAACCAGCCCCAACTCCTCTAGATCCTAGTATTAAATTACTAAAGAACACTGGACGTACCATTTCTCAACTTGAGTACTCTAGTGTTATTGGGAGTCTTATGTATGCTATGCATTGCACCAGACCTGACATTGCACATGCCATTAGTGTGCTATGTCGATTTACGAGTAATCCAGGTTACGAACATTGGAAAGCTATTTCCAGAGTTCTAGCGTATCTAAAAGGAACCATTGACTATGGTTTATCTTATAAAGGATATCCTGCTGTTATAGAAGGGTATAGTGACGCAACCTGGAACAATGTAGAATCCAAATCCAAGTCAACAACTGGATGGATCTTTACATTAGGGGGTGCAGCGGTATCTTGGGGTTCCAAGAAACAAACTTGCATATCTGACTCAACTATGTTATCAGAATTAATTGCATTAGCAGATGCATGTAAGGAGGCAGAATGGCTTAGGAATTTATTAATAGAAATTCCACTATGGAAGAAGCCATCTCCAGCAGTCTTGATTAACTGTGATAATCAGGCTACGATATATAATGTCTCTAATAAGACATATAATGGAAAGTCTAGACACGTGAGTCTAAGACATCAGATGATAAGACAATTACTCAAACGAGGAGTAATAACTGTTGACTATATAGAAACAAAGAAAAACTTGGCCGATCCTCTTACTAAGAGTCTTCCAAAGGCAATGGTTTCTATAAAATCAAAGGAGATGGGACTAAGGTCTGTGAATGAAGTTTGATCGTCCTTAACAGAAACCCAACTTATGTCTTGAAATGGATAGACAAAGTTCAATGGGTACCAACAAATTAAGAGAACGATTATGGAACACTAAATCGAAAAAAAAAAAAAATCCCATAGTATTTAGTGTTGGATTCTGCAAGAACAAAGGATGGATAATAGATCCTTAATAAGTCTAGAAAATTAAAAGGTGTATCGCAGAAACACCTTAAGAGACATACCTATATGAGTACGGAAATCAGGCCGTTTCCTAAGAAAGTAAGACCGCTTTCTAAAGTAGACTCATGAATCCAGGATTAAAGCACATGGCCATTAACGTGCTAGCAATACAGAACACTTTACCTAAGAAAATCAACATGTGTGATTGTTCTGGTTTTATCGTTAGGGATACTTGGTTCAAGATTCGTTCACCATAGAATCTCGATAAGGTTTTGAATGGTTTACACTAAGTGAAGGTTCAAATCCAAAAGATACCTATCATGTATGTGTTGGTTTTCACGATGATGCAAATTCTTGTCCCTGAACTACGTTAGGCTTGATCCCACTTGGGTACGTAGGCAATCACTCAAGTGATACAGTCATTCCGTTTTTAAATTAAATTGTTTTAATTATCCAATCTTGAAAATAGGGGGAGAATGTTGGATATTTTCAACATTTGGCCTCTAGTTTTGTTTTGAAGGAAAGAAGAAGAAGGAGGAAAACAATTGTCCCACACCATAGGAAAGAGGAACCAAGTCTATATTTATATAGCTGTTTCTCAAATGAAGGGTTGGGCCCTTTGGGCACCCAAAGCTTGCTCCGTTGTGAGGAGGGAGACCATGCACCGTCTCCACACACGCGCGCCGCCGCCGCCGTCCGTCCGACCGACCGTGCCGTGCCGGGCCGGGTCTCGGGTTTCGGGTTCGGGTCCATACGATATATTTTTGGACCGGATCTGCAAACAGTAAATAAGCCAAGTTCGGCCCGTTAAGGACCCAGAACTGTTCGAATTTCGAATAGTTTTGGCGGGGGACGAAATCAAATGGTCAGATCCGTTCGAACGAACGGATACGGGCGCAACGTTCAAACGGTTACGGACGCGACTGTTAACGAATGGAAGCATCCATTCGTTGCCTATAAATAGCAACACCCAGGGCTGTTGCAAATCACTTTTCTTTTTCCTTGCGGATTTTCGTAACACTTTTCTCTGTTACGAAAGCATCTTCTTCCACAGATTAGCAACGTCCAGAAACTGTTGCAGAACAGTTTTTTGCAACGTCCAGAAACTGTTGCAGAACAGTTTTTTGCAACGTCCCTCAGGCGTTGCAGACCAGAAACGTTGCTAACCTATACTTCTTCTTCCTTCATTCGGTTTCTTGCTACTTGCATCAATTCAGAGATTATATACAAGGTGTTCTTGGTCGGATCAAGAACCGTACAATTCTTGAATCCGATTACACTGTTTGAGGGCTTGATTGAATCCTGAAGGCTATAGTTCGATACCCGATTGTACGTGGTGGGTTGAACTATCGTCTAAAAGAATCTACTCCTAGATCCTTCAAGTCCGTAGTACAGTTTCATCGCTATCTCCATCGTCTCGAATCGCAAATTTACCAACAATTTTTTAGACGATATTTCAACCATGGAAGGTTCGAGCGCGTTGCAAGTGATGAATCAGCATTTGACTCGATTGGAGCGGTTTGACGGGGATAACTTCACTCGTTGGCAAGAGACAATGAAGTTCTTCTTGATCACCGTCAAGTTGTTCTATATATTGGAAGACGGATTGGAGGAGATTCCAGAAGAAACTGACAAGGACGATGCTGCGCTGAACCTAAAACGTGCCAAACGCAAAGAAGACGACTTCCTATGTAGAGGGCACATCCTAAATGCATTGTCAACTTCTGTGTACAACGCACATCGAAGCCTGGAAACTGCTAAAGCACTTTGGACTGCACTAGAAAGCAAATACCGTATATCCGAGGCAAGTAATAAGAAATTTCTTATTTGTAATTTTATGGATTTCAAAATGATCGCCAATAAGTCCATAGTGGGACAAGTAAGTGAAATCTTACTTTTGGTAAATCAACTTAAAGATGCTAGTATCGATCTCCCTGAATCTTTTGTTGTTGGGGTCATAATTTCTCGACTTCCTCACTCTTGGAATGATTATAAGAAAAAATTGAAACATGCGGAAACGGATTATGATTTAGATGGTTTACAGCGTCATCTCCGTATAGAAGAAGACTCTCGTAAACGTGAACTAAATGATAATCCGCAAACTGAGTCTCATACGAAGGTTAATAATATCGAAATAACTGACAAGTTAAATCCTAAGAATGAGACACAGTTTAAGAAGAAAATTCATCCCAAGAACAACAAAAAGAAAGGCGCTTGTTATTTCTGCAACAAGCCCGGCCATTATGCCCGAGACTGCCGTCTGCGGAAGAAACAACAAAAAGTGAATATGGTCGAAGACTCGCTTGTGGCTGTAGTACAAGAGGCGAACTCCGTTAGTGGCATAGATAATGATTGGTGGCTTGATACTGGAGCAACCATTCATATTTGCAAAGACCGTAGTCTATTCAAGACCTACGAAGAAAATGGAGAAGCGAACGAAGTTACTGGAGCGAACAAGGTTCCGAGTAAAGTCATGGGAAAGGGCACTATAAAACTACCACTCACCTCTGGGAAAGTTCTTACTTTAGTCAATGTATTTTATGTACCAGACATTTGTAAGAATTTAATATCTGGATACCTTCTTAACAAAGGAGGATTCAAGATGGTGTATGAGTCTGATAAGTTAGTGTTGTCCAAGAACGGCAAATTCATTGGACAGGGATACTCTTGTAACGGCATGATTAAGTTGAATCTAATAAAGAATTCCTTAGTTTATATTGTTGATTCAGTTAGCTTATGGCATAGTAGGTTAGGACATGTTAATTATAATTCCCTTAAGAATATGCATAAGTTAGGATTAATTTCTGATTGTGATTTCAATTCTATCTCTAAATGTGAAATTTGTGTTCAAGCAAAAATACACCGAAAATCTTTTAAATCCGTAGAAAGGAAAACCGGTTTGCTTGATTTGGTATATAGTGATGTGGGTGACCTAAAAGGTCATATCACCTATGGTGGTAACCAATACTATATCACATTTATTGATGATTATACTAGATATGCTTATGTTTATCTAATGAAAACAAAAGATGAAGCTTTTGATAAATTTAAGATTTACAAAGCTGAAGTTGAAACACAATTAGGAGTTAAAATTAAAGTATTACATTCAGATCGTGGTGGTGAATATTTCTCAAATGAGTTCACATTGTTTTGTAAACAACATGGTTTAATTCACCAATGCACTGCCCCTTATACACCACAACAAAATGGTGTCGCTGAAAGAAAAAATAGAACTTTAGTAGAGATGGTTAATGCCATGCTTATTAGTTCTAATTTACCTAATAATTTGTGGGGAGATGCTATGTTATCTGCTTGTTATATTTTAAATAGAGTACCACTTAAAAAGAATAATATTTCCCCTTATGAATTATGGTTTAATAGAAAACCTAATTTGAATAGATTAAAAGTTTGGGGTTGTTTAGCATATGTTAGAATACCAGACCCCAAACGACCAAAGTTAGGAAATAGAGCTTTTAAATGTGTTTTTATAGGTTATTCCCTTGCCAGTATAACTTATAGATTCTTAATACTTGACACCTTAGATATTATAGAATCAGTAGATGTAGAATTTTTTGAAAATCAAACTGTTGAGATTCCATTGAGATCATCTAGTCCTGATACGACTAATGATGTCAATGACGATGAGTATGCTCCTGCTCAAAACAACAAGAATGTATCAGTACCAGATCATAGTACTGAACAAAGGAGAAGTAAAAGAGCGAGAATTGAGAAGGACTACGGTCCTGACTTCATAACATATCTTATAGAAGGTAGTAAGGACGAAGTCCTTAATGTAACTAGATATGTAATGAACGTCAATGATGATCCTAAGACTTATTCTGAAGCTATGAATTCCAGAGATTCCATTTTTTGGAAAGATGCTATCAATGATGAAATGAACTCCATATTGTCTAACCAAACCTGGGTTTTGACTGATTTACCTCCTGGTGCTAAACCAATAGGATGTAAATGGATATTCAAGAAAAAATTGAATACAAATGGATCCATTGATAAGTTTAAAGCCAGATTAGTTGCTAAGGGATATAAGCAAAGACATGGAGTAGATTACTTCGATACTTATGCTCCTGTTGCTCGCATTTCTTCTATTCGTTGTTTAATAGCACTTGCATCCACTCATAAGTTGGTCGTACATCAAATGGATGTAAAGACCGCTTTTCTAAATGGAGATTTAGAGGAAGAGATATATATGGAACAACCAGAAGGTTTTAAAACCCCTGGCCAAGAAAAGAAAGTTTGCAAATTGGTAAAATCTCTTTATGGCCTGAAACAAGCTCCTATGCAATGGCATGAGAAGTTTGATAAGATAGCATTGTCATATGGCTTTATTGTTAATGATGCTGATAAATGTATTTATAGCAAATCGGATAATACCGGTGATGTTATAATATGTTTATACGTTGATGACATGCTAATAATTGGTTCTAATATATCATGTGTAAATGAAACTAAAAAGTTTTTATCCTCTAAGTTTGATATGAAAGATCTAGGTGAGGCTGACGTAATTCTAGGAATTAAAATCATAAGGAAAGAGGGGGAGTTATTACTAACCCAATCTCACTATATTGAGATGTTCCTTAAGAAGTATGGTCATTATAATGACAAACCAGCCCCAACTCCTCTAGATCCTAGTATTAAATTACTAAAGAACACTGGACGTACCATTTCTCAACTTGAGTACTCTAGTGTTATTGGGAGTCTTATGTATGCTATGCATTGCACCAGACCTGACATTGCACATGCCATTAGTGTGCTATGTCGATTTACGAGTAATCCAGGTTACGAACATTGGAAAGCTATTTCCAGAGTTCTAGCGTATCTAAAAGGAACCATTGACTATGGTTTATCTTATAAAGGATATCCTGCTGTTATAGAAGGGTATAGTGACGCAACCTGGAACAATGTAGAATCCAAATCCAAGTCAACAACTGGATGGATCTTTACATTAGGGGGTGCAGCGGTATCTTGGGGTTCCAAGAAACAAACTTGCATATCTGACTCAACTATGTTATCAGAATTAATTGCATTAGCAGATGCATGTAAGGAGGCAGAATGGCTTAGGAATTTATTAATAGAAATTCCACTATGGAAGAAGCCATCTCCAGCAGTCTTGATTAACTGTGATAATCAGGCTACGATATATAATGTCTCTAATAAGACATATAATGGAAAGTCTAGACACGTGAGTCTAAGACATCAGATGAAAAGACAATTACTCAAACGAGGAGTAATAACTGTTGACTATATAGAAACAAAGAAAAACTTGGCTGATCCTCTTACTAAGAGTCTTCCAAAGGCAATGGTTTCTATAAAATCAAAGGAGATGGGACTAAGGTCTGTGAATGAAGTTTGATCGTCCTTAACAGAAACCCAACTTATGTCTTGAAATGGATAGACAAAGTTCAATGGGTACCAACAAATTAAGAGAACGATTATGGAACACTAAATCGAAAAAAAAATAAAAAATCCCATAGTATTTAGTGTTGGATTCTGCAAGAACAAAGGATGGATAATAGATCCTTAATAAGTCTAGAAAATTAAAAGGTGTATCGCAGAAACACCTTAAGAGACATACCTATATGAGTACGGAAATCAGGCCGTTTCCTAAGAAAGTAAGACCGCTTTCTAAAGTAGACTCATGAATCCAGGATTAAAGCACATGGCCATTAACGTGCTAGCAATACAGAACACTTTACCTAAGAAAATCAACATGTGTGATTGTTCCGGTTTTATCGTTAGGGATACTTGGTTCAAGATTCGTTCACCATAGAATCTCGATAAGGTTTTGAATGGTTTACACTAAGTGAAGGTTCAAATCCAAAAGATACCTATCATGTATGTGTTGGTTTTCACGATGATGCAAATTCTTGTCCCTGAACTACGTTAGGCTTGATCCCACTTGGGTACGTAGGCAATCACTCAAGTGATACAGTCATTCCGTTTTTAAATTAAATTGTTTTAATTATCCAATCTTGAAAATAGGGGGAGAATGTTGGATATTTTCAACATTTGGCCTCTAGTTTTGTTTTGAAGGAAAGAAGAAGAAGGAGGAAAACAATTGTCCCACACCATAGGAAAGAGGAACCAAGTCTATATTTATATAGCTGTTTCTCAAATGAAGGGTTGGGCCCTTTGGGCACCCAAAGCTTGCTCCGTTGTGAGGAGGGAGACCATGCACCGTCTCCACACACGCGCGCCGCCGCCGCCGTCCGTCCGACCGACCGTGCCGTGCCGGGCCGGGTCTCGGGTTTCGGGTTCGGGTCCATACGATATATTTTTGGACCGGATCTGCAAACAGTAAATAAGCCAAGTTCGGCCCGTTAAGGACCCAGAACTGTTCGAATTTCGAATAGTTTTGGCGGGGGACGAAATCAAATGGTCAGATCCGTTCGAACGAACGGATACGGGCGCAACGTTCAAACGGTTACGGACGCGACTGTTAACGAATGGAAGCATCCATTCGTTGCCTATAAATAGCAACACCCAGGGCTGTTGCAAATCACTTTTCTTTTTCCTTGCGGATTTTCGTAACACTTTTCTCTGTTACGAAAGCATCTTCTTCCACAGATTAGCAACGTCCAGAAACTGTTGCAGAACAGTTTTTTGCAACGTCCAGAAACTGTTGCAGAACAGTTTTTTGCAACGTCCCTCAGGCGTTGCAGACCAGAAACGTTGCTAACCTATACTTCTTCTTCCTTCATTCGGTTTCTTGCTACTTGCATCAATTCAGAGATTATATACAAGGTGTTCTTGGTCGGATCAAGAACCGTACAATTCTTGAATCCGATTACACTGTTTGAGGGCTTGATTGAATCCTGAAGGCTATAGTTCGATACCCGATTGTACGTGGTGGGTTGAACTATCGTCTAAAAGAATCTACTCCTAGATCCTTCAAGTCCGTAGTACAGTTTCATCGCTATCTCCATCGTCTCGAATCGCAAATTTACCAACAATTTTTTAGACGATATTTCAACCATGGAAGGTTCGAGCGCGTTGCAAGTGATGAATCAGCATTTGACTCGATTGGAGCGGTTTGACGGGGATAACTTCACTCGTTGGCAAGAGACAATGAAGTTCTTCTTGATCACCGTCAAGTTGTTCTATATATTGGAAGACGGATTGGAGGAGATTCCAGAAGAAACTGACAAGGACGATGCTGCGCTGAACCTAAAACGTGCCAAACGCAAAGAAGACGACTTCCTATGTAGAGGGCACATCCTAAATGCATTGTCAACTTCTGTGTACAACGCACATCGAAGCCTGGAAACTGCTAAAGCACTTTGGACTGCACTAGAAAGCAAATACCGTATATCCGAGGCAAGTAATAAGAAATTTCTTATTTGTAATTTTATGGATTTCAAAATGATCGCCAATAAGTCCATAGTGGGACAAGTAAGTGAAATCTTACTTTTGGTAAATCAACTTAAAGATGCTAGTATCGATCTCCCTGAATCTTTTGTTGTTGGGGTCATAATTTCTCGACTTCCTCACTCTTGGAATGATTATAAGAAAAAATTGAAACATGCGGAAACGGATTATGATTTAGATGGTTTACAGCGTCATCTCCGTATAGAAGAAGACTCTCGTAAACGTGAACTAAATGATAATCCGCAAACTGAGTCTCATACGAAGGTTAATAATATCGAAATAACTGACAAGTTAAATCCTAAGAATGAGACACAGTTTAAGAAGAAAATTCATCCCAAGAACAACAAAAAGAAAGGCGCTTGTTATTTCTGCAACAAGCCCGGCCATTATGCCCGAGACTGCCGTCTGCGGAAGAAACAACAAAAAGTGAATATGGTCGAAGACTCGCTTGTGGCTGTAGTACAAGAGGCGAACTCCGTTAGTGGCATAGATAATGATTGGTGGCTTGATACTGGAGCAACCATTCATATTTGCAAAGACCGTAGTCTATTCAAGACCTACGAAGAAAATGGAGAAGCGAACGAAGTTACTGGAGCGAACAAGGTTCCGAGTAAAGTCATGGGAAAGGGCACTATAAAACTACCACTCACCTCTGGGAAAGTTCTTACTTTAGTCAATGTATTTTATGTACCAGACATTTGTAAGAATTTAATATCTGGATACCTTCTTAACAAAGGAGGATTCAAGATGGTGTATGAGTCTGATAAGTTAGTGTTGTCCAAGAACGGCAAATTCATTGGACAGGGATACTCTTGTAACGGCATGATTAAGTTGAATCTAATAAAGAATTCCTTAGTTTATATTGTTGATTCAGTTAGCTTATGGCATAGTAGGTTAGGACATGTTAATTATAATTCCCTTAAGAATATGCATAAGTTAGGATTAATTTCTGATTGTGATTTCAATTCTATCTCTAAATGTGAAATTTGTGTTCAAGCAAAAATACACCGAAAATCTTTTAAATCCGTAGAAAGGAAAACCGGTTTGCTTGATTTGGTATATAGTGATGTGGGTGACCTAAAAGGTCATATCACCTATGGTGGTAACCAATACTATATCACATTTATTGATGATTATACTAGATATGCTTATGTTTATCTAATGAAAACAAAAGATGAAGCTTTTGATAAATTTAAGATTTACAAAGCTGAAGTTGAAACACAATTAGGAGTTAAAATTAAAGTATTACATTCAGATCGTGGTGGTGAATATTTCTCAAATGAGTTCACATTGTTTTGTAAACAACATGGTTTAATTCACCAATGCACTGCCCCTTATACACCACAACAAAATGGTGTCGCTGAAAGAAAAAATAGAACTTTAGTAGAGATGGTTAATGCCATGCTTATTAGTTCTAATTTACCTAATAATTTGTGGGGAGATGCTATGTTATCTGCTTGTTATATTTTAAATAGAGTACCACTTAAAAAGAATAATATTTCCCCTTATGAATTATGGTTTAATAGAAAACCTAATTTGAATAGATTAAAAGTTTGGGGTTGTTTAGCATATGTTAGAATACCAGACCCCAAACGACCAAAGTTAGGAAATAGAGCTTTTAAATGTGTTTTTATAGGTTATTCCCTTGCCAGTATAACTTATAGATTCTTAATACTTGACACCTTAGATATTATAAAATCAGTAGATGTAGAATTTTTTGAAAATCAAACTGTTGAGATTCCATTGAGATCATCTAGTCCTGATACGACTAATGATGTCAATGACGATGAGTATGCTCCTGCTCAAAACAACAAGAATGTATCAGTACCAGATCATAGTACTGAACAAAGGAGAAGTAAAAGAGCGAGAATTGAGAAGGACTACGGTCCTGACTTCATAACATATCTTATAGAAGGTAGTAAGGACGAAGTCCTTAATGTAACTAGATATGTAATGAACGTCAATGATGATCCTAAGACTTATTCTGAAGCTATGAATTCCAGAGATTCCATTTTTTGGAAAGATGCTATCAATGATGAAATGAACTCCATATTGTCTAACCAAACCTGGGTTTTGACTGATTTACCTCCTGGTGCTAAACCAATAGGATGTAAATGGATATTCAAGAAAAAATTGAATACAAATGGATTCATTGATAAGTTTAAAGCCAGATTAGTTGCTAAGGGATATAAGCAAAGACATGGAGTAGATTACTTCGATACTTATGCTCCTGTTGCTCGCATTTCTTCTATTCGTTGTTTAATAGCACTTGCATCCACTCATAAGTTGGTCGTACATCAAATGGATGTAAAGACCGCTTTTCTAAATGGAGATTTAGAGGAAGAGATATATATGGAACAACCAGAAGGTTTTAAAACCCCTGGCCAAGAAAAGAAAGTTTGCAAATTGGTAAAATCTCTTTATGGCCTGAAACAAGCTCCTATGCAATGGCATGAGAAGTTTGATAAGATAGCATTGTCATATGGCTTTATTGTTAATGATGCTGATAAATGTATTTATAGCAAATCGGATAATACCGGTGATGTTATAATATGTTTATACGTTGATGACATGCTAATATTTGGTTCTAATATATCATGTGTAAATGAAACTAAAAAGTTTTTATCCTCTAAGTTTGATATGAAAGATCTAGGTGAGGCTGACGTAATTCTAGGAATTAAAATCATAAGGAAAGAGGGGGAGTTATTACTAACCCAATCTCACTATATTGAGATGTTCCTTAAGAAGTATGGTCATTATAATGACAAACCAGCCCCAACTCCTCTAGATCCTAGTATTAAATTACTAAAGAACACTGGACGTACCATTTCTCAACTTGAGTACTCTAGTGTTATTGGGAGTCTTATGTATGCTATGCATTGCACCAGACCTGACATTGCACATGCCATTAGTGTGCTATGTCGATTTACGAGTAATCCAGGTTACGAACATTGGAAAGCTATTTCCAGAGTTCTAGCGTATCTAAAAGGAACCATTGACTATGGTTTATCTTATAAAGGATATCCTGCTGTTATAGAAGGGTATAGTGACGCAACCTGGAACAATGTAGAATCCAAATCCAAGTCAACAACTGGATGGATCTTTACATTAGGGGGTGCAGCGGTATCTTGGGGTTCCAAGAAACAAACTTGCATATCTGACTCAACTATGTTATCAGAATTAATTGCATTAGCAGATGCATGTAAGGAGGCAGAATGGCTTAGGAATTTATTAATAGAAATTCCACTATGGAAGAAGCCATCTCCAGCAGTCTTGATTAACTGTGATAATCAGGCTACGATATATAATGTCTCTAATAAGACATATAATGGAAAGTCTAGACACGTGAGTCTAAGACATCAGATGATAAGACAATTACTCAAACGAGGAGTAATAACTGTTGACTATATAGAAACAAAGAAAAACTTGGCCGATCCTCTTACTAAGAGTCTTCCAAAGGCAATGGTTTCTATAAAATCAAAGGAGATGGGACTAAGGTCTGTGAATGAAGTTTGATCGTCCTTAACAGAAACCCAACTTATGTCTTGAAATGGATAGACAAAGTTCAATGGGTACCAACAAATTAAGAGAACGATTATGGAACACTAAATCGAAAAAAAAAAAAAATCCCATAGTATTTAGTGTTGGATTCTGCAAGAACAAAGGATGGATAATAGATCCTTAATAAGTCTAGAAAATTAAAAGGTGTATCGCAGAAACACCTTAAGAGACATACCTATATGAGTACGGAAATCAGGCCGTTTCCTAAGAAAGTAAGACCGCTTTCTAAAGTAGACTCATGAATCCAGGATTAAAGCACATGGCCATTAACGTGCTAGCAATACAGAACACTTTACCTAAGAAAATCAACATGTGTGATTGTTCCGGTTTTATCGTTAGGGATACTTGGTTCAAGATTCGTTCACCATAGAATCTCGATAAGGTTTTGAATGGTTTACACTAAGTGAAGGTTCAAATCCAAAAGATACCTATCATGTATGTGTTGGTTTCCACGATGATGCAAATTCTTGTCCCTGAACTACGTTAGGCTTGATCCCACTTGGGTACGTAGGCAATCACTCAAGTGATACAGTCATTCCGTTTTTAAATTAAATTGTTTTAATTATCCAATCTTGAAAATAGGGGGAGAATGTTGGATATTTTCAACATTTGGCCTCTAGTTTTGTTTTGAAGGAAAGAAGAAGAAGGAGGAAAACAATTGTCCCACACCATAGGAAAGAGGAACCAAGTCTATATTTATATAGCTGTTTCTCAAATGAAGGGTTGGGCCCTTTGGGCACCCAAAGCTTGCTCCGTTGTGAGGAGGGAGACCATGCACCGTCTCCACACACGCGCGCCGCCGCCGCCGTCCGTCCGACCGACCGTGCCGTGCCGGGCCGGGTCTCGGGTTTCGGGTTCGGGTCCATACGATATATTTTTGGACCGGATCTGCAAACAGTAAATAAGCCAAGAATGGATGCATCCATTCGTTGCCTATAAATAGCAACACCCAGGGCTGTTGCAAATCACTTTTCTTTTTCCTTGCGGATTTTCGTAACACTTTTCTCTGTTACGAAAGCATCTTCTTCCACAGATTAGCAACGTCTAGAAACTGTTGCAGAACAGTTTTTTGCAACGTCCAGAAACTGTTGCAGAACAGTTTTTTGCAACGTCCCTCAGGCGTTGCAGACCAGAAACGTTGCTAACCTATACTTCTTCTTCCTTCATTCGGTTTCTTGCTACTTGCATCAATTCAGAGATTATATACAAGGTGTTCTTGGTCGGATCAAGAACCGTACAATTCTTGAATCCGATTACACTGTTTGAGGGCTTGATTGAATCCTGAAGGCTATAGTTCGATACCCGATTGTACGTGGTGGGTTGAACTATCGTCTAAAAGAATCTACTCCTAGATCCTTCAAGTCCGTAGTACAGTTTCATCGCTATCTCCATCGTCTCGAATCGCAAATTTACCAACAATTTTTTAGACGATATTTCAACCATGGAAGGTTCGAGCGCGTTGCAAGTGATGAATCAGCATTTGACTCGATTGGAGCGGTTTGACGGGGATAACTTCACTCGTTGGCAAGAGACAATGAAGTTCTTCTTGATCACCGTCAAGTTGTTCTATATATTGGAAGACGGATTGGAGGAGATTCCAGAAGAAACTGACAAGGACGATGCTGCGCTGAACCTAAAACGTGCCAAACGCAAAGAAGACGACTTCCTATGTAGAGGGCACATCCTAAATGCATTGTCAACTTCTGTGTACAACGCACATCGAAGCCTGGAAACTGCTAAAGCACTTTGGACTGCACTAGAAAGCAAATACCGTATATCCGAGGCAAGTAATAAGAAATTTCTTATTTGTAATTTTATGGATTTCAAAATGATCGCCAATAAGTCCATAGTGGGACAAGTAAGTGAAATCTTACTTTTGGTAAATCAACTTAAAGATGCTAGTATCGATCTCCCTGAATCTTTTGTTGTTGGGGTCATAATTTCTCGACTTCCTCACTCTTGGAATGATTATAAGAAAAAATTGAAACATGCGGAAACGGATTATGATTTAGATGGTTTACAGCGTCATCTCCGTATAGAAGAAGACTCTCGTAAACGTGAACTAAATGATAATCCGCAAACTGAGTCTCATACGAAGGTTAATAATATCGAAATAACTGACAAGTTAAATCCTAAGAATGAGACACAGTTTAAGAAGAAAATTCATCCCAAGAACAACAAAAAGAAAGGCGCTTGTTATTTCTGCAACAAGCCCGGCCATTATGCCCGAGACTGCCGTCTGCGGAAGAAACAACAAAAAGTGAATATGGTCGAAGACTCGCTTGTGGCTGTAGTACAAGAGGCGAACACCGTTAGTGGCATAGATAATGATTGGTGGCTTGATACTGGAGCAACCATTCATATTTGCAAAGACCGTAGTCTATTCAAGACCTACGAAGAAAATGGAGAAGCGAACGAAGTTACTGGAGCGAACAAGGTTCCGAGTAAAGTCATGGGAAAGGGCACTATAAAACTACCACTCACCTCTGGGAAAGTTCTTACTTTAGTCAATGTATTTTATATACCAGACATTTGTAAGAATTTAATATCTGGATACCTTCTTAACAAAGGAGGATTCAAGATGGTGTATGAGTCTGATAAGTTAGTGTTGTCCAAGAACGGCAAATTCATTGGACAGGGATACTCTTGTAACGGCATGATTAAGTTGAATCTAATAAAGAATTCCTTAGTTTATATTGTTGATTCAGTTAGCTTATGGCATAGTAGGTTAGGACATGTTAATTATAATTCCCTTAAGAATATGCATAAGTTAGGATTAATTTCTGATTGTGATTTCAATTCTATCTCTAAATGTGAAATTTGTGTTCAAGCAAAAATACACCGAAAATCTTTTAAATCCGTAGAAAGGAAAACCGGTTTGCTTGATTTGGTATATAGTGATGTGGGTGACCTAAAAGGTCATATCACCTATGGTGGTAACCAATACTATATCACATTTATTGATGATTATACTAGATATGCTTATGTTTATCTAATGAAAACAAAAGATGAAGCTTTTGATAAATTTAAGATTTACAAAGCTGAAGTTGAAACACAATTAGGAGTTAAAATTAAAGTATTACATTCAGATCGTGGTGGTGAATATTTCTCAAATGAGTTCACATTGTTTTGTAAACAACATGGTTTAATTCACCAATGCACTGCCCCTTATACACCACAACAAAATGGTGTCGCTGAAAGAAAAAATAGAACTTTAGTAGAGATGGTTAATGCCATGCTTATTAGTTCTAATTTACCTAATAATTTGTGGGGAGATGCTATGTTATCTGCTTGTTATATTTTAAATAGAGTACCACTTAAAAAGAATAATATTTCCCCTTATGAATTATGGTTTAATAGAAAACCTAATTTGAATAGATTAAAAGTTTGGGGTTGTTTAGCATATGTTAGAATACCAGACCCCAAACGACCAAAGTTAGGAAATAGAGCTTTTAAATGTGTTTTTATAGGTTATTCCCTTGCCAGTATAACTTATAGATTCTTAATACTTGACACCTTAGATATTATAGAATCAGTAGATGTAGAATTTTTTGAAAATCAAACTGTTGAGATTCCATTGAGATCATCTAGTCCTGATACGACTAATGATGTCAATGACGATGAGTATGCTCCTGCTCAAAACAACAAGAATGTATCAGTACCAGATCATAGTACTGAACAAAGGAGAAGTAAAAGAGCGAGAATTGAGAAGGACTACGGTCCTGACTTCATAACATATCTTATAGAAGGTAGTAAGGACGAAGTCCTTAATGTAACTAGATATGTAATGAACGTCAATGATGATCCTAAGACTTATTCTGAAGCTATGAATTCCAGAGATTCCATTTTTTGGAAAGATGCTATCAATGATGAAATGAACTCCATATTGTCTAACCAAACCTGGGTTTTGACTGATTTACCTCCTGGTGCTAAACCAATAGGATGTAAATGGATATTCAAGAAAAAATTGAATACAAATGGATCCATTGATAAGTTTAAAGCCAGATTAGTTGCTAAGGGATATAAGCAAAGACATGGAGTAGATTACTTCGATACTTATGCTCCTGTTGCTCGCATTTCTTCTATTCGTTGTTTAATAGCACTTGCATCCACTCATAAGTTGGTCGTACATCAAATGGATGTAAAGACCGCTTTTCTAAATGGAGATTTAGAGGAAGAGATATATATGGAACAACCAGAAGGTTTTAAAACCCCTGGCCAAGAAAAGAAAGTTTGCAAATTGGTAAAATCTCTTTATGGCCTGAAACAAGCTCCTATGCAATGGCATGAGAAGTTTGATAAGATAGCATTGTCATATGGCTTTATTGTTAATGATGCTGATAAATGTATTTATAGCAAATCGGATAATACCGGTGATGTTATAATATGTTTATACGTTGATGACATGCTAATATTTGGTTCTAATATATCATGTGTAAATGAAACTAAAAAGTTTTTATCCTCTAAGTTTGATATGAAAGATCTAGGTGAGGCTGACGTAATTCTAGGAATTAAAATCATAAGGAAAGAGGGGGAGTTATTACTAACCCAATCTCACTATATTGAGATGTTCCTTAAGAAGTATGGTCATTATAATGACAAACCAGCCCCAACTCCTCTAGATCCTAGTATTAAATTACTAAAGAACACTGGACGTACCATTTCTCAACTTGAGTACTCTAGTGTTATTGGGAGTCTTATGTATGCTATGCATTGCACCAGACCTGACATTGCACATGCCATTAGTGTGCTATGTCGATTTACGAGTAATCCAGGTTACGAACATTGGAAAGCTATTTCCAGAGTTCTAGCGTATCTAAAAGGAACCATTGACTATGGTTTATCTTATAAAGGATATCCTGCTGTTATAGAAGGGTATAGTGACGCAACCTGGAACAATGTAGAATCCAAATCCAAGTCAACAACTGGATGGATCTTTACATTAGGGGGTGCAGCGGTATCTTGGGGTTCCAAGAAACAAACTTGCATATCTGACTCAACTATGTTATCAGAATTAATTGCATTAGCAGATGCATGTAAGGAGGCAGAATGGCTTAGGAATTTATTAATAGAAATTCCACTATGGAAGAAGCCATCTCCAGCAGTCTTGATTAACTGTGATAATCAGGCTACGATATATAATGTCTCTAATAAGACATATAATGGAAAGTCTAGACACGTGAGTCTAAGACATCAGATGATAAGACAATTACTCAAACGAGGAGTAATAACTGTTGACTATATAGAAACAAAGAAAAACTTGGCCGATCCTCTTACTAAGAGTCTTCCAAAGGCAATGGTTTCTATAAAATCAAAGGAGATGGGACTAAGGTCTGTGAATGAAGTTTGATCGTCCTTAACAGAAACCCAACTTATGTCTTGAAATGGATAGACAAAGTTCAATGGGTACCAACAAATTAAGAGAACGATTATGGAACACTAAATCGAAAAAAAAAAAAAAATCCCATAGTATTTAGTGTTGGATTCTGCAAGAACAAAGGATGGATAATAGATCCTTAATAAGTCTAGAAAATTAAAAGGTGTATCGCAGAAACACCTTAAGAGACATACCTATATGAGTACGGAAATCAGGTCGTTTCCTAAGAAAGTAAGACCGCTTTCTAAAGTAGACTCATGAATCCAGGATTAAAGCACATGGCCATTAACGTGCTAGCAATACAGAACACTTTACCTAAGAAAATCAACATGTGTGATTGTTCCGGTTTTATCGTTAGGGATACTTGGTTCAAGATTCGTTCACCATAGAATCTCGATAAGGTTTTGAATGGTTTACACTAAGTGAAGGTTCAAATCCAAAAGATACCTATCATGTATGTGTTGGTTTTCACGATGATGCAAATTCTTGTCCCTGAACTACGTTAGGCTTGATCCCACTTGGGTACGTAGGCAATCACTCAAGTGATACAGTCATTCCGTTTTTAAATTAAATTGTTTTAATTATCCAATCTTGAAAATAGGGGGAGAATGTTGGATATTTTCAACATTTGGCCTCTAGTTTTGTTTTGAAGGAAAGAAGAAGAAGGAGGAAAACAATTGTCCCACACCATAGGAAAGAGGAACCAAGTCTATATTTATATAGCTGTTTCTCAAATGAAGGGTTGGGCCCTTTGGGCACCCAAAGCTTGCTCCGTTGTGAGGAGGGAGACCATGCACCGTCTCCACACACGCGCGCCGCCGCCGCCGTCCGTCCGACCGACCGTGCCGTGCCGGGCCGGGTCTCGGGTTTCGGGTTCGGGTCCATACGATATATTTTTGGACCGGATCTGCAAACAGTAAATAAGCCAAGAATGGAAGCATCCATTCGTTGCCTATAAATAGCAACACCCAGGGCTGTTGCAAATCACTTTTCTTTTTCCTTGCGGATTTTCGTAACACTTTTCTCTGTTACGAAAGCATCTTCTTCCACAGATTAGCAACGTCCAGAAACTGTTGCAGAACAGTTTTTTGCAACGTCCAGAAACTGTTGCAGAACAGTTTTTTGCAACGTCCCTCAGGCGTTGCAGACCAGAAACGTTGCTAACCTATACTTCTTCTTCCTTCATTCGGTTTCTTGCTACTTGCATCAATTCAGAGATTATATACAAGGTGTTCTTGGTCGGATCAAGAACCGTACAATTCTTGAATCCGATTACACTGTTTGAGGGCTTGATTGAATCCTGAAGGCTATAGTTCGATACCCGATTGTACGTGGTGGGTTGAACTATCGTCTAAAAGAATCTACTCCTAGATCCTTCAAGTCCGTAGTACAGTTTCATCGCTATCTCCATCGTCTCGAATCGCAAATTTACCAACAATTTTTTAGACGATATTTCAACCATGGAAGGTTCGAGCGCGTTGCAAGTGATGAATCAGCATTTGACTCGATTGGAGCGGTTTGACGGGGATAACTTCACTCGTTGGCAAGAGACAATGAAGTTCTTCTTGATCACCGTCAAGTTGTTCTATATATTGGAAGACGGATTGGAGGAGATTCCAGAAGAAACTGACAAGGACGATGCTGCGCTGAACCTAAAACGTGCCAAACGCAAAGAAGACGACTTCCTATGTAGAGGGCACATCCTAAATGCATTGTCAACTTCTGTGTACAACGCACATCGAAGCCTGGAAACTGCTAAAGCACTTTGGACTGCACTAGAAAGCAAATACCGTATATCCGAGGCAAGTAATAAGAAATTTCTTATTTGTAATTTTATGGATTTCAAAATGATCGCCAATAAGTCCATAGTGGGACAAGTAAGTGAAATCTTACTTTTGGTAAATCAACTTAAAGATGCTAGTATCGATCTCCCTGAATCTTTTGTTGTTGGGGTCATAATTTCTCGACTTCCTCACTCTTGGAATGATTATAAGAAAAAATTGAAACATGCGGAAACGGATTATGATTTAGATGGTTTACAGCGTCATCTCCGTATAGAAGAAGACTCTCGTAAACGTGAACTAAATGATAATCCGCAAACTGAGTCTCATACGAAGGTTAATAATATCGAAATAACTGACAAGTTAAATCCTAAGAATGAGACACAGTTTAAGAAGAAAATTCATCCCAAGAACAACAAAAAGAAAGGCGCTTGTTATTTCTGCAACAAGCCCGGCCATTATGCCCGAGACTGCCGTCTGCGGAAGAAACAACAAAAAGTGAATATGGTCGAAGACTCGCTTGTGGCTGTAGTACAAGAGGCGAACTCCGTTAGTGGCATAGATAATGATTGGTGGCTTGATACTGGAGCAACCATTCATATTTGCAAAGACCGTAGTCTATTCAAGACCTACGAAGAAAATGGAGAAGCGAACGAAGTTACTGGAGCGAACAAGGTTCCGAGTAAAGTCATGGGAAAGGGCACTATAAAACTACCACTCACCTCTGGGAAAGTTCTTACTTTAGTCAATGTATTTTATGTACCAGACATTTGTAAGAATTTAATATCTGGATACCTTCTTAACAAAGGAGGATTCAAGATGGTGTATGAGTCTGATAAGTTAGTGTTGTCCAAGAACGGCAAATTCATTGGACAGGGATACTCTTGTAACGGCATGATTAAGTTGAATCTAATAAAGAATTCCTTAGTTTATATTGTTGATTCAGTTAGCTTATGGCATAGTAGGTTAGGACATGTTAATTATAATTCCCTTAAGAATATGCATAAGTTAGGATTAATTTCTGATTGTGATTTCAATTCTATCTCTAAATGTGAAATTTGTGTTCAAGCAAAAATACACCGAAAATCTTTTAAATCCGTAGAAAGGAAAACCGGTTTGCTTGATTTGGTATATAGTGATGTGGGTGACCTAAAAGGTCATATCACCTATGGTGGTAACCAATACTATATCACATTTATTGATGATTATACTAGATATGCTTATGTTTATCTAATGAAAACAAAAGATGAAGCTTTTGATAAATTTAAGATTTACAAAGCTGAAGTTGAAACACAATTAGGAGTTAAAATTAAAGTATTACATTCAGATCGTGGTGGTGAATATTTCTCAAATGAGTTCACATTGTTTTGTAAACAACATGGTTTAATTCACCAATGCACTGCCCCTTATACACCACAACAAAATGGTGTCGCTGAAAGAAAAAATAGAACTTTAGTAGAGATGGTTAATGCCATGCTTATTAGTTCTAATTTACCTAATAATTTGTGGGGAGATGCTATGTTATCTGCTTGTTATATTTTAAATAGAGTACCACTTAAAAAGAATAATATTTCCCCTTATGAATTATGGTTTAATAGAAAACCTAATTTGAATAGATTAAAAGTTTGGGGTTGTTTAGCATATGTTAGAATACCAGACCCCAAACGACCAAAGTTAGGAAATAGAGCTTTTAAATGTGTTTTTATAGGTTATTCCCTTGCCAGTATAACTTATAGATTCTTAATACTTGACACCTTAGATATTATAGAATCAGTAGATGTAGAATTTTTTGAAAATCAAACTGTTGAGATTCCATTGAGATCATCTAGTCCTGATACGACTAATGATGTCAATGACGATGAGTATGCTCCTGCTCAAAACAACAAGAATGTATCAGTACCAGATCATAGTACTGAACAAAGGAGAAGTAAAAGAGCGAGAATTGAGAAGGACTACGGTCCTGACTTCATAACATATCTTATAGAAGGTAGTAAGGACGAAGTCCTTAATGTAACTAGATATGTAATGAACGTCAATGATGATCCTAAGACTTATTCTGAAGCTATGAATTCCAGAGATTCCATTTTTTGGAAAGATGCTATCAATGATGAAATGAACTCCATATTGTCTAACCAAACCTGGGTTTTGACTGATTTACCTCCTGGTGCTAAACCAATAGGATGTAAATGGATATTCAAGAAAAAATTGAATACAAATGGATCCATTGATAAGTTTAAAGCCAGATTAGTTGCTAAGGGATATAAGCAAAGACATGGAGTAGATTACTTCGATACTTATGCTCCTGTTGCTCGCATTTCTTCTATTCGTTGTTTAATAGCACTTGCATCCACTCATAAGTTGGTCGTACATCAAATGGATGTAAAGACCGCTTTTCTAAATGGAGATTTAGAGGAAGAGATATATATGGAACAACCAGAAGGTTTTAAAACCCCTGGCCAAGAAAAGAAAGTTTGCAAATTGGTAAAATCTCTTTATGGCCTGAAACAAGCTCCTATGCAATGGCATGAGAAGTTTGATAAGATAGCATTGTCATATGGCTTTATTGTTAATGATGCTGATAAATGTATTTATAGCAAATCGGATAATACCGGTGATGTTATAATATGTTTATACGTTGATGACATGCTAATATTTGGTTCTAATATATCATGTGTAAATGAAACTAAAAAGTTTTTATCCTCTAAGTTTGATATGAAAGATCTAGGTGAGGCTGACGTAATTCTAGGAATTAAAATCATAAGGAAAGAGGGGGAGTTATTACTAACCCAATCTCACTATATTGAGATGTTCCTTAAGAAGTATGGTCATTATAATGACAAACCAGCCCCAACTCCTCTAGATCCTAGTATTAAATTACTAAAGAACACTGGACGTACCATTTCTCAACTTGAGTACTCTAGTGTTATTGGGAGTCTTATGTATGCTATGCATTGCACCAGACCTGACATTGCACATGCCATTAGTGTGCTATGTCGATTTACGAGTAATCCAGGTTACGAACATTGGAAAGCTATTTCCAGAGTTCTAGCGTATCTAAAAGGAACCATTGACTATGGTTTATCTTATAAAGGATATCCTGCTGTTATAGAAGGGTATAGTGACGCAACCTGGAACAATGTAGAATCCAAATCCAAGTCAACAACTGGATGGATCTTTACATTAGGGGGTGCAGCGGTATCTTGGGGTTCCAAGAAACAAACTTGCATATCTGACTCAACTATGTTATCAGAATTAATTGCATTAGCAGATGCATGTAAGGAGGCAGAATGGCTTAGGAATTTATTAATAGAAATTCCACTATGGAAGAAGCCATCTCCAGCAGTCTTGATTAACTGTGATAATCAGGCTACGATATATAATGTCTCTAATAAGACATATAATGGAAAGTCTAAACACGTGAGTCTAAGACATCAGATGATAAGACAATTACTCAAACGAGGAGTAATAACTGTTGACTATATAGAAACAAAGAAAAACTTGGCCGATCCTCTTACTAAGAGTCTTCCAAAGGCAATGGTTTCTATAAAATCAAAGGAGATGGGACTAAGGTCTGTGAATGAAGTTTGATCGTCCTTAACAGAAACCCAACTTATGTCTTGAAATGGATAGACAAAGTTCAATGGGTACCAACAAATTAAGAGAACGATTATGGAACACTAAATCGAAAAAAAAAAAAAAATCCCATAGTATTTAGTGTTGGATTCTGCAAGAACAAAGGATGGATAATAGATCCTTAATAAGTCTAGAAAATTAAAAGGTGTATCGCAGAAACACCTTAAGAGACATACCTATATGAGTACGGAAATCAGGCCGTTTCCTAAGAAAGTAAGACCGCTTTCTAAAGTAGACTCATGAATCCAGGATTAAAGCACATGGCCATTAACGTGCTAGCAATACAGAACACTTTACCTAAGAAAATCAACATGTGTGATTGTTCCGGTTTTATCGTTAGGGATACTTGGTTCAAGATTCGTTCACCATAGAATCTCGATAAGGTTTTGAATGGTTTACACTAAGTGAAGGTTCAAATCCAAAAGATACCTATCATGTATGTGTTGGTTTTCACGATGATGCAAATTCTTGTCCCTGAACTACGTTAGGCTTGATCCCACTTGGGTACGTAGGCAATCACTCAAGTGATACAGTCATTCCGTTTTTAAATTAAATTGTTTTAATTATCCAATCTTGAAAATAGGGGGAGAATGTTGGATATTTTCAACATTTGGCCTCTAGTTTTGTTTTGAAGGAAAGAAGAAGAAGGAGGAAAACAATTGTCCCACACCATAGGAAAGAGGAACCAAGTCTATATTTATATAGCTGTTTCTCAAATGAAGGGTTGGGCCCTTTGGGCACCCAAAGCTTGCTCCGTTGTGAGGAGGGAGACCATGCACCGTCTCCACACACGCGCGCCGCCGCCGCCGTCCGTCCGACCGACCGTGCCGTGCCGGGTCGGGTCTCGGGTTTCGGGTTCGGGTCCATACGATATATTTTTGGACCGGATCTGCAAACAGTAAATAAGCCAAGTTCGGCCCGTTAAGGACCCAGAACTGTTCGAATTTCGAATAGTTTTGGCGGGGGACGAAATCAAATGGTCAGATCCGTTCGAACGAATGGATACGGGCGCAACGTTCAAACGGTTACGGACGCGACTGTTAACGAACGGAAGCATCCATTCGTTGCCTATAAATAGCAACACCCAGGGCTGTTGCAAATCACTTTTCTTTTTCCTTGCGGATTTTCGTAACACTTTTCTCTGTTACGAAAGCATCTTCTTCCACAGATTAGCAACGTCCAGAAACTGTTGCAGAACAGTTTTTTGCAACGTCCAGAAACTGTTGCAGAACAGTTTTTTGCAACGTCCCTCAGGCGTTGCAGACCAGAAACGTTGCTAACCTATACTTCTTCTTCCTTCATTCGGTTTCTTGCTACTTGCATCAATTCAGAGATTATATACAAGGTGTTCTTGGTCGGATCAAGAACCGTACAATTCTTGAATCCGATTACACTGTTTGAGGGCTTGATTGAATCCTGAAGGCTATAGTTCGATACCCGATTGTACGTGGTGGGTTGAACTATCGTCTAAAAGAATCTACTCCTAGATCCTTCAAGTCCGTAGTACAGTTTCATCGCTATCTCCATCGTCTTGAATCGCAAATTTACCAACAATTTTTTAGACGATATTTCAACCATGGAAGGTTCGAGCGCGTTGCAAGTGATGAATCAGCATTTGACTCGATTGGAGCGGTTTGACGGGGATAACTTCACTCGTTGGCAAGAGACAATGAAGTTCTTCTTGATCACCGTCAAGTTGTTCTATATATTGGAAGACGGATTGGAGGAGATTCCAGAAGAAACTGACAAGGACGATGCTGCGCTGAAACTAAAACGTGCCAAACGCAAAGAAGACGACTTCCTATGTAGAGGGCACATCCTAAATGCATTGTCAACTTCTGTGTACAACGCACATCGAAGCCTGGAAACTGCTAAAGCACTTTGGACTGCACTAGAAAGCAAATACCGTATATCCGAGGCAAGTAATAAGAAATTTCTTATTTGTAATTTTATGGATTTCAAAATGATCGCCAATAAGTCCATAGTGGGACAAGTAAGTGAAATCTTACTTTTGGTAAATCAACTTAAAGATGCTAGTATCGATCTCCCTGAATCTTTTGTTGTTGGGGTCATAATTTCTCGACTTCCTCACTCTTGGAATGATTATAAGAAAAAATTGAAACATGCGGAAACGGATTATGATTTAGATGGTTTACAGCGTCATCTCCGTATAGAAGAAGACTCTCGTAAACGTGAACTAAATGATAATCCGCAAACTGAGTCTCATACGAAGGTTAATAATATCGAAATAACTGACAAGTTAAATCCTAAGAATGAGACACAGTTTAAGAAGAAAATTCATCCCAAGAACAACAAAAAGAAAGGCGCTTGTTATTTCTGCAACAAGCCCGGCCATTATGCCCGAGACTGCCGTCTGCGGAAGAAACAACAAAAAGTGAATATGGTCGAAGACTCGCTTGTGGCTGTAGTACAAGAGGCGAACTCCGTTAGTGGCATAGATAATGATTGGTGGCTTGATACTGGAGCAACCATTCATATTTGCAAAGACCGTAGTCTATTCAAGACCTACGAAGAAAATGGAGAAGCGAACGAAGTTACTGGAGCGAACAAGGTTCCGAGTAAAGTCATGGGAAAGGGCACTATAAAACTACCACTCACCTCTGGGAAAGTTCTTACTTTAGTCAATGTATTTTATGTACCAGACATTTGTAAGAATTTAATATCTGGATACCTTCTTAACAAAGGAGGATTCAAGATGGTGTATGAGTCTGATAAGTTAGTGTTGTCCAAGAACGGCAAATTCATTGGACAGGGATACTCTTGTAACGGCATGATTAAGTTGAATCTAATAAAGAATTCCTTAGTTTATATTGTTGATTCAGTTAGCTTATGGCATAGTAGGTTAGGACATGTTAATTATAATTCCCTTAAGAATATGCATAAGTTAGGATTAATTTCTGATTGTGATTTCAATTCTATCTCTAAATGTGAAATTTGTGTTCAAGCAAAAATACACCGAAAATCTTTTAAATCCGTAGAAAGGAAAACCGGTTTGCTTGATTTGGTATATAGTGATGTGGGTGACCTAAAAGGTCATATCACCTATGGTGGTAACCAATACTATATCACATTTATTGATGATTATACTAGATATGCTTATGTTTATCTAATGAAAACAAAAGATGAAGCTTTTGATAAATTTAAGATTTACAAAGCTGAAGTTGAAACACAATTAGGAGTTAAAATTAAAGTATTACATTCAGATCGTGGTGGTGAATATTTCTCAAATGAGTTCACATTGTTTTGTAAACAACATGGTTTAATTCACCAATGCACTGCCCCTTATACACCACAACAAAATGGTGTCGCTGAAAGAAAAAATAGAACTTTAGTAGAGATGGTTAATGCCATGCTTATTAGTTCTAATTTACCTAATAATTTGTGGGGAGATGCTATGTTATCTGCTTGTTATATTTTAAATAGAGTACCACTTAAAAAGAATAATATTTCCCCTTATGAATTATGGTTTAATAGAAAACCTAATTTGAATAGATTAAAAGTTTGGGGTTGTTTAGCATATGTTAGAATACCAGACCCCAAACGACCAAAGTTAGGAAATAGAGCTTTTAAATGTGTTTTTATAGGTTATTCCCTTGCCAGTATAACTTATAGATTCTTAATACTTGACACCTTAGATATTATAGAATCAGTAGATGTAGAATTTTTTGAAAATCAAACTGTTGAGATTCCATTGAGATCATCTAGTCCTGATACGACTAATGATGTCAATGACGATGAGTATGCTCCTGCTCAAAACAACAAGAATGTATCAGTACCAGATCATAGTACTGAACAAAGGAGAAGTAAAAGAGCGAGAATTGAGAAGGACTACGGTCCTGACTTCATAACATATCTTATAGAAGGTAGTAAGGACGAAGTCCTTAATGTAACTAGATATGTAATGAACGTCAATGATGATCCTAAGACTTATTCTGAAGCTATGAATTCCAGAGATTCCATTTTTTGGAAAGATGCTATCAATGATGAAATGAACTCCATATTGTCTAACCAAACCTAGGTTTTGACTGATTTACCTCCTGGTGCTAAACCAATAGGATGTAAATGGATATTCAAGAAAAAATTGAATACAAATGGATCCATTGATAAGTTTAAAGCCAGATTAGTTGCTAAGGGATATAAGCAAAGACATGGAGTAGATTACTTCGATACTTATGCTCCTGTTGCTCGCATTTCTTCTATTCGTTGTTTAATAGCACTTGCATCCACTCATAAGTTGGTCGTACATCAAATGGATGTAAAGACCGCTTTTCTAAATGGAGATTTAGAGGAAGAGATATATATGGAACAACCAGAAGGTTTTAAAACCCCTGGCCAAGAAAAGAAAGTTTGCAAATTGGTAAAATCTCTTTATGGCCTGAAACAAGCTCCTATGCAATGGCATGAGAAGTTTGATAAGATAGCATTGTCATATGGCTTTATTGTTAATGATGCTGATAAATGTATTTATAGCAAATCGGATAATACCGGTGATGTTATAATATGTTTATACGTTGATGACATGCTAATATTTGGTTCTAATATATCATGTGTAAATGAAACTAAAAAGTTTTTATCCTCTAAGTTTGATATGAAAGATCTAGGTGAGGCTGACGTAATTCTAGGAATTAAAATCATAAGGAAAGAGGGGGAGTTATTACTAACCCAATCTCACTATATTGAGATGTTCCTTAAGAAGTATGGTCATTATAATGACAAACCAGCCCCAACTCCTCTAGATCCTAGTATTAAATTACTAAAGAACACTGGACGTACCATTTCTCAACTTGAGTACTCTAGTGTTATTGGGAGTCTTATGTATGCTATGCATTGCACCAGACCTGACATTGCACATGCCATTAGTGTGCTATGTCGATTTACGAGTAATCCAGGTTACGAACATTGGAAAGCTATTTCCAGAGTTCTAGCGTATCTAAAAGGAACCATTGACTATGGTTTATCTTATAAAGGATATCCTGCTGTTATAGAAGGGTATAGTGACGCAACCTGGAACAATGTAGAATCCAAATCCAAGTCAACAACTGGATGGATCTTTACATTAGGGGGTGCAGCGGTATCTTGGGGTTCCAAGAAACAAACTTGCATATCTGACTCAACTATGTTATCAGAATTAATTGCATTAGCAGATGCATGTAAGGAGGCAGAATGGCTTAGGAATTTATTAATAGAAATTCCACTATGGAAGAAGCCATCTCCAGCAGTCTTGATTAACTGTGATAATCAGGCTACGATATATAATGTCTCTAATAAGACATATAATGGAAAGTCTAGACACGTGAGTCTAAGACATCAGATGATAAGACAATTACTCAAACGAGGAGTAATAACTGTTGACTATATAGAAACAAAGAAAAACTTGGCCGATCCTCTTACTAAGAGTCTTCCAAAGGCAATGGTTTCTATAAAATCAAAGGAGATGGGACTAAGGTCTGTGAATGAAGTTTGATCGTCCTTAACAGAAACCCAACTTATGTCTTGAAATGGATAGACAAAGTTCAATGGGTACCAACAAATTAAGAGAACGATTATGGAACACTAAATCGAAAAAAAAAAAAAAATCCCATAGTATTTAGTGTTGGATTCTGCAAGAACAAAGGATGGATAATAGATCCTTAATAAGTCTAGAAAATTAAAAGGTGTATCGCAGAAACACCTTAAGAGACATACCTATATGAGTACGGAAATCAGGCCGTTTCCTAAGAAAGTAAGACCGCTTTCTAAAGTAGACTCATGAATCCAGGATTAAAGCACATGGCCATTAACGTGCTAGCAATACAGAACACTTTACCTAAGAAAATCAACATGTGTGATTGTTCCGGTTTTATCGTTAGGGATACTTGGTTCAAGATTCGTTCACCATAGAATCTCGATAAGGTTTTGAATGGTTTACACTAAGTGAAGGTTCAAATCCAAAAGATACCTATCATGTATGTGTTGGTTTTCACGATGATGCAAATTCTTGTCCCTGAACTACGTTAGGCTTGATCCCACTTGGGTACGTAGGCAATCACTCAAGTGATACAGTCATTCCGTTTTTAAATTAAATTGTTTTAATTATCCAATCTTGAAAATAGGGGGAGAATGTTGGATATTTTCAACATTTGGCCTCTAGTTTTGTTTTGAAGGAAAGAAGAAGAAGGAGGAAAACAATTGTCCCACACCATAGGAAAGAGGAACCAAGTCTATATTTATATAGCTGTTTCTCAAATGAAGGGTTGGGCCCTTTGGGCACCCAAAGCTTGCTCCGTTGTGAGGAGGGAGACCATGCACCGTCTCCACACACGCGCGCCGCCGCCGCCGTCCGTCCGACCGACCGTGCCGTGCCGGGCCGGGTCTCGGGTTTCGGGTTCGGGTCCATACGATATATTTTTGGACCGGATCTGCAAACAGTAAATAAGCCAAGAATGGAAGCATCCATTCGTTGCCTATAAATAGCAACAACCAGGGCTGTTGCAAATCACTTTTCTTTTTCCTTGCGGATTTTCGTAACACTTTTCTCTGTTACGAAAGCATCTTCTTCCACAGATTAGCAACGTCCAGAAACTGTTGCAGAACAGTTTTTTGCAACGTCCAGAAACTGTTGCAGAACAGTTTTTTGCAACGTCCCTCAGGCGTTGCAGACCAGAAACGTTGCTAACCTATACTTCTTCTTCCTTCATTCGGTTTCTTGCTACTTGCATCAATTCAGAGATTATATACAAGGTGTTCTTGGTCGGATCAAGAACCGTACAATTCTTGAATCCGATTACACTGTTTGAGGGCTTGATTGAATCCTGAAGGCTATAGTTCGATACCCGATTGTACGTGGTGGGTTGAACTATCGTCTAAAAGAATCTACTCCTAGATCCTTCAAGTCCGTAGTACAGTTTCATCGCTATCTCCATCGTCTCGAATCGCAAATTTACCAACAATTTTTTAGACGATATTTCAACCATGGAAGGTTCGAGCGCGTTGCAAGTGATGAATCAGCATTTGACTCGATTGGAGCGGTTTGACGGGGATAACTTCACTCGTTGGCAAGAGACAATGAAGTTCTTCTTGATCACCGTCAAGTTGTTCTATATATTGGAAGACGGATTGGAGGAGATTCCAGAAGAAACTGACAAGGACGATGCTGCGCTGAAACTAAAACGTGCCAAACGCAAAGAAGACGACTTCCTATGTAGAGGGCACATCCTAAATGCATTGTCAACTTCTGTGTACAACGCACATCGAAGCCTGGAAACTGCTAAAGCACTTTGGACTGCACTAGAAAGCAAATACCGTATATCCGAGGCAAGTAATAAGAAATTTCTTATTTGTAATTTTATGGATTTCAAAATGATCGCCAATAAGTCCATAGTGGGACAAGTAAGTGAAATCTTACTTTTGGTAAATCAACTTAAAGATGCTAGTATCGATCTCCCTGAATCTTTTGTTGTTGGGGTCATAATTTCTCGACTTCCTCACTCTTGGAATGATTATAAGAAAAAATTGAAACATGCGGAAACGGATTATGATTTAGATGGTTTACAGCGTCATCTCCGTATAGAAGAAGACTCTCGTAAACGTGAACTAAATGATAATCCGCAAACTGAGTCTCATACGAAGGTTAATAATATCGAAATAACTGACAAGTTAAATCCTAAGAATGAGACACAGTTTAAGAAGAAAATTCATCCCAAGAACAACAAAAAGAAAGGCGCTTGTTATTTCTGCAACAAGCCCGGCCATTATGCCCGAGACTGCCGTCTGCGGAAGAAACAACAAAAAGTGAATATGGTCGAAGACTCGCTTGTGGCTGTAGTACAAGAGGCGAACTCCGTTAGTGGCATAGATAATGATTGGTGGCTTGATACTGGAGCAACCATTCATATTTGCAAAGACCGTAGTCTATTCAAGACCTACGAAGAAAATGGAGAAGCGAACGAAGTTACTGGAGCGAACAAGGTTTCGAGTAAAGTCATGGGAAAGGGCACTATAAAACTACCACTCACCTCTGGGAAAGTTCTTACTTTAGTCAATGTATTTTATGTACCAGACATTTGTAAGAATTTAATATCTGGATACCTTCTTAACAAAGGAGGATTCAAGATGGTGTATGAGTCTGATAAGTTAGTGTTGTCCAAGAACGGCAAATTCATTGGACAGGGATACTCTTGTAACGGCATGATTAAGTTGAATCTAATAAAGAATTCCTTAGTTTATATTGTTGATTCAGTTAGCTTATGGCATAGTAGGTTAGGACATGTTAATTATAATTCCCTTAAGAATATGCATAAGTTAGGATTAATTTCTGATTGTGATTTCAATTCTATCTCTAAATGTGAAATTTGTGTTCAAGCAAAAATACACCGAAAATCTTTTAAATCCGTAGAAAGGAAAACCGGTTTGCTTGATTTGGTATATAGTGATGTGGGTGACCTAAAAGGTCATATCACCTATGGTGGTAACCAATACTATATCACATTTATTGATGATTATACTAGATATGCTTATGTTTATCTAATGAAAACAAAAGATGAAGCTTTTGATAAATTTAAGATTTACAAAGCTGAAGTTGAAACACAATTAGGAGTTAAAATTAAAGTATTACATTCAGATCGTGGTGGTGAATATTTCTCAAATGAGTTCACATTGTTTTGTAAACAACATGGTTTAATTCACCAATGCACTGCCCCTTATACACCACAACAAAATGGTGTCGCTGAAAGAAAAAATAGAACTTTAGTAGAGATGGTTAATGCCATGCTTATTAGTTCTAATTTACCTAATAATTTGTGGGGAGATGCTATGTTATCTGCTTGTTATATTTTAAATAGAGTACCACTTAAAAAGAATAATATTTCCCCTTATGAATTATGGTTTAATAGAAAACCTAATTTGAATAGATTAAAAGTTTGGGGTTGTTTAGCATATGTTAGAATACCAGACCCCAAACGACCAAAGTTAGGAAATAGAGCTTTTAAATGTGTTTTTATAGGTTATTCCCTTGCCAGTATAACTTATAGATTCTTAATACTTGACACCTTAGATATTATAGAATCAGTAGATGTAGAATTTTTTGAAAATCAAACTGTTGAGATTCCATTGAGATCATCTAGTCCTGATACGACTAATGATGTCAATGACGATGAGTATGCTCCTGCTCAAAACAACAAGAATGTATCAGTACCAGATCATAGTACTGAACAAAGGAGAAGTAAAAGAGCGAGAATTGAGAAGGACTACGGTCCTGACTTCATACCATATCTTATAGAAGGTAGTAAGGACGAAGTCCTTAATGTAACTAGATATGTAATGAACGTCAATGATGATCCTAAGACTTATTCTGAAGCTATGAATTCCAGAGATTCCATTTTTTGGAAAGATGCTATCAATGATGAAATGAACTCCATATTGTCTAACCAAACCTGGGTTTTGACTGATTTACCTCCTGGTGCTAAACCAATAGGATGTAAATGGATATTCAAGAAAAAATTGAATACAAATGGATCCATTGATAAGTTTAAAGCCAGATTAGTTGCTAAGGGATATAAGCAAAGACATGGAGTAGATTACTTCGATACTTATGCTCCTGTTGCTCGCATTTCTTCTATTCGTTGTTTAATAGCACTTGCATCCACTCATAAGTTGGTCGTACATCAAATGGATGTAAAGACCGCTTTTCTAAATGGAGATTTAGAGGAAGAGATATATATGGAACAACCAGAAGGTTTTAAAACCCCTGGCCAAGAAAAGAAAGTTTGCAAATTGGTAAAATCTCTTTATGGCCTGAAACAAGCTCCTATGCAATGGCATGAGAAGTTTGATAAGATAGCATTGTCATATGGCTTTATTGTTAATGATGCTGATAAATGTATTTATAGCAAATCGGATAATACCGGTGATGTTATAATATGTTTATACGTTGATGACATGCTAATATTTGGTTCTAATATATCATGTGTAAATGAAACTAAAAAGTTTTTATCCTCTAAGTTTGATATGAAAGATCTAGGTGAGGCTGACGTAATTCTAGGAATTAAAATCATAAGGAAAGAGGGGGAGTTATTACTAACCCAATCTCACTATATTGAGATGTTCCTTAAGAAGTATGGTCATTATAATGACAAACCAGCCCCAACTCCTCTAGATCCTAGTATTAAATTACTAAAGAACACTGGACGTACCATTTCTCAACTTGAGTACTCTAGTGTTATTGGGAGTCTTATGTATGCTATGCATTGCACCAGACCTGACATTGCACATGCCATTAGTGTGCTATGTCGATTTACGAGTAATCCAGGTTACGAACATTGGAAAGCTATTTCCAGAGTTCTAGCGTATCTAAAAGGAACCATTGACTATGGTTTATCTTATAAAGGATATCCTGCTGTTATAGAAGGGTATAGTGACGCAACCTGGAACAATGTAGAATCCAAATCCAAGTCAACAACTGGATGGATCTTTACATTAGGGGGTGCAGCGGTATCTTGGGGTTCCAAGAAACAAACTTGCATATCTGACTCAACTATGTTATCAGAATTAATTGCATTAGCAGATGCATGTAAGGAGGCAGAATGGCTTAGGAATTTATTAATAGAAATTCCACTATGGAAGAAGCCATCTCCAGCAGTCTTGATTAACTGTGATAATCAGGCTACGATATATAATGTCTCTAATAAGACATATAATGGAAAGTCTAGACACGTGAGTCTAAGACATCAGATGATAAGACAATTACTCAAACGAGGAGTAATAACTGTTGACTATATAGAAACAAAGAAAAACTTGGCCGATCCTCTTACTAAGAGTCTTCCAAAGGCAATGGTTTCTATAAAATCAAAGGAGATGGGACTAAGGTCTGTGAATGAAGTTTGATCGTCCTTAACAGAAACCCAACTTATGTCTTGAAATGGATAGACAAAGTTCAATGGGTACCAACAAATTAAGAGAACGATTATGGAACACTAAATCGAAAAAAAAAAAAAAATCCCATAGTATTTAGTGTTGGATTCTGCAAGAACAAAGGATGGATAATAGATCCTTAATAAGTCTAGAAAATTAAAAGGTGTATCGCAGAAACACCTTAAGAGACATACCTATATGAGTACGGAAATCAGGCCGTTTCCTAAGAAAGTAAGACCGCTTTCTAAAGTAGACTCATGAATCCAGGATTAAAGCACATGGCCATTAACGTGCTAGCAATACAGAACACTTTACCTAAGAAAATCAACATGTGTGATTGTTCCGGTTTTATCGTTAGGGATACTTGGTTCAAGATTCGTTCACCATAGAATCTCGATAAGGTTTTGAATGGTTTACACTAAGTGAAGGTTCAAATCCAAAAGATACCTATCATGTATGTGTTGGTTTTCACGATGATGCAAATTCTTGTCCCTGAACTACGTTAGGCTTGATCCCACTTGGGTACGTAGGCAATCACTCAAGTGATACAGTCATTCCGTTTTTAAATTAAATTGTTTTAATTATCCAATCTTGAAAATAGGGGGAGAATGTTGGATATTTTCAACATTTGGCCTCTAGTTTTGTTTTGAAGGAAAGAAGAAGAAGGAGGAAAACAATTGTCCCACACCGTAGGAAAGAGGAACCAAGTCTATATTTATATAGCTGTTTCTCAAATGAAGGGTTGGGCCCTTTGGGCACCCAAAGCTTGCTCCGTTGTGAGGAGGGAGACCATGCACCGTCTCCACACACGCGCGCCGCCGCCGCCGTCCGTCCGACCGACCGTGCCGTGCCGGGCCGGGTCTCGGGTTTCGGGTTCGGGTCCATACGATATATTTTTGGACCGGATCTGCAAACAGTAAATAAGCCAAGTTCGGCCTGTTAAGGACCCAGAACTTTTCGAATTTCGAATAGTTTTGGCGGGGGACGAAATCAAATGGTCAGATCCGTTCGAACGAACGGATACGGGCGCAACGTTCAAACGGTTACGGACGCGACTGTTAACGAATGGAAGCATCCATTCGTTGCCTATAAATAGCAACACCCAGGGCTGTTGCAAATCACTTTTCTTTTTCCTTGCGGATTTTCGTAACACTTTTCTCTGTTACGAAAGCATCTTCTTCCACAGATTAGCAACGTCCAGAAACTGTTGCAGAACAGTTTTTTGCAACATCCAGAAACTGTTGCAGAACAGTTTTTTGCAACGTCCCTCAGGCGTTGCAGACCAGAAACGTTGCTAACCTATACTTCTTCTTCCTTCATTCGGTTTCTTGCTACTTGCATCAATTCAGAGATTATATACAAGGTGTTCTTGGTCGGATCAAGAACCGTACAATTCTTGAATCCGATTACACTGTTTGAGGGCTTGATTGAATCCTGAAGGCTATAGTTCGATACCCGATTGTACGTGGTGGGTTGAACTATCGTCTAAAAGAATCTACTCCTAGATCCTTCAAGTCCGTAGTACAGTTTCATCGCTATCTCCATCGTCTCGAATCGCAAATTTACCAACAATTTTTTAGACGATATTTCAACCATGGAAGGTTCGAGCGCGTTGCAAGTGATGAATCAGCATTTGACTCGATTGGAGCGGTTTGACGGGGATAACTTCACTCGTTGGCAAGAGACAATGAAGTTCTTCTTGATCACCGTCAAGTTGTTCTATATATTGGAAGACGGATTGGAGGAGATTCCATAAGAAACTGACAAGGACGATGCTGCGCTGAACCTAAAACGTGCCAAACGCAAAGAAGACGACTTCCTATGTAGAGGGCACATCCTAAATGCATTGTCAACTTCTGTGTACAACGCACATCGAAGCCTGGAAACTGCTAAAGCACTTTGGACTGCACTAGAAAGCAAATACCGTATATCCGAGGCAAGTAATAAGAAATTTCTTATTTGTAATTTTATGGATTTCAAAATGATCGCCAATAAGTCCATAGTGGGACAAGTAAGTGAAATCTTACTTTTGGTAAATCAACTTAAAGATGCTAGTATCGATCTCCCTGAATCTTTTGTTGTTGGGGTCATAATTTCTCGACTTCCTCACTCTTGGAATGATTATAAGAAAAAATTGAAACATGCGGAAACGGATTATGATTTAGATGGTTTACAGCGTCATCTCCGTATAGAAGAAGACTCTCGTAAACGTGAACTAAATGATAATCCGCAAACTGAGTCTCATACGAAGGTTAATAATATAGAAATAACTGACAAGTTAAATCCTAAGAATGAGACACAGTTTAAGAAGAAAATTCATCCCAAGAACAACAAAAAGAAAGGCGCTTGTTATTTCTGCAACAAGCCCGGCCATTATGCCCGAGACTGCCGTCTGCGGAAGAAACAACAAAAAGTGAATATGGTCGAAGACTCGCTTGTGGCTGTAGTAAAAGAGGCGAACTCCGTTAGTGGCATAGATAATGATTGGTGGCTTGATACTGGAGCAACCATTCATATTTGCAAAGACCGTAGTCTATTCAAGACCTACGAAGAAAATGGAGAAGCGAACGAAGTTACTGGAGCGAACAAGGTTCCGAGTAAAGTCATGGGAAAGGGCACTATAAAACTACCACTCACCTCTGGGAAAGTTCTTACTTTAGTCAATGTATTTTATGTACCAGACATTTGTAAGAATTTAATATCTGGATACCTTCTTAACAAAGGAGGATTCAAGATGGTGTATGAGTCTGATAAGTTAGTGTTGTCCAAGAACGGCAAATTCATTGGACAGGGATACTCTTGTAACGGCATGATTAAGTTGAATCTAATAAAGAATTCCTTAGTTTATATTGTTGATTCAGTTAGCTTATGGCATAGTAGGTTAGGACATGTTAATTATAATTCCCTTAAGAATATGCATAAGTTAGGATTAATTTCTGATTGTGATTTCAATTCTATCTCTAAATGTGAAATTTGTGTTCAAGCAAAAATACACCGAAAATCTTTTAAATCCGTAGAAAGGAAAACCGGTTTGCTTGATTTGGTATATAGTGATGTGGGTGACCTAAAAGGTCATATCACCTATGGTGGTAACCAATACTATATCACATTTATTGATGATTATACTAGATATGCTTATGTTTATCTAATGAAAACAAAAGATGAAGCTTTTGATAAATTTAAGATTTACAAAGCTGAAGTTGAAACACAATTAGGAGTTAAAATTAAAGTATTACATTCAGATCGTGGTGGTGAATATTTCTCAAATGAGTTCACATTGTTTTGTAAACAACATGGTTTAATTCACCAATGCACTGCCCCTTATACACCACAACAAAATGGTGTCGCTGAAAGAAAAAATAGAACTTTAGTAGAGATGGTTAATGCCATGCTTATTAGTTCTAATTTACCTAATAATTTGTGGGGAGATGCTATGTTATCTGCTTGTTATATTTTAAATAGAGTACCACTTAAAAAGAATAATATTTCCCCTTATGAATTATGGTTTAATAGAAAACCTAATTTGAATAGATTAAAAGTTTGGGGTTGTTTAGCATATGTTAGAATACCAGACCCCAAACGACCAAAGTTAGGAAATAGAGCTTTTAAATGTGTTTTTATAGGTTATTCCCTTGCCAGTATAACTTATAGATTCTTAATACTTGACACCTTAGATATTATAGAATCAGTAGATGTAGAATTTTTTGAAAATCAAACTGTTGAGATTCCATTGAGATCATCTAGTCCTGATACGACTAATGATGTCAATGACGATGAGTATGCTCCTGCTCAAAACAACAAGAATGTATCAGTACCAGATCATAGTACTGAACAAAGGAGAAGTAAAAGAGCGAGAATTGAGAAGGACTACGGTCCTGACTTCATAACATATCTTATAGAAGGTAGTAAGGACGAAGTCCTTAATGTAACTAGATATGTAATGAACGTCAATGATGATCCTAAGACTTATTCTGAAGCTATGAATTCCAGAGATTCCATTTTTTGGAAAGATGCTATCAATGATGAAATGAACTCCATATTGTCTAACCAAACCTGGGTTTTGACTGATTTACCTCCTGGTGCTAAACCAATAGGATGTAAATGGATATTCAAGAAAAAATTGAATACAAATGGATCCATTGATAAGTTTAAAGCCAGATTAGTTGCTAAGGGATATAAGCAAAGACATGGAGTAGATTACTTCGATACTTATGCTCCTGTTGCTCGCATTTCTTCTATTCGTTGTTTAATAGCACTTGCATCCACTCATAAGTTGGTCGTACATCAAATGGATGTAAAGACCGCTTTTCTAAATGGAGATTTAGAGGAAGAGATATATATGGAACAACCAGAAGGTTTTAAAACCCCTGGCCAAGAAAAGAAAGTTTGCAAATTGGTAAAATCTCTTTATGGCCTGAAACAAGCTCCTATGCAATGGCATGAGAAGTTTGATAAGATAGCATTGTCATATGGCTTTATTGTTAATGATGCTGATAAATGTATTTATAGCAAATCGGATAATACCGGTGATGTTATAATATGTTTATACGTTGATGACATGCTAATATTTGGTTCTAATATATCATGTGTAAATGAAACTAAAAAGTTTTTATCCTCTAAGTTTGATATGAAAGATCTAGGTGAGGCTGACGTAATTCTAGGAATTAAAATCATAAGGAAAGAGGGGGAGTTATTACTAACCCAATCTCACTATATTGAGATGTTCCTTAAGAAGTATGGTCATTATAATGACAAACCAGCCCCAACTCCTCTAGATCCTAGTATTAAATTACTAAAGAACACTGGACGTACCATTTCTCAACTTGAGTACTCTAGTGTTATTGGGAGTCTTATGTATGCTATGCATTGCACCAGACCTGACATTGCACATGCCATTAGTGTGCTATGTCGATTTACGAGTAATCCAGGTTACGAACATTGGAAAGCTATTTCCAGAGTTCTAGCGTATCTAAAAGGAACCATTGACTATGGTTTATCTTATAAAGGATATCCTGCTGTTATAGAAGGGTATAGTGACGCAACCTGGAACAATGTAGAATCCAAATCCAAGTCAACAACTGGATGGATCTTTACATTAGGGGGTGCAGCGGTATCTTGGGGTTCCAAGAAACAAACTTGCATATCTGACTCAACTATGTTATCAGAATTAATTGCATTAGCAGATGCATGTAAGGAGGCAGAATGGCTTAGGAATTTATTAATAGAAATTCCACTATGGAAGAAGCCATCTCCAGCAGTCTTGATTAACTGTGATAATCAGGCTACGATATATAATGTCTCTAATAAGACATATAATGGAAAGTCTAGACACGTGAGTCTAAGACATCAGATGATAAGACAATTACTCAAACGAGGAGTAATAACTGTTGACTATATAGAAACAAAGAAAAACTTGGCCGATCCTCTTACTAAGAGTCTTCCAAAGGCAATGGTTTCTATAAAATCAAAGGAGATGGGACTAAGGTCTGTGAATGAAGTTTGATCGTCCTTAACAGAAACCCAACTTATGTCTTGAAATGGATAGACAAAGTTCAATGGGTACCAACAAATTAAGAGAACGATTATGGAACACTAAATCGAAAAAAAAAAAAAAATCCCATAGTATTTAGTGTTGGATTCTGCAAGAACAAAGGATGGATAATAGATCCTTAATAAGTCTAGAAAATTAAAAGGTGTATCGCAGAAACACCTTAAGAGACATACCTATATGAGTACGGAAATCAGGCCGTTTCCTAAGAAAGTAAGACCGCTTTCTAAAGTAGACTCATGAATCCAGGATTAAAGCACATGGCCATTAACGTGCTAGCAATACAGAACACTTTACCTAAGAAAATCAACATGTGTGATTGTTCCGGTTTTATCGTTAGGGATACTTGGTTCAAGATTCGTTCACCATAGAATCTCGATAAGGTTTTGAATGGTTTACACTAAGTGAAGGTTCAAATCCAAAAGATACCTATCACGTATGTGTTGGTTTTCACGATGATGCAAATTCTTGTCCCTGAACTACGTTAGGCTTGATCCCACTTGGGTACGTAGGCAATCACTCAAGTGATACAGTCATTCCGTTTTTAAATTAAATTGTTTTAATTATCCAATCTTGAAAATAGGGGGAGAATGTTGGATATTTTCAACATTTGGCCTCTAGTTTTGTTTTGAAGGAAAGAAGAAGAAGGAGGAAAACAATTGTCCCACACCATAGGAAAGAGGAACCAAGTCTATATTTATATAGCTGTTTCTCAAATGAAGGGTTGGGCCCTTTGGGCACCCAAAGCTTGCTCCGTTGTGAGGAGGGAGACCATGCACCGTCTCCACACACGCGCGCCGCCGCCGCCGTCCGTCCGACCGACCGTGCCGTGCCGGGCCGGGTCTCGGGTTTCGGGTTCGGGTCCATACGATATATTTTTGGACCGGATCTGCAAACAGTAAATAAGCCAAGTTCGGCCCGTTAAGGACCCAGAACTATTCGAATTTCGAATAGTTTTGGCGGGGGACGAAATCAAATGGTCAGATCCGTTCGAACGAACGGATACGGGCGCAACGTTCAAACGGTTACGGACGCGACTGTTAACGAATGGAAGCATCCATTCGTTGCCTATAAATAGCAACACCCAGGGCTGTTGCAAATCACTTTTCTTTTTCCTTGCGGATTTTCGTAACACTTTTCTCTGTTACGAAAGCATCTTCTTCCACAGATTAGCAACGTCCAGAAACTGTTGCAGAACAGTTTTTTGCAACGTCCAGAAACTGTTGCAGAACAGTTTTTTGCAACGTCCCTCAGGCGTTGCAGACCAGAAACGTTGCTAACCTATACTTCTTCTTCCTTCATTCGGTTTCTTGCTACTTGCATCAATTCAGAGATTATATACAAGGTGTTCTTGGTCGGATCAAGAACCGTACAATTCTTGAATCCGATTACACTGTTTGAGGGCTTGATTGAATCCTGAAGGCTATAGTTCGATACCCGATTGTACGTGGTGGGTTGAACTATCGTCTAAAAGAATCTACTCCTAGATCCTTCAAGTCCGTAGTACAGTTTCATCGCTATCTCCATCGTCTCGAATCGCAAATTTACCAACAATTTTTTAGACGATATTTCAACCATGGAAGGTTCGAGCGCGTTGCAAGTGATGAATCATCATTTGACTCGATTGGAGCGGTTTGACGGGGATAACTTCACTCGTTGGCAAGAGACAATGAAGTTCTTCTTGATCACCGTCAAGTTGTTCTATATATTGGAAGACGGATTGGAGGAGATTCCAGAAGAAACTGACAAGGACGATGCTGCGCTGAAACTAAAACGTGCCAAACGCAAAGAAGACGACTTCCTATGTAGAGGGCACATCCTAAATGCATTGTCAACTTCTGTGTACAACGCACATCGAAGCCTGGAAACTGCTAAAGCACTTTGGACTGCACTAGAAAGCAAATACCGTATATCCGAGGCAAGTAATAAGAAATTTCTTATTTGTAATTTTATGGATTTCAAAATGATCGCCAATAAGTCCATAGTGGGACAAGTAAGTGAAATCTTACTTTTGGTAAATCAACTTAAAGATGCTAGTATCGATCTCCCTGAATCTTTTGTTGTTGGGGTCATAATTTCTCGACTTCCTCACTCTTGGAATGATTATAAGAAAAAATTAAAACATGCGGAAACGGATTATGATTTAGATGGTTTACAGCGTCATCTCCGTATAGAAGAAGACTCTCGTAAACGTGAACTAAATGATAATCCGCAAACTGAGTCTCATACGAAGGTTAATAATATCGAAATAACTGACAAGTTAAATCCTAAGAATGAGACACAGTTTAAGAAGAAAATTCATCCCAAGAACAACAAAAAGAAAGGCGCTTGTTATTTCTGCAACAAGCCCGGCCATTATGCCCGAGACTGCCGTCTGCGGAAGAAACAACAAAAAGTGAATATGGTCGAAGACTCGCTTGTGGCTGTAGTACAAGAGGCGAACTCCGTTAGTGGCATAGATAATGATTGGTGGCTTGATACTGGAGCAACCATTCATATTTGCAAAGACCGTAGTCTATTCAAGACCTACGAAGAAAATGGAGAAGCGAACGAAGTTACTGGAGCGAACAAGGTTCCGAGTAAAGTCATGGGAAAGGGCACTATAAAACTACCACTCACCTCTGGGAAAGTTCTTACTTTAGTCAATGTATTTTATGTACCAGACATTTGTAAGAATTTAATATCTGGATACCTTCTTAACAAAGGAGGATTCAAGATGGTGTATGAGTCTGATAAGTTAGTGTTGTCCAAGAACGGCAAATTCATTGGACAGGGATACTCTTGTAACGGCATGATTAAGTTGAATCTAATAAAGAATTCCTTAGTTTATATTGTTGATTCAGTTAGCTTATGGCATAGTAGGTTAGGACATGTTAATTATAATTCCCTTAAGAATATGCATAAGTTAGGATTAATTTCTGATTGTGATTTCAATTCTATCTCTAAATGTGAAATTTGTGTTCAAGCAAAAATACACCGAAAATCTTTTAAATCCGTAGAAAGGAAAACCGGTTTGCTTGATTTGGTATATAGTGATGTGGGTGACCTAAAAGGTCATATCACCTATGGTGGTAACCAATACTATATCACATTTATTGATGATTATACTAGATATGCTTATGTTTATCTAATGAAAACAAAAGATGAAGCTTTTGATAAATTTAAGATTTACAAAGCTGAAGTTGAAACACAATTAGGAGTTAAAATTAAAGTATTACATTCAGATCGTGGTGGTGAATATTTCTCAAATGAGTTCACATTGTTTTGTAAACAACATGGTTTAATTCACCAATGCACTGCCCCTTATACACCACAACAAAATGGTGTCGCTGAAAGAAAAAATAGAACTTTAGTAGAGATGGTTAATGCCATGCTTATTAGTTCTAATTTACCTAATAATTTGTGGGGAGATGCTATGTTATCTGCTTGTTATATTTTAAATAGAGTACCACTTAAAAAGAATAATATTTCCCCTTATGAATTATGGTTTAATAGAAAACCTAATTTGAATAGATTAAAAGTTTGGGGTTGTTTAGCATATGTTAGAATACCAGACCCCAAACGACCAAAGTTAGGAAATAGAGCTTTTAAATGTGTTTTTATAGGTTATTCCCTTGCCAGTATAACTTATAGATTCTTAATACTTGACACCTTAGATATTATAGAATCAGTAGATGTAGAATTTTTTGAAAATCAAACTGTTGAGATTCCATTGAGATCATCTAGTCCTGATACGACTAATGATGTCAATGACGATGAGTATGCTCCTGCTCAAAACAACAAGAATGTATCAGTACCAGATCATAGTACTGAACAAAGGAGAAGTAAAAGAGCGAGAATTGAGAAGGACTACGGTCCTGACTTCATAACATATCTTATAGAAGGTAGTAAGGACGAAGTCCTTAATGTAACTAGATATGTAATGAACGTCAATGATGATCCTAAGACTTATTCTGAAGCTATGAATTCCAGAGATTCCATTTTTTGGAAAGATGCTATCAATGATGAAATGAACTCCATATTGTCTAACCAAACCTGGGTTTTGACTGATTTACCTCCTGGTGCTAAACCAATAGGATGTAAATGGATATTCAAGAAAAAATTGAATACAAATGGATCCATTGATAAGTTTAAAGCCAGATTAGTTGCTAAGGGATATAAGCAAAGACATGGAGTAGATTACTTCGATACTTATGCTCCTGTTGCTCGCATTTCTTCTATTCGTTGTTTAATAGCACTTGCATCCACTCATAAGTTGGTCGTACATCAAATGGATGTAAAGACCGCTTTTCTAAATGGAGATTTAGAGGAAGAGATATATATGGAACAACCAGAAGGTTTTAAAACCCCTGGCCAAGAAAAGAAAGTTTGCAAATTGGTAAAATCTCTTTATGGCCTGAAACAAGCTCCTATGCAATGGCATGAGAAGTTTGATAAGATAGCATTGTCATATGGCTTTATTGTTAATGATGCTGATAAATGTATTTATAGCAAATCGGATAATACCGGTGATGTTATAATATGTTTATACGTTGATGACATGCTAATATTTGGTTCTAATATATCATGTGTAAATGAAACTAAAAAGTTTTTATCCTCTAAGTTTGATATGAAAGATCTAGGTGAGGCTGACGTAATTCTAGGAATTAAAATCATAAGGAAAGAGGGGGAGTTATTACTAACCCAATCTCACTATATTGAGATGTTCCTTAAGAAGTATGGTCATTATAATGACAAACCAGCCCCAACTCCTCTAGATCCTAGTATTAAATTACTAAAGAACACTGGACGTACCATTTCTCAACTTGAGTACTCTAGTGTTATTGGGAGTCTTATGTATGCTATGCATTGCACCAGACCTGACATTGCACATGCCATTAGTGTGCTATGTCGATTTACGAGTAATCCAGGTTACGAACATTGGAAAGCTATTTCCAGAGTTCTAGCGTATCTAAAAGGAACCATTGACTATGGTTTATCTTATAAAGGATATCCTGCTGTTATAGAAGGGTATAGTGACGCAACCTGGAACAATGTAGAATCCAAATCCAAGTCAACAACTGGATGGATCTTTACATTAGGGGGTGCAGCGGTATCTTGGGGTTCCAAGAAACAAACTTGCATATCTGACTCAACTATGTTATCAGAATTAATTGCATTAGCAGATGCATGTAAGGAGGCAGAATGGCTTAGGAATTTATTAATAGAAATTCCACTATGGAAGAAGCCATCTCCAGCAGTCTTGATTAACTGTGATAATCAGGCTACGATATATAATGTCTCTAATAAGACATATAATGGAAAGTCTAGACACGTGAGTCTAAGACATCAGATGATAAGACAATTACTCAAACGAGGAGTAATAACTGTTGACTATATAGAAACAAAGAAAAACTTGGCCGATCCTCTTACTAAGAGTCTTCCAAAGGCAATGGTTTCTATAAAATCAAAGGAGATGGGACTAAGGTCTGTGAATGAAGTTTGATCGTCCTTAACAGAAACCCAACTTATGTCTTGAAATGGATAGACAAAGTTCAATGGGTACCAACAAATTAAGAGAACGATTATGGAACACTAAATCGAAAAAAAAAAAATCCCATAGTATTTAGTGTTGGATTCTGCAAGAACAAAGGATGGATAATAGATCCTTAATAAGTCTAGAAAATTAAAAGGTGTATCGCAGAAACACCTTAAGAGACATACCTATATGAGTACGGAAATCAGGCCGTTTCCTAAGAAAGTAAGACCGCTTTCTAAAGTAGACTCATGAATCCAGGATTAAAGCACATGGCCATTAACGTGCTAGCAATACAGAACACTTTACCTAAGAAAATCAACATGTGTGATTGTTCCGGTTTTATCGTTAGGGATACTTGGTTCAAGATTCGTTCACCATAGAATCTCGATAAGGTTTTGAATGGTTTACACTAAGTGAAGGTTCAAATCCAAAAGATACCTATCATGTATGTGTTGGTTTTCACGATGATGCAAATTCTTGTCCCTGAACTACGTTAGGCTTGATCCCACTTGGGTACGTAGGCAATCACTCAAGTGATACAGTCATTCCGTTTTTAAATTAAATTGTTTTAATTATCCAATCTTGAAAATAGGGGGAGAATGTTGGATATTTTCAACATTTGGCCTCTAGTTTTGTTTTGAAGGAAAGAAGAAGAAGGAGGAAAACAATTGTCCCACACCATAGGAAAGAGGAACCAAGTCTATATTTATATAGCTGTTTCTCAAATGAAGGGTTGGGCCCTTTGGGCACCCAAAGCTTGCTCCGTTGTGAGGAGGGAGACCATGCACCGTCTCCACACACGCGCGCCGCCGCCGCCGTCCGTCCGACCGACCGTGCCGTGCCGGGCCGGGTCTCGGGTTTCGGGTTCGGGTCCATACGATATATTTTTGGACCGGATCTGCAAACAGTAAATAAGCCAAGAATGGAAGCATCCATTCGTTGCCTATAAATAGCAACACCCAGGGCTGTTGCAAATCACTTTTCTTTTTCCTTGCGGATTTTCGTAACACTTTTCTCTGTTACGAAAGCATCTTCTTCCACAGATTAGCAACGTCCAGAAACTGTTGCAGAACAGTTTTTTGCAACGTCCAGAAACTGTTGCAGAACAGTTTTTTGCAACGTCCCTCAGGCGTTGCAGACCAGAAACGTTGCTAACCTATACTTCTTCTTCCTTCATTCGGTTTCTTGCTACTTGCATCAATTCAGAGATTATATACAAGGTGTTCTTGGTCGGATCAAGAACCGTACAATTCTTGAATCCGATTACACTGTTTGAGGGCTTGATTGAATCCTGAAGGCTATAGTTCGATACCCGATTGTACGTGGTGGGTTGAACTATCGTCTAAAAGAATCTACTCCTAGATCCTTCAAGTCCGTAGTACAGTTTCATCGCTATCTCCATCGTCTCGAATCGCAAATTTACCAACAATTTTTTAGACGATATTTCAACCATGGAAGGTTCGAGCGCGTTGCAAGTGATGAATCAGCATTTGACTCGATTGGAGCGGTTTGACGGGGATAACTTCACTCGTTGGCAAGAGACAATGAAGTTCTTCTTGATCACCGTCAAGTTGTTCTATATATTGGAAGACGGATTGGAGGAGATTCCAGAAGAAACTGACAAGGACGATGCTGCGCTGAAACTAAAACGTGCCAAACGCAAAGAAGACGACTTCCTATGTAGAGGGCACATCCTAAATGCATTGTCAACTTCTGTGTACAACGCACATCGAAGCCTGGAAACTGCTAAAGCACTTTGGACTGCACTAGAAAGCAAATACCGTATATCCGAGGCAAGTAATAAGAAATTTCTTATTTGTAATTTTATGGATTTCAAAATGATCGCCAATAAGTCCATAGTGGGACAAGTAAGTGAAATCTTACTTTTGGTAAATCAACTTAAAGATGCTAGTATCGATCTCCCTGAATCTTTTGTTGTTGGGGTCATAATTTCTCGACTTCCTCACTCTTGGAATGATTATAAGAAAAAATTGAAACATGCGGAAACGGATTATGATTTAGATGGTTTACAGCGTCATCTCCGTATAGAAGAAGACTCTCGTAAACGTGAACTAAATGATAATCCGCAAACTGAGTCTCATACGAAGGTTAATAATATAGAAATAACTGACAAGTTAAATCCTAAGAATGAGACACAGTTTAAGAAGAAAATTCATCCCAAGAACAACAAAAAGAAAGGCGCTTGTTATTTCTGCAACAAGCCCGGCCATTATGCCCGAGACTGCCGTCTGCGGAAGAAACAACAAAAAGTGAATATGGTCGAAGACTCGCTTGTGGCTGTAGTACAAGAGGCGAACTCCGTTAGTGGCATAGATAATGATTGGTGGCTTGATACTGGAGCAACCATTCATATTTGCAAAGACCGTAGTCTATTCAAGACCTACGAAGAAAATGGAGAAGCGAACGAAGTTACTGGAGCGAACAAGGTTCCGAGTAAAGTCATGGGAAAGGGCACTATAAAAATACCACTCACCTCTGGGAAAGTTCTTACTTTAGTCAATGTATTTTATGTACCAGACATTTGTAAGAATTTAATATCTGGATACCTTCTTAACAAAGGAGGATTCAAGATGGTGTATGAGTCTGATAAGTTAGTGTTGTCCAAGAACGGCAAATTCATTGGACAGGGATACTCTTGTAACGGCATGATTAAGTTGAATCTAATAAAGAATTCCTTAGTTTATATTGTTGATTCGGTTAGCTTATGACATAGTAGGTTAGGACATGTTAATTATAATTCCCTTAAGAATATGCATAAGTTAGGATTAATTTCTGATTGTGATTTCAATTCTATCTCTAAATGTGAAATTTGTGTTCAAGCAAAAATACACCGAAAATCTTTTAAATCCGTAGAAAGGAAAACCGGTTTGCTTGATTTGGTATATAGTGATGTGGGTGACCTAAAAGGTCATATCACCTATGGTGGTAACCAATACTATATCACATTTATTGATGATTATACTAGATATGCTTATGTTTATCTAATGAAAACAAAAGATGAAGCTTTTGATAAATTTAAGATTTACAAAGCTGAAGTTGAAACACAATTAGGAGTTAAAATTAAAGTATTACATTCAGATCGTGGTGGTGAATATTTCTCAAATGAGTTCACATTGTTTTGTAAACAACATGGTTTAATTCACCAATGCACTGCCCCTTATACACCACAACAAAATGGTGTCGCTGAAAGAAAAAATAGAACTTTAGTAGAGATGGTTAATGCCATGCTTATTAGTTCTAATTTACCTAATAATTTGTGGGGAGATGCTATGTTATCTGCTTGTTATATTTTAAATAGAGTACCACTTAAAAAGAATAATATTTCCCCTTATGAATTAGGGTTTAATAGAAAACCTAATTTGAATAGATTAAAAGTTTGGGGTTGTTTAGCATATGTTAGAATACCAGACCCCAAACGACCAAAGTTAGGAAATAGAGCTTTTAAATGTGTTTTTATAGGTTATTCCCTTGCCAGTATAACTTATAGATTCTTAATACTTGACACCTTAGATATTATAGAATCAGTAGATGTAGAATTTTTTGAAAATCAAACTGTTGAGATTCCATTGAGATCATCTAGTCCTGATACGACTAATGATGTCAATGACGATGAGTATGCTCCTGCTCAAAACAACAAGAATGTATCAGTACCAGATCATAGTACTGAACAAAGGAGAAGTAAAAGAGCGAGAATTGAGAAGGACTACGGTCCTGACTTCATAACATATCTTATAGAAGGTAGTAAGGACGAAGTCCTTAATGTAACTAGATATGTAATGAACGTCAATGATGATCCTAAGACTTATTCTGAAGCTATGAATTCCAGAGATTCCATTTTTTGGAAAGATGCTATCAATGATGAAATGAACTCCATATTGTCTAACCAAACCTGGGTTTTGACTGATTTACCTCCTGGTGCTAAACCAATAGGATGTAAATGGATATTCAAGAAAAAATTGAATACAAATGGATCCATTGATAAGTTTAAAGCCAGATTAGTTGCTAAGGGATATAAGCAAAGACATGGAGTAGATTACTTCGATACTTATGCTCCTGTTGCTCGCATTTCTTCTATTCGTTGTTTAATAGCACTTGCATCCACTCATAAGTTGGTCGTACATCAAATGGATGTAAAGACCGCTTTTCTAAATGGAGATTTAGAGGAAGAGATATATATGGAACAACCAGAAGGTTTTAAAACCCCTGGCCAAGAAAAGAAAGTTTGCAAATTGGTAAAATCTCTTTATGGCCTGAAACAAGCTCCTATGCAATGGCATGAGAAGTTTGATAAGATAGCATTGTCATATGGCTTTATTGTTAATGATGCTGATAAATGTATTTATAGCAAATCGGATAATACCGGTGATGTTATAATATGTTTATACGTTGATGACATGCTAATATTTGGTTCTAATATATCATGTGTAAATGAAACTAAAAAGTTTTTATCCTCTAAGTTTGATATGAAAGATCTAGGTGAGGCTGACGTAATTCTAGGAATTAAAATCATAAGGAAAGAGGGGGAGTTATTACTAACCCAATCTCACTATATTGAGATGTTCCTTAAGAAGTATGGTCATTATAATGACAAACCAGCCCCAACTCCTCTAGATCCTAGTATTAAATTACTAAAGAACACTGGACGTACCATTTCTCAACTTGAGTACTCTAGTGTTATTGGGAGTCTTATGTATGCTATGCATTGCACCAGACCTGACATTGCACATGCCATTAGTGTGCTATGTCGATTTACGAGTAATCCAGGTTACGAACATTGGAAAGCTATTTCCAGAGTTCTAGCGTATCTAAAAGGAACCATTGACTATGGTTTATCTTATAAAGGATATCCTGCTGTTATAGAAGGGTATAGTGACGCAACCTGGAACAATGTAGAATCCAAATCCAAGTCAACAACTGGATGGATCTTTACATTAGGGGGTGCAGCGGTATCTTGGGGTTCCAAGAAACAAACTTGCATATCTGACTCAACTATGTTATCAGAATTAATTGCATTAGCAGATGCATGTAAGGAGGCAGAATGGCTTAGGAATTTATTAATAGAAATTCCACTATGGAAGAAGCCATCTCCAGCAGTCTTGATTAACTGTGATAATCAGGCTACGATATATAATGTCTCTAATAAGACATATAATGGAAAGTCTAGACACGTGAGTCTAAGACATCAGATGATAAGACAATTACTCAAACGAGGAGTAATAACTGTTGACTATATAGAAACAAAGAAAAACTTGGCCGATCCTCTTACTAAGAGTCTTCCAAAGGCAATGGTTTCTATAAAATCAAAGGAGATGGGACTAAGGTCTGTGAATGAAGTTTGATCGTCCTTAACAGAAACCCAACTTATGTCTTGAAATGGATAGACAAAGTTCAATGGGTACCAACAAATTAAGAGAACGATTATGGAACACTAAATCGAAAAAAAAAAAAAAAATCCCATAGTATTTAGTGTTGAATTCTGCAAGAAAAAAGGATGGATAATAGATCCTTAATAAGTCTAGAAAATTAAAAGGTGTATCACAGAAACACCTTAAGAGACATACCTATATGAGTACGGAAATCAGGCCGTTTCCTAAGAAAGTAAGACCGCTTTCTAAAGTAGATTCATGAATCCAGGATTAAAGCACATGGCCATTAACGTGCTAGCAATACAGAACACTTTACCTAAGAAAATCAACATGTGTGATTGTTCCGGTTTTATCGTTAGGGATACTTGGTTCAAGATTCGTTCACCATAGAATCTCGATAAGGTTTTGAATGGTTTACACTAAGTGAAGGTTCAAATCCAAAAGATACCTATCATGTATGTGTTGGTTTTCACGATGATGCAAATTCTTGTCCCTGAACTACGTTAGGCTTGATCCCACTTGGGTACGTAGGCAATCACTCAAGTGATACAGTCATTCCGTTTTTAAATTAAATTGTTTTAATTATCCAATCTTGAAAATAGGGGGAGAATGTTGGATATTTTCAACATTTGGCCTCTAGTTTTGTTTTGAAGGAAAGAAGAAGAAGGAGGAAAACAATTGTCCCACACCATAGGAAAGAGGAACCAAGTCTATATTTATATAGCTGTTTCTCAAATGAAGGGTTGGGCCCTTTGGGCACCCAAAGCTTGCTCCGTTGTGAGGAGGGAGACCATGCACCGTCTCCACACACGCGCGCCGCCGCCGCCGTCCGTCCGACCGACCGTGCCGTGCCGGGCCGGGTCTCGGGTTTCGGGTTCGGGTCCATACGATATATTTTTGGACCGGATCTGCAAACAGTAAATAAGCCAAGTTCGGCCTGTTAAGGACCCAGAACTGTTCGAATTTCGAATAGTTTTGGCGGGGGACGAAATCAAATGGTCAGATCCGTTCGAACGAACGGATACGGGCGCAACGTTCAAACGGTTACGGACGCGAATGTTAACGAATGGAAGCATCCATTCGTTGCCTATAAATAGCAACACCCAGGGCTGTTGCAAATCACTTTTCTTTTTCCTTGCGGATTTTCGTAACACTTTTCTCTGTTACGAAAGCATCTTCTTCCACAGATTAGCAACGTCCAGAAACTGTTGCAGAACAGTTTTTTGCAACGTCCAGAAACTGTTGCAGAACAGTTTTTTGCAACGTCCCTCAGGCGTTGCAGACCAGAAACGTTGCTAACCTATACTTCTTCTTCCTTCATTCGGTTTCTTGCTACTTGCATCAATTCAGAGATTATATACAAGGTGTTCTTGGTCGGATCAAGAACCGTACAATTCTTGAATCCGATTACACTGTTTGAGGGCTTGATTGAATCCTGAAGGCTATAGTTCGATACCCGATTGTACGTGGTGGGTTGAACTATCGTCTAAAAGAATCTACTCCTAGATCCTTCAAGTCCGTAGTACAGTTTCATCGCTATCTCCATCGTCTCGAATCGCAAATTTACCAACAATTTTTTAGACGATATTTCAACCATGGAAGGTTCGAGCGCGTTGCAAGTGATGAATCAGCATTTGACTCGATTGGAGCGGTTTGACGGGGATAACTTCACTCGTTGGCAAGAGACAATGAAGTTCTTCTTGATCACCGTCAAGTTGTTCTATATATTGGAAGACGGATTGGAGGAGATTCCAGAAGAAACTGACAAGGACGATGCTGCGCTGAACCTAAAACGTGCCAAACGCAAAGAAGACGACTTCCTATGTAGAGGGCACATCCTAAATGCATTGTCAACTTCTGTGTACAACGCACATCGAAGCCTGGAAACTGCTAAAGCACTTTGGACTGCACTAGAAAGCAAATACCGTATATCCGAGGCAAGTAATAAGAAATTTCTTATTTGTAATTTTATGGATTTCAAAATGATCGCCAATAAGTCCATAGTGGGACAAGTAAGTGAAATCTTACTTTTGGTAAATCAACTTAAAGATGCTAGTATCGATCTCCCTGAATCTTTTGTTGTTGGGGTCATAATTTCTCGACTTCCTCACTCTTGGAATGATTATAAGAAAAAATTGAAACATGCGGAAACGGATTATGATTTAGATGGTTTACAGCGTCATCTCCGTATAGAAGAAGACTCTCGTAAACGTGAACTAAATGATAATCCGCAAACTGAGTCTCATACGAAGGTTAATAATATCGAAATAACTGACAAGTTAAATCCTAAGAATGAGACACAGTTTAAGAAGAAAATTCATCCCAAGAACAACAAAAAGAAAGGCGCTTGTTATTTCTGCAACAAGCCCGGCCATTATGCCCGAGACTGCCGTCTGCGGAAGAAACAACAAAAAGTGAATATGGTCGAAGACTCGCTTGTGGCTGTAGTACAAGAGGCGAACTCCGTTAGTGGCATAGATAATGATTGGTGGCTTGATACTGGAGCAACCATTCATATTTGCAAAGACCGTAGTCTATTCAAGACCTACGAAGAAAATGGAGAAGCGAACGAAGTTACTGGAGCGAACAAGGTTCCGAGTAAAGTCATAGGAAAGGGCACTATAAAACTACCACTCACCTCTGGGAAAGTTCTTACTTTAGTCAATGTATTTTATGTACCAGACATTTGTAAGAATTTAATATCTGGATACCTTCTTAACAAAGGAGGATTCAAGATGGTGTATGAGTCTGATAAGTTAGTGTTGTCCAAGAACGGCAAATTCATTGGACAGGGATACTCTTGTAACGGCATGATTAAGTTGAATCTAATAAAGAATTCCTTAGTTTATATTGTTGATTCAGTTAGCTTATGGCATAGTAGGTTAGGACATGTTAATTATAATTCCCTTAAGAATATGCATAAGTTAGGATTAATTTCTGATTGTGATTTCAATTCTATCTCTGAATGTGAAATTTGTGTTCAAGCAAAAATACACCGAAAATCTTTTAAATCCGTAGAAAGGAAAACCGGTTTGCTTGATTTGGTATATAGTGATGTGGGTGACCTAAAAGGTCATATCACCTATGGTGGTAACCAATACTATATCACATTTATTGATGATTATACTAGATATGCTTATGTTTATCTAATGAAAACAAAAGATGAAGCTTTTGATAAATTTAAGATTTACAAAGCTGAAGTTGAAACACAATTAGGAGTTAAAATTAAAGTATTACATTCAGATCGTGGTGGTGAATATTTCTCAAATGAGTTCACATTGTTTTGTAAACAACATGGTTTAATTCACCAATGCACTGCCCCTTATACACCACAACAAAATGGTGTCGCTGAAAGAAAAAATAGAACTTTAGTAGAGATGGTTAATGCCATGCTTATTAGTTCTAATTTACCTAATAATTTGTGGGGAGATGCTATGTTATCTGCTTGTTATATTTTAAATAGAGTACCACTTAAAAAGAATAATATTTCCCCTTATGAATTATGGTTTAATAGAAAACCTAATTTGAATAGATTAAAAGTTTGGGGTTGTTTAGCATATGTTAGAATACCAGACCCCAAACGACCAAAGTTAGGAAATAGAGCTTTTAAATGTGTTTTTATAGGTTATTCCCTTGCCAGTATAACTTATAGATTCTTAATACTTGACACCTTAGATATTATAGAATCAGTAGATGTAGAATTTTTTGAAAATCAAACTGTTGAGATTCCATTGAGATCATCTAGTCCTGATACGACTAATGATGTCAATGACGATGAGTATGCTCCTGCTCAAAACAACAAGAATGTATCAGTACCAGATCATAGTACTGAACAAAGGAGAAGTAAAAGAGCGAGAATTGAGAAGGACTACGGTCCTGACTTCATAACATATCTTATAGAAGGTAGTAAGGACGAAGTCCTTAATGTAACTAGATATGTAATGAACGTCAATGATGATCCTAAGACTTATTCTGAAGCTATGAATTCCAGAGATTCCATTTTTTTGGAAAGATGCTATCAATGATGAAATGAACTCCATATTGTCTAACCAAACCTGGGTTTTGACTGATTTACCTCCTGGTGCTAAACCAATAGGATGTAAATGGATATTCAAGAAAAAATTGAATACAAATGGATCCATTGATAAGTTTAAAGCCAGATTAGTTGCTAAGGGATATAAGCAAAGACATGGAGTAGATTACTTCGATACTTATGCTCCTGTTGCTCGCATTTCTTCTATTCGTTGTTTAATAGCACTTGCATCCACTCATAAGTTGGTCGTACATCAAATGGATGTAAAGACCGCTTTTCTAATGGAGATTTAGAGGAAGAGATATATATGGAACAACCAGAAGGTTTTAAAACCCCTGGCCAAGAAAAGAAAGTTTGCAAATTGGTAAAATCTCTTTATGGCCTGAAACAAGCTCCTATGCAATGGCATGAGAAGTTTGATAAGATAGCATTGTCATATGGCTTTATTGTTAATGATGCTGATAAATGTATTTATAGAAAATCGGATAATACCGGTGATGTTATAATATGTTTATACGTTGATGACATGCTAATATTTGGTTCTAATATATCATGTGTAAATGAAACTAAAAAGTTTTTATCCTCTAAGTTTGATATGAAAGATCTAGGTGAGGCTGACGTAATTCTAGGAATTAAAATCATAAGGAAAGAGGGGGAGTTATTACTAACCCAATCTCACTATATTGAGATGTTCCTTAAGAAGTATGGTCATTATAATGACAAACCAGCCCCAACTCCTCTAGATCCTAGTATTAAATTACTAAAGAACACTGGACGTACCATTTCTCAACTTGAGTACTCTAGTGTTATTGGGAGTCTTATGTATGCTATGCATTGCACCAGACCTGACATTGCACATGCCATTAGTGTGCTATGTCGATTTACGAGTAATCCAGGTTACGAACATTGGAAAGCTATTTCCAGAGTTCTAGCGTATCTAAAAGGAACCATTGACTATGGTTTATCTTATAAAGGATATCCTGCTGTTATAGAAGGGTATAGTGACGCAACCTGGAACAATGTAGAATCCAAATCCAAGTCAACAACTGGATGGATCTTTACATTAGGGGGTGCAGCGGTATCTTGGGGTTCCAAGAAACAAACTTGCATATCTGACTCAACTATGTTATCAGAATTAATTGCATTAGCAGATGCATGTAAGGAGGCAGAATGGCTTAGGAATTTATTAATAGAAATTCCACTATGGAAGAAGCCATCTCCAGCAGTCTTGATTAACTGTGATAATCAGGCTACGATATATAATGTCTCTAATAAAACATATAATGGAAAGTCTAGACACGTGAGTCTAAGACATCAGATGATAAGACAATTACTCAAACGAGGAGTAATAACTGTTGACTATATAGAAACAAAGAAAAACTTGGCCGATCCTCTTACTAAGAGTCTTCCAAAGGCAATGGTTTCTATAAAATCAAAGGAGATGGGACTAAGGTCTGTGAATGAAGTTTGATCGTCCTTAACAGAAACCCAACTTATGTCTTGAAATGGATAGACAAAGTTCAATGGGTACCAACAAATTAAGAGAACGATTATGGAACACTAAATCGAAAAAAAAAAAAAAATCCCATAGTATTTAGTGTTGGATTCTGCAAGAACAAAGGATGGATAATAGATCCTTAATAAGTCTAGAAAATTAAAAGGTGTATCGCAGAAACACCTTAAGAGACATACCTATATGAGTACGGAAATCAGGCCATTTCCTAAGAAAGTAAGACCGCTTTCTAAAGTAGACTCATGAATCCAGGATTAAAGCACATGGCCATTAACGTGCTAGCAATACAGAACACTTTACCTAAGAAAATCAACATGTGTGATTGTTCCGGTTTTATCGTTAGGGATACTTGGTTCAAGATTCGTTCACCATAGAATCTCGATAAGGTTTTGAATGGTTTACACTAAGTGAAGGTTCAAATCCAAAAGATACCTATCATGTATGTGTTGGTTTTCACGATGATGCAAATTCTTGTCCCTGAACTACGTTAGGCTTGATCCCACTTGGGTACGTAGGCAATCACTCAAGTGATACAGTCATTCCGTTTTTAAATTAAATTGTTTTAATTATCCAATCTTGAAAATAGGGGGAGAATGTTGGATATTTTCAACATTTGGCCTCTAGTTTTGTTTTGAAGGAAAGAAGAAGAAGGAGGAAAACAATTGTCCCACACCATAGGAAAGAGGAACCAAGTCTATATTTATATAGCTGTTTCTCAAATGAAGGGTTGGGCCCTTTGGGCACCCAAAGCTTGCTCCGTTGTGAGGAGGGAGACCATGCACCGTCTCCACACACGCGCGCCGCCGCCGCCGTCCGTCCGACCGACCGTGCCGTGCCGGGCCGGGTCTCGGGTTTCGGGTTCGGGTCCATACGATATATTTTTGGACCGGATCTGCAAACAGTAAATAAGCCAAGTTCGGCCCGTTAAGGACCCAGAACTGTTCGAATTTCGAATAGTTTTGGCGGGGGACGAAATCAAATGGTCAGATCCGTTCGAACGAACGGTTACGGACGCGACTGTTAACGAATGGAAGCATCCATTCGTTGCCTATAAATAGCAACACCCAGGGCTGTTGCAAATCACTTTTCTTTTTCCTTGCGGATTTTCGTAACACTTTTCTCTGTTACGAAAGCATCTTCTTCCACAGATTAGCAACGTCCAGAAACTGTTGCAGAACAGTTTTTTGCAACGTCCAGAAACTGTTGCAGAACAGTTTTTTGCAACGTCCCTCAGGCGTTGCAGACCAGAAACGTTGCTAACCTATACTTCTTCTTCCTTCATTCGGTTTCTTGCTACTTGCATCAATTCAGAGATTATATACAAGGTGTTCTTGGTTGGATCAAGAACCGTACAATTCTTGAATCCGATTACACTGTTTGAGGGCTTGATTGAATCCTGAAGGCTATAGTTCGATACCCGATTGTACGTGGTGGGTTGAACTATCGTCTAAAAGAATCTACTCCTAGATCCTTCAAGTCCGTAGTACAGTTTCATCGCTATCTCCATCGTCTCGAATCGCAAATTTACCAACAATTTTTTAGACGATATTTCAACCATGGAAGGTTCGAGCGCGTTGCAAGTGATGAATCAGCATTTGACTCGATTGGAGCGGTTTGACGGGGATAACTTCACTCGTTGGCAAGAGACAATGAAGTTCTTCTTGATCACCGTCAAGTTGTTCTATATATTGGAAGACGGATTGGAGGAGATTCCAGAAGAAACTGACAAGGACGATGCTGCGCTGAAACTAAAACGTGCCAAACGCAAAGAAGACGACTTCCTATGTAGAGGGCACATCCTAAATGCATTGTCAACTTCTGTGTACAACGCACATCGAAGCCTGGAAACTGCTAAAGCACTTTGGACTGCACTAGAAATCAAATACCGTATATCCGAGGCAAGTAATAAGAAATTTCTTATTTGTAATTTTATGGATTTCAAAATGATCGCCAATAAGTCCATAGTGGGACAAGTAAGTGAAATCTTACTTTTGGTAAATCAACTTAAAGATGCTAGTATCGATCTCCCTGAATCTTTTGTTGTTGGGGTCATAATTTCTCGACTTCCTCACTCTTGGAATGATTATAAGAAAAAATTGAAACATGCGGAAACGGATTATGATTTAGATGGTTTACAGCGTCATCTCCGTATAGAAGAAGACTCTCGTAAACGTGAACTAAATGATAATCCGCAAACTGAGTCTCATACGAAGGTTAATAATATCGAAATAACTGACAAGTTAAATCCTAAGAATGAGACACAGTTTAAGAAGAAAATTCATCCCAAGAACAACAAAAAGAAAGGCGCTTGTTATTTCTGCAACAAGCCCGGCCATTATGCCCGAGACTGCCGTCTGCGGAAGAAACAACAAAAAGTGAATATGGTCGAAGACTCGCTTGTGGCTGTAGTACAAGAGGCGAACTCCGTTAGTGGCATAGATAATGATTGGTGGCTTGATACTGGAGCAACCATTCATATTTGCAAAGACCGTAGTCTATTCAAGACCTACGAAGAAAATGGAGAAGCGAACGAAGTTACTGGAGCGAACAAGGTTCCGAGTAAAGTCATGGGAAAGGGCACTATAAAACTACCACTCACCTCTGGGAAAGTTCTTACTTTAGTCAATGTATTTTATGTACCAGACATTTGTAAGAATTTAATATCTGGATACCTTCTTAACAAAGGAGGATTCAAGATGGTGTATGAGTCTGATAAGTTAGTGTTGTCCAAGAACGGCAAATTCATTGGACAGGGATACTCTTGTAACGGCATGATTAAGTTGAATCTAATAAAGAATTCCTTAGTTTATATTGTTGATTCAGTTAGCTTATGGCATAGTAGGTTAGGACATGTTAATTATAATTCCCTTAAGAATATGCATAAGTTAGGATTAATTTCTGATTGTGATTTCAATTCTATCTCTAAATGTGAAATTTGTGTTCAAGCAAAAATACACCGAAAATCTTTTAAATCCGTAGAAAGGAAAACCGGTTTGCTTGATTTGGTATATAGTGATGTGGGTGACCTAAAAGGTCATATCACCTATGGTGGTAACCAATACTATATCACATTTATTGATGATTATACTAGATATGCTTATGTTTATCTAATGAAAACAAAAGATGAAGCTTTTGATAAATTTAAGATTTACAAAGCTGAAGTTGAAACACAATTAGGAGTTAAAATTAAAGTATTACATTCAGATCGTGGTGGTGAATATTTCTCAAATGAGTTCACATTGTTTTGTAAACAACATGGTTTAATTCACCAATGCACTGCCCCTTATACACCACAACAAAATGGTGTCGCTGAAAGAAAAAATAGAACTTTAGTAGAGATGGTTAATGCCATGCTTATTAGTTCTAATTTACCTAATAATTTGTGGGGAGATGCTATGTTATCTGCTTGTTATATTTTAAATAGAGTACCACTTAAAAAGAATAATATTTCCCCTTATGAATTATGGTTTAATAGAAAACCTAATTTGAATAGATTAAAAGTTTGGGGTTGTTTAGCATATGTTAGAATACCAGACCCCAAACGACCAAAGTTAGGAAATAGAGCTTTTAAATGTGTTTTTATAGGTTATTCCCTTGCCAGTATAACTTATAGATTCTTAATACTTGGACACCTTAGATATTATAGAATCAGTAGATGTAGAATTTTTTGAAAATCAAACTGTTGAGATTCCATTGAGATCATCTAGTCCTGATACGACTAATGATGTCAATGACGATGAGTATGCTCCTGCTCAAAACAACAAGAATGTATCAGTACCAGATCATAGTACTGAACAAAGGAGAAGTAAAAGAGCGAGAATTGAGAAGGACTACGGTCCTGACTTCATAACATATCTTATAGAAGGTAGTAAGGACGAAGTCCTTAATGTAACTAGATATGTAATGAACGTCAATGATGATCCTAAGACTTATTCTGAAGCTATGAATTCCAGAGATTCCATTTTTTGGAAAGATGCTATCAATGATGAAATGAACTCCATATTGTCTAACCAAACCTGGGTTTTGACTGATTTACCTCCTGGTGCTAAACCAATAGGATGTAAATGGATATTCAAGAAAAAATTGAATACAAATGGATCCATTGATAAGTTTAAAGCCAGATTAGTTGCTAAGGGATATAAGCAAAGACATGGAGTAGATTACTTCGATACTTATGCTCCTGTTGCTCGCATTTCTTCTATTCGTTGTTTAATAGCACTTGCATCCACTCATAAGTTGGTCGTACATCAAATGGATGTAAAGACCGCTTTTCTAAATGGAGATTTAGAGGAAGAGATATATATGGAACAACCAGAAGGTTTTAAAACCCCTGGCCAAGAAAAGAAAGTTTGCAAATTGGTAAAATCTCTTTATGGCCTGAAACAAGCTCCTATGCAATGGCATGAGAAGTTTGATAAGATAGCATTGTCATATGGCTTTATTGTTAATGATGCTGATAAATGTATTTATAGCAAATCGGATAATACCGGTGATGTTATAATATGTTTATACGTTGATGACATGCTAATATTTGGTTCTAATATATCATGTGTAAATGAAACTAAAAAGTTTTTATCCTCTAAGTTTGATATGAAAGATCTAGGTGAGGCTGACGTAATTCTAGGAATTAAAATCATAAGGAAAGAGGGGGAGTTATTACTAACCCAATCTCACTATATTGAGATGTTCCTTAAGAAGTATGGTCATTATAATGACAAACCAGCCCCAACTCCTCTAGATCCTAGTATTAAATTACTAAAGAACACTGGACGTACCATTTCTCAACTTGAGTACTCTAGTGTTATTGGGAGTCTTATGTATGCTATGCATTGCACCAGACCTGACATTGCACATGCCATTAGTGTGCTATGTCGATTTACGAGTAATCCAGGTTACGAACATTGGAAAGCTATTTCCAGAGTTCTAGCGTATCTAAAAGGAACCATTGACTATGGTTTATCTTATAAAGGATATCCTGCTGTTATAGAAGGGTATAGTGACGCAACCTGGAACAATGTAGAATCCAAATCCAAGTCAACAACTGGATGGATCTTTACATTAGGGGGTGCAGCGGTATCTTGGGGTTCCAAGAAACAAACTTGCATATCTGACTCAACTATGTTATCAGAATTAATTGCATTAGCAGATGCATGTAAGGAGGCAGAATGGCTTAGGAATTTATTAATAGAAATTCCACTATGGAAGAAGCCATCTCCAGCAGTCTTGATTATCTGTGATAATCAGGCTACGATATATAATGTCTCTAATAAGACATATAATGGAAAGTCTAGACACGTGAGTCTAAGACATCAGATGATAAGACAATTACTCAAACGAGGAGTAATAACTGTTGACTATATAGAAACAAAGAAAAACTTGGCCGATCCTCTTACTAAGAGTCTTCCAAAGGCAATGGTTTCTATAAAATCAAAGGAGATGGGACTAAGGTCTGTGAATGAAGTTTGATCGTCCTTAACAGAAACCCAACTTATGTCTTGAAATGGATAGACAAAGTTCAATGGGTACCAACAAATTAAGAGAACGATTATGGAACACTAAATCGAAAAAAAAAAAATCCCATAGTATTTAGTGTTGGATTCTGCAAGAACAAAGGATGGATAATAGATCCTTAATAAGTCTAGAAAATTAAAAGGTGTATCGCAGAAACACCTTAAGAGACATACCTATATGAGTACGGAAATCAGGCCGTTTCCTAAGAAAGTAAGACCGCTTTCTAAAGTAGACTCATGAATCCAGGATTAAAGCACATGGCCATTAACGTGCTAGCAATACAGAACACTTTACCTAAGAAAATCAACATGTGTGATTGTTCCGGTTTTATCGTTAGGGATACTTGGTTCAAGATTCGTTCACCATAGAATCTCGATAAGGTTTTGAATGGTTTACACTAAGTGAAGGTTCAAATCCAAAAGATACCTATCATGTATGTGTTGGTTTTCACGATGATGCAAATTCTTGTCCCTGAACTACGTTAGGCTTGATCCCACTTGGGTACGTAGGCAATCACTCAAGTGATACAGTCATTCCGTTTTTAAATTAAATTGTTTTAATTATCCAATCTTGAAAATAGGGGGAGAATGTTGGATATTTTCAACATTTGGCCTCTAGTTTTGTTTTGAAGGAAAGAAGAAGAAGGAGGAAAACAATTGTCCCACACCATAGGAAAGAGGAACCAAGTCTATATTTATATAGATGTTTCTCAAATGAAGGGTTGGGCCCTTTGGGCACCCAAAGCTTGCTCCGTTGTGAGGAGGGAGACCATGCACCGTCTCCACACACGCGCGCCGCCGCCGCCGTCCGTCCGACCGACCGTGCCGTGCCGGGCCGGGTCTCGGGTTTCGGGTTCGGGTCCATACGATATATTTTTGGACCGGATCTGCAAACAGTAAATAAGCCAAGTTCGGCCCGTTAAGGACCCAGAACTGTTCGAATTTCGAATAGTTTTGGCGGGGGACGAAATCAAATGGTCAGATCCGTTCGAACGAACGGATACGGGCGCAACGTTCAAACGGTTACGGACGCGACTGTTAACGAATGGAAGCATCCATTCGTTGCCTATAAATAGCAACACCCAGGGCTGTTGCAAATCACTTTTCTTTTTCCTTGCGGATTTTCGTAACACTTTTCTCTGTTACGAAAGCATCTTCTTCCACAGATTAGCAACGTCCAGAAAATGTTGCAGAACAGTTTTTTGCAACGTCCAGAAACTGTTGCAGAACAGTTTTTTGCAACGTCCCTCAGGCGTTGCAGACCAGAAACGTTGCTAACCTATACTTCTTCTTCCTTCATTCGGTTTCTTGCTACTTGCATCAATTCAGAGATTATATACAAGGTGTTCTTGGTCGGATCAAGAACCGTACAATTCTTGAATCCGATTACACTGTTTGAGGGCTTGATTGAATCCTGAAGGCTATAGTTCGATACCCGATTGTACGTGGTGGGTTGAACTATCGTCTAAAAGAATCTACTCCTAGATCCTTCAAGTCCGTAGTACAGTTTCATCGCTATCTCCATCGTCTCGAATCGCAAATTTACCAACAATTTTTTAGACGATATTTCAACCATGGAAGGTTCGAGCGCGTTGCAAGTGATGAATCAGCATTTGACTCGATTGGAGCGGTTTGACGGGGATAACTTCACTCGTTGGCAAGAGACAATGAAGTTCTTCTTGATCACCGTCAAGTTGTTCTATATATTGGAAGACGGATTGGAGGAGATTCCAGAAGAAACTGACAAGGACGATGCTGCGCTGAAACTAAAACGTGCCAAACGCAAAGAAGACGACTTCCTATGTAGAGGGCACATCCTAAATGCATTGTCAACTTCTGTGTACAACGCACATCGAAGCCTGGAAACTGCTAAAGCACTTTGGACTGCACTAGAAAGCAAATACCGTATATCCGAGGCAAGTAATAAGAAATTTCTTATTTGTAATTTTATGGATTTCAAAATGATCGCCAATAAGTCCATAGTGGGACAAGTAAGTGAAATCTTACTTTTGGTAAATCAACTTAAAGATGCTAGTATCGATCTCCCTGAATCTTTTGTTGTTGGGGTCATAATTTCTCGACTTCCTCACTCTTGGAATGATTATAAGAAAAAATTGAAACATGCGGAAACGGATTATGATTTAGATGGTTTACAGCGTCATCTCCGTATAGAAGAAGACTCTCGTAAACGTGAACTAAATGATAATCCGCAAACTGAGTCTCATACGAAGGTTAATAATATCGAAATAACTGACAAGTTAAATCCTAAGAATGAGACACAGTTTAAGAAGAAAATTCATCCCAAGAACAACAAAAAGAAAGGCGCTTGTTATTTCTGCAACAAGCCCGACCATTATGCCCGAGACTGCCGTCTGCGGAAGAAACAACAAAAAGTGAATATGGTCGAAGACTCGCTTGTGGCTGTAGTACAAGAGGCGAACTCCGTTAGTGGCATAGATAATGATTGGTGGCTTGATACTGGAGCAACCATTCATATTTGCAAAGACCGTAGTCTATTCAAGACCTACGAAGAAAATGGAGAAGCGAACGAAGTTACTGGAGCGAACAAGGTTCCGAGTAAAGTCATGGGAAAGGGCACTATAAAACTACCACTCACCTCTGGGAAAGTTCTTACTTTAGTCAATGTATTTTATGTACCAGACATTTGTAAGAATTTAATATCTGGATACCTTCTTAACAAAGGAGGATTCAAGATGGTGTATGAGTCTGATAAGTTAGTGTTGTCCAAGAACGGCAAATTCATTGGACAGGGATACTCTTGTAACGGCATGATTAAGTTGAATCTAATAAAGAATTCCTTAGTTTATATTGTTGATTCAGTTAGCTTATGGCATAGTAGGTTAGGACATGTTAATTATAATTCCCTTAAGAATATGCATAAGTTAGGATTAATTTCTGATTGTGATTTCAATTCTATCTCTAAATGTGAAATTTGTGTTCAAGCAAAAATACACCGAAAATCTTTTAAATCCGTAGAAAGGAAAACCGGTTTGCTTGATTTGGTATATAGTGATGTGGGTGACCTAAAAGGTCATATCACCTATGGTGGTAACCAATACTATATCACATTTATTGATGATTATACTAGATATGCTTATGTTTATCTAATGAAAACAAAAGATGAAGCTTTTGATAAATTTAAGATTTACAAAGCTGAAGTTGAAACACAATTAGGAGTTAAAATTAAAGTATTACATTCAGATCGTGGTGGTGAATATTTCTCAAATGAGTTCACATTGTTTTGTAAACAACATGGTTTAATTCACCAATGCACTGCCCCTTATACACCACAACAAAATGGTGTCGCTGAAAGAAAAAATAGAACTTTAGTAGAGATGGTTAATGCCATGCTTATTAGTTCTAATTTACCTAATAATTTGTGGGGAGATGCTATGTTATCTGCTTGTTATATTTTAAATAGAGTACCACTTAAAAAGAATAATATTTCCCCTTATGAATTATGGTTTAATAGAAAACCTAATTTGAATAGATTAAAAGTTTGGGGTTGTTTAGCATATGTTAGAATACCAGACCCCAAACGACCAAAGTTAGGAAATAGAGCTTTTAAATGTGTTTTTATAGGTTATTCCCTTGCCAGTATAACTTATAGATTCTTAATACTTGACACCTTAGATATTATAGAATCAGTAGATGTAGAATTTTTTGAAAATCAAACTGTTGAGATTCCATTGAGATCATCTAGTCCTGATACGACTAATGATGTCAATGACGATGAGTATGCTCCTGCTCAAAACAACAAGAATGTATCAGTACCAGATCATAGTACTGAACAAAGGAGAAGTAAAAGAGCGAGAATTGAGAAGGACTACGGTCCTGACTTCATAACATATCTTATAGAAGGTAGTAAGGACGAAGTCCTTAATGTAACTAGATATGTAATGAACGTCAATGATGATCCTAAGACTTATTCTGAAGCTATGAATTCCAGAGATTCCATTTTTTGGAAAGATGCTATCAATGATGAAATGAACTCCATATTGTCTAACCAAACCTGGGTTTTGACTGATTTACCTCCTGGTGCTAAACCAATAGGATGTAAATGGATATTCAAGAAAAAATTGAATACAAATGGATCCATTGATAAGTTTAAAGCCAGATTAGTTGCTAAGGGATATAAGAAAAGACATGGAGTAGATTACTTCGATACTTATGCTCCTGTTGCTCGCATTTCTTCTATTCGTTGTTTAATAGCACTTGCATCCACTCATAAGTTGGTCGTACATCAAATGGATGTAAAGACCGCTTTTCTAAATGGAGATTTAGAGGAAGAGATATATATGGAACAACCAGAAGGTTTTAAAACCCCTGGCCAAGAAAAGAAAGTTTGCAAATTGGTAAAATCTCTTTATGGCCTGAAACAAGCTCCTATGCAATGGCATGAGAAGTTTGATAAGATAGCATTGTCATATGGCTTTATTGTTAATGATGCTGATAAATGTATTTATAGCAAATCGGATAATACCGGTGATGTTATAATATGTTTATACGTTGATGACATGCTAATATTTGGTTCTAATATATCATGTGTAAATGAAACTAAAAAGTTTTTATCCTCTAAGTTTGATATGAAAGATCTAGGTGAGGCTGACGTAATTCTAGGAATTAAAATCATAAGGAAAGAGGGGGAGTTATTACTAACCCAATCTCACTATATTGAGATGTTCCTTAAGAAGTATGGTCATTATAATGACAAACCAGCCCCAACTCCTCTAGATCCTAGTATTAAATTACTAAAGAACACTGGACGTACCATTTCTCAACTTGAGTACTCTAGTGTTATTGGGAGTCTTATGTATGCTATGCATTGCACCAGACCTGACATTGCACATGCCATTAGTGTGCTATGTCGATTTACGAGTAATCCAGGTTACGAACATTGGAAAGCTATTTCCAGAGTTCTAGCGTATCTAAAAGGAACCATTGACTATGGTTTATCTTATAAAGGATATCCTGCTGTTATAGAAGGGTATAGTGACGCAACCTGGAACAATGTAGAATCCAAATCCAAGTCAACAACTGGATGGATCTTTACATTAGGGGGTGCAGCGGTATCTTGGGGTTCCAAGAAACAAACTTGCATATCTGACTCAACTATGTTATCAGAATTAATTGCATTAGCAGATGCATGTAAGGAGGCAGAATGGCTTAGGAATTTATTAATAGAAATTCCACTATGGAAGAAGCCATCTCCAGCAGTCTTGATTAACTGTGATAATCAGGCTACGATATATAATGTCTCTAATAAGACATATAATGGAAAGTCTAGACACGTGAGTCTAAGACATCAGATGATAAGACAATTACTCAAACGAGGAGTAATAACTGTTGACTATATAGAAACAAAGAAAAACTTGGCCGATCCTCTTACTAAGAGTCTTCCAAAGGCAATGGTTTCTATAAAATCAAAGGAGATGGGACTAAGGTCTGTGAATGAAGTTTGATCGTCCTTAACAGAAACCCAACTTATGTCTTGAAATGGATAGACAAAGTTCAATGGGTACCAACAAATTAAGAGAACGATTATGGAACACTAAATCGAAAAAAAAATAAAAATCCCATAGTATTTAGTGTTGGATTCTGCAAGAACAAAGGATGGATAATAGATCCTTAGTAAGTCTAGAAAATTAAAAGGTGTATCGCAGAAACACCTTAAGAGACATACCTATATGAGTACGGAAATCAGGCCGTTTCCTAAGAAAGTAAGACCGCTTTCTAAAGTAGACTCATGAATCCAGGATTAAAGCACATGGCCATTAACGTGCTAGCAATACAGAACACTTTACCTAAGAAAATCAACATGTGTGATTGTTCCGGTTTTATCGTTAGGGATACTTGGTTCAAGATTCGTTCACCATAGAATCTCGATAAGGTTTTGAATGGTTTACACTAAGTGAAGGTTCAAATCCAAAAGATACCTATCATGTATGTATTGGTTTTCACGATGATGCAAATTCTTGTCCCTGAACTACGTTAGGCTTGATCCCACTTGGGTACGTAGGCAATCACTCAAGTGATACAGTCATTCCGTTTTTAAATTAAATTGTTTTAATTATCCAATCTTGAAAATAGGGGGAGAATGTTGGATATTTTCAACATTTGGCCTCTAGTTTTGTTTTGAAGGAAAGAAGAAGAAGGAGGAAAACAATTGTCCCACACCATAGGAAAGAGGAACCAAGTCTATATTTATATAGATGTTTCTCAAATGAAGGGTTGGGCCCTTTGGGCACCCAAAGCTTGCTCCGTTGTGAGGAGGGAGACCATGCACCGTCTCCACACACGCGCGCCGCCGCCGCCGTCCGTCCGACCGACCGTGCCGTGCCGGGCCGGGTCTCGGGTTTCGGGTTCGGGTCCATACGATATATTTTTGGACCGGATCTGCAAACAGTAAATAAGCCAAGTTCGGCCCGTTAAGGACCCAGAACTGTTCGAATTTCGAATAGTTTTGGCGGGGGACGAAATCAAATGGTCAGATCCGTTCGAACGAACGGATACGGGCGCAACGTTCAAACGGTTACGGACGCGACTGTTAACGAATGGAAGCATCCATTCGTTGCCTATAAATAGCAACACCCAGGGCTGTTGCAAATCACTTTTCTTTTTCCTTGCGGATTTTCGTAACACTTTTCTCTGTTACGAAAGCATCTTCTTCCACAGATTAGCAACGTCCAGAAACTGTTGCAGAACAGTTTTTTGCAACGTCCAGAAACTGTTGCAGAACAGTTTTTTGCAACGTCCCTCAGGCGTTGCAGACCAGAAACGTTGCTAACCTATACTTCTTCTTCCTTCATTCGGTTTCTTGCTACTTGCATCAATTCAGAGATTATATACAAGGTGTTCTTGGTCGGATCAAGAACCGTACAATTCTTGAATCCGATTACACTGTTTGAGGGCTTGATTGAATCCTGAAGGCTATAGTTCGATACCCGATTGTACGTGGTGGGTTGAACTATCGTCTAAAAGAATCTACTCCTAGATCCTTCAAGTCCGTAGTACAGTTTCATCGCTATCTCCATCGTCTCGAATCGCAAATTTACCAACAATTTTTTAGACGATATTTCAACCATGGAAGGTTCGAGCGCGTTGCAAGTGATGAATCAGCATTTGACTCGATTGGAGCGGTTTGACGGGGATAACTTCACTCGTTGGCAAGAGACAATGAAGTTCTTCTTGATCACCGTCAAGTTGTTCTATATATTGGAAGACGGATTGGAGGAGATTCCAGAAGAAACTGACAAGGACGATGCTGCGCTGAAACTAAAACGTGCCAAACGCAAAGAAGACGACTTCCTATGTAGAGGGCACATCCTAAATGCATTGTCAACTTCTGTGTACAACGCACATCGAAGCCTGGAAACTGCTAAAGCACTTTGGACTGCACTAGAAAGCAAATACCGTATATCCGAGGCAAGTAATAAGAAATTTCTTATTTGTAATTTTATGGATTTCAAAATGATCGCCAATAAGTCCATAGTGGGACAAGTAAGTGAAATCTTACTTTTGGTAAATCAACTTAAAGATGCTAGTATCGATCTCCCTGAATCTTTTGTTGTTGGGGTCATAATTTCTCGACTTCCTCACTCTTGGAATGATTATAAGAAAAAATTGAAACATGCGGAAACGGATTATGATTTAGATGGTTTACAGCGTCATCTCCGTATAGAAGAAGACTCTCGTAAACGTGAACTAAATGATAATCCGCAAACTGAGTCTCATACGAAGGTTAATAATATCGAAATAACTGACAAGTTAAATCCTAAGAATGAGACACAGTTTAAGAAGAAAATTCATCCCAAGAACAACAAAAAGAAAGGCGCTTGTTATTTCTGCAACAAGCCCGGCCATTATGCCCGAGACTGCCGTCTGCGGAAGAAACAACAAAAAGTGAATATGGTCGAAGACTCGCTTGTGGCTGTAGTACAAGAGGCGAACTCCGTTAGTGGCATAGATAATGATTGGTGGCTTGATACTGGAGCAACCATTCATATTTGCAAAGACCGTAGTCTATTCAAGACCTACGAAGAAAATGGAGAAGCGAACGAAGTTACTGGAGCGAACAAGGTTCCGAGTAAAGTCATGGGAAAGGGCACTATAAAACTACCACTCACCTCTGGGAAAGTTCTTACTTTAGTCAATGTATTTTATGTACCAGACATTTGTAAGAATTTAATATCTGGATACCTTCTTAACAAAGGAGGATTCAAGATGGTGTATGAGTCTGATAAGTTAGTGTTGTCCAAGAACGGCAAATTCATTGGACAGGGATACTCTTGTAACGGCATGATTAAGTTGAATCTAATAAAGAATTCCTTAGTTTATATTGTTGATTCAGTTAGCTTATGGCATAGTAGGTTAGGACATGTTAATTATAATTCCCTTAAGAATATGCATAAGTTAGGATTAATTTCTGATTGTGATTTCAATTCTATCTCTAAATGTGAAATTTGTGTTCAAGCAAAAATACACCTAAAATCTTTTAAATCCGTAGAAAGGAAAACCGGTTTGCTTGATTTGGTATATAGTGATGTGGGTGACCTAAAAGGTCATATCACCTATGGTGGTAACCAATACTATATCACATTTATTGATGATTATACTAGATATGCTTATGTTTATCTAATGAAAACAAAAGATGAAGCTTTTGATAAATTTAAGATTTACAAAGCTGAAGTTGAAACACAATTAGGAGTTAAAATTAAAGTATTACATTCAGATCATGGTGGTGAATATTTCTCAAATGAGTTCACATTGTTTTGTAAACAACATGGTTTAATTCACCAATGCACTGCCCCTTATACACCACAACAAAATGGTGTCGCTGAAAGAAAAAATAGAACTTTAGTAGAGATGGTTAATGCCATGCTTATTAGTTCTAATTTACCTAATAATTTGTGGGGAGATGCTATGTTATCTGCTTGTTATATTTTAAATAGAGTACCACTTAAAAAGAATAATATTTCCCCTTATGAATTATGGTTTAATAGAAAACCTAATTTGAATAGATTAAAAGTTTGGGGTTGTTTAGCATATGTTAGAATACCAGACCCCAAACGACCAAAGTTAGGAAATAGAGCTTTTAAATGTGTTTTTATAGGTTATTCCCTTGCCAGTATAACTTATAGATTCTTAATACTTGACACCTTAGATATTATAGAATCAGTAGATGTAGAATTTTTTGAAAATCAAACTGTTGAGATTCCATTGAGATCATCTAGTCCTGATACGACTAATGATGTCAATGACGATGAGTATGCTCCTGCTCAAAACAACAAGAATGTATCAGTACCAGATCATAGTACTGAACAAAGGAGAAGTAAAAGAGCGAGAATTGAGAAGGACTACGGTCCTGACTTCATAACATATCTTATAGAAGGTAGTAAGGACGAAGTCCTTAATGTAACTAGATATGTAATGAACGTCAATGATGATCCTAAGACTTATTCTGAAGCTATGAATTCCAGAGATTCCATTTTTTGGAAAGATGCTATCAATGATGAAATGAACTCCATATTGTCTAACCAAACCTGGGTTTTGACTGATTTACCTCCTGGTGCTAAACCAATAGGATGTAAATGGATATTCAAGAAAAAATTGAATACAAATGGATCCATTGATAAGTTTAAAGCCAGATTAGTTGCTAAGGGATATAAGCAAAGACATGGAGTAGATTACTTCGATACTTATGCTCCTGTTGCTCGCATTTCTTCTATTCGTTGTTTAATAGCACTTGCATCCACTCATAAGTTGGTCGTACATCAAATGGATGTAAAGACCGCTTTTCTAAATGGAGATTTAGAGGAAGAGATATATATGGAACAACCAGAAGGTTTTAAAACCCCTGGCCAAGAAAAGAAAGTTTGCAAATTGGTAAAATCTCTTTATGGCCTGAAACAAGCTCCTATGCAATGGCATGAGAAGTTTGATAAGATAGCATTGTCATATGGCTTTATTGTTAATGATGCTGATAAATGTATTTATAGCAAATCGGATAATACCGGTGATGTTATAATATGTTTATACGTTGATGACATGCTAATATTTGGTTCTAATATATCATGTGTAAATGAAACTAAAAAGTTTTTATCCTCTAAGTTTGATATGAAAGATCTAGGTGAGGCTGACGTAATTCTAGGAATTAAAATCATAAGGAAAGAGGGGGAGTTATTACTAACCCAATCTCACTATATTGAGATGTTCCTTAAGAAGTATGGTCATTATAATGACAAACCAGCCCCAACTCCTCTAGATCCTAGTATTAAATTACTAAAGAACACTGGACGTACCATTTCTCAACTTGAGTACTCTAGTGTTATTGGGAGTCTTATGTATGCTATGCATTGCACCAGACCTGACATTGCACATGCCATTAGTGTGCTATGTCGATTTACGAGTAATCCAGGTTACGAACATTGGAAAGCTATTTCCAGAGTTCTAGCATATCTAAAAGGAACCATTGACTATGGTTTATCTTATAAAGGATATCCTGCTGTTATAGAAGGGTATAGTGACGCAACCTGGAACAATGTAGAATCCAAATCCAAGTCAACAACTGGATGGATCTTTACATTAGGGGGTGCAGCGGTATCTTGGGGTTCCAAGAAACAAACTTGCATATCTGACTCAACTATGTTATCAGAATTAATTGCATTAGCAGATGCATGTAAGGAGGCAGAATGGCTTAGGAATTTATTAATAGAAATTCCACTATGGAAGAAGCCATCTCCAGCAGTCTTGATTAACTGTGATAATCAGGCTACGATATATAATGTCTCTAATAAGACATATAATGGAAAGTCTAGACACGTGAGTCTAAGACATCAGATGATAAGACAATTACTCAAACGAGGAGTAATAACTGTTGACTATATAGAAACAAAGAAAAACTTGGCCGATCCTCTTACTAAGAGTCTTCCAAAGGCAATGGTTTCTATAAAATCAAAGGAGATGGGACTAAGGTCTGTGAATGAAGTTTGATCGTCCTTAACAGAAACCCAACTTATGTCTTGAAATGGATAGACAAAGTTCAATGGGTACCAACAAATTAAGAGAACGATTATGGAACACTAAATCGAAAAAAAAAAAATCCCATAGTATTTAGTGTTGGATTCTGCAAGAACAAAGGATGGATAATAGATCCTTAATAAGTCTAGAAAATTAAAAGGTGTATCGCAGAAACACCTTAAGAGACATACCTATATGAGTACGGAAATCAGGCCGTTTCCTAAGAAAGTAAGACCGCTTTCTAAAGTAGACTCATGAATCCAGGATTAAAGCACATGGCCATTAACGTGCTAGCAATACAGAACACTTTACCTAAGAAAATCAACATGTGTGATTGTTCCGGTTTTATCGTTAGGGATACTTGGTTCAAGATTCGTTCACCATAGAATCTCGATAAGGTTTTGAATGGTTTACACTAAGTGAAGGTTCAAATCCAAAAGATACCTATCATGTATGTGTTGGTTTTCACGATGATGCAAATTCTTGTCCCTGAACTACGTTAGGCTTGATCCCACTTGGGTACGTAGGCAATCACTCAAGTGATACAGTCATTCCGTTTTTAAATTAAATTGTTTTAATTATCCAATCTTGAAAATAGGGGGAGAATGTTGGATATTTTCAACATTTGGCCTCTAGTTTTGTTTTGAAGGAAAGAAGAAGAAGGAGGAAAACAATTGTCCCACACCATAGGAAAGAGGAACCAAGTCTATATTTATATAGATGTTTCTCAAATGAAGGGTTGGGCCCTTTGGGCACCCAAAGCTTGCTCCGTTGTGAGGAGGGAGACCATGCACCGTCTCCACACACGCGCGCCGCCGCCGCCGTCCGTCCGACCGACCGTGCCGTGCCGGGCCGGGTCTCGGGTTTCGGGTTCGGGTCCATACGATATATTTTTGGACCGGATCTGCAAACAGTAAATAAGCCAAGTTCGGCCCGTTAAGGACCTAGAACTGTTCGAATTTCGAATAGTTTTGGCGGGGGACGAAATCAAATGGTCAGATCCGTTCGAACGAACGGATACGGGCGCAACGTTCAAACGGTTACGGACGCGACTGTTAACGAATGGAAGCATCCATTCGTTGCCTATAAATAGCAACACCCAGGGCTGTTGCAAATCACTTTTCTTTTTCCTTGCGGATTTTCGTAACACTTTTCTCTGTTACGAAAGCATCTTCTTCCACAGATTAGCAACGTCCAGAAACTGTTGCAGAACAGTTTTTTGCAACGTCCAGAAACTGTTGCAGAACAGTTTTTTGCAACGTCCCTCAGGCGTTGCAGACCAGAAACGTTGCTAACCTATACTTCTTCTTCCTTCATTCGGTTTCTTGCTACTTGCATCAATTCAGAGATTATATACAAGGTGTTCTTGGTCGGATCAAGAACCGTACAATTCTTGAATCCGATTACACTGTTTGAGGGCTTGATTGAATCCTGAAGGCTATAGTTCGATAACCGATTGTACGTGGTGGGTTGAACTATCGTCTAAAAGAATCTACTCCTAGATCCTTCAAGTCCGTAGTACAGTTTCATCGCTATCTCCATCGTCTCGAATCGCAAATTTACCAACAATTTTTTAGACGATATTTCAACCATGGAAGGTTCGAGCGCGTTGCAAGTGATGAATCAGCATTTGACTCGATTGGAGCGGTTTGACGGGGATAACTTCACTCGTTGGCAAGAGACAATGAAGTTCTTCTTGATCACCGTCAAGTTGTTCTATATATTGGAAGACGGATTGGAGGAGATTCCAGAAGAAACTGACAAGGACGATGCTGCGCTGAAACTAAAACGTGCCAAACGCAAAGAAGACGACTTCCTATGTAGAGGGCACATCCTAAATGCATTGTCAACTTCTGTGTACAACGCACATCGAAGCCTGGAAACTGCTAAAGCACTTTGGACTGCACTAGAAAGCAAATACCGTATATCCGAGGCAAGTAATAAGAAATTTCTTATTTGTAATTTTATGGATTTCAAAATGATCGCCAATAAGTCCATAGTGGGACAAGTAAGTGAAATCTTACTTTTGGTAAATCAACTTAAAGATGCTAGTATCGATCTCCCTGAATCTTTTGTTGTTGGGGTCATAATTTCTCGACTTCCTCACTCTTGGAATGATTATAAGAAAAAATTGAAACATGCGGAAACGGATTATGATTTAGATGGTTTACAGCGTCATCTCCGTATAGAAGAAGACTCTCGTAAACGTGAACTAAATGATAATCCGCAAACTGAGTCTCATACGAAGGTTAATAATATCGAAATAACTGACAAGTTAAATCCTAAGAATGAGACACAGTTTAAGAAGAAAATTCATCCCAAGAACAACAAAAAGAAAGGCGCTTGTTATTTCTGCAACAAGCCCGGCCATTATGCCCGAGACTGCCGTCTGCGGAAGAAACAACAAAAAGTGAATATGGTCGAAGACTCGCTTGTGGCTGTAGTACAAGAGGCGAACTCCGTTAGTGGCATAGATAATGATTGGTGGCTTGATACTGGAGCAACCATTCATATTTGCAAAGACCGTAGTCTATTCAAGACCTACGAAGAAAATGGAGAAGCGAACGAAGTTACTGGAGCGAACAAGGTTCCGAGTAAAGTCATGGGAAAGGGCACTATAAAACTACCACTCACCTCTGGGAAAGTTCTTACTTTAGTCAATGTATTTTATGTACCAGACATTTGTAAGAATTTAATATCTGGATACCTTCTTAACAAAGGAGGATTCAAGATGGTGTATGAGTCTGATAAGTTAGTGTTGTCCAAGAACGGCAAATTCATTGGACAGGGATACTCTTGTAACGGCATGATTAAGTTGAATCTAATAAAGAATTCCTTAGTTTATATTGTTGATTCAGTTAGCTTATGGCATAGTAGGTTAGGACATGTTAATTATAATTCCCTTAAGAATATGCATAAGTTAGGATTAATTTCTGATTGTGATTTCAATTCTATCTCTAAATGTGAAATTTGTGTTCAAGCAAAAATACACCGAAAATCTTTTAAATCCGTAGAAAGGAAAACCGGTTTGCTTGATTTGGTATATAGTGATGTGGGTGACCTAAAAGGTCATATCACCTATGGTGGTAACCAATACTATATCACATTTATTGATGATTATACTAGATATGCTTATGTTTATCTAATGAAAACAAAAGATGAAGCTTTTGATAAATTTAAGATTTACAAAGCTGAAGTTGAAACACAATTAGGAGTTAAAATTAAAGTATTACATTCAGATCGTGGTGGTGAATATTTCTCAAATGAGTTCACATTGTTTTGTAAACAACATGGTTTAATTCACCAATGCACTGCCCCTTATACACCACAACAAAATGGTGTCGCTGAAAGAAAAAATAGAACTTTAGTAGAGATGGTTAATGCCATGCTTATTAGTTCTAATTTACCTAATAATTTGTGGGGAGATGCTATGTTATCTGCTTGTTATATTTTAAATAGAGTACCACTTAAAAAGAATAATATTTCCCCTTATGAATTATGGTTTAATAGAAAACCTAATTTGAATAGATTAAAAGTTTGGGGTTGTTTAGCATATGTTAGAATACCAGACCCCAAACGACCAAAGTTAGGAAATAGAGCTTTTAAATGTGTTTTTATAGGTTATTCCCTTGCCAGTATAACTTATAGATTCTTAATACTTGACACCTTAGATATTATAGAATCAGTAGATGTAGAATTTTTTGAAAATCAAACTGTTGAGATTCCATTGAGATCATCTAGTCCTGATACGACTAATGATGTCAATGACGATGAGTATGCTCCTGCTCAAAACAACAAGAATGTATCAGTACCAGATCATAGTACTGAACAAAGGAGAAGTAAAAGAGCGAGAATTGAGAAGGACTACGGTCCTGACTTCATAACATATCTTATAGAAGGTAGTAAGGACGAAGTCCTTAATGTAACTAGATATGTAATGAACGTCAATGATGATCCTAAGACTTATTCTGAAGCTATGAATTCCAGAGATTCCATTTTTTGGAAAGATGCTATCAATGATGAAATGAACTCCATATTGTCTAACCAAACCTGGGTTTTGACTGATTTACCTCCTGGTGCTAAACCAATAGGATGTAAATGGATATTCAAGAAAAAATTGAATACAAATGGATCCATTGATAAGTTTAAAGCCAGATTAGTTGCTAAGGGATATAAGCAAAGACATGGAGTAGATTACTTCGATACTTATGCTCCTGTTGCTCGCATTTCTTCTATTCGTTGTTTAATAGCACTTGCATCCACTCATAAGTTGGTCGTACATCAAATGGATGTAAAGACCGCTTTTCTAAATGGAGATTTAGAGGAAGAGATATATATGGAACAACCAGAAGGTTTTAAAACCCCTGGCCAAGAAAAGAAAGTTTGCAAATTGGTAAAATCTCTTTATGGCCTGAAACAAGCTCCTATGCAATGGCATGAGAAGTTTGATAAGATAGCATTGTCATATGGCTTTATTGTTAATGATGCTGATAAATGTATTTATAGCAAATCGGATAATACCGGTGATGTTATAATATGTTTATACGTTGATGACATGCTAATATTTGGTTCTAATATATCATGTGTAAATGAAACTAAAAAGTTTTTATCCTCTAAGTTTGATATGAAAGATCTAGGTGAGGCTGACGTAATTCTAGGAATTAAAATCATAAGGAAAGAGGGGGAGTTATTACTAACCCAATCTCACTATATTGAGATGTTCCTTAAGAAGTATGGTCATTATAATGACAAACCAGCCCCAACTCCTCTAGATCCTAGTATTAAATTACTAAAGAACACTGGACGTACCATTTCTCAACTTGAGTACTCTAGTGTTATTGGGAGTCTTATGTATGCTATGCATTGCACCAGACCTGACATTGCACATGCCATTAGTGTGCTATGTCGATTTACGAGTAATCCAGGTTACGAACATTGGAAAGCTATTTCCAGAGTTCTAGCGTATCTAAAAGGAACCATTGACTATGGTTTATCTTATAAAGGATATCCTGCTGTTATAGAAGGGTATAGTGACGCAACCTGGAACAATGTAGAATCCAAATCCAAGTCAACAACTGGATGGATCTTTACATTAGGGGGTGCAGCGGTATCTTGGGGTTCCAAGAAACAAACTTGCATATCTGACTCAACTATGTTATCAGAATTAATTGCATTAGCAGATGCATGTAAGGAGGCAGAATGGCTTAGGAATTTATTAATAGAAATTCCACTATGGAAGAAGCCATCTCCAGCAGTCTTGATTAACTGTGATAATCAGGCTACGATATATAATGTCTCTAATAAGACATATAATGGAAAGTCTAGACACGTGAGTCTAAGACATCAGATGATAAGACAATTACTCAAACGAGGAGTAATAACTGTTGACTATATAGAAACAAAGAAAAACTTGGCCGATCCTCTTACTAAGAGTCTTCCAAAGGCAATGGTTTCTATAAAATCAAAGGAGATGGGACTAAGGTCTGTGAATGAAGTTTGATCGTCCTTAACAGAAACCCAACTTATGTCTTGAAATGGATAGACAAAGTTCAATGGGTACCAACAAATTAAGAGAACGATTATGGAACACTAAATCGAAAAAAAAAAAAAAAATCCCATAGTATTTAGTGTTGGATTCTGCAAGAACAAAGGATGGATAATAGATCCTTAATAAGTCTAGAAAATTAAAAGGTGTATCGCAGAAACACCTTAAGAGACATACCTATATGAGTACGGAAATCAGGCCATTTCCTAAGAAAGTAAGACCGCTTTCTAAAGTAGACTCATGAATCCAGGATTAAAGCACATGGCCATTAACGTGCTAGCAATACAGAACACTTTACCTAAGAAAATCAACATGTGTGATTGTTCCGGTTTTATCGTTAGGGATACTTGGTTCAAGATTCGTTCACCATAGAATCTCGATAAGGTTTTGAATGGTTTACACTAAGTGAAGGTTCAAATCCAAAAGATACCTATCATGTATGTGTTGGTTTTCACGATGATGCAAATTCTTGTCCCTGAACTACGTTAGGCTTGATCCCACTTGGGTACGTAGGCAATCACTCAAGTGATACAGTCATTCCGTTTTTAAATTAAATTGTTTTAATTATCCAATCTTGAAAATAGGGGGAGAATGTTGGATATTTTCAACATTTGGCCTCTAGTTTTGTTTTGAAGGAAAGAAGAAGAAGGAGGAAAACAATTGTCCCACACCATAGGAAAGAGGAACCAAGTCTATATTTATATAGATGTTTCTCAAATGAAGGGTTGGGCCCTTTGGGCACCCAAAGCTTGCTCCGTTGTGAGGAGGGAGACCATGCACCGTCTCCACACGCGCGCGCCGCCGCCGCCGTCCGTCCGACCGACCGTGCCGTGCCGGGCCGGGTCTCGGGTTTCGGGTTCGGGTCCATACGATATATTTTTGGACCGGATCTGCAAACAGTAAATAAGCCAAGTTCGGCCCGTTAAGGACCCAGAACTGTTCGAATTTCGAATAGTTTTGGCGGGGGACGAAATCAAATGGTCAGATCCGTTCGAACGAACGGATACGGGCGCAACGTTCAAACGGTTACGGACGCGACTGTTAACGAATGGAAGCATCCATTCGTTGCCTATAAATAGCAACACCCAGGGCTGTTGCAAATCACTTTTCTTTTTCCTTGCGGATTTTCGTAACACTTTTCTCTGTTACGAAAGCATCTTCTTCCACAGATTAGCAACGTCCAGAAACTGTTGCAGAACAGTTTTTTGCAACGTCCAGAAACTGTTGCAGAACAGTTTTTTGCAACGTCCCTCAGGCGTTGCAGACCAGAAACGTTGCTAACCTATACTTCTTCTTCCTTCATTCGGTTTCTTGCTACTTGCATCAATTCAGAGATTATATACAAGGTGTTCTTGGTCGGATCAAGAACCGTACAATTCTTGAATCCGATTACACTGTTTGAGGGCTTGATTGAATCCTGAAGGCTATAGTTCGATACCCGATTGTACGTGGTGGGTTGAACTATCGTCTAAAAGAATCTACTCCTAGATCCTTCAAGTCCGTAGTACAGTTTCATCGCTATCTCCATCGTCTCGAATCGCAAATTTACCAACAATTTTTTAGACGATATTTCAACCATGGAAGGTTCGAGCGCGTTGCAAGTGATGAATCAGCATTTGACTCGATTGGAGCGGTTTGACGGGGATAACTTCACTCGTTGGCAAGAGACAATGAAGTTCTTCTTGATCACCGTCAAGTTGTTCTATATATTGGAAGACGGATTGGAGGAGATTCCAGAAGAAACTGACAAGGACGATGCTGCGCTGAAACTAAAACGTGCCAAACGCAAAGAAGACGACTTCCTATGTAGAGGGCACATCCTAAATGCATTGTCAACTTCTGTGTACAACGCACATCGAAGCCTGGAAACTGCTAAAGCACTTTGGACTGCACTAGAAAGCAAATACCGTATATCCGAGGCAAGTAATAAGAAATTTCTTATTTGTAATTTTATGGATTTCAAAATGATCGCCAATAAGTCCATAGTGGGACAAGTAAGTGAAATCTTACTTTTGGTAAATCAACTTAAAGATGCTAGTATCGATCTCCCTGAATCTTTTGTTGTTGGGGTCATAATTTCTCGACTTCCTCACTCTTGGAATGATTATAAGAAAAAATTGAAACATGCGGAAATGGATTATGATTTAGATGGTTTACAGCGTCATCTCCGTATAGAAGAAGACTCTCGTAAACGTGAACTAAATGATAATCCGCAAACTGAGTCTCATACGAAGGTTAATAATATCGAAATAACTGACAAGTTAAAGCCTAAGAATGAGACACAGTTTAAGAAGAAAATTCATCCCAAGAACAACAAAAAGAAAGGCGCTTGTTATTTCTGCAACAAGCCCGGCCATTATGCCCGAGACTGCCGTCTGCGGAAGAAACAACAAAAAGTGAATATGGTCGAAGACTCGCTTGTGGCTGTAGTACAAGAGGCGAACTCCGTTAGTGGCATAGATAATGATTGGTGGCTTGATACTGGAGCAACCATTCATATTTGCAAAGACCGTAGTCTATTCAAGACCTACGAAGAAAATGGAGAAGCGAACGAAGTTACTGGAGCGAACAAGGTTCCGAGTAAAGTCATGGGAAAGGGCACTATAAAACTACCACTCACCTCTGGGAAAGTTCTTACTTTAGTCAATGTATTTTATGTACCAGACATTTGTAAGAATTTAATATCTGGATACCTTCTTAACAAAGGAGGATTCAAGATGGTGTATGAGTCTGATAAGTTAGTGTTGTCCAAGAACGGCAAATTCATTGGACAGGGATACTCTTGTAACGGCATGATTAAGTTGAATCTAATAAAGAATTCCTTAGTTTATATTGTTGATTCAGTTAGCTTATGGCATAGTAGGTTAGGACATGTTAATTATAATTCCCTTAAAAATATGCATAAGTTAGGATTAATTTCTGATTGTGATTTCAATTCTATCTCTAAATGTGAAATTTGTGTTCAAGCAAAAATACACCGAAAATCTTTTAAATCCGTAGAAAGGAAAACCGATTTGCTTGATTTGGTATATAGTGATGTGGGTGACCTAAAAGGTCATATCACCTATGGTGGTAACCAATACTATATCACATTTATTGATGATTATACTAGATATGCTTATGTTTATCTAATGAAAACAAAAGATGAAGCTTTTGATAAATTTAAGATTTACAAAGCTGAAGTTGAAACACAATTAGGAGTTAAAATTAAAGTATTACATTCAGATCGTGGTGGTGAATATTTCTCAAATGAGTTCACATTGTTTTGTAAACAACATGGTTTAATTCACCAATGCACTGCCCCTTATACACCACAACAAAATGGTGTCGCTGAAAGAAAAAATAGAACTTTAGTAGAGATGGTTAATGCCATGCTTATTAGTTCTAATTTACCTAATAATTTGTGGGGAGATGCTATGTTATCTGCTTGTTATATTTTAAATAGAGTACCACTTAAAAAGAATAATATTTCCCCTTATGAATTATGGTTTAATAGAAAACCTAATTTGAATAGATTAAAAGTTTGGGGTTGTTTAGCATATGTTAGAATACCAGACCCCAAACGACCAAAGTTAGGAAATAGAGCTTTTAAATGTGTTTTTATAGGTTATTCCCTTGCCAGTATAACTTATAGATTCTTAATACTTGACACCTTAGATATTATAGAATCGGTAGATGTAGAATTTTTTGAAAATCAAACTGTTGATATTCCATTGAGATCATCTAGTCCTGATACGACTAATGATGTCAATGACGATGAGTATGCTCCTGCTCAAAACAACAAGAATGTATCAGTACCAGATCATAGTACTGAACAAAGGAGAAGTAAAAGAGCGAGAATTGAGAAGGACTACGATCCTGACTTCATAACATATCTTATAGAAGGTAGTAAGGACGAAGTCCTTAATGTAACTAGATATGTAATGAACGTCAATGATGATCCTAAGACTTATTCTGAAGCTATGAATTCCAGAGATTCCATTTTTTGGAAAGATGCTATCAATGATGAAATGAACTCCATATTGTCTAACCAAACCTGGGTTTTGACTGATTTACCTCCTGGTGCTAAACCAATAGGATGTAAATGGATATTCAAGAAAAAATTGAATACAAATGGATCCATTGATAAGTTTAAAGCCAGATTAGTTGCTAAGGGATATAAGCAAAGACATGGAGTAGATTACTTCGATACTTATGCTCCTGTTGCTCGCATTTCTTCTATTCGTTGTTTAATAGCACTTGCATCCACTCATAAGTTGGTCGTACATCAAATGGATGTAAAGACCGCTTTTCTAAATGGAGATTTAGAGGAAGAGATATATATGGAACAACCAGAAGGTTTTAAAACCCCTGGCCAAGAAAAGAAAGTTTGCAAATTGGTAAAATCTCTTTATGGCCTGAAACAAGCTCCTATGCAATGGCATGAGAAGTTTGATAAGATAGCATTGTCATATGGCTTTATTGTTAATGATGCTGATAAATGTATTTATAGAAAATCGGATAATACCGGTGATGTTATAATATGTTTATACGTTGATGACATGCTAATATTTGGTTCTAATATATCATGTGTAAATGAAACTAAAAAGTTTTTATCCTCTAAGTTTGATATGAAAGATCTAGGTGAGGCTGACGTAATTCTAGGAATTAAAATCATAAGGAAAGAGGGGGAGTTATTACTAACCCAATCTCACTATATTGAGATGTTCCTTAAGAAGTATGGTCATTATAATGACAAACCAGCCCCAACTCCTCTAGATCCTAGTATTAAATTACTAAAGAACACTGGACGTACCATTTCTCAACTTGAGTACTCTAGTGTTATTGGGAGTCTTATGTATGCTATGCATTGCACCAGACCTGACATTGCACATGCCATTAGTGTGCTATGTCGATTTACGAGTAATCCAGGTTACGAACATTGGAAAGCTATTTCCAGAGTTCTAGCGTATCTAAAAGGAACCATTGACTATGGTTTATCTTATAAAGGATATCCTGCTGTTATAGAAGGGTATAGTGACGCAACCTGGAACAATGTAGAATCCAAATCCAAGTCAACAACTGGATGGATCTTTACATTAGGGGGTGCAGCGGTATCTTGGGGTTCCAAGAAACAAACTTGCATATCTGACTCAACTATGTTATCAGAATTAATTGCATTAGCAGATGCATGTAAGGAGGCAGAATGGCTTAGGAATTTATTAATAGAAATTCCACTATGGAAGAAGCCATCTCCAGCAGTCTTGATTAACTGTGATAATCAGGCTACGATATATAATGTCTCTAATAAGACATATAATGGAAAGTCTAGACACGTGAGTCTAAGACATCAGATGATAAGACAATTACTCAAACGAGGAGTAATAACTGTTGACTATATAGAAACAAAGAAAAACTTGGCCGATCCTCTTACTAAGAGTCTTCCAAAGGCAATGGTTTCTATAAAATCAAAGGAGATGGGACTAAGGTCTGTGAATGAAGTTTGATCGTCCTTAACAGAAACCCAACTTATGTCTTGAAATGGATAGACAAAGTTCAATGGGTACCAACAAATTAAGAGAACGATTATGGAACACTAAATCGAAAAAAAAAAAAAATCCCATAGTATTTAGTGTTGGATTCTGCAAGAACAAAGGATGGATAATAGATCCTTAATAAGTCTAGAAAATTAAAAGGTGTATCGCAGAAACACCTTAAGAGACATACCTATATGAGTACGGAAATCAGGCCGTTTCCTAAGAAAGTAAGACCGCTTTCTAAAGTAGACTCATGAATCCAGGATTAAAGCACATGGCCATTAACGTGCTAGCAATACAGAACACTTTACCTAAGAAAATCAACATGTGTGATTGTTCCGGTTTTATCGTTAGGGATACTTGGTTCAAGATTCGTTCACCATAGAATCTCGATAAGGTTTTGAATGGTTTACACTAAGTGAAGGTTCAAATCCAAAAGATACCTATCATGTATGTGTTGGTTTTCACGATGATGCAAATTCTTGTCCCTGAACTACGTTAGGCTTGATCCCACTTGGGTACGTAGGCAATCACTCAAGTGATACAGTCATTCCGTTTTTAAATTAAATTGTTTTAATTATCCAATCTTGAAAATAGGGGGAGAATGTTGGATATTTTCAACATTTGGCCTCTAGTTTTGTTTTGAAGGAAAGAAGAAGAAGGAGGAAAACAATTGTCCCACACCATAGGAAAGAGGAACCAAGTCTATATTTATATAGATGTTTCTCAAATGAAGGGTTGGGCCCTTTGGGCACCCAAAGCTTGCTCCGTTGTGAGGAGGGAGACCATGCACCGTCTCCACACACGCGCGCCGCCGCCGCCGTCCGTCCGACCGACCGTGCCGTGCCGGGCCGGGTCTCGGGTTTCGGGTTCGGGTCCATACGATATATTTTTGGACCGGATCTGCAAACAGTAAATAAGCCAAGTTCGGCCCGTTAAGGACCCAGAACTGTTCGAATTTCGAATAGTTTTGGCGGGGGACGAAATCAAATGGTCAGATCCGTTCGAACGAACGGATACGGGCGCAACGTTCAAACGGTTACGGACGCGACTGTTAACGAATGGAAGCATCCATTCGTTGCCTATAAATAGCAACACCCAGGGCTGTTGCAAATCACTTTTCTTTTTCCTTGCGGATTTTCGTAACACTTTTCTCTGTTACGAAAGCATCTTCTTCCACAGATTAGCAACGTCCAGAAACTGTTGCAGAACAGTTTTTTGCAACGTCCAGAAACTGTTGCAGAACAGTTTTTTGCAACGTCCCTCAGGCGTTGCAGACCAGAAACGTTGCTAACCTATACTTCTTCTTCCTTCATTCGGTTTCTTGCTACTTGCATCAATTCAGAGATTATATACAAGGTGTTCTTGGTCGGATCAAGAACCGTACAATTCTTGAATCCGATTACACTGTTTGAGGGCTTGATTGAATCCTGAAGGCTATAGTTCGATACCCGATTGTACGTGGTGGGTTGAACTATCGTCTAAAAGAATCTACTCCTAGATCCTTCAAGTCCGTAGTACAGTTTCATCGCTATCTCCATCGTCTCGAATCGCAAATTTACCAACAATTTTTTAGACGATATTTCAACCATGGAAGGTTCGAGCGCGTTGCAAGTGATGAATCAGCATTTGACTCGATTGGAGCGGTTTGACGGGGATAACTTCACTCGTTGGCAAGAGACAATGAAGTTCTTCTTGATCACCGTCAAGTTGTTCTATATATTGGAAGACGGATTGGAGGAGATTCCAGAAGAAACTGACAAGGACGATGCTGCGCTGAAACTAAAACGTGCCAAACGCAAAGAAGACGACTTCCTATGTAGAGGGCACATCCTAAATGCATTGTCAACTTCTGTGTACAACGCACATCGAAGCCTGGAAACTGCTAAAGCACTTTGGACTGCACTAGAAAGCAAATACCGTATATCCGAGGCAAGTAATAAGAAATTTCTTATTTGTAATTTTATGGATTTCAAAATGATCGCCAATAAGTCCATAGTGGGACAAGTAAGTGAAATCTTACTTTTGGTAAATCAACTTAAAGATGCTAGTATCGATCTCCCTGAATCTTTTGTTGTTGGGGTCATAATTTCTCGACTTCCTCACTCTTGGAATGATTATAAGAAAAAATTGAAACATGCGGAAACGGATTATGATTTAGATGGTTTACAGCGTCATCTCCGTATAGAAGAAGACTCTCGTAAACGTGAACTAAATGATAATCCGCAAACTGAGTCTCATACGAAGGTTAATAATATCGAAATAACTGACAAGTTAAAGCCTAAGAATGAGACACAGTTTAAGAAGAAAATTCATCCCAAGAACAACAAAAAGAAAGGCGCTTGTTATTTCTGCAACAAGCCCGGCCATTATGCCCGAGACTGCCGTCTGCGGAAGAAACAACAAAAAGTGAATATGGTCGAAGACTCGCTTGTGGCTGTAGTACAAGAGGCGAACTCCGTTAGTGGCATAGATAATGATTGGTGGCTTGATACTGGAGCAACCATTCATATTTGCAAAGACCGTAGTCTATTCAAGACCTACGAAGAAAATGGAGAAGCGAACGAAGTTACTGGAGCGAACAAGGTTCCGAGTAAAGTCATGGGAAAGGGCACTATAAAACTACCACTCACCTCTGGGAAAGTTCTTACTTTAGTCAATGTATTTTATGTACCAGACATTTGTAAGAATTTAATATCTGGATACCTTCTTAACAAAGGAGGATTCAAGATGGTGTATGAGTCTGATAAGTTAGTGTTGTCCAAGAACGGCAAATTCATTGGACAGGGATACTCTTGTAACGGCATGATTAAGTTGAATCTAATAAAGAATTCCTTAGTTTATATTGTTGATTCAGTTAGCTTATGGCATAGTAGGTTAGGACATGTTAATTATAATTCCCTTAAAAATATGCATAAGTTAGGATTAATTTCTGATTGTGATTTCAATTCTATCTCTAAATGTGAAATTTGTGTTCAAGCAAAAATACACCGAAAATCTTTTAAATCCGTAGAAAGGAAAACCGATTTGCTTGATTTGGTATATAGTGATGTGGGTGACCTAAAAGGTCATATCACCTATGGTGGTAACCAATACTATATCACATTTATTGATGATTATACTAGATATGCTTATGTTTATCTAATGAAAACAAAAGATGAAGCTTTTGATAAATTTAAGATTTACAAAGCTGAAGTTGAAACACAATTAGGAGTTAAAATTAAAGTATTACATTCAGATCGTGGTGGTGAATATTTCTCAAATGAGTTCACATTGTTTTGTAAACAACATGGTTTAATTCACCAATGCACTGCCCCTTATACACCACAACAAAATGGTGTCGCTGAAAGAAAAAATAGAACTTTAGTAGAGATGGTTAATGCCATGCTTATTAGTTCTAATTTACCTAATAATTTGTGGGGAGATGCTATGTTATCTGCTTGTTATATTTTAAATAGAGTACCACTTAAAAAGAATAATATTTCCCCTTATGAATTATGGTTTAATAGAAAACCTAATTTGAATAGATTAAAAGTTTGGGGTTGTTTAGCATATGTTAGAATACCAGACCCCAAACGACCAAAGTTAGGAAATAGAGCTTTTAAATGTGTTTTTATAGGTTATTCCCTTGCCAGTATAACTTATAGATTCTTAATACTTGACACCTTAGATATTATAGAATCAGTAGATGTAGAATTTTTTGAAAATCAAACTGTTGAGATTCCATTGAGATCATCTAGTCCTGATACGACTAATGATGTCAATGACGATGAGTATGCTCCTGCTCAAAACAACAAGAATGTATCAGTACCAGATCATAGTACTGAACAAAGGAGAAGTAAAAGAGCGAGAATTGAGAAGGACTACGGTCCTGACTTCATAACATATCTTATAGAAGGTAGTAAGGACGAAGTCCTTAATGTAACTAGATATGTAATGAACGTCAATGATGATCCTAAGACTTATTCTGAAGCTATGAATTCCAGAGATTCCATTTTTTGGAAAGATGCTATCAATGATGAAATGAACTCCATATTGTCTAACCAAACCTGGGTTTTGACTGATTTACCTCCTGGTGCTAAACCAATAGGATGTAAATGGATATTCAAGAAAAAATTGAATACAAATGGATCCATTGATAAGTTTAAAGCCAGATTAGTTGCTAAGGGATATAAGCAAAGACATGGAGTAGATTACTTCGATACTTATGCTCCTGTTGCTCGCATTTCTTCTATTCGTTGTTTAATAGCACTTGCATCCACTCATAAGTTGGTCGTACATCAAATGGATGTAAAGACCGCTTTTCTAAATGGAGATTTAGAGGAAGAGATATATATGGAACAACCAGAAGGTTTTAAAACCCCTGGCCAAGAAAAGAAAGTTTGCAAATTGGTAAAATCTCTTTATGGCCTGAAACAAGCTCCTATGCAATGGCATGAGAAGTTTGATAAGATAGCATTGTCATATGGCTTTATTGTTAATGATGCTGATAAATGTATTTATAGCAAATCGGATAATACCGGTGATGTTATAATATGTTTATACGTTGATGACATGCTAATATTTGGTTCTAATATATCATGTGTAAATGAAACTAAAAAGTTTTTATCCTCTAAGTTTGATATGAAAGATCTAGGTGAGGCTGACGTAATTCTAGGAATTAAAATCATAAGGAAAGAGGGGGAGTTATTACTAACCCAATCTCACTATATTGAGATGTTCCTTAAGAAGTATGGTCATTATAATGACAAACCAGCCCCAACTCCTCTAGATCCTAGTATTAAATTACTAAAGAACACTGGACGTACCATTTCTCAACTTGAGTACTCTAGTGTTATTGGGAGTCTTATGTATGCTATGCATTGCACCAGACCTGACATTGCACATGCCATTAGTGTGCTATGTCGATTTACGAGTAATCCAGGTTACGAACATTGGAAAGCTATTTCCAGAGTTCTAGCGTATCTAAAAGGAACCATTGACTATGGTTTATCTTATAAAGGATATCCTGCTGTTATAGAAGGGTATAGTGACGCAACCTGGAACAATGTAGAATCCAAATCCAAGTCAACAACTGGATGGATCTTTACATTAGGGGGTGCAGCGGTATCTTGGGGTTCCAAGAAACAAACTTGCATATCTGACTCAACTATGTTATCAGAATTAATTGCATTAGCAGATGCATGTAAGGAGGCAGAATGGCTTAGGAATTTATTAATAGAAATTCCACTATGGAAGAAGCCATCTCCAGCAGTCTTGATTAACTGTGATAATCAGGCTACGATATATAATGTCTCTAATAAGACATATAATGGAAAGTCTAGACACGTGAGTCTAAGACATCAGATGATAAGACAATTACTCAAACGAGGAGTAATAACTGTTGACTATATAGAAACAAAGAAAAACTTGGCCGATCCTCTTACTAAGAGTCTTCCAAAGGCAATGGTTTCTATAAAATCAAAGGAGATGGGACTAAGGTCTGTGAATGAAGTTTGATCGTCCTTAACAGAAACCCAACTTATGTCTTGAAATGGATAGACAAAGTTCAATGGGTACCAACAAATTAAGAGAACGATTATGGAACACTAAATCGAAAAAAAAAAAAAAATCCCATAGTATTTAGTGTTGGATTCTGCAAGAACAAAGGATGGATAATAGATCCTTAATAAGTCTAGAAAATTAAAAGGTGTATCGCAGAAACACCTTAAGAGACATACCTATATGAGTACGGAAATCAGGCCGTTTCCTAAGAAAGTAAGACCGCTTTCTAAAGTAGACTCATGAATCCAGGATTAAAGCACATGGCCATTAACGTGCTAGCAATACAGAACACTTTACCTAAGAAAATCAACATGTGTGATTGTTCCGGTTTTATCGTTAGGGATACTTGGTTCAAGATTCGTTCACCATAGAATCTCGATAAGGTTTTGAATGGTTTACACTAAGTGAAGGTTCAAATCCAAAAGATACCTATCATGTATGTGTTGGTTTTCACGATGATGCAAATTCTTGTCCCTGAACTACGTTAGGCTTGATCCCACTTGGGTACGTAGGCAATCACTCAAGTGATACAGTCATTCCGTTTTTAAATTAAATTGTTTTAATTATCCAATTTTGAAAATAGGGGGAGAATGTTGGATATTTTCAACATTTGGCCTCTAGTTTTGTTTTGAAGGAAAGAAGAAGAAGGAGGAAAACAATTGTCCCACACCATAGGAAAGAGGAACCAAGTCTATATTTATATAGATGTTTCTCAAATGAAGGGTTGGGCCCTTTGGGCACCCAAAGCTTGCTCCGTTGTGAGGAGGGAGACCATGCACCGTCTCCACACACGCGCGCCGCCGCCGCCGTCCGTCCGACCGACCGTGCCGTGCCGGGCCGGGTCTCGGGTCTCGGGTTTCGGGTTCGGGTCCATACGATATATTTTTGGACCGGATCTGCAAACAGTAAATAAGCCAAGTTCGGCCCGTTAAGGACCCAGAACTGTTCGAATTTCGAATAGTTTTGGCAGGGGACGAAATCAAATGGTCAGATCCGTTCGAACGAACGGATACGGGCGCAACGTTCAAACGGTTACGGACGCGACTGTTAACGAATGGAAGCATCCATTCGTTGCCTATAAATAGCAACACCCAGGGCTGTTGCAAATCACTTTTCTTTTTCCTTGCGGATTTTCGTAACACTTTTCTCTGTTACGAAAGCATCTTCTTCCACAGATTAGCAACGTCCAGAAACTGTTGCAGAACAGTTTTTTGCAACGTCCAGAAACTGTTGCAGAACAGTTTTTTGCAACGTCCCTCAGGCGTTGCAGACCAGAAACGTTGCTAACCTATACTTCTTCTTCCTTCATTCGGTTTCTTGCTACTTGCATCAATTCAGAGATTATATACAAGGTGTTCTTGGTCGGATCAGGAACCATACAATTCTTGAATCCGATTACACTGTTTGAGGGCTTGATTGAATCCTGAAGGCTATAGTTCGATACCCGATTGTACGTGGTGGGTTGAACTATCGTCTAAAAGAATCTACTCCTAGATCCTTCAAGTCCGTAGTACAGTTTCATCGCTATCTCCATCGTCTCGAATCGCAAATTTACCAACAATTTTTTAGACGATATTTCAACCATGGAAGGTTCGAGCGCGTTGCAAGTGATGAATCAGCATTTGACTCGATTGGAGCGGTTTGACGGGGATAACTTCACTCGTTGGCAAGAGACAATGAAGTTCTTCTTGATCACCGTCAAGTTGTTCTATATATTGGAAGACGGATTGGAGGAGATTCCAGAAGAAACTGACAAGGACGATGCTGCGCTGAAACTAAAACGTGCCAAACGCAAAGAAGACGACTTCCTATGTAGAGGGCACATCCTAAATGCATTGTCAACTTCTGTGTACAACGCACATCGAAGCCTGGAAACTGCTAAAGCACTTTGGACTGCACTAGAAAGCAAATACCGTATATCCGAGGCAAGTAATAAGAAATTTCTTATTTGTAATTTTATGGATTTCAAAATGATCGCCAATAAGTCCATAGTGGGACAAGTAAGTGAAATCTTACTTTTGGTAAATCAACTTAAAGATGCTAGTATCGATCTCCCTGAATCTTTTGTTGTTGGGGTCATAATTTCTCGACTTCCTCACTCTTGGAATGATTATAAGAAAAAATTGAAACATGCGGAAACGGATTATGATTTAGATGGTTTACAGCGTCATCTCCGTATAGAAGAAGACTCTCGTAAACGTGAACTAAATGATAATCCGCAAACTGAGTCTCATACGAAGGTTAATAATATCGAAATAACTGACAAGTTAAATCCTAAGAATGAGACACAGTTTAAGAAGAAAATTCATCCCAAGAACAACAAAAAGAAAGGCGCTTGTTATTTCTGCAACAAGCCCGGCCATTATGCCCGAGACTGCCGTCTGCGGAAGAAACAACAAAAAGTGAATATGGTCGAAGACTCGCTTGTGGCTGTAGTACAAGAGGCGAACTCCGTTAGTGGCATAGATAATGATTGGTGGCTTGATACTGGAGCAACCATTCATATTTGCAAAGACCGTAGTCTATTCAAGACCTACGAAGAAAATGGAGAAGCGAACGAAGTTACTGGAGCGAACAAGGTTCCGAGTAAAGTCATGGGAAAGGGCACTATAAAACTACCACTCACCTCTGGGAAAGTTCTTAATTTAGTCAATGTATTTTATGTACCAGACATTTGTAAGAATTTAATATCTGGATACCTTCTTAACAAAGGAGGATTCAAGATGGTGTATGAGTCTGATAAGTTAGTGTTGTCCAAGAACGGCAAATTCATTGGACAGGGATACTCTTGTAACGGCATGATTAAGTTGAATCTAATAAAGAATTCCTTAGTTTATATTGTTGATTCAGTTAGCTTATGGCATAGTAGGTTAGGACATGTTAATTATAATTCCCTTAAGAATATGCATAAGTTAGGATTAATTTCTGATTGTGATTTCAATTCTATCTCTAAATGTGAAATTTGTGTTCAAGCAAAAATACACCGAAAATCTTTTAAATCCGTAGAAAGGAAAACCGGTTTGCTTGATTTGGTATATAGTGATGTGGGTGACCTAAAAGGTCATATCACCTATGGTGGTAACCAATACTATATCACATTTATTGATGATTATACTAGATATGCTTATGTTTATCTAATGAAAACAAAAGATGAAGCTTTTGATAAATTTAAGATTTACAAAGCTGAAGTTGAAACACAATTAGGAGTTAAAATTAAAGTATTACATTCAGATCGTGGTGGTGAATATTTCTCAAATGAGTTCACATTGTTTTGTAAACAACATGGTTTAATTCACCAATGCACTGCCCCTTATACACCACAACAAAATGGTGTCGCTGAAAGAAAAAATAGAACTTTAGTAGAGATGGTTAATGCCATGCTTATTAGTTCTAATTTACCTAATAATTTGTGGGGAGATGCTATGTTATCTGCTTGTTATATTTTAAATAGAGTACCACTTAAAAAGAATAATATTTCCCCTTATGAATTATGGTTTAATAGAAAACCTAATTTGAATAGATTAAAAGTTTGGGGTTGTTTAGCATATGTTAGAATACCAGACCCCAAACGACCAAAGTTAGGAAATAGAGCTTTTAAATGTGTTTTTATAGGTTATTCCCTTGCCAGTATAACTTATAGATTCTTAATACTTGACACCTTAGATATTATAGAATCAGTAGATGTAGAATTTTTTGAAAATCAAACTGTTGAGATTCCATTGAGATCATCTAGTCCTGATACGACTAATGATGTCAATGACGATGAGTATGCTCCTGCTCAAAACAACAAGAATGTATCAGTACCAGATCATAGTACTGAACAAAGGAGAAGTAAAAGAGCGAGAATTGAGAAGGACTACGGTCCTGACTTCATAACATATATTATAGAAGGTAGTAAGGACGAAGTCCTTAATGTAACTAGATATGTAATGAACGTCAATGATGATCCTAAGACTTATTCTGAAGCTATGAATTCCAGAGATTCCATTTTTTGGAAAGATGCTATCAATGATGAAATGAACTCCATATTGTCTAACCAAACCTGGGTTTTGACTGATTTACCTCCTGGTGCTAAACCAATAGGATGTAAATGGATATTCAAGAAAAAATTGAATACAAATGGATCCATTGATAAGTTTAAAGCCAGATTAGTTGCTAAGGGATATAAGCAAAGACATGGAGTAGATTACTTCGATACTTATGCTCCTGTTGCTCGCATTTCTTCTATTCGTTGTTTAATAGCACTTGCATCCACTCATAAGTTGGTCGTACATCAAATGGATGTAAAGACCGCTTTTCTAAATGGAGATTTAGAGGAAGAGATATATATGGAACAACCAGAAGGTTTTAAAACCCCTGGCCAAGAAAAGAAAGTTTGCAAATTGGTAAAATCTCTTTATGGCCTGAAACAAGCTCCTATGCAATGGCATGAGAAGTTTGATAAGATAGCATTGTCATATGGCTTTATTGTTAATGATGCTGATAAATGTATTTATAGCAAATCGGATAATACCGGTGATGTTATAATATGTTTATACGTTGATGACATGCTAATATTTGGTTCTAATATATCATGTGTAAATGAAACTAAAAAGTTTTTATCCTCTAAGTTTGATATGAAAGATCTAGGTGAGGCTGACGTAATTCTAGGAATTAAAATCATAAGGAAAGAGGGGGAGTTATTACTAACCCAATCTCACTATATTGAGATGTTCCTTAAGAAGTATGGTCATTATAATGACAAACCAGCCCCAACTCCTCTAGATCCTAGTATTAAATTACTAAAGAACACTGGACGTACCATTTCTCAACTTGAGTACTCTAGTGTTATTGGGAGTCTTATGTATGCTATGCATTGCACCAGACCTGACATTGCACATGCCATTAGTGTGCTATGTCGATTTACGAGTAATCCAGGTTACGAACATTGGAAAGCTATTTCCAGAGTTCTAGCGTATCTAAAAGGAACCATTGACTATGGTTTATCTTATAAAGGATATCCTGCTGTTATAGAAGGGTATAGTGACGCAACCTGGAACAATGTAGAATCCAAATCCAAGTCAACAACTGGATGGATCTTTACATTAGGGGGTGCAGCGGTATCTTGGGGTTCCAAGAAACAAACTTGCATATCTGACTCAACTATGTTATCAGAATTAATTGCATTAGCAGATGCATGTAAGGAGGCAGAATGGCTTAGGAATTTATTAATAGAAATTCCACTATGGAAGAAGCCATCTCCAGCAGTCTTGATTAACTGTAATAATCAGGCTACGATATATAATGTCTCTAATAAGACATATAATGGAAAGTCTAGACACGTGAGTCTAAGACATCAGATGATAAGACAATTACTCAAACGAGGAGTAATAACTGTTGACTATATAGAAACAAAGAAAAACTTGGCCGATCCTCTTACTAAGAGTCTTCCAAAGGCAATGGTTTCTATAAAATCAAAGGAGATGGGACTAAGGTTTGTGAATGAAGTTTGATCGTCCTTAACAGAAACCCAACTTATGTCTTGAAATGGATAGACAAAGTTCAATGGGTACCAACAAATTAAGAGAACGATTATGGAACACTAAATCGAAAAAAAAAAAAAAAATCCCATAGTATTTAGTGTTGGATTCTGCAAGAACAAAGGATGGATAATAGATCCTTAATAAGTCTAGAAAATTAAAAGGTGTATCGCAGAAACACCTTAAGAGACATACCTATATGAGTACGGAAATCAGGCCGTTTCCTAAGAAAGTAAGACCGCTTTCTAAAGTAGACTCATGAATCCAGGATTAAAGCACATGGCCATTAACGTGCTAGCAATACAGAACACTTTACCTAAGAAAATCAACATGTGTGATTGTTCCGGTTTTATCGTTAGGGATACTTGGTTCAAGATTCGTTCACCATAGAATCTCGATAAGGTTTTGAATGGTTTACACTAAGTGAAGGTTCAAATCCAAAAGATACCTATCATGTATGTGTTGGTTTTCACGATGATGCAAATTCTTGTCCCTGAACTACGTTAGGCTTGATCCCACTTGGGTACGTAGGCAATCACTCAAGTGATACAGTCATTCCGTTTTTAAATTAAATTGTTTTAATTATCCAATCTTGAAAATAGGGGGAGAATGTTGGATATTTTCAACATTTGGCCTCTAGTTTTGTTTTGAAGGAAAGAAGAAGAAGGAGGAAAACAATTGTCCCACACCATAGGAAAGAGGAACCAAGTCTATATTTATATAGATGTTTCTCAAATGAAGGGTTGGGCCCTTTGGGCACCCAAAGCTTGCTCCGTTGTGAGGAGGGAGACCATGCACCGTCTCCACACACGCGCGCCGCCGCCGCCGTCCGTCCGACCGACCGTGCCGTGCCGGGCCGGGTCTCGGGTCTCGGGTTTCGGGTTCGGGTCCATACGATATATTTTTGGACCGGATCTGCAAACAGTAAATAAGCCAAGTTCGGCCCGTTAAGGACCCAGAACTGTTCGAATTTCGAATAGTTTTGGCGGGGGACGAAATCAAATGGTCAGATCCGTTCGAACGAACGGATACGGGCGCAACGTTCAAACGGTTACGGACGCGACTGTTAACGAATGGAAGCATCCATTCGTTGCCTATAAATAGCAACACCCAGGGCTGTTGCAAATCACTTTTCTTTTTCCTTGCGGATTTTCGTAACACTTTTCTCTGTTACGAAAGCATCTTCTTCCACAGATTAGCAACGTCCAGAAACTGTTGCAGAACAGTTTTTTGCAACGTCCAGAAACTGTTGCAGAACAGTTTTTTGCAACGTCCCTCAGGCGTTGCAGACCAGAAACGTTGCTAACCTATACTTCTTCTTCCTTCATTCGGTTTCTTGCTACTTGCATCAATTCAGAGATTATATACAAGGTGTTCTTGGTCGGATCAAGAACCGTACAATTATTGAATCCGATTACACTGTTTGAGGGCTTGATTGAATCCTGAAGGCTATAGTTCGATACCCGATTGTACGTGGTGGGTTGAACTATCGTCTAAAAGAATCTACTCCTAGATCCTTCAAGTCCGTAGTACAGTTTCATCGCTATCTCCATCGTCTCGAATCGCAAATTTACCAACAATTTTTTAGACGATATTTCAACCATGGAAGGTTCGAGCGCGTTGCAAGTGATGAATCAGCATTTGACTCGATTGGAGCGGTTTGACGGGGATAACTTCACTCGTTGGCAAGAGACAATGAAGTTCTTCTTGATCACCGTCAAGTTGTTCTATATATTGGAAGACGGATTGGAGGAGATTCCAGAAGAAACTGACAAGGACGATGCTGCGCTGAAACTAAAACGTGCCAAACGCAAAGAAGACGACTTCCTATGTAGAGGGCACATCCTAAATGCATTGTCAACTTCTGTGTACAACGCACATCGAAGCCTGGAAACTGCTAAAGCACTTTGGACTGCACTAGAAAGCAAATACCGTATATCCGAGGCAAGTAATAAGAAATTTCTTATTTGTAATTTTATGGATTTCAAAATGATCGCCAATAAGTCCATAGTGGGACAAGTAAGTGAAATCTTACTTTTGGTAAATCAACTTAAAGATGCTAGTATCGATCTCCCTGAATCTTTTGTTGTTGGGGTCATAATTTCTCGACTTCCTCACTCTTGGAATGATTATAAGAAAAAATTGAAACATGCGGAAACGGATTATGATTTAGATGGTTTACAGCGTCATCTCCGTATAGAAGAAGACTCTCGTAAACGTGAACTAAATGATAATCCGCAAACTGAGTCTCATACGAAGGTTAATAATATCGAAATAACTGACAAGTTAAAGCCTAAGAATGAGACACAGTTTAAGAAGAAAATTCATCCCAAGAACAACAAAAAGAAAGGCGCTTGTTATTTCTGCAACAAGCCCGGCCATTATGCCCGAGACTGCCGTCTGCGGAAGAAACAACAAAAAGTGAATATGGTCGAAGACTCGCTTGTGGCTGTAGTACAAGAGGCGAACTCCGTTAGTGGCATAGATAATGATTGGTGGCTTGATACTGGAGCAACCATTCATATTTGCAAAGACCGTAGTCTATTCAAGACCTACGAAGAAAATGGAGAAGCGAACGAAGTTACTGGAGCGAACAAGGTTCCGAGTAAAGTCATGGGAAAGGGCACTATAAAACTACCACTCACCTCTGGGAAAGTTCTTACTTTAGTCAATGTATTTTATGTACCAGACATTTGTAAGAATTTAATATCTGGATACCTTCTTAACAAAGGAGGATTCAAGATGGTGTATGAGTCTGATAAGTTAGTGTTGTCCAAGAACGGCAAATTCATTGGACAGGGATACTCTTGTAACGGCATGATTAAGTTGAATCTAATAAAGAATTCCTTAGTTTATATTGTTGATTCAGTTAGCTTATGGCATAGTAGGTTAGGACATGTTAATTATAATTCCCTTAAAAATATGCATAAGTTAGGATTAATTTCTGATTGTGATTTCAATTCTATCTCTAAATGTGAAATTTGTGTTCAAGCAAAAATACACCGAAAATCTTTTAAATCCGTAGAAAGGAAAACCGGTTTGCTTGATTTGGTATATAGTGATGTGGGTGACCTAAAAGGTCATATCACCTATGGTGGTAACCAATACTATATCACATTTATTGATGATTATACTAGATATGCTTATGTTTATCTAATGAAAACAAAAGATGAAGCTTTTGATAAATTTAAGATTTACAAAGCTGAAGTTGAAACACAATTAGGAGTTAAAATTAAAGTATTACATTCAGATCGTGGTGGTGAATATTTCTCAAATGAGTTCACATTGTTTTGTAAACAACATGGTTTAATTCACCAATGCACTGCCCCTTATACACCACAACAAAATGGTGTCGCTGAAAGAAAAAATAGAACTTTAGTAGAGATGGTTAATGCCATGCTTATTAGTTCTAATTTACCTAATAATTTGTGGGGAGATGCTATGTTATCTGCTTGTTATATTTTAAATAGAGTACCACTTAAAAAGAATAATATTTCCCCTTATGAATTATGGTTTAATAGAAAACCTAATTTGAATAGATTAAAAGTTTGGGGTTGTTTAGCATATGTTAGAATACCAGACCCCAAACGACCAAAGTTAGGAAATAGAGCTTTTAAATGTGTTTTTATAGGTTATTCCCTTGCCAGTATAACTTATAGATTCTTAATACTTGACACCTTAGATATTATAGAATCAGTAGATGTAGAATTTTTTGAAAATCAAACTGTTGAGATTCCATTGAGATCATCTAGTCCTGATACGACTAATGATGTCAATGACGATGAGTATGCTCCTGCTCAAAACAACAAGAATGTATCAGTACCAGATCATAGTACTGAACAAAGGAGAAGTAAAAGAGCGAGAATTGAGAAGGACTACGGTCCTGACTTCATAACATATCTTATAGAAGGTAGTAAGGACGAAGTCCTTAATGTAACTAGATATGTAATGAACGTCAATGATGATCCTAAGACTTATTCTGAAGCTATGAATTCCAGAGATTCCATTTTTTGGAAAGATGCTATCAATGATGAAATGAACTCCATATTGTCTAACCAAACCTGGGTTTTGACTGATTTACCTCCTGGTGCTAAACCAATAGGATGTAAATGGATATTCAAGAAAAAATTGAATACAAATGGATCCATTGATAAGTTTAAAGCCAGATTAGTTGCTAAGGGATATAAGCAAAGACATGGAGTAGATTACTTCGATACTTATGCTCCTGTTGCTCGCATTTCTTCTATTCGTTGTTTAATAGCACTTGCATCCACTCATAAGTTGGTCGTACATCAAATGGATGTAAAGACCGCTTTTCTAAATGGAGATTTAGAGGAAGAGATATATATGGAACAACCAGAAGGTTTTAAAACCCCTGGCCAAGAAAAGAAAGTTTGCAAATTGGTAAAATCTCTTTATGGCCTGAAACAAGCTCCTATGCAATGGCATGAGAAGTTTGATAAGATAGCATTGTCATATGGCTTTATTGTTAATGATGCTGATAAATGTATTTATAGCAAATCGGATAATACCGGTGATGTTATAATATGTTTATACGTTGATGACATGCTAATATTTGGTTCTAATATATCATGTGTAAATGAAACTAAAAAGTTTTTATCCTCTAAGTTTGATATGAAAGATCTAGGTGAGGCTGACGTAATTCTAGGAATTAAAATCATAAGGAAAGAGGGGGAGTTATTACTAACCCAATCTCACTATATTGAGATGTTCCTTAAGAAGTATGGTCATTATAATGACAAACCAGCCCCAACTCCTCTAGATCCTAGTATTAAATTACTAAAGAACACTGGACGTACCATTTCTCAACTTGAGTACTCTAGTGTTATTGGGAGTCTTATGTATGCTATGCATTGCACCAGACCTGACATTGCACATGCCATTAGTGTGCTATGTCGATTTACGAGTAATCCAGGTTACGAACATTGGAAAGCTATTTCCAGAGTTCTAGCGTATCTAAAAGGAACCATTGACTATGGTTTATCTTATAAAGGATATCCTGCTGTTATAGAAGGGTATAGTGACGCAACCTGGAACAATGTAGAATCCAAATCCAAGTCAACAACTGGATGGATCTTTACATTAGGGGGTGCAGCGGTATCTTGGGGTTCCAAGAAACAAACTTGCATATCTGACTCAACTATGTTATCAGAATTAATTGCATTAGCAGATGCATGTAAGGAGGCAGAATGGCTTAGGAATTTATTAATAGAAATTCCACTATGGAAGAAGCCATCTCCAGCAGTCTTGATTAACTGTGATAATCAGGCTACGATATATAATGTCTCTAATAAGACATATAATGGAAAGTCTAGACACGTGAGTCTAAGACATCAGATGATAAGACAATTACTCAAACGAGGAGTAATAACTGTTGACTATATAGAAACAAAGAAAAACTTGGCCGATCCTCTTACTAAGAGTCTTCCAAAGGCAATGGTTTCTATAAAATCAAAGGAGATGGGACTAAGGTCTGTGAATGAAGTTTGATCGTCCTTAACAGAAACCCAACTTATGTCTTGAAATGGATAGACAAAGTTCAATGGGTACCAACAAATTAAGAGAACGATTATGGAACACTAAATCGAAAAGAAAAAAAAAATCCCATAGTATTTAGTGTTGAATTCTGCAAGAACAAAGGATGGATAATAGATCCTTAATAAGTCTAGAAAATTAAAAGGTGTATCGCAGAAACACCTTAAGAGACATACCTATATGAGTACGGAAATCAGGCCGTTTCCTAAGAAAGTAAGACCGCTTTCTAAAGTAGACTCATGAATCCAGGATTAAAGCACATGGCCATTAACGTGCTAGCAATACAGAACACTTTACCTAAGAAAATCAACATGTGTGATTGTTCCGGTTTTATCGTTAGGGATACTTGGTTCAAGATTCGTTCACCATAGAATCTCGATAAGGTTTTGAATGGTTTACACTAAGTGAAGGTTCAAATCCAAAAGATACCTATCATGTATGTGTTGGTTTTCACGATGATGCAAATTCTTGTCCCTGAACTACGTTAGGCTTGATCCCACTTGGGTACGTAGGCAATCACTCAAGTGATACAGTCATTCCGTTTTTAAATTAAATTGTTTTAATTATCCAATCTTGAAAATAGGGGGAGAATGTTGGATATTTTCAACATTTGGCCTCTAGTTTTGTTTTGAAGGAAAGAAGAAGAAGGAGGAAAACAATTGTCCCACACCATAGGAAAGAGGAACCAAGTCTATATTTATATAGATGTTTCTCAAATGAAGGGTTGGGCCCTTTGGGCACCCAAAGCTTGCTCCGTTGTGAGGAGGGAGACCATGCACCGTCTCCACACACGCGCGCCGCCGCCGCCGTCCGTCCGACCGACCGTGCCGTGCCGGGCCGGGTCTCGGGTTTCGGGTTCGGGTCCATACGATATATTTTTGGACCGGATCTGCAAACAGTAAATAAGCCAAGTTCGGCCCGTTAAGGACCCAGAACTGTTCGAATTTCGAATAGTTTTGGCGGGGGACGAAATCAAATGGTCAGATCCGTTCGAACGAACGGATACGGGCGCAACGTTCAAACGGTTACGGACGCGACTGTTAACGAATGGAAGCATCCATTCGTTGCCTATAAATAGCAACACCCAGGGCTGTTGCAAATCACTTTTCTTTTTCCTTGCGGATTTTCGTAACACTTTTCTCTGTTACGAAAGCATCTTCTTCCACAGATTAGCAACGTCCAGAAACTGTTGCAGAACAGTTTTTTGCAACGTCCAGAAACTGTTGCAGAACAGTTTTTTGCAACGTCCCTCAGGCGTTTCAGACCAGAAACGTTGCTAACCTATACTTCTTCTTCCTTCATTCGGTTTCTTGCTACTTGCATCAATTCAGAGATTATATACAAGGTGTTCTTGGTCGGATCAAGAACCGTACAATTCTTGAATCCGATTACACTGTTTGAGGGCTTGATTGAATCCTGAAGGCTATAGTTCGATACCCGATTGTACGTGGTGGGTTGAACTATCGTCTAAAAGAATCTACTCCTAGATCCTTCAAGTCCGTAGTACAGTTTCATCGCTATCTCCATCGTCTCGAATCGCAAATTTACCAACAATTTTTTAGACGATATTTCAACCATGGAAGGTTCGAGCGCGTTGCAAGTGATGAATCAGCATTTGACTCGATTGGAGCGGTTTGACGGGGATAACTTCACTCGTTGGCAAGAGACAATGAAGTTCTTCTTGATCACCGTCAAGTTGTTCTATATATTGGAAGATGGATTGGAGGAGATTCCAGAAGAAACTGACAAGGACGATGCTGCGCTGAAACTAAAACGTGCCAAACGCAAAGAAGACGACTTCCTATGTAGAGGGCACATCCTAAATGCATTGTCAACTTCTGTGTACAACGCACATCGAAGCCTGGAAACTGCTAAAGCACTTTGGACTGCACTAGAAAGCAAATACCGTATATCCGAGGCAAGTAATAAGAAATTTCTTATTTGTAATTTTATGGATTTCAAAATGATCGCCAATAAGTCCATAGTGGGACAAGTAAGTGAAATCTTACTTTTGGTAAATCAACTTAAAGATGCTAGTATCGATCTCCCTGAATCTTTTGTTGTTGGGGTCATAATTTCTCGACTTCCTCACTCTTGGAATGATTATAAGAAAAAATTGAAACATGCGGAAACGGATTATGATTTAGATGGTTTACAGCGTCATCTCCGTATAGAAGAAGACTCTCGTAAACGTGAACTAAATGATAATCCGCAAACTGAGTCTCATACGAAGGTTAATAATATCGAAATAACTGACAAGTTAAAGCCTAAGAATGAGACACAGTTTAAGAAGAAAATTCATCCCAAGAACAACAAAAAGAAAGGCGCTTGTTATTTCTGCAACAAGCCCGGCCATTATGCCCGAGACTGCCGTCTGCGGAAGAAACAACAAAAAGTGAATATGGTCGAAGACTCGCTTGTGGCTGTAGTACAAGAGGCGAACTCCGTTAGTGGCATAGATAATGATTGGTGGCTTGATACTGGAGCAACCATTCATATTTGCAAAGACCGTAGTCTATTCAAGACCTACGAAGAAAATGGAGAAGCGAACGAAGTTACTGGAGCGAACAAGGTTCCGAGTAAAGTCATGGGAAAGGGCACTATAAAACTACCACTCACCTCTGGGAAAGTTCTTACTTTAGTCAATGTATTTTATGTACCAGACATTTGTAAGAATTTAATATCTGGATACCTTCTTAACAAAGGAGGATTCAAGATGGTGTATGAGTCTGATAAGTTAGTGTTGTCCAAGAACGGCAAATTCATTGGACAGGGATACTCTTGTAACGGCATGATTAAGTTGAATCTAATAAAGAATTCCTTAGTTTATATTGTTGATTCAGTTAGCTTATGGCATAGTAGGTTAGGACATGTTAATTATAATTCCCTTAAGAATATGCATAAGTTAGGATTAATTTCTGATTATGATTTCAATTCTATCTCTAAATGTGAAATTTGTGTTCAAGCAAAAATACACCGAAAATCTTTTAAATCCGTAGAAAGGAAAACCGGTTTGCTTGATTTGGTATATAGTGATGTGGGTGACCTAAAAGGTCATATCACCTATGGTGGTAACCAATACTATATCACATTTATTGATGATTATACTAGATATGCTTATGTTTATCTAATGAAAACAAAAGATGAAGCTTTTGATAAATTTAAGATTTACAAAGCTGAAGTTGAAACACAATTAGGAGTTAAAATTAAAGTATTACATTCAGATCGTGGTGGTGAATATTTCTCAAATGAGTTCACATTGTTTTGTAAACAACATGGTTTAATTCACCAATGCACTGCCCCTTATACACCACAACAAAATGGTGTCGCTGAAAGAAAAAATAGAACTTTAGTAGAGATGGTTAATGCCATGCTTATTAGTTCTAATTTACCTAATAATTTGTGGGGAGATGCTATGTTATCTGCTTGTTATATTTTAAATAGAGTACCACTTAAAAAGAATAATATTTCCCCTTATGAATTATGGTTTAATAGAAAACCTAATTTGAATAGATTAAAAGTTTGGGGTTGTTTAGCATATGTTAGAATACCAGACCCCAAACGACCAAAGTTAGGAAATAGAGCTTTTAAATGTGTTTTTATAGGTTATTCCCTTGCCAGTATAACTTATAGATTCTTAATACTTGACACCTTAGATATTATAGAATCAGTAGATGTAGAATTTTTTGAAAATCAAACTGTTGAGATTCCATTGAGATCATCTAGTCCTGATACGACTAATGATGTCAATGACGATGAGTATGCTCCTGCTCAAAACAACAAGAATGTATCAGTACCAGATCATAGTACTGAACAAAGGAGAAGTAAAAGAGCGAGAATTGAGAAGGACTACGGTCCTGACTTCATAACATATCTTATAGAAGGTAGTAAGGACGAAGTCCTTAATGTAACTAGATATGTAATGAACGTCAATGATGATCCTAAGACTTATTCTGAAGCTATGAATTCCAGAGATTCCATTTTTTGGAAAGATGCTATCAATGATGAAATGAACTCCATATTGTCTAACCAAACCTAGGTTTTGACTGATTTACCTCCTGGTGCTAAACCAATAGGATGTAAATGGATATTCAAGAAAAAATTGAATACAAATGGATCCATTGATAAGTTTAAAGCCAGATTAGTTGCTAAGGGATATAAGCAAAGACATGGAGTAGATTACTTCGATACTTATGCTCCTGTTGCTCGCATTTCTTCTATTCGTTGTTTAATAGCACTTGCATCCACTCATAAGTTGGTCGTACATCAAATGGATGTAAAGACCGCTTTTCTAAATGGAGATTTAGAGGAAGAGATATATATGGAACAACCAGAAGGTTTTAAAACCCCTGGCCAAGAAAAGAAAGTTTGCAAATTGGTAAAATCTCTTTATGGCCTGAAACAAGCTCCTATGCAATGGCATGAGAAGTTTGATAAGATAGCATTGTCATATGGCTTTATTGTTAATGATGCTGATAAATGTATTTATAGCAAATCGGATAATACCGGTGATGTTATAATATGTTTATACGTTGATGACATGCTAATATTTGGTTCTAATATATCATGTGTAAATGAAACTAAAAAGTTTTTATCCTCTAAGTTTGATATGAAAGATCTAGGTGAGGCTGACGTAATTCTAGGAATTAAAATCATAAGGAAAGAGGGGGAGTTATTACTAACCCAATCTCACTATATTGAGATGTTCCTTAAGAAGTATGGTCATTATAATGACAAACCAGCCCCAACTCCTCTAGATCCTAGTATTAAATTACTAAAGAACACTGGACGTACCATTTCTCAACTTGAGTACTCTAGTGTTATTGGGAGTCTTATGTATGCTATGCATTGCACCAGACCTGACATTGCACATGCCATTAGTGTGCTATGTCGATTTACGAGTAATCCAGGTTACGAACATTGGAAAGCTATTTCCAGAGTTCTAGCGTATCTAAAAGGAACCATTGACTATGGTTTATCTTATAAAGGATATCCTGCTGTTATAGAAGGGTATAGTGACGCAACCTGGAACAATGTAGAATCCAAATTCAAGTCAACAACTGGATGGATCTTTACATTAGGGGGTGCAGCGGTATCTTGGGGTTCCAAGAAACAAACTTGCATATCTGACTCAACTATGTTATCAGAATTAATTGCATTAGCAGATGCATGTAAGGAGGCAGAATGGCTTAGGAATTTATTAATAGAAATTCCACTATGGAAGAAGCCATCTCCAGCAGTCTTGATTAACTGTGATAATCAGGCTACGATATATAATGTCTCTAATAAGACATATAATGGAAAGTCTAGACACGTGAGTCTAAGACATCAGATGATAAGACAATTACTCAAACGAGGAGTAATAACTGTTGACTATATAGAAACAAAGAAAAACTTGGCCGATCCTCTTACTAAGAGTCTTCCAAAGGCAATGGTTTCTATAAAATCAAAGGAGATGGGACTAAGGTCTGTGAATGAAGTTTGATCGTCCTTAACAGAAACCCAACTTATGTCTTGAAATGGATAGACAAAGTTCAATGGGTACCAACAAATTAAGAGAACGATTATGGAACACTAAATCGAAAAAAAAAAAATCCCATAGTATTTAGTGTTGGATTCTGCAAGAACAAAGGATGGATAATAGATCCTTAATAAGTCTAGAAAATTAAAAGGTGTATCGCAGAAACACCTTAAGAGACATACCTATATGAGTACGGAAATCAGGCCGTTTCCTAAGAAAGTAAGACCGCTTTCTAAAGTAGACTCATGAATCCAGGATTAAAGCACATGGCCATTAACGTGCTAGCAATACAGAACACTTTACCTAAGAAAATCAACATGTGTGATTGTTCCGGTTTTATCGTTAGGGATACTTGGTTCAAGATTCGTTCACCATAGAATCTCGATAAGGTTTTGAATGGTTTACACTAAGTGAAGGTTCAAATCCAAAAGATACCTATCATGTATGTGTTGGTTTTCACGATGATGCAAATTCTTGTCCCTGAACTACGTTAGGCTTGATCCCACTTGGGTACGTAGGCAATCACTCAAGTGATACAGTCATTCCGTTTTTAAATTAAATTGTTTTAATTATCCAATCTTGAAAATAGGGGGAGAATGTTGGATATTTTCAACATTTGGCCTCTAGTTTTGTTTTGAAGGAAAGAAGAAGAAGGAGGAAAACAATTGTCCCACACCATAGGAAAGAGGAACCAAGTCTATATTTATATAGATGTTTCTCAAATGAAGGGTTGGGCCCTTTGGGCACCCAAAGCTTGCTCCGTTGTGAGGAGGGAGACCATGCACCGTCTCCACACACGCGCGCCGCCGCCGCCGTCCGTCCGATCGACCGTGCCGTGCCGGGCCGGGTCTCGGGTTTCGGGTTCGGGTCCATACGATATATTTTTGGACCGGATCTGCAAACAGTAAATAAGCCAAGTTCGGCCCGTTAAGGACCCAGAACTGTTCGAATTTCGAATAGTTTTGGCGGGGGACGAAATCAAATGGTCAGATCCGTTCGAACGAACGGATACGGGCGCAACGTTCAAACGGTTACGGACGCGACTGTTAACGAATGGAAGCATCCATTCGTTGCCTATAAATAGCAACACCCAGGGCTGTTGCAAATCACTTTTCTTTTTCCTTGCGGATTTTCGTAACACTTTTCTCTGTTACGAAAGCATCTTCTTCCACAGATTAGCAACGTCCAGAAACTGTTGCAGAACAGTTTTTTGCAACGTCCAGAAACTGTTGCAGAACAGTTTTTTGCAACGTCCAGAAACTGTTGCAGAACAGTTTTTTGCAACGTCCCTCAGGCGTTGCAGACCAGAAACGTTGCTAACCTATACTTCTTCTTCCTTCATTCGGTTTCTTGCTACTTGCATCAATTCAGAGATTATATACAAGGTGTTCTTGGTCGGATCAAGAACCGTACAATTCTTGAATCCGATTACACTGTTTGAGGGCTTGATTGAATCCTGAAGGCTATAGTTCGATACCCGATTGTACGTGGTGGGTTGAACTATCGTCTAAAAGAATCTACTCCTAGATCCTTCAAGTCCGTAGTACAGTTTCATCGCTATCTCCATCGTCTCGAATCGCAAATTTACCAACATAAATCGAGGGCATGGATAAGCCTTTTGAAATAGAAGAGACTAAAGAGGATGTGTTCTAAATTGATGAGAATAGCTCTCTAAGCCCGGATGGTTTCAACTCCAAATTTTACTAATTATAATAGGAATTAATCAAAAATGATGTATTCGAAGCAAAATTGGGCATAGAACAATCAGATAAGATTATAGAGTAAATCAACTTTACTTTTATATGCTTAATTCCAAAAAGTTTAGACCCACCGACTGTGTCAGATTATAAGCCATTTTCTTTATGCAACAATATATACAAAAATTTAGCTAACTTGCTTTGTAATAGGATGAAGCATTATTTAAATAACTTAATATCTATAAATCAAAATGCATTCATCCTAGATCGGCTCATTACGTAAAACTCTCTTTTAGCATATAAGATGGTGAGAAGGTTTAATAGAAAATCGGCAAGTAACATATGCATGAAAATAGATTTGCACAAAGCATATGATAAAAGTAGCATGGGAATTTATATATTTAATGTTAGTAGAAATGAGATTTTCTGTTGTGTTTGCAAATTTGATACATGAATGTATTTCCACTGCCACATTTTCAATACTACTGGCCCTCTAGGCTTCTTTAGTAGTAATAGAGGCATAAGGCAAGAAGACCTTCTATCTTCTTTGCTTTTTTCTATTGCAATACAGTCTTTTAGACATGGATATTGTGAAGGCAACATCAACCTGATTTTTCCTATTGAACCAATTCTTAATCATCTTTTATAAGCTGTGACATTTTTGTATTCACTAAATCTAGCATTAAAATTGCTGATAGTATCGAAAAAAATTTGAAAATCATTAAGAGTATGTGTGTTTTAGATATGAATAAACAGAAATCTACACTATATTTTAGCAAAGGGGCAAATTTCAAAAGCTGAATCATTGAGATATGAAATGTCCAAAGTGGAAATTTTCCAGTCACATAACTAGGGATTCCCTTATCCCACAGCAAATTGTAATCAAGAGATTTTGGAGTGCCGCTATATAAGACCGCAATAAGCTCAACAACTAGAAAAATAGGATGCTCAACGTAGCTGGCAGAATTGAGTTAATTAAGATTGTGATATACTCTTTGATCACCTTATGAACTCAATTTTGTCGGCTAACAACATCAATCATAAACAACATCAACTCTTTTTGTTCAAACTTTATATGGAAAAATAGAAGCCATAATATTCCAAGGGAAGATGTATGTCAACCCAAACATGAGGGCCGAATGGGACTAAGAAAGCTACAGGATATCATGAAAGCAACTGCTATAAAACTTTTTTAGAGAATCCTATAATGGGAGAGCTTGTGGGTCTAATTGTTAAAGTCTTGTGTACACTTGTCTCTCGTTGAAGTTGTTTTTGAATTCATGACCCATTGTTTGCTGGTTATTATCTTTTCATGTCTTTTCTTTGTTAACTCACTGTCGAGTTGTTTTGGTGTACATGATGCCTCTTGGTTGAAATTTGAGATGCTGGGGCAATGCACATGTGTACGTGTACACATGTGTATATGCAGGCTCTTATGCTCATGTCGTGACTTTATTTGTATCGCACCTGAATTGAATCCAGCCTCGACTCGGATTTGACCTTGTGCTCACCTGTCCCTACAATTTTATCATGTGTATATCGGTGTGCACGGCCTTGTGACATGTACAGTATTACACCGTGTATGTTACAAGTTGTTCGTGTAAGATGAATTCAAAATAAATGATGATGAACGACCCAAATAAATGAGGCAAATAAAATTTTCAAGCAAAAACTTTTATTTTACACTGCAAAATATTTTTTTTCAATTTTACTGCATTAATGTTTATTTTGCAGATAATTTAGATGCTGGATACAAACTGGAATAGAGTTGAAGATAAAAATACGAGTGACTGTGTGATATATAGTGAGGTGAACATTGTAAATTGAAATTTGTGATGTAATCGAAATTGTAATGTAACTAAATTCTGTATATATAGTGAGAGCTCAAATTTGTACTATTCAAAATTGTAATAAAATATTTGTTTGAATTTAAATTCTGTGTTATTTATTTTATTCAACGAATATTTATCTAATTATGTGAAAAATAAAACAGTACGATAACAAATACATTTATATATATATATATATATATATATATATATATGTTTATTATCATCAAACAAAAATCATATACTAGCATATTCTACAATTTCCCCCTTTTGATGATAACAAGCATATATTAAGATTTTGAATTTATTAAATGTATTTGGTCATTGATGAACTCTATTTTCTCCCCTATTTGAATGCTCCCTCTCTACAACAAAGCTCCTCCTTTGTATATGCCTAAAAATAAATAAAAATATGCAAATAAACCTAGATGAGAATATGCAAACAAAAAATGAAATATTTGAACTTTATTTGCCAAAATCTTAACGCTTCTCTCCCCTTTTTGTTATCAGTAAAAGAGTAACAGTGTTAGAAAAATGGAGATAAAGTAATAGATATTAATACAACATTAATACCCAATCGAGTATAAATATTAAATTCAATAAAAAATCAAACAAAAATCATAAATACTCTGCTAGGCACATATTCCACTTTAGAGTGATAGGGGTGATGTCAGCATATAAAATCATATAGTTGTGTATATTTGTGGTATATTTATATCATGAATTTGAATACCTACTAACTATGCATAACCGTTAGGACTTCTAAATGAGATTAATAGTATTCCTAGTTTTTATATAAAAAATGAATTTCAAGCATCTTCTAACCATGTATAACCGTGAGGATTTTTAAATGGGATTAGATTCAACTTGTTTATTTAATAATCAATTTTGATATGTGTTCCATATATGCACAGTTGTAAGGACTTTTAAATGAGCATAAAAGCACATAAACAAATATTCCAAGTCATTTATTCATGCATTATCGTGAGGACTTTTAAATGAGGGTGAATACTTTGAATGTTTTTATTACAAAAAAATAAAACGAATAATTTCCTATTTAAAATACTATATTTTGACATACTATATTGGATTTTGATGAGTGATGGTCGTTAGAAATATGATAGAAATAGAGATGGTTATGAAATTTCTACTAGCAAAAATTATAATAAATCTTGTTAATTTTTTTTAAAGAAATTTACTAGATATACCGTCTCAAGGCATAATATATGATTAGTATCAACACTCATCACTTTTTTCAATCATTATTTATCTTTTCGATAATTAGTAGGGAGTCAGACTTGTTAATGTTTTCATCTAAGATCAAATCCAAAAATAATTATAAAATCAAATTTTATAAAATGCCAAATCTGAAACGATGTCAACAAAACCTATTTTCTAGAAGGGGTTTCATAATAAAAATGTCTGCTAATTGAAGATTAGTTAAAATGAAAATGCTGATATTTTCTTTGAAAATGTGGTGCAACTAATGAATATCTCAACATAAAACACATTCCACTAGTAATTTTTCTATCAACTAGATTACCAATGTAATTTGCATCTGAATTTCCCTTTGACTCAAAGTTATCATTAGATGGATATCATAGACCATACCGTGAAGTGTGCAACAAATATATCCACGTGTATCTAGAATAATCATCAACCAATAAAATACCATCATTAGTCCAAACAAATCTATATGAACTAGTTCAAAGACTCTAGAGGTACTTATAGTGTTCTCGACATAAAAATATAACTGGACAACAATTTTGCATAAATCAAAATCAAAATCAACGTTCATTTCTTTATCACATAACTAGCTGATTTAAATTAGATTATCATGCAGATTTTATAATATATCGTTCAAGATAAATATATCATTACCTATTTTATCTTTACCAATAATTTTTCATTTGCTGCCCATTATGACTCTGTCACCTTTGTACTAAGCTAAAGAACTTTAATTTGTCACCTGTCATGTGCCTGGAACAACCAGAATCTAGGTAACACTTTTGTTGTTCCTTAGCATGTCACCACATCTACACAAGAAAAAAAATTTGGGACCTATTTGTTATTATAGGTCCACGGTTGTTAGTCGTAAATGATTTTGAAAAATATGTTTGTATAGACCTTAGACAATCTATATTTGTTCCTTTTGGCACCCAAATTTATTTGACTTTAAGAGATTTTATATTTATGCCTTTTGTAACCCAAATTAGTATGGTTTTCACATGTTGGGTGTATAACAACAATTGTTGTGATTGTGTCCAGTTTTTTCACAAATCGTGCACTTGAAATTGACTTTATTAATTTCGCTTCTAACATGTTCAAATTGAGTATACCCAAGTCCTTATCTAGCAGTATTGATAGTTTGTTTCCCTGATAACATATTTAGTGATTTTTCTCTTTTGGAAAATTTTCCTAAAGTTGTAGACAGTTATTGGACTTTTGTTTTGAGGAATTCATTTTCATTAAATAATAGAATGCGCTTTTTAATAAAATTTTCTCTCCTGGTATTTTCATTTTCTATCAAAATCATAATTTCATTATCAAGTGATTTAATTTAATTTCTGATTTTTTAATTTCTTCATCAAACGATGGACACTTGTCACACTTAGGGCTTTATGCTGCTTATTTAGTTCTTTCAAACTATCTCTTTGTGATTCAATTTTAGTGTACTTCTCCCAAAGTCTTTCAAAACAGCCATTTACTTCATGAAAAACAATAAGTAATTGCGAATGAGTAAGTTTTGATACCTCGCTAGGCTCATCATCATCACTGTCAGTTGTTTCTCCTTAAAGCCACAGATTTCCTTTTTCACTCTCACTGCCAATGCTTTTATCATCTTCATTAGTTTCATCCCAAGCAACTGTAAAACTTCTCCTTTTCGGTTTCTTTACTTGGTTGAGTCGATTCTGAGGAAAATTTAGCTTGATATGACCGGGTTTGTTACGCTTGTGACATATGATCTCCTGCTCTTCCAGGTGGTCTAGAACAATGACTATTCTGCTTTTCAATTGTTGATTTAGAGTCAGATTTCCATATTTGTAGTTCCACCTTTTGAATCTCTTTATTAATAGTGACAATTCGGTTGCTCCATCATCGTCGTCGTAATCTTTACCTTCCATTGTTTCTTTAAGAGCTATTGATTTCTTTTGAGTATCACCTCCTTCACGTTCTTCCTTGAATTTGATTTCTAGCTCATAAGTGGTGAGATTTTCGATAAGTTCTTCGACTTTAATCTATTTCAAATCCTTCAATTCTTGAATAGTAGTGACTTTGGCTTCAAAATTTTGTGGTAGAATTCTTATGATTTTTTGGACTATTTCTAATTCTGTGTATGGTTTTCTGAGAGCTTTTGATTTGTATAAGAGATAAGAAAGTCGTCCATACATCTCTTTGACATTCTCATTCTTGGCCATTGTGAAGTTCTCGTATTTGATACTAAGCATGGCAAGGCGAGATTCTTTAACATGGGAGGTTCCTTCGTGAGTCACTTCAAATGTACGCCAAATTTCCTGCACAGTTAGACAATGTGAGACACGATTAAATTCAATTTGATCCAATGAACATATAACAGAATTCATAGCTTTGGCGTTAGCATTCTGTAGTTTATTTTCAAGGTGTGTCCATTGATCCATCGGTTTTTCAATTTCTTGATTATCTACAACTATATTTGGTGTCCAATATCCCGTCTCAACAATATTCCAAGCATTAATGGTTTTCAGAAAACTATGGACTGTTCCTCAACAAAAGCATTATTAAAAGAAGCCATTTAAAAGGTCAAATTTTTAAAACAAAAATTGTTTTTTGAAAAAAATCAAAATTTTAAAACAAAAAAAATGGTTTTCGTTCCTAGCTCTGATACCACTTGTACAACGATTTCACCCTAGAGAGGGGTTGAATAGGGTGATGCTAAATATAATAAAAATTAATGTGAAAATATATAATAATTGCAGCATAGATAATAGCAGATTAATAAAAGCAGAAATAGAACAGCATAGATTTACCCAGCTTCGAAAAATCCCTACCTACGTGCTACTCCCATGGTTTCTACCAAAAATTAACAGTTAGATGCTTACACACATAAACTTGCGACACCTGCTAATGACTAACCTAACTCTATGCTTAAAATCCTGCCACAACTCAACCATTGAGTTGCGAATTTTCAAACTATGCCCCGTATTCTGTCCTCGGTCACACGACTAGAATATTACACAGTTTAAAAGGAATTCAAAATAAAAATTGAAACAATAAAAACCCTTAGTTAAAAAAATAGGTCCAAATGAAAGAGACCGGCACAATTGAAAATAAAAGAATATGTCTCCTTTTTCTTTTTGTTATTTTGTCTGCCGACTCTTCTTGCTTCTCTTCGTGGCCGCTTTATTTTCTCTTCAATCCGAGTTAGCGCATTGTTTAAATTTGAAGATGCTACTTGCATTTGATCAATTGCAATGATTTTTTTTTTTTTGGCTTAGCCAATCGATCCTTTGGCTTTTATAGATTACGATCGCTTTAAATTTCGAGTTTAAGTGAACAGAAATTGGTATGTTATTTTTTGCTTTGATTACACTGTTGATTTGCTTGAAGTCGATTTCTCCACTACACCACAAAAGGCTTTTAACAGCGTTTGATAAACGCTGTAATATGATACAACAGCGTTATTAGAAACGCTGTATAACGACATGTTGTCGTATATACATAACTTACAACAGCGTTTCTATAAACGCTGTTGAAACATCTCTGTGACAGCGTTTATTACGAGCTGTCAATAATATTTTTACAGCGTTTCAGACGTGCTGTATTATGTTTCAACAGCGTTTATAACCACACCAAAATAAACTTTTAACAGCGTTCTAAAAACGCTGTAATAGGATATAACAGCGTTGTTAATAACGCTGTATAACTCCCGTTCCACAGTTGTTGCTCCCCTTTTCACAGCATTTTTATTATGCTGTTGGAGCAATGTACATTATCTTTTCATAGAATTGATAGCACTGTTTAAACGCTGTTGTTTGTTTATACTATTTTTACAGCGTTGCCCCATTGCAATATTTACACACAGGTATCATTAATCTAAATAGCATTTTATTATATTTCAACCGGATAATATACATAACATATACAAATCAAACTAAAAAATATCATATAAAAACATAACAATCAACTATTTCAATAAATTAAGTTGAATACAATATCCATAAACAAAGTTTACATAAATTCATAAACAACGATAATATTTATAAACTAATATCATTTCGAAGGCGACAGAAATACTGCCTTTTTCCACACTGCATTGAAGATAAACCAAGCAAAAGTAAAGATTACCGACATTACTGATATGTAGGGAACACTCCATACTGAAGCCCCAAATATCAACAGAGCTTTTCTTGATTTCTTCCACCACTCTATGAATGATAACACTAACACCACTCTATGAAAGGTCGGTTCTATAATTGTGTCGTGGTGGTCATTCAGTGTCCCTACCCATTGACAAATGTCGTAAACTGAAACAACAAACTGAAAGGCGATGAAGCATGAAGACTTAAGCCAGACTGAAGAGGTGTTGAACTAATCGAAAGGCAATGAAGACTGAAGGGGCCTGAAGGCTGAAGCCAGAAGCAACTATAAGTAGTAGTTCTGATGACAAATTGAGCTGAAAGTACCTGATAATTGCCGAGAGTAAGCGATTTAAAGCCTGCTGCACAGTACATAAAGTAGTAGTCCCATGTTCTTATGAACTTATCATCAAATCCTAGTGCATGAATTTTACTGTAATTAAAGAAAAAGGTAAATAAGCTCGAAATGTATCTTAATGACCAAGCATGAAAACCAAATAAACTGAATAAAATTAGCTTAATAAGTGCTTACTCCTTATTAGAAATGAAATTATTCCTCCAGCATATCAACGTTTGATAATAATGCATGTCGATATTCTCCACATGCTCAATGCTACAGCAAGACGAATGCACAATCAAGTCGTGTGTATATATATAAATATAAACAAAATAATAGTGATATAGAATTGCATACCATAATCTGGAAGAAGTAGCCATGGCAGAAGTTAATCTACCAAGCGAAGGAAGACATCCACCTGGGAAAATATACTCCTTTATGAAGTCTGAACTTCTTCTATACTCGTCATATCTTTCATCTGGTATCGATATGAACTGCATATGCATATAAATGACCAATTAAGTATACTAAATAATTATATATGTAAACTTAATTAATTGGAATCATGACAAAAATAGTTACACAAATCATGATTGTGTATATGACTATATATACAGTTATAGTTAACCTGAATAACAAACAGTCCATCTTGAGCTAGAAGTGATTCACGGCAACTAAAGAAATCTTCCATGTATTCATGACCGACTGCTTCAATCATCTCACTGCAAACATAGTTTGAGTAATTATTTAACTGAACCATACTTCTGTCATCACCATACTATCAACTCACTCCTGCCATTACCATCTTCACTACAGCACCACAAACTCTACTATCCACAACTCCTTTTATCACTTGAACAAAACTGTGCACCTTCAAGTGCAAAACTTTCATCCACCATCAACTAGTCAAACAAACAAATCTGCACATCCCCTTCAAACCAACTTCACAGTGCACATACAAATTGTGCACACACTTCTCAAGTATCAACAGACACAACCAACTTCCCCAAACATCTCTACATATTCATCAACCATAAACCTGACAATCTACCATTACTTCATCTCCTGTCAGCCACTTTCACAACCGTAACTGCTACACTCATCTGCTACTTACATCAACCAGTGCCAAACCACTTCATACAACCAGATCACTTCCATCACCATCCATTGCATCCACTAGCGACTGCAAATACCCTAACATTCATCCCTTTCCACCATTCATCCCTTTCCACCAACACTACTACTCATCATCCCATTACAACAGTCCCTACAACCACCAAACATCATCCACCAAACAAAACAATCACCAAAACCATCTGCATCTCCTTCAAACAGCAATGCACAAAATCTCCATCGCCTTACATACTCCTCAAACATCACCTCTCATCACAGCAACGAGCCGTCCTCTCCCCTCAACTTTAGTAGAACTGCCGGCTGAAGCCCCACCATCATCGCATTCAACCAGAAACCCAGTCGCCTCAACAAATTCCAGTGATCACCGCGCTTCATCCAACCTCAACTTCTACCTGACACAAAGCCACCCACCAAACTGCCTTACCTTTCCAACCCCATCCACTTCTTTTATCAACCATTTGCCTCACTGTCATCCTGTTTTTAGAAAACAAACACCACTGCAACAGTCTCAAATTCCAACAGTCCACAACAAAGCAACCCAATTTCATCTACATACAGTCTGCATATATATGAAACAACAATCAAAGCCATGTCAGCTTACTGACCACCAATTTTATGTACAAAAACACGCCAACTTCACTTACTGACCAACAAAACAGCTACTGTTCCTCCCTGCATTTCCCCGATCACCTGACTACCTTCCTTCACCATCCCACTACCGTACTTCAACATCTTCTGCCTTCATGCATCAATTTTTCAACGTGTTTCCATCCGCGACCATACCCAATTTCAGTTAAGAATACCTTCAGGAATGGAGTATGTAAGGTAAATTTAATCTCATAAAAAAAATTTATTCATGGTATTAGCAAAATTTATATCTTTTGATAAAGACTCGGAAATTTTACATAGTATTGCCAACCACTGTTCATTTATCTTGAAGTATAACCTGATTACATGAGCCAATTTTGGACTAATATGCTGACATAGCAGTGAAATTGAAAGAGTCAGCTGAGCTACCTCCTGGAGAAAATATATGCCTTCCAACAGAAAAAAGAAAAATATGATTGCTTTTAAATAAAGTAAAATATACTTTTAAAACAAGTTAATATTTACTTATCTAAGTTCACTACATTTTTTCCTAATAAAAAAATATATCTTAAGCTGCCATAGTACTCCTAATGGCTTCATAGGACAGAAATTTTGATCACTTCTCATTTCCACACAAGCTATATTAATATTAGTGTACATAGTGGCTTTAATTGCTATGCTATAACTTAATGAGCAATATTCTATTTCCTAATTGCAATAGATCAGCTTGAAAGAAGGGAAAGCGACATCCAATATAATATTAGTTGCTATATGAAATATAATATTCATATGAATCTTGAGATCTCAACTTCATATAATAATGATTATTTTTTATTTATTTCAAGCTATTGAATTTCTTGCATTTTATCCTAATGGAAATTTTATGTAATATATCGTGCATAGTAGATAAGCTTTATGATATCATTACCAACCAATATTCCATAAAAGATGGGCATTTTATCCTTTTAAAATTGGTGCTAAGGAATTGATGGCATGGCTTCTAGAGAACTAGTGGATGTCAGTTTCTTTGTTGGTCAAACTTCATGTCAACCAATACCATGAAGTTATTGATTCCACTACTTATAGATAAAAGCAATTATGTTTATCTTTAAATGCAAAAACGGAGAATATATTCTGTGTCATTAATTTTTTGTAGGCCATCTCCCTTATCTATCTGTGGATGACTGAGTAACAAGTATTCCTACTCAAATAAAAGATAAAACATAAGCAGAAGCGCAAGAAAAAAATGTAACTGTGAGTCTATACCTGGGATAGCGGAAGCCTTGTCATAAGTCTTTGGAGAAACATCAGCTCGTAGAACAACCTTAATCTATAATTTAGGTAAATATTAAATTTGAATCAAATTGATCAAAATCATAAAAGAAAAAAATTGTACGAACAAATCACTTGTGGGAAGCCATCTGAATGCTGCAAGGCAGGATATGTTTCGCTAAGGCCTAAAAAATTGAAACAAATAACCTTTTATAGCTTCATAAGGAAGAAAGAACGAGAATCACAATTTGCATACTTTTCCTGCTTTTGAGAAAAACTTGCAGACATCTCTGTCAAGCGCTTTAAGGGGCATCAATATTTTAAAAGAGAAAGTATATTCAATCAAGAGGAGATTAAGTGGTATAAAATACTATGAATGTTATGAAGCAAACGTTTAAGAAAACTAACATTCTAACGGATAAGCAAAAATAATTCTCTAATCTCTCTCTAGGTTAGCTAAAGGTTCATGTTCTTTTTGTCTTTGAATTTCCTGCTAAAATAATCAAGTTCACTGAATTGATAATGGAAATAGCTTGTATTGCTATAAGACATTTATTTTTAAGAAGAAACAAAGTCTCTTTAGACGAAAAATCAAATAGGCATTCCTAATAGAATCATAACCATAAACTGAACATCTTGCAACTATAGATCAGTTTGATAACATAAAGTAGTACTCTTACCATGCTTCTAACATCAACTATGCTGCCTTTCTTTCTCCTTTTATCCTTAACGTAGCATGCTTTGCTTTCATCACCAAAAATGATCTCTCCTCCATTGAGACACTGTTGCTATTACTGTTAGGTCATTCCTTAAATGAATATTTTAGCCTTATGGAGATGTAGTAAGGCTACCAAGTAGCACTATCGACTGCATTAATGTGAGGTATGTATGCTGGTCAAACACAGAAGTAAGAGCAAATTCAACTGAGTTATTTGCTCGGTCATAATGAATGTGGCTTTTGGAGCATTCTTGGGTGCTTGAAAGATTTTGTAGAGAAATTTCGATGTGAGCTCCTTATGTAGTGATGATGTCTCCATTTCGTTATTGAGCAACTGATTTTTTCCAAGCAATTAGCTTTAGTAAACCCCATAGTACGTGAATATAGAGAGTGAGAAGAGTGATGAATGATGCCACCCTGGAGGTATCCTATGGTCCGGATGCTACAGGTCTGCATGAATATTCTGATATTTCTGTGATTAAGAATTGAGTTAATTCTTCATAAGCATTTGTTTGGGATTGCTGCTACTGCTACTGAGGTTGGAATTTTTTTCACCCTTAGAACTAACAAAAGGAGTTAGACTATATAAACACTTCCAACAAACACGTAGCCCCTGATCATGGAAAACATATAAAGATTTCTCAGCGAGTTGCTATACAAGTAGAGATATATCCCAAAATCACAAAGCAGTTGTAAATATAATATGAAATACATAAATAAATTCATGATGCTTAATACTGAAAATTGCTAGTCAATGCATAAATATGTTTACAGACAATGTACAAAAAACCAAAAATACGTTTGCATCTTCTGAGAAGAGTGAAGGTTATACAGTGATGTAAGACGGTAAGATATGCTCATCAGGGGTCATCCAAAATCCAATACATCAATAAAATAGTATTAACATATTTGCATAATTATAGCATTTGCCAAGTTTGTGCTTCGTTACGAGTGAGCATAAAAGGTTGGCTACATTTTGAACCAAATGCCACGAATCAAGAGATTGTTAAAATAATGTAGCTCAAAGATCAAAAGCGTAAATAAACTAACAACTAAATTTACCAATAGCCAAAGAAGAGAAATAGAAGTTTTTTCATGAATGTTCTTACAATTGATCTCACTTCTACCTACAATTTTACACAACATAAACAAATATAAAAACCTTATCAACATGCTTCTAAAATTCTCAATATTATTAACACGCACCCAACACAAACCTATAATTTCCCACCAAAAAGAAAAGTCATTCATCACAAAAGGATTACCTCTTCCCCTGTTCTGAAACTTATTTCTTCTCAACTGCAATGCTAAATTCAACATCATAGCTCAAATGGGTAATGGCCACATCATCCAGGGCAATATTGAAATCCACAGCCCTCTTGATCGACCTCTCCGTCACCAATGCAGACAATATGGCCTCTCAATTAGTAATTGATCTGCACTAAACTTGAGCCATTGCCTTCAGCACCTTATTCCCAACCGACGATGAACATTTTCATCATATTCTGTTTCCAAAGACTTAAAATCATTAGCAAATGATCTACATTTGGACGTAAAAGAAGGTGCGGGTACACTTATATTCATGAAAAACGGTACAATGGTATAATTAAGATTATGAGCTTAAACTTTGAAGTTCATATCAAAGAAAGGGGTGCTACCAAAATATTATAAATTATGTTATCTAAAAATAAAAAAAACATGGTCTAAAAAAATCATCACATATATCCAAAATGGTTTTTAAAGCAGACAATGAAGAATTAGTAGTGCGTAGGGAACACAAAATAATACAATATATGCTAGAATCTAATGCATTTAAACAACATGAAATATTCATGGATAATTCTTTCTTATAGTTTTTTTGCCTAAATAACAATAAATGTCTCATTTTAAAACTAACAATGAGATAGTATCAGTCTACATCATGAAAAAAACAAAGTTCTATTGGTGGAATTTTGCTAATTTCAAGAGAAAAAAAAAATTTAACAAAACAATTGGTGTTTTGAGAAGGGACCAAATTACTCAAATAAAGCAAACTTCCACTTAATGGTTGTAAATGACAGTCTCTTATTGAGTATTCATGAGCTTTACAGGATTAAATATTCAAGCAAAAATAGTTCTGTGCGTTAACTTAGTTGCTAAAGGTTGAGGATGAAATATTGTTTAGTGGTAATGGTATGGTTGTAGCATTGAAAGAGCTCATTCTAGGTTATAGTAACGCTAGACTGATACCGTACTTCAAAAAGACTAGTGCTTGAAATCAAAATTCAAATACTTATGATATTACATACCGCTAGTTTTATTAAGCCAGCATGATTACATACTGAAACGGTTAACTACTAATACACACTAATTGTAAAATGATACGAAACTCAAATCTACAAATTGAAACAGGGTAGTAAGGCAATTATAAACATACAACTAAAGGTTTAAGTTATATGGACTATAGCAGCCAGCTCTTGCCATCCACCAAACATCAAATATTGAATTTCACTTGAATAGTACCCTTATCACTGATGCTTCTTTATATGGAAATACAAAAGGAGAAATACACGATGTAATCTAAAATAAGTTGCAGTCTTGTCAGATTAAATAGGCTAAAAAATGTTGCTACTTCAATTTATTGTTAGAACGATTGAATGATTGCAATTTAGAATGACTGCAGTCGTGATTTAGTAGCATAAGTCATTTCAAATGTTTGGATGCAAAATATATATAATACACACAGCACTGTTTAGAAACGCTAAAAAGGGTATCCAACTTAGGACAACACTTAAGGAAATTAAACCAAACAGACATCACATTCTGTCTCAAAATATTGGAACAAAAGAATCATTTTGTAGTTATATAAAGTTCAACATTTATATATACTTAAATATTACACACAGTAAAAAAATCGAGGAAACTGATCTACTAATGTCAAGCTGCTACAAAACAATGAAATGGATACAATGTCTATCTTAGTATCATCAAGCAACTTTTCTAAGTGTTTCTAATGTCCAAAACATACAAGTCTTTTGGCATTCTTGGTTCATTTGAAAATAGTTAGATATAATAAACTTAAAAAACTCGTTAACATCAATTTACCAACAAAACCGATCCAACTAATTTTGATTTAGGGCAATCGAAGAAACACATACTGAAATAACAAAATCGAAATTGAAGGATGACTAAACTAATTGAAGAACCCATTTTAAACCTAAATAAAATCGATGAATAGTTGAAAATAAGTACCTGTAGAGGGAGAAGCTAGCGGTGATGATTTGGATTTGAAATCGAAAGAATGGTGAAGGGAGATGTCTGAACTATGAAGCGGCAGTCATGAAGGCGGATTTCGGTGATTGGAAGAGAGGTTTAATTCGGTTTTAGGTGTTGGAGGTGTTAACGAGATGAAGGCTGAGAAAGCTAAATAGGCGAAGTGAAAAAAAGAGGCGGCAATGTTTTATTATTTAGGTTTTCTCAGCGTTGACGCGTAAAAAATTTCCCTCCAATATTTTCATCCACGGCAATCAAGGGAAAAACGCTGAGAATACCTGCTGTCAAAGGTGTTTTTTCTTGTAGTGCTCATTTTGCCGATGATGATAATTAGAATTTTATTGGGATCGAAAACCCTGTATTTTCGTTCATATAAATATGTTTGCATTCTTCCATGATTTTATTTTGTCATGATTTTTTAATCGAATGATGATGTTGCTCACTTGTTCCATAATTGATGAATTTGAATTTCACTCCGACACTTTAGGTTTTCTCTGAGTCGATTACGTTCTTTTCACCTATGACTTCGGCTATTTGAAATTGTGATAATCTGGACTTTGTCTTTCAATTCACTGACTCGTTCGAATTGATAATTTTCACCATGATATTCTTTATTTGAATTTTATCCTATGTACATGTGATTGCATATCCATTGTTTTTGCATTTATTACTTGTTACTGATCTGTTGCATTGTGATGAGTCTTCATTGTTGATGTCCATGCATTGTCATGTGGTCTGTGCCTTTGTGTAAATTTTGTCCGGAGTGGTTCTTGTTATGCTTGCATTTTTGTAGTCTGGTCTAGGTTGCATTCCTTCCATGTCTAGTTGCTTGTATTGACAGGTTTGATGCGTGTGTGTTCATAGTTTCACTTGATCACCGATTCAATCTTCATCTGGTTGTCACTACAAATACACACACACACACACACACACACACACACACACACACACATATATATATGTTCACACATGCATCTATGTATGTTGTGTACTTCCTTTTGGTTGCTGTTTTGCATTGTTGTCTTATGACCATTACTGTTCCACTGCTTCTTTGTGAACTCTTGATCTAGTTTGGTTATAAAGTCTTGATACATTTGAGTCTTTATTTTGTATGTGTGCACTATGGTCTGGTTGAGGCACTTTCATTGATTTGGTGCACTCGCTTGCACAGTCCTTGTGCTTTACTTTGCTATAACCATTCAGTCCACCACTTTGTTTTAACTGCACTAACCTGATCTTGTTTTTACTTGAACATTTTGTTTTCATTCGAAGTTTTGTTTCCTTGTGCATTTTGCAGTTAGACTTGTGATGGTTTGTTGGGTCTGTTCTTTGTTTTCCTTGACTACCATATATACTTGAAGTCTTGTTGTCACCATTGCGATCATTGCTGTGAGTTATAATGCCTTGCTATAGTGACTTGTTCATTGTGATATAACTTACTACCTGATTGTGTACATTTGAGTTTGTTATGGTAATAATATTCATGTCTGAATATTTTACCGTGTTGATTTAGAGACTTCATATTGATCTTGATTTGCTTAGGCATTTTGTATATGTTCAAGTTCAAGCTGTAACTGAACTTGGTTTTGAAGTCTAGCATGTCTGGCCTCAGTTTTATGTGTGCATGTGTTGTTGCAGTCTGAAGTCTTGTGTACGCTTGTATCTAGTTAAAGTTTTTATTGCATTCATGCCTCATTGTTTATTGGTCATTATCTTTTCATGCCTCTTCTTTATTAACTCACTGCTGAGTTGTTTTGGTGTATATGATGCCTCTTGGCTGAAATTTGAGATGCTGAGGCAATGCACATGTGTATGTGTACGCATGTGTATATGCAGGCTCTTATGCTCATGTCGTGACTTTATTTTTATTGCACCTGAATTGAATCTAGCCTCGCCTCGAATTTGCCCTTGTGCTCACCTGTCCCTGCAATTTTATCAAGTGTATATCGGCGTGCATGGCCTTGTGACATGTATAGTGATACATTGTCCATGTTATAAGCTGTTCGTGTATGATGAATTCAAAATAAATGATGATGAACAACCCAAATAATGGAGGCAAATAAAATTTCCAAACACACACTTTTATTGTACACTGCAAAATATTTCTTTTTCAATTTTACTACGTTAGTGTTTATTTTGCAGATAATTTAGATGCTGGATATAAAATAGAATAGAGTTGAAGATAAAAATACGAGCGAATGAATGATATGTAGTGAGATGAACATTGTAAATTGAAATTTACAATGTAGTCGAAATTGTAATGTAATTAAAATTGTGTATATATAGTGAGAGCTCAAATTTATACTATTCAAAATTGTAATAAAATATTTGTTTGAATAAAATATTTGTTTGAATTTAAATATTTGTTTGAATTTAAATCCTGTGTTATTTATTTTATTCAATAAATATTTATTTAATTATGTGAAAAATGAAATAGTACAATAACAAATACATTTAAATGAATATATATATATATATATATATCATCATCAAACAAAAATCATGTACTAGCATACTCTACAATATATTCCATTTAGGCTTGTATGGTTTCTTTGTCATGAAAAAGATAGCTATTTGTTTTCTTAGAAAGCCTTATGGTTGATGGAGTGTTGCTTGAGGAAGCCGTTGAAGAATAGTAAGAAGAGATAAAGGAGATGCGGGATTTTTGTATTTGAATATGAGTGAAATGAATGAATGAATGAAGGTAGTTTAATTAAATAGAGAATTAATGGACAAGAATTCTGGCCAAGATACATCTTTTCAGGAAATTTAGGTTGGTGAAAAGGTGGAGGGAATTTCAAATTTCAAATTTGAAATGGAAATTCAAATTCTGAGTGCATATGTCGGCATATGCATAGTGGGTATGTCGATATACAGCACACGAATTTAAAAAAAAAAAGATTTGCACAAATTATTCTTATTTACCAATATATATATAATTATCCTATGAATATTGGTAATATATATATACTAAGTAAATAATTTTAAAAAATTTATTTTAAACATATATTATACTATTTTTATTCAATATTATATTCTTATAAAAATATAAAATATTTTATGTTAACACACACACATTTTATTCATTCAATATTATTATTAATCTATAGGTTATTCTAAGCAATCAAAACTCCATTCGAAAATTCGAATTTTAAATTTTAAATGCGTGCCTATTTTTGATCCATTGCTTTGGACTTTTCTGAATTTATTATTGCTGTGAAACACATATCGGCATTTTTCGTATTTGGTTCATTATCACTTGAGGAAGTATCTGGATTGTCTAGTATTGTAGTATAATCCCTTCTTTGTTTTCTTGATGAATCTGTATCTGACGAGTTTTTCCATTTCTTCGGATGTGGACAATCTCTTTGCATATGACCATGTTCATTGCAGTTAGAACATCTAATGTCCACCTCTTGGATTTTTATTATCATTTTTCCTAAGATTATTCATCTTTCTGTATTTTAGAAATCTTCTAAAATTTCTAATCATGAAGGTAATTTCCTCATCATCATTGTTGTTAGAATCCAAATCATCTATTGTGGCGTTGAAAGCGATGGATTTCTTCTCTATTGCCTTGCTTTCTCTCCTGCTCTGTATTTGTGCTTCAAATGACATTAGTTTGCCAATTAATTTTTCAATTTTCAGAGTGCTAATGTCATTAGCCTCTTTAATCGCAAGAGTCATTTGGTATCATTTAAAAGTAAGTGAATTATGGATTTTTCTAACTTGATCCTCTTTAGAAAAACTTTTACCCAATGCAATTAGTGAATGTACTATGTCTTGAAATCTACTATACATTTCAAAAATGGACTCGTTTGGAATCATTTTGAATAATTGAAACTGATTAGTTAACATAGAAATTTTGGTCTGTTTGTTTGTACTAGTGCCCTCATGTATAACTTATAGTATTCTCCATATTTCATATGCAGACTTACAAGTAGACATCTATTGAATTCATTCCTATCTAATGTACAAACCAAAATATTCATGGCTTTAGAGTAGCATTGTGCAACTACCTTTTGGTCATTAGTCCATTATAGAATGTTAGTCCGGGGCTCATTGTACTCATTCTGTATGATATTCCAAATGTTTAGGCCAACTGAATGTAAATAGATTTTTATTCTACATAACCAATATGTGTAAGTACTTCCATTAAAAAGTGAGGGTTTAGTATTAGATTGTCCTTTGACAAAGGAGTTACTAACAAGTGAACTAATAGTGTTACTGATAGTATTCCTAAGAGTGTTGTTAGCCACTTAAACTTTTCAAAATCTAAATTATAAATACTTTGAAAATCAATGCTCTGGTACCAAATGTTAGTTGGTAGAAGATGGGTCCTAAGGCTAATTTAGCACAAAAGGGGGTGAATAGTGTTTATTGATTTTTGTGAATCTTTTTAAATTCTTGTAAGATATAATTAAATAATACAGAATCAACAATCACAATGCAAACACAAATAGATATAAATGTAGTAGAAGTAAAAGGTAAAGAGAAAAAGAGATCACACCAGGAATTTTATACTGGTTAAAAGTAACCCTACATCCAATCTCGTAAATTTTCCTGTACAGATTTATTTTCAGATATCAAAGTCAGTACAATCTCGATTTCAAGGCTATGAGACTCATCCTCCAGATTTTTCGAGCTCTAGGTACACTTACTGTATTCGGATGGAATGCCAGCACATCCATTTGGATTCAAATAGGACACCAAACACACCTACTTGGTTCATACGAGATGCAAACATACCCACTTGGATTTTAAGGATACCAAGCACACCTAAGAGTATAAGAGTATAATTTGATAAAATTTACAAACTCAGTTTCCTGATCTTTAGTACAAATGATCCCATAACCTCCTGAATAGCACTTTGATCTTGTTTCGAGTGATAAAGATGGGAGGGATCAGAGAGTAATTAATTGAGAATCAAATCAATAGAGTTTGAATTTGAGAACATTTTGAGTAGATTTTCTTTTATACATAAAGAGAGTAAAAGAGGAGAGAAAGAATGAGAAATTAGTTTAAAAACTGTTGGTCATGTCCATTTATTGAGAAATAATGGTCATGTCCATTTGTGAATAGATACGACAAAAAGAAACTTCCATTCAAATTTGAATTTTGAAATCTCGACCTATATGTCGACATATGCTATATGAGTATGTCGACATACCCTTTGTATTTTTGAAAAAACACTTTATGAAAATTGTTTCGAAAATATTAAGCTGTGTAAAATATTTTGAAACTTTGTACACTCATTTGAATATAGTTTGTACATATTTTAATCATATCCAAACTTGAGAAAACTTTATAACATTATTTTTAAATATTTAAAGGATTTAAATATGAATTTATTTTGAAAATAATATATATAAAGTATAAGAGAATACCTATATAAAATCAAAGTTATAATAAATGGTATAAAATATTTATAAACATATAGAAAGCATAAAACTACACTATAACAAAGTATAATAGATTTAAAAGTATATTTAAAATATAAAATACTTAAAAAATAAATTACTAGAAATATAATAATCTTATAAATGAAATAAAAGTTAGAAATCATTTGAAGGCCATTTTGAAAGATCATTTTGAAAAACAGGTTTTCTTTAAAATTATTTTTGAAATTCAGAATATTTGAAAACCATTTAAAATCAGAGAATAGATTTTAAAATCCTTTTGAAAAATTAAGAGAGAGATCAACGAAGTGCTATCAGGGTAATAACAGTAATCTATGACTCTATAGCTTATCCAGATATCTTGAATCTTTAATACTCATGAGTTTTCTGCCTCTAAAATCGTTTTGAGCGGAAGTCAAAGAAGGACAAGACAAGAAGGTTCCAGCTAAACCTTTCGAAGGAGTCTAAGAGATGTTGCCGTCCAAGTCTAGAAGCTTCAGGACCTATCGAAGTTGTTGAAAGGTTTTCACAATCAATATTCACCGAGTTCTTACCTTTCGAAGGAGCCGAAAGCACTCTTCCGCCTTTAGTAGCCACCTTTAGAATAGGTCATTTCACTTGCATGATGACCTTTCCGTTGACTCAAAGCAGCACTTTTTGAAGACAATGAGAACAGCTATTTGCATATGCGCCAAAGCTTTCAACACCAAAGGTTTCGCTTTCACTTAAACTATACGAAAGTATGCATTGTCGTGAACAACCCCTTCGAAAGCTATAGTGAGCCTTTCAAACCGGTCGAAGCCAATGAGATCTATGAGGGTTCCACATCAGATCAAAAGCAAGTGCTCGGGCGTAACCAACATCATCAAAACCATTGAATAATGCCTATCGATAGAGTCGGAAGCACTTACAAGGCGATACAAAGAAAAGATGCGTAGCCCTTCCTTTTGACAATGAAAAAGCATACTTGAGTCATTCGACATCCACCTTTCGACCAAGTCGGAACCATCAAGGTCGAAAGGTGCCGACCTGCATCTATAAATATGACCCAAGTGGTCACATTTTGGGGATCGGATTCTTATGATTCCAAACTTGTGTCTTCTTAATCAGAAGTGCTGTAAACCCTAATTACTAAAATGATTTGAGGATTTGGGGAAATAAAGCCTTCTTTAGCTTGTTAAAGGAAAGTTTCAAATATTTCAAATTACTTTAGTATTTTTCAAGCAATTGTCAGATTAACTCTTCTATTTCAGGTGATGGCTACTTTGAAAGGTCCCTGCCGACATATTGAACCCTACAAATTTAAATAATTTTAGTTATATACTTCATATTTCCTTCCGCTGATCTTCTACTTTCGATACAATCGCGACCAAGCCTTTATCCACCAAAACCTTTAATTTACACCAAGTGCCAAAAGGTTTAGCTTTCAACAAGGACGAGAACTTGTTCCAAGTTATTTCTACTTGAGATACCATATTCGATCTAGAAGCATTGAAGCATGCTGCTTTCGACAAGGTCGAAACCCCAAACTCTGGTTCCTGATTCAAGTTTCAACTCCTAAGCAACCTTGCTTCCAATAGGGTCAAAATCTCAACCTCCGAAACATAGATAAAATCCCAGCCATATAATAATTAAGGTTTCGACAAGGTCTAAACCAATAAAGGAAAATCTTATCTAAGGAATTCCAACCGTTTCGAAAAGTGAGATTTCAAAGGAAATACCAATCTATCTTAATAGAATCGAAAGGTTTTCAAAGGAAGAAACCGAACCTTTCCTACTGAGTTTAAAGGTCAATTCGAACAACTTCATACATCTTCAATCAACCCAAAAGGAAATTAAAGGGAGATAGATTTTTCCCTCTTCTTTTCACTTACTCAAAGAATAAATCTTATTCCACAACTCAAATTTGGGGTATTGACAAGATTTCTCGTTAGAATTTTTGGCGCTAGAAGGTAGGCTCAAAACTTCGACTTGGTTAAACATCCAACACTACTGTACTCTAACCCCCACTCAACCCTATCTCAAGTCCATCTACTTTGGTTTAATCATGGCCAAAAGAATTAAGTGATTCAAGCAAGGGTCATCTGAACAACACTTGATAAGATTCTCCCCAATAATCATTAAGGATTCCAACCAGAATGAAGAGCAAATACTCATACTAGAAGCTCTAAGAATTATAAACCAGAGAAAACCAGAATCGAAAAATGCTAAGAAATGGAGATAAACCCCTTTCATATTGGCCTTACCCCTATCTTTTCATTTGGAAAAAGAACAAATGGGAATGAGAATGTATTCAATCAAATGTGAAAAACCATCCAACACTATTCCAAAGGCACTATCTTTGAGAAAGAGATAATGGATGATTACAATGCCTTTGCACATAAATGACAACCAACTACAGTAAGAACACTTCCAACTCAAGAATTAAAAGGATGGCAAAAAGAAAAGCACTCAAAGAGTATGAAACAATAAGGCCAAGGAACAAAAAGTCAAAAGGCCATCCTTAAGAATCAAGCTTTAAATCTAGACTTTCCAAAGAATGCAATTCAACAACATCCATGGAGAATGTCTACTTGCCAACTAAGGATGAGCTTAATTATTAGCCATTATAATAGAAGAAATCAAAACATGAAAAGAATCTTAGAGGATCCTACCGTTACTACCATATAATGAATGGTCATAAAACCAATCATTGCAGAGCCCTGTAGGGGATGATCATGAATTTCTTACAATAAGGAATGATTCTTGAGTTTGTAAAAAGAATTTGCGAAACATCAATAAAGAGCTGTTTTTCATAAAAACAGAATCTATATGGTTGGGAGTGAAACATTCCTTATATTTGAAAACTACTTAAGATGGTAGTCTACCTGAAATGGTAGAAAAGCCTCTGTCCATGCCAAGATGGCTAGAGTAGGCACCTCCTAGAAGGAGGGCGGGTAAGCTTTTAGCCGTGCCATAAGATGGCCAGGTTAATGCACTGGACAAGCCCTTGGTCACACATCTGGTTAGATCAAGTCACCTCTTGGAGGGAGGACGCACTAAGCCTTTATACACGCCAGAAGATGGCCAGAGTAAAGCACCAAACAAGCCCTTATCCACGCCACACTATGGCCAGGGTAAGGCACATCCTGAAGGGAGGATGGAGTAAGCCTTTATCTATGCCATAAGAGGGCTAGGGTAAAGCACTGAACAAGCCTCTGTCCGCACAGCAAAAGGGCTAGGGCAGGGCGCCTCCTGGAGGGAGGTTGGGGTAAGTCCTTGATTCTAGCCTCTAAGATGAGCTAACCAAGAGCATCAAATAATAGCGGACTAAGATGTCTAGGCTCAAGAAGAGGCCCATCAAACAATGAACTAAGATGTCCAGGCCCAAGAGGAGGCCCGCTAAATAATGGATTAAGACTCTAAGCCTAAGAAGAGGCTCACTCAGCAATGGATAAGATGTCCAAGCCCGAGAAAGGGCATATCCAATTGTGGACTAAGACATCCGAACTCATGAGGAAACTAATCATATTACTTCCTACAAGACGTAAAGGGTTCACACATCAACGGAGTAGAATAGAGCTCTATTTATAAATACCTGAATCTGGGTTTCAGGACTTTCATTTCTAACATCATCTAATAATACCAGAATCTAGGTTTTGGGTCTCTCATTCTGGAATTTCATCTGTTAATACCCAAATCTGGGTTTTGGGTCTCTCGTATCTAAATTTCATCAATTAATACCCAAATCTAGGTTTTGGGGTATTCATTCCAGAACTTCATTTATTAATACCTAAATTTGGGTTTTGAGTCTTTATCAACCACTAAAACATCTTTATCATACCTGAATCTGGGTTGCAAGGCTACTACTTATCAATGCCATATTCTGGGCTTGGAATTTCTATCACAAATGCCCGAATCTAGGTCAAAGAATACTCCCAAGGAGATCATTGCTATACGTTTCCGCTAATGCCCGAATCTGGGTCTTGGATTTCTATGTTTTCAAATCCCATTAATACCCGAGAATGGGTCAATGGGTTTCTACTATAGATATTTAGATAATGATTTCTAGATTTAGCTCTTTATTAAATATATTATGAAGATCACACTCAAACACTTATACCCCTATTTGAGAGTGGGATTTCCAATCAACAGGACTTTGACATTTTGGCCAAATAGTTGGAGTTGAATTCTTAATTACTTCTCATCAAGGATGAGGATGGGACTTAGATAGTTAATATAAGCTACTTTTCATGCAATTAACAAGATGATTTGTTAATCTAAGCAAATGATATGCATAGACAGGTATGTCAATTTGTAACGATCCCGGTTTAATGACGAATTTAAAAGTATAATATAATTTAATTTTTGGGTTAAATTACGAATTTGTTTGAAAATTTCAAATTTAATAAGATGTATTTACTTATTTGTTTTAGAATTTGATTTAAAACTCAAAGCGAATATTTTCAGTTGAATTGAATTATAAATAAAGTGTTTAAAATAAAATAAAATATAAACTACGTATCAATGTCGAATATAAGTGATAAGTGTAAAATGTAAAATAAAATATACGTTATAAATTTAATGTTTGAAAAAATAAAGTTTAAATAAATAAAAATAACAACATATTAATATAGAATGTCACAATATCTACAAAGCAAATAAAAAAACAAACAAAACATAAAACAGCAAATTCAAGAAGTAATCAAACTATAAAAGATAACAAATGAAACACATATAAAATAGGCATGCAAGAAAATAAATAAAGAAAGAACATATGCACATGCTTAAATAAACAAAACCATTGTGTATAAGCAAAAAGAACTGTGCATACATGATTCAACAGCATGGGTTGTAAACAAAGACACTTGCATTTAGTACCCATGCACAAAGACATCTCCTCAGCATGTCTTGAGATCTTCTCAGCCGAGATTTGCTTTATAAAATAATATATGCAGTTAATAAAAGAAGTAAGCCATGCCTAGTATTGTACAAAATATATTATTGCCTGTACAAACCATCTTCTTCTATATCCAGGTATGTAATGCATCCTATTTCATTTGTTTAGTAAGAAAATAAGCAAAGCCTGAAAGGAAAAGATAAACTTAAATATCATTCAACCAAAGCAAACAGGGCTAAAGAAAAGAAAAGAAAAAAAAATCAAACTGCAAATAGAAAAAGAAAAAAAATCAATACTGCAGTTTTCAAAAGCAACAACTCTCTGTTTTTCAAAACTTTTCAAGGTGAGTAACTCCAACTTCAAAAATGTAAAGTATAAATTAGTTTGAATAATTTTGCTGTGATCAATATTGTTTTTTTTTATGCTTGCAAATTTCTGAAATTTGATACATACAGGCATTAGGAAAATAGTAACTTGTCTGTTTAGTCTCAGAGTACAGAACAACCAAAGAAAATCCAGTTTCTCATTTTCTAATCAGTGTTATACTTTGGTTTTAAAACAAAATAATTGTATTAAGTATGAGTTAAAATCGAAATATGATTTCGGAGACAAAATAAATGCATATAAAGGAAAGATCAAAGTTTTACAGTAAGAACTTTAAAATAGTCAAATTTCGAAATTCTTAATTCATAAATCCAAGGTTACAAACTGAACCCTTATGCTAAAGTATGATTTTTGAAATAAAAATTATGATTTTTAGATAATGGGTTTAAGTGCAATTCGACTTTGAACAAAAATGGGTTTTTGACCAATTTCTGGTGGTCGGAGACACTACTGAGGTCAGGGTTTGGGCTGGAGCTAGAGGAGTGATCGGCGATTCAAGGAAAAATGCTAGGTGGGTGAGCAGATGGCCGTGGTGGAGGCGGCGAGCAGATGAAGGTTGTAACCCTAGTTTTACTTAGGACGAAGGATTCGATTCGTTCATCACCGATAGTGCATCGGGTTCCAAGCCACTTTGGGTGATGGAAGAGGGGAAGTAGTCGAAGTCGTAGCCGAAATTTCAAGCTCTCTGGTGGTCGAGGCGGCGTGGACGAGGCGATGTTGACAGGGTTGAGGAGTACCTGTTCCTTTTTGTTCAAATCAGGTTGGTCCCAGTTTCGATTGAAGAGTTCGTTTTTGCTTGGTTGGTGGCATTGTGGTTCTGTGACGTCGGAAGGGATGGCGTGGCGAGCGTCGACTTGCTGAGTGCCTCGGCAATGGCCAGAAGGGGATAGCTCATCGGTGCACGTGCACGACCGTGCGCGATGTGTCAGGAAGCCCGGTGGTTGACAACTCGAGTTGATACTCGGGTAAATGTTGGGTTTGCTTCGAGTTAGGTTTAGGGGCCTAGGTGCGTGTTCCTGTATATAAGTTTAAATTTAAACCAAGCTGAAGAAAGAAAAAAAAGAGAGAAGAGAAGTGAGTACGAGAGGGGAAGAAGAAGGACTCGGGAAAAGCACAGTGGAGCTCGGGTTGTTACTCGAGTAAGAACGGCAATTCGCTCGGGTCAATTTCCTCAAGCCTGAAGCATGATAAAGGTAGATTAAGCAAACCCTTTAAACAAATTTTTAGAAGTCTATTTGACAACTTGAGGTTAAAATTTTATTTCAGGTTTAATTATTGGAAGGAAATGCTTAACAATTTTTTTTATCTAAATTAACGTTTTGATTAAGTTGATGAATACTTAATGTAAATTACACTAAAGTTTCAAGCTAATAATGAATTGATTTCAAAGTAAGGAAGATTTTTATCGTTAATTGAGATAAACAATGACAATCATTTTTAATTTATTATTTTAAGGAGTAATCAAGAAATAATTAATCAAGTTGAATAATTATTATTAATTAATTACTATTATTTTTGGGAGTAATTAAGAATAATTAAAGTAGTGTAATTAGAGGTTAATGAATGATTAAGTGATTTATAAATTTGTAATTAACCACTTAAGTAAATCTATAAATTATTAATAGTTAATCGATTAAGTAATTTAATTGAGAATTTATAAATGATAAATTAAGTTTCATTAATAATTAAGGTTATTGATTAATGGTTAAGGAATAGTTAATTAAGTTAATAAAAAAAATAACTTGATAAAAAAAGTAATTAATTAAATAGAGTGAATAAAGGAATTAAGTAATAATAATTAAATTGAATTAATTACAATAAGAATTAGAGATGATTGCTTATAGATTGTGTATTGTTATTTTCTGTTTGTAATTGTGATGCCATGAGTTGTGAATTGCCTGATGCTGTACTGTAAATTGTGATTGATTCTATATATATATACATGAAACTCCTTGGCCTTTAAAACGGCATATAAATTTCGATGCGACAGGGAGTCGGATTCCAGTTGGTTATCCGAAACCCACATCGAATCGTAATGACGAATCTCTGTGATTGATAAGTTTATTTCTCTATGAATCTGTGAATAGAGATAAGCGTTATGGTTTATATCGCTTATCGTTATTGATATCTCTGTAATGATTGATGTTGTGCACTATTGTGTAAAACCCCTGGACCACACTATACACACACAAATGTGGATTCCACGAGGAAATCGGTTAAGTCACAGATTTTTAAATAAGTTTGAATTTGAATTTTTAATTCAAATATTTTTGGAAATAAATTAAGTTTTAATGTGGAAAAGCTTTTGAAAAGCTTTTTTAAGAATAAAAGTTATTTTTGAATAACTAATAAAGATTTGGAATTTAAATAATCGGATTTAGATTGAAATTCAAAAGAAATCTGAAATTGAATTCTATATTCAGTATTTATGATTTAAAAAGGATTTTACAAGTTATACGGGTTTAAACCATTTTTAAGCGTTGATTTGGAAATTTGAATTAACTCAAAGATTTTTAACTTGTATAAATAGAATCGGGGTTTTTCCAAAATAAAACTATTGTTTTTAAGTGATAAAAAGCTTTCATATGAGTAATGAACTTCCAATTTATATTAAAGAGATTTCAAATTTGAATCAAAAATAATTTTTCAAGTTATGAATGAATCTTTGGAAACAAGTTTTGAAAGCTATGAGATAAATCTTTGATTTAAAGATTTAAATGAGTTAATCAAATTGAAACGGAAATTGTTTTGAAATCCGTAAATGAATCTTTGTGAAACTGAGTGAACTTTATGAAATAAACCTTTTTGTTTAAAAGATTTGAAATGGTAATTGGTTTAAACCATTTGAAAGAAAGTTTGGAATCATTAAGTTGTGACTTAATCGAAATCCCATATCCATATGTTTTAAATTTTGCGCTCACTATTCGGGTTAGCCGGGAAAGGACCTTTGGGTCGTATAACCCATTCCGAGTATGTGATACGTCGTTATGGATAGCATTTGAAGACCGTTGTTGAAGACCGGGTATTTGCGAGAGCGATGGGATGACCTGTCGATTGACTCTGCACTGAGTTGCTCCGGTATAGAGTTCTCCATATGTGATGGGGAATCCGATCAGGATTGTGGATATCCGGATTGCAAGGACTTCTTGTAAGTGCCTTCGGTTCTGTTCGAGCCCGGAACAGACTTGTATGGATAGTTATGTCTGACATTACAATTTGAGATATAAAGCTGATTTCTTTCAAATATATTTCTGTTGGTGGCGGAGAATTTATTCTTTTAGCTTAACACCCTTCTCTGAGACGTACGAGCTCAGAGGTTATGTAGTTGAAGGTTATCAGCGATATATTCCCAATTCGGTAATGTGACATGCTGAGTGTTGCTGTGAAATGATCATTGTGTTGATTGTTTGTGATAGGATCATTTGTTTGATCGTCTATCTTTGTGATCATTTCTATGATCATTTGTTGACCCAAAGCACGGCTTTTGTATAAAGTGTGTTTTTGTGGACGAGACTTCGTCGAGCCTCACAAACCGGTAATGGTCGAAACAGGAATTGTGCGGCAAGGTTTTCAGGGATAGCGTCCCTAGGGTATGACCATTCCTTCTGGAAAAGGGTAGTATCATGGTATGGAGCCCAGATATTTACTCATGTTGAAACACTTATTATTATGGTGTGATGTTGGTTAGAGAGCTCTCGTTTAAAGGTCCCAAAGGACCGGGGGTGGCATATCTGAGGGTTTGTAATATCCCTTGGGAAAAGGGTTTCCCGGCCTTGTTTAGCAAAGAACGGTTTGGTTCTCGGGGCGTCCTTCCAGAGGCGTTTCCATGTGGCAATGGGAAGTTCCTTGGCCTGACCATTTGTGGGAAAATCCATTCTTCAAATACGAGCCTTGTACGGTATTAGTTGTATTACCTGCCATCTACTTATGGTGGCTCCCCACTGTTTGGATGGTAGCTATAGTAGGCATAGTTCGAAATGTCTATGCTGGCTAAGATTTATATCTTTACTTTCGAAATGATTTTTCATACACTATGCACTAGTAATAATATCAAATGTTTCTTTTTAATGCGTATCAAGCATCTTTGACTATCATAAGGAGAAATCTCCTCCGATTCTGCGTTTGCATTGTGTGTGTGTGCGGGAGGCCTTATGGTAGTCTCATTTCTAAAAGGCATTGCGAATCTATTTTAAAATATTTCGTTGTTTGTTTTTAATGATAAACTGTTTTTGTTTGCTCACACCAGTCCCACGACTGGTCTAGAGTTTATTGTTTCTTTCCTAAACTCTGGGTGCTCAAAATTTTCTACACGGGTAGTCTAGAGTTTGGTTTTTCAGATAATTAGGTTCAGTAGATCATCTGGAGCTAGTTCAGCTTTTGTTGGATATGGACGAGACTTGTTTAGCTTGGTGGAATCTTGATGGTGAATCGAGCTAGGAGTTTTGGAGCTTTGTCTTTGGAGCTTTTTGGATCAGAGTTGCAGTATTACATTCTGAGAAGACTTATTTCATATGGTATCATGTTCCGCTGTATTTTGTTTTGTATATTCTCTGATGTTAATGATTATCATTGTATCAAACTGATGTATCGGATATTGTATTCATGTTATATCAGTGATATCATCTTTTATTTCCGCTGTGTTATTTATCATTTAATGGTGTTGCAAGCTCCCATGAAACGAATTTGATGTTGTTTGTTGGACATCGAGTTCGGGTCGTGACAGATTGGTATCAGAGCTGAAGGTTGAGTAAGAACTTTAGCTACGGAGTGTAGCACATTAGATGGCTCATTAGAGATAGGGTGAAGTATACCCTAGAATGAGTACAACCAGTGGAACCAAACACAAATTTCTTAATCTATTTTCTTTATCTGTTATTATTCTCTGAGATATTTTGTCCGAATGCCTAAATCGGATTTCTTACTATTTACAGATAGTAAGAATGAGTGGAAGAAGAGGACGAAATAGGAGACAGGAAAATACCACTTCAGCTGGTCAAAACCCTGCAACGACAGATATTCCTATTCAATCTCAATTGAATTTGGCTGATTTATATCAAAAGTTTTCTAGACTTGGTGGAAAGCCATTCACAGGCAAAGAAACCGTTATCGAAGCACATGCCTGGATTCGATCGTGCGAAAAGATTTTCAAAGGACTAAAACTAGAAAATGATCAGATGCGATTGATAGCTTCATGGCAACTCCAGGAAGAGGCTTTAGTTTGGTGGGAAACTGTTACCGTGGATGAGTCGACGGATGAATTTACTTGGAGTCATTTCAAGGAAGTGTTTGAGCAGTGATATATGCCATCTGCTGGTATCTCTAGAGTGTACCAGGAGTTTATGGATTTAGAGCAAGGGAGTTTATCGTTTGAGGAATACTTAAACAAATTTATTGAATTATCTCGATTTGGTCCAGAATTGGTGAATACACCGTTAAAGAAGAATGAAAAGTTTATTCGGGGAACGAACAAGGAGTTTCAGGAAAGGATGACTACTCACGTCAAGGAATCTTTTTCTGAATTAATTGATATGGGCTATAGGTACGATACTCTGGAAAAGCAAAAAGATCCGGAGGAGAATGTAGATGCAAGTAATCTGAATTGGAGAAAAAAGAAAGTTTGGCGGAAAGAAATCGAGGAAAACTAAAGGAAAGAAGAGTATACAGAAGAAAAAGAAGGATGTTACTTGTCTCAATTGTTTGGAAAAAGGTCACTACTCGGATAAATGTAAGAATGATTGGAAGCCAGGAATGAGAGAGCCATTTATGAGGCCAGATCAGGAATCTAAGGGATGCTATAAATGCCGCAAGCCGGGACATAGGATTAACAATTGTCCAGCAAAGAAGCAGACTTTAGTAAAGAAAGTGTATGCAATTAGAGACGATTCTTCAACTCAACAAGCTGATTTAGGAAAAGATATATTATAAGGTAATCTCCTCGTTTACGATTAAATTGTTCGAATTTTGTTCGACACTGGAACTATCATTAGTTGTATTTCTCAGCAAATCGTAAATGAATTAAATCTTGAATCTGAAATCGTAATCGAATCTATTTCTATCTATTTCATTGGGTTTCGATATATTCTACGAATGGTTAGTTATCCCTTCGATCTAACCAATACCTCTGTATACTTCGTAGATCAAATAACCCAATTGTTTCGTAGTTGATGGAGTTTGTTCTCATATGTATTGTTGATAATTCTGATTTGGTAAGCCAAATGCAGAATTGATATCCAGTTTGATCTGGAAAGATATTTCTCTATCTTTCATCTATCTTCGTTATCTCTCTGGCAAATTTCGAGGACGAAATTCTTTTTAAGGGGGGAAGTCTGTAACGATCCCGGTTTAATGACGAATTTAAAAATATAATTTAATTTAATTTTTGGGTTAAATTACGAATTTGTTTGAAAATTTCAAATTTAATAAGATGTATTTACTTATTTGTTTTAGAATTTGATTTAAAACTCAAAGCGAATATTTTCAGTTGAATTGAATTATAAATAAAGTGTTTAAAATAAAATAAAATATAAACTACGTAACAATGTTGAATATAAGCGATAAGTGTAAAATGTAAAATAAAATATACGTTATAAATTTAATGTTTGAAAAATTAAAGTTTAAATAAATAAAAATAACAACATATTAATATAGAATGTCACAATATCTACAAAGCAAATAAAAAAACAAACAAAACATAAAACAGCAAATTCAAGAAGTAATCAAACTATAAAAGATAACAAATGAAACACATATAAAATAGGCATGCAAGAAAATAAATAAAGAAAGAACATATGCACATGCTTAAATAAACAAAACCATTGTGTATAAGCAAAAAGAACTGTGCATACATGATTCAACAACATGGGTTGTAAACAAAGACACTTGCATTTAGTACCCATGCACAAAGACATCTCCTCAGCATGTCTTGAGATCTTCTCAGCCGAGATTTGCTTTATAAAATAATATATGCAGTTAATAAAAGAAGTAAGCCATGCCTAGTATTGTACAAAATATATTATTGCCTGTACAAACCATCTTCTTCTATATCTAGGTATGTAATGCATCCTATATCATTTGTTTAGTAAGAAAATAAGCAAAGCCTGAAAGGAAAATATAAACTCAAATATCATTCAACCAAAGCAAACAGGGCTAAAAGAAAAGAAAAGAAAAGAAAAAATCAAACTGCAAATAGAAAAAGAAAAAAAAATCAATACTGCAGTTTTCAAAAGCAACAACTCTCTGTTTTTCAAAACTTTTCAAGGTGAGTAACTCCAACTTCAAAAATGTAAAGTATAAATTAGTTTGAATAATTTTGCTGTGATCAATATTGTTTTTTTTTTATGCTTGCAAATTTCTGAAATTTGATACATACAGGCATTAGGAAAATAGTAACTTGTCTGTTTAGTCTCAGAGTACAGAACAACCAAAGAAAATCCAGTTTCTCATTTTCTAATCAGTGTTATACTTTGGTTTTAAAACAAAATAATTGTATTAAGTACGAGTTAAAATCTAAATATGATTTCGGAGACAAAAAAAATGCATATAAAGGAAAGATCAAAGTTTTACAGTAAGAACTTTAAAATAGTCAAATTTCGAAATTCTTAATTCATAAATCCAAGGTTACAAACTGAACCCTTATGCTAAAGTATGATTTTTGAAATAAAAATTATGATTTTTAGATAATGGATTTAAGTGCAATTCGACTTTGAACAAAAATGGGTTTTTGACCAATTTCTGGTGGTCGGAGACACTACTGAGGTTAGGGTTTGGGCTGGAGCTAGAGGAGTGATCGGCGATTCAAAGAAAAATGCTAGGTGGGTGAGCAGATGGCCGTGGTGGAGGCGGCGAGCAGATGAAGGTTGTAACCCTAGTTTTACTTAGGACGAAGGATTCGATTCATTCGTCACCGATAGTGCATCGGGTTGCAAGCCACTTTGGGTGATGGAAGAGGGGAAGTAGTCGAAGTCGTAGCCGAAATTTCAAGCTCTCTGGTGGTCGAGGCGGCGTGGACGAGCCGATGTTGACAGGGTTGAGGAGTACCTGTTCCTTTTTGTTCAAATCATGTTGGTCCCAGTTTCGATTGAAGAGTTCGTTTTTGCTTGGTTGGTGGCATTGTGGTTCTGTGACGTCGGAAGGGATGGCGTGGCGAGCGTCGACTTGCTGAGTGCCTCGGCAATGGCCAGAAGGGGATAGCTCATCGGTGCACGTGCACGACCGTGCGCGATGTGTCAGGAAGCCCGGTGGTTGACAACTCGAGTTGATACTCGGGTAAATGTTGGGTTTGCTTCGAGTTAGGTTTAGGGGCCTAGGTGCGTGTTCCTGTATATAAGTTTAAATTTAAACCAAGCTGAAGAAAGAAAAAAAAGAGAGAAGAGAAGTGAGTACGAGAGGGGAAGAAGAAGGACTCGGGAAAAGCACAGTGGAGCTCGGGTTGTTACTCGAGTAAGAACGGCAATTCGCTCGGGTCAATTTCCTCAAGCCTGAAGCATGATAAAGGTAGATTAAGCAAACCCTTTAAACAAATTTTTAGAAGTCTATTTGACAACTTGAGGTTAAAATTTTATTTCAGGTTTAATTATTGGAAGGAAATGCTTAACAATTTTTTTTTATCTAAATTAACGTTTTTATTAAGTTGATGAATACTTAATGTAAATTACACTAAAGTTTCAAGCTAATAATGAATTGATTTCAAAGTAAGGAAGATTTTTATCGTTAATTGAGATAAACAATGACAATCATTTTTAATTTATTATTTTAAGGAGTAATCAAGAAATAATTAATCAAGTTGAATAATTATTATTAATTAATTACTATTATTTTTGGGAGTAATTAAGAATAATTAAAGTGGTGTAATTAGAGGTTAATGAATGATTAAGTGATTTATAAATTTGTAATTAACCACTTAAGTAAATCTATAAATTATTAATAGTTAATCGATTAAGTAATTTAATTGAGAATTTATAAATGATAAATTAAGTTTCATTAATAATTAAGGTTATTGATTAATGGTTAAGGAATAGTTAATTAAGTTAATAAAAAAAATAACTTGATAAAAAAAGTAATTAATTAAATAGAGTGAATAAAGGAATTAAGTAATAATAATTAAATTGAATTAATTACAATAAGAATTAGAGATGATTGCTTATAGATTGTGTATTGTTATTTTCTGTTTGTAATTGTGATGCCATGTGTTTTGAATTGCCTGATGTTGTACTGTAAATTGTGATTGATTCTATATATATATATACATGAAACTCCTTGGCCTTTAAAACGGCATATAAATTTCGATGCGACAGGGAGTCGGATTCCAGTTGGTTATCTGAAACCCACATCGAATCGTAATGATGAATCTCTGTGATTGATAAGTTTATTTCTCTATGAATCTGTGAATAGAGATAAGCGTTATGGTTTATATCGCTTATCGTTATTGATATCTCTGTAATGATTGATGTTGTGCACTATTGTGTAAAACCCCTGGACCACACTATACACACACAAATATGGATTTCACGAGGAAATCGGTTAAGTCACAGATTTTTAAATAAGTTTGAATTTGAATTTTTAATTCAAATATTTTTGGAAATAAATTAAGTTTTAATGTGGAAAAGCTTTTGAAAAGCTGTTTTAAGAATAAAAGTTATTTTTGAATAACTAATAAAGATTTGGAATTTAAATAATCGGATTTAGATTGAAATTCAAAAGAAATCTGAAATTGAATTCTATATTCAGTATTTATGATTTAAAAGGGATTTTACAAGTTATACCGGTTTAAACCATTTTTAAGCGTTGATTTGGAAATTTGAATTAACTCAAAGATTTTTAACTTATATAAATAGAATCGGGGTTTTTCCAAAATAAAACTATTGTTTTTAAGTGATAAAAAGCTTTCATATGAGTAATGAACTTCCAATTTATATTAAAGAGATTTCAAGTTTGAATCAAAAATAATTTTTCAAGGTATGAATGAATCTTTGGAAACAAGTTTTGAAAGCTATGAGATAAATCTTTGATTTAAAGATTTAAATGAGTTAATCAAATTGAAATAGAAATTGTTTTGAAATCCGTAAATGAATCTTTGTGAAACTGAGTGAACTTTGTGAAATAAACCTTTTTGTTTAAAAGATTTGAAATGGAAATTGGTTTAAACCATTTGAAAGAAAGTTTGGAATCATTAAGTTGTAACTTAATCGAAATCCCATATCCATATGTTTTAAATTTTGCGCTCACTATTCGGGTTAGCCGGGAAAGGACCTTTGGGTCGTATAACCCATTTCGAGTATGTGATACGTCGTTATGGATAGCATTTGAAGACCGGTGTTGAAGACCAGGTATTTGCGAGAGCGATGGGATGACCTGTCGATTGACTCTGCACCGAGTTGCTCCGGTATAGAGTTCTTCATATGTGATGGGGAATCCGATCAGGATTGTGGATATCCGGATTGCAAGGACTTCTTTGTAAGTGCCTTCGGTTCTGTTCGAGCCCGGAACAGACTTGTATGGATAGTTATGTCTGACATTACAATTTGAGATATAAAGCTGATTTCTTTCAAATATATTTCTGTTGGTGGCGGAGAATTTATTCTTTTAGCTTAACACCCTTCTTTGAGACGTACGAGCTTAGAGGTTATGTAGTTGAAGGTTATCAGCGATATATTCCCAATTTGGTAATGTGACATGCTGAGTGTTGCTGTGAAATGATCATTGTGTTGATTATTTTTGATAGGATCATTTGTTTGATCGTCTATCTTTGTGATCATTTCTATGATCATTTGTTGACCCAAAGCACGGCTTTTGTATAAAGTGTGTTTTTGTGGACGAGACTTCGTCGAGCCTCACAAACCGGTAATGGTCGAAACAGGAATTGTGCGGCAAGGTTTTCAGGGATAGCGTCCCTAGGGTATGACCATTCCTTCTGGAAAAGGGTAGTATCATGGTATGGAGCCCAGATATTTACTAATGTTGAAACACTTATTATTATGGTGTGATGTTGGTTAGAGAGCTCTCGTTTAAAGGTCCCAAAGGACCGGGGGTGGCATATCTGAGGGTTTGTAATATCCCTTGGGAAAAGGGGTTCCCGGCCTTGTTTATCAGAGAACGGTTTGGTTCTCGGGGCGTCCTTCCAGAAGCGTTTCCATGTGGCAATGGGAAGTTCCTTGGCCTAACCATTTGTGGGAAAATCCATTCTTCAAATACGAGCCTTGTACGGTATTAGTTGTATTACCTGCCATCTACTTATGGTGGCACCCCACTGTTTGGATGGTAGCTATAGTAGGCATAGTTCGAAATGTCTATGCTGGCTAAGATTTATATCTTTACTTTCGAAATGATTTTTCATACACTATGCACTAGTAATAATATCAAATGTTTCTTTTTAATGCGTATCAAGCATCTTTGACTATCATAAGGAGAAATCTCCTCCGATTCTGCGTTTGCATTGTGTGTGTGTGCGGAAGGCCTTATGGTAGTCTCATTTCTAAAAAGCATTGTGAATCTATTTTAAAATATTTCGTTGTTTGTTTTTAATGATAAACTGTTTTTGTTTGCTCACACCAGTCCCACGACTGATCCAGAGTTTATTGTTTCTTTCCTAAACTCTGGGTGCTCAAAATTTTCTACACGGGCAGTCTAGAGTTTGGTTTTTCATATAATTAGGTTCAGTAGATCATCTGGAGCTAGTTCAGTTTTCTTTGGATATGGACGAGACTTGTTTAGCTTGGTGGAATCTTGATGGTGAATCGAGCTAGGAGTTTTGGAGCTTTGTCTTTGGAGCTTTTTGGATCAGAGTTGCAGTATTATATTCTGAGAAGACTTATTTCATATGGTATCATGTTCCGCTGTATTTTGTTTTGTATATTCTCTGATGTTGATGATTATCATTGTATCAAATTGATGTATCGGATATTGTATTCATGTTATATACGTGATACATCTTTTATTTCCGCTTGTTATTTATCATTTAATGGTGTTGCAAGCTCCCGCGAAACGAATTTGATGTTGTTTGTTGGACATCGAGTTCGGGTCGTGACACAATTTCAGGCTAACAATTAGAAATATTGTTTGCTTCATGCTTTTTAGGGAAATCAGCACAGAGAAATGAATGATTCGACGGGACCAAAAATAATGAATGAATTATCAAAAAGCGTTTCAGAAGTTACATTACAGCAAAGGATTACAAATCAGGTGATATTTACAAAATTTACAAGATTAGCATAAGTCATGAAATTATTCACAAAATTATGAAGTTATTCGCATATATACAAGACAAGTTTATACATTTTAAAGATGCAAACATACTATAAGCCTTGAGCAGCTTTGTTAAGATTCTCGACGAGTGAAGGATCTACTACGTGGCAAATTGCGGCATTGAGGCCCTCTTTAAGCTTCTTTTCCTTCTTCCTTATGCTGCTTGCATCATAGACTGCATCAATATTTGTCTTCAAAGCAGGTTGATAGTTCTGTTTGCTCCCTTAAGGGTCTTGTTATCCCTTTCTAACTCTGCAACACGCTTCTGAAGGAAGTATTTATCGTGTTCGAGCTTCTGAACCTTGGCAGCATACTCCTCGATACTCTAAGAATACTTCACTCTTTGTTGCTCATCAAAATATTTAGATGTTTAAAACTTAACTCTTCTACACCAGTTACCCACGACATTCTCATCCAAGACTGGAGGAGGGTTAATCATTGAGGGAAATTTTTGAGCAGCAAGGGAATTCGACCTCATGGATCTAGAGACCGAGGGAGTAGCACGAGGAACCAGCAAATCAATACTTGAAATCCTGTCTCCCATGATGAATTCTAATGATCCACACAAAGCTTGGATGTCCTTTAACTTCAATCCTAAATCACTAATCTATTGGATAAGCTCTGACATCTTATGGTTGAAATTGATTGAAGGGTTTGATTTCACTTATTGCTTTAATGACGAAATCATTTCATCTTTGCTCTTATCGGCCTCGAGATAGGAAATTTGATCTTTCAGATTACTAGTAATGGTTTATTGAATAAAATATCTTTTGTGTCATTTCAAGGCTTCAACGTTGCCTCCGAAGCATTCCAATAAAATATCATCACTAAGTTCACCCCTTCCACTTGATTTTAATTATTTTTCTCTAAGAGTAGCGATGCGTGATGATAAATCAAGTAGGAGGAAAACTGTAGATAATTGTAGCTCCTATTTAATAAAAAAGAAACAAAATCAAGTTAAAATCAAGATGAACAATCTCTTTGTTATAATAATAACAGATTACAACTCAAATAACAACGAAGTTGAAAGATGCAACAAGCAATTGGTTTACATCTAAAGCTGAGAAACTACTTTTCTGACTTTATCTAATGAATTAGCGGAAAGGGTAAATGTTGAATCAAAAGGAATATTAACTCCTTCAGGAGTGATAACTAGTGGACATTTGTTATAGTCCTATTTCCCGGCTAGAGGACTGTCGCGACCACAAATTAATTTTGTATGAAATGTTCTAATCTCCTTAAGAAGTGTTTCCTTCTCATCAATGAGGAAGTCAAAGCGGAGATGATGATATTCCAAGTAGAGCTTTCGTAAATCTCCAGGAAAAAAAATATTGCCAATTTTGAAGATTTTAAAATTGATGTCTTTTCAAGATAAAACCATCTCAGTTTAACATATTGGCTTAGGTGGTCTTTAGAAACAAGTCGACCTAGTGAACAGTCACTTTATGATAATACAATAAAATGGAGCTAAGCATAAAGAGCAAAACTAAAACAAATATTCATAAATCAATACATTGTTACATATTTACAATTACTCATCTGGTTCGTACAAAATAGACTTAGGAAACAACTCAGATACAAATCTGTTATTATAATACTTAAGCTTTTCGGAGGGGAGATCTTGGAAAATCGGTCTAACCCATGGTAAGTACCAATAAGCTCCAGGGTGCGGGTCAGATCCGAATTCATCCAAGTATCTCTTATGAAAATGTCTAAGGAGATCCCCACTAAATTTGCTTAAGTATGAAAAATCAATAATTGAATGTCTACAATTAGCCTTATATAAAAAGTTGATTAGCATGTCCCTTTCTTCAATCAACATCTAAAATTGAGTGATTAACTCTCATTTTTCTTTTAAGAGAGCGTCGTACCAAAGGCGCACTCTCTTTTGTAAGGGGCAGTATTCTGATGTTTAAAAGATGCCATCACCAAGGCACTTCTATCAAGTCTATGATACTTACCAGAAAGTACATTGTACTCATTTATTTGCTTGTCTAACTCCCTATATAACCTATTTGTTTCAGCTTGTTTTCTCTCAAGTTTTGTTTTATAGGGGAGGATGGACTTCTTCCTTATCTAAAATGGACGATTTACACTATTATTACCTTTCAATAAAAAGAAGTTTAAATAGAGAATCCCATACCTATGACATCAGGAGAGAGGACTGGGAAGTCTGCTTTTTCCCTTTAGGCTCTTCAACATTAACTGGGGCAGGCTCATCTTCTTGAGGAACAAAAGGCCCGACAGATTCAGGCGGGGTAGCTGAAGGAGGAGATGGTTCTTTTTTGGAAGCCTTTGTATTGTCATCTCCATCCTTATCGAAGGCTTCGATATGATCTCCACCTAAGCCTTGACCACCATCGGCATTGTCGTTATCTTCATCATCATCGTTATTATCATCATTATCATCGCCATCATTTTTGTCACCCTCATCTTCAGAATCAGATTAAATTTCAAAAGAGGGGGCGTCAAAGGAAAGAATCCTGGAGGCATCAATTTCCTCCTCCTCTGCAACTTCAATCCAATGCTTTATTTGATTAATCTTGTCCATTACTCAATCAACCAAGGCAGAGTCAAGCGAGGGGAAACTTAAATCAGGGCACTTCTTAAAGTTATTGGCATAAGCGAGCATTAGGGCTTCTTCATGGGAATTCAGCAAGATTTTCCTAAGAGCAGTATTAAGAAATTGAGATACTTGCTGGTTAGCATCAGAGATGGTATCAGCGGGGAATTTCAGCATAGCCCAGTTTTTCTTGAACTTCTCTTTCAAAGAAATGTTCTTAGCTGCTATGACTCGTGATGGGTCGGCGATGACCTAACACTTAGTGATTTTTTGACTTTGTAATTTTTTTTGGATGGCTTGCCTTTATTTTATAGTCTTTATTGTACTTGAGTTTTGGGTATTAATGTTATCTCTCACGGCCTCCTGCCTTGGTAATTTTTAAATTTTACTTGTCCAATCTGTCTGAATATTGCTTGGTTAAAAGGCTGGATAACAGGTAGAGCTTAAGATATCCTTTCACTAAAGACTACGTTACAATCTTCAACAAAATAAAGAGCTTCAAAATGATTCTCTTGACTTCTTTCCTGAACTTCGAGACTGTGCTGTTATGAGAACAATAGAATATATCTAGAGAATGACTCGGTACTATAATCAACAGCTTCGGACCCGACAGTTTAAAATAGGAGATCTCGTCCTTTGAAAGATAATTTTTAATCCAAAGGATTTAGTAGATGGACTTCTCGACCTATACCAGGAAGGACCTCTCATTATTCATGATATAGATCCTCTTGGCACATATAGACGGAAGAGATCGAAAGACAATTTAATTCCCCAAACATGGAATGTAGGGCATTTAAAGCAATACCATGTTACAAAGTGTTGTAGATATGAGTTTTTATATTGGTTAACAATGGTCGAGTAGTAACATGCTATAATTAAAGATTGAATATTTTTGATTTGTTAGCGATAGACGAGCAGTGCGATGTAATGATAAAGACCTAGAAGTGTCTAGTTTATTAGCCATGGCCGAATAGTACCATGTAATTGTTAGGTATGGCTGAGTAGTATCATGAAATTATTAAGGACAAGGCTGCCATTAGTTTTTCAAAGGGCATTCATGTAGGACTCGGTCCAGACAACCGAAGCATGTTGTCAAAGAGTTTGATGAAATAAAACTTTCGCCACAAGGCTTTCCTACTTTCATATTAATTTGTTTTCAATCTATGTTACTATTTTTGAAACTAGCACCAAAATCCAAAACGATGTTTCCTTTGATCACTGTAGTCGTAGTGAACTGCGACCTATTAAACAATGGCTTTGAGTCTTTTAACATTATAGGTTGTTCGAAGTCTTTGATCATAAAACCATTATGGTTATGGCCTTATATAGAAAAACTTCCATTTAGGGATGTATAGATATGAGATAATTACTCCTCGAAAGGTCGTATTTTTGCTTTACATTCCACGTAGTAAACCGATGGATTATCCCACGACGGGACATTATAGTAATTCAAAGGATGAGTCAATTTAATGAGCCAGTATGATTAACCAAACACTCGTAAGATTGAGAACAAGACTTCCTCGGGTAGAATTGCGCTTGCCTAGATTGAGAACTAGAACACATGTGGCCAACCACGTAAAATTCTTATGGATACAGACAAGTAATCCAAGGAGTAACACTCCAATAATAACTTGGATCAGTTACCCTAATTATAGCAAAAGTTAGTATGGACTGCATTACATAGGGCTATACTCATCCTTCCTATAACCCTAATTGATATGGCCCTTATGCTACAAAATACTCAAAGGAGGTTAGACATGAAATTCGTTGGACATCGATCAGTTTTAAAGTCATGGGAACTTGATATAGGCCGAGAGAAAGAACGATGATAGCGAAGTATGGAAGTATGATCTAATTCACCCAATAAAGACCAAAGTTCACTCTGTGTTCATCTATACAAAGTTAACTTTGGGAGATGCATGTCATATCATAATTTTTACTCAGTAATATTCATCTTTAGCTATATAAGCCAAAACCTGAAAGGAAGATACTAAGGTATTCGTTGCACATGAATACCAAAAGCTTCAACTCCTCGACCGAAGCCTAAAAGCTTTACTCTATATTTGAACTTCCATTATTACTTTGTCAATAAATACTTTGTACATCACCTCACATAGCTCCATTGGTATATTAGTCGAAGGTTAAGAATACATGGTGAAATAAATAATGTTCGAGGGCTAGATGCCTATGAGAATGGCCTAGGGGACTAAGGCTAGATGCAAAGCCCAAACTATAAACTAAAGTTAGGTCTACAATATAATGAAAACTGAAGACCACATATTTCACTCATATCGAAGCAAAATATTGTGGCTCAAGTGAAGTCTCCCCAAAAGTATATTCACAATACGAGCTCAACAGAGAGTAATGGTCCATATGCCGACCTTAATCCAAGAGTACAGGCCTTAAAGCGGGCCTCCAACTGGAAGAATAAGTCACAAGGCCCACTTCTCAATGAAAGGCAAAAGCATTAAGGCATACTATTGACGAAAACATCAAGGCTTGCTATTATACTGAGGCCACATGGTGCCTCCAGTTCATATACTGAGACCATGTAAGTGTCGCTACTTAAAGCAACGGCTCAAGGCAGCCATAACTGAGAGTAAAGGCCTAGAGTGCCTCATTCAGTATAAGAGATCGAATATCTTTATTCAAGGCCAAGAGGGTCTTAATGTATAACCAAGATCAATGGCTAAGATAGTCTAAAGATATATTAACGACTCAGATATCCCAAAGTTTACATAAAGTATAAGTATCAAGGCACCCATAGATATATATTGAAATGATAGGTCTTCAATCCGCGTTAATATGTGAGTAGCAGATGATGACTCATATTCAAATTTTAGCCTCAAATATAGGCCATGTTAGCAATTCAAGAGAGAAACTCCCCTCCAACTGCAGAGCTGTAAGATGTCTGTAAATACAAAGAACAGAACCCTATATACGGGAATGTTACTGACCTGATTAAAAGCGAATTGGCTGATTCAGATATCATCTATAGTCATATTTTAACTTTTGACTAAGCTTTTAGAGAGAACTCATTAATTGTGGACACAACCATCCAAGAGTAGTAAAGAAAATTCGGAAAATTGACTAAGTGATAAATAACTTCTCTATAGTGGACGTAAGGCCCGGCTCCCGAACCACTCTAAATCTTTTTGTTTTTTTTACTTTCCACCACTTTATTTTTCTAATACTTTTGGCCTAAGCACTCAACATTTGATCGATCTTCTACCTTTCACTACAGCTTTAGGAGTTAAGCTTTAGATCTCTTAGAGTGTTAGTAGGCAGGCCTGGCCCAAAGGCAAGGCAAGCAAAACCTTCGCCTAGGGCAACACCACCTGAGATGGTGAAGGGCAACAAAATGTCGTGGATGGTTTTCAAAAAATTGATCTAGTAGTGTAGTAGGGCAACAAATAAATAAAATAACCTGTAGTATAATGGTATAAATCCTTACTTACAACCTTGACAACCAAGGTTTAAGTCCTACCACTTACAACTTTTTTTCTTAATCTTTTTTTGCTCCATTTTTCCTGTAACTTTGTCTAGGGCATCCAGTATGGTAAGGCCGACACTGTTGGTAGTGATGAAAAATCACACCAATAATATTTGTGACTCATTTGCTTTGATTGCTGATGTGCACATACTTAGACCATTGTTGAGAATTTTATTGGTATTTCGATTGCTTTGTTGGTTTGGAGGAGAATTATCATAGAAATATGAATTTTGGTTGTTTGATCGTAATATTGGATAGGCTGAGTTCATTGGATTCTTTCCTCTTTGAATATCGAGTAATTTTTTGATTTAACTCGTATGAAATTTTTAGGAATGAAGGAGTAATGTAAGAATAGAGAAAAATGCGTTTGAAATTGTAAAGAAAATGAAATATAAAAAAAAAATAGACAACGATAACAATATTACAATTGCCTTATCCATCATTATTAATGCCGAATGAGCAGACAATTGTGATATTTTTAACTGTTGTGCATCGAGGTAGTCGACATTTTTATTGCCAGCTAACTAAATCGACATTGATAACGTCGGCTAACTCAATGACCATGGGCCGTCCAAGCAACCATCTGAATAACTTTATTGCTCAAAAGTGACTTATTTATTCCGTATCCAGAGCCTACTGGATGATCTTACAATCTTGTTGGAGAATGTCACTTAAGAAGCCAAAATTTTTGAACTTCGGGTTTCTATCCTTAAAATTCACCAAACGGACATACTCATAATAGGAAGAAGTTACGATGCGTTCCATCTTTTTTTTTTCCATTACTGTTCAAAACATGTCGGACGGGAATGGTAACGGGGCTAATGCCCCATTTTGAATTAGCCCCATTTTGATGAGTATTCTATGTTGGGAGTTTTAACTAATTTTAATTAGTAAATTTATAGTTTTAGAAATTTCTAAAATTAATAACTTGTGCAAATGAGGTTTGTTTCAAACGCGGTTGTTTGCGTTATGACCATATCAACGTGCTCTACATTATGAAGTTGGTTTGAATTGAATCCGAACAATTTATTAATTTATTTATTTTTGCAAATTATTGATATATATTATTTATTAAAAACAATAACTAATTAGTTAAATATAAATCAATTTTATTTTAAAGCATACATTTTAAATATTCCGTTCAAATTCTCCATTCAGTATATAAACACATTTCTTGTTCACTTGCTCAAATTCTCCGTTACTGTAGCATGCCCATAGTCACCATGCAAAAAAAATTAAAAAAAGATAATAAAAAATAAAATAGGATAGTACTGTAATACATAGTTGAGAGAGAGGACATAGGGTGACATATGAACGTGTTGAACACATCAAAGAACAAGAAGCACAAATTCCATGGCCAATGGGGCATAAAGCTCATTGTAATTAATAATCTAATCCTCAATCTGATCGTAACAATCAAAAAGCGGGATCATGTGGTCACCAGTACTAGGTTTATCCCAGATCTGTGGTCTTTTGCCCCCACCAGCAACCGCCTTTAATTATGATATGTTGACATATTTAACTTTTTCTACTCTTTTCTTTACCTACCTGCATACTAGTCTTTGCTTGTTAATTAAAAAAATATGTACTTTCCTCCATTATATATTCGGAATATAAGTTTGCAAAAATAATATTTCGCGTCACCCCATGTTGTTTTGAATTCTTTATAAGTTTATTAAGGACGTATCAATCAATGTAACATGAAACAGGACGCTATAAATTATCAAATGCTGTAATTATGAAATATATTAAAGGGGTTTGTTTCATTTGGATATTTGTAAACACAAATACAGTGAATAATTCTAATCAGATTATTTATGTGATAAATTGTGTATAAATATCCGGAGATCATTATTTACATGATAAATTGTTCTGATCATTGAAAAAAGGACGATTGTCATATGATTATCAATTTTTTTTGTCCGCCTTACCTCTATCAATTTTTACCTTGAACTATTTTATTTTAAAATCGTCGCTCGAATTTCCAATCATGCGAGATCACCATACCATGATAATAGCTGGTTATGATGGTTTAATTTATAATAGTGTGTGTGAGGATTTATTTGCATTAACGGGGATAAATTTCAAGAAAAAGTGGAACTATTCGAATTGAATGTGAAATAGTAGAAAAGAAATAAAGAAAATAAGGGTGCGTTCGCATAATTTGACTGGCTAGTTCAATTTTTCAAAGCATGAGAAAATTGGACTGTTTGACGATGACACGTCACGGCAACCGTTATTTTTATTCAATAGTTAAATTTTAAAATGGTGATATGATATAAATTTGAAATTAAACAATATATAACAATGCATAATAAATGACAAAAATTTATAGAATGTAAGAGTATTATTTTTAGTAAAAATAACAAAAAATATATATTAATTCTTAGGAGAGTTGTCATCTTCTTAGTAGTTGCAAACATTTAAAAAAAATTCATTACTCATTTTCAGTCTTGGTATTTTCTTTTTTGCGTTTTCTTACACATACTCGTATTATACATGTCTACTGTATATTTTTTTCCAGCCCCGGTGCATCAACATTTTTTTTTGTTGTATTTATTTTCTAACTTCATACTTTTCGCATTAATTTATGATTTAACACTAATTACTAACATTTATTTGCAAGTACTCAATACAATTTAAAAAAATACAAATACAAATACATAAAAACAAACATTCCCCTTTTATTGGCCCTTTCCCACTAGACAAACACATTCCTCTTTTGCCGAATTTTCCCCTCCCTTTTCCATTTAGAATACCACATTCACTTCACCAAAAAGGTATCCTAGCTTGGTAAACATAAAATCAAAATTACAGGGATAAAAATGTAAAATAATAAGAGACAAAAGGATATATTTATAGAATAATTATTTTAACAACATACTATTATTGGAAAAATACAAATGGTAGATTTATGATATGCTATAAAAAAAACAAGGCTATTGTCAACGACACTCCAATGTTGGATAGGAAGGTAATTTTTTTCATTATTCAAAAAATTGTTATAGGGTTCACCCAAAATTTTTGTCCCTCCTCCCCACTTAACAAAAAAAACCGTAAGTGCCCTCTATGTCGATGACCCCTTATTGTTTTTGATTTCGTTCCAATCATATCCCACTGAAAATGGTTTTCAGTAAACCATCTCGTTTTTCCCTTTGTTTTTTAATATGGTGGTGCTGAATTTTGCTTCATAGTTGTATTATGCAGTGAAGCCCCAATAAAAAAAAATTCTCTCGGTAGAGTCCCTCTAAAATTTGTCTTTCTTATTCAAAAATGGAGTCCCCATAAAAATGCCAAAAAAACAACATGATTGTCCAAATAAGAAAAATTAAACATTTTTTTAAAAATTAAAATTATGTGTACAACATCTTTTTAAACATGGATAATTAATTGATGTCAACAAAATTCAATCCAAAGACCTCTAGATAAATAATCTAGGGATCTATCACTATCCATAAGTTACCTTAATTTTATTTATATATATTTTTTAAGTCATGTTTAACTCACTAATTATTATGTGTATCATTATATAATCTTTATTATTTGTTATATAATTATTATTAAATTATATAATATTATTACTCCAATTGTTAGTAACATTATTATTGCTATATTATGATTTTAGTACATTATTTTAAAATAAGAAAAGCTAAATAATTTCAAAACTATTTATCTGAGGGCCATAACATTTAAAATTAATACATCACAAAAGTAGCCAAATTTAGAAATGTAATGATATAATATATATACTATTTGTGAATACAAATGGTAGACTAATAATATAGCATAAAAAACTAACATGATCACCTATAAAAATATTGTTAGTGAGTAAACTTTTGAATGTATTATGCAATGTGAAAATATATAATTTCAAAATATGTATTATTTTAAGTCATGTGTTTTTAGTAGTACTTTTTTAGTACCATTCTATAATAGTTTCTATTAATTATTTTATCCAAACAATTTATTATTACAATTATTAATAACATTATTTTTGTTGTATTATGATTTTAACAAATTATTTTCCCTCGATGCTTGATGTCCAATAATTAAATGCGAGTTAGTGGATGTCTCATTTTATAACATAAAGTAAAATAAACGTTATAAACATCACAGTTTGCTTCATATATGTAAGCATACTGTTAGTTTTATCCACACAATATTATATTCGATTCTTATGGGCACTTGATTTGTTGGTCAGATTTTGAAGCTAGATTCTATGGTAATGTAGGTAAGACTTCATGCTACGTGCCCATCCCGAACCACGCTCAAATGGAAGCCTTGTCCGCTAGGTAGATGATGATGGTTTACATAAATCATTATGGTCAAATTTAAATTCAATAATATAATTATTTTCTATAGAACACAAATAGTGGATTATAAATAATATCTTCTGAAAAAATGGTTTTTATGTGCAAATCTCTTTTCAAGTATATTATCACAAATGAAATTTGATATTTAGTGAAAATTATTTTTGTTTTTAAATCCTTATATTATTTTAAATCATGTAAATTTTCAATATTTATTGTAAGCACCATTTTATAACAATTATAGTTATTATATTTGTTATTAGTTTATTGAATAACATTATTATTGTAATTATTAATAATAATATTTTAATTATATTATGATGTCAAGATTTTAACACATTATTTGAATAAGTAAGCATAATCAAACCATTTGAAAATCATTTACCTTTCTATCATAGTATTAGAAATCAATCTTATTGCAAGCAAAGTCAAACATACAAAATTTAATCATAAATCAATTATTTGTGAAATTGGAATGGTGGATTAATTGTACACTGTGAAATGAACCAAAATAAAATTTTGTTGAAATTTTTGTAAAATATTTTGTTAGAAAATAAAATTTGTGATGCAATGTGAACAATTTTGATTATATTATTTTAAGTCATGTGTGTTTTGTATTTACTACTAATATCACACTAAATAGTTATTGTAATTGTTCATTATATCATTATTATTAACTAATTCACTATCTTTGGAAATGTAATTAGTAATGACATTTTTTAAAATATTACGTTGGTTTCAACATAATTCTTTCTTAAATCGACAAATTAATTCAAATCGATGCCAACGATTCTGATAGCTAGAACTAAATTTATCGCAATGGTGGTCAAATTTTAATTCCAATAATATATTTATTACTTGCATAATATAAATGATGAATTACTCGTATAATATAAAAATGATATAATTAGTTGTATGTATATAAGAATTTAATTCTAATATATGTTTATTTTAGGAAATAGGGTAATCTTCCAACGGAGGAGATCAAGTACTCATATAATTTGTTCTATACTTGAAAAAGGAGCTAATAAAATGCTTGGTAGGTGGAAAAAACCTCATACAAAGAAGAAAAAAGAAAACAATCCTTCCATATCCTAAGAGTTAAAAGGAATAATAAAATAAAGCATTGAAAGAAACGGGAGGACCACTCAAAATATCAATAAAAATCTACAACGCCTAATGAAGGATAAGAAGAACAACAAAAGCTTGAAGCACCACTGCCTCTTTAAAACACCCAGGTCCATAAGTAAGCATAGAGCGCATGATAGGCCCATAAAGGGAAATCAATCACAAAAATCCAACATCCACCTTCCCATGGTCGACCCAAGGGTATTTAATGCCTTAGATGAGTTTTATGTTTTCACTTCTTTTGCCCAATTTCTTAACAACAATAATTGTAGTTGTAAAAAATAAAATAAAATTCTTTCATATATTAAGAGATGATCACAAAATATTAGCTAACTAAGTCGTTTAGAATACATACTAAAAATTTAAACTTTGACATGATATTATAACATATAACTACAATTAAGGAAATAACTTCTCGCATTTTGAAGCAAACTCATATATTATCTCTTTATTGTCACGCATATCCATGTAATCATTTTCAATTGAAGTTATAACTAAACTGCTCAAACTTTATTGCAACACAGTAATCTGTAAATATGTTTAATCAATTTCAATTTTGAAAAACTTCTTTCCGTCAAAGCAACTGTAACTTGAATAGTCAATAAAATATGACAAGTAGCCCAAACATTTAAACATTCACTTACATCCCGATAAAACCTCAAAAAATAAATTATATCAAAGGATTTTGTAGATTTTGATGATGGAATCCCCTTTAACTGTCGAAGCTCATAGAATAATTCTTTACCATAAATATCTTTCTCTTTCTTATGTTCCAAAAAACATTCTAATTTCATTCAATGGTTCTTCAACTCGCCATCATCGATATTTTTAAACTTCAAATTTAGAAAGAAACCAAATTCCCTTCGTAAAGCTAAAATTGCTCAAATAAGTCTCTAAGTGAAATCTATTATATGAAGAAAATAATCAACTCTAAAATTATTTTTGAGAGATTGCGAATCATTATTTTCTTCAATATCTTCAATAATTTTTTTTTCTATGCACAAATCTCTTTTCCAAAAAGATCAGATCAATACCAACTTCCTTTGCAATTTCTTTAGGGTGCTTTCGCAGACAGCTTCGGTTAAAGGTTAGTGGTTAAGAGTTAGATGTTAGAGTGTTCGCGGACAACTTTTTTGATTAGAGGTTTATTAGAGGTTGATTAGTGGTTAGGTTAGAGTGTTCGCACAAAACAATCTACTATTATGGACAGAGCCAAGACATTACGAAACTAGATGTTAAATCAAAATTAATAGCAGCAAGAATATTTTGTGTTGGAAACTTCTTTCTACCTATATATGTCGGTGATTCTTCTTTACTAACCCTTACGGGAGCATGTGTTCCGTACTATTATCCCGCCTTTTGGCAAGGCCGAGATATCAAAGAACTGATTACAAGCTCACGATTGAACGTCCTGGATGTCCAGTATACATAGGCTCGCTATGGATAACGACGGATTTTGTCCGAGTCCGGATCGGGCTATAATTAACAAGACATGACAAACTAAGCCATGTAAGCCCGCATTCCAAATTTCAAGTCAATCCGAGTTCGTACGCTCAAGTTATAATCGATGCGAATTGAAGGTGATAACCCCGTTTTCGTATCCATCACCATCGCATCCATCAGGTGCCACAGGTCGTTGTTTCGTATCCATGAAGTAACTACCTCCTTTCGTCTCCATCCTCCTTTGTTCATTCGAATCCATCACCAAGCAAGGTCTTGTATCCATTAGTGAGCCCTATTTCGTATCCATCCACTTCGCATCGATCCAGTTCGAATCCGTCTACAGAGCGTGCATTACGTATTGATCGGCTAAGGCCTCCTTCGCATCCACCAAATATCTACCTGGTTCGTATCCATCGAGGAAAGTCCTTTTTCGTAACCATCAGCCTTCGTCACTTCGTATCCATCGATGTTTCTGCTGCTCGAATCCATCGAGTTAACACTGCTTCGTGTCCATCAACACGAATTGGATAACGGCACTCGATACAAACAAGGCGAGAACCATGGATGCGACACGGTCAAACTGGAGAGAAAAGTGGGTCAGTTCGAAATACGCGTGCCACATCATCGCAGAGACACGTGCAACCATCGATACGAGTGCATCGATTCGAAGCTATGGAGTCGAACCAACAACCATCCAAGAAATCTCCACTCGTATCGATCATATCTCAAGATCCACTGATCCAAATGCTATGAAATTTTCAGAAAAGATTACATACGAGCCAAGGAACGTTCACACCAAATTTAGCTCCATCGGACATGATCTTGATCGATACGAAATGATTTCGTATCGATCACAGATCGAGTCGAAACTTTCTGGAATTGGTCGTGTGGGCCCCCTCACATGCCAGAGCGAATCTCCCGAAGTTTGAGCGAAGTCTCAGCCTCCTACGCCTATAAATAGAGCCCCAGAGCCTACAAAAGAAGGGTCTTTTTTGATTCTGAAGCGCCGAGACTCTACCGAATCAAGACTTACATCATATTATTGCTGTTGAATTCGAATTCCAAGTTGTATTTGGCTGTTGTTTGCTGTAATCACTTGTAACCGTTGAAAGAGAATGAATAAAGTTGCAAAAACTTCATAGTGGACGTTGGCAACACTCCGAACCACTCTAAATAGCTTCTCTGCGCATTTACTTTACTGTTGTTTGGAGTGTTTGTTAGATAGTCTTCATTTTAAAATTTATATTCTTCACTGTTATCTCTTCAAAAACTTTCGAAGAGTGTTGTGCCCAAATTTGGTATAAACACTTTGGTGCTTTCACTGAGAAAACCCAGATTTTCTCCTGCTCGTTGGATCTGTCGTCGATACAGGATTGCATAAATCTAAGAGAGAGATCCAGATCACTAATTTGAGTTCCTTCCCTTCTATTCAGATTTTCATAAAGTCTAGGAAAGGAGTTCAACCCCCAAGATGGTTAGCACAAGGACCACCTCCAACGCTGTCAATCAAGAAGACCAGGATAGACAGAATCCCGCACTACTATCTCCCTCTAACCAAGACGTTACCGGGCACTCGGAACCATCATGTCCAGTTACCCAACAAGAGTTCCAGCTGCTGCTTCAAGAGCTGACCCAAAGTCGGCAACAACTAACAGAACAGCTACGCGCTAACGCCGAGCTGACCAACCAGCTGAATCGCCAGAAGCAGAGGAGATCTAAGAGAGATCATGCTTCTCACTCCTCCAGCGAAATTTCTTCCTCTTCTGATTATCATCATCGATCTCCGCGACCCTGGTTAGATGGGAATCACATACAAACTGCTGGATATCAACCGGTAATGACCGATGGACAGCTAAGATTTGGTCCATCAGCCAGTTTCCAAACCGGACCCTCCTCCCGCGGAGGTACCACTCTTCACTACACCACGGACAACCAAGCTGCGGTTGCCGCGATTGAACCAGGGGTCGATGCCCAAAATCGGTCAAACTTGGAACGTCATTAGCATGGATGTACTCCTGAACTGTACGTCCCAGAAGACTATGAGCCGAGAAGGCGAGACGCGGACCATCGACAGCATCCGGTCCAACCTCATAATGTGGGACCCAACCACATTTTGGCACAGCACACACAGAACGTACAAGTGCCGGATCTCCCGACCATGATACGTCAGATGATCCGTGAGAGCCAGGGTCTCATAAATGACAACTGGGGAATCTCCCGAAGTCACACTCCTTTTACAGACGATATACTTACCGCTGAACCCCCTCGGCTATTCAGGATGTTGACTCTACCCATGTACGAGGAAAACTCCGACCCCAACCAACATATTCTGAAATATGAATGGTCGATGAGTGCTGCTAGAGCTGAAGATGCAGTGAAGTGTCGTAGTTTTCCCATTTCCTTGGAGGGCATCGGTACCATGTGGTTCACCCGACTGCCACCTCGATCCATTTCCTCCTTCGACCAGTTAGCCACTAAATTTGCTGAACAATTCCGCATGCACGTCGCAAGGCCAAAAGATGTCAACACTCTGTCTAACGTTACCTAAGCTCTAGAGAGACGCTTAGACACTACTTAGAGAGATTCCATGCTGCATGTGCGGAAATCGACAATCCGAATGATAACTCCATTCTTATGGCGTTGACTAAGGGGATTGACCCCGATTTCGAGTTTGGCAACTGGTTGGCTGGAAAACCACCTGCATCATTGGACCATTTCTACGCCAAGGCGACTCAATTCCTGAGAAGGGAAGATGCGAAATAGTCTAGGAAGCAGACTGATGCAGGGCCAAGCACGGAAGGGATCCAAAGCAATGTCGCGATCAAACAATCCGATGAGAGTTTCGAAAAAGTTCAGTTGAACGTTCATAACAAACAAACTCAGTGGAGGGAGATGTGAATCAAAATAGAAGGCGAGATCATAATCGTGGCCCACAGCGCAAGAATCCTATGTTTGACAATTACACTCCTTTGAATACATCACTGGAGAACTTTTATTTACAAACCTGTAATACAATTCAATACAAAAAACCTGCACCAAAACCGTTGTCGGAAAGGCAAATCTAGACGGGAAAATTTTGCAGGTTTCATGAAAGCTACGGGCATAATACGAATGAATTTCATCACTTGCAAGATCTCGTAGAAAAATTGATTAGAGAAAGGAAGCTGGAACAGTTTGTGCGGGCGTCACAGCCTGGAGGAGCGGGCCCATCAAATCAAAATAATGAACCCGATTGACCGAGATAGGAGGACTCTACCTGTCCCGGTGGGAGATTAGTGATAAACGCCGTCAGTGGTGGACCCACTTTATTAGGAGCCTGGAACGATGAGGATCTTCGTCACTGTTACACATGACAGACTTTATTTAGTCTATGAATACTTTGCAATTTTATTTGCATTTTGAAGTTTGAATTTGTAATAAGGCACTGATTTTGCCATGTTTTTCCGTTCCAGCAATAAATTACCATCTCTTCAAGCTAGAGCTGTGATTCACCGAATGCGACATTCAACAATCACGACGCACAAAGAGCTAAGTTCTATCACACGATGGAATTTATTAAAATAGTGAGTGACTGTGATACGACCGGCCACTCACTAAGTGAAACCTCAGCTCGGAGGCAAGCCGTCACATTAAAGGATGAACTGGACCGACACACGACAGTCCTATAACTAACTTCAAATTCCTAGAGTGCAAATTGGAGTATAAACATCAATTCTAGGTCCCCAGAGTGCGGATCGGAGTATAAAAACCAACTCCAAATTCCCAGAGTGCGAATTGGAGTATAAACATCAACTCTAGGTCCCCAGAGTGCGGACCGGGGTATAAAAACCAACTCCAAATTCTCAGAGTGCGAATTGGAGTATAAACATCAACTCTAGGTTCCCAGAGTGCGAACCGGAGTATAAACACTAACTCCAAATTCCCAGAGTGCGAATTGGAGTATAAACATCAACTCTAGGTTCCCAAAGTGCGAACGAGAGTATAAACACTTACTCCAAATTCCCATAGTGCGAATTGGAGTATAAACATCAACTCTAGGTTCCCAGAGTGCGAACCGAAGCATAGACACTAACTCCAAACTCCCAGAGCGCGAGTTGGAGTATAAACATATAAATGCGGTTCCGAAGAGGGTGGACCCGTCCGCTTAACGACTTCGGCCGTATCCTAACCAAGTTTGAGGAGGATGGACCCGCCCGTCTAACGACCTCGCTTGTTAACTCAAGGTGGATGTGATCCGACCATCCACGATCCCGATAAATCTGTCATTCCCAGAGTGTGAACGAATTCCTAAAAAGCCTAAACAGATGTGACTGCTATCGGCTAACTTCAAGTTCCCAGAGCGTGAATTGGAGTATAAACATCAATTCCAGGTTCCCGGAGTGTGAACCGAAATATAAATGCTAACTCCAAGTTCCCAGAGCGTGAAGTGGAGTATAAACATCAATTCCAGGTTCCCGGAGTGCGAACCGAAATATAAATACTAACTCCAAACTCCAAGAGTGTGAATTAGAGTACAAATACCAAGTCAAAGTTCTTGGAGTGCGAACTGTGCTACAAACATCGATAACTCTTGAATTCCCAGAGTGCGAACCAGATTATTGATCACAGATGATCCTAAGTCCCCGGAGTGTGGACATGTGCTCAAGATTTGCAATAGGTGCGATTGACCACCGAAATACAAGTGCTGGTCCCTGGAACTGGGGGCAAAGCTTAAGTGTTAATCACTAACCGAAGCGATACAATGTCCAAAATTCAACTCATTCATCAATTGCGACTTGTGATCAAGATTTTCAGACTTGGCAAATAAAATGAGCTCAACTTGAAGGTAAAAACACCACAAGTGCACTGAACTGAAATTCAAATACTGCAAACACTTAAGCACAAGAGAAATAAAAATTGATGCAAAGAAACAAAATTTCATTTCAACTAGCTATATGTGAAGATTCATGTACAAGTTATTCCAAAAATTTCTACTAGCGAGGGGCCGAGCCTGCATCTATACACAGCCTATAAGAAGAAAGACAAAAGCACACTCCTAACTGCCAAAAATGCGCCAAAGGGGGACTTATCTACTTTTTCTTCTTCAGCCTTCTCTTCGAGGCGGAACTGCTGGAACCGCTAGCAGTTTTTCGCTTCGAACCTTTACCCTATGGCGAATCATCCCCTGAAGAAGGCATGATATCAACGTCTTCCTCCGAACTCGAGTCTATAGGGATGCTCTCTTCCGGAGGAGTCGGGGGAACTTGATCTGCAACCGGGAGTGGAGTGGACACTCTAGTATCAACCAGTGTCCCCCCAGATGATATCATCACAAGTGGAGTCGGACCTGGCGCCGTCACTCCACTCTTAGAATCATCGCCACGAGCCGCCGCCTCCATCTCAGCGTTAATTTCGACCAAAATCATTGCTTCACGAGCGACACGGGCTTCACGGTAGGCAGTGGTGGACTATGACGGAGCAATGGAAGCAAGTGGGAACGCGCCAAGAACAAATGGCATGTCCGCAAAAGGATCGCTGCTTTGACCTAGGAGCTCGTTCATCATCTGCTCGTCCAAAGACAGCGAGCTCCCCTGTGTCATCTCCGTCGACGCGACCGCAGTCGTGGTAATCGCCTCAGTAATAACGGCCTCCTGCACTTGATATGATTCTTGGCTTGCAGGAGGCACTGTCAATGTAACGTCGCTCACTGGACAAGAAAGAAAAGAAGTTGTCAGAACACACTTCAAAAACAAGCCCTTCACTTCAAATACACATGAAATTTGTTCAGAGTACCTTCCTCAACTTGGCTTGTGGCCGGTTAAACAGCTTCCGAAGGGTGTTCCTTTATAGGAGATAAGTGTTGTTATTCCGGGTCATAGCCTGGGACCGGCTGCGGCTCAATCATTGGCGTCGACTCGCATCCAGATGAAGTAATCATCTCAGGACTTGTAGCTTGGTGTGCGATGCCAGAGCCCTCACCAATTTCTAAGTACTGGGTACCTAATCTCTCTCTTTCATGAGAAATCATAGAGTCTTGGAGAACTTTCTTTTCATCTTCGCTTAAAATACGGTTCTCCAGCTCGAATTCGTCAAGGGCACCACCCGACAGCACCGCCTTCTCTTCCTCGATCACCAAGTTCCAGGCATTGTATAAATGTGTCGAGTAATCATCAAGCCAAGCCAGATTCTTGTGTCTCAACACATTGGCGTTATAAGTAATGAGAAGCTCTTCTATCTCCGTCTCGAGCTTGATCTCTGCCTGTCGAACTTTCTCATCAACTCCGGCTTCCACCTCGCGGACCTTTTCCACGGCTGCATCTCTTTCCCTCCGAAACTCCACCGCCTGATCGCACGCTTCCTGTGCGGAAATGTTAGCGACGTCCCTCTCCTTCATGATCTTTGAGACTTTGGCCTTAAGCTCGTTTAACTCCTTCAGGGCCGCATCCCGCTCAGTGGTTACGATGGTGTTCCGGTGGTCCATGTCCTCCACCGTGACATAATGCTCACGCTTCATCCTTTCCATCGCCGCCTGGGCCTCATCGGCTTTTTTAAGGGCCTTGATTTCTGATTTGTGAGAAGACTCGGCCTCGCTGTTGAGCGCCTGAATAATTCGGTCTTTTTGGCCAAGTTCTTTTTCCAGCTTCTGGATCATTACCTTTCGGTCGAAGGCCACATTTGACGCCTTTTTCGCTGTTTTCGACCATTCCTGATACTGGAAAAATATATCGGCAATATAATCATGCAGGTTTGACCGACACTGGTAGCCTTTTGAAACGTGGAGGGAAGACAAACCCATCAAAGCAAATGTTAGGAAAATCTTTCTTCGGCTGAGCAAGCCTCGCTGCTCCTTCCCCGAAGGTTCGGTCATTGTTTGCTCTATTATTGTGGAGGCCATAATCTCAGTCCTACGGTGGGTCTCGGACCTTGACAATTGGGAGGACAACTTGTGTCGCGGAGCTTCTGAAGGTCGTGAGGCGTGGGCAAGAGGCTGTGCAGAGACTCTAGGAGGGGGTGTGCGAGATCGAGAACGATGTACATATTCCCTATCCCTGTCAGTCCATTCTTGGCCGGAATACCCTTGATCATACTCCCGATCTCCTTCCCTCCTACGCGAATCATAATAGGATGAAGATCGATGTTTGTGGCGCATGCTGCCAAGCATCGAGCCGTGACTAGACATGGTATCTGCGAGTCAAAACGGAGACAAAAGTTAGTAATCTCTCACAGTGAACATATTACATTCAGAAATCGTGTAGTGCTGTGAAGTATGAATGTATGTGCAACCCCCCGACCAACCGGATGTGTCAACCGAGCTAGTGGGCAGAGACTCGGTTAAAACTAAGGCTTGCTGGAGTTCATCCAATTCGGCATCATGATGTAGGGACACGTCATCCGGAATTGGAAGATCGGCGAGCCCTTCAAAAAGATTCTCTGTTCTTAGGGGAGACATCTCCGAAATTCTAATTCTAGAGGAGGGCCGGGACATGACAACAGATTTCCATCTTCCCTTTTTAGATGGCTTAAAAACGGCTGCCTTGCCTTTTCTCTGCTCTTCGATATCCTGGGCTACATCCGTAGGTTCGCCTAATGGTTCCTCATCGTTGTGAGTCTTTTCGGAGTCAGCAACTCGTTCCTTCGAGGCAGTTCTTAATGCACCATCGAGCATTATACTTTGTCTTCGTTCAATCAACCCAAGAGCCCTTAGATTCCTGTCCATCAAGAGCAAATCGTTATTCCTCACTTCGCTTGGGATTTCTTGGAGAACCCAAACTATCTCCTTAAAATATCTACCTTCAGGTCACTGAATTATTGCTGTAAAAAAAAGATGTAAGCTCGACTTCGTTTATGGCTGTCTTATCAATTATCCCAGAAGATGACAATACTCACGTCTAAATAGCCATCGCCTAGCAAATCTTGGAGGATATCGAACGTAGAACCACTCCGTCTTGAAGTAGCTTGGTCTAGTCCAAGACCCTGTGGCCACCTGACTGTTTCTTACTGCCTCCAGGAATGTGAAGGATGGGCTATCTGTTCGACTTTTGAAGTTGAATAAGTATCTGACCTCAATCGGGAGCGGCGGTCGATAGAGATGCTCCATAAATGCAATGAACAAGCTATTGAGTAAAGCGATCCATTTGGGTGTAGCTGAGATGGGGCGATCCCTATAAAGGACAGCACTTCTCTTGTATACTGATTGAACGGGGGGAGCGCCCCAGCTGCGCACGCATGTCGGTTGAAAGCGGTGTACCCCTCCGGTGGATTATGCGGTCTATCGCTTAGTCCTGGCAATAATACGTCGTTCATCGACAGACCATGCCTTAATCATATTCTTCCTAGCATGTCTTTCGAAATATTGGACGGAGCAGAGTCTGATGGGTTACTGATGAAGGATGCGTTAGGTAACTCATCTGGGGCTGGACCGATGACTTTGGCCTCGATGTCCGGTATTTCAAGTCTGGGAGGAGTCGAACTCTGAGTTTCTTGAGGCTGCGAGCTTGAAGTTTCCATAACTAGCTAACTCACGAGAAATCATCATTAGACGCTAAAGAGCCCGTATGTACCCTTCGTGTAGAGTGTGTGTTATGCAGTGCAGTGCTATTGATTACTTGAAAAGATTATGCAGAGTTAAAGAAAATATGAAAACGACAAAGCTTCGAAGTCCAGTTATAATGACCATCATCGCTGACCGTCACAACCATACTATTAAAATGTCGGTGAACGATTTGAGTTAAAGTTCATCATCGTGTCATTAAGTTACAGTTCCATCAACGAGCTTCGAAAGGCAGTTAAGTATGCAGTTTGACAGTCAAGTTCAGTTATGCAAGAATGAAGCTCGTCGGAGTCATGCTATCAAGAGTTCAAAGTTTCGTATCCATCAAAGATACACGTTCGAATCGATCACATGAAGCTTGTTCGAATCCATCAGAAATACATGTTCGTATCGATCCCAGGGGCATGTTTCGAATCGATCGTCAAGGGTCGAGTTCGTACCGATCAAAAAAGGATGACTTCGAATCAATCCTTGATTGCCTGGTTCATACCGATCAGGAAGGCCTCAGCTAAACATCGATAACGTTCGATTCGATACTTTTCGTATCGAACATAAAAGTAAAATTGGCATCGACCTAAAGCTGAGGACTTCGAAACGACCAATTACTTATTTTTCGTAATGATCATTTCGTGTCGATACGATCCACTACCATCATAATCGGTACGAACTGCATCATCTCCATTAGAATATTCTAGGGACCGATGCGAAATCCAAGGAGAAATATCATCGCCTTCATCATTCGAACGCAAGCCCCCAGATCGATCTATTTCTTGTCTTTTCCACTCTTTCTTCTCCAATTTACAGGAGCACCGCCATGGCCATTCACGACCGAGATTTGACCCAGATCTGGTTTTACCAATTGCCAGAATGGATAATTGATGAAGGAGTGGATCTGAGATAACTTCGTCGTTTGTATTCGTGATTGATTACCTAATTTAGAATTGGAATTCGAAGATTTGAAGGGTTGAATTTGATCGAGTCGAAAGCACGACACAGTTCTCTTCTCTCAGGTTTCTGGATCGATGCAAAGGTTAAAGGCGACAGTAAAAAGGTAAAAAGTGAAAATGGATGAAGTCCAGAGTATTTTATAGAGCCCAGAGAGAAACGGGTCGATTCGCCTCCCAGTCCACGTGACCGATCGCAACCGATCAACCCACGGATTGAGTCTAATGCCCTGTTCGTATCTATCTGATCAAAAATTTCCATCTTCGAAATGGACAGTGAATCCATCGATACGAAGCACACAGCCAAGCCGACCGAAGATGATGAAGCCCATCGACTCGAAGCCATTGTTCGCATCAACGAGTTCGCAACTCCATCCACTGCCCATCGATACGAACAGCGATTTCGTATCCATCATAACTTATACATTGACATCGATACGAATTGTGAATCGCCTATTCGTGACAAACAACAGGGTTCATGGATACGAAAAGAGTGATGAACGTCCATCACTGCTGAACATATCGATGTGAGAACAATTTTTCAAACTTCTATGTCGATCCAGGAGAGGAACGATACGAAGGAACGCTAAAAAACAACTGTCAATCGTTGTTGCAACTCAAATTTCACATCGGTTCAGGAGAGGATCGACACGAAATTCGATACAAGAAAACTGATGACGACTCGTGAGCGTGCAACGTTAACGAGAGTCAGATTAACATATGTGCATATGTCAGAACGATATCCCATTTCAGCATTAACAGGAATTGGGTATTCATTTAATAACGGTTATGGCTACAAACAGATAAGCACTATCATACAGCAATTAATTATAGCAACGCAAGGTTACAACCTTCGACAAAAGAGCAATGACTGTTCAGAGTGAAGACTGCAGCTTTTCAAAGCATGTCATGTTTCCACAAGACGTACTTTGGGGGGCAAATGTTATCCCACCTTTTGGCAAGGCCGAGATATCAAAGAACTGATTACAAGCTCAAGATTGAACGTCCTGGATGTCCAGTATACACAGGCTTGCTATGGATATCGATGGATTTTGTCTAAGTCCGGATCGGGCTATAATTAACAACACATGACAAACTAAGCCATGAAAGCCCGCATTCCAAATTTCAAGTCAATCCGAGTTCGTACGCTCAAGTTATGATCGATGCGAATTGAAGGTGATAACCCCGTTTTCGTATCCATCACATTCGCATCCATCCGCTGCCATGGGTCGTTATTTCATATCCATGAAGTAACTACCTCCTTTCGTATCCATCCTCCTTTGTTCGTTCGAATCCATCACCAAGCAAGGTTTCATATCCATTAGTGAGCCCTATTTCGTATCCATCCACTTCGCATCGATCCAGTTCGAATCCGTTTACAGAGCGTCATTACGTATTGATCGGCTAAGGCCTCCTTCGCATCCATCAAAGATCTACCTTGTTCGTATCCATCGAGGAAAGTCCTTTTTCATAACCATCAGCCTTCGTCACTTCGTATCCATCGATGTTGCTGTTGCTCGAATCCATCGAGTTAACAATGCTTCGTGTCCATCAACACGAATTGGATAACGACATCTGATACAAGCAAGGCGAGAACCATGGATGCGACATGGTCAAACCGGAGAAAAAGGTGGATCGGTTCGAAATACGCGCGCCACATCATCTCAGAGACACATGCAACCATCGATATGAGCGCATCGATTCGAAGCTATGGCGTCGAACCAAACATCCATCCGAGAAATCTCCACTCGTATCGATCATATCTCAAGATCCACCGATCCAAATGCTATGAAATTTTCAAAGAAGATTACATACGAGTCAAGGAACGTTCATACCAAATTTCAGCTCCATCGGACATGATCTTGATCGATACGAAATGATTTCGTATCGATCACAGATCGGGTCGAAACTTTCTGGAATTGGTCGTGTAGGCCCCTCACATGCCTGAGCGAATCTCCTGAAGTTTGAGCGAAGTCTCAGCCTCCTACGCCTATAAATAGAGCTCCAGAGCCTGTAGAAAAAGGATCTTTTTTGATTCTGAAGCGTCGAGACACTGCCGAATCAAGACTTACATCATATTATTGCTGTTGAATTCGAATTCCAAGTTGTATTTTGCTGTAATCATTTGTAATCGTTGAAAGAGAATCAATAAAGTTGCAAAAACTTCATAGTGGACGTAGGCAACACGCCGAACCACTCTAAATCGCTTGTATGCGCATTTACTTTCCTGTTGTTTGGAGTTTTTGTTAGATAATCTTCATTTTAAAATTTATATTCTTCACTGTTATCTCTTCAAAAACTTCCGAAGAGTGTTGTGCCCAATTTTGGTATAAACACGTACATAACTCAAACAGCATTTTGGAAGAAAAAAAAAATACATCATGTATCATACCTAAGTTCATCAAGAATCTCATTGAAAAATCTACGACTTTAATATTATCTTTAGCCAAAAGCAAGGACACATGCAAAACTTGGAAATACATAAACTAACTGTGCTAATGGATCGATTAAATTTTCATCTATTAACTTTTATGATGCTTCATGACTTAACTTGTAACAAAACATTCCAATCATTTCAAAAATACTTATGTAACGACCCGGTATTTCGTGCCATTCGCATGGATCTTCAAGCGAAGCTCCAAACTTCAAAGGTGATTCTCAAATACTTTGACACTCAGTCTGACCCGGGCATAAAGCAAAACACAAAACACTCAAGTCAGGATTAACATTCTTATATCAATAAATCCAACTCAAGTGAAATATCAACTGAAATACAAGTAACTCAAAAGATGTTCGAGATACCCATCCTCTAAGGATCCGTGGAACTATCTACTATGTAATACAATACGCCATTATAATATGTCTATAGTAAAGTAAAAGTATTAAAATGGCGTTAAGGCGTTATCCATATCCCCCTTAACACATTTTATATATTCCCATAGTCTATACAGTACCGTAATCCCCTCCGTAAATTGGAGGTCGTCAGAGGGCACTCCATAAGTATGGTACAAAACAAACTCATAGTGGGCTCGATATGGAAGGTGACATAGCACAACTAGGCAATGCCATGGTAGATATACCAATTACACTTCTGTCCTGGTGGTAATGCATAGCCGCAACTACCACCCACCTTGAACTACACTCCCAAATCCAAGGGTGTACCCAAATCAATCACAAAATAATAGAATGGTATCGAAGAAGTGTGTCCAATCGGAGGAGCCACCTCACTTGGAACATCAACTACTCATGTTTTAGCCACCATAATCTAACTCACGGGAGTCTGGTCAATGTATATACCTCATATAGAATCATCACCAACCATCCTACTTCATTCTAGAATCTCCACCGCGTACACAATTGTTAAAATGGTTTTTGGTATTGGCAGAGAGTATGACAATATGTGATCCCGGTCTTTAACAACCAAACGTTATTATAACACCGCGGTCATTTTATTTCATATAGTTTATACTTCGTATCCAAATATCATATCTATTTCGAAACCACATCAATACGAAGTCATTATTCGCTTAAAATATGTTCATTTCAAAACCATAGTACTTTCAAAGTTATAACACTTTCGAAACCACAACACTTAAAATTATAACACTTTGGGAATCATATCACTTTGAAATCATAACATTTTCCTCTAAATAGTTTAGATATTAATAATAGTAGATATAGTAAAATATTTTATATAATAGAATAGTTTATATTTAAATAGTTTATATAATAAAATAATCAGTATATTAAAATAGTTAGAATTAAAATAGTTTATAAATTAAAATAATCAGTATATTAAAATAGTTAAAAATTAAAAATAGTTTATATTAAATAATATATAAAGTAAAATATTAAAATAGTTTTAAATATATTTTAAAATATTTTATATAATAAAATAGTTTCCTAAAATTTCATACATCGATTCAAATCAACTCAAATTCCAAAATTCAAATTTAAATTAAATCTCAGTTCATCCATTTCAATTCATATCTCAATAAACCATTTTATATCAATATCAAATATAGATATAAACTACAATTTAAACCATTTCGATTTTAATAGATTTTAAAGCTTTAAATATTCAACATTTACAATAACTAAATTTGGTAAATTCATTTATATTTCAAACTCAACTTTATTATTATTTAGCTTGAAATATTCACTTAATCAATTCAATAACATTTAAATAAAATCTAATTAAAATTAAACTAAATATCCGATTTTGAAAATATTCATTTAATCAACTTCACTCAAAATCAAGTTATAAATCATATCTTTAAAATCTTAAATTCAATAAGTTTCAAATCGATTTAATTAAATATAATCATTAAAAGAATACGATTTCAAATCAATTTAAATTTATCTTCCCAACCTTAATTTATTAAAATTATATAAAATCTACTTCTAAAATAAAATTTTAAATAAATATTTAAACATAATGTTTACTAATTAAATTAAAATTTATTAAATTAAATTTTATTTATTAAACTTATTTTATATTAAAACTTAATTTATACATATTTGAAAATAGTCAAATTATAAGTATATTCTTAAAATTTATAATTTCAAAACTAACTTATAATTTTAAACTTTTCAAATCATATAACTTTTAAATTAAAAAATTTAAACATATATAAAATAACATTTATATCTATTTTATTTAAAAATCAATATATATATATAAAACCATATATATTTTCTTTTTAAACCTTGGAAACCATTTCAATATATATATATATATATAGACCAACTGTGTGTAGATAACTTTCTATCCTATGGTCATGTGATATAGATATTTATCATTTCAATCCGCAATTTAAATATCTACGGGTATATATCTTTTCAACCCGCAATCCCAAATTCAGTGTCGGTGAAAATCCAATGGGTTTATCATTTCAACACATAATAATTTCCTCCTATTCTGCAAGATCGTTCAGGTATGTATCATTTCAACCCATAGGGAATTCTATACTAACAAGGAACGTGCAGAGTAAGAACAATAATAATAATAATATAACATAATAACAACAGGCATATATCATCAATAACAGATAAAATATAAATAAAAAACCATGATGTCAGATGTCATAGATGAACAATTACAGATAATGGCATATATATGTGGCAAATAATTAACAGCAGCATATTTCAATTATCGTTTCGAATGAAATCAAATCTAATAAATATAAGAACGTTAATCGTGAGTGATTGCTCACCTTTAGAGGCTATAGAGATAAGAAGATGATACAGAAATAGATACGCACACGGGATAGCGACAAGCTAGGATTTGCTATGATAAATCGATTTGAGATGGTAAGTTAAGATGGCACGAGATCGACGAAACAAGATATATTACATATATATATATATATATATATATATATATATATTCAAAAATCAATTTAAAACATATATTATCAAATCGATATTTAATTCAAACAAATAAAATTTATTATATATGTATTTCAAACACCATTATTTTAAGTTAAAACATATATATTTAGAATCAAACACATACTTAAAATAATATATATATATATATATATATATATTTGTTTTCAAATGAATATTAAATTCCAATCCATGAAATATCTATATATGAATTGAAAAACCAAATTCACATATCTCTACATATAAACTCGTGTATATATACATATATACAAACTTAAATACATGTTAGAATTTTAAATCAATATTGCTATAAACCTATGTACATGTATATGCTTATGTAAAATCAGCCTACTAGTATATTTCATTTAAAATTTATACTAACACACTAGGAAAAGTCTCTATAACAACATTATATGTAACTCATGTATACAAGTAGATTATATACATACCTACACATAACTTATACATAAACTAACATATATATTAATATATATACTTATACATATAACCCCAAACATTTAATATATATGTAAACCATTACATGTAACAGAATATATAGTCCATATATTTCATATAAACAACAAAACCTCTATAAAATAAATCGACATAAACTATGTAAGCTTATATACAAGAATCTGAAAATATATACAACTCAAACGACATAGATTACATAACATATAATATACTATAACAATACAACTTACGTTATATCTATAACCCATATGTAAACTTGACATGCATACTTATCTTCAAAACCAAAGCTCTGTCAATATACATAGTATATATATGAAAGAAAACAACTCATGTAAACTATTATATAACTTATACAGTAACTGAAAATTTAAAAATCTATGTATGACATATTGTAAATACTATATATAGCAACGTGTGTGTGTATATATATATATATATAAGAATTCAACATACATTCACAACTTAATATATATATGCGCATACAATTTAAATAGATAGGCATTCACATAAATAAAAAATATTATATATATATTTAAATAAAAAAGATAAAACATATAAATACAAATATATATAACTTACCCAAACTATGCAAACCAATGCAAGGTGGAGCACGACCAAGGCTAGGGGAGGGAAGACGCAAGATGTGGGGAGAAGCTGCATATACATACTTTCATATATATACACACACACACACACACACACACACACACATGTATTATATATATATATATATATATATTAAGCAAAGGAGGAGGTGGGTTTTTTTTCCACCAGTATGGGGAAGGCTAGGAGAGTTCTCGGCAAAATGACAGTAGGGTTTTGACAAGGTTGTGGCCATGCGGCTATGGTGGCGTTCGCTGGAAAAGTTTGAGGCAGTTTGGTGGGTCTGTCAGGTTGAGGCGAGAGGAAGGTTGATGGCTGTGGTCGGGTTTCCAATGTTGGGAGGTGGGCATGCGGTGGTCGGCTACAGCAGAGGTGGCCTCGGCTTTTGAGATGGAGGAAGGAAAAATGTGTGGGTTTCGATCGAGGAGGCTTTGGTTAGGCACAATGAGTCACAGACAAAAGGAGAAGATACAAATGCTTTCTGTCTCATTTTTTATAGAAAGCTTAGACGAGAGGAGAAGAAAGATGGGCAGACACAAATGAACAAGCATATAAAATGAAAAGTGGAGGCAATCAATAGTCAGCTACGCTAATATCAAGAAATAATAAAAGCAAAAGGCTGTTTGTATTCAACCAGAAGGAAATTGAATGGTCACGGAACACAAATAGGCTTGAACGAATATCGATACGGCTGACCGTTTAACGGTTTCCATTGCTTACCGAACACCGAAACACACAAATGAATATATCGCAGAGATCAGCACGACGAGACGATCAAAATGGTATACAAATATCAGTGGTATGATCATTCGATCAAAAGTCAATATTCGGTACCGGAAATGCTGCTAATTTACCGAAAATAAGATAAACAGAACAATAGGAGTCCAAATTTGAAGAAATGAAATATGACGTCTCACTCAGAAGATGATTTACAAATTTATTATATAAAAATATTCAGTCTTGAAAAATATTTTATTATCATCTAATATTAATCGATTTAAATTTAAATAAAATTACACAATAAAATAAACTTCCATATTTTCTAAAGAAAATGTATCATTTGCTATGTTTAAATAGACGTATTCCAAATATCAAATTTTTATTTTTAAATTTAATTATTTAAAATTTCACAAAATTTCAGCTTAAATATGTTATTATAACCTTTAAAATTTACAAGTCGTTACACTCTCCCCCACTCAAAACTTTTCATCCCCGAAAAGGAACGAGGTAGGAGAATAAAACAACCAGAAAGAAAAATAGATTGAAAAAAATAAAACCATAAATTCAAAAACATAAAAGTTCATATTTTTTTTATTGGTTTATATTCAACTAATTGATTTTTAATTCAAGGTTTTTCATTCAGTTGATTTAATTCAATTTATTAATGTTTTTAACACAAAGGTTTCTTCCAAAACAAAATTTATTTAACTCATTATTTAATCAATTCTATTTATCTCTATTAACATTTGTATAATTACAAATTAAGTGTATAAACGTTTGTAACTGAAATCTTCCTTAACATAAAATTTAAGAGTTAAATTTCCAGTTTCACTTCGAACCATTTAGAGATATGTGTATATATTCTATATATCAAATCACATCTATAATCATATACTTATATATATATTATACATCAAATCATACTTCAGAAATTCAAATCAAATTTATTTTCCAAAATAATAAAGTAGCAAAGCTACAGAATTTTCAAATTTGTAAACCAATATAAGTAAACTGCAACATATATGTATATGTTTAAAGCACCAAGGCCATTATATGATTATACAAATTTGGTTGAATATGTGCAGGCTGAGTTTTCAAAAGGAAATAAAATATAAGATAAGTAACATATTTATGCATAACACATAAATAGCTAAGTACAAGCAAATCAAATATAGGTGCAGGCCAAATGAAATAAAACAAAATGAAGATATTAAGATATATGTGTGCAGGCCAATTTGAATGAACACATGACAGTAAACTATAAAAAAAAAATAAACTGCATATATATGTGAAGCTTGTTAGGAAAGATAGTATTAAATATCTTAGGCTAACAAACAAAAAGTAATTAATGTAAAAATCTTTTTAGTACACTAAGCATTTATATCAGCCTACCATTTGAATAAATATCTCTGGTAAGGAAAACTGTACAAACACAAGATTGTATACAATATTGTACAGTTTCATGAAACATAATCATACCCTGTTTTCTTTTTTTCTATAAAGCAGTTTCATTTTTATTCAATTCGAAATAATTAAAAGGTAAAGTAAACTTCGTTTCAAACTCAAACAAGCAAAGCATCAGTTTAACAACAACAACTTAAAATCAATTAACCTGAGGATCAAAGGAGAGAGTTCAAACTGGTACATTGCAAGTCTGTTGCAAAGCAAAGGGGCCTCTGTTCTTCCACTTTGTGGTGAGTAACACTTTTAACATTTACTTAAGTTTAAATTCTGATGCATGCTAATCTTTGAATGCTTAAATAAATTGTGTGAACAATTATATATTCATTTTCTCTGGATATTTGTAAGATGGAGTTCTGCATATCTCAAGCCTGCATACTGTGTTTTATTTGCTGTGAGTAATATTTTTGTCAAACTCAAATATAAAAATGGTTGCTCTATTTATTTCTGAAATAAGTTTGTATGTGTACATGTTTGAGAGTATCTCAGTGTATGTTTGGATGTGTGATGCATTTGGGTATGTGATGCATATATAATACCTGAAGAAACACCTCTGTTCTAAAAATTTTCAAACCCATATTGGTTTAAAAATCCTTTCTGCTTGATCCATTTATTTTTATGACTTAGGATCAAAACAAGATTTGATTGTTAGGTTATAAAAGAGATGTTAAAAATTTATTTAAGCTTAACAAAATTTAAACTTGCTCTGAAAGGATAATAAAGACAGTGAAACTCAAATTTTGATAAAACCCAAACCTCAAAAATTCTTAGTTCAGGCATATAAACTAAAACATTAAACAAAAACATGATTTTTAAGGCCTGAGTCAGAATTTTTAGGTAAAGCTTGGAGGAGCAGTTTGTACTTTATTGTTTGAGGCATTTTGAGTTGCTGTGTACGAACGCGTGGATGGGGGAGGTCGTGACTGGAACTGGAGATGCGGGGGTGATCGTGGGGTCTGGGAAAAACAGTGGGTGGCGGTGAATTGGGTTGTGGAAGCGTCGGCATGGATTTAAAGTTCCTAAACCTAATTTTGCCGTGTTTGAAAGTTTCGATCACCGCGGCTTGCGTAGGCGTGCGAGTGACACGTGGTTTTGCAGGGAGGTTGAGGGGAGGTGGTTGATGACGTAACCGGAGTTTGGTGGCCTCCGGTGGTGGAGGCACTGCGCGCGTGCCGTTGACAGGTTTGAGGGAGGTGAGGTCGTGTGTTTTTTTTTCCAGGTTTAGTTTGTTTCCATTTTCTCGCGTGCGCCCAGGGGGAAGTCTCGAAGCGGGTCGTTTCTTTTCTCGGGGGAAACACGCGTACTACTCGAAGAAATAGGGAGGGGTGCTCGGGTTTTAGTGTGCAGGTTTATAAACCTGGAACTGTTTTTTTTACAGTTTCAACTGAATTTGAACTTGTGTTTTAAACTGATTTTGAACTAGTGCTAAAATGAAATTTAAATAGTGAATTTAAGATAGTTTTGAAATATAGTTGTAAGTAATTAAGTTTCATAATTTAAATTATTTTATTAATTCAAAAGTGCTAAATATTTAAGTAAATTCAAAGGAGTTGAATTTCAAGATAAAGATTGTTAAGAAAGTATTTAGTCAAGTTAACTCCAAGGAAATCAGGACTTAGTTTTATCATTTAAATTTATTCAAATAAATTTTAGGTGTAATTAAATATGTAAGTTTAAAAAGGGGTTTTTGAAATAAATTAGTGTAAACATGGTATTAAGATAAAATGTAAATTATTGAAATAAATGTTTTAACATATTGGAAATAAGAATTTAACTCAATTATAAGAACAATTTACTTTAATTCATGAAGTTTGGAATTTTATATGTTTTAATCTTTAAGTTAATTAGGCAAGAATACTTAATGATGAATATTAGTTAATTTAGTAATTAATAGTTTAAAAAGTAGTAATTAAAGTTAATTAATGAATTAACTAACTAATATGTGATTTAGAACTATAGATTAGTTTCTTTTAAATTAATAATAGTTAATTAATTCAAAATTAATAATTAATATAAGTTGATAATTAAATAATTATTAATGAAGTTCATTAACTAGATTATGTTATAATTAATTAATATGATTGATTTTGTAATAAATTAATTAGATTAATTAATTTAATAGTTTAAATGAAATTATTTATTGAAAAGTAATTAAGAAATCAATTACTTATAATTGTGTACATTGATTTAATTTGAGTTAATTAATTTAGTTTAGTTAACTGATATTTTGGAATTGAATTACTTAGAGAAGTAATTGAAGAATAATTACGGGATGTAATTATCTGGATGATGTTGTTAATGGAAGTAATTGAGAATATAATTACTTAAAAATAAATCAAGAGATTAATTAAGCTTGATATTGAGAAGTAATTAATTTAGGATGATTAATTACTGAATATATTAATCAAGAGGATTAATATTTGAAATTTGAAGGTATGTATTAACAAATGAAAATGTAAATTAGAAATCATTAATTAAAATGATTAATGATGTGAATTAGAGAAAATTGATTTATTTGAGAATAATAAATCAACAAGATAATTAAATGGAAATAAATCAATATAAGTGAAATTAATGGAGCATAATTACTCAGAATAGTAATTAGATGATAATTACTTGATGAGATTCATTCTAGATGATTTGTAAATGAAGTAATGTGAGTAATTTCTTTTGTAGTTAATCAAAAGATTAATTTATGGGAATAATTAATCATGGATTGATTAATATGTAATTAAGGGTAATTAATTACTGGTTTGTTATTAATCAAGGGATGATTAATAACTGTGTTTAAGTAAAGATTAATCACTCAATTATTTTAGATAAGTAATTGAATATAAATTGAAGATCATTAAGTAATATAATTAATGATGTAATTAAAAATTGTAAATTTAGGAATGATTAATGGGTAAGTAATTAAATGTTAATCTGCTATGAATGATTTAGAATAATTCAATTGAGAAATTAATTAAAGACTAAATTATTTCTTGTAATTAGAGAATGATTAATTAAATTGATTTATAATCAATTATTGATTATGAGAGCAGGATTTGTGAAATGAGAAATTAATTTAATTTATTTTAAATTAATTAAAAATAGGAGTAGTTAATTTAATTCATTTTAAATTAATTATAGATAGTGATGCATAAATCATGCTTATGGATGATATTGATATTTCGTTGATTGATTGTAATCTCAGGAATGAGATGAGTAATGTCTATGTGATATGGATGTATGTTTTAAGTATGATAATGTTTGATTATCTGTTTGGATGATGATATTAGTTATCTGTTTATTATGATGATATTGTGATTATCTATTATGAGATGTGAATTATCTATCTGTGCATATTGATAATATTGAATTCACTGTTAAGACTAAATAGACAACTTGGCCCTAAAAGACACGCTTTGGATTTCGATGAGACCGGGATCGGTTTTCCGCATTAGGAATATCCGAAAACCACATTGATTCCAAATTAACGATAGGTCGTGAATCTGAAGTGAAGATGAAGGTTCAGAATGCAAGGGTTATCGTCGTTAACTCTGAGGGTGATTCCAAAATGAGTGTAACGAGATGATGCCTTCGGTTTCGTTCGAACCCGAAACGAACTTGTATGGATTGAATGCTTTCAACACATCGTCAGGCGGACGATGAGCATTCTAAGAAATATGTTCTATAAAGGTAATCGTAACCTCAAGCCTCATCAACCGGGAATGGCTAAAACAGGGGAGGTGCAGCAAGGTTAGGTGGGTCATGCCCAAGCAGGACAAGGATATTCCCCTGTCTAGATGTCCCTTTTTATTCGGCTTAGTGGGTGGTTGGTCTGCAGCTAACTGCGGGGTGTATCTTGTTCGGGACTGTTCAGTAAGGAATGGTTCCGGCCTTGTGTTGCAGGGGATGAAGGGAGTAATCCTCGGTACGGTGATCTAGGCCCCGTACTGTGACGGGCGGTACCCCAGTAGCCCTGCCATTGTATGGAATCCAAAATCCAATAAGTGCCGTACGAATTAGTTGTGCCCAACTATGTTGGAATGTGAGATGTAAGCATTTCAGCTATTTCTGTATTTTACTTGAAAACCCTAGACACTATTATAATATCACTGGATTTCCTATCAAATGATTTGGTCGTAAGGTAAAAACTTTTCCATGTTTATGTGTGGGAAGTCTTACGTGATACCTTTTGTTTTCAAAGGATTTTTCAAAATTAAGCAACTTTAACCTGTTACTCATACCAGACCCATGTCTGACCCGAAGTTTATTTTTGTTTTCATAAACTCTCGGGTACCCAAATTTTTTACGGGTAGCCAAGGGATTCAGGTTTAGCTTTGACGAATTCTGGAGGAGCAATGGAGCAGGAGGCTTCAGCGTTTTAGATATATTTAGTTCCGCTGTGTGGTATCTCTGTGATGTATTGTGTATTGAGTTGTATTAACTAGACAGGTGTTTATAACTGTCTAGTATGTGATGTATTATCTGTATAGCTCTGATTGAAAATATATTATGTAAATACTTATGTGATTATTATATTTCATTCGTTCCGCTATGAGATTCTGATGTTGTTGTTCTTTCTTCTCTATCTTTTCTATTTTCTCACCTCTTTCTTTCTTATTAACGATGCTTCTTCCTGGGAGTAGGAAGTGGGGTCGTCACAGTGGTATCAGAGCGCTGGGTTGAGTGAATACCTAGGCTCTTAAGTGATTTCTTTCCTGAGAGAGCGTATTTGTAATTTTAATCTATATATATATTTATTTATTTTCTATCTATTAGTTGGATTACCTGTCCGGGTTTTCCAATATAAGTATAAGGATAGATTGAGTAGTGGTGTGTGTAACACGACTACCTGTGGTTGGAAGTATATTTGACGAGACTGTTGACCTAATACCGTCTCGAGTGAATTTGTGGTGTAAGGATTTCACCTAATCTCTTGAGGAAACCTGTTAAGATTTGGAGTCCATTTTGTTGTAAAGATTGGATGAGTAGAATTTGGATTGTGTGAGTTGAGCAGAAGCTTAAATATTATCTTGGTAACTCAGGAAGTAGTGGTTGTGTGTTGAGATGCAGTAGCGATGGATTGTTTCCGAAGAAGTTCTCAAAGATCTTTGGATAAGGAAGTATGTCTGCATCAGTTCTGAGGTTGAGTTCAGATGAATGTTGTGTTTGGCTTTGAGGCCTGAGTTTTCCGAGGAATTTTGGGTTATGGAGTTTTGGCATCAGTAGCAGCGTTGCAGCTCAGATTGTTCTGCCGGCACGCGAGGAAGTCATTTGTCAGCAGTTCTTTAGAAGTGAAGTCCAGAACAAGTTTTGTAAATCCATTTCTTCAATAGATTGGATGAATAAGTTTAAGCTATTCAGATTGATAAGGAGAGAACAGTTTTCTATGAATATTAGCCTGGGTTGATTGCAAAAGAGACTTGCGATATTTAAGTGTTCTCTAGGAAGGAAAAATTTTCCTGAATATCTTTGAAGAGGTCGGTGGTTTGTCTTAGCATCTGAGGAGTTGAGTTTGGTATCGACTGGATTTCAGAAGAAGTGCAAATGGTTCAGCTTAGTAATAGAATGGATTCTAGAGAGAGAAATTGGTGAAGCAACTCAAGTTTTGGAGGGACTTCTGAGTTTTATTTTGGATTTGCTGAATCATATTTTTGTCATGTGTTGTCCAGTTATGCTTATGTGCATCATTAGCATTTGCATCTACTCTAGATCAGAGTTGAGCAGCGGAAGCAGTTGGGAGTGCATCTGTTTTTCTTTCTGGGAAAGAGAAGTTATGTTCTACTGAGGATAGTAAAGGTTGTGTTCTTGGTTTTGGTTGATTTTGAGAAGCTCATTCTACTGGTTTGTTTTTGAATTCAGATTGATTTAGGAGTTATCAGCGAAGGTTGAGCTGATCAGTAAGTTGAAGGCAACTTTGGATTGTCAGAAGTATTTGGTGAATAAGAGACGAAGGAATTTGGATTTGGGAGTCGGAGATTTCATTTTGGATGGATTTTCTCTGATCCAAAGGAGTTCTATAGATTAGGAGTATAGACTGATTGGATTCTATAGATCGAGTATTCCGGTATTCCACTGGGAAACTCTAGGGAACTCTACCCAGAATTTTGTATGGATAGTTAGCTTTGTTGATTGAGTAGATTGGTTGTGATGATTGTTAGCATGTGATTGATATATGCTTATGGTTTAAAATTAATTTAAAATCTTAAATATATTATTAAATTACCTTTGCTTTTAAATTTCGGGGACGAAATTCTTTTAAGGGGGGAGGAATGTGACGACCCGGAATTTTCTAGCAATATCAATTTAATAATCTGCATTAAATATTAAATTGATTTGATAATAAAATCTGAATTGATGCTTTTCTTTTAATAAATATTCAATTGGTAAATGATATCTGTTAAAATTAATTGATTTGTTTTCTATTTATAAATGTATATATTTGTATACATTGTAAATAGATGAAATTTGTTTTAAAATTTAACTAATAAATTGTTTTAAATACATATATATATATTTAAGTGAATTAGAAATTATGTTTTATTTAATATAAACTCTTCAAAGAGATAAATAAATACAGGATTTTCAATACATAAGTAAATGTTTAAATAGTTCAAGACTCATTTTAACTTAAGTTTAAATTTAGAATTATTAACAAAAAGATTTGTTTACTTTTCTTTTTAGTATAGTTTGATTAAATTATGGATTTAAAATGTATATGAGTTTTAATAAAATTTTGTAAAACAATACATCAACATACATTAATAAAAAATGTAGTTTATGATAAAAAGATAATTTAATTTATTTACCATTATAAATTGATAAATGAGTTACTCTTAAATAATATTAATAAATATAAATATAAGACTAAAAGATAAATTAGGAAAATGTAAAGTAGTACATTGGTTACATTATAATAGCTTAACAACTATAAATTCATTTGGTTTGCAAATATCAGAACAAAAATAACAACATTCACATGCATTTCAAAAATAATAACAAGTCACATACATTCCAAAAAAATACAATAACTAGACAACAATGAAACTTGAAACAAAAGAATTTTCAAATTTGTAAACCAATATAAGTAAACTGCAACATATATGTATATGTTTAAAGCACCAAGGCCATTATATGATTATACAAATTTGGTTGAATATGTGCAGGCTGAGTTTTCAAAAGGAAATAAAATATAAGATAAGTAACATATTTATGCATAACACATAAATAGCTAAGTACAAGCAAATCAAATATAGGTGCAGGCCAAATGAAATAAAACAAAATGAAGATATTAAGATATATGTGTGCATGCCAATTTGAATGAACACATGACAGTAAACTATAAAAAAAAAACTGCATATATATGTGAAGCTTGTTAGGAAAGATAGTATTAAATATCTTAGGCTAACAAACAAAAAGTAATTAATGTAAAAATCTTTTTAGTACACTAAGCATTTATATCAGCCTACCATTTGAATAAATATCTCTGGTAAGGAAAACTGTACAAACACAAGATTGTATACAATATTGTACAGTTTCATGAAACATAATCATACCCTGTTTTCTTTTTTTCTATAAAGCAGTTTCATTTTTATTCAATTCGAAATAATTAAAAAGTAAAGTAAACTTCGTTTCAAACTCAAACAAGCAAAGCCTCAGTTTAACAACAACAACTTAAAATCAATTAACCTGAGGATCAAAGGAGAGAGTTCAAACTGGTACATTGCAAGTCTGTTGCAAAGCAAAGGGGCCTCTGTTCTTCCACTTTGTGGTGAGTAACACTTTTAACATTTACTTAAGTTTAAATTCTGATGCATGCTAATCTTTGAATGCTTAAATAAATTGTGTGAACAATTATATACTCATTTTCTCTGGATATTTGTAAGATGGAGTTCTGCATATCTCAAGCCTGCATACTGTGTTTTATTTGCTGTGAGTAATATTTTTGTCAAACTCAAATATAAAAATGGTTGCTCTATTTATTTCTGAAATAAGTTTGTATGTGTACATGTTTGAGAGTATCTCAGTGTATGTTTGGATGTGTGATGCATTTGGGTATGTGATGCATATATAATACCTGAAGAAACACCTCTGTTCTAAAAATTTTCAAACCCATATTGGTTTAAAAATCCTTTCTGCTTGATCCATTTATTTTTATGACTTAGGATCAAAACAAGATTTGATTGTTAGGTTATAAAAGGGGTGTTAAAAATTTATTTAAGCTTAACAAAATTTAAACTTGCTCTGAAAGGATAATAAAGACAGTGAAACTCAAATTTTGATAAAACCCAAACCTCAAAAATTCTTAGTTCAGGCATATAAACTAAAACATTAAACAAAAACATGATTTTTAAGGCCTGAATCAGAATTTTTAGGTAAAGCTTGGAGGAGCAGTTTGTACTTTATTGTTTGAGGCATTTTGAGTTGCTGTGTACGAACGCGTGGATGGAGGAGGTCGTGACTGGAACTGGAGATGCGGGGGTGATCGTGGGGTCTGGGAAAAACAGTGGGTGGCGGCGAATTGGGTTGTGGAAGCATCGGCATGGATTTAAAGTTCCTAAACCTAATTTTGCCGTGTTTGAAAGTTTCGATCACCGCGGCTTGCGTAGGCGTGCGAGTGACACGTGGTTTTGCAGGGAGGTTGAGGGGAGGTGGTTGATGACGTAACCGGAGTTTGGTGGCCTCCGGTGGTGGAGGCACTGCGCGCGTGCCGTTGACAGGTTTGAGGGAGGTGAGGTCGTGTGTTTTTTTTTCCAGGTTTAGTTTGTTTCCATTTTCTCGCGTGCGCCCGGGGGAAGTCTCGAAGCGGGTCGTTTCTTTTCTCGGGGGAAACACGCGTACTACTCGAAGAAATAGGGAGGGGTGCTCGGGTTTTAGTGTGCAGGTTTATAAACCTGGAACTGTTTTTTTTACAGTTTCAACTGAATTTGAACTTGTGTTTTAAACTGATTTTGAACTAGTGCTAAAATGAAATTTAAATAGTGAATTTAAGATAGTTTTGAAATATAGTTGTAAGTAATTAAGTTTCATAATTTAAATTATTTTATTAATTCAAAAGTGCTAAATATTTAAGTAAATTCAAAGGAGTTGAATTTCAAGATAAAGATTGTTAAGAAAGTATTTAGTCAAGTTAACTCCAAGGAAATCAGGACTTAGTTTTATCATTTAAATTTATTCAAATAAATTTTAGGTGTAATTAAATATGTAAGTTTAAAAAGGGGTTTTTGAAATAAATTAGTGTAAACATGGTATTAAGATAAAATGTAAATTATTGAAATAAATGTTTTAACATATTGGAAATAAGAATTTAACTCAATTATAAGAACAATTTACTTTAATTCATGAAGTTTGGAATTTTATATGTTTTAATCTTTAAGTTAATTAGGCAAGAATACTTAATGATGAATATTAGTTAATTTAGTAATTAATAGTTTAAAAAGTAGTAATTAAAGTTAATTAATGAATTAACTAACTAATATGTGATTTAGAACTATAGATTAGTTTCTTTTAAATTAATAATAGTTAATTAATTCAAAATTAATAATTAATATAAGTTGATAATTAAATAATTATTAATGAAGTTCATTAACCAGATTATGTTATAATTAATTAATATGATTGATTTTGTAATAAATTAATTAGATTAATTAATTTAATAGTTTAAATGAAATTATTTATTGAAAAGTAATTAAGAAATCAATTACTTATAATTGTGTACATTGATTTAATTTGAGTTAATTAATTTAGTTTAGTTAACTGATATTTTGGAATTGAATTACATAGAGAAGTAATTGAAGAATAATTACGGGATGTAATTATCTGGATGATGTTGTTAATGGAAGTAATTGAGAATATAATTACTTAAAAATAAATCAAGAGATTAATTAAGCTTGATATTGAGAAGTAATTAATTTAGGATGATTAATTACTGAATTTATTAATCAAGAGGATTAATATTTGAAATTCGAAGGTATGTATTAACAAATGAAAATGTAAATTAGAAATCATTAATTAAAATGATTAATGATGTGAATTAGAGAAAATTGATTTATTTGAGAATAATAAATCAACAAGATAATTAAATGGAAATAAATCAATATAAGTGAAATTAATGGAGCATAATTACTCAGAATAGTAATTAGATGATAATTACTTGATGAGATTCATTCTAGATGATTTGTAAATGAAGTAATGTGAGTAATTTCTTTTGTAGTTAATCAAAAGATTAATTTATGGGAATAATTAATCATGGATTGATTAATATGTAATTAAGGGTAATTAATTACTGGTTTGTTATTAATCAAGGGATGATTAATAACTGTGTTTAAGTAAAGATTAATCACTCAATTATTTTAGATAAGTAATTGAATATAAATTGAAGATCATTAAGTAATATAATTAATGATGTAATTAAAAATTGTAAATTTAGGAATGATTAATGGGTAAGTAATTAAATGTTAATCTGCTATGAATGATTTAGAATAATTCAATTGAGAAATTAATTAAAGACTAAATTATTTCTTGTAATTAGAGAATGATAAGTTAAATTGATTTATAATCAATTATTGATTATGAGAGCAGGATTTGTGAAATGAGAAATTAATTTAATTTATTTTAAATTAATTAAAAATAGGAGTAGTTAATTTAATTCATTTTAAATTAATTATAGATAGTGATGCATAAATCATGCTTATGGATGATATTGATATTTCGCTGATTGATTGTAATCTCAGGAATGAGATGAGTAATGTCTATGTGATATGGATGTATGTTTTAAGTATGATAATGTTTGATTATCTGTTTGGATGATGATATTTGTTATCTGTTTATTATGATGATATTGTGATTATCTATTATGAGATGTGAATTATCTATCTGTGCATATTGATAATATTGAATTCACTATTAAGACTAAATAGACAACTTGGCCCTAAAAGACACGCTTTGGATTTCGATGAGACCGGGATCGGTTTTCCGCATTAGGAATATCCGAAAACCACATTGATTCCAAATTAACGATAGGTCGTGAATCTGAAGTGAAGATGAAGGTTCAGAATGCAAGGGTTATCGTCGTTAACTCTGAGGGTGATTCCAAAATGAGTGTAACGAGATGATGCCTTCGGTTTCGTTCGAACCCGGAACGAACTTGTATGGATTGAATGCTTTCAACACATCGTCAGGCGGACGATGAGCATTCTAAGAAATATGTTCTATAAAGGTAATCGTAACCTCAAGCCTCATCAACCGGGAATGGCTAAAACAGGGGAGGTGCAGCAAGGTTAGGTGGGTCATGCCCAAGCAGGACAAGGATATTCCCCTGTCTAGATGTCCCTTTTTATTCGGCTTAGTGGGTGGTTGGTCTGCAGCTAACTGCGGGGTGTATCTTGTTCGGGACTGTTCAGTAAGGAATGGTTCCGGCCTTGTGTTGCAGGGGATGAAGGGAGTAATCCTCGGTACGGTGATCTAGGCCCCGTACTGTGACGGGCGGTACCCCAGTAGCCCTGCCATTGTATGGAATCCAAAATCCAATAAGTGCCGTACGAATTAGTTGTGCCCAACTATGTTGGAATGTGAGATGTAAGCGTTTCAGCTATTTCTGTATTTTACTTGAAAACCCTAGACACTATTATAATATCACTGGATTTCCTATCAAATGATTTGGTTAGCGTAAGGTAAAAACTTTTCCATGTTTATGTGTGGGAAGTCTTACGTGATACCTTTTGTTTTCAAAGGATTTTTCAAAATTAAGCAACTTTAACCTGTTACTCATACCAGACCCATGTCTGACCCGAAGTTTATTTTTGTTTTCATAAACTCTCGGGTACCCAAATTTTTTACGGGTAGCCAAGGGATTCAGGTTTAGCTTTGACGAATTCTGGAGGAGCAATGGAGCAGGAGGCTTCAGCGTTTTAGATATATTTAGTTCCGATGTGTGGTATCTCTGTGATGTATTGTGTATTGAGTTGTATTAACTAGACAGGTGTTTATAACTGTCTAGTATGTGATGTATTATCTGTATAGCTCTGATTGAAAATATATTATGTAAATACTTATGTGATTATTATATTTCATTCGTTCCGCTGTGAGATTCTGATGTTGTTGTTCTTTCTTCTCTATCTTTTCTATTTTCTCACCTCTTTTTTTCTTATTAACGATGCTTCTTCCTGGGAGTAGGAAGTGGGGTCGTCAAAGAGAAAAGATGAATATGCTAATGTTAATCGCGGGCGACCTTAACAGGGTCAACCGTGATTTCAAAAATAAGATCGATGCAGAATTCAGAGGCAAATCGACATCCGATCGCAAGAGATAGAATTCGAGCACAATAAGAGATAACAACATCTAAACCGATGATACAGAAATCTTCTGTGTGTCGATGCCTATTGTAAAGTATTTTCACCCCTAATAATTCTTAGAGTGGCGGGACCACCGATTCATTATAGTGATCAACAGGAGTGGAGTTATGGGATACTCCAGAATCAAAAGAACATGAATAGTAAAGACAAGAATGGATTTCGAAACAAGGATTGTTTTAAAATTCGAAGAACACCCGAATTAAAGAGGAAGAGATTCAAGCTCAAATGAAGGTAATTCTATAATTATGTCTACTTTATATGTTAAGTTTTGTCTAAACCAGAGCTCTGATACCACATGTAACGACCCGATATTTTGTGTCATTCGCATCCGCACATGTCAGAATTGAATTGCTTAAAATATCAGACTGTTAATTTAAATTTGTCAAAACTCGGCATATACATTAAATAAATCAATCACAGAATAACAGTCACGGAGTAATATAACAATAAGCAGCGGAAACAAATAAATAGTAGTTCATGAAGCTACTATATATATAACAGAGTTAAAACAAGATATAATAGTAGTCTCGAATACATAAAAATTTCAATAAAATAGTCAAACAACAAAACTGAATATTTCACTGAAGTCAAATGAATAACTAAACTGGATAGATAGATGGATCTCCAAGCGAGGCTCCAAACTCCAAAGATGAGTCTCGAATGCTGTGACACTCAGTCTGACCCCGAGCATAAAGCAAAACACAAAACACTTGAGTCAGGATTAACATTCTTATATCAATAAATCAAACTCAAGTGCAATATCAACTTAAATGCAAGTAGCTCAAAGGATGTTTGGGATACCCATCCTCTAAGGATCTGTGGAACTATCTACTATGTTGTACAATATAATATGTCTATAGTAAAGTTAAAGCATTAAAATAGCGTTAAGGCGTTACCCATTTCCCCCTTAACACATTTTATATATTCCTATAGTTTATACAGTACCGTAATCCCCTCCATAAACTAGAGGTCATCAGGAACACTCCGTAGGTATGGTACAAAAAGAACTCGTAGTGTGCTCGATATGGTAGGTGACACGGCACAACTAGGCAATGCCAGGGTAGATATACCGATTACACTTTCGCGTTGATGGCAATTCATAGCCGCAGCTACCGCCCACCTCGATCCACACTCCCAAAATCCGAGGGTGCACCTAAATCAATCACAAAGTAATATAATGGTATCGAAGAAGTGTTTTCGATCGGAGGAGCTACCTCACTTGGCCCATCAATTGCTCATGTTTTAGCCACCTTAAGCAAAATCACGGGAGTCAGATCCACGTATATACCTCATATAGGATCATCGCAAACCATCCTACTTCATTCTAGAATCTCCACCGCGTACACAGTTGTTAAAATGGTTTCCGATATTGGCAGATAGTATGACACTAAACAATCTCGGTCTCTTTAACAACCAAACGTTATTATAACACCGTGATCATTTTATTTCAAATAGTTTATACTTCATATCCAAATATCATATCTATTTCAAAATAACATCAATACGATGTCATTATTCCCTTAAAATATATTCATTTCAAAATCATTGTATTTTCAAAGTCATAACACTTTCGAAACCATAACACTTGAAATTCTAACACTTCGGGAATCATATCACTTTGAAATCATAAACACTTTCCTCTAAACAGTTTAGATATTAATAATAGTATATATAATAAAATAGTATATATAATAAAATAGTTTATATAATAAAATAATTTATATAATAAAATAATTAGTATATTAAAATAGTTAAAATAGTTTATAAATTAAAATAATTAGTATATTAAAATAGTTAAAAATTTAAAATAGTTTATATTAAATAATTCATAAAGTAAAATATTAAAATAGTTTTAAATATATTTTAAAATACTTTATATAATAAAAATAGTTTCGTCAAATTTCACAAATCGATTCAAATCAGCTCAAATTCCAAAATTCGAATTTAAATCAAATCTCAGTTCATCGATTTCAGTCTAATCTCAATAAACCATTTTATATCGGTTTCTAATATAGATATAAACGATAATTTAAACCATTCCGGTTTCAATAGATATAAAAGCTTTAAATATTCAACATTTACAATAACTAAATTTGATAAGTTCATTTATATTTCAATTTCAACTTCATTAATGTTTAGTTTGAAATATTCACTTAATCAATTCAATAACATTTAAATAAAATCTAATTAAAATAAAACTAAATATCCCATTTTAAAAATATTCATTTAATCATCTTTATTCAAAATCAAGTTATAAATCATATCTTTGAAATCTCAAATTCAATAAGTTTCAAATCGATTTAATAAATATAATCCTTAATAGAATACGGTTTAAAATCAATTTAGATTTATCTTCCTAACCTTAATTTATTGAAATTATATAAAATCTAATTTTAAAATAAAATTTAAATGTATACAATTAAATTAAACTTTATTAAATTAAATTTTATTATTAAACTTATTTTATATTAAAACTTAATTTATACATATCTGAAAATAGTCAAATTATAAGTAAATTCTTAAAATTTATAATTTCAAAACTAAATTATAATTTTAAAATTTTCGAAACATATAATTTTTAAAATAAAAAATTTATACATATATAAAATAAAATTTATATCTATTTTATTTAAAAATCAATATTTTTATAAAACCATATATAATTTCTTTTTAAACCTTGGAAATCATTTCAATATATATATATATACCAACGGTGTCAGTATATAATTTTCTATCCCATGGTCAAGTGATACTAATATTTATCATTTCAATCTGCAATTTAAATATCTACGGATATATATCTTTTCAACTCGCAATCCCAAATTTAATGTTAGTGAAAATCGCTTGGGTTTATCATTTCAACCTATAATGATTTTCTCCTATTCTACAAGATCGTTCGGGTATGTATCATTTCAACCCATAGGGAATTCTATACTAACAGAGAACTTGCAGAGTGAGAACAATAATGATAATAATATAACATAATAACAACAGACATATATCATCAATAACAGATAAAATATAAATAACAGATCATGATGTCAGATGTCATAGGTGAATAGCTATAGATAATGGCATATATATGTTGCAAATAATTAACATCGACATATTTCAACTGTCGTTTCGAATGAAATCAAATTTAATAAATATAAGAACGTTAATCGTGAGTGATTGCTCACCTTTCGAGGCTAGAGAGACAAGAAGATGACACGAAAACAGATACGCACACGGGACAATGACAAGCTAAGATTTGCTATAATAAATCGATTTGAGATGGTAAGTTAAGATGGCACGAGATCGACGAAACAAGATATATAACATATATGTATATAATTTTTCAAAAATCAATTTAAAACATATATTTTCAAATCGATATTTAATTCAGACACAAATAAAATTTAATACGTATTTCAAACACCATTATTTTAAATTAAAACACATATATTAAAATCAAACACATATTTAAAAAATAATATATATATATATATTCAAATGAATATTAAATTCCAACCCATAAAATATCTATATATGAATTGAAAGACCAAATTCATATATCTCTACATATAAACTAATGTATAGCATATATACTTACATACATATAATAATTCAAAATCAATATTGTTATAAACCTATGTACATATATATACTTGTGTAAAATCAGTCTACTAGTATATTTCATTTAAAATTTATATTGACATGCTAGGAAAAGTCTCTATAACAACACACTATGTAACTTATGTATTCAAGTAGATTATATATATATATATATATACATAACTTATATATGAACTAACATATATATGTATATATTAATATATACTTATACATATAACCCCAAACATTTAATATATATGTAAACTATTATATATAGCAGAACATATAGTCCATATATTTCATATAAACAACAAAACCTTTATAAAATAAATCGACATAAACCATGAAGCTTATATACAACAATCTGGAAATATATACAACACAAACGACTTAGGTTACGTAACATATAATATACTATAACAATACAACTTACTTTATATTTATAACCCATATGTAAACTTGACATACATACTTATCTTCAAAACCAAAGCTTTGCCAATATACATAGTATATATATGAAAGAAAAAAAATCATGACTAATATAACTTATACAGTAACTGAAAATTTAAAAATCTATGTATAACATATTGTAAATACTATATACAGCAACATATATATACATATGTATATATATATCTTTGTATGTGTATAAAAGAATTCAACATACATTTACAACTTAATATATTTATATATATGCGCATATAGTTCAAATAAATAGGCATTCGCATAAATAAAACATATGTTATATGTATATCTAAATAAAAAGAGACAAACATATAAATACAAATATATATATAACTTACCCAAACAATGCAAACCAATTAAAGGTGGAGCACAACCAAGGCCAGGGGAGGGAAGACGCAAGGTGAGGGGAGGAGCTGCATATATATACTTTCATATATATCATATATACGTATTATTATTTTATATATATATATATATATATATATATATATTAAGCAAAGGAGGAGGTGGTTTTTTTTTCGGCCGAGCATGGGGAAGGTTATGGGAGTTATCGGCAAAAAGACAGCAGGATTTTGACAAGGCCGTAGCCATGCGGCTATGGTAGCGTTCTCTGGAAAAGTTTGAGGCAGTTTGGTGGGTCTGTCAGGTTGAGGCGAGAGGAAGGCTGATGACCGTGGTCGGATTTTCAATGTTGGGAGGTGGGCATGTGGTGGTGGCTACAGCAGAGGTGACCTTGGCTTTTGAGATGAAGGAAGGAAAAATGTGGGGGTTTCGATCGAGGAGGCTTCGGTTAGGCACAATGAGTCACATGCGAAAGGAGAAGATACAAATGCTTTCTTTCTCTTTTTTTATAGAAAGCTTAGACGAAAGGAGAAGAGAGATGGGCAGACACAAATGTACAAGCATATAAAATGAAAAATGGAGGCAATCAATAGTCAGCTACGCTAATATCAAGAAATAATAAAAGCAAAAGGCTGTTTATATTCAACCGAAAGGAAATTGAATGGTCACGGAACATAAATAGGCTTGAACGAATATCGATACCGCTGACCATTTCACGATTTCCGCCGCTTACTGAACACTGAAACACACAAATGAATATATCGCAGAGATCAGCATGACGAGACGATCAAAACGATATACAAATGTTAGTGGTACGATCATCCGATCAAAAGCCGATATTCGGCACCGGAAATGTTGCTACTTTGCCAAAAATAAGATAAACAGAGCAATAATAGTCCAAATTTGAAGAAATGAAATATGACGTCTCACTCAAAAGATGATTTACAAATTTATTATAAAGAAATTCAGGTTTGGAAAATATTTTATTACCATCTGATATTAACCGATTTAAATTTAAATAAAATTACACAATAAAATAAACTTCCATATTTTCTAAAGAAAATGTATCATTTACTATGTTTAAATTGACGTATTCCAAATATCAATTTTTTATTTTCAAATTTAATTATTTAAAATTTCACAAAATTTCAGCTTAAATACATTATTAAAGCTTTTAAAATTTGAAGGTCGTTACACCATTCCCTACTCAAAACTTTTCATCCTGAAAAGAAACGAGGTAGGAGAATAAAACAACCAGAAAGAAAAATAGATTGAACAAAATAAAACCATAAATTTAAAACCATAAAATTTCATATTTTTTCTATTGGTTTATATTCAACTAATTGATTTTTAATTCAAGGTATTTTCATTCAGTTGATTTAATTCAATTTATTAATGTTTTTAACACAAAGCTTTCTTCCAAAACAATATTTAATTAACTCGTTTATTTAATCCATTCTATTTATCTCTATTAACATTTGTATAATTACAAATTAAGTGTATAAACATTTATAATTGAAATCTTCCTTAACAAAAAATTTAAGAGTAAAATTTCCGATTTCACTTCAAACCATTTAGAGATAAGTGTATATATATTCTATATATCAAATCAAATTTATAATCATATACGTATATATATTATACATCTAATCATAATTCAGAAATTCAAATCAAATTTATTTTACAAAACAATAATGTAGCAAAGCTAAAAAATGGTCTCTCCACTCTGAAACTTGAAAATGAATGTCGATGATGTTGCATTCATCATCGAAATTATTTTCCAGTGACAATAGAGGAGAGTATTAATTTAAAAATTTAAGATTCTCTGGAAACAATTTCTATTTGAAAACACTTTAAATAATATACATTTTAAACTTTAAAACCAAAGTTAGGAGTCACCGAAAATTAAATTCTCGAATTCTAAATTTAAATTCATTTCATTTTTCAAATCAATTTATAAACCATGTCTATAATTTCATTTATTTATTTTATGTGACAAAAGTAAATGATTTACAAAACAATAAATGGAAACCAAATGTTATCATTTTCAACAACCAATTCATTTAACTATTTAATTCCAAAAATTTATATTTATATAATATAATCATACAAAATTTATTGTGTTAGTTTGCTCTGTTCAAATGTTTTGAAATTCCTATCGATATCGTTGATCAGACGAATCGATCGAAACCCCAAATCAACCTAACAACTCAAATAACACAATATATAAAAACATTTTAGTATTGATTACAAATACACTCCCTCACTTGATGATACAAGAATGGATTTCAAAGCAAGGATAGAGATCCAAATCTAAGGGAACCCTAATCAAAGAGAATTCTGACTAAGATAGTCTTGAATGGGAGATAAGATAATTAAATTCCAAAAGAGAAAAGATGAATATACTAATGTTAATTGCAGGCGACCTTAACCGGGTCAACCATGATTTCAAAAATGCAGAGATAGAATTCGAATACAATAAGAGATAGCAGTATCTAAACCGATGATACAGAAATCTTCGGTGAGTCGATGCCTGTTGTAAAGGAGTTTCACCCCTAATAATTCTTAGAGTGGCAGTGTAACAACCCGGGGTTTTGTAACAATTAACTATCGTCATTAAATGATTAATCTGTTGGTTAATTTCTATTGGAAGCTTTTAAATCAGGTTGAAATTCTTTTCAAAAGTTTGTTGAGGGTTTGTGGACTTAGAAAAATATTGCAGCCCACGTTTTCATTTGTTTTAATGCGGTGATAAAATCCAATACCCGTTCCACTTTCTCCCTTTATTCAATTTCGAAACCCTACTTTATAAGACTAAGCCCAAATGAAATTGAGGCCGGCCCAAACAAGATGATAAACAAATGCGTCCCTCTTCACTTTTGTTATTTTATCGGCCCGGTTCCTTCATTTGTTTTAAAAACCCTAGAAACAAATATACAAATGAAATAACGGCTGCGCTCGTTTTGCTTCAGAAATTAGGGTTTCTAATAAATGGAAGAGGCCGACTTTAATTGCTTCGATCTGGTGGGTTGTTCCTCGTAAGTGCTTGTCGATCGATCGTTGGTGCTCTGAGAAGTAAGGTGAGTGCTTCCACTCACATCTAATTCAACTCGATGCTAAGGCAGTTCGAATCTGTTTTGTTGATTGATGATTTCTCTGATGTTTTTAATTTAATTGAATAAAACGGTGTTGATTTTAACTTGGTTCGATTTCGTGACTTCTTGGTTATCACGACACTGTTGATTTTGAGACCACCACGTAATTTTGGTCTCTGTGACTTCTCCAGTTGAAATGATTTCTGGAATTTATTCGAACTAGTATATTTTGTGATTATTAGTTTCATAGTTTTGGTTTCTGGCTTGTTCGCCCTTTTTGCCTTTGGGTTTGCTGATGTGTTTTGAACCGAAATCAGATATATACTTGTTAATTACTGCTTTTGTTGGTATTTTGTGTTGAAGTCACCTGACTTCGACATCCTTGGGCATTTGATTACGTGCAGCCTCGACTTTGTTATACACTGCATATGCTTTCTGATACATGTATACTTGTTATACACTGCATTGTCACTTGCACTTCATTGTTCACTGGTTTCTTGTGTCCACACATCTTTGATAAACTAGTGAGTCTGCTTGGAGCCTTTGTTGCATTATATTTGTGCCACGAGTAGTTTGCATTACACCGGAGATTCATTGAGTCGTATTGTGTTTTCACTGATGACTGTTGCATCGCTCATCCTCTATAAGGAATTTGTGCAGGCGTCATTACATGTATGTGCATGTAAAGCATGTAAAATGTAAGCAATCATAACGACTTCTCTATTTAAAGTTATACTATACCAGTGGGTTAATATGTCAGCAGTTAGGCTGAACTTTATTTGCAAGCATTGCAATACATAATTTGTCATATAATTGTTGCTTTTATTGAATAGTTTAGCAATGGATTACCAGTTAATTTCTATTGAAAATGACTTAATTGCTGTGATGGTTACCTATATTTATGTTTACACAGTGTATCTTCAGGATCTTGTGTCTGCATATGTACGATCAAGTATCAATTAATGGCGATTGGTTTTGTATACATGAGCGCTTATATCATTTAGAAATTTCTGATGCACTTTTTGACTTGATGCTTGATAACCACTGCTTAGTTGTCATTGTGTATATGCCATACTATGTTGCATATTGCTGCAACTCGTACATACTTCGACATGAGCTTGCATTGTTGCTATATATATGTATGCTTGCATCTGAACTGTGTACTTGATGCAGTCTCCATGTAATTGGGTTCTGGTATCATTCTTTGAGACAAATTGCAATTCAATTGTCGGCTTTGACTGTTTATCCAAGGTTTGATGATTTTCGTTTGCTTCTCCGACGGTTTTAAAATTTACTTTGGTATAAAAAGAAATTGTCTTTGACTTTGCCTAGTTGACAGCGATTTTGACTTCGTTTGAGGGTATTTATTTCTTGACTCTGGCCATTTGTGTAAATTGCCTTTGGTCACTAGTGCTCTGTAGCATACTTGACTGCTGATCAGCCTCTTTTCGTTTTCTTGCCCACTGATGCATTATGTTGTACCTGTTTGTGCCAGTTTGAGTTTTGATGCATCCATTTACATGTCGAGTCCTATTGGCATCGTCCAATATGCATTTGCTCGAGTTGGGACAGTTTGCATGCAATTGCATTCGTCGGTGTTTATTGGTATTTTTTTTAACTGTTTCGATACAAGTCTGTACCTTGTTTCATTTGAAGTGATTTGGTTCAGCTGTGTCATTTGCTTAGTGCATTAGTTTGCACTGTGCATTGGTTTGGACTTGCAGTTTGAGTTGCAGATTCATGTTGCATTTTCCCTATATGCTTGGAGTCTTTGTTCGACCATATTGATAGTATTTGGTCTGGACATTGTTGTATTGTGATTTGTACATTGATTTGTACATTGAGTTGAATCCAGCTTAAAGGCTTGGATTTGACTTGTGCTCGTTTGTGAACTTTCATTGAGCTTTTGGGTACATCATCACTGTAGTGGCAAGGGAGTGCACGCAAGCGTGTACTGCAGCCACACGGTATGGCTTTTATTGATATTCTATTTTGTTTTGATTTATTGATCTTTTGCGTATCCCATATGCTGTAGTGGCGAGGTAGTACACACGTGCGTGTACTACAGCCCTACCCGAATTGACATTTTAATTGATATTTCAATATTTTGTGTCGTATTTTGATTTGGTTTAATTTGATGGTTTTGTTGATATCTAATTATCTTTTTGATAATTAGATTATGGGTTTCTAATTATTTATTTAATAATTAGATTTTTTCGCTAATTGCTGTTTAGGCAATTCTGATGTTTTTCTAAATTACCTTCATTGATAATCTTCTCATTTATCTTTGCTGATCAATTGAATCTGTTGATTTGTTGTTTAACACTGTTTCGTGTTATATTTACCGTTATCCGATTTCCTTATTTAAGAATCAGATAGTAAATTTATTTTGACTGTCGTTTAATTGTTATTTAATTATTATTGTTTCTGTGCATTAATAACTGAGTTTGAATTAGACTGACCGGTGTATTATTTTCTTTTGAATGTAATACTCGGGTCAGACCGAGTTATTACAGGTTGTAGATATCCTGCTTTGGATTGCTGCTTGAGCTATGAAGTCTTTTTATACCTTTTGGAGTAGTCGTCGTCATAGTATAGGAAGATATGTATTCGTGTATATTATATACGATAATGTACTTGTATATGTAACTTCCAGAGTCGACAATTGTAGTTGTATCATATGTACTGTATCACATGTATTGTAACTGACATCAGTTTTATATGTGTGTGTGTGTGTGTGTGTGTGTGTGTGTGTGTGTGTATGAGACTTTTGTTATCTGTGTTCCGCATTTAGTAATCTGTGTTATTATTATATAAATTGTCCTAAACTATTATGAACCACCGTAGTTCGTTTTATACTGTAATTGGGTATGTCGATGGGAGTAAATGAATAAGAGATGAAAAAAAAGTATACCACTCCTATCGAGATAACCAATACTAGTGTAAGGCCTAACTATGGATGGACGCTCCTATCCAGCCTTATTCTTCATGATAACAGACAGTATTTCTTTTAATACCCTTTGTTATTGTGAGCATAGAGGTGGGGCGTCACAGGCGGGACCGTCGATTCATTATAGAGACCAACAGGAGTGGAGTTATGTGATACTCAGAATCAATAGAACAGGAATAGTAAAGACAAGAATGGATTTCGGAACAAGGATTGTTTTAAAATTCAAAGAACACCCAAATCAAAGAGGAAGAGATTCAAGCTCGAACGAAGGTAATTCTATAATTAAGTCTACTTTATATGTTAAGTTTTGCCTAAACCAGAGCTCTGATACCACATGTAACGACCCGGTATTTCGTGTCATTCGCATCCTCACATGTCATACTTGAATTGCTCAAAATATCAGATTGTTAATTTAAATTTGGAAAAACTCAGCATATACAATAAACAAATCAATCACAGAATCACAGTCACAGAGTAATATAACAATAAGTAGCAGAAACAAATAAATAGTAGTTCATGAAGCTACTATATATATATATATATATATATATATATATATATAACAGAGTTAAAACAAGATATAACAGTAGTCTCGAATACATAAAAGTTTAAATACAATAGTCAAGTAACAAAATTGAATATTTCACCGAAGTCGAATGAATAACTAAAAGCTGGATAGATAGATGGATCTCTAAGCGAAGCTCCAAACTCCAAAGGTGAGTCTCGAATGCTGTGACACTCAGTCTAGCCCGAGCAAAAAGAAAAACACAAAACACTCGAGTCAGGATTAGCATTCTTATATCAGTAAATCCAACTCAAGTGAAATTCAACTGAAATACAAGTAATTCAAAGGATGTTTGGGTTACCCATCCTCTAAGGATCCGTGGAACTATCTACTATGTTGTATAATACGCTATTATAATATGTCCATAGTAAACTTAAAGTATTAAAATAGCGTTAAGACGTTACCCATTAACACATTAACACATTTTATATATTCCCATAGTCTATGCGGTAATCCCCTCCGTAAACTAGAGGTCATCAGAGGGCACTCCATAGGCATGGTACAAAAAAAACTCGTAGTGTGCTTGATATGGTAGGTGACACGGCACAACTAGGCAATGTCAGGATAGATTTACCAATTACACTTTTGGGCTGGTGGTAATGCATAGCCGCAGCTACTGCCCACCTCGACCCACACTCCCAAAAACCGAGGGTGCACCCAAAATCAATCATAAAGTAATAGAATGGTATCGAAGAAGTGTGTCCGATCGGAGGAGCTACCTCACTTGGCCCGTCAATTGCTCTTGTTTTAGCCACCTTAAGCTAACTCACGGGAGTTGGGTCCATGTATATACCTCATATAGAATAGTCGCCTACCATCCTACTTTATTCTAGAATCTCCACCGCGTACACAGTTGTTAAAATGATTTTCGATATTGGCAGAGAGTATGACAACAACCAATCTCGGTCTATTTAACAACCAAACGCTATTATAACACCGTGGTCATTTTATTTCAAATAGTTTATACTTCATATCCAAATATCATATCTACTTCAAAACAACATCAATACGATGTCATTATTCCCTTAAAATATATTCATTTCAAAATCATAGTACTTTCAAAGTTATAACACTTTCGAAACCATAACACTTGAAATTAGAACACTTTGGGAATCATATCACTTTGAATCATAAACACTTTCCTCTAAACAGTTTAGATATTAATAATAGTATATATAATAAAATAGTTTATATAATAGAATAGTTTATATAATAAATAGTTTATATAATAAAATAATTAGAATATTAAAATAGTTAAAATTAAAATAGTTTATAAATTAAAATAATTAGTATATTAAAATAGTTAAAAATTAAAAATAGTTTATATTAAATAATTTATAAAGTAAAATATTAAAATAGTTTTAAATATATTTTAAAATACTTTATATAATAAAAATAGTTTCCTCAAATTTCACAAATCGATTCAAATCAGCTCAAATTCCAAAATTCGAATTTAAATCAAATCTCAGTTCATCGATTTCAATCTAATCTCAATAAACCATTTTATATCGATTTCTAATATAGATATAAACGACAATTTAAACCATTCCAATTTCAATAGATATCAAAGCTTTAAATATTGAAAATTTACAATAACTAAATTTGATAAGTTCTTTTATATTTCAAATTCAACTTCATTATTATTTAGTTTGAAATATTCACTTAATAAATTCAATAACATTTAAATAAAATATAATTAAAATAAAACTAAATATCCCATTTCAAAAAAATTCAGTAATAACCTTTATTCAAAATCAAGTTATAAATCATATCTTTAAAATCTCAAATTCAATAAGTTTCAAATCAATTTAATTAAATATAATCCTTAAAAGAATACAATTTCAAATCAATTTAAATTTATATTCCTAATCTGAAATGGATATAAATTTTATTTTATATATGTTTAAATTTTTTATTTTAAAAATTATATGTTTGGAAAATTTTAAAATTATAAGTTATATATATATATATATATCAACGGTGTAAGTATATAATTTTCTATCCTATGGTCAAGTGATACTGATATTTGTCATTTCAATCCACAATTTAAATATCTACGGGTATATATCTTTTCAACTCGCAATCCCAAATTTAATGTTAGTGAAAATTGCTTGGGTTTATCATTTCAACATATAATGATTTTCTTCTATTCTACAAGATCTTTCGGGTATATATCATTTCAACCCATAGGGAATTCTATACTAACAGGGAACTTGCAGAGTGAGAATAATAATGATAATAATATAACATAATAACAACATGCATATATCATCAATAACATATAAAATATAAATAATAGATCAGGATGTCAGATGTCATAGGTGAACAATTACAGATAATGACATATATATGTTGCAAATAGTTAGCGTCAGCATATTTCAACTGTCTTTCGAATGAAATCAAATCTAATAAATATAAGAACGTTAATCGTGAGTGATTGCTCACCTTTTGAGGCTAGAGAGACAAGAAGATGACACGGAAACTGATACGCACACAGGACAACGACAAGCTAAGATTTTCTATGATAAATCGATTTGAGATGGTAAGTTAAGATGGCATGAGATCGACGAAACAAGATATATTACATATATATAAATTTTCAAAAATCAATTTGAAACATATATTTTCAAATCGATATTTAGTTCAAACACAAATAAAATTTAATATATATGTATTCCAAACACCATTATTTTAAATTAAAACACATATATTAAAATCAAACACATTTTTAAAATTATATATATATATATGTGTGTGTATATATATATATATATATTTGTTTTCAAATGAATATTAAATTCCAACCTGTAAAATATCTATATATGAATCGAAAGACCAAATTCATATATCTCTACATATAAACTAATGTACATATGCATATATACAAACTTACGTGCATGTAATAATTCAAAATTAATATCGTTATAAACCTATGTAGATATATATACTTGTGTAAAATAAGCCTACTAGTATATTTCATTTAAAATTTATACTGACACACTAGGAAAAGTCTCTATAAAAACACACTATGTAACTCATATATTCAGGTAAATTATATATATACATAACTTATATATGAACTAACATATATATTAATATATACTTATACATATAACCCAAACATTTAATATATATATATATATATATGTAAACTATTATATATAACAGAATATATAGTCCATATATTTCATATAAACAACAAAACCTTTATAAAATAAATCGACATAAACCATGTAAGCTTATATACAACAATCTGGAAATATATACAACACAAACGACACAGATTACATAACATATAATATACTATAACAATATGACTTAATTTATATTTATAACCCATATGTAAACTTGACATACATACTTATCTTCAAAACCAAAAGCTCTGTCAATATACATAGTATACATATGAAAGAAAAACAACTCTTGACTATTGTATAACTTATACAGTAACTGAAAATTTAAAAATCTATGTATAACATATTATAAATACTATATATAGCAACATATATATATATATGTGTATGTGTGTATAAAAGAATTCAACATACATTTACAACTTATATATATATATATATATATATATATATATATATATATATGCGCATATAGTTCAAATAAATAGGCATTCACATAAATAAAACTTGTGTTATATGTATATCTAAATAAAAAGAGACAAAACATATAAATAGAAATTTATATATAACTTACCCAAACTATGCAAACCAATTAAAGGTAGAACACAACCAAGGCCAAGAGAGGGAAGACGCAAGGTGAAGGGAGGAGCTGCATATATATACTTTCCTATATATCATATATACGTATTATTATTATATATATAAGCAAAAGAGGGGGCGAATTTTTTTCGGCCGAGCATGGGAAAGGCTAGGGGAGGTCTCGACAAAAGGACAACAGGGTTTCGGCAAGGCCGTGGCCATGCGGCTATGGTGGCGTTCGCTGGAAAAGTTTGAGGCGGTTTGTTGTGTCTGTTAGGTTGAGGTGAGAGGAAGGTTTATGACTGTGGTCGAGTTTTCGATGTAGGGAGGCGGGCATGTGGTGGTTGGCTACAAAAGAGGTGGCCTTGGATGTTGAGATGGAGGAAGCACTACAAGGAAAACCATTTACGGTTGCAAAAAACCGTGGCGTTTTATCATAAATGCAACCAAAAATATTTTTCTCAAAATATGTTTCGTGACTAAAAATTTTTGTTCCCGCTCCATAGAAATTTTTTTCCGCCTAGCCAAAAATAAACGTGACCAGTTCTTGTTTTCATCTCACGTATACTTAGAAAACTCACTTCTGTAGAAATTTTTTTCCCCTCTTCATCCTCTTCACCAAGTCCTAAATTATCGTCCTCTTCATCATCGTTTCATTTTCCCTTCGTCATCATCGCGCTACTCCTCTCCTCTCCACAGTCAATCGATTCCTCTTTCTATCTACTGCTTTTTGATTGACATTCTACACAAATCTTAAATCAGTATGGATTTTATACTCTATTTTATGATTATATATTCGTTTGTATGTTTTAATATTGATTATATAAATCGAATTGGAAAAACTCTAATTTGATTGAGATTCACGATTTTGCCATCCATCCCTCCTATTGTTAAAACATTGTCGTTCCATGGCAGTACATTTACGCGGGGTCGGTGTTCTTCTTTCAGCGTTCGCAGCAGGCGGGCAATGGCAATATACTGGCGAGAGCTATAAAGAGTAAGTTTTCGCTTCTCTAATCGAGAAAGTTCAGGTAGTACTCTATATCCATGGAATTTCTTATTTCCACTTTTGATGTTTCAGAGTATCTTTTTGCTCAGATTTGAAGCCGGACATCTATTTAGTTTGAAAACAAATTAGTTGAACACAAACAAATTAGGTATGGAATTTAAGTAAAATAAAAGGAATATGGGAATTGAATAGAAAAAATATTGATATCAAAATAATGGTAATCTACTGTTCAAAATGTATAAGTGTAACATTAATGAGTACAAATACCTGTGGAATTTTTAGTCTATATATAAATGTAGAGAATTTATCAATTTTTTATTTAAATAAAAGCAAAAGCATTCTTCTATTTTTTTACCAGGTCATGACATACAATATCTTACACATGAAACAGTACTTGGACAAAGAAAAAGCATAATCACCAAAAAAAAAACTAAGAGAAGAGATGAAATTGCGCTCTTCCAGATAGCTATATGTCATATGTAGATATGTGTGTGTATACATATATATATGCGTGTGTATGTATATATCATAATGTTTCTCTTAAGTCATGATTTATTTATGGTAGGTTTCCTATCATTCGATCACTACTAGGACTGTCAAACCTCATCAAGAGCAGTTTTTTGTTTTGTAATCCGGAGCAGCTATCTTTTTGATAATATAGGAATTTTTACCAAAAAAACTCAATACTTAACACTGAATTAGAAATGTGCATGCAAATAATTTTTGAATTTTGATGTTTAAATAACTCATCTTTTGCATACCACTTGCGCATAGGTGATTCAACCTGCATTTGCACTTATTAATACAAATAAGCAGAACTTCTTCTGTTTCATTTAGATTTATTTGGGGTTATGGTTCCGTTGATCTATCTGTTTGCTTCTAGTATCATGATCACAAGATCTAATTATTTTTATGCATTTCACTATAAATGAGTCTTTGATAACATTATTTCAAAAATATTTGAGAAAAAAGGTAGGAAAACATCCCAACCCATAAATATTCATTACCACTAATAGTACATCAAAAGTAAACTTCATAGTTAGTTGCTAAATTATCTTTGATGACGTTATTTCAAATTTGATTGGTGCAAATATTGTATCGCCCTTTCTTTTCATCTCTTTTGCTAAGTTATCTTTTTCAGTTTATTACCATCTTTTGCTTCCATTTTTTGATGGAAAATTGTAGAAGGTATATGTTCTATCTATACTGTTTTCTTCCTTCTAGAAATCACTAAAGTTATGTGTTATAACTTATTGAACAATTATGAGTATTTGTTAATAACTGATTGATGCTCTAGCTGTGCAAATAACTTCAATATAGTGAAAATTGCTACTATTGTCTGGCATCCCTAGTAATAGAACATGAGAATATTTGTATGGCTGAGTCAGTAACTTCATGAGAATGTTATGTTATTTGTGCAGTCTGCTTTAGTCTAGCTAAATGTTAAACATCATTTTATTTTTCTATTATAAGTTACCTAACACAACTGCTTTTCGGTACACAAACATAAAAAGTGGATTTCATATTACTAAACTACATTTTGGCTTTCATTTCAGCAAGCTATCGAAACACTGTTTTACTAAAACCTGTGACACCCATAATAAATATATTAAATGTCCCGCATTCGGTTTTGATGGTAAAACAAGCTTAAATGTTATCCCATTGTTTCATGTTTTTCTTTAATAACTAAATTTCATTCCTGAACGTGGCATTTTATATGATTAATACAAGATATGTTTCTTTGTGATAATTTAGGAGTTTGGTTGCCAAATTTGATTTGTTCAAAATCAGTTTATGTTAGAAAATGTAGTTTATTATCCTTACTATGGGCGTGTTACCAATGTTCCAGATAGTGCATTATTTATAAGATGCTTGGATTTTTTTTGGGTAATAACTTCAACGTCTAGTTGTTTTTTTGATCACAACAGATAACAATTTATACGTCAAAGATTGGAAACTTATTTGCCTTCATATGTCGAAAATGGAAAAAGACTGGGTTTTTTTAAGCAGGTGATAAAACCATGATTAACTTAATATATATTTTGAGAATTATAACATATAATCTAATATTAAAGCTCAATTTTTTTATTTGTTTTACTTTTTTCATAGAACTAGTATAGAGTACCGACAAGGAGCAATGAATTTTGTGAATGCTGCAAAGAGGAATGCAAGAAGTGTAGAAAAAAATTTATGCCCTTGCAAGGATTGTCGGAATCTTAGTCTTCATGATGAACAAATCATCGTTGAACATTTAATTATAAAAGGAATGGATCCTAGATATATGGGTGGTGTATGGTTTAACCATGGTGAATAGATAAATGTGGAGAAGAAAAAAAATACGTTTGATGTATATGATCTATTCAAGATGATTCACTATGAAGATGAAGATTTTTTGAATCAAGATTTTTTTGATGATGATAAAGATAATGTTAATTCTCAAAGAAAAGAGGATGAGTTACTCAAGAACTTGGAAGATGCAGAAACTCCATTATATCCTGGTTGCATAAATCACACAAAATTATCTACTATCACCATCTTGTATAATCTTAAATGTGAGACTGGCTTGTGTGATAGTGGGTTTGATAAGCTTTTAACTGTGCAACATTTATTTCTACCGAAGGATAACGTGCTTCCCAAAATTTATATGAAGTAAAGAAATTTCTTAGAGCATTCGACATGGGTTTTGAAAAGATACATGCTTGTGAGAATGACTGTTGCCTTTACAGAAAAGAATACAAAGATTGAGAAAGTTGTCCAAAATGTGGTTCTTCAAGATGGAAGAAAAATCAAGATACTGAAGAGGTTATACAAGGTATTCCAGTTAAAGTATTGAGATACTTTCCAATAATTCTGAGATTTAGAAGACTGTATAGATCTTAAAAGATGGCAGAAGATTTAAGATGGCATTTTAATAATACAAGCAACGTTGGAAAAATGCGTCATCCCGTGGATTCTACGACATGGAAAATGGTGGATGAAAAGTATAAATCTTTTTCATTTGATCCACGCAATCTTAGGCTTGGTCTTGCTACAGATGGATTCAATCCATTTTCCATGTTGAGTTCGAAATATAGTTGCTGGCCAGTGATGCTTGTGACATATAATCTCTCGCCTATGTTGTGTATGAAGAAGGAAAATATTATGTTAACTTTACTTATTCCAGGCCCAAAGCAACCCGGGAATGATATTGATGTATATTTGGCGCCTTTGGTGGAATACTTGCATCATTTGTGGTGTAATGGAGTTGATACTTATGATGCATTTAGTAAAACTTTGTTTAAACTGAATGCAATTTTGCTATGGACGATTAATGTAATAACCCGCAAATCCGTACCCCTTGAGTCAACACTATTCTACCTAAATCAACTCAAGTTGTACAGAAATACGAACTATTTGGGTTAAAGAAAAAGAGGTAGAAGAAGAAAATAGAAAACAATATCAGAATCTAACCATCGCAGCGGACTAAAATATAATAGAAAATAAATGATCTTTACTCAAAATCAAATATATCTGTTTATATATTACATCATCAGAGTACATCGATCAACGGCTCAACAACAACATACAAATGGATACACAGCAACTCAATCACAGCGGAATATATATATAACAAGTACGGATATACGTATCGTCCTCCAGCTCGTCTCCTGAGCTCCATAGTATCACATCCTGTATTCTATGATACTCGGTCTGACCCGAGCATTACAGTTAAATAACACCCGAGTCAGTCTGGATTACCAGCGTGAGAAAAACACATCCAATTGATTTTTAAAGTTTCAAAATCCTTTGAAAACAAAAGCATCTCGTAAGACCATGCCACAAATAAATATGTCGGGTTTTTACCTTACGATAGCTAAAACAATTTTTATTAAAGTTCTCTGGTATTATAATAGTGTCTATAGAAAGTAAACAGAATCTAGCTGAAATGCTTGCATCTCACGTTTCAGCAATAGTTGGGCACAATCAAAACCATACAGGCGCTTATTGGAGTTTGGATCCCATACAATGGCAGGGCTACTGGGGTACCGCCCGTCACAGTACCTGGTCTAGATCAGAGTACCGAGGAGCCACCCTAACTCCCCTGCAACACAAGACCGGAACCATTCCTTACTGAACAGTCCCAAGCAAGATCACCCCGCAGTTGGCGCGACCAACCGCCCACTAAGCCGAATAAAAGGGACATCTAGACAGGGGAAACCTCACTCTCCAGTGGGGGCTACCCACGAAGTCTTGCTGCACCTCCCCTGTTTTAGCCATTCCCGGTTGATGAGGCTTGAGGTTAAACGTTACCTTTCAACAAGGCATCACTTAGAATGCTCATCGTCCACCTGACGATGTTCTGAAAGCATTCAATCCATACAAGTTGCCCTGGGTCTGGACAAACCGAATCACCGTCTTCAACTCTTCACGGTCTTCATTCGTAATCATTCAAACCGGATCGAAGTGGTTTTCAGATAGTTAAATCCGATCCCGGACTCTTCGAAACGATCAGCGCATTGTCCAATATTGATAGTCGGTTATTTAACTATCAATTAATATTCACAAACAACCATCAACCAATAAATAATTTTCCAAATTATTTATTAATCTCAAAAATATCTTCACAAGATATATTTCTATTTTCAATCCTTTGAAAACAGTTTCAAAACCATCATTCTTTTCAGAATCAACTTTCCCAAATATTTTATATCTCCTCTGAAATCACCAAGCACAAAAATAGATTTTTAAAATAATTTAAAACACTTTATTTTGAAACATTTAAGTTAAAATTACTTTAATAATTTGTTAAAAATACATACTATATGAATGTTGGAAATAAGGTTATAAAACTAGATTTCTACTTTTCAAACAAAATACTAAGTTACTTCTTAATAATTACTGTTAGAATAGATTAAAGAAAATACTTACTTTAAACTTTTCATAATAGAAATAATAAAATTTTCAAAACTTGCTTTCTTTAAAAATAGCTTTAAAACATTTAATTTATATTCACAATCTTACCTTTTAAAACATGTACTTGGCCATCCAGAGAAAGTTCCAACTCAATCACTTAAATCAATTTTCCCGAAATTGATTTCCAATTTATTTTATTTGAAGTAAGTTTCTTTAATTACTCAATTCATTTCAAAATTCATTAGTTACAGACTTATTATTATTGTTATTATTTTACGTTTGATTTTAAACCTTTTAACTAAAATATATGAATGTTAGGCTTTTTTTCCAATTTCTTCTTTATTCCTTAAGTTAAATCTTAAATATTAAATAAATGTTTGTTTTTATTAAATAATATCATTGAAGTTTCAAACTTCATTAACCTTCTACTTATTCAAAAGTTCCTTTCCATATACAGAATTTTATTAATTAAAAAGTGATACAAATGAAATTTATCACATTCTTCCCGCAGTTTCCAAAACTTTAATAATTATAGGATTTGGATAAGAAACGCAAAAGTTATGCACAAAATACTAGCTCAGGTTTGCATAAAACAACAGGACAGCGAGTTTTCAAGAGGTTTTTCGACATTTTAATCAACGTATTTCAGAAAATGATACAAATAAAAGTTATAGGCCTTTCCGTTAGCTTTCCAGAATGACCAAGATCGTCGAATTTGGATTAACGGTTCAAAAGTTATGACCATTTTATTAAAACATTAAACTTAGCCTGAACTTATGTATTTGCAGGACAGCGACCAACAATTTCAATTTTAGCATAGAAAACATCGAAATCAGGCAAAATGAATAAAAAAAAAGTTTTAACTTAGTTCCTAAGCTTTCCGGAACATTAAAAATTTCCGAATTCCGATAAGAATTGTAAAAATTATGGATAAAACAATTTTTAGATTTGAATTTCACAACTTATGTCATTTTGTCTCGGGACAGCGATAAACAATTACAATTTTGGCCAAGATAACATCGAAAATTTGGAAAACTCAAAACATAAAAGTTTTAGAACAAAGTCTAAGCTTTCTGCAACATCTAAATTTATCGAAATCGGTTGAGAAACGAAGAAGTTATGGCCAATTTAGTTTCAGCCTTAAGCACAGAGCTAATATTGGTTTTGCTCTCGGTATTACAGTAGAAAGGTTCAATTTTGACATATCTAACATCCAAACTACAGAAAACACAAAACATAAAAGCTATAGCACATGAAATAAGCTTTCCAGAACATCCAAGAAATCGAAATTTCATTAAGGATTGAGAAAGTTATGGTTAAATTACTAAGCCGCGTTTTTGATAGAACCGAGCCATTTTTACTTATAACTATCATCTCTTCAAGAATAACATGAATACTAGAAATTAAATAGTTTTTCTCACCTTAAACTTGTGTATTTGACTTGACTCTTTTTCCTTAGCTTTCTCCAAGCTTTTCCACTTTATCTTACTTTTGTTTTTGCTTTGTGAAAGTATCCAAAATAAGTGAACATTTCCACCCTTTATATAGAAATTTTTCAAGGCTAGTTTGGTAATTTTAGTTTTGGACACTTGTCTTCTTCTCTTTGCACAAGCTTTAGAATGTTGACACATGTCTACTTAGGTGTCTTAAGATGTTTCTACACATGGACACATAATGGGGTTATGTGTCTACTTAGGTGTCTTAAGATGTTTCTACACTCACACACTAACTCCGATCAAAACAAAATTTGAAATCCGATAATAATTCAATATTACGGACCCAATGGAACTGGTTTCGTCGAATTCCGAGACCGTGACTCGGAAGGTTATTCTTAAATTCAATTTAAACGATGAAATTTTCAAAACTGATCAAATCATTGTTGAATTTGATTTTAACACTTCTATTGTCTTCAACGTTATCAATATAAATTTTACAAGCCTTCAAATTATTTTTAACAGGCTTAAAATTCTAGATTCAACAATTTACCCAAAATTCTATTATTTAATTATCAATAAATAGCGATACTTGTATTTCAAGGTAAGATTGCTCTATTGAATATTTAAAATCAATTAAATATTCCGATTTTAAATGCTCGAAAATTCCGGGTCATCACAATTAACGATTTTCCGGCTTATGGAAATCTTGCTGGATGTCGTGTGAAGGAGGGAAAAGCTTGCCCATTATATGGTGTCAATACCCATTCTCGTTGGTTGAATCATAGTCAAAAGAGCGTCTACATGGGTCATTGAAGATTTCTACCTGCTTCAGATTCAAGGAGGAAACAAAAGGCATTGTTTGATAACACCATAGAGAAAGGTAGTGCTCCTAGACTACTAACTGGGAGAAACATTCATGCATTATTGAAGGATTATCCAATTGATTTTGGAAAAGAAAAAGAAGATAAAAGTAAGAAGAGAAAGTGTGTTTATGATACAGAAGATGAAGATGACAATACTAACGATTCTACAAAAATGGAGCTATCGAGGTGGAAAAAAGATCAATTTTCTTTGATTTGCCTTATTGGAAGATTAGTGGTTAGTTTATTTATTTTTTATTGTTTTAATAGAAGAAAAACCCAATAATGCGTTATAGTTTTGGTTTTCGCAGGAGCTTCCATTACGTCACAATATAGATGTGATGCATGTGGAGAAAAACATTGGTGAAAGCCTATTGGGCACAATGTTGCATGGTAATAAATCAAAAGATGGAACCAGCTGTAGAAAGGATTTAAAGGATTGGGGAATTTGAAGTGAGCTTCATGCACAACCTCGTATGAATAAAACATATCTTCCACCGGCTCCATACATGTTGTCAAAATCCGAGAGAAAAATATTTTGCAAAAGATTGTACGATTTCAAAGGACCAGATGGCTACTTTTCAAATTTGAAAAATCGGATTTCGTTGCAGGATTGCAAAATTAGCGGATTGAAGTCACACGATTACCATGTATTAATGCAACAGTTATTGTAGTAGCATCGAGAGGATTAATGGCAAAGAAGGCAAGAAAAACAATAATTCGCTTATGTTCTTTTTTCAACAAATTATGTCAACGTGTTCTTGATAGAGAGAAGGTAGAACAAATCAATGTTGAGATTATTGAAGTTTTATGTGAGCTTGAAAAATATTTTCCACCATCTTTTTTTGATATAATGGTACATTTATCCATTCATCTTGGAAAAGAAGCAATAATGTGTGGACCGGTTCATTTTCGTTGGATGTACCCATTCAAAAGATACATGAAGACACTTAAAGACTATGTCAGAAACTATGCACGACCAGAGGGATATATTGCAGAATCCTATCTTGCAAAAGAATCCATGATGTTTTTCGATGAATTTTTGAAAAAATCAGGACATATAGAGGAGAAAGAAGCTCGAAATGAAGATTATGAAAGCAGTGTAATACTCGAGGGACGTTCGATTTCAATATCCAAGACAGTTAAACTGTCAGTTAATGACAAAGAAAGTGCTCATTTAGCCGTGTTAGTGAATATGGCTGTGGTGGAACCATTTATAGAGTAAGTGTATGTTATATTATTTTAATTATTTTGATGTGTTCGTAATGCTATATATAACTTATAATCAATTATTCAATACTAGTTTGCATTTGCAGGAATTAGAAAAGTCAAACCCACGCATGACAAAAAATGCGACCTTACTTTGGGAAACACATACAAAAATTTTTGCCGATTGGATTAAAAGAAAGGTTAGTTAGATTTCAAATATATTCTCTTTTGACTGTTAATCTTACTATAAAATATACATGCTAAATAAAATTTGTTGTAGATACCTATTACCTCCAAGGATCATGATGACATGTTAAGACGGATTACTTTTGGTCCGAAGGATGATGTCATGTCTTACAACGGATATATCATCAATGAGCAACGTTTTCATATACAAGATGTAGGGAGAGAAACTCAGAATTGTGGGGTGACTTTTGATGCGACTACTATGTGTAGAGCAAGTGCAAAAGGCATGTCCCAAGTGGTTGATGTGGTCACTTACTATGGAATATTGACAGATATAATTTTATTAGATTATCATTCGTTTTATATTCCAATTTTTAAGTGTCGTTGGGCGTATAAAGGAAATGGAGTAAAAGTTGATGATGATGGGTTCACTTTTGTTAATTTACAGCAAGCATCGTTTTCACGAGATCCATACATACTTGCATCTCAAGCAAGACAAGTATTTTATTCAATAGAGAATGATGTTTCTAATTGGTATGTTGTAATGAAAGTACCATCAAGAAGTTTTAATGATTTAGAGGATCACGATTGCATCGAGGAAGATATCCAAGTCGTGGAAGGTAGCGAAATAACCGAAATGGATGATGAAGATGTTAGTTATGTTAGAGAGAATTGCGAAGGCATAGTTGAGTAGATTATATGTTCTACTTGAGTAAATGTTATACTATCATTTGAAAAATGTATTACAATCAAGTAGTTTCTTTTCCTTGTTTCATGACAGCTTTGACATTTACCACCTTTGCTCTATCTACTACTCACGAATCAAAACCTAGCATTAAACCTTACATATATGTCATTTGAAGATGTATGGTCAGCTTCTGATTGAGGATCTTCATTTCTACTCTAGCATGCATCATTCTACATATAACTCATTTTTTTCTATTTTAATTTTGTAATATATTTCTTTTTTGTCTGACTCTATTTGGATTTGATATGTCAAATCAAATTTAATATTATGTTTATGTTGAATTTAATTCCATTCAGCTAATGTTTGTTTGATAATCTTCCCTTGACATATGTGGTCCATAATTGGAAGTTGGGCATATTTTGATGTTTTTTGATGGATTTAGTATGTAACTACAACAGTGTATTCATATTGCTTTATGAGTTATATGATATCAATTTATGATTTGGGCATGTCCTCTCCCAGACTCAGATCACAAGGTACTGTAAAACTGTCCATGTAATACAAATTTTCAATTTTGGAATATTTTCATTTACATAAGGTGCATATTAATACTATCTTTTTTTACACAACATTTATCTACTATATAAAATAAATACTTGAGCATGGTATTGCTTAAAGTACCAAGTATTTGCCCCATATTAATAGATAAATAATATTAAAGAATCGGAACTCAGAAGACGGTGAGTGATAACCAGGGGATAGTGACTGATAAGGTAAGTGGGTAGTTAGTCTACATATGTGTTTGTGTGTACTGTGTTTGTGAGGGTTGTCTGACTGTATGTAGGGTGAGTTGGGTTTGTGAATATGTTGCGTACTGTGTGCTTGTGTGAGTTAGCATTGCTATGTTTTGTATTTGTGAGAGGTTGCAAATTTTGTTGAGTGTGTTGTGCTTTTTTTATTAGATGTTAGGTGCTTTCATTTGTAAATGCAAGCATAGAAAATATATTAATATACATTTATAGAAATTATATGTTTTGATTATTCCATCATTAAGTATTAATGTGATTATTTACAGAGTTTACATTACAGAGTTCATATACATGTATTAATAACTATTGTATTCAAGGTTACATAATAGATACTTTTAACTGTCCTTTATATGAAGTATTCTCAAAATAAGTTACTATTTTTTGTTTCGTTTGCAGAAAAAAGATGCATTCAATCTTTGTACGTACTCGCAACCAGAGAAAGGCTGATGAGGAATCTCAGAAGGATAAGTCAAAGCGGAAGTATAATCCAAAGAAAAAGGTTAAGATTCTAGCTGGTGCTTGCACTGACAGTGAAGAACCAACAGTCAACGCTAAGAAACAAGACATTGTTTGCAATGAAGACAAAGAACAAGAGCCACCTGTTACCCCCTCCGACCCAAATGAAGAAGGACTTCGCTCAGAAAATGAAATCCTTCCTGAACAAACTGATGATGCTGAGGGAGAAATTGGGAGAGCAAGTGAAGCTGAATCCAGAATTACATCTCGGAAAAGAGGCGGTAGAGGTCCAGCAAAAGCAAAAAGACTCCCGTTAAGCAGTCAGGATCGAATTGAAGTTGAGTTCAATGATATAGGTATACCAATAGGGAAAGGGTCAGTACATTTATCCTCTTTTCTTGGACCGCTTGTGCGGGAGCTGGTTCCATACACACTTAATGATTGGAGGAATCTAAGTGATGAGTTAAAAGTTGTTTTGTGGCAATCGATTCAGGCATGAGTTAAAAATTGGTTTTGTTGTTTATACATCTGTTTGCTACATTGCTACATTATTACATCACGTATTATAGTTATAGCTAAAAAAAATTGTTTGATGCATACAAATGGTTGTTGTTTGATTTTAATATCATGTTTTCATGTATTGTTGCAGATTAGATTTACACTGGAAGAGGATTGGCAAAGAAAAGTTGTCAACAAATGGGAGTAATTTGGAGATCGTCAAAAAGTAAATTGGTTCGAAAATTAAATAAAGCGGAGAATGGAGAGGAAAGACTAAAACTGAAACCTACCAACATTAAAAGCATGAACGAATGGAGAAGGTTTGTGAAGGCGAAAACAAGTCCAGAGTTTAAGGTAACGCTATTCACTATTTTATTTGCTAGAACACTTTAAAAGTTAATGATTGGGATCCAATAACACAAATGGTTATTTGCACAGCAGAGTTGATTATCATTTTCAAAAGAACAATTTTATTATCCAATAACACGTATGGTTTTGTTTTAGTCTCAAAGAAAAGAAAACATTTTGCATTTCATTTGTTTTGCATTTATGTTCACTGTGCATTTTTTGTTCTTTGTTCTTGTGTGCATGTCAACTCAACACTTTCCATTTTAACTTTGTTCATTTTGCACACATTTCTTGTTTACTTGAATTTAGTTCAGTTTAGTGTTGTGTGTTTGGTCTTGTATTGTGTTATCTTGCATTAAAAAAATTGTTGGATTTGTTTTCATCTTGCATTGGAATTTTCAACTAGTTTGCTATTACATTTCATTTCCTGGTTTTTGCGTTTCGTTTTCTGTTTTACATTGCTGTTGCATTTCATACTTCAACAAGCTTGCATTGCATATACCCAAAAACAAAAATAAAACAAAAAACATTGCATTGCATCTTAGATTTTAGTTTTCATTTTTACAAATCTGTTTCTTGTAATCACTGTTTTCACTTGATATTATGTTCACTGTTTTATTTCATTTGTCTTTTAGTTTCTGATACATTGAATTTTCCTCTACTACAAGCAACTGTTTTCAAGTTTTTGTTCTCTATTTACAAAACAAAATATCCATGTTTCTTCTTTACATTGCCTTTATCAAACACTTCTCAAACAACTTCTCTCTGTCACTCTTCACTTCCTCAACCAAGCTGCCATTATCCTATAACAATATATCAACTTCTCTCTGTCACTCTTCACTTTCTCAAACAACGAAGCTGTCATTATCCTATAACAATATATCAACAATATATCTTTCTATTTTACAGAAACAAAGTGAGAAATATTTGGCCCTTAGGGATAAACAACTTCCACACAAAATTGGTCGTAAAGGAATGGCTAGATTGACCGAAGACATGGTTAGTTAATTAAGTATAGCTTTATTTAATATTATTTTATACCTGTCCGGTTTTTTATTTAATGTTATCCTAAATTTAGAAAAAAGAAAGCCCAAGTCCATCGTCCATAACTAGAGCTGATGTTTGGATTAAATCTCACATAAAAAAAATGGTGAACCAGTGACCGCGGAAGCTGGAAATGCTATTGTAAGTTTTTTTATTTTATCTGTATATAAAAAATTGTTCGAAAGTACGATAATTTTACCATCGTACATTATCTATTTGTATTTATTTATGTAGAAGGAGATTAAAAAATTTGGTAGCCTATCACATTCCGGTTCGTTACAGAATGCCAGTGGAGATGCTCTTGTACATGTACTCGGACAAGATAAACCAGGACGGTTAAGGGCATTGGGAAGGGGTTACACTTTAACCAAGCTAGCCGTGGCCCAGTCCACAGATAAACAAGTATCGCAGTGTCGAGAGGAAATAGTAGAAATGAAGAGCATGCTGCAGGTTCTGATGAACCAGAAGGTAAACTATTAAAAGTAATTTATATATGTAAAATAAAAAATTCAAAGCGCCATATAATTTAAAATACTAAAAAGAACAAATTTATTCTCTCACACAAACTTATTATATGTTCTCTGCCATTTTAAGTATGGTCATTTTAATTTTAGCAACTCAATTTTATTTTTTTCACTTGCTGGTTTTGGTAGCCATATTAATTTCATCCCATCATTTATAGCTGTAAAATACATTAACTGATCAAAGTCCATTTAGTAGTTTTCGATAGTCAATTAAACACCTACATTACATTTAATTGAGTGCTTTTAAGAATATCCTGATCTTAGAGCTTTACTGCAGGGTGTAGAAAGTTCGAAAACGAGCACATCTGAATTGGTAAAAATAATAATTATATTACTCAAGAAATTACATTTAGATTTTAAATTTTGATCCAGTGATTGCTATAATTTTTGGTTGAATAATTGCAGAGCAATGACGATGTATGTTCGATGTTTAATTGGGATGGAAACTATGAAGTTGTTGCAATGGGAGGGTATTGTCCAGGGACTCAACTGCGGTTGTCAATGGCATTCATCTTGGACCAAACGTTGTGAGTGTTATTGTAGATATCATGGACAAACCAGATACTTATTTATGGAGGCCTACACCAAAAATGACAGTATTAGCAGACGCTGTGAATAAGGTAGTAGCTTGGCCATCAACTTGCATTAAGATGGCACTACGAGTAAATTTAAACGACGTCGGTACAGTAAATTTTACACTTCTCATACTAAACTGTTGAATTACACTTCTCATTGAAACATGCTAAAGTTTTAGTTTTATTTTTTAGATATTAGTACCCCAAATTAATCCATTTGTATATTTATTTGTTTGTTAAAATCTTAATAAAAATTTGAATAATTTTTTAGTATTAACTGCACTGTCCACAATATTATGGTTGGAATTACACTTCTCATTTTATAACCTGTGAATGAATTGCTAAGTATTTTGCTAAGTAGAAATTTATTCGTTTGTTAAAATAAACCATCTTTATATTTATTTGTTTGTTAAAATTACACTTATCATTTTTAGAGTAACAGCACTGTTCAAGACGACAAATGCAAGGTTTATGGTTGGAATGAGGGTGAAGGGGTAATTGCCGAAGGAAGAGTCTACTCCAGAAAGGCATAATATGATGTTAGTGGAATTCCGCTTGGTCCGTCTGTCGTTGTGATTTCGTTCGACAAAGTAATAAATAAAGATGCTTATTTGTGGCGACCCACATATGATATGTCATGCATTGGAGATGCAATTGGTAGGAAAGTAGCATGGCCAAAATCAAAAGTTGAAGTGGATAAAGAAAATGTAAATGACAGTGTAAATTATGCGACTTCTCCCATGAAATCTACACCCGTGGTCATGAAGAAATCAGAGCATGTAAGTATTAATTTTCAAAATTGAAGAAATTACCTGTGTATGAAAGTTTATTTATTATGTGTATGTATATATTCTGCATAATAATCTCTTTTTTTCTAGCCAATTGCAAAGTGGACAAAAGATAGCAAATGTCAGTTGATCGATTTGGGTGGAACAAACATAGTGGCTGAAGGAACTGTTGCATCAACTGATCCGATAACGCTGGTCCACTGTCGTACATTGGGACTTAATGCTGTAAAAGTTTGGGTTGATATTGTGAGAGATGCAAATGCAGAGCTATGGAGACCAACATCGGCGTTGACGTGCATGGAAGATGCACTTGGCGTTCCCATAGCATGGCCAACGGAAAAAGTCATTCTGAAAACAAACTGAAATGTATATAACTTGTTCATCATAAATGTTTTCAAACTTTGATTCTAATACCCTGACAGTTGATGGAAACTGTGTTGAAGTAGGAAAGCGATGCTTGTAGTAGACAGAACTATAGTGACCGAGGTTGTTTGAACTGAAGCGGTTTGAAGGTGGAACAGTTCAAGCGAAGGTGAAGTTTTTAGAAGTAAGGATGATATTGGTGGTAGGTTGTTTAAGGGATAGAGAGGGTTGTATTGTTTGTGATTGAGGAATGAATGATTTTGACTTGGTGTTGGAGTGGCAGTTTGAGGAAGTTGTGATGATGGTTGTTATCAGGTTTGGGTGAGGTTATAGGGAGGAAGAAGTGTTGGCAGTGATGATCCAGAAGTCGGGGAACTGTCGGGGATGTTAGCAGTTTTGTTTGAAGTATTATAGTCTAAGTACTTCTATATTTGTCCATTTTTTATCTTTGATACCTTCACCTCACAAATATTTAGTAACATGATTATTATTGTTTACAGGTAGATAAACGTTTGTGAAGAATTCAAGCGGCAGCATTGGTTTTTGGTATGGTAGCAGCACATGTATGTAGTTAGGTTGAAACTGTTATGAAACTATTTTGAAACTGTTGGGTTGATTAAAACTGTTATGAAACTGTTGGGTTAATTAAAACTGTTATGAAACTAGTATGTATGGTAGCAGCACTACTTTAGCTGTATGTACTATTATGAAACTGTTTATGTTAGTTTGGTTGTGTAAATGTATGGTTAACCTTTTGTCTTAACACTAATGTTATGATATAGTGGTGATTATGTAATTGTTTTTGTTTGTGTTATTGTGGTTCATTGAATGTGTTATTTTTGAATGTGTATGTGTTTATATATTACGTTATTGTATAAGTTTTGAAGTACTTGAATTGGAGGCGAAATCAGATGTAGTCGTGTAACAGCAGGCAATAAAATCGAAACATACGGTGGGAAGAAAAAATGCCATCAACAATATTTGTTTGTAGCGTTTAAAAAGCGCTACAGAATTAGCAATTATAGTAACTCATATAATCTCCGTGGCGTTCAAAAAACGTTGCAAAAAATAATAATAAGTGCAACCAAAAATAAGATAGTAATCGGCACCTTTTCGGTGGCTTTTCATAAACGTTGTAAAAAGATCTTTAGTAACGTTCAAAAAACGCTGCCAAAAATAAATTTATAGTGGCGTTGCAAATAAATGCAACAAAAAATCATGGATTTTTGGTCGCATGTTTTCTAGCGGCGTTTTCTAAAACGCCACCAAAACTTTTTGTAGCGTTTTTTGAGCGCTGCTAAAAATCAAATTTCTTGTAGTGAAGGAAAAATGCATGGGTTTCGGTCGAGGAGGCTTCGGTTAGGCACAATGAGTCACAGCCAAAAGGAGAAGATAAAAATGCTTTCATTTTCTTTTTTTTATTGAAAGCTTAGACAAAAGGAGAATGGAGACAAGCAGACACAAACGAACAAGCGTATAAAATGAAAAGTAGAGGCAATCAATAGCCAGCTATGCTAATATCAAGAAATAATAAAAGGAAAAGGCGGTTTATATTCAACCGGAAGGAAACTGAATGGCCACGGAACATAAATAGGCTCGAACGGATACCGATACGGCTGACCGTTTTACGGTTTCCACCGCTTACCAAACACGGAAACACACAAATGAATATATTGCAGAGATCAGCACGACTAGACGATCAAAACATTATATAGATATCAGTGCTACGATCATCCGATCAAAAATTGATATTCGGTACCGGAAATGCTGCTAATTTGCCGAAAATAAGATAAACCAAGCAATAACAGTCTAAATTTAGGGAAACGAAACATGACATCTCACTCAGAAGATGATTTACAAATTTACTATATAAAAATATTCAGGTTTGGAAAATATTTTATTATCATATAATATTAACTGATTTAAATTTAAATAAAATTGCACAATAAAATAAACTTTCATATTTTCTATGAAAATTTACCATTTGCTATGTCTAAATAGACGTATTTCGAATATCAAATTTTTATTTTCAAATTTAATTATTTAAAATTTCATAAAATTTCAGCTTAAATACGTTATTAAAACCTTTAAAATTTAGAGGTCATTACTCACTTATAAATTCATAAACTAACGGTGCTAATGGATCAATTAAAATTTTCATCTACCAACATTCATGGTGCTTCATGATTTAACTTGTAATAAAACATTCCAATCATTTCAGAAATTTTTTATTTTTTGAGTTGAAATTAAGTAAACCTATTAACTAGAATGTCACAAAAGTATTTGAAAGTTGTACTTTTTATTCGAATAAGATCTTGACTTCTATTTTTTAATGACCATTAAGAACATCGTCAACCCACATTCGTTTAGTGTAGGAAGAAGTATGATATGGAGTAGGCATTACTGAGGATGATTTACCATCATTTCAACAATCTAAGCGAGATCCTCATCATACTCGTTGCATCATCGGAGTTAGATAGTTCATCTCTATTAGTTGAGTTATCCGAGTCTTACGAATCATCATCTGAATTATTATATGCAAAACAGTATCTGGACAGTGTTGAAATTAATGTGAGGAAGAAGGAATGAGAATGTGTTGGAAATAGTTAGGCAGAGAGATTCATAAAGGGAATTTTTCAAATTTAATATTTTACGTCAAATTTAATTATTTACATTCGACGTAAATATTAAGTCAAGAAAATACTCTCCCTTTTGAAGCGCCAAAATGCTTGAGGAAGAACCATTGACGCAATTTTTTACATCCGACTTAAATGATATACGTCGAACATAAAAGTTCACTATCGCTAAATGCCTTAACAAATTCTTGTTCATGAATGCACTGTTAGCTTAATTCATCATGGTTCAAATCCATCTTCTCTAAATTTTTCAAAAAATGATACAAGTTCTTTAATATTTGTAATTTCATGTCGAATTCATCTTATTAAAGTATTTTACTTACTCGGTTAACATCATCTAATATTATGTACTAAACACACAAACTAATCAAGAATTCAAAAGTTGCCAAAACATTTTGGCACCTTTAGACTCCATCATCAAAATCATGTTTAGAATCATTTGCAATATCAATCAAAGCATCTGTTAGTTTCAATGTTTGAGTTCTTATTGCTTTAACACTTCAATATGACTTTCCTAATGAGTTGTCGATAATGGTTTAGGAGTCAAATCTTTCACATAGCTTCGAAGTATTTCACATCGATGAGTTGTCAGAAAATAAATTATAAATCTTTTGTACAAATATTTTTTTTATAGGTTTCCTAAATGATTCTTCCATATCACATAAAGCAAGATTAAGACGATAAACATATGAAATGCAAAAGGCTCTAGGATTTATTCAAGTGGCCTTTTTTTAACACTTCGATGTTTACCTACATTAAGTTCAATTAACTATTTAATACTGTTGTCAATGATTTAAAATCAAGTTTAAGAAAAGGTTTTATTTACTATTGTTACCTTTCATATTTGAACCATTTTCATAACCTTCTCTCTCACATCCTTAATATTAAGTTTAAGCTCAACCAGAATATTTTCTAATTCTTTGAGAAGGCCAAGCTTGGATGTACCATCCACCGTTATGAATCCAAAAAAATATTCTTCCACCTTGACGTCATTTGTACCATCATCATTCACACATCTTATAATAATAGACATTTTCTCTTTATGGCTTAAATCCGAGGTGCAATCAAGGAAAATAGAGAAGTGTATTGTTTTCTTAATCTTCATAAGCACTGCTATTTTGATCTTATTGGCCAACAAACTTATCAATTCATTTTGTATTTTTTTACTTAGATAATGATTATTAATTTCATAATTTACCACCCGTCTAAGATGATCTTCGTCAATGGATCAAACTCGGCTGTAAATTCTATAAGTTGACCAAACTCCATTATTTTTTCATAAATTTTCTCGCTTGATCCACAAAATGGTAAGTTATTTTGAGAAAGTGTTTTGACGGCATTATTTATGTGCACGAGTACCATTTCCAATTTTGTTTCTCTTAATCAATTCAAGCTTCCATTGCTTTATCGATTATTTTCTTTTGTTGATATCCTCTATTCAAATCCACCAATTTGATTAAATTTTCACTATGCAATGGATAACTTTCATACTCTCTTAATTTAGTAGAAAATTTATGCCAATCATTAATTCTTTCATCGAAAAATTTGGATGTCTTTTGTTTATGCTTAAATAGCTTACAACAAAAACAATAAACTTTGATAAATTCTATTTCAACATAGAAAATTATTTAGCAACCCCCTTAACATAAATAAAATTTAAATACTAAAGTACCCTTAGAAAGTTGCGTACTTTCTTTCTTATCAATTCCATTATCTTCTTACGTCAGTTTCTTCCTGTCTAAACCACCGCTTCTTCAAAACTCTAGTTTCTAAATCTATGGAAAAAAAATTCAATTTTCACTACTAAATTATTTTTTGGGTTTACAAACTTTTTTAATTGTAGTTCTAAAGAAAATATGAATTGGGTTTCTAAATCAGTGAATAAAAAATTCAATTTTTCATTACTGAATTATTTTTTAGGTTTACAGACTTTACTAATAAAAAATTCAATTTTTCACTACTAAGTTTCTAAATCAGTGAAAAAAATTCTAACCCTAGTTTCTAAATCAGTAAAGAAAATATTCAATTTTTCACGTTTTGCGTGATGGGAAGGGTAATTCTGGAAATGATAAAGGGCAACTAAGTTATTTTTTGGGTTTACAAACTTTTTTAATTTTAGGGGGGCTACTAAGTAAATACTCGGGTTGAAATAAAATTTACCATAAACTTTATTATATTCATCTGAATACACAAGTCATTTTCTTTCATGTTATCCTTTATGTGGATTGCCCCTAACGTAATGTTTTAAAGAAAAGTGTTTGCCATAAATATTGTTTCTTGGTAACGTATCATTTTTTTTTATTTTAATGGGACTATGTTGAATTATCATAATTTGTTTCATATATGTAGTTTTCCCCTCAAGTCCTGGATTGTAATTTACATCAACATCCTTTTCAAGATCAAGTACAGTTACATCCTCAATATGTTCAATCGTTGACATCAACATTAACATGTACATTGTTCTCCTCATTCACAACTTCTACAACATGTTGATCTTTAATTTCTACTTCAATATTCACATTTTCAGGCTCTTCACCTTCATTGATGTCGATATTGGAAACAAAAATCGTCATGCTCAAAATTAATTTCTTCAACTTGACATGAGTTTAAAGTTTGAGATTTCTTTGTATTGCTTCAAATAAATTATATATTGAGCCTAATAAAGATTTTTTTTCATAAACTTCGCATTGTTTTCTTCCTATTTTGATAGCTAGAATTTTGTCTCCGAACCTTGCCTCAAATTGAGATACAACACAATATTATTAATGAAAATATATTAGCATTTCACACATTTTAATTCGTTTTGACTCAATTTTATTAACTAATCATAATTTAGTGCATTCACAAAAAGAATGAAATCAATGTTATTCATTTCCAAAAATTTAATTTATTCACAAAATGAATGAAATCAACTCAATTCTATTTAATTCAATCATAATTTAATTCATTCAAAAAAACAAAATCAATGTCATTAATTTAATCCTTTTCAACTCAATTTTAGTTACTATTTTATTCAACCATAACTTTATTATATTCATTTTTAATGAACAGATTTGCAATTTCACAGTAAATCATTTAACAAAAAATATATCAAAAATCGTAATTATATTTAAAGTTTAATTAAAAACCTATAGTTTAGAATCAGGAAAAGCAATCGCACCTCAAATCAAAGATTAGGGCAGCAGCATAACACAGGGCAGCATGATGAAAAGTGAAATTAGGGCTGCAATCTGCATCATGAAATTAGGACAATGGCGAGAGGCAGGCTTGGTCATGCATGAGAGGAGGAGGGCATGAGACTGTGGGAAGCTGGGCGTGCTGTGCGTGAGAGAAGTAGGCGTGGACGGTGGTTGCGAGCAAGAGGAGCAGGTTGTTGCTCTTTCGGCTTGCGATGCGAGATTGAGAAATGATTTTTTTTGTTGCCCCTTCGCTCCTGTTTTCCTAGACTAATGTCTTGTTTGCCTAGACCTTGGACAGGGCCTACAGTATCCAACTGTAACGTTAAAACTCAAAATCTACGTGAGACTAGCGCATATATACGTATATAAATAAAAGATTATATATGTATGTATGTATATGTATATATATGTATATGTATATATATGTATATGTATATATATATATGCATATATGTATATATATGTATATATATATATGTATATATACACATATATATATATGTATGTATATGTATGAGAAAAGCGAAAAAGAGCCAAAAACACAAAGGAATTAGTTATCAATTAGTAATAAGGTATTCAAAAAGTTGTTCTTCATAAGTGTTAATTAGGTCGTTACTTATGGTCATGTTGTGTCTTAGATTATTATAATTAATTTTGAACTTCAACATTGATGCGCCTTTTTACCATTCGATTAAATTTCGTAACAGTTGCATTTTTAGCTAATTTATAACTAGGATTTGAAACCCAATTATATGTAAAAGGTGCAATAGCATAAATTAGGTTATCGAATGGAACAATAACATTATTTGACAAACGTTGGTTCCTTTTAGACCACAGATACCAATAAGTAATGGTGAATATAGTAATCAAGTAAAATTCTGTAATATTTAGCAAATTGGTTACTAAAATTGTTCCAATAAAAGTAAAAGTCAAAATTAGAGTTTGTCACGTTGAAGTCAAAGATATTAAGAGTGTTTATAGTGATAGAATTAGTTAAGGGACACACACACAGATATATATATATATATATATATATATATATATATATATATATGAGTTATATTTTCTAGGTTAGGCTACGAAAGACACATTTTTATGTATAATCAATAAAAATTCTTTAAATATTCAAGTGTGTTCAGTATTTTATGAATTATTAACCACATGCGCAATGTAGATTTGGATGGAACCTTGACTTTCCAAACACGATTGAAATTATATGGTTTAGTCCCTGAGAAATTTAAAAATTTGTAAATCGAGTTTGAAGAGTTTGTTTTGTTTTCATTCCAACATCAAATTTTATTGTTGTCATTGTCTAAATTATAATATTCTAGCTTGGTACAGAATAAAACAAACCGGGTTAAGGTAATATCTTCAACTACACGGTTGAAAATAAAGTTACAAGGATACTTGTTATGCAAAATAAAAACCTATGAAATTAAGGTATTTTAGAACTTACAAATATCTCAAAGCATTTTGAACTTAACTCTAGGTGGTATAGTGAAAAACCAGCAATTGCCAAAATGACGTATTGATTCCTGAATGAACTACGTTATTAATCCCGAGGTTAAAAAAAATTCAAAGTTTTTTAGGATGAATTTCCATTAGTGGGACATGTTCTTAGGACCAGAAGTGATATGGCGAAGATTATAGGAGATGCCATAAAATATATCCAATATAATTTCTTTTCAAATAAGGTTTTTGTTACTATTATTAAATTTCCAAACCAATTTTCCAAATAAGATTTTAATCTATGTATTATTTAAACGACCTTTAATCCAATATTTACTTTTAATATTATTTTATAATAATAGTTATTATTGTTTAACTATTAATTAATTTATTAAATATTATTATTACTGCAATTATTAATAATGTTATTTTTACTATAATATGATGATTTTAACACATTATTTGCTAAACAAGCGAAATCTAATCATTTCAAAATTTGTTATCCAATGACCATAGTATTTAAAATCGATATTATCTCCAAAGTAGTCAAACTTAAGAGTTTGATAATGTACTTTTTTTTAAATGAACGGTGGATCAGTGGTGTATTATAAAAAATAGATATGAATATCCATAAGAGAGAAATAGAAAAAAAGACAAAATTTGAAAAAAAATTAGGCCGAATGACACCAAGTTATATTTTTATGCCGAAAGACAAATGCTAGTTATAATCAGTATTATATTCAACTTTTACACTATACAAAATGCTAGCTATATCTAGCATTGTATTCAGTTTTATACTATACAAAATGCTAATTACAATTAGCATTATCGTTAAGCCTAAAAAACAAACTTGTTGTCCTTCAGTCTAATTTTTTTTTCTACGTTTATTCTTTTGCCTGTTTTCCTGTATCCACAATTTGTTTTTAAATATATTATTAGAAAATTTATCAATCTACACACACATGTGTGTACGTATTTTGTTTATATCATGTTATTTTCTAATGCTATTAAATATCAGTTGTGTTGGCCAAAATGATTGGCTCAATTGGTTGATGGTCTAGACTTGTCATAAGTTCGAATTCCTAAACCGACAACCCTGCAGCAATAAATAGAGAAGTATGTGTTTGGCAAACGCATATTTACCTAGTCTTACAAGCATTAGTTCACGTTTAATACTTTCATTCAATTTGGAGAGAATATTATAAAGGATTACTTTTATAGCTAAAATTTTCCACATTTATGGAATATGGAAAGTGAATTAATCAAAAAATTAATGTATGTTTTAAATTTTAATACGTAGATAAAGACAAATTTATTTTGAAGATGATAAAAACAGGGATCTCAGATCTATAACACCACCGACTGACTTAGTGCAGACAAAATATTAATATCATTTTACATCCAAACCCTAATAACTGAAACTATTCAGATCAATGTCGTAAATTCTAAAATTATTCATTTTAAACTAAATATCATTACTCACTCTTTCTATTAAAATCATTCCAAATCTTAAAATATTTACTACAATTGTTCATGTCTGAATCTTTGATTTTGTTTGATTTAAGCAATTTGCATGAAGGTGTAAAAAAGGAAAAAAATAATAATCACAGGATAAAGTGTATTAAAAATTGAGGTGGTCAGGAATATTGACGCGTTTAAAACTTTAAATTACTTAAGTTGAAAAGTGGCATAGCATTCCTGATAATGATATTAGATCCGCACTTTCGGCACTAATATCTTTGCTTATAAATACATCATCAAATTTCTTATTCTAATTAACCTTGTTCCCTCACTGAATTCATTAACACCAAGATGTAACCTTTTTCCTCTTTCTACCGTTTTTGAAGCAAAAGTACTTTTCACTGAGAGAAACTTCAGGCATGGATCTATTTTGTACTTAGGGTTTGTTTCATTGAAAAAAAGACTAGGCTTTCAACCGGTTTTCTTTTTAGTATGTTTGCTTGTATTGTTACTTGATTATTACTAATGATCTGAAATTAATCTTTATTTTTCTTATATTCTTTCCCCTAATGATTTCATATATACTTTTGTTTCTGATTATTCTGAATGCTTCTGTAATATATATAGTTTTCCATTTTTATTTTGAATCATCCCCTATTTTACTGAGCATTAGGGCTGGAATAACAACAAATAAAACAAATTAGATCATATCCTGAACTTTCCTTGTTATAATTTTATTATATTATCCACTTTTATAGCTACTGTTTTAACTTATAGATGTGTTGATCTAAATAGTACATCAGTACAGGCGTACAGTTGATGTTTGCAGGTGTAGCATCTTCAAGATTCACAAAGAATAGATCGATCATATGATCTTCTACACATTCTGATTGTAATATGGAAAGAATCTTTTCTATATTATTGATATACTGAGAATCTTGATGATGCTGCTTCAGCAATAATCGGCTTGATCCATCAATTCATCGCAGATCTGAGTTGGTTCTCCTCTTCTTGGTAACCAAGTCCCTATTCATGAGGTAAAATTGTATTTTATTTTTGCATAATTTTATTTTGTTAGTATTTAGCCATATTTATATCTACTCCAGTGTTTCGTTTTTTACTTTGAACTGTCACATGTATGTATTCTTCTTTTTTATTTTTATTTACTTATATTTCCCTGGTGCAACGAGATTGTGATTTGCTGACCGTAATTATGGCATACATTTGAGCGTGTTTCTTTTGTGCGATTGTTTTGCCAAGCTATCGAATTTACTTGAACATACTTTAAACTTTTTATGTATTTTCCATGTTATAAAGTTCACAATTATTTATAAATTTCCATGCATTTTAAGGAGTAACTTATAATTGGCAGCTAATAGTAGTTGTAATTTCTTCTATCTATGATGAACCTGAATCATCGAATCATATGATTACTTGTATCTTATTATTTAATTTAGGTCTGATTGGATTTTCTCTGCGTAATGATACCAAGAGAATGCATTTTTATACTAACATAAATGAAGATTTCTAACATTTTAAATATCTCCATTCGTTTTGCAATTCGCTGCTAGTTAGTACTAGTCTATATACTGAAGCCATAATTATGAGAACGAGCTCTTTACCATGTGCAGATCACATGCATATAAAATTGGATATAATGATTTAAAATCATCAAAATTTAGTTTTGTATATAAACTTTAATAAACATAAATTGAAAAATATAAAGAAAATAAATATAAATACTTGCGATTCGAACTTATAATCTCATTCACAAAAAAAAAAAAAGTACTACAAAGCTGTATAAAGAGGAAATTTGTGTTTATCGTAGTAATTACGAATTTGTAGCAATTCAATCGGTGTTGAATTAATACACATGGGAGCGAGATAGATAGATCTCAACTACTAATGATAACACAATACACAAGTCACAGAGAACTAGAGAAAAGTAATCACATCACACTAAACACTGGAGAACGTATAACATGGATTTATAGAAGTGGTAGATAAGGGTGTAACTCAATCTAGAAGTTCAAGTAGAACTAAGCTAAAAATGAGGTCGTCACCAATAATTTAGAATTCTGTAGGTGGCAAATGAGGCGGAGATGGTGTAGATAGAGGTAGGATGGAGTGGAATCCCTTAAGAAAAAGCAAATGACGAACAATTGATGGGTTTGGCATCATCAATATCATCTGAAAGCGTGGGCAAGAGAGGAACAAAAGAGATGACAGAGACCAAAATGGCGTACAAATGAGGGAACAATAGCAAAGTGTCTCAATAAAAGCTGGGACAATAGGAGCAATAGGTATAACAAAAGGAGTAGAATACAATTGAGGGATGAGGATTTGTAATTTTCCATTATTCAGCTGGAGGCTTGTCCTCTTCACTTTGGTTCATCCTTATCTGATCCAAATGAATACAAAATCATCGTTGGGAACTTTCAATACTTATCACTCATACGTGGACATTGCATACTCCATCACTCCATCAATAAATTGTCTCAATATAATTAGCACTGCTCTAGGATTGAACGTTGGAATGCAGCTAATTTTCTATTACGTTAGAATTGTATATTTTTTCACTTTTATTTTATTTTAGTGGAAACTGGAAGACACAAATCCCTGGTAGATGCGAAGCTAATTAAATGATATTAGCATTTAATTTAACACAGGATTGTATTTTTGTTTTTCTTCAGCTTTGTCTCAATCAAAGAATATAAGATATGTAACGAAGGGGATTAGGGAAAAGGACAAACTTTGAAAAAAAACTAGAATGAAGGACAAATGCTAGTTATAATTGGCATTATATTCAACTTTTACACTGTACAAAATGCTAATTATTTCTAGCATTTTACAGTACATAAATGCTAGTTATAACTAGCATTGTCATCAGCTTAAAAAACATACTTGTTGTCATTTAGTCTAATTTTCTTTTCTAAGTTTGTTCTTGTGCCGAAGTTTAACGTAAATTAGTCATAAATTTGAGATGGAATTAAACATTTTCTTTTATTTTGTTTTGTTTTATCACCCATGTCCATCACAAATTCATTGCGAATTGTGCTAAGGATTAGCCATGATACGTTGCATATTATCTGGCCCAATTTGTCCGTAGATTTCACCCTAATTTTAGCAAATTTTCAAAAATATCTAATTGTAATGATTTTATGATGGTTCACAAATATTTTTGGGTAAACATTATTTTTGTGCAAAAAGCTATAAAAATCCACCCAATTCCATGGCCGATTCATTGCGAAGAAACCATTAATTTTTCCATCACTAAAGCTACCTCATTAAATCAGTTTTTTCGTGATGAGACATGGCAAAAGGAATGACAGAGAGTGGAGATATCAGGTTACATATGGATAGGTCACACCTACCCAATCCTGCTACCGAATAAGTGCACCTGAAGAAATCTGGTAGAAGCTTGTAGCATACTCAAATCCTCTTCGCACCACGTGGATGCATCAAAATTCAAAACATATAATAGGTTTTAACTTAATTTCTTACTTGCAAATGGCATGCATTTTATTTTTGATTTAACTAATAAGAATGTGGTTTAATTGTTTAAATATTTTTCTATTAGTTTTTCACGTGCTGTTTAATGGTAAGTTGTTCTTGGTTCACAAAGAATAGATCAATCAAACGTGCTGTTTAATTGGTTCTTGGTTCAAACATCCCTCGAGTATTGATGTGAGAGTATTTCATTTGTCGGTATCCAACTTGGTCAATGTAGGTCGACTTTTAAAGTTTTAATAAAAAATAGAGAGATATCACAAATAAATTAAAGTCTAAGTCCTTGAGTTTATATGGTGGAAAAAACAAGTAGTGAAAACTATATTATAATGCAAATTAAGTTCTTTGAAGCTTCAGATTAGCTAATTCCTCATATATATACATGCGTCATATTCGCAACATTGTACTAGGCATGGGTTCAGACCAGTTTCTACATGAAAATGCACGTTTTCTGCCTCAAAACGTTAATATGCAAATAATATAATTTAGCTCAACCATTCTCTTGTTCTTTTCTAGTATTGAAGATTATGTATTTGCAGGCACACAGACGATGTTGCAAGCTCACCAGCTAATTCACGAGTTACTTTAGACTACCCACACCTTATTATTATTATTATTAGTTTATTTATTATCATTATTACTATTATTGTTGTTGTTGTTTTTTTTTGAGGGCATCATGTGACGACCAAGCTTCAATCGTAAATTCTGGGAGAATATGAGGCAAAATCTACGACACAAAATTTATGTATATACAAAGGTTGTCATTGTTTACTAAGTTTGCATGCCAGATATTATAATTTTATCACTCTGCGAAGCATATTAACATCTGTTGGAACGGGGAACATGTCATATGTGTTGCATTGGCATCTGTAATTGGCACATGAAAATACCAAGGAATGAGGTTTCGGCCGGTACCCCGAAATTTCGAGGGTACCGGACCGTTACCGCTCGAGCACGATCCGAAACCGACAGTCAAAATCGGTTTCGGATCTAGGGCAAAAAAAAAAAAGGAATCGAATAATTTTTCTAGTGCGCATGTGAAAAAACAGTGGGATGTCGACCGAAAGCAACCAAAAAGCAAAAGAAATCGAATAATGTATCAAATCGGAAACTTTATTCATCCGAGCGTGAATCAACAGTGAAAAGCGAATGATTAATTCAAGTTGAAAGCCTATAAAATACCTACCGTGCTTCAATTACATACTCACAGCATCGAAGATTACAGTGCTTCAACAAATTTCTGCTCGCGCTTCAATTACATACTCACGGTAGCTTCTTCTTCCTCAGGTAATTTCTGCTCGCCTTCAATTACTCACGGTAATTTCTGCTCGTCGCGATTCTGCATTCTTTTGTTTTTTTTTTTAATCGAAAACTGGAAATCACGTTTTCGTATTATTTTGTACTCGAGAAATGTAAATCGCGATTTAGGGCTGGGGAATGGTAACGTGAATTATGAAAGAGGAAGGGGGGAATGACTGTTAATTAAATGGGTGGGCTGCTTGTTTTGTTTTTGACAGTAAAGGATTACTGGCTGGGCTTGTGATTTAATTAAATGGGCTCGGCTTGTGCTTGTCATTTAATTTACTTCAGCATTTTATTTTTTTTACAGTAATGGGTCTGCTTGTCATTTTTGTCATTTAATTTACTTAAGCATGTTTTTTATTTTGGGCTATTTGGAGCTTAATTTAAGTTATATTGTTCACAATTTATAGGTACGCTATGGAAAATCAAGCAAACACTACAGAGATCGGTTGGAATTATGGCACCCCAATCGATGGAAATGTTCGAAAAACAAAATGCAGTTTTTGTAGTAAACAAATCAACGGTGGCGGTATAACGCGTTTGAAAGAACATTTGGCAGGTGTAGGCGGCAATGTAATGGCATGTCCAAACGTTCCTCAAGATGTCAAAAAATTAGTACGAGCTCATATTGTTGGAAAAAAAAATGACCGTGCTAAAGGAAAACTAGAGAAACAACGCGTACAACAAGAATTGATGAGCAGACCTCAACAACACGACTCGAACAGTGAAGATGATGAAAACGAAGATGATAGAGATGTTCGTCGTGCTATGCGAGAAAGCAGAGATACATTTAGAGAACAGGAGATGCAAAGATCTTACAAACAATCAGGTGTCGGTTCTAGTCAACCAGAGCGGAATGTACGTAGTAGATCTACGAGACTAGAGGGTGATTTTGAAACTCGCTCTGTTGCAAGGATTGATTCATACATGCAGAAAAAAGGAGGTATTTCTCAACCTTCTATTAAGTCTGCAATGAAAGGCATTAAAAATGCTAAAAAGCACATAGGTCGTGCAATTGCTAAATTCTTTTACTTTAATCACATTCCACATAACGTTGCAAATAGTCCTTATTATGCAACGATGGTTGATGCGATTGCGGAATGCGGTCGTGGAATAGATCCACCTACCGCATATGAATTATCACATTCATATTTGGAAATGGAATTAGAAGAAGTTCGTTCATATATTACCACTTTTCATAATTTTTGGGATGAATATGGTTGTACGTTGATGTGTGATGGTTGGAGTACTCAGAATCGACGAAAAATTATAAATTTTCTTGTGTACTCCACCCATGGGACGATATTTCTCAAATCTGTAGATGCTACTAATGAATTTCAAAGCAGTGAATATATATGTGGATTGATGAACGAAGTTGTAGAGACTATTGGAGAAAGTAGAGTAGTGCAAGTAGTGACAGATAATGGGGCCAACTATAAAGCTGCCGGTCAATTGTTAATGCAGAAAAGAAAACATTTATACTGGACGCCATGTGCAGCACATTGCATTGATCTGATCTTAGAAGATATTTCGAAAGAACCGGAGGTAACATCTATCATCTCAAATTGTCAATTAATAACGACATTTATATACAATCATGGTTGGTTACTTTCCATAATGAGAAAAGAGACAAATGGCAAAGAATTGATCAGACCGGCAGTGACTAGGTTTGCCACTCATTTCATTGCATTAGACTCTATTTATAAACACAAAAATGACTTGAGAAGAATGATTGCTACGAGGGAATGGGCATCTAAATTGCCTAGACTCGCTGTTAAGGACAAAAGAACTGCAACCAATGTCTCCGACCTGATTTACAATGATACTTTTTGGACTGCCGCTGCTTCCATCATTCTTGTATTTGAACCACTAGTCAAAGTATTAAGAATGGTGGATAGTGATGATAAAGCAGACATGGGCTACCTTTATGAAGCGATGGATCTCGCGAAAGAGTCAATTAGGAAAAACGTCGGCTCAAGGCAATCAAAAAAATGGTGGGACATTATAGATAAAAGATGGGAAAAACAACTACACCGGCCAATTCACGCGGCAGGTATTTTAAATTATTACCTTACAATAGTTAAAATTCATAACATTCATGTTCCAACTGTTTAAAATATAGGTTATTTTCTTAATCCTATCATTCAATATGGTGATGCGGTAAACGATAGTGAAGTGTTAAATGGATTCAACAACGTTGTTGAAAGAATGATCCCAGACATATTAACACAAATCGAGATTGGAAAAGAGGTAAATTGCATCAAATGTTTTATTTAAAATATAAATCAGATATTTAATTTTTATATCCACAGGTGGACAATTACAGAATGAAAGTTGGCGCATTTGGCTCTTCAAAAGCAAAATCAGCTATAAATAGTTGTTCTCCTGCTCAATGGTGGTCAATAATTGGTAGAGAGGATGCTCCAAATCTAACACGCTTAGCAATGCATATTCTAAGTCAGACTGTTTCTTCTTCAAACTGTGAAAGAAATTGGACTACATTTTCCATGATTCATACAAAATTGAGAAATAGAATCAAAATGGAAAATCTAGAAAAATTAGTATATGTACATTACAATATGAGATTACGAGCAAAGAATGTTAAACGTCATGATACAAATGATCAATTGATTGATCTGAATTATATATTTCATGAGGAGGATCCGTTAGCAGAGTGGACTACTGAAGTTGAACCACGGTTGCTTGATGACGATCCATTGATGGTTAATATGATGAATGATGCCATTGCTGCAGTGGATGGCATACCTGCACAAACAATGGCAAGTCAAAGCACTGAAAATAGTAGTGGCTCATCAAATGGTGATAATGGCAATACTGGTGGTAATGGTATCAGTTTAGCAAGTAATTATGGCCTTGGTTCTACTGATGGTGGTGATTCGCATAGACCAACTATACCTTACGTGAGAAGAAGAGGTGTGATGGGCAATCGTGACAGAAGAGACAATAATTTGAATGTTGAATATGGACAACAACAAAATTATGATTATGCTAATAATCCGTATACGTCAAATGATCCACCTAACTATAGACATTCTACTTCTGACTACACCGGTGGCTATTATTATCACGGAGCAAACGAGGTATATAACAGTGATATATCAAGCGATCAAAATAGTCAGACTACATGTACAACACAGAATGACGAACCCTCCTCATTTGATAACATGTTGACAACGTTTCTAGGCACAGGACAAATACAATATGGTTATCCACCATACCATATGACACAAGTGGATGAAGAAAATTATGAGAATAATCCATATACAGCACCGAGAAATAGTTTTTGGATGTAGTAAATTTATGATGTTGTATGTTGTATTCTATTTCTTTGTACACTATAATTATATTTTATTGATTGTTCACAAGTTTATTAACAAACTACTGAAAACCGAAATTTGGACCGAAACCGAAACAAAACCGAAACTTCCGAAATTTACGAAATCATCCGAAACTAACAAAATTTCAATTGACCGAAACCGAGACCGAAACCGAGTTCTCGAACCTTGGAAAATACATTGCCAAGTATTACTTAAATTCCCGGGCATCCCTTTAGAACTTGACAGGTCATTCTTGTTAACTTGTAGTTTCAGATGGTCAGTGTACTTTATTGTACAAAACATTAAACCCTGCGCGTTTGGAAATTTTCTACATTTTTAGCATTGATGGAATAATGTAGTTATGCAAGTTGTGTCGTTTAAAGATTTGTTGTTTTACCAAATCTCTGAAATGTTTGATATTCAGAACACCATCAGTCGCATGAAGATCCTAATAATAATTTAACATCCTCATTTCAGTGTAAGGTGCATTACGACAGACTTCACGTAGAACAAATTTGTTCAGTTCTATCACAGGACCAAAGCAATGTAAGACTTAACTAGGCATTCCAATTGCTTTGACTTATAACATTATCTAAGGTAAAGAATGTAAAAGAGTTCTGATTGTACACACCTTATGTTGGAATATATTTGGATATCGTTGTCATAATCCTGACTTTGAGGATCGTTTACAGATTTTTTTTTTCAAAAAATAGTTCAGCCATATTGAGTACAAAAAGATTATCAAACTATTCCCGTCAGGATTCTACAAAGCCTTTTAATGACGTTACTTGATTCAAAGTTTTGTCCCGTTCTGATCAAGCCAAGAACACGGTATAAAATTTCTGATAATTGTCAAGAGTAGAGAAAGAAGAAAAAGGATCTAACCTAAAATCCAATTGATTTAAAATGTAAGGACTAATATTGCTTATATAGATGATGTGGGATGCGAAGATGAGTTGCTTCTCTTAAGAAAAACTGTTAGAAAAGATAACAGACGAAGAGCAACATTCATCAGGAAGAATTGCACCTCTTTGAACGGACATGGCTGTTCGTGGCCAATGTTAACCGAGCATCCAATGTACCATCAATCGACATGTGGCACCTACTGATGCTCAGTAAAATTTTAAAATATACAACATTCTCCACCTGTTTTCAAGTTTTAAAACATTTAGAATGGTTGCTTCACTTAAGTGATTGCCTACGTATCCAAGTTGATCAATCCGATGTAATTCAAGGACAAAAATGGGCATTGCTGTGAAAATCAATACCTAGGTGATGAGTACCTTTTGGGCTTGAACTCTTCACTTAGTGTAAACTATTCAAAGCTGTATCGAGGTTCTATGGCAAACAAGTTTTGAACCAAGTACCCCTAGTAATATGACCTAAAGAATCACACATTAATTTTCATTGGTTATTGTATTTTGTATGCTCCATACATTAATAACCATGTGCTCTAACCCTGATTTTTCTTGAGTCTACTTAGAAAGCGGTCTTACTTTCTTAGAAAATGATCTGATTTTCACGCTCATACACGTAAGTCTTTAAGTGCTTCTGCGATACACTTGTGTATATTCTTATTAAAAAAAATTAATCCATCCTCATTCATGCAAACTAACTAACACCACCTTATGGAAAACTTGGTGTAGTGTTCCATAATCATTCATTTAACTTGTTGATACCCATTGAACTTTGTCTATCTTTTTCAAAACAGAAGTTGGATCGCCGTTAGTCGATGATTAACCTTCATTCACAGACCTTAAACCCGTTTCTCTTGATTTTGTAGAAACACTCGATTTTGGAAGACTCTTTGTAAATGGGTCAGTCAAGTTCTTTTTTGTTTCTATGTAATCCGTAATTACTCCTCGCTTGAGTATTTGTCTTATCTGATATCTTAGACTCATATATCTAGACTTCACATGATATGTCTTATTAGACATATTATATATTGTAGCCTGATTATCGCAGTTAATCATGACTGTCGGAGATGGCTTAATCCATACAGGAATGTCTATTAAATTCCTTAGGCATTTCATCTCTTTACATGCATCTGCTGATACGATTAATTTTGACAACATAGTTGAGTAGAAAACAATGTATGCTCCTTGAAACACCAAGGCACAGTAGGTCCTCCTAATGTAAATATCTATGCAACCGTAGATTTAGATTCTACATTGTTTTAGCAGCCTCACTATATCCTTCTAATACAGCAAGATATCCTTTATAAGAAAGACCATAATCGATGTTACCTTTCAAATAAGTTAGGGTCTTGAAATTCTTTCCAATGTTTTGTACTTCGATTACTCATAAATTGACATGATATGCTAATAATGTGTGCTACATCAGATCTCGTGCAATGCATAGTATACATAAGACTCCCAATAGTACTGTAATATTCTAGTTAAGAAATAGTACATAAAGTATTCTTCTCTAACTTAATACTATGATCCAAAAGATTCGTAGCTGGTTTGTCACTATAATGACCGTATTTATTGAGAAATTTCTCAATATGATAAGATCTTGTTAACACAAACTCCCCCGGTTTTCTTAGAATCTTAATTCCTAAGATAACATAGCTTCTTCTAATTATTTCATATCAAGGATAGAAACTTCTATATTTCGTTCACACAAGATGTACCCCACCTTAAAAATAGCATATTGTCAACGTATAAACATAATATGGCATAACTATTTTTATCGGATTTGCTATATATACATTTATCTACATCGTTGACTTTAAGTCCATATGATAATGTTACTTCATCAAACTTCTCATTCCATTGCATGCGAGCTCACTTCAAACCATAAAGAGATTGACTAATTTGCTAACTTTTCATTCTTGGCCTGGCAATATGAAACCTTCTGCTTGTTCCATGTATATCTCTTCTTCTAAATTACCATCTAGAATTGTTGTATTTACATCCATTTAATATATAATTAAATTATGTATGGATGTAGCACTACAAAACAACGTATAGAAGTAATGCGAGCAACATGAGCATATGTATCAAAATAATCTACTGCTTGTCTTTATTTATAACCCATTGCAACTAACATGGCTTTAAATTTGTCAATGGATCCATCTGTATTCAATTTCCTTTTGAATACCCATTTACATCCTATTGGCTAAACACCAGGAGGTAAATCCATCAAAACCCATGTCTGATTTGACAGGATTGAATTCAATTCATCATTTATTTCCTCTTTCCAGAAATTTGCATCTTTGGAACTCATAGCATCAGAATAGTTTGTAGGATCATCATTGACATTTATTACATATTTAGTGATATTATGGATTTCATTCTTAATGCCTTCGGTAAATATGTAATAAAATCAGTACCAAAATTCCTTTTTGGTCTTACTCTTTTACTTCTTTTTCATTTGGTATCTTCTTCCGGTACTGAGATTTCCTTGTTATTTTGGTTAGAGATATAATCATAATCAATATCATCATTAGTCTCAACATGTTCTAATCTAGATGATATTGATGGTTCATTACTATTTTGGTCTTGTGTTATATACTTATTCTTCTATATCTACAGATTCTATAACTTCTAAGATATCTAAAATAATAAATCTATAAGTACTACTATTTTGAGAATATCCCATAAAAGCATATTTATAAGCTCTGTTTCCTAACTTGGATCCTTTGAGATCTGGTTTTCTGACATATGCTAAACAATCCCAGACTTTAAGTTTTGACAAGCTTGGTTTACGATTAAACTATAGTTCATAAGGTGATCATTCTTTTGTTTCAAAGGAACTCTATTTAGAATGTAACATGATGATAGCACAACATGATCCCATAATGAATTTGGTAATTTAGAACTAATAAGCATTGCATTAACCATTTCTACCCATATTCTATTTTTTCATTCCACGGCACCATTTTGTTATGGAGTACAAGGAGCCGTACTTTGGTGAATCAAACCGTTTGGTTTGCAAAATAATTGAATTCATTCGAAAAGTATTCACTGTCTCGGGGCGAATGCAATACTTTAATTTTTATTCCAAATTTTGTTTCCACTTCTGCCTTGTAAAATTTGAATTTATCAAATACCATGATCGTCTTCGGTTTTCATTATATATACATAAGTATATCGAGAGTAATCATCAATAGATATGACATATTATTTATTTCCTCCATATTTTGTAGGACTTTTAAGATCAACAACATTGCTATAAACTAAATCAAGCAAATTATTGTTCCTTTCAATGGATTTAAAAGATATTCGATGAATCTTTGCTTGAAAACATATCTTACATTTACCAGTAGATTCAAAATTGTAATCAGAAATTAATCCAAACTTATGCACAGATTTAAGGGAATTATAGTTAACATGTCCTAATCTGCATGCACAGATTTAAGGGAATTATAGTTAACATGTCAGTCAACAATATAAACAGAACTATCTCTTTTATACTCAACCTAACCATGTCGTTACAAGAGTATTCCCGACCCACAAAAATGCTATTCTTTGACAAAACTAGTTTATCAGACTCACTGCACCATCTTGAATCCTGCGTTATTAAGAAGGTATACAGATACAAGATTCTTACAAATTTCATGTACATAAAATACATTGATTAAAGTATTTTCTCAAGGTGAATGGAACTTCAATAGTGCTTTATTCAATGACTTTGCTACGAGCTTTATTTGTCCGGTAACTTCATTTTCTTCCCCATTTGTTTCATCATAGGTCTTAAAAAGGCTACGGCCTTTGCATATATGTATTGTTGTCCAATGTCGAGCCACCAATAATTTTCTATACCACTAACGGAGTTTACCTCTTGCACTATAACTGTAAGCTTTTCTTTGACCACATTCACTTTTTATTTATTTCTTTGACAACAGTCACGAGCATAGTGGTCGGGCTTGTTACAAAAGAAACAAGCACCGTTCTTTTTGTCATTCTTTGTTTTTCTTTTCTTATTTTCATTTTCATGCTTTGATGGATGAATTTCTCCAATATTGTTGGCTTAGGAATAAAATTCAGTTTGTTGACTATTGATTTGTTCAAGTTTACGTGAGTCTTCTTCTATGCGAAGATGATGTTATAAAACTACTAGATTATAGTTCACTTCAGCATGTTTTAGTTTTTTCTTGTAATTATTCCAAGAAGAAGAAAGTCGGGATATAATGACCCCAACTATGAATGATTCATGAAGCTCTATATTGACATCTCATTTATTTGTTCGATGATCATTTTATTGTCATTCATCTTAAACTCCATAAAATTGCTAAGAAGGATTAAATTTCTTGTTACTTGCCTCGAAAATGCGGAATTTGTTCTCCAATACAGTCCATGGTGCCTTCGCAATTTTTAAGCGTCGATGTGCATTGTAGTGGTGTGTGGACAGTGCATTCAATATTTGTTCTCTACACATGAAGTTGTCCTCCTTTCGCTTATGTCATTTAACTTTTATTTCAACAGTATCCGCTGGAGTTTCAGTCGGTAATTCTTCCAAGCCATCTTCTAGTATGTAGAAAAGTTTCACAATAATGAGAAAGAACTTCATCATTTTTTACCAACGAGTAAAGTTTATTCCATCAAAACGTTCTAGCTTGGTTAAATGTTGGTTCATGTCATGAAGTACATTATAGTTGCTTGAAACCTCCATTAGCTGATAATATTTTATGAAAATTATTAGAATATAGTGTAGATACCGTCGCCGTACTTCTGACTTTGAGAGTCTATTATAGATTTTTTCAGAAAATAGTTTAGCTCTATCAAGTATAAAAAGACCATTGAACTATTCCGCTCAAGGTTCAACAAAGCCTTCTAAAGATGTTACTTGATTCAAAATTTTGTACTGCTTTGATCAAGCCAAGAACACGGTATAAAATTTATGATAATCATCAAGAGTGGAGAAAGAAGAAAAAAGATTTAACCATCAAATCTAAAGATTTAAAATGTAGAGACTAACACTTTTTATATAGATGATAGAAGATGCAAAGAGAAGTTGCTTCTCTTCATCAAAATGTTTAGAAAAAAATACCAATGAATAATAACATCCATTAGAAAAATTGCATATCTTTGAACGGACATGACTATTGGTGGCCAGCATTCACTGGTGGTTAGTAGTACCACCGATCGACCATTGGTATCCCACCGATGGCACCTACTGATGCCTAGTAAACATGTGAAATATACAAAAACTTAATTACCTATAGAGCTCAAAACATAAGCACACATACATATGTCAAATAAAGCAACAAGATTGTCTTCGTACAAACAGTACCTGGTTTTCATCAAAATCATAATATATTAGCCGGTCCATATTTCAGACATAGCTTATTACTCTACACTTGTAGCTTAAACCTCAGACATAAAACCTACATGTTACTGGTCATGTTAATGTACCTAAAACATCAGCATTACATGGCCTTAGCTAGTCCACTGTTTAAAGAAAATACAATTACTTAAACTAGCATAAGAGATTTTGCATGGGAAAAAACATGCAACTTTTTTAGCAGTGAGATATACTATTCCTTATGATGTTTCAATGCAAAGTAGATTTAATTTAGATTATAGAGATTTATGTGATAGTTTAAGTTACAACTCAACCTACTGCTAAATAGCATTTTCTAAACAATATACAGTATATCTTAAGAGATTGTCGGTTTCTTTCTTTCTTTTTCCCCATTTTTGGACACATTCAGGCGTGTTCTTAGGCAAATTATCATTCATTTGAAATCTATAAAATAATCAGAGAACTTATAAAGCAATTGTCTTCATCTTGACCATCATAAAGTGCGATATTAAATATTACAACAAAATGCTAAACAATACAATAATATGCCAACTTTTATTTTATTTGATGGAAGGACATTGTAAGACTATTGATGAAAATAGAAACAATATTTGGATGTTCACTTTATCAAATACCTAATCTTCTTCACCTGTTAGTAAGGGCATCTCTAGTGGGTAACGGGTTGAATATTCAGGGCACTGAATATTCAACCCGTAATTGGGTTGAGATGTCCATTGGCCACACGCCCATTTAATAGGAGCCTGAACATTAGGCGCCCAGCCCCTCGCCTTTTGTTTGGGGAGGGTTGGGCTTGGACGCCCATTTAATGAGCGCCCAAGCCCTGACACACATTTAATGGGTGCCAGACTTCTGGCGCCAATTAAATGGGTGCTAGTCGCCCATTAAATGGGCGCCCAAGCCCAATTCAAAATCCATAATCGGATTCTGAATATTAACTTTAATATTACGGACTGAATACACGATTGGAAGGAGGAAACTTAATATTATGCCCTGAATAACAACCACTGGAGATGCTTTAATAGTCCTCTTTCATAAAACAATGATTAATGTTAAAGCAGAGGGTAACACTATCAGCTAATGAAAAGGTTATCGAACTCATCAATGACATTATGAAAATAAAGCTCGTAAGCAATATAAAAGAATACTGCGTAAAGGCTTGAAGAAAAGGTTATCAAATCGTTGAGGAGAAATAACAAGTTCGTATCAAGTGGCATGATTTGTTGAGACTTGGTTTTGATTCATGACACGAAGTTATCACTACGACATACAGATTTGACGATTGCTACGACAAAAAGAGACAAGGAGACGAGATTTTAAAACCGGTGCATCAACTATATTATTTTGTTTTTAAGTCTTAGGTCAATATTGTTAAAATCTCTCCTCGGTTACGTATATATTAGCTTATATATTTAATCGTTCTATTTTCCAAAAAAATTATACATATATATGCATATAATTAAATTATAAAAGTTTTTTAAAGTTATAGAAATTAATATACCTATGTAAACTGTGCTTATTGCACAAATTTAACCAGCTCAGTCGACTGACCCAAAGGTCCAGTCGACTGACACTGGAAATTTTGTGCAACGTGCATAGGTAATGGATGTAAGAATTTATATTTAAAAATTATTTTGAATATTCAGTCAATTAATCCAGAGACTCAATTGACTAAATTTCTATAACAGCCACTTTTCGAAAAGACACGACTTTTTGTGAAGAGGTACGAACCTCTTTGAAAAGAGTGGACGCAACACTTCGATCGAAACTCTTCACCAACAGTCGCTACTTTCTAACCTTTGTAAATACAAACTCCAACTTGATTCCAAATCACTTAATCACAATCGAATTTTCTTATCTCTCTGATCTAATTCTCTGGAATCTATTTGCTGTCCTACTTCAATTATTCTGCATTAAAACAATACTACACATTTCTATTCTTTATATACTTCATATATTTACACTAAAGGAGAAGATAATAGGAAGGGCGTACTACAAGTGACAAATCTGTATTATCAAAACACACAAAAGTCAAAACTATTTTCTGTATATTTTGAAGTCCTGTTCTGCTGCTCAGGCGAGTGAAGTCCTCTTCAGCTGTTGAGGCGAAATCTTGTTCTACTGCTCAGGTCCCTGTTCGGCTGCTCAGGGGTGTATAGACATGTTCCTCCGGATTAAGTGAAGGTTGTTGTTTTAGTGAAATTCCAGAAGGAGTCTGGGACTGGACGTAGGACGGTACTCCGAACCAGTATAAAAATTCTTGGTGTCATTTTACTTTACTGCTTTTATATTCCATACTATTTACTATATTACTAGCATCACTATACTCTGTATCATCATATATCCATATTACACGATCTATAGCACACTTTCATTTGGTATCAGAGCAAGGTCATCATATAACCGTAACATAGTTATCTAATAATCTAATAATATGGACACTAGCACAAGCACTAGTATTAATACTAGCTTCATTGATGGACAATCCACTACACGTCCACCTCTATTTAATGGCATGAACTACAACTATTGGGCCACACGGATGAGAATATATATGTAAGCAAATGGTTTTGATTCATGGAACATAACTCAAACAGAATATACTATTCCTACCGAAGAATATTCTACTTGGTCAAATACACATAAACTAGACGCCACAACTAATGCAAAAACCATGAATATGTTGTTTTGTGCCTTAGATAATAATGAGTTTAATCGTGTTAGCATGTGCAATACTATGTATGAAATATGGCGTGCACTTAAAATTACACATGAAGGAACCAACAAGGTCAAACAAAGAAAAATATCCGTGCTCAAAAGTCAGTTTCAAAACTTTAGAATGAAAGAAAATGAATCTATAAATGACATGTACTCAAGATTTCAAGATATCTATCATTCATTAGTAGGACTAGGAGAAAAATATTCACACTTTGATATTGTATCCAAAATCCTTGACTCTTTAACAGAAGAATGGAAAGGAAAAATTCTCGCTATTGAAGAAGCGAACGATATTTCCAAAGTAACTCTGAAAGAGTTAATAGGAAATCTAATATCTTATGAATTGAATTTGCAGGCTAAAAGAGTTAGTTCAAGATAAAAAGAATTTAACATTCCATGCAGAATAGGAAGAATCAGATTCAGACAAAGACGACCTAGCCTTTATTGCCAAGAACTTCAAGAAATTCTTGAAATATAGAAAAGGAAACAGGAATAATGGCAAGAGAAGCTCAAACATCAATAAGCCACCGTCTTTATCAGTTATGGAGTGTTTTAACTGTCACAAAAAAGGGCATATGCAGAAGGACTGTCTAGGTCAAAAGAAAGAATATCGAAATAAAAGGAAGAACTAATTCAAAAGAAAAGCCTTTCAGTTACATGGGATGATTCAGATTCCTCCACCTCTTCTTCTGGAAGTGAAAGTTACATCGATAATGAACAAGCCAACGTATACGTTATGGCCAAAGCTAATGAGGTTAGTGACTTAACTTTTGATGATATGATAGAAATAAATTTTGAATTATTAGATACTTTAAAAAGTGTCAAAAGAAAATATAAAGAGGTTGTAGAAAACAAGAACAAGGCAGATATTGGAGAAAGAACTTGAGAAAACATAAGAATCTCTTTCAAATATTAATTCTCAACTTATATTATTGAGTTAAGAAATTGAAACTCAAAAAGAAAAGAATGATGGTGTTGTTTCTGAAAATCATGTTTTAAAAACTAATATTAAAATGGTGGAACTAGAAAATACAAGCCTAAAGACCAAACTAGAAGGAATTACTAAAAATGTTTCAAATTTTAATAAAGGAAGAGAAAATTTATCTAGAATTATTGAGAATTCACAATCTGTTAATAATAAAAATGGTTTAGGATATAAGAAGAAAATCAAGAATTCAAAATCTAGTAATTTACACAAAGTTAAGTATGATAAAACACTCACATCTTCTAAAAGACTAGTTTCTAAAACTATAAATATTTGGGTACCTAAAACAAATAACAAGTTAATAAGGAAAAAGTATATTAGTTCATTTATAAAAGATATTCATAATAATAAAAATTATATTTATAAAAGGAATACTAAACCCGCTTGGGTTTGGTTTCCTAACACCTAACTCTTAGGACCCTATTAAAAAGGTGGATACCAACTTTATCTCTTATTTTTTGTAGGTCCCACTCATGAAAAGAGGAAAATGGATACTCGATAGTGGTTGCTCAAAACACGTGACATGAGACGAAGATATGCGGATACATATTACATACTCAGATGGAAGTTCTATCACTTTTGGAGAAAATTCCAAGGGATATATCATCGAAAAAGGCGATGTGATCAGTTACGGTAAATCTAATTTACCTCTTATTACAAACGTTTTATTAGTTAAGAATCTAAAACATAATCTATTAAGTATAAGTCAATTATGCGATAAAGGTTTTAAAATATCATTTTTTGAAAATAAATGTAGTATTCTTGGTTAGAATCAAAATCTTATTTTCAAAGAAAAAAAGATAAAAACATTTACGTTTTGAATATGAAAGTTAATTGTAACTCAGATATGTGTTTAATAGCTAAAGAAAATGATCCCTGGATATGGCACAAACGATTCTATCCTATCAATTTCAAAAATATAAATAAAATTTCTAAAAATAATCTTGTAAAAGGATTACCAAAGATGAATTTTAAAGTTAATAATATATGTGACGCATGTCAATTAGGTAAATTAACTAAATCTTCGTTTAAATCGAAGAAAGTTATTTTGACATTACAACCGCTTGAGTTACTTCATATGGATTTATTTGGACCTACCCAAATTCAATTCATAAATCATAATAAATACTTATTTATAATAGTTGATGATTTTTCTAAATATACATGGACTATCTTTATGAAAAATAAAAGTGATACCTTTGAAAATTTCAAAACATTTGTTAAAAAAATTCAAAATTTAAAGGGTATTAGAATTAAAAATATTAGAAGTGATCACGGAGATGAATTTGAAAATATACAGTTTGGTAACCATTGTAAAAAGAAAGGAATATTTCATAGCTTTTCGTTTCCTAGAAGTCCACAACAAAGTTGTAAAACCAAAGAATCGAACTCTACAAGAATGTGCAAGAATGTTACTAAATGAAAGCACGTTACCAAAACATTTTTTGGCTGAAGCTGTTGCAACTGCCTGTTATGTTCTGAATCGTGTTTCGATTAGACCTCTCACCAAGAACACTCCTTATGAAATTTTTAACGGTAGAAAACCAAACTTATCTTATTTTAAAATATTTGGATCAAATTTTTTTATATTAAATACCAAAGATCAGCTTGGCAAATTTGATTCAAAATGCGACGAAGGTATATTTCTTTGATATTCGAATCAAAGCGAAGCTTATTGAATTTTTTATAAACGAACTAATACTATCGAAGAGTCACTCCATGTATCTTTTGATGAGAACTCTAAACTTATTTCTAATACAATTAATGGAAATTATTTAATTAATAATAACAAAACAAATATAATAATAAACAACTCAAGAGATGATGACGATATTGTTTATAATTCTAGAGAAAATGATAATATTGTTAATTTAGAAAATAGAAACGCTACTAATACAGTAAGATCTCCTCAAAGAGTCTTACGAAATCATCCTACAGAAAATATAATTGGAGAAATAAATTCAAATTTTCGAACTAGAAATCAACTAAATTTAATGGATAATGTAGCTTTTCTCTCTACTATGGAGCCCAAAAATACTAAGGAAGCATCATCCGATGAAAATTGGATTATTGCTATGCAAGAAGAACTAAATCAGTTTGAACGAAATGAAGTTTGAGAACTAGTACTTGGATCGACCGATCAGACTATTATAGGAACTAAATGGGTTTATAAAAATAAAGCAGACGAATTAGGATATATAACTAGAAACAAAGCGAGACTAGTAGCACAACTATATAATCAGGAAGAAGTAATAGACTACGAAGAAAAGTTTGCTCCAGTAGCTAGACTAGAAGCAATATGAATCTTATTGGCATACGCATGTTTTAATAATTTTAAATTCTATCAAATGGATGTTAAAAGTGTTTTTTTAAATGGCTATATTAAAGAAAACGTTTATGTTGAACAACCTCCTTTATTTATTCATGAAAAATACCCAGATCACGTATATAAACTTAAGAAAGCTTTATATGGTTTAAAGCAAGCACCACGTGCTTGGTATGAACGCCTTAAAAGCTGTCTAATTGACTGAGTATTCGAAATAGGAATAGTAGATCAAATTTTATTTATAAAACATTCTAAAAATGATATATTAATAGTTCAAATATATGTCGACGACATTATATTCGGCTCAACTAATGATGAACTATGTAGTGAATTTTCTGAAATAATGACTAGAGAATTTGAAATGTCTCATATGAAAGAATTATCATATTTTCTAGGACTCAAATAAACAAGTTTTAAACGGAATATTCATTAATCAAGAAAAATACTGTAATAATCTTATTAAACATTTTGGAATGGAAAACATTTCTGCCAAACCAACACCTATGAGCACAACAACACATCTTGATAAAGATGAAAATGGAAAAAGTGTAGACCAAAACAATATCGTAATATGATAGGATCACTACTTTATTTAACAGCAAGTAGACCAGATATTATGATGAGTGTATATTTGTGTGCACGATTTCAAGCTAACCCGAAAGAATCACATTTATGTGCCGTAAACATATACTATGTTTGTGATGGCCCACAAATCCGTACCCTTTGATTCGACAATAAACCACACATGTCCGACCAAAAAAACACAGACTGACAGAAAGTCAAGAGAAAGAAAAGAAGAGAGAAGAAGAGAAGAGAAGTGTTTGCACAAAAAATGGACAAACACCTCCAAGTCGTATTATTTAGTTGATTATATGTAATTTTCAAGGATTTTAGATGAGTATGTAAATATGAGAAAAGTAGGGGCTGAAATGTAAAAGACACACAGATTTATAGTGGTTCGGCCAGAATGTGCCTACGTCCACTTTATATGTTATTATCTTCTTTCTTTCAGGTTACAAGTACAATGCGTTGTATACAAGTGTATGAAAGTAGTTTGAAAGTTCCTTCCTTGCTTGAGCTCTCAAACTTGTCTGCCATTGTTGTACCCCTGCCCCTCTATTTATAGAATGAGGTAGGGGGCAGGGGTCTTGGAAGTATATAACTGCTGGTGGGCCCGGGCTGAAGCAATTTGGCCTGGCACTTCTGGTTCGGCGAGGCTTCATTCGGTAGAGCTTGGACTGGTGATGGTGGTGTGTGAAGTGGATTGCTGAAGCCTTGATTCGGTGGTAGTGTTGGAGTGGCAGTGGAGTTGATTCGGTCGTGGTTGGTTTGGTGGTAGGGTATTGGAGTTGGTCCGGTGGAGATGTGATGGGAAGGTGGTTCGGCAATAGTGTGGTCCGGTGGAGATGTGATGGGAAGGTGGTTCGGCAATAGTGTGGTCCGGTGGTGGTATTCGGCGGGACATGGACCGGCTATGCCGAATGGAAAGGGGCTGGTCATGCCGGATGGACATGGCTCGTGCTGCCGAATGGAGCTTCCATGCCGAATGGACTTGTGCTCGTGCTGCCGAATGAAGCTTCATGCGTGAGTGCCGAGTGTTCCTTGGCCTTGGTGAATGAACTGGAGGTTATTCATGTCGAATGAGCTATGGCTTGCATTGTCGAATGGTAAAGAGGCCGGTCATGCTGAATGAAGTGGTGACTGCGAACCCGGGTGAAACAGACGCTTCGTTGTCTCAAGATCTTCTGGGTGAGAATTCGCCCAACATTTGCCCCCCAAAGTGGGGCACGTGCTTGCATGTGTCGCGCTTTGTTTCCCTGCGGCAAGAAGGCGTGTTTTGTAATGTCATGGGCTGGATGTTCATATCCTGTTGAGGTCCTGCAAAGGGATTTACAGTTTTAGTATGATTTCAAACGATGACCGTTCGTGGTCGAAACGTTCGGGATGAAGTGAATTGCGCCGTTCGAGGCGAGTTGGTGTGCCCCGAGGGGGCTTTGCATTATCGATGCCAGGTTCACGTTAGAGTGATTCCCTGGATCGTTTGTCAAGGTGGTTTATCGCCAGCTCAGGGCATGCCTAGGGATCGTTCGTGATCCCGTACATGTGTAAGTAGCTTAGCCATTTCGTAATTATCAGAGTCAACTATCCGTCTCACCTATGAGTTTAAAAAGACGTGTCAAAGTGTAAATTCCCACGATGATAGGGTTAATGACCATTCAGAGCGTGCCTATGGACCATTCGTGGTCGCGTACGCGTGTGAACGATTTAATTCATGCTAGTGGGAGTTTTACGACTTATTCATCGTTGTCATAATCTTATTTTATTAGTTAGTTCTGGAGTTCGGTACTTATCTGAGTGAAGCGCCCTGCGTGCCCCCAGTTCCTGGTCTTGGACGGTAGATAGAGGGTTCCATTCGGTTCTTGGTTGGTCCGGCTATTCTCATCCGGCTTCTGGTGGTCCGGTATCATTGGTCCGGTTGGGCGAGACATCTGGTTCGGTGGTTGTGAGTTTGCCTATATATAGAGGCCGTACCCCCCTTGTTTTTCTTTACCGAACGAGTAGAGCCGAATCACTCCATTGCCGAATCAAGTGTTTGCCGAACCAACCTTATACCGAACCAGGTATATACTTATTACCGAATACACACGTATGTCCTTGCTTCACCGAATGGGACTACTGCCTTGGAGCCGAATGAGATGAAAACCGAATGGGGTTGAAACCGAATGAACTTGGAAACCGAATGAACTTGGAAGCCGAATGAACATGGAAACCGAATGAACTTGTGATCTGGAAGACTTCAGCTTGCGAATGAAATTCCACACTTGCACGCACTTGTTTGTTTACTTTTCTATTTTCCTTGTTCTAATATTAGGTTTTTCTTGTGCTGCAGAAAATGTCTCGCAAAGCGGAAACACGATCAGACAGAAAGAAGTCTAGAGGCACAGGAGAGCCTTCTTCTTCCTCGCCCCCAGTCCAATCAGGATCCGGGCAACACCGACCTATTCCGAAGTCTCTAGTGGACGGATGTGGTCCACAGGAACTTTTGAACTCTCCCCCTGACTGCTTCCCAAGCTCCTTAAAGGAGGAGCAACTTGACGTTATATCCCGTTCCTTTGGGATAGACAGGGCTCTTATGTTGTTACCGGGGGAAGGGGTCATGCCATATGATCCCCCTGAGGGGTACTTCGCTTATAGCCGGTACCATTGCATGTGCGGGGCTATTCCTCCAATCAACGCCTGGATACTAAGCTTCGTCACTTATCTGAAGGTGGCTCCATTCCAGCTTCAGCCCAACTCTTATGCCATTCTGGTATGCTTATATGCTATCTTCCAGAAGAGATATGGGCGCGCCCCCTCCAACCGGGAAATACGATATCTGTACAATCTGAGGGGGTACAGGAAGGGGTCCCCATATATTAGCTTGGAGTCAGCCGTTTCCTTCAAGCCTGTTTTGGATTTATACTCGAAGTATAGCATGTTCAAGAAGGAATGGTTCTTTGTCAGGGATGACTCCGTCTCTATTCGCCGATTTACCTCCGGATGTAAGTAAAAACTCTACTCATAATTCCTGTCTTGGCTGTAATTCACTCTCTTATGCGCTTTTATTTCTTGCTAGCGACAGGTGGTTTTGCGGTTGTGGAAGATGATCGCTTGGTTCGGATGGCAGCAGAAATTGAAGCTATTTCCGGGAGAGACAGATCGGCTGCTTATCTGATTAGGAATGCCAGGCTCTTGTCGTATAATTTGATCCTCCCACATCAGTCCGTAGTCAAACAGAGGGACACGGCAGAAGAGAAGGCTGCCCAGCCTAAAGGTGGGGTGACAGCGAAGGGTGGCAAGAGGAAGCCCTTTGCACAACGTCCAGTCGTAGGAGGCAAGAAGCTCAAGGAGTCCGATGGCCCTTCTCCAAGTACTTGCCCGGATGTCCCGGAGGAGGAAGGTGTAGAAGAGGAGGAAGGAGGTGAAGTTGGAGAAGGGTCGGAGGGTGGAGGAGATGGCGATGGTCAGGGTGGTAGCGGTGTTGCTGCTCTAACCTCTGAGCAGGACCTCGAACTGGATGAGGCTCTCCGTCGGGCCTTCGGGGAGTCAGAGGGGGAGTCGGAAACAGAGAAGGAAACGGAGAAGGCAGAGGAAACCGGCAAAGCTGTGGTTAGCACTGACCCATCCTCTAAGGGTTCCTCAGCTAGGGTGACCCCGGCGATGCAAGGTGAACTTTTGTCTTCTGCCGATTCCATTTTCGATAGGGACTTAGAAATTTTTTACGGTTCACTTCCGTCCTGGAATGAGATCCAGGACTTATTGCAGTATCCCACTCCTCCGCCGGGTTTGTATAATAGATGTGTCTTCTCACTTTTCTTTCTTTTTAACTTAGCACATTTTCATGAACTGCGGATTATTGTATGTTCGTAACACTCGTTCGTTATCCCAGGGGCAGGCCAGGTGGTTAAAACTTCAGATATTCGACACCGCCTCGAACACTTCAAGTCGAGAAGGGCTTCTGCGAAGCCTCCCACTGGTCGTACTGGGGACGTGGTTAGGTATCGTCCTCTTCTCGGGGTCATTGAAGAGAGTATTCAGAAAAGGAAGCGGAGCCGTTCCCTATTTGAGTCTTCTTCTGCTTCGCAGCTTCCTATTCAGCCTCCTCCTACTCGGCCTCCTCTTGATACTACGGAGGAGAGCATGGAGCCCGGCCCCCCTCCTCCTCCTTCCAAGAGTCCTACTATCCTTCGCATAAGGCGTCCCGATATGCCTCACCCCGTGCCTCGTGACCCCTTTTCCGGTCATCCCGATTTAGACCCAAGCTCTCAAGACATTTCATTTGATGAGGCCACGGGCGAGCACCTTCTTCCCCGCAACCCCATGGTAAGAGTGCTGGATGAGGCCAAGTCCCTAGATCTTGATCTGCTTACTACCCGAGTAGTTACTATGGGGGACGAGGCCAAGGCTAATATTGATCGGGTGGCCGAAGAGACTAAGAAGTTAATGGAGCATCATGCTCGATTGGTCAAGGCCGGGGAGGAGATTGGGAGTGCTAACATTCGGTTAAGGCTAAAGGTTGCCGATCAGGCCAAGCAGCTTGCCGACCAAGCCATCCAGATCTCCCAGCATGAGGAAGCTTCCCAGCGTCTGAAAGAGACCATGGAGAAGGCAAGTAGGGCGGAGTTACGGAAAATGGAGGTCACCTGCAGGGAGCGGATTAACATGGCTATTACAACGGTGGATGAGGTTCGAAATGCGGATCTCGAGCGGGTAGAGGAGTTGTCCGGGAGGCTCGAGGCTGCGGAGATGGCCCAGGCCGAGTTGAAGGAGGAGATGGAGGAGATGAGGAGGTCCCTCAAGTTGAAGGAGGAGGAAATGAGGAGGAAGTTCCAGGCTGACTGCTTAAGGTACCAATCAGAGAGGGATGCCGCCGTTGCCAAGCTGCAAGCTTCTGAAGCCCGGGTGAGGGAGTTTGAGGAGAACGAGGGGATGATGGATGAGATGCTGCAGGACATGTACTTCCAAACTTGGAAGGAGGGTGGCTTGTCTTGGATGGACGACTATCCTCGGGTCATGGCCAAGGTATATCTTCAAGCTTTGGAGGAGGCCAGGGTTAATGCGGGTAAGAAAGGCGGAGAGGCTTTCAACTTGAGTGCGGTTACCGCTCAGTTCTCCAAGGAGGAGCAAGCGGCGGTGAAGGAGGGGATGCGGCTGCTTGCTGCAGAGGAAGCGGGTGTACAGCTGGATGATGAGGATCAAGCGGCGGGTGCTGGTGAGTTATTCTTTTCCCTTTCTTTTCCTTCCGTGTTTTCATAACTTGATCGTTCATTTAATGAATTCCTCTTCTGATTCGGACAGGTGGGACTTCAGATCCACATGCTGGGGGCCCTGATCCTGCGGCTAAGTAGGCTGGGGGAGTTGGTGACGGAGTGTGGATGCATCCGCCATCCTTTTGTTTCTTTTTTTTTTTCACTGTTTATGTCAGTCTAAAAAATTCAAGTGTTGTAATAATATTATTTGTGACGAATAATTTCATGTAGTTATGTTGTGACATCAGACAGCCTTTGTGTAGTTCTATAATACGTGTTGATCTCTTTATGTTAATACGTTATCACTATCTTGTTGTGCTGTGATTATCTAGATACGTTGTTGGAGAAGTATAGCTATGTATATGCCTGTGATTCTAGTTGTGTTTGATGCTAAGTTTTTTGCTTGAAATATAATTTCACGTGTTGCAGTGTCAGTGTATGAATAAGCTATAGTTACGCATTTATGTGCAAGAAAAGAGAGTACCGCCCTTCATGTTTTATTCGCAGGCGGTAGCTTTGAGTGTCTCGTGTAACTGTTCACGGGTATAGCTGAGCACCCTGCCACCCAGTACGCAGGCTTAGAGCCTCATGAGTGAATGCTTCCTATTTGGTTTCCTGTACTTTAGAGTTTGTTATACAGGATAGGAGAAAAATATTTAAATGAAATGGAAATATAGTAAAAGTAAAACTTCCAGTCACGGAAGGCCGTCGATGTGCTTAAGTTCGTGGCAAACGGGTTTTGTAGTCACTTTCCCTAGCTGTGGGTCTTGGAGACATTTGTCACCCATCTTACGCCTCCGCGGGGAGTTTTCTTTTTTACCACAGCCGCACTTAAGACACATCGGAGCCGAGATCGCGCACGGTAACTACCCGAACCATTATGGTCCGTAATCGTGGGTATTATTCGATTTACCGTGGCCGGCTAGCGTGGGTGCCGTTGGCCGTGAACTACCCCTGGCTGGCCACACCTTATGTTGGGGCTTAAAGTAGGTTCACAGTTACCGACGAGCCGAACGCCGTAATGAGCTGCCATCGGCTATAGTCGGCCTTTATGATGACTTATAATCGGCTCATTACAGTTGGCTTTGAGGGCAGGCGCGCAATGAGTTAACCCGCAGCAGAGGGATGCCGGGGCAAAAGAGTCTCATTGGCGAGTGCATAGAATCGTAGCGTACCTGTTAGGCCTAGTCCAGATGAGGCCGCGGTGCGTCTTGAGTGGAGATGCCATAGAATTTTGTTCAACAGAAAGGGATAACGCTTAACAAGTAGCCAAGACATAAAGGAACAAGTTAAAAAGAGACAAGATTTTTTAAAGTGGTTCGGCACGAAAATGCCTACGTCCACTGATTCTCTTTGTTAATTCACTTCATATGGGCAGTACAAGTTAAGAAAAGTATCGACGGAGGTGTCGGATGTTCCATGCCCTCTGGAACACCTCTCCGTCCACTGTTGACAAAATGTAAGCTCCGTTGTGGAGATCTTTGTGAATTACATATGGTCCGTCCCAGATGGGGTCCAGTGCCCCGGGGCGCGGAAAGATTCGCCTGAGGACAAGATCTCCTTCTTGTAAGCTGCGATGCTTGACTTTGGAATTGTATAGTGCTGCCACTTTTTGTTTGTGAGCTGCTGCTTTGAGTGCTGCATCGTTTCTCCTTTCCTCAATCAGATCCAAAGACATGAGGAGGAGTTCTTCGTTTTCTTCTGGGTTGTAGTGGATCCTACGGTGGGAAGGCACAATAGTCTCAACTGGGAGCATTGCCTCCGATCCATATGCCAAAGAGAAAGGAGTATGTCCCGTTGATGTTCTGAAAGATGTGCGGTATGCCCATAGTGCCGTAGGAAGTTCGTCCACCCAAGCGCCTTTTGACTTTTCAAGTTTCTTCTTGATTAGGGTTTTGAGAATTTTGTTGACAGCTTCAACTTGTCCGTTTGCCTGAGGGTAAGCTACTGATGAGAAGCTTTTATGAATTCCATGCTCTTGGCACCAGTCGGCAAATTCTTCGCTGTCAAATTGGAGTCCGTTGTCTGATACGATCTTGAGGGGGACTCCATACCTGCACAGAATGTTTTTGATCAAGAAGTTGATAACTTTTGCTGAAGATATTTTATTTAAAGGTTCCGCTTCCACCCATTTGGTGAAATAATCGACTGCCACTATAGCATATTTGGCTCCGCCTCGGCCCGTTGGCAGTTCGCCAATTAAGTCAATTCCCCATACGGCAAAGGGCCAAGGGCTGGTCATTTGAGTAATTTCGTTTGTGGGTAGTCGAGGGATCTTGGCGAACTTCTGACATCTGTCGCATTTCTTAACGAAGTCTAGGGCATCTTTGTTTAGTGTGGGCCAGTAATATCCATATCGGAGTATCTTTCTTGCCAAAGTCTGTCCTCCAGTGTGATCTCCGCATCCTCCCTGATGGATGTTTGTTAATATCTCCTTGGCTTCCCTTCCGGCGACGCATCTTAATAGGGGGCTAGAGAAACCACGCCGGTAGAGGATGCCTTCTTGCATTGTGTAGTGGGGAACTTTCCTCAAGATCTTCTTGGCTTCGTCACGCCTGTCGGGTAGTATGCCATCTTGCAAATATTTCCGGATAGGAGTCATCCAGGTTCCTTCTTCGATTGCAGTTATCAGATTCGCTTGTTCGAAACTCGGGGCTAGCTGCCTTGAGATTACTAGTGCTCCGGGAATGGTGCTGTCCTTCATACTAGCTTGCTTTGCAAGTTCATCTGCCTCTTGGTTTTCTTCTCGAGGAATGTGTTTGATTAGATAATGGTCCAATCGATCGAGCAGCAGTCTGGTTTTCTTTAGGTATGCTGTGAGCCGTTCTCCTCGAGTCTGGAATTCTCCTAGTACCTGGTTTACGATAAGCTGAGAATCACTATGAATACATAAGGAATTGATCCCAATTTCTAGGGCCAGTTCCAATCCCGCTATTACTGCTTCATATTCAGCATCGTTGTTAGTGGCCGTGAACTCCAATCTTAATGCATAGTACAACTTTCTTCCCCTGGGGGTGACGATCACAATACCTGCCCCCGAGCCTTGTTCGTTCGATGCTCCGTCTACAAAGAGGTTCCACTTGATGTTTTTTGCTACTTCGGATTGTTCCTTGCCTTCGTTGGTAGTGAATTCGGCAATGAAATCAGCCATGGCTTGTCCTTTGATAGCGGTGCGGGGATGGTAGGTGATATCATACTGACTTAGTTCGATGCACCATTTGAGGAGTCGCCCAGAAGTGTCAGGACGATGGAGCACTTGTCTTAGTGGTTGATCGGTTAGAACCCTGATGGAGTGAGACTGGAAGTAGTGTCGCAGTTTCCGTGACGCGATCAATAAACAATATGCTAACTTCTCAAGTTTAGGATATCTGGCTTCTGCCCCCGTAAATCTCTTGCTTACAAAGTAAACCGGACGTTGTGTGCGGTCTTCTTCTCTTACCAAGGCGGCGCTTAGAGCATGAGATGATACAGCGAGGTATAGGTATAACACTTCACCTTCATTTGGAGTTGAGAGTACTGGTGGTCTCTGAAGGTGTTCGATTAGGTTGAGGAAGGCTTTTAAGCATTCGTCGGTCCACTCGAACCTCCCTTTGTCTTTCTTGAGTGCTTCGAAGAAAGGGACACACTTGTCAGTTGCCTTGGAAATGAATCTGCTTAGGGCGGCCACCTTTCCGTTTAGGCTCTGCATTTCTTTCCGAGTGGAAGGTATCCTTATTTCTTTTAAAGCTCGGATTTGTTCAGGGTTTGCTTCGATTCCTCTGGCGTGGACGATGAATCCTAAGAATTTTCCCGATGATACTCCGAAGGAGCATTTTAGAGGATTCAGCTTCATTCCATATCGGCGAAGTACCCGAAACATATCGTCCAGATGGCTTACATGGTCGTTGGCTTTCCTGGACTTCACCAACATGTCATCCACATATACTTCCATAGTACGTCCTATCAGTTCTGCGAACATTTTGTTGACGAGGCGTTGATAGGTAGCTCCAGCATTTTTGAGTCCAAAAGGCATGACTTTGTAACAATATAATCCGCGGTCGGTGATGAAGCTAGTGTGGTCCTGATCGGGAGCGTGCATGGGGATCTGGTTATATCCGGAGTATGCATCCATAAAAGATAGGAGTTCGTGCCCAGCCGTGCTGTCCACGAGTTGGTCAATTCGGGGAAGTGGGAAGCAGTCTTTCGGGCAAGCGTCATTCAGATTGGAGAAGTCAATACATGTTCGCCACTTTCCATTGGCCTTTTTTACTAGCACTGGGTTAGCGATCCATTCTGGGTAGATGGCTTCCCGTATGAAGTCATTAGCAAGTAGATTTTTTACTTCCTCATCAAGGGCTGCTGATCGCTCTGCCCCCATGCTCCTCTTTTTCTGCTTTACTGGTACCTTGGTGGGATCGATGTTCAACATGTGGCACGCTACGTCTGGAGAGATTCCTGTCATATCGGCGTGGGTCCACGCAAATACATCTAAGTTGTGGCGGAGAAAGTCAATGAGTTGACCCTTTAATTCCGTTTTCAGCTGAGATCCGATTTTTAATAGTTTACTTGAATCGTGCTTATCTACAGATACGAATTCCATAGCCTCTGCAGGCTCGGCGGTAGCCTCCTCCTCTTTATCCCGGGGGTCTAGTTCATTGAAGGGATCGCTTGTGTATCGAAGAGGAGGGGCTTTCTTTAGTTGCTATGCCTCCAAGCTTTTCATGCAGAGAGTAGTCTCTGCATCTTTTCCTTTATTCTTTCTGCGGTTGTTGCGAAGCTCAGTTACATAGCAGTCTCGGGCAGCGTCTTGATCTCCTTCTACTTCTCCTATTCCGTTGTCTGTCGGGAATTTCATCTTCAGGCACCAGGGGGCTAGGACAATTTGGAAGTCAGACAAGGCTGGTCTCCCCAAGAAGGCGTTGTAAGCCGAGTGGTTCTCTATTAGCACGAACGTTTGTTTTCGCACCACGGAGCGGGGATGACTTCCTATTTCGACGAAGAGGTCAAGTTGCCCGAGGGGCATTTTTGCATCTCCAGTGAAACCGTGCAGTGGTTTGTCGCAGGGAGACACATCCTTCATTGATAACTTCATTTTGTCGAAAGCATGTTTGAACAAGATGTTTACGGAGCTTCCCGTGTCTATTAGAATCCGAAAAACTTTAGCAGGGCCGAACCAGGCAGAGATGACCATAGGATCCATATGTGGGTACTGTCTTCCTTCCAAATCGCGTCTACTGAATATGATGTCGTCGCTCTCTTTTCGTTTCGGTTGGCGTTCTTCTGTGACGGAGTTAACGTATCCTTCGGCATTTCTAAGCGACTTGCCGTACCTTTCCATCTCTGCCCAACTTCTGTCGGCAATGTGTGGTCCTCCTGAGATGGTAAGGACTACTATCTTCTCTTGACTAGAGCCACTGGTGTTGTGATTGTTGCGACTCCCTCCGCCTACTTCTGGGAGGGGTTGCTTTGAGTTCTCATTGGCAGGAGTTGGAGTCCTGTTCTGACTTTTCACATAACGTTCCAGTCTTCTTCTTCTAATGTGTTCTTCGATCAAGTCCCGAAGATGGTGGCATTCATTGGTGTCATGTCCGTGGGATTCGTGGAAGCGACAGAACTTTCCGGACTTGAGTGCGTTATCTGATTCTTTCTTGTGCGGGGGGCGCTTGTATCCGAGTTCGCCCTGAGTGGCTAGGTAGATGTTTTCGATTGTTTCATTCAAAGGAGTGTAGGAGTCAAATCTTGGCCCTGGTCGATATTGGCGCTTCTCACCCTTTCTGCCCCCAGCATTGTCTCTAGATTCATTTCTTCGAGCGTCCTTAGCTGCAGTGGGAACCTTGTCCTGAATTATCTTGCCTTGTTGCCCTGGCTGCCTCTCCGTAGCAGCGTCTTCAAGTCTCATATACTTTCCAGCTTCATGGAAGAAATCAGGCAAGGTAACTGGTTTTTCCTTAGTTAATCTTCTGGCAAACTTGGTGTCTGGATGCACACCACTACAGAGGGCCATTAGAGTGAGTTTTTCATCGGCATCTTGAACTGCTGCCGCTGCGGCGTTGAACCGTGTTAGATATTGTTGTAGCGTCTCTCCGGTTTTCTGTTTGACATTGGATAGAGAATAAGCATCCCTGGGTTGTTCCACATGGATGCGGAACTGGCTAATAAACCTTTCTTTTAACATCTCCCATGAGTTGATGGATCCTTGGGGTAGATGGCAGAACCAGGAGGTAGCTAGATCTGATAGGAATAGCGGAAAGCATTTACATAATACTCCTTCTGTTGCTCCACTCATGAGCATATGCTGGGTGTATCTCTGCAGGTGTACGATGGGGTCGGAAGTTCCTTTGTAAGGTTCCATGGTTGGCATTTTCCATTCCCGGGGAGTGATGGCAGTTTCGATATTTCGGGTAAAGGGACTGGTGACCCTAGCGCCTATTCCCCGGTCCCTTTGCTCCCGTTGGACACATTCTCTGAATAATCGTGCCATCCGCTCGTCAGAACTTGGAGCGGACAAAAATGAGCTCGGTTCTTCCCTGCGGGATCTATCTCGCCCAGATGACCTGTAGGGATGGTACAGTCTATCACCTCTAGCATTATCCAGTGGTTGTCTTTGGCTGCTTGGATGCACGCTAGGACCAGCTACAGTTGCCCCCTGCCTTGATCTTCCCCTGTGGGGTTCTGTTTCGAGCACATCCATGGGGTCAACTTCGGGCTGGGTTCTAGCTCGGCTCCGTTCAGCGGGGTTTCTATGATTAGGTGGCATGACTGGCTCAGCTACATCCGACCCTCGCCTGGTGCCTCCCCCGCTAGGTTCGGTTCCAAGGGCTTCCTCGAGTCGGAATTCGGGCTGAGTCCGGGCGCGGCCCCTATCATCGTTTTTCCTGTTGATAGCTTGTTCGAAGAGTGAAGACCTTTGTTGCCTCCGGGATCCTCCGGATTGGGATTCACCCCATGATTCAGTGTTGCGGTTGGACTCTTCAGCGTCCCTTAAGCGTGTCATGAGTTGGTCCACCAAAGTTTCTTGTTGGGATGTGAAGCGGTTAGTTACTTCAGCCACAACCCTGTCCAGATCTTCCCTAGTGATTGGTTGTTCCGTTGCGGGACCAGTTGGATTTTCCTGATTTTCATCTGGTACTGCTGTTGAAGTGGGCTGATCTGTGATTGCTGGATCTGGAAGGCTGCTAGTTGCGATGTTCTTTCCTTTGTTAACATCCCTTCTCTGTTTGGAAGGCATGATTTCTAAGCAACGAGTGATGTCGTTAGGAAAAAGGTTGAGTGGGAGAAGATGAAGTTTGAGTTCAGCTCTCAGTGAAAGCACCAAAAATGTTTGCACAAAAAATGGACAAACACCTCCAAGTCGTATTATTTAGTTGATTATATGTAATTTTCAAGGATTTTAGATGAGTATGTAAATATGAGAAAAGTAGGGGCTGAAATGTAAAAGACACACAGATTTATAGTGGTTCGGCCAGAATGTGCCTACGTCCACTTTATATGTTATTATCTTCTTTCTTTCAGGTTACAAGTACAATGCGTTGTATACAAGTGTATGAAAGTAGTTTGAAAGTTCCTTCCTTGCTTGAGCTCTCAAACTTGTCTGCCATTGTTGTACCCCTGCCCCTCTATTTATAGAATGAGGTAGGGGGCAGGGGTCTTGGAAGTATATAACTGCTGGTGGGCCCGGGCTGAAGCAATTTGGCCTGGCACTTCTGGTTCGGCGAGGCTTCATTCGGTAGAGCTTGGACTGGTGATGGTGGTGTGTGAAGTGGATTGCTGAAGCCTTGATTCGGTGGTAGTGTTGGAGTGGCAGTGGAGTTGATTCGGTCGTGGTTGGTTTGGTGGTAGGGTATTGGAGTTGGTCCGGTGGAGATGTGATGGGAAGGTGGTTCGGCAATAGTGTGGTCCGGTGGAGATGTGATGGGAAGGTGGTTCGGCAATAGTGTGGTCCGGTGGTGGTATTCGGCGGGACATGGACCGGCTATGCCGAATGGAAAGGGGCTGGTCATGCCGGATGGACATGGCTCGTGCTGCCGAATGGAGCTTCCATGCCGAATGGACTTGTGCTCGTGCTGCCGAATGAAGCTTCATGCGTGAGTGCCGAGTGTTCCTTGGCCTTGGTGAATGAACTGGAGGTTATTCATGTCGAATGAGCTATGGCTTGCATTGTCGAATGGTAAAGAGGCCGGTCATGCTGAATGAAGTGGTGACTGCGAACCCGGGTGAAACAGACGCTTCGTTGTCTCAAGATCTTCTGGGTGAGAATTCGCCCAACAAGAAGAAAGAGAGAAGATAGAACCAAACAGAACAATGCAGAATCTCACATCGTTGCGGAAATTATATAATATCATAACAATGATCTTTACAAAACAGAAACTGTGTATACATACACATCAATCAGAGTTCAACAATCAATCAATAGTTATTAGCCTGAACAGTTATAATAACCCGTCCTCACAATTACCGATAATATGCAACAACAAACAAAGCACATCGGATAATCAAAACAAGTACGTGTATACGAAAATGAAGATCTCCAGCTCTCTTGCTGAAGCTCCAAAAGCACCAAAGCATAACCTGTAAATATACCCGGTCTGACTCGAGCATTGAAAGGGAGGAACGTCCGAATCAGTCTGGTAAACCAGCATGAGAAACACACTCAACTGAATTTATTAAATTACCATAACTTTCCTTTATCAAAACAAAAGTATCTCGTAAGACACGCCCATACATAAACACGGACAAGTTTTTACCTTACGATGACTAGAACATTTCTTTCATATCAAATCCTCTTATATTATACTAGTGTCTAGTATATACAAATAATATTAATCATAGTCGAAATGGTTACCCATATAGCATTTCGAGGCTATTCATTACGCCTTTACAAACAAAATCGCAGCTCGTAATGGGTTTTGGATTTCCATACAAATGACCAGGTGAAGGGACTACCTTCCGACAGTACATCTCTAGAAGAATGTACCGAGAAACCATCACAAAGTTTCTCTACCAACACAAGACCAGCCCACCTCTATAACTAGATAGTACCGAATATGTCATCCTCCGGTCGTTACCGACCTTACTGAGGGCCCTCATAGCATGCAAACCACAATAATCAGATACATGACGTCATAGCATGTAAAGATATATCTAGAAGAGGATGATCATATCCTAATGGGAATGATCCACTTAGCCTTGCTGCATCTAACCCTTTTTTGGTCATTTCCGGTTGATGAGGCCTGATGAGATAGCGATTACCTTTCACAATCACATATCACATCACTTAGAATGCCGCATGGCCATTTCCGTTTACTACTAATTGCCTTCCACAAAAATACAACCCTTAAGCTCATATGTCTCAAGGAGGGTGTTAAGCTAAGAGAAGTTGCCTTCTCCGCCACCACTGATGTACGTTTGTAAAAATCAATGTACGTAATCTATAGAAATGCAATGTCAGGACAAACATCCATACAAGTTGTTTAGGAGCAGGACAAACCGAAGGTACTTTCCTACGACATCCGGTCGGGAAATCCCTAGGATTAATAGCGAATAGTCCTCGCATTGGATATTTCATAAACGAATAGACCACTGCTATTGGATGTATATTGGGATTTTAACCCCAAACGATCAACAAGCAGTCCCCTACTATAAAACTTCGAAAATCAATATCATCACAAGCAACCTGTACAATCGACGCATATACGTTGGTCCGAAGTGTTTTCAGATAAACCTGATCCCGGTCTCTTCACACCAATAACGCAAAAGAGTTTCTCAACCTCACACAACAACTAAGTCTCATAGACTTATCACGTCTCCAACTTTCAACTTGCTATCCTTCGGGCCAAGAAGGAAGCTCGATAGATTGGAGTAATACTCCGCACTATACGAATCAACTTCCTCAACACAAACAATAATCAAGCCTACATAGAAGGCTACGTACTAAGTGTACGACTAAATAGTTCCCACATCAAGTTGAGGAACTAAAATTTTGACAAAATTTGATAGTCGGTTATTTAACTATCAAAGCAAACAAAAAAATATTCAACACCATAACAATCACTAGGCCCTTTTAATTAATCTTTTATTAATTAAATCATTTGCCAAATATTCACTTCAAATTATCTTTAAAAAGATATATTCTCAAAACATTTCAACTTTCTATATTGAAAACATTTCCAAATGCTTATTTAATAATAAGTAATTCACAAATCAATTTATATTCAATACTTAGAAAATATTTCATATACTTAAATCACGATTAAGTATACATTTTATTCTTTAAGGAAAAGATTCTTTTAAACATCTTTGTTTTGGGTCAAAACGAATGTTGCGTAAAACATCGTTACGACAACCCAAAATCAACAGTATAGGGATTTGAAAATAAAATAGATATATAAATCCCAATACTATATATAAACATTTCAAAAATCATTTACGATAATAACAGTGTTATAGTCCATCGTTTCCTTACTTCTCGAAAACGTCTATTTCAACAAAGAATGTTGAAATCTATGTATTCGATATGTAACACATTTAAAAACCATCTTTAAACCACTTTACTTTAATTACAAAATCACTTCCCAAAACATTTATTTAATTTAATAATATATTCACTGTCCAAAATCGTGAATATAGTTCATTTACCAAATTCATTACTATTGCACATTTAAATTAAAGGATTGCCCACTGTCCAAAATCATGAGTATAGTTCCTTTAATAAACTTCTATATTTTCTTATCAAAATATAGTTGATTTCGAATTTATAAAATAATGTTTATAAATTCCATTTATATTTTATAAAAACTTCAATATACAAAATTCCTTTACTAATCAATTTCATTTATAACTCAATTATATACCAAAAATCCAAATTATAAGTTAATTCCTTATAAATTATTTATTTACAATTTTCATTCATTTTTATAATTTCATAAATTATAAATCTTATTACTTATAAAATCCGTTTATAACTTCATTTAAAACACTTTCAAAACTCCTTTATAATTTCATCACTTTGATTTATAAAAATCCAATTTTTATAAATCTTATATATAAACCTTTTATAATAAATTCAAAAATCACAATTTAAACTATTTAATAAAAATCAACTTTATATTTCCAAAAATCACATTTAAACTATATTTCTCAAAAACCGTAATTTCAATTATATTTCACAAATATCATAATTTTTATAACGATAAAAATTATAACATTTATTTATTTAACATAAATCAATTCCAAAATTCAATAAACTTATACTTTCAAAAATCACTTTAAAATCCGTTTAAATTTGGAAATCGTCACTTTAACATTTTAAATTACAAAAATAGGCCCAATGCTGCAACAACACTAAATACATCAATCATGACATCCAAAACATCATATATAATATGATAACAGCATATATCACAATATCTGTAAATAAATCAATACGGGTGAGGAATCCAGTTGGATCGCTCCAACCTATCACCTGCAACAAATATACATATTAGAATATGTGTACAATGTCCGCTTCAAGGCAGACGCGCGTACAAAGAGTCATTCGCTCATACACGGAAACGTATAGGGTCATCTGCTCTACGTAGGCAGGTATATATCCAAACACCAACCAATATATCATATATCATCCAAACAATCATCAATCATCATATAATAATATTTATTCTCACTTATATAAAAATATCAGTGAGTCAGAAAGAGTGAGTTGTGCTCACATTGCTTGTAGTCGCGATTTCAGCGTTTTATTCCGAATAAAATTAAACGAACGTTTAATTTTATCCAAAATTCACACTAGCTTCAATCAACTCCATACTAGCTCCATCACGTATTGTTCGTCCATACGAACCCAACGCAGTTCGTTTCGTGTGAAAAAGACCTCATATGAAAAAGTTATAGCGTTTTAAAGTTTTATACGAATTTATATAATATAAATTTAAAAAATTTCTTTTATATTTTTAACCTTCTCATCATCACAGCTGTCGATTTCTCAAACTCCACATCAGGGTTGTGCCCTTCTTCTTCCTCCGCACCAGGTTACACGCACGAAACAAAACCCACGGCCGCCACTTTTATACGAATTTTCGCACCCACCTCAACACGCTGGAGCTCGATCAACGACCACTACGAGATGCATCTAGCAAAGCTCAGCTACCGCCTCGAATATGATGAACTATGTCAACCATCCCTCTTGAAAAACGTGATTGAACGGCGTACGTTTGCATGAGGATTGCCGTTGATCCATAGCTCGAAACCCCATCTCAACCGTTGGATTTGAAGCTCTCATCGTCATCTTCATTTTTGCAGTTGAAGCCTTTCGCTAATTGTTTATAGATTTGGAGATTTTGAGGAAAGAAGATCGACAAATTCTGGCCATTAAAAGCTTAATGGCGGCTAGGGCTTCGGGATAGGGTTTTGGTGAAAATAATAAATTATGAAGTCCTTTTATAGAAAAAAATTCGACACTATTCACCCGAAATTTTTCCGAACTCCAAATGAAGCGTGCCGCCTAGAATTCATAATGTTTTACACCTATTTCGAACGCAATGGAATATATATCGGAAGCCAATTCGATCGTATTTGAAAGATAGGTTTTCGAATCGACTATTTAAATTTAAAATTCACTTAAACCGATTTCCTATGCGTTTTAGCTTGCACCGGACAAACCGTAAATCCGATTGACACGAAATTTGAAATCTTATAATAATTTAACATTGCGGATCTAATGAAACTAGTTTCGTCGAAATCGAAAATTGTTTGAAAAATGGCTATTTTTACTCGTCAATTAAATATTAAAATATTCAATTTCTACAAATCAACTTTTAATTCGATTCTAAAAGTCCTCTAACATTAATCTAATTCAAGTAAAATTTAATTCAACTTTATAAATCATTTTTATTCATATAAATCCAATTTCAATTTTTTCTGCAATTTCAAATATTAAATTATCAATTCAATTATCCAATTAAATCGCTATATTCGAAATAAAATCTATTCACCTTATTAAAATTAACTTGTGAATATTTAAAATCAATCAAATATACGAATTTCAAATGACTAAAATTCTGAACGTTACAATGTTATCTTAGTAAAACTACAAATTTCGGACTTTTTCATCCGAAAGAGTGATCGTTCGAATTAGTATCATACAGCGATGCTGATTTCGGAGGATCACGAATAGATAGAAAAAGTACAAGCGGTACATGTCACTTCATTGGTAAATCTTTAATATCATGGTTTAGTAAGAAAAAAAACTGTGTCTCACTATCAACTTGTGAAGCAGAATATATTTCTACGGCACTAGATTGCACGCAGGTAATTTATATGCAACATACACTTAAAGATTTCGGAATCAATCTATCAAAATCAACAATTTACTGCGATAATTCTAGTGCAATACATTTATCTAAAAATCCAGTAAATCACTCAAGAACAAAACATATAGATATTAGACAACATTTTTTACGTGATAATATAGAAAAGAAGTGATAAATCTAGACTACGTACCATCAGAAAATCAATTAGCCGATATTTTTACAAAACCATTGTTAAAAAATACATTTATAAAATTATATCGTGAAATTTGTATAATGTCAATTAAAGATATATAAATAAAATACAAAATTTTTGACTAAAAACTCAAAAATATTTTTTTACAAAAAATCAAAATACTAACCATGCTAAGACTCGAACCCATGACTTGCTGTGAGTAGCCCAAGTGTCTTAACTACCTGAGCTATTGATTTTTTCTATAACAATCTAGTATAGGGATTTTATTATTTGATGACATCTATATGTACTAAAAATATGTGTAACATTTAACTTTATAAATATACATTACTACTTTTATAAATATTAAATTACATAAAATAAAATAGACAAAATAAAAACTAACGTACTACCCTAATTCTTGGCTAAATTCAATATAAGCCACTTAATTTTACCTACTTTTTCTCTAGACATTGGATATAAATAGATATGCGTAAGTCCATTTTTTGATGTATAATCAAACTGAAGTAAAAACAATGCTTTCATTCGTTCTCCTTTCAACAGCTATTTTCTAAAATGTAAACCTCTTCATCCACGGATTCAATCGAAATTCTTGCTTCAAACAATTCACCAAAGACTCTGCTTCATAAAACTTCACCATCATCTGAGACTCCGATTCATAAAACTTCACCATCGTCTGCCTATCATACCGGATATACTCCGGATAAAAAGAAAGGAAAGAAGATGGTTAACATATCTCCAAACACGAAGCAAAAGATAGATGATCTACACCATTATCCACATGAATCACTAATGCTGCAGCGTGAAATGTACTACGAACAAAAGATTAACTCCAGACAATTAGGAATCATTGAGCATATTGCTATGAAGTTCTATGAGGCATCGTCACATCCGATAGACGAACATGTTGTTTTGCCTGTTTGATAACCATTGACTTCGTCCCCACCGCGACCACCGTCTTCACCGAATTCATGGGATCGCAATGAAGAATCGAGTGCTCGTCTCAAGCAACTAAAGGACTACAAGACGCCTAGCCCCTCGAAATAAACATAGTTGTCGTTATTTTTTTCTATTTCCAAATAATTTTAATAAGTATGTACATTTTTATTCTTCGAATAATTTATTTCTATTTCATTCATCAATAAGAAAACTAATTATAATATTGAACAGTAAAACTTACAACGTTCACATATATAATATTTTAGCATTTTACTTCAAAATACATTGATTATAAAAAATAATCCAGGTCAGTTGAATGGACCAGGTGGTTAGTCGATTAACACAGAAGCAATTTTTTTTATATAAGCATGGCCTGTCGACTGTCTCAGTGCCTCAGTCAACTGGACCAGTAAGGTGAAAATTTTCGATCTTTAGCTTCAGTCAACTGACGCACTGAGGCAGTCAACTGAATTGTAAATCCTAGTGCCTTTATTACTTTTATCCATCCACTTTCCTCCTTCTAACTTCTACTTTACCTTCTTTCACCATTACCAGCTCAGATTTCAAAGTTTTCCAAAACCCTAACCTTTCAAAAACTCCATTTTTATTCTCCAATAATTCAAATTAATGGCTCCTAAACAAAAGGGACAATCTTCTTCATCATCTCAAACTCCATCAAACGAGCAAATCCAAAGATGGCTATTTGATGGCACCACAATTAAGAAGTGGAGACGAATGCAAGATTCACAGATCTTCGAAGGTTCGTTTCTTAAATTTTCTAGTTTCTCTCCATACCATATCCAAGAGTTAGCTCGTCGGAGCAATTTTGAATCGTTATTCAACATTGATGATAACAAGCACAAAATCAATCAAATAATGGTGAAACTATTCTATGCAAATCTAAACTTGGGTCACCAAACCGTTCAAAATTAACAAGATTGCGTATGGAGTCTAGTGTGTGGAAAAACCGTCCTTTTCTCATTAGATCGCATGGCTCATATTTTGCAAACAGAAAATGATGGTATGGAATCGACCAATATTGATTGCGACTTGGTTGTTCGTGACAATGTAATTCATTTGTTTTTAGAAGACGACATGCGTCAACTCAAATCCATGTCTCTACGACCAAAAGCAAGAATTATTCATCGCGCTCTAATGAAAACCACAACTTAAAGAACCGGGAGTTATGAACTTGTCTACGAATATAACTTTAAAGCTTTGTACGTTGTTTTCGAAAACATTAAAGTCAATTGGCTACGTTTAATTCTTGACAAATTCTTAAGCTTTAACAACGGTAGAATGAATGCAATCTACTACGGTGAATATATTATGCGACTTCTAAAGGTTTGTGAGATTCTGAAAACAGACTCGCCGATTTCTACCGTTGAATGTTTAAATTCTCGCACTTTAGCATTAATGAAGCTACCGGTTGCTCGACCACCACCTATAATGTCTTTCAAAGAACGGACTCAACGGCAATTGTCTCACGACCAACCACAACAGTATGGCGAACCATCTTAAGGCCCATCTCGTCAAAGATTAACTCGTCATCAACAAGATGAAATTTTGATTCCGAATCCGAGCCTTCAACCATGTGAGTCAATTTCTATAATATGCCATAATCAAAAAATTCTTCAATCCAATATCACCAAAGTTGACAAGAAGCTTGATAAGGTCAAAGGATTTTTTATGAAATTATGGCAAGCTATCTCATGTTCTTCCAAGACTTCCACGGCTACTTTAGACGATCTAGGTAAGCAACCCGTCTTCACTTGGTCTTCTTCTTCCGACGATCAAGCAAGTAGTAGTGACGATGATGGAGATGAAGGTGATAGTGGTGGTCAGACATCACATAGTGGTAGGGGTAAGCAACCAATGGTTTACGATGTTTTTTCTTTTTATTAAAACATTAGTATTCATTTCGTGTGGCTTGTACTAAATGGCCACTCTAGTTTATTTACATCGAACACTTTGTTAATGGAAGTTTAATGTATGAATGATTGTTTTCTTCGTATTATCTATGACATTATAACTTCATATTACTTATTCCTTTTGTCGATGACAAAGGGAAAGAAATATTATTGCTAACATTAAGAATGAAGGATATAGCACGTCAATAATTCAAGGGGAGTAAGTATTTACGTTATATATATACAGTCGAAATCTATATCTATTTACAGGTTGTCATCAATCAAAAAGGGGGAGAATGTTGAGACTTGATTTTGATTCATGACACGAAGCTATCACTACGGACATACATATTTGACGTTTGCTACGACAAAAAAGAGACAAGGAGACAAGACTATAAAATCGGTGCATCAACTATATTATTTTGTTTTTAAGCCTTAGGTCAATATTGTTAAAATCTCTCCTCGGTTACGTATATATTAGTTTATATATTTAATCACTCGATTTCCTCAATATTTATACATATTTAAGCATACAATTAAATTATAAAAGTGTTTTAAAGTTATAGAAATTAATATACCTATGTAAACTGTGTTTATCGCACAAATTTAACCAGGTCAGTCGACTGACCAGAGGTCCAATCGACTGACACTGGAATTTTTTTGCAACATGCATAGGTGCATGGATATATGAATTTATATTTAAAAATTATTTTGAATATTCAGTCGACTGACCCAAAGGCTTAGTCGACTGATTTTCTATAACAGTCACTTTTCGAAAAGATATGACTTTTTATGAAGAGATACGAACCTCTACGAAAAGATTGGACGCAACAATTCAATCGAAACTCTTCACCAACAGTCGTTGTTTTCTAACCTATATAAATACAAACTCCAAATTGATTCCAAATCACTTAATCACAATCGAATTTTCTTATCTCTCTAATATAATTCTTTGGAATTTATTTGCTATCCTACTTTCAATTATTCTGCATTAAAGCAATACTATACCTTTCTACTCTTTATATACTTCAAATATATATATTTATAATAGAAGAGAAGATTATAGGAAGGGTCTACTACAAGTGACAAATCCATGTTATTAACACACACAAAAGTCAAAACTATTTTCTATATTTGTTGAAGTCCTACTCTACTGCTCAGGCGAGTGAAGTCATCTTCGGCTGTTGAGGCGAAATCCTGTTCGGCTGCTCAGGGGTGTATAGACCTGTTCCTCCGGGTTAAGTGAGGGTTGTTGTTTTAGTGAAATTCCAGAAGGAGTCTGGGAATGGACGTAGGATGGCGCTCCGAACCAGTATAAAAACTCCTACTGTCATTTTACTTTACTGCTTTTATATTACATACTATTTACTGTATTACTATCATCACTTTACTCTGTATTATCATATATCCATATTACATGATCCATAGCACACTTTCATGATTTACCCGAGGTTTATTAAAGTTTAAATACACGTGAAGTTATGGAGAACTATACACAACGGATGAACACATAAGGATGGAAAACTTGGTCCTAACTTTCATTCTTCAGGTGGTAGGAGGTGACCAAAAGGAGGGTCTAAGAGCACGTCCAACATGAATGCATTTTTAATGTAAAGTGATTGACACATCGATGCTAAACATTGTGTTCTAATTTTTTATCTTCAATGCTAAAGCGATTAAAATATGCAATATTATGTGGTATATTTTTTTTAGACGCCGTGGAGCAAAATGTCTACTTTTATACATTGCAAGAGCACCTCCAATCCTTAACAATGTTATTTCATGAAATACTTACATAGCATAGATAGTTAAACAATATTAAATTAATGCATATCACAATAAAATAATTTTATTTTCTCCAATGCAAACATTTTTGTGTATTGAAATTTATATAGATGTCAAAAAGTTAGTAGTAGTTACCAATTGACATTGTGAATTACAATGTCTAAAAGTTGACATTTTGCTCCATAACATCTAACAAAAAATGTGCCACATAATATTGCACATTTTAATTACATTTAATATTAAAAATTAAACCACAACATTTAGTATTTATGCGTCAATAACTATATATTAAAAATACATTGGGTTGGAGATGCTCTAATCCACAATGTTAAGTGGTAACTACCACTAACCTTTTGACATCTATGTAAATTTCAATATATAAAGATGTTTGCATTGGAGAAAATAAAATTATTTTATTGCGATCAAGGTTTTAAATCTTGAGTTTCGGTCACGTCTCGTCTTGGAGATTGTAGACTCGATCTTGTATCAAGGGATATCTCAAGCGAGATGAGTCCTTCTCGGCTGTTTGTCTCAGAGTTCCATCTCGGGTCGTAAAGCTTATCTTGGGGTATATGATATGTTAAAAATTGATATTCTTACACGATAATTTTTTATGAACGCTAGCACAAAAATAATAACTTAAACTTGATTTGCAAAATCACCATATTATTATTTATCTACGAGTGAACATTCATATTCGTAAATCACAATATGTTCAAACTAATAGAATAATACAGTACAAATAGATTGTAACTTACAACTCATGATCCATGAATGTGAATTATTGTTAGACATAGAACATAAAAATGATCCAAAGCATTAAACAATAACATTGAAGTAGAACGTAAAACACATGCATTCGTAAATAACATGTATGTAAAAAAACGACGAACATGAAAATTCAAAAGATTGTAGAACATATATGAGAATGGGATATAGTCATGCAACATGCAAAATGTGCATAAAACATTAAAGATTAAACATGATTCTTTTCAAGTCTTCTATACATACAAAATACGCAAAAAGAGCATGATGGTAAACCAAAATAAAACCAGGCCTTTACCATTACAAGCTAGCAAAAAGTGGCATTAATATATCTTAAAAGGATAATCTTCAAGTGACTCGAAATGTGATCCAGATGTCTTGTGTGGATTTAAGGAATTTTTTACGGTTAATATTAGCAATTAAAAAAGAAGGGTTAACTATTGAAATAGCAGGAGCTTATCGCAGCCAGACTTCATTTTTTTTAACTATTGTTTTGGATCGGACATGGGCTTAAATTTAAGGCCGAAAAAACAACAAAATCTCTACCGGTATTTCAATATTCCATTTCGATTGATATATTGGTCGATATAATCAAAACGAGATTTACATCGAGATTTGTTGTTTTGTTCCGAGGGAAGATCGAACCTAGATCTTGACCGATATATCTACTGATATTTTCAAGATTTGAAACCGTGATTGTGATACACGATCATATTAACTTACTTTGCTTAACTATCTATGCCACATAGATATTTCACTACTAGAACGACTTCACTTGGCGACAATTCGTGACGATAGTTTGCATCAGCTAAAAAAAGCGGTCGTCGCTAGCCATCGCAAATCCAAATATAACCCGCGAAGCTGAGAACATTTCAGTATTCCCTCCACCCAATTATTTTTCTTCTTCTTCTCATTTTCATTTCTTCCACCCGATTCCAGCTACCTCCAACCACCTCCAATCGACGCTGACGACCCCTTCTCATTGCGCACTCCTTCCTCCTTCTCTTTATCCCCAATTTTTGAGATATATTATTTTAAACCCTATTTATAAAAAATTAGTATTTTTGATTTGAATACGTTATATTAATTGGTATTAGATGATGGTATAGTTTATTAGTTGATTTGGAGATAAAATTAAAACACTAATTTAGAACAAATATCGAACTCAAATCGATTTTCTTTAAATTTAAGAAGCAAACATAACAACAAGAATCATGCTACTGAAATCGATTTTCCAAAAAGTTTCCAAATGAATATAACAACAACAAATAATGTACTCAAATCAATTTTCTAAAAAGCTATGAAATTTATATACAAGAACAAACATTATGCTAAAATCGATTATCTAAAAAAATTTGAAATGAATATAATATTGATTTGAAAATAAGCGTTAAGTATTATTATAACAAATACAACAACCAAAATTAAAGCCTTAGTCTCAAAAGATTTTAATTTATTTTAGAAAATACAACAACAAAAATAATCCTTATGTATGCAAAGTTATGCGCAGTAGAGAAGTGAAGTAGAGTGCTGTCGAAATTAGAAGCCTTTAGTCCTAAAAGGCTTTACTTTATTTTAGAAAATACAAATAATAAAATACTCCCCCCTGAATGCAAAGTTATGCATAGAAAAGAAATGAAGTGAAGTGCTATCGAAATTAGACAGAAGTGTGGTGTGTGAAGCCTTTAGTCCTAAAAGGCTTTACTTTATTTTAGAAAATACAACAAATAAAATACTCCCATTGGATGCAAGGTTATATGTAGAAGAGAAGTGAAGTGAATTGCTGTTGACATTAGACAGAAGTGTGGTGTGTGAAGCCTTTAGTCCTAAAAGGTTTTACGTTATTTTAGAAAATAAACAACACCAATATATAACTTGGGTGAGAAGTTGTGCATAGAATAGAAGTAAAGTGAAGTGCTGTCGAAATTACTAACCTATTTTTTAAAATTAGGAACAATGTTCGATTATTTTGTCGACCGAAATTGGATGTATGAAGTCAGAACTGGAATGAAAAGCTCGATGAAAGAACATTTCTACAATGGTGTACACGAATTTATTAGAGTCACAATATCTAATAATCAAAGTAGCGAAGAACTTCATGCCCTTGTAAGTGTCAACATTTGAAGCATTGGAAACCAGATACAGTTAAAGTACATTTGTATAAATCTTGATTTATGCCAAATTATTATTTATGGAATTGTCATGGAGAACTTGTTGCACCTACATCAGATCTTGTTATGTCAGAGGTCGATGTTATTATGGCGAATCCAATAGAAGGTACGGTAGAAGATGCAGCACGATCAATGTTCCCTATCATTCAAGTTGAGATGAAGACGTCAATGTCCAAGAAGAACCGAATGTGGGTGAAAAAAATATTTATGATTTATTGGATGCCGCTAAGAGACCGTGGTGGGATGGTTGTAAAAGTGGAATCAAATTATCATTAACCGCTGAATACATTACTGTGAAATCAAAATTCAACTTTACAGATGTTGGATTTAGTAGTTGTATGAGCTGCAAAACGACATATGTCACCCAATAATCTGATGTGTCATTATAAGTGAAAACATTTATGTCAGCTTTCGTTTTGCCTTACCAAAAGATAAATACATGTATAAAAGGTTGCGTATTGTATGTTCGCTTCTTTGTTATGGACTATTAGTGATTATTCTGCTTATGGGATGCTTTCAGGTCGGAGTACAGCCGGTCGTCTAGCCTATCCTTATTGCATGGAAGAAACACGATTATTTTCTTTACCCTGTGGAAGGAAAATTTCTTGGTTTGATTATCATCGGTGTTTTCTCCACCCCAATCTTACTTTTAGAAGAGATAATTTTTTTTAAAGCTAACAGAGTAGAGAGTATGCAACCACCAAAGATTTGATCAAGTGAAGAAATATATGAAATTATAGAGGACTACCCGAAGACATATGAAACTGGAATACAGACTAAAATTCCAAGTGAATCGGATATTCATAATTGGTGCAACAAGTATATTTTGGGAGTTACCTTATTGGAAAGTTCTTCTACTTCGACATAATATTGACGTGATGCACAACGAAAAAACGTGTTTGATAACGTGTTTAATACAATTATGAATGTTAAAAGAAAAACTAAGGATGATCTGAATTCAAGACTTGATATAGCACACCTTTTAAATGTCCCAAACTTCATATGAAGCCTAATGATAATATAAAAACCTAAAGCATGATACGAGCTAAACAATAAGTAAATAAAACTCGTGCTAAAGTGGGTGGAATGACTAAAATGCCCTGATGGGATGTCTTCTAATCTCTGTAGATGTGTTGACTTTAACAACAATAATTTGAGTGGGATAAAAAATCACGATTTTTATATCATAATGGAATGTTTATTACCAGTGGTTTTCGAAGAACCGTTGCCCATAAAAGTGTTGAGTGTTATCACAGAATTAATTCCGTTTTACAAATAGCTTTGTTCGACAACATTAAAAATTAACTGTATACGTAAACTTGTAATAGAAATCCCTATACTGCCATGCAAACTGGAGAAAGTATTTCCGCTAGGTTTTTTTAATGTAATGTAGTATTTACCTTTTCATCTTTCATCCGAACTCTTCTTTGAGGTCCTGTGCAATATGGATGGATGTATCCATTTGAAAGGTAATAGTAAATATCCGTAAAATTGTTGTTAGTTTAAAATGTAGATTTACTAAAGTGCATTTAAATTGAATTAATTTTGTAATAGGCACTTGAATCATTTGAAGAAAAAAATTAGACAGAAAGCACGAGTTGAAGGTTCAATTTGCAAATCATATCTTGAAGAAGAAGCTTCATTCTTTCTCTCTCATTACTTCAGTGACCATGTGAACTTATCATTTGTAAGTGGTCCTCGTAATGATGAAGCCGTTGAAGAAGATTATTCTCAAACAATGTTGTCTATTTTTAGACAACATGGCCGACCTGTTGGAAAATGTGTGGAAATATGGTTAGACGACAGAGATCAATATGTAGCACACACATATGCTCATCTTAATTTTGTTGAAGTTGCACCATTTGTTAGGTAATAATAAATTCGTATTATTTCAATGATACTTACATATTAATCATAATGTAACATATAGTTCATATAGATTCGCAGTATTTATGAATCACAGCATCCATCTGGCGATCTCAGTAAGGAATTTCCTAGATAGTTTTCGAACTACGTTTATGATCCAAGAAACTGCATCTTTGATGAAGGATTATAACATCTTGCGCTCAGACCAAAAGGAAATATCAAGGCTTATCAAATATTCTTCATCAATGGATATATATTCAACACCAAGGATTATGATGCTGAAAAAGTAACATATAACAGTGGTGTATTTGTCAAAGGAAGTATGATCTAAATGAGCATATAAAAGATTTTTACAGCGTCTTAACACAGGTTTTAGAATTGACATATTATGTACAACCTGCAAAAAAAATTTTTTTTTATTCAAGCACAATTGATTCAACAATATTCTTGGTTCTGAAATCAACGTGCACAAAGATTTATAAACTTGTAGAAATAAAGCCCATCTAACGTTGCTATAAGTATTATCCTTTCGTATTGGCCAAGAAAACATTACAAGTTTTTGCCTCCGTATCCATCCTTAAAAAGAGATAAAGCAGATTGGTCTGCAGTTTTTAAAGCAAAGACAAGATTTACGTTTGATAGAATTAATATTCCAGAAGAAGCAGCGTATCAAACAGATCTTGAGCTAAACGATGAAATAAAAGTAACTGATGATATTGATTTGGGTTTGTTAAATGATGAATCGAACGTTCTAATAGAAGCATTTGAGAGTATATATATGAACGATATAGAGTACGAGACCGAGATGAATCAGAAGACGACGGAGACTTTAAATTTTGAATTTTTGTATCAGTTGTTGTATAATGTATAGTCTGAGTCTCAGCTGTTATCAGTAATGGTGACTATGTTGTGAGTTATGTCTTATTGTTTTTTAAATTATGTACATATACTCAGGAGATCTTATCTCATTTATGACGTTTTAGTGTAAGTTTTGTGTGGTGATGATTAATCAAACATGTATTGTAATAATGAACTTATATTTTTATCATTATATGAAATGATATGTTTATAACAGATATGCATAAGAGACATTCGAGCAGATCTCAACCTTCTCCTTCCGCTGGTGCGGGTGCCAGTGGCACGGCACGGGATTTATGTCTGGTGGCAGAGATAGTTCCAAAATGTGCGGAGTAAGTATCAAATTTATTACATATTTGCTATTTAAAATTTATTAAATTTTTACATCTTATTTTATACAGGGGGTTTGAGGTGCAGCCGTCGGACTTTATTTTGTATGTGTCTAGAAAGTCGTTCATGAGCCGAATGTCGGGATGCTGGGCTCATTGGGATGACATTCCCGACCATATTAAGAATGTCATATTCGCCGACTTGATTGTAAGTTTAAATTTATAATTTATTTGTAAATTAATACAATGTAAATAATTCAAACTAATTTCAATTTCAATATGTAGGCCGCAGTTCATGTCGACCCGCAGGATATGCATGTTTTTGTAAATATCTAGAACTAAAATGCGTAAAACTTATAGAGACATCATACCAAAAGCTAAGAAAGCGGGAAAGAAGCCATCTTAGATGGGAGCTGATGTCTGGGCTCAATTTCTGCAGCTATGGGATACTCCGGAGTAGAGTGTAAGCTATATCATTTCATTTTGTTTAAAATTATTATATTAGGTGCATTAATTTAGTTAATTGTGCATTTAAAATTTATTGGACTTATCGCCGCGGAACCATGCAAACAAGGCTAGAAATCTTGCTTTGCACCGCGGTGGGTCAAAGTCCTTCCAACGGTATCGCAGGATATTAGTAAGTTATAAAATGCGTGTATAAGTAGTTGTAATATAATTTATTCATATCGGTAACATTATTCATTTGTATATATAACTTCAGTTTTAGAAATTTAATCATGAGCCCACATTGGTTGAGGTCTTCACTCACACACATGCCGTCGAGCACACGGATGAAGAGGGAAATATTTCATATGAATTTACGAACGGTAAATCTAAATATGCGATGGTAAATTTATTTAATTTTTTTACTTCACATTTGATAAGTACTTTATTATTTAGTATGACAAACTACTGTTCGTCATCGCAGGAGAGATACGAAGCGGAGAAAACTCGAGTGACGCAGTTCACTGGCCATGAGTTGACCTTAGAGGAGGATGACCGTATTTGGAATGCTCCCATTGACCCGCCTACTCGAAGTAGGCGTTATGGTTATGGAAATAAGGAGGCAACTTCTTCGTTAATTGATATATAAATTATATTTAATCCTGAAGCATAAATTATAACTTCCAATCAAATAATTTATAGACAATGATGCCCGAGGGTTTATATTAGATCTTAGGCCAAGGAGGAGATAGCTTAGCTGATGCAGCAGATTGAAGAATTCAATGACTGGCGAAAAGGCGGAGGATTGGCGCAGCTGCTAGATGAACGGATTGCGGCATTTGCAGCAGAGCACGGGTGGATGCCTGATTTGGATGTGTTGGGAGATGATGACGATGATGATGAGTAGGTACAGACTTTTTTGACTGTTTTCGATAGTTTCTTTGTGTAATTATTGACATGTGTTGATGGAGTTGATACTTTATTGATCGTTGTGTACTGTGATGATTGTGGATTTGATGAACATGAGTATTTGTATAGATATGGTTGTGTTGGTTGATGAAATATTGGGTTTTAGTTGGTTAGAGTTTATGTAAACATTGATATTTGCGTTGTATTTTTAATTATTTGTGATATGCATGAGATTATACGTTGCATGTGATGTTACTCCTTGTAATATTGAGTTTATATATCTTGAAAATCAAGTGAGATTGAGATATGACGTTTATTGTGTGGTTGGAAGGCTTAAAAGAAGCTCTATCTTAAATTTCAGGTTTCAGGCTTGCTTCGGCTAGCGGCGGCCAAATTATTTCGGCTTGCGTCGGATTGTCAATGGCTAGCGACGGCTTTCTTGTTCCAGTCTTGCGTCGGTAAGTGACGGCTAGCGACGAATCATTTCTAGGTTTCCGACGCTAACCGACGCGAATATGGCGACAAATCTATCGATATTTTGCTTGCGTCGTGTGATTTTGTTGCGCCTTTTGACGACGGCTAGTGACGTCCACCGACGGCTATATGCTGTCATTATTCGAAGCCATTCTTGTAGCATATTTCATAAAATAACATTGATTAGGATTGGATATGCCCCAAAGAAGAGGGGTTCCTGTCATCATGCTTTGTGGATATGGTTGGATAATGCTGAAGTAAATTAATCCTTACAATATAATAAGACAACCTTGAAACTTGATCATGTTTACGTTCAAAAAGGATGGTTCATAATTTTTTTAAGTTCCTCTTGGATAGACTTAAATAAATGTTTTTTCCCCCCTCTCTCTCCTTTTCTTTTTGAAAGCCATAAGTAATTCCGCACATGCATTAAAATACAACGTTTTTTTTGAATTTAATTAGTTTGATATTTGTCCATGACCAATATGTTGATGATTTATGTAATTCTGCTAAAAGTGCTTTTCTTACAATATAATTTGGACTCACAACGGTTTTAAGCAATGTGTGGATGTGTTATATTACACCTTATTTTACTTAGGTTATTTGTTTTTTTCCCAGTATAATCATCCTTAGCATTACAAAATTAAGAATGGTACATTCTCTTGCACTATAAAAGATAGCGTTTTATTTATATAACCGAAATGCTAAGGGATTAAATACCAAGTTACTTCAGCTTATGGGAATGTATTTCTGTTATATAAATGACAAAATAAGTTTTAGTCGAAGGACTTAAATACTGAAGTATTATGATATTATTATTGCTTAAATAACAAACGAGGGCAGGGCTATAGCGGCGACTGAGCAGATCGATCGATCGGCTCTTTTCTCACTGTATAGTTCCTGAGTTGGGATAGATTTGCCTCTCTTATTTTGTTTTCTTCCTTTCCGTCGTTTCTGATTTCATGTCGAACTTTCTCTTCTGGAACATTCGGGGTATTGGCAATGATGCCTCTTCAGCTAGGCTTAAGCGTATTGTCCGAAAGCATTCTATTCGCTTGGTGGCACTTTTAGAACCATTCTTGGGCTCTGGAGAGGTATCCAAGGTGGTGCTTTCGCTTGGGTTTGGTGGTGCTTTAGCAAACGTTTCGGGCCAGATCCTATGGTCCAAAGATTGTGTTGTTCGTCCTATTTTCGACTCTTCCCAGCTTTTCACTGTTCTATGTTCCTCCTCTCTCTTCCCTCACCCGTTCCTTTTTCCGGCGGTGTACGCCAAGTGTGACCGGATTGAAAGATTATCTCTTTGGGATGACATTCTGTCCCTCGCTGACATGGGATTCGCGTACTCTGTGTTGGGTGGGGATTTCAATGTTGTCGCTAGTCAGGCCGAAAAATTAGGGGGGTTGGCCGTCAATCGGCAATCGGTTTCTGACTTCAATTCTTTCATTGTTAGTTCCGGTTTAACAGAAATCCCTTTCGTGGGTCCTGCTTATACTTGGTCTAACAATCAGGAGGGGCCGCATCGGATTCTATCCCGGCTGGATAGAATTTTGGGTTCTGCTGAATGGTTTAATCTACCATTCTCCTTTTCTACTTCTCATCTTCATCGCTCTTGCTCTGATCATGCGCCTCTGGTTTTGCGCTGTTCTTCTCGTTCTTTGTCGGGGCCTTCTTCTTTTCGATTCCTTAGTATGCAGAGCTCACACCATTCCTTTCTCCAGGTGGTGGAGGAATCATGGATAGCTCCTATTGCTGCTCCTCCTATGGGGGCTTTCTTTCTAAAATTGAAACGTCTTAAGGCTTGCCTAAAGACGTGGAATATCCAAGTTTTCAGGAACATTTTCGACCGTGTTCGAGCGGCAGAATAGTCTCTCATCATTGCCGAATCTGAGTTCGACGAGACTCCTTCGGCCGTAAAGAAGGAAAAATGGGCTTGTGCCCAAACGGCTTTCTCCTCGGGACTTCGTATTGAAAACTCCTATCTTCGCCAAATGGCGAGGGTCAAATGGGTCGTCGAAGGTGATACGAATTCCAAATTTTTTCATTCATCCTTTCGTAAGAAAGCCAATATCCTTTCTATTCGTGAAATTTTGAGATCGGATCTCTCAGTTGCTTCAACTCCCTCTGAAGTTAGAGAGGTTATTGTGTCTCACTTCCAGTCCTACCTGGGTTCTCCATCTGTGTCAGACCCGGATTTGGACCTCCTGTCATTCATTCCTCGGCTGGTCTCTTCGGAGGAAAGTGCCGATTTAGCTAATCCGCCTTCGTCGAATGAGATTCGAGACTGCGTCTTTGCTCTTAGCAAGGATAGTGTCAGTGGGCCGGATGGCTTCAACGGGGCCTTCTATCGGAGTGCTTGGTCTATCATTCAAACTGACTTCTGTCTGGCTATTCAACAATTCTTTTCCGGCTGCATTCTTCCCATTAGTTGGTCATCCACTAATTTGGTCCTCATTCCTAAATGTGATAACCCACGGGTTTGTGTGGATTATCGCCCGATCAGCCTTTGTAATTTCTCTAACAAAGTGATATCTAAGGTATTGGCCAAGCGATTGGCTCCGTACCTGGATCGTATTATCTCCTCATCTCAGGCGGGATTTGTAAAAGGACGTTTAATCACTGATAACGTCTTGTTAGCCCAGGAACTGATTTCCCAGATTGACCGGAAAGTCAGAGGTTCAAATATTGTTTTCAAACTTGATATGGAAAAGGCCTACGATCGTATGTCGTGGTTTTTCGTAATCAAGGTTCTTCGTGCCTTCGGGTTTCCTGAAACACCGATCGATTTGGTGTGGAGGCTCATTTCCAACTGCTGGTTCTCTGTTTTCATTAACGGATCGGCTAATGGTTTTTTCAAGGCGGGTAGAGGTCTTCGTCAAGGTGATCCTCTATCTCCATCTTTTTTCGTGATAGCGGCTGAGGCTTTCATCCGAGGGATCCACATCTTAACGATGTTTGGCCAAATTCACCGTTTTGGACTTCCCAGTGGGTGTCCGCTCGTCTCTTCCGTATCCTTTGTGGACGACATTGTCATTTTCTCCAATGGAAATCGATCTACTGTTCGGCGGCTCATTCGGTTCATCCACCTTTACGAGAGATGTTCGGGCCAACTAGTCAACTCTTCCAAGAGTTGTTTCATCCATGCTAAGGACATGGACACTTCGAGGGTCTCTTGGCTCGAATCGTTTACCGGCTTCAGGGAGGCATCCCTTCCTCTTCCTTATTTGAGTATTGCTCTCTACAGAGGTAGGAAACTAAACGCTCTTTTCGACCCCCTGACGGACAAAGTTAGGGGTAAGATTATCCGTTGGAATGCGTCTCTTTTAGCTCTAGCTGCTAGATTGGTTCTCATCAAATCAGTTTTAGGTTTTTTGGGCACTCATGTCTTCGCCGCTATGACTCCTACGTCTTCTTTTTTTCGGTCGTTCCAATCTTTGGCTTCCTCCTTCTTCTGGGGATCGAAGATTGACAATCACCGCCATCACTGGGTATCTTGGGATGTTGTATGTCGTCCAAAGATTGAGGGTGGGCTTGGCTTGCGAAATCCAAAGGACATTTGTTCGGCTTTTGCTTGCAAGTTATGGTACAGATTTGGTACAAACGACTTGTTATGGGCGTCGTTCCTTCATGCCAAATACCAGAGGCTGGCCTCTAATGGCTTTTCCGGATCTCCATTATTCGCCAGTGAGACTTGGAAGCATATGCAATCGGTCAAATTGTTTTCTGATTCTCATGGAGGCCAATCCGGATGGGATGGAGGTCCGTTTTCTATTTGTAAGGTCTGGCTCTCTGCTCGCTCTCCCGCCCCTGCTCTCCCCATTTTCTCTTTCATTTGGGACACTAGGATCCCCCTAAAGTGTCTCTTTTCATGTGGCGAACCCTTCATAATGGATTGCCAGTTGATGAGAACCTCCGGCGGATTGGCATTTGCTTTGTTTCCTGTTGTAGATGTTGCGGCAACGGTGAAACAGAATCGGTGGACCATTTGCTTTTCTCTGGTTCCACCGCCAGATCCTGCTGGAATTACTTCGGTAATTTGTTGGGTATCCGCGGAAGCATTTCCTCGTCGAATGACCTTCTGAGTACCTGGTGGAACGGTAGAACTGGTAAATCTCTTCGTTCTAGCACCAGTCGTTTGATTCCCTGTCTGATTTGCTGGCACATCTGGTGCGCGCGGAATAAGGCTATTTTTTAGGAGACTCCTATGGATCCTTCCTCTGTTATTCGGCGGGTTAGAAATGATGTTTTCTTGGCTTTTCGTGGTAGACCTTTCAAGGGCTCAGTCAATTCTCGTACCGGTCTCCTTGTGGCCCTGCTTTCTATTACCTGCTCTCAGTCTACCATTAGAGCGGGTATTGGTTGATCTCCGTTCTCGTGAATTGTGTCTCTTGCTTGTTGGTTTTCTTGTTCCCTCTCCCCCTCAACCCCCCCTCCTTTTTTTTAAATTCGTCTATTTTTCTGGCAACTGTTTTCAGGATCTGAATTTTCTTGCTTGGTTGGAGCTCTGTTTTCCTTTTTAGGATGGAGCTTGGCAGTGGGAATTTTGGCTCTTTTTCTCGGCACTCTCTTTTGCTGTTCTTTGGATGTTGGGCGCTTGTTTGGACCTTTATCCCATGGAGAATAGTCCTCTATCTTGCTGTTGTAGTGCATGGTTGTCTTCCGACATCGTCATCGGGCGGTGGCATTGCCGGAGCTCGATGACGATGTTTGATGGGCGGTGGTTTTTCCGGAGCTCATCGACTTTGTTCCGTGGGAGTTTCATGCAGCAGTCTTCCGTTCTGACTCGCCAGCCTCTGGGGTTTTGTCATATTTTCTATCTTTTTATGTTTTGGTTTTTATTTGATCGGTGTTGTCCTGCTTTGCTTTTGGGTTACCTGTCAGGCATGTTGACAGCTTTTTGGTGTTGGTTAACAAACTCTGTTTCTGCTCAAAAAAAAACGAGGGCAGGGACTCGGTGGTCAAGACCCGAAGGAGATATTCATTACATATCTACTGGAACTTAGTAAAGTAAAAGAGGATCAATCAAGGAACAAGTGATTTGGATACGTATGGCAATAATACTAAGAAGCTATGCAATCTCAGTAATTCAATAAACCCAAATGTTAGCGTCTAGTGTAGCTTTTGGAGAAAGCAATGTGAATCAACAAGCAACACATCATCAATCCGCGTCATTCAACGTGCAGCCGGATTACGTTAAGTACCTCATTCACAGCCCTCCAATCGGCCAAACATCAATCCATGACGAAAGCTCTTCACTGATGACTAAGCGTCAAAATGACTATAAATAGGCATGGATCACAATATAATCAAAAGAAAATAATTCAGATACTAAGACAAAAGAGTACTTTTATAGATGGAAAATTGTAAAACTCAACGATGGCTTCCAACATAATTGTGTAAAAAAGCAGAAACTTTAGCGACCCAATATTTGGAAAATAATATTAATTTACCACTTATCGCTATCTTAGATTAAGGAATAATTTGAATATTATATTCCATATGGATTTTAAACTTCTTCGTTGTATGTGAACTTGAATACAATTATTTTTTTATATTAGATGATATTTTTAAATATATATATATATATATATAATTTTTTTGTGACGTTTGGGATATTTACATGTACTGCATTTTTATGTATTATTCCATTCTGTGAAAATCCATGTACTATTGCTTTGTGCCACTGTTGAATATGAAAATGGTAAAATCATACTTTTGTGCAAATTGTATTAGTGTTAGCCAAGGGAATATGTACATCAGATCACTCATAATCTGTCTCATTCTCCATGCAAATGAACATTTACTCTTCATTAGCATGGGTACTAGGGTCTAGCATTGCATTTTGGTATCATAGCCCAGGCTTAGGACAGTACAAAGATTGGAATGCAAGTTTGTCCTAGGTAGTGAGACATAGGTTAGATTTGATCCTTTTGTTTAGTAAATATCCCCTGGTGAGGGAATAATAGTATATGTACGATGATCACATATGATGATCTTTAGGGATATGTACTTGTTATTTTGTATAATAATAATACAGCATCCTTACTCCTAAACTCGTTCTCATTGATGTGCTATCTTTATATTGTGTTATGCGGTGAGAATGGCTAGCAAAGTTGATGCTAGAATGACTTTGAAGTAGTGGACGGAGGTTATAAGAAATATGCAAGAAACTGGAGTTGTCGTAGTTCTAACACCTAAAATTAGTGGTGCGACAAATCACCGGCCTAATGATGTTCCACTATTTCTAATGTCTAAAATTAGTGATAAATACTAAGGTTTACAATTCCGGTTTATGAATCCGTTCCGGTCATTACAAACTTTTAAATTTTCGGTTTCATTTCTAAACTTCTGAAAATTCTGTTTAAATTTTGGTTCCAGATTCCATAGCATTTTGAAACCTTTATGTATATTAATATGCCAATAAATAAAATACATTTATACAATTATAACTATAATTTAATTGTGACGTAAATACATAAATTTACACAATTATAACTATAATTTACTTAAGTTAGAAGTTGATTGTAATCTTTTTTTAATTTCTACATTGAAATCGAATGAAATAAACAAATGCAAAGCCCAATAAGAAAGGGCCTTAAAGTAAATCATTTGTTGTGCTGTAACCCAAAAAATCATTACTGTAACTGTAAGATCAACAATCTCAATACAGCCGCCTTCCCCATACTCAGTTCCTCCTTTACCATTTATCTCCTCCTCCCTCTCCCACTCTCTCTCCACCTATGCTTGATATTTTCCTGCTTCAAGCTCATACGTATGGTCGACATTTTCATGCTTCAAGCTCATACGTATGCTCAATATTTTCTTGCTTCAAGCTTTTGCTCTGTTCGAATATATAATTTATCTTGCTCGTTGTATACCTAAAATCATCAGATCCCAAAAAGTCTTAGCATGCTTGAACCTTTCATTTCTCTTAGAGTTAGATCTCGCTAGCTATACGGTAAAATAGATTCATTTCCTCTTAAGCCATCATCGGAAACGGATTTTGAAACAAATTCCGGCCATATCGACGTCGGAACCGGACCGAAATGGACGGGATTCCGGCATGCCGGACGGAATCTCGAACCATGATAAATACCATCAACATACTCTTGCACACTAACCTTAAATATAAAAAAGTATTGAATTGTTGATTATATAAATTAAAAATCTAAACTATGAATAAGAAGGGTAAAACCTCACAGCGAAATCTAGCATACATCTATCTAAACCATAAGTAATGTACAAGGCCCAATACAACAAATGAAATATTTATATTTTCTATACATCTGTCATCACCAAATTTATAAATCCATCAACACAACAAAACCATTATATACTACACATTATGTAACAATAATCGCAAAATATCGCATAATCATTCATGATGCGACTCCATTTCACACAACAACCGTATTCATAACTTCAAAATAATTAACACATATGAGCCATGACAATTCAAATTAGTTTAAATATATTTATACTTTCCATTAAAGTATAAAATCATTTTATTGTTCTTTACCATAATGACACAATAATTTTTTAGTCTCTAAACATTTGATAGCTTCTCAAAACGATTATATACATCAAAAATCCTTTATTGTCAGTATATTACTCTATATGCCTTAAGGCATCATTATTCAATTTGAACTAATAATTTACATCCAATTCTACTAAAAACAATGATTTTATTATTGAATGTGAAAACAATAATAATATTTTAAATCATCTTACTATTTCTCATAATCACTATATTATTAATTTTTGACCAAAGATAATAATGTTTTACATTATATCTAGAAAAATATTTCAATAGTTTCAACCTTCTCCACATGTAACAAGGTTATCTTATCCCAAAATCAGTTAAAATTCAGAAACCTGGGACTTCATTACAAACTATTTTTTAAGCTATTTTATTACCAATCTCAAATAGTAGTAATGCTAACAATAATATTTTCCCCATACACACACAAACACACATATATGAAGGTCGTATTGCTATTATTTTCATCCAAAGACATTAGCTCACCTTAAAATGACATATTTTTAATTTGTTTAAACAATACTAATAAATCACTTAATTAATTTTAATATGTGCCGTCGTTATTCATATGAAGCAGTGTTATTATTCTTCTTATTTTTCTATAAATAACTTATATCTAAAACCCATTTATAACTTTTTGAAACCTTTTTTTTTAATAATAACTCATTTTATTGTCTTAAATATATTTTATCGTTATTTATTTAAATATAACATTTTCTCTTTTTAATAAATAACTTCATTAAAAATCAACTTAAAATGTTTTATTATGATAATGTTTTATAACATCTCGTACAATAATAATCTAATAATTATCACTTACGAATTTCCTGGAAATTCACAATTAATAGTTTACATCCATATTCACTAATATATTTGATATTCAACCAACGACACAGAGTAATGTGAAAATAACATGTCCTAGTAATGTAATATTAAACCACTGTGAAACTTAATTCATTCACTGTAAAAACTCAAATATGCTGTAACACCCCTAATTTTAAATAACATTATCTAGGAGATTTAGTTAGATAAACTAAATAGAATATGTAAAGATTAAAGTGGTTAAGAGATTGAGATTTGTATAACTATAAGGTAGCCGTGCCTTAGGAATGAATGAACAAATGAAAGTTTAAAATGAAGCAAGTAGAGAAAATAAGATAAGGGCAAAATAGGAATATATTATATTATTATACCCTAAACTCTTATCCCACTTTCATTTACAACATTCACAAACAAAATTAAAACAAGAGCTTGGCCGACCTCCATTAGAAGAAAACAAGAGGAAGTTAAGCAAGAAAGAAAGTAGGAAGTTTAAGCTAACTAATCCTAGAGCAAATCTCAACCTCAAGCTAAGGTAATTAATAGATTACATCTCATTCTTTTGGTTTTCGGTTTCTAGGTAAGACCCAAATATAATTTTGCAAGAATATTGTTATGTTTTGATTGTTTAAAAGGATATATATGCTTGTTGATGATTTGTGCTATATCATATAGATTTTATGATAAGGACTAATTTGGAAAATGTATTGCATAACATCCAAATGGCTTGCATTTTTGATATAAAGTCAGAAATGTTATTTTAGAGATGGGATTCAAGTTTCATAATTTTCTAAGTTGTTGTGGAGTAATTATGAATTTTCTAGTAAAGAAAATGGGTAAATAGGCTTTAAATTAATTTCGGCTATTATATGTTAGCTTTAGATTTGAAATTGAAATATGCTAGAAAACATAATAAAAGTGATTTGCGGGAATTTATGGAGAATTTTTCGAAGTATTTTATTAAAAAAATAAAATTATTTTAGGTACGAGACATAAATGTTTTATATGTTTATAAAAGAAGGGGTAATATGTTAAATGTAAATGATTAATTACTGAATTCTGCAACACTTCTAGAAAAAGATTTTGGAAAAGAACTTGCCAACCAATCATATGTTGACAAATAAGGCAAGTCGGTTGGAAAGATAACACTTTAAAATGTTAAAAATCAGTTTGATAAAGGATTGTGGTTTCGCCACTTTCGGCAGCCACACTTCGACTCCATACTACCGCCTCCAATCTAGTCGAACCCAATACACATGGTATTAATACTTTGGTACGTAGTGGATTGGGAAAAGGTGGTAGGTATAAAATCAAAACCGTGCTTTCGAAGTGGTCGAAGCCTTTGTTTTTGCTTTCAAAAGAGATGCCGCTAGCCATGCTTTTAAAAGAATGCTTTCGAAAGGGTTGGATTACTTTAATATAGCTTTTGAAAGAGGTTGCCACCTTTTTGTTTTAAAACAAGCTTTTGACAGTGGTCGAAACCCCTACTGCCGCATTCTACCTTTCGACCTAGTTGAGGCCGCTTTTCTTATCCCTTTAAACATCAGTTCGAAAGGGTGCTTTTCTTTTTAGTATGAAGCCTCTTCTCAGTGCTTTCGAAATGGTTGGTTAGGAAACCATCCACTTTCTTTTACTTAGGAATAATGCTTTTGAAAGAGTTGCTTTCATCTAAGTTCTTTTAAGACCCTTTGTTCTATTGAAAGTTAAACCCAAAGTTTTTGAAAGAATGGTTTTAAAAGGTTTGAAGACATGTTCCACAAACTTTTACTTGGATCCAATGCTTTCGAAAGATTTGTTATAAGTTAAGGACTCTAATGCTTTCGAAAGGTATTTAAAGAAGGTTTTGAAAGGGAGGTACCTAATTGTTTTCGAAAGGTTTTCTTAAGCCTTTAAATGGAAGGTTTGCAATGACTTCGAATGGCTTGTTTTAAAGGGTTTTGAAAGTGGATGTCTAAGGTTTTAATAAAACTTCCATAAAGGATGATCTCATTGATTTTGAAAGTTACTGTTTAGGGATTAAAACAAAGGTTTCGAAGATGATTCTTAGATTTGAAAATTTAATATGTTCTAAGTTAAGAAAGGACTTTAACTTGTTTTAAAGGGATAGATAACCCTATTGATTTAGGTTTTCATCAACATTGTTTTGCGTAAGGCGTATATCATGGAAAAGGTATTTAAGTAAAGCAAAGATACATTTTTCTTATTTAAATATGATTTAAAGGGTTAAATTAATTTGAAAGAAATGTTTTCAAGGAAAATTTGATGGGGTAGTTAACCTTAAGTAAATGACTCGGATATTAGAATACCAGATGGGACTGGTGTAGGGTCGCGCCATATACTTTAGCTAATAGCCCTTAGCTAATATAAGTCCAAAATTATAATGTGTAGGATTTATCACAGGTAAGACTAGAATGATGTTACACATAGAAGGAATATACAGAGTAAAGATAGGTTATTGGTGAGCCTGTAAAACCACTAGGATTAGTTGACCTTCGGAGAAGTAAGTTAGGGACAGACCGTCCAGGAATATGTCTAACAGAAGTTAGACTATTTATTAAGTCTAGTAGGCCCGAGTCAGCCAATCGTTAGTAGTTAGCCAAAAAACTATATTGTTTGTACAGAAAGTCCATTGATTACTTGATTTATATGCATGTATGATATTGCTTTTATTTCTTAATCAGTTTGATTGCAGGATTTTGATTTGCAAAAGATATGCTTTTAAAAGGATATTAATGAAGGGAAACCCGTTCCGCTAAGTGACATGGTCTCACTTATTATCAAAAAACCGAGATGTAAAAGTATTATTCACATCAGGCTTTATAGTCCGACTCAAAGTTTATGTTTTCCCCTTAAAATCTATGGTGCTCAAAATATGATTTGAGTAGATTGAGAGTTGAGGCTTTTCAGATTTAGTAGGATTAGATGAATGTGCTTTCGAAGACGTATAGGAGGAAAATCTAGCTATATAGGAGCTATTTAGTTTTATTTTCGTTGTGATTGTATTAAGACTGATTGTCTATTTAACACTCTGATCATCCAAGGGAGCATTTTCATATGTCGCTCTTGGCGTAATTTATAATAATGATATTTGATCAAAACTTGAGATCAATTATGGGATTATGTAATTGAATATGAAATATTGATCTGAAATGTTATTAGAAAGTAGTTTTGATTCTCTGATGATTTTATTTCATGTTCATGTGCTTCTGATATTATGGATACCATTAACGTTACCGTATTTTGTCACCAGAATTTAATACTATGGATGACTGCAGCATTTGTAGCGCTTAGCTTCGGGCCTCAAGATAGGGGTTGTTACAACATGATATCGGAGCATAGGTTTATGAAAAACTTAAAAGAAATTTCAAACTTAAAATGTTTTTGAAAACATTATCCTAAGGAATTAGGGAAAAGATTAGGTTATGGGATAATGTTGTAGTAACATACTTGTATTTGCTATATATAAGTATGCACCTTAACTTTATTCTCCCATCTTTCTTCGGCTACTCTTCTTTATCTTACAAAACCCGAATGCGGATTTTACAGACGTAAGAGCTGCGCCAGGGAAAAGAATAGAAGAAGCATCTGACTCTTGGATGCAAGAGGTGGAAGAGTTAACATTGGTAAAGGAAGCACCACAATAAATAGAAATGCCAGACCAAATACTAGGAGGAATCCAGGTTAGGCTCAATCTGCTAATGTGGATGCTGGAGTTCCACAAGTTGATATAGGAGTTATGTATTAGTTCTTCATTTACATGATGAAAACAGGAGTTGCTACGGGGTTGTTTGCGGGAATGCCGAAGGAGGAAATCAGGGAGCTCCAGTGGTCAATAATTATGCTCTATTGACTAGAGATTATGCTAGGTTGGGAGGAAAATCGTTTATCAGGACTGAAGACGCAATTGAAGTAGAGAATTGGTTACTTTATTGCAAGAGGATTTTTGCTGATTTGGGGCTTAATGATGAGCGGAAAAGGTGACTCGCTTCTAGGCAATTACAAGGAGCAGCACTGTACTGGTGGAATAGTGTTACGGTCAGGGTCAATGAGGAGACTGTGACTTGGGCTGAGTTCATGAGAAGGTTTGAAGAAAGATTTATGTCAGAGATTGCTATGTCTACTTTGCTCAGAAAGTTTGCTGAGTTGGAGCAAAGAGACATGATTGTGCTTAAGTATGCAACCAGGGTTGAAGAGCTATTGAGGTATAGATATGCTACGGTTGATACAGTTATTAAAAGGAATGACGAGTTCATTCATGCATTGAAGCCTGAGCTTGCTAAGGCTACATTATTGCATATTAGATTTTCGTGCGATGTAGTAGTTGAAATGGCTTTGAGGAAGGAATAAATGCTTGCTTTTCTTGAGGGTAACAAGTCAGATGGAGCTCGAGGATGGAAAAACCAAAAGAGGAAGTTTTCCCATAAGAATGGTGCTCAGAGGAGTGGAGCTTCCAAGAAGGGAAATTTGGAGGTTATCTGCTATAAATGTGACAAGTATGAGCATTTCACAAATGAATATCGATCGGGAGATGGAAAGAAGGTGGTCGAGAAGAAGAACATTAGATGCTTCAACTATGGTCAAATTGGACATTACAAGAATCAGTGCAAGGAGCCAACCAAGGATGGAAAACACAAACTGTTTGCATTGGAACTAGCTACCTTGACACCTACAGTAAAGGAAAAAGGAAAAGCTATTTTGGGAGGTACGCTTTTGATTAATGGTATGTCAGTTAGAGTCATATTTGATACTGGTGCATCGCATTCTTTTATATCTCATTGTTTGATAGATAAGCTTAACCTAGAACCCTCGTACTTAGTTACCTCTTTAAGGGTTGCGAATTCAATAGGAGGTTATGCGACTCGTGGCATACGATGTGACCATCAAGATTTTGAATTGTTAGGTAATACGTTTGTTTGCAGTTTGCATGTGTTTGATTTTGTAGGGTTCAGAATTATTTTAGGTATGGATTGGTCAAGCAAATACGATGCTAGGATATTTTGCCATGGTAGAGAAATATCACTTAGACACCCTGACTGTAGTGATCGGATTATATACTCCGTAGAAAACCCTAGTTTTGAGGTTAATGCTCTGTTGGTGTTATGGAGGCAGAAGAAGAGTTGAATCAAGTTTTTGTTGTTAGAGAATTCGTACATGTCTTTAAGCCTAGAGTAGGACTGCCACCGAAATGAGCTATTGAGTTTTGGAAAGATTTAGCACCAAGAGCAGAACCAGTGAGCAGACCGCCAAGCAGAATGACACCTACCGAGATAAGGGAGCTAAAGGTGCATTTGGTGGATTTGGAAGGTAAGAATTTTATCAGACCAAGCAATTCGTTTAGGGGAGCAGCTGTATTGTTTGCAAGGAAACCGAACGGATCGTTAAAGTTATGTATCGATTATTGTAAGTTGAATGAGAAGATGGTAAATAATTTATATTTGTTACCTAGAGTTTATGATTTGTTTGATCAGTTGACTGGAGCTAAAGTATTTTCCAAGTTGGAATTAGCAACATGATTCCATCAGCTCAGAACGGCCGAGGACAGTATCTTTTTGACGGCTTTAGGACAAGATATGGATCGTATGAATGGTTAATAATTCCGTTCAGACTAATTAATGCGCCGACATTGTTTGTAGATTTTATGAACCGATTTTTCCAAAAGCACTTGGGTAGGTTCATGTTGGTGTTCATAGATGACATTTTGATATACTCTAAAAATGAAAGAGGGCATGAAGTTCATCTTAGAGTGGTGCTTGAGACATTGAGGCAGTATCAACCGAAGGCGAAATTTTCGAAATGTCATTTCTAGAAGAAGGAAGTGAGGTTCCTTGGTCATGTAGTCTCAGGGAAAGGATTATCTTCAGATCTAGCTAAGATTAAGGTAGTGAATAGTTGGAAGAGACTCAAAACAGTGATTGAGATAAAGAGTTTTATTGGATTAGCTAGTTACTATTGGAGGTTCATTATGGATTTTTCCCAGATAGCAGCACCAATGACTAAGCTAACATGAAAAATGTGAAGTTTGTCTGGACTGATAAGTTTGAAGAAGAATTCTAGAAGCTGAAACACTTATTGACGAATGCACTTGTGCTAGGAATCAGGACTTAGTAGTGTACATAGATGCATGTGGAATAGGGTTAGGAGCTGTATTAACGCAAAGAGGTGAAGTGATTGCATATGCTTCTCGACAGCTCAGACCGCATGAGGTTAGATATCCAACTCACGATTTGGAATCAGCTGTGGTAATTTTGGCATTAAGATCTGGAGACATTACCTTTTTGGAGAGAGATTCAAGTTGTACACGGATCATAAGTCATTGAGATACTTACTCTCTCAGAAAGAGTTGAATATGAGACAGTATATATGGTTAGAGTTTTTAGCCGCTTATGACTTTGGTATTGAGTACACACCAGTAAAAGGCAACAAGGTGGTGGGTGTACTTAGCAAGAAACATCAGAATGCAACATTGGCAATGATAGCTAAGTGGAAAGATTTAGAAGCATTGACTACTTGCAAAATACAGTGGAGATCTGAAGCTAGACCTAGTAAGGAAACTTCTATATTGTCATGTTTAGATGTTCGACCGATGATGATTGAAAGGATTGCTTCTAAGTAAGGGGAGGATCCAATATTAGCTGAAAAAATCAAAAAGTTAAGGGATGGAACAAAGAGCGATGACTTGAAAGACAATCTTGACCAGAAAGGGTGGTTGAGGAAGAAAGGAAGACTATGTTTTCTGAATGTGGGAAATATTAGGAATGAAGTTTTTGGAGAATGCCATCTTCAAAGTTCACTATTCATCTGGAAGAAATTAAGATGTTCTAGGATATGAAAAGGAATTTCTTCTGGGAAGCATAAAAAGGGATGTATGCTTATGGGTGAAAGAGTATTTGAACTGTCAACAGGTAAAAGCTGAGCATCACAAACCAAGTGGGTTACTTCAGCCTTTAGATGTTCCAATATGGAAATGGGATTCTATTTCAATGGATTTTATAGACGAGTTTCCAAGTCAAATAGAGGAAATGAAAGAATATGGGTTATAGTGGACAGATTAACCAAGAGTGCCCATTTCTTCCCAGTTAAGGCAACCAAGACGGCACCTGTTTTAGCTAAGTTTTTTATAAAGAATATAGTTATACTGCATGGAATTCCTAGTAGTATAGTAAGTGATAGAGATTTCTTATTCACTAGCGAGTTCTGGAAGAGTCTACATGAGACTTTGGGTACCAAGCTCAAGATGAGTACCGCTTACCATCCGCAGACTGATGGGAAAACGAAAAGAGTTAGCAAATTCTTAAAGGATTTGTTAAGAGCTTGTGTGCTAGACTTTGGGGGATCATGGGAAGACCATCTACACTTAGTCGATTTTTCGTATAATAATGGTTATCAGACTAGTATAGTGATGGAACGGTTTGAAGCTTTGTATGGAAGGCCATGCAAATCTCCCATTTGTTGGTTTGAGACCGAAGATAGGCTAGTTCTTGGTCCGGATTTAGTTAGAGAAGCTGCAGATAAGACTAAGTTAATTCGATCCAGAATAAAGGAAGCTCGGTCTAGGTAGAAGAGTTATGTCGATAAGAGATGAAAGACTTGGAGTTCTCAGTTGAAGATCATGTTTACGTCAACGTATCACCGATAAAGGTGTAATCAGATTCGGAAAAACAGGAAAATTGGCATTAAGATTCGTTGGACCATTTCCTATTGTAGAAAGGATCACGAAACTCGCATATAAAGTAGAGTTATGGAACAGTTTGGCAGGAGTCCACAATATTTTTCATATATCTCATCTAAGCAAGTGTATTGGAGATCCAGAAACTACTATTGCACCGACTATATTAGAAGTTTTGGTAGTGTAACCGGATATGACTATAATTAGGAAGTCAGTTCGTACAGTCGCGAGGGATGAGAAAAGATTAAGAAACAAGTCAGTCAGATTAGTCAAAGTCCAGTGGAGTGACGATGAGAGAGGCTATACTTGGGAAACTAAGAGCAGGATTAGTCATACATATCACATATCCTGACTCGTTCATGGAATGTTTTATCTTTATGATTGATTTTTATGAGTACCTTATCGTAATTTCGAGGATGGAATTCTTTAAGGAGGAAAGTCTGTAATACCCCTAAATTTAAATAACATTATTCAGCAGATTTAATTAGATAAACTAAATTGAATAATGTAAAGATTAAAGTGGTTGAGATTTGTATAATTATAAGGTAGCCGTGCCTTAGGAATAAATGAGCAAATGAAAGTCTAAAATATGTAGAGAAAATAAAATAAGGGAAAAATAGGAATAGGTTATATTCTTATACCCTAAACCCTTATCCCACTTTCATTTACAACATTCACAAAAAAAAAAATTAAAACAAGAGCTTGGCCGGCCACCATAAGAAGAAAACAAGAGGAAGTTAAGCAAGTAGGAAGCTTAAGCTAATTAATCCAAGAGAAAATCTCAACCTCCTTAGCAACAAGCCAAGGTGAATAATATGTTACATCTCATTTTTTTGGTTTTCGATTTTAGGGTAAGATCCGAATTTAATTTTGCAAGAATACTGCCATGTTTTGATTGTTTAAAAGGATACATATAATTGTTGATGATTTGTGCTATTTCATATAGATTTTACGATAAGGATTAATTTGGAAAATGTATTAAATGACATCCAAATGGCTTGCATTTTTGATACAAAGTCAGAAATATTATTTTAGAGATGGGTTTCAAGTTCATAATTTACTAAGTTGTTGTGGATTTATTATGAATTTTCTAGTAAATAAAATGTGTAAATTGGGTTTGAATTAGTTTCGAATATTATACGTAAGCTTTGGGTTAGAAACATAAATATGTTGGAAAACATATCAAAAGTGATTTATGGGGATTTTCGGAGAATTTATTTTATTAAAGACATAACATTATTTAAGGTATAGGACTTAAATGTTTTATATGTTTATAAATGGAGAAGGAGCAATTTGCTTAATGTTTTAAATTATTAATTACTTGATTCGGTAGTAACTTTAGAAAAGATTTTGGAAAAGAAATTGACAACTAATTACATGTTGACAAATAAGGCAAGTTATTTGGAAATATATTACTTTAGAAAAACTAAAAATCAGTTTGATAAAGGATTGTTGTTTCGCCACTTTTGACCCCATACTACCTGCTCCAACCTAGTCGAAACCAATACACATGGTATCAATGCTTTGGTACGTAGTGGACTAGGGGAAGACGGCATGTATAGAGTGGTAACCGTGCTTTCGAAGGGATCGAAGCCTTTGTTTTTCTTTCAAAAGAGTTGTTGCTTGCCTTGCTTTTAAAAGAATGCTTTCGAATGGGTTGGATTACTTTAATATAGCTTTTGAAAGAGGTTGCTGCCTTTTTGTTTCAAAACAAGCTTTCGACATGGGTTGAAACCCCCTCTATCGCATTCTACCTTTCGAACAAATTGAGGTCGCTTTTCTTATGCCTTTAAACATTGGTTTCGAAAGGGTGATTTCATTTTTAATATGAAGATGCTTCACAATTGTTTCGAAAGAGTTGGTTTCGAAACCATCCACTTTTTTTACTTAGACATAATGCTTTAAAAAGAGTTCTTTTACCTTAGTTCTTTTAAAACCCTTTGATTTATTGAAAGTTAAACCCAAAGGTTTCGAAAGGAATGGTTTTAAAAGGTTTCGAAGCAATGTTCCATAAACTTTTACGTGAACCCAATGTTTTCGAAACGTTTTCTTAAGTCTTTAAATGGAAAGTTTCCAATAATTTAGAAAGGCATATTTTAAAGAGTTTTGAAAGTGGATGTCTAAGGTTTTAATAAAGCTTCCATAAGGGTTGATCTCATTGATTTCAAAAGGTACTGTTTAGGGCTTAAAACAAAGGTTTCGAGGAATATATCTTGGATTTAAAAACCTAGTATTTTCTAAGTTAAGGAAGGACTTTAACTTGTCTTAATGGGATAGATAACCCTATTGATTTAGGTTTTCATCAACACTGTTTTGCGTAAAGCATATATCATGGCAAAGATATTTAAGTAAAACAAAGAGTAAATTTTTCTTACTTAAATATGATTTAAAGGGTAAATCAATTTGAAATAAATTATTTCAAAGAAAATTTGATGGGGGTAGTTAGCCCTAAGTAAACGACTTGGATATTAGAATACCAGATGGGACTGGTGTAGGGTCATGCCTGTAACGACCCGGAATTTCTGATCCTGAAAATTCCAGATAGTTAGAGAAAAGAAGAAAAGAGATAGAAGAAGAACAGAAAAGAAACTCACAATCTCACATTCGCAGCGGATAAAATATAATATTAATAATAATTATTATACCGAAGAAAAACTGTATCAATCAATTTTACATCGATATATCAGAGTTACAACAATTTTATACAACATTTGGACAGATACAATTTGACATGTCTCAGATATATACAATATCATAGTGGAACTCTCCATACGTTCCTGCCATCCAGCTCGCCTCCTGAGCTCCAGAACGTCCTTACCTGAAAATCTGTAATACTCGGTCTGACCCGAGCATTACATCAAAGTAACACCCGGTCAGGCTGGAAACCAGCGTGAGTAAACCCATCTAACAAGGAATATAAAAGCATACATCTTAAATAAAACCCGGGGTAACCTATATCAATTTCAACTTCACAAGTTATTATAGACATCATCTATTTCACACATTAATCTCTAAGTGCCAAAACTTAGATTTAAATGGTCCAATTTACTTAAGTCGTTCCACTTTAGCCTATTTTTTCACATATCAAATTATAAGAATCGAAGTGGTTTCGGGTATTTACTAATACCCGAATCCGGTCTATTTGAATCCAATGTCATCTTAACCCAAGTATTTCAAGTGATTAAATTCATATATTGTATGTCACTTTTACATAGCAATAACATAAATAATATCACCATTTATAATTGGCATATCCAATATCACATCAATAGAATGTCATAGCATATCATCAATAGATATCATTCAATTCAAATATTCGACAAAACAACCATCCATAAGCAAGCATTATCAACTCGTATCATAATTAATCATCTAATCCTGCTTAATCAACCAATAATTTACTACACCCATTTAATTAATTCATCACTCCTTGATTACCTTACCAATCAATCAATTAATCTCTAATCATAGATTAATTATCCTTTAATTATCAATTAATAACCCTCAATTATTAATTAATCTCCTTAATACAATGTAATCAATCCTTAATTACCTTATAATCAATTAATTAACCTCTAATTAACTGATAAATCGACCATCAACTTATTGATTAATAACCTTAATTATCAATCAATATTTCTTAATATAAATTGATTATCCAAAATTATTCTTATAATTAATTTATTTATTTTTAATTAACAAATTAATTATATCTTAATTATTAATTAATAAAACTTAATTATTAATTATTAACTTTAATTACATTTAAGTAATTACCTTTAAATTAAGTAATTAACTATTCTTAATTACTTACATTAATTAATCCAACTTAAGTAATTATCCTTAAACCAAGCACACTAATAACCTTTAATTACCATCCTAATTAGTTAACTATAATTAGTTATTTTAACCTTAGTTAATTGCATAAATTAATTACTCTATAATCACTTACGTTGATTAATTATCCTTTAATTAATCACATTATTTAATTATTTATCCCTTACTTAAATTCCTAAATTAAGCGATCCTTTAATTAATTACACAATTTATATTGATTAATTAACCTTTTAGTAAACCCCATAAATTTCTTAATCACATTAACTACTTAACCAATGGTTTATCACATTAGTTATCCCTTGATTGATTTCTTCCCTTCACCTATATCTTGTCTAAATTTAGTACCTGAAATCAAACACCAGAGATCTTATAATTGGTTTAAGATTAAATACAACGATCTTAAATACTTCTTAATTCCATCATAAATTTTCTTTTGAAAATACTTAGGGATTTTAAATTTAATTATTATTCTAAACAAGCCATACAATTAAATTCACAACATTTATTAAACTTTGGAAACTTGTAAAACGGAAAAAGAAAATAAAACAAATCTACTTGAACCTGTTATAAAAATCTTGTTTCCAAAATCTGGTCATCATTCATTTTCTTCAAAACTGATATAGCATGCCATACCTACTTAAATAACTCGAAGCCACACTCAGTCTTCCTTACATTTTTCCCGTGCTTTGCTTCTCTTATCTTTTTAGTTTAAATTTAAACTGTTATACTTAAATTACTAATGCGTGCACTTGAAACCACTCGAGTATAATCTCGAGTAAATCACGCTTCTTCCTCGAGTTCGAAAAAAGAAAAAAAAATAAAAAACTAGCAACATCAGATATGCAAATGGTACCCGTGCACGTGTACCAACCCACGGCAGCGCTTCGGCCACCCTTCTCACCTCCGGCAAGTTGTCGTTGATCACCCTGTTCCACCCAGGTACTCAATTCACTCGAACTACCCGGAAATCCAAATTTGATAGGACCGGTCACAACTAGGAAAAGAACAGTCACTAGAACTCCCTACTCCACCCTCTTCCGACCACCGGAGGACCCATACTTCCATCCAGACCTTCTCCTCTCTCACCACTTACTTTTCCCCCACCTCCGATAGTCCCTAGTCCATCTACGACGTCGTGAATTGCCCAATCTCGGCGTCAATCGAATGGCTCCTAAAACCCTACTATTCCCTTGTTCCGCCACCATAGGCAACAATCAATTCTCCAGCAAATTTTGCCGAGTTCCTCGACCTTCAAGCCAGCTTCAGCGAGAACGCCAACCATTCAAGTTCCATCCATCAAACGGATTCGTAAGAAACCCATATTTTGTTCAATATACTACTCATCTCGATATACCCACTTAAAATTCAAGATTTTATTTTTAAAAATCATCATTTCATACAATACATCAAATCATATACCTGAATTCATGATTTTCTCAGATCGAGATTTTTTTATATAATCGTGCATATACTGGAATTTTTCTATTTTGGTAAAAACTATTTTAGATTTACATGGAAATATTTAAAATCACTTTCATGTTATCACAGACAATATATTATATAATTTTTCAAGCTGATCCAAGTTATAACTTGAATTCAGAGAATTGCCACAATTGATTTTAACATGCTTTATAATTTCCCCACTGTAAACTTGTTTTCCAGATACTATACATGTTTAAACATGTTTAACTATTCCAGATCCTAATTCATGTTTAAACAAGTTTAATTTGACTTAAATCTACGGGCTATCTGAGATCAAAGAAAAAAAATTTGAATTTAAAACAAAAATTTAAATCTGTACTAAGAACAGAGATATTCAATCAGACATGCATACTTTAGATCAGGCATATACAATCATGCAACTCACTCTTCATCACAGAAACATATATGCAATACCATTTTATCAACTTAAACTTGTTAATGAATATTAACCCACCTGTTTTTGAGGACAACAAAGAAGCATACTTAATTGTATTCTGCAAAAAAAATATGGAATTCCTTGAATAAGAATTGTTGCTTGTTGAATCCTTATTGAATTAGCTTAAATTTAAGTTGATGAGCTTCAAGTTGTAGATTGCCAAGATGATTCCAGTTTAAAATTTGATCAAGATTACTGTTTTAAGTACAGGCCTTGATTTATATTTTGAATCAGGATTGAAATGCTCCCCTTTTTCTTCTTTTTTTTTCTTTTTCAGTTTACAGTTTTATTTGGGAAGATATAGAAATCTAAAAGTAAAGCCTGATTTTTTTTTAAATTCATTCTATTTCATGTAATTCAATCTTGAGAGAAAACAAAATATGCCACTTGTTAATCTAACTCAACACTTGTTAATCATGCCTTACTTAATTCACATTTGTCACAACTTGTATTTTCATGCCTATACCCCTAGTTAAACTTTTGTTTATTTATGAATTATGGTTTAAATCTTTTTTTTTTATATAATTTAAATCATGCCTTACAATATTGAGCAAATAAATTTGCCATTTGTAGTTTGCAGGCTATACTAGGCTTATACTTGTCTTTATACATGTGTTAAAATATTTATATTTGTGTTTTTGAATGCATTTATTATTTTAAATATTTTGAAAATCTTTTTTTTATTTTTAATTTCTATTTGGTAAATACGTTTTCTTAATTTATTCCTATAAAATCCTTATAAAGAAAATATTATATATTTACTTATCTACCATTTAAAATCAAACACACATTATTATTAAATCCAATTTACTTTAAGATATTTATCTTTGGATTCCAATCTCATATTCAAACTTAAATTAAAATCTTATATATTTATTTTTAAACAAACATATATCTAATTTGTTTGAACATTATAAGTTTTCCCACTAATATAATCATATTAGGAGGTTTCAAATAAATATTTATTATTAGATTTACTTATTCAATTTACAATTCAGTATTAACTCAACTACAGATGTCAAGAAATCCTGGGTTATTACACTCCTCCCCCCTTAGAATCTTTTCATCCTCGAAAAGAAACGAAAGCAGAATTTATTAAATATTTAAAACCAGTTAAAATATTCTTTGATCATTTTCAAATACCTTTAAAATCTATATAATATTGCCAAAATAGTTTTTTCTTCTTCTTTTTTTAAAAAAATAAATAAAATACTTTTATAACTCGATGTCTCAACAAGTCCATTCTCGTTCTCATAGAAATTCGGTCATACGTTGATCAAGCGTAGGACTGAAGATCTATAAGTACTTAGCAGACTCATTTTCAACACTTAGTGAAAATACTTTAGAAAATAATTTTATTAAAAATATAGAAAACAGTTTTTGAAAATAGATGATATATCTTTGGTGAGAATGCTCTGGAAATCATCACCCCCATCTATGGTCACAGTTACATTCCAGGGTTACGTTGCCGTCGCAGCAAAAGTCCATGTAACTGCAAGCTCTCAGCGGCCTCTCGATTACGCCATGGAACCCACACAACAGATCACAGTTACATTCCAGGGTTATGTTGCCATCGCAGCTAAAGTCCATGTAACAGCAGGCTCTCAACGGCCTATGATTTTCACTGTCGAAATGAAACTTCTCCACTCCTACATAGGTCGCAGTCTACCGATATAAAATCAAACGTAGACTGTTGGCTCTCAGCGGCACACATGACTTTCGCTATGTTATACTCTACTCATAATCCTCAGGAACTAGTTTTGTCCGGACTCCTCACAGGATCAACTTTAGAACCCCTCTTGGGGCTCAAGGCAGCACCACCCGATGGTACTTCTGAGAAGTTCACTTCAAGGGAGCGCCTTTTTTCCCTAGAGCCATCATCAAAACATTTTATACTATTTACATATAGTATTCTCAAATCATACACCTAGTATGATCTCATACAAAGCTCCTTTACTCAAAATCGATTATTCCAAAATCGATAATTCTCAAACTAGGCTTTCCAAATTATCATATTGATTTTACCCAAAAATCAAAAGCCTTTCTAAATCCAAAGGTTCCCAAAACCTTTTCTAAAATCCTCATAAGTTCCTTTATATATATATATATACAGATATATATATAATTTTTTAAAACCTTGGATCATTTCAAACTTGTATAAAACTCCTTTTATACTTCAAACACTTTCAAAAACCCTTTTCTTCTGGCAAAAGATTCAACAAGGGGATTTCATTTTATAAAACAAAGATATTTAACTTTGTTTACCCAAAATCAAATATTCAAATTTGATTACTCTTTTCAATATCATTTTCATTCAAATCCGTACGATGTACACATATCATCCGTACGCTATACCAATCTGATCGCTCACTCGATCACACAATTTCATTTCCGAACTAGTATCATCCACCCGATTTCCTAGTGCGGACACAGATCTGGTTTCTTGATCAGAAACCGTCATTCTCTTGCATAGTCATAACTATGATAGAGAATATCTAGAACCAATCAACAATCCCTATCTAGGTTCGCCGTCGAAAATCGAGTGAAAAATCCCACTCGGATCAATATAACTATCTCGAAATTCTGTGCTCGAATCTGGATCAAATCACTATGCGAATAGAATAACATACGTACACCCTACGTATTTGTCTTTATTGGTTATTAGCTAAATGAATTTCATTTCTATTCACATTCACTTTGATTTTCATTCACTTACCCACAATTGCTTCAATCTATTTGGATTATCACCTCTATTCCTATCCCGATTGGGTATTTAACCAAGAACAGTTTGAACTCCGACCAGTTTATTTAGAAAATAGCTTGAAAAAAACTTAAAAAACTAAAAATCGATAAGTAGTTGGAAAATAATTATTAGTTTGTAAAATAGGTGTAAAATAGTTTAGAAAATAGTTAAATAATTATAGAAATTTTAGATAATTATAAAATAATAGTAAGATAGTAATTAGTTTTGTAAAACAGTTGGAATATAGTAATTAGTTTATAAAACAGTTGGAAACATTGTTAAACATTTTCAAAAATAATTGTAAAACAAGTATAAGATAATTTGTCTTTTTAAAAAAAAAGAAAGGTTGTATATATAATGAATAACTTGGAAAAATAGGTTTATATTAAAACAATTTATATTAAAAAAATAGTCCAGAGTCAAAACTGTTCACTTCCCAATCTTCATTCTCAATCAATTCAATTTAGATTTCCTCTTTCATTTAAATTGACCCAATTCCAATTTTAAATAACTCAATTTCCATTAAAATTGATTCAACCCCAATTCAAGTTGAATTAACCTCAGTTTCTTTCCAACTTTAACTTTATTCAATCTTGATCTCAAATTCTACTAATTCAAATAAATTTCAATTGGACTAGTTCCAATTTCAATTCATTTAAATTCCAGTTTGAATTAATCCCAAATTTCAAACTCCATTTCCAATTCAAGTTGAATTATTCTTGATTTCCTCCCAAAGTCAATTCAAATTCCATTTGAATTTAATACCATTCAACATTAATTATAATTCCAAATTATTCCAATAAATTTGGACTAATTTCAAATTGAACCACTTCAATTTCAAATTGTTTCAAATTAATCCAATTCAAATTTTCCATTTGAATCTTATACTCATACATCCTCAATCACAATTTCAATTACTTCAAATCAAATTCAATTTGAACTAATTTCAATTCAAATTTCAAATTTAATCCATTCCGAAATATATAAATTCGAGTAAATTTTTAAATATTGATTTAATCCTTTAAATCAATCAACTTATGTCTTTAAACCACTTAATCCTGAATCCAAATTCCAATTTACTTTAATAATGGATATATTACCACACCACATTTCTCATTCATTTAAAACAAATCCAATTCACAACTTAAAGATTCGTAACAATGGAATGATATCATTCAAATTATTTTAAATCATCCCTCAATTTCCAATTTTCGGATCTCAAACCCATTTTGAGATCACTCAAACTTCCTTATCCAAATCAACCATTTAACTTTCCAAGTTAAATCTTAATTTCATCCATAAATTTCCAAATCAGGTTGATCATTCCAACCTATTTAACTTTTTCCCAAGTTAAACTCAATTCACTTAATCCAGTCGACCTTACCCAATTTGAATTTCCATTTCAAATTCTAAACTTCACATTAATAATCTTCCCATTTATAAATTCAAAAACTTAACACTTCGGGTATCATATCTTATTCCAAACTCAAAACTCACCATTAAGAGTTTATTTCAAACCACCTTTGATATTATGTATATCCACCTATATACATATTAATTTCTTTTTCATACCAAGTTATACTTTAAAATTTTAAACCACCTTCGGTTTTTAATTCAAAACAAATTTCTTTAAATTAATTACATCATTAATTAATCATATTCGGTAATTAACTTATTTCTTAATTACATTCATTAAGTAATTGTCCCTTAAATTACTTACCTCTAGTTACCTCATTAAGTAACTCCCTCTTTTATTTATCATTTATTATCCATTAATTAATCTCATTAAATAAAGTTTATTTAATTACATAAATTAATTTATTATCCTTATCCTGAAACCTTTCCCAAATTCAAGATTAAATTTCAGTTTGGTTGTATTTCTATTACTTCTTAATTTAACTCAATATTTTAACAACCAATTCCTTTATTATTCGTTAAAAAGATATATTGCTTTATATATCAAAATATAATCTTACATAAAATAATTTAAAATCTTTATATAAGAAAATAACAAGTACGCTCTCTCATATATATATATACACTCAACTGATTCTAGGGTACCACTTACCCTATCCTCAATGAGTAATCCCACCAGAGCCAAGGTTCTCGCTTAACCTTCAGCTCCGATACCAAATGTAACGACCCGGAATTTCCGATCCCGAAAATTCCAGATAGTTAGAGAAAAGAAGAAAAGAGATAGAAGAAGAACAGAAAAGAAACTCACAATCTCACATTCGCAGCGGATAAAATATAATATTAATAATAATAATTATACCAAAGAAAAACTGTATCAATCAATTTTACATCGATATATCAGAGTTACAACAATTTTATACAACATTTGGACAGATACAATTTAACATGTCTTAGATATATACAATATCATAGTGGAACTCTCCATACGTTCCTGCCATCCAGCTCGCCTCCTGAGCTCCAGAACGTCCATACCTGAAAATCTGTAATACTCGGTCTGACCCGAGCATTACATCAAAGTAACACCCGGGCAGGCTGGAAACCAGCGTGAGTAAACCCATCTAACAAGGAATATAAAAGCATACATCTTAAATAAAACCCGGGGTAACTTATATCAATTTCAACTTCACAAGTTATTATAGACATCATCTATTTCACACATTAATCTCTAAGTGCCAAAACTTAGATTTAAATGGTCCAATTTACTTAAGTCGTTCCACTTTAGCCTATTTGTTTCACATATCAAATTATAAGAATCGAAGTGGTTTCGAGTATTTACTAATACCCGAATCCGGTCTCTTTGAATCCAATGTCATCTTAACCCAAGTATTTCAAGTGATTAAATTCATATATTGTATGTCACTTTTACATAGCAATAACATAAATAATATCACCATTTATAATTGGCATATCCAATATCACATCAATAGAATGTCATAGCATATCATCAATAGATATCATTCAATTCAAATATTCGACAAAACAACCATCCATAAGCAAGCATTATCAACTTGTATCATAATTAATCATCTAATCCTGCTTAATCAACCAATAATTTACTACACCCATTTAATTAATTCATCACTCCTTGATTACCTTACCAATCAATCAATTAATCTCTAATCATAGATTAATTATCCTTTAATTATCAACTAATAACCTTCAATTATTAATTAATCTCCTTAATACAATGTAATCAATCCTTAATTACCTTATAATCAATTAATTAACCTCTAATTAACTGATAAATCGACCATCAACTTATTGATTAATAACCTTAATTATTAATCAATATTTCTTAATAAAAATTGATTATCCAAAATTATTCTTATAATTAATTTATTTATTTTTAATTAACAAATTAATTATATCTTAATTATTAATTAATAAAACTTAATTATTAATTATTAACTTTAATTACATTTAAGTAATTACCTTTAAATTAAGTAATTAACTATTCTTAATTACTTACATTAATTAATCCAACTTAAGTAATTATCCTTAAACCAAGCACACTAATAACCTTTAATTACCATCCTAATTAATTAACTATTAGTTATTTTAACCTTAGTTAATTGCATAAATTAATTACTCTATAATCACTTACGTTGATTAATTATCCTTTAATTAATCACATTATTTAATTATTTATCCCTTACTTAAATTCCTAAATTAAGCGATCCTTTAATTAATTACACAATTTATATTGATTAATTAACCTTTTAGTAAACCCCATAAATTTCTTAATCACATTAACTACTTAACCAATGGTTTATCACATTAGTTATCCCTTGATTGATTTCTTCCCTTCACCTATATCTTACCTAAATTTAGTACCTGAAATCAAACACCAGAGATCTTATAATTGGTTTAAGATTAAATACAACGATCTTAAATACTTCTTAATTCCATCATAAAATTTCTTTTGAAAATACTTAGGGATTTTAAATTTAATTATTATTCTAAACAAGCCATACAATTAAATTCACAACATTTATTAAATTTTGGAAACTTGTAAAACGGAAAAAGAAAATAAAACAAATCTGCTTAAACCTGTTATAAAAATCTTGTTTCCAAAATCTGGTCATCATTCATTTTCTTCGAAACTGATATAGCATGCCATACCAACTCAAATAACTCGAAGCCACACTCAGTCTTCCTTACATTTTTCCCGTGCTTTCCCCCTCTTATCTTTTTAGTTTAAATTTAAACTGTTATACTTAAATTACTAATGCGTGCTCTTGAAACCACTCGAGTATAATCTCGAGTAAATCACGCTTCTTCCTCGAGTTCGAAAAAATAAAAAATAAAAAAACTAGCAACATCAGATATGCAAATGGTACCCGTGCACGTGTACCAACCCACGGTAGCGCTTCGGCCACCCTTCTCACCTCCGGCAAGTTGTCGTTGATCACCCTGTTCCACCCAGGTACTCAATTCACTCGAACTACCCGGAAATCCAAATTTGATAGGACCGGTCACAACTAGGAAAAGCACAGTCACTAGAACTCCCTGCTCCGCCCTCTTCCGACCACCGGAGGACCCATACTTCCATCCAGACCTTCTCCTCTCTCACCACTTACTTTTCCCCCACCTCCGATAGTCCCTAGTCCATCTACGACGTCGTGAATTGTCCAATCTCGCCGTCAATCAAATGGCTCCTAAAACCCTACTATTCCCTTGTTTCGCCACCATAGGCAACAATCAATTCTCCAGCAAATTTTGCCGAGTTCCTCGACCTTCAAGCCAGCTTCAGCGAGAACGCCGACCATTCAAGTGCCATCCATCAAATGAATTCGTATGAAACCCATATTTTGTTCAATATACTACTCATCTCGATATACCCACTTAAAATTCAAGATTTTATTTTTAAAAATCATCATTTCATAAAATACATCAAATTGTATACCTGAATTCATGATTTACTCAAATCGAGATTTTTTTATATAATCGTGCATATACTGGAATTTTTCTATTTTGGTAAAAACTATTTTAGATTTACCTGGAAATATTTAAAATCACTTTCATGTTATCACAGACAAAATATTATATAATTTTTCAAGCTGATCCAAGTTATATACTTGAATTCAGAGAATTGCCACAATTGATTTTAACATGCTTTATAATTTCCCCACTGTAAACTTGTTTTCCAGATACTATACATGTTTAAACATGTTTAACTATTCCAGACCCGAATTCATGTTTAAACAAGTTTAATATGACTTAAATCTACGGCCTATCTGAGATCAAAGAAAAAAAATTTGAATTTAAAACAAAAATTTAAATCTGTACTAAGAACAGAGATATTCAATTAGACATGCATACTTTAGATCAGGCACATACAATCATGCAACTCACTCTTCATCACAGAAACATATATGCAATACCATTTTATCAACTTAAACTTGTTAATGAATATTAACTCACCTGTTTTTGAGGACAACAAAGAAGCAGACTTAATTGTATTCTGCAAAAAAAATCTGGAATTCCTTGATTAAGAGCTGCTGCTTGTTGAATCCTTATTGAATTAGCTTGAATTTAAGTTGATGAGCTTCAAGTTGTAGATTGCCAAGATGATTCCAGTTTAAAATTTGATCATGATTACTGTTTTAAGTACAGGCCTTGATTTATATTTTGAATCAGGATTGAAATGCTCCCCTTTTTCTTCTTTTTTTTTTCTTTTTCAGTTTACAGTTTTATTTGGGAAGATATAGAAATCTGAAAGTAAAGCCTGATTTTTTTTAATTCATTCTATTTCATGTAATTCAATCTTGAGAGAAAACGAAATATGCCACTTGTTAATCATGCCTTACTTAATTCACATTTGTCACAACTTGTATTTTCATGCCTATACCCCTAGTTAAACTTTTGTTTATTTATGAATTATGGTTTAAATCTTTTTTTTATATAATTTAAATCATGCCTTACAATTTTGAGTAAATAAATTTGCCATTTGTAGTTTGCAGGCTATACTAGGCTTATACTTGTCTTTATACATATGTTAAAATATTTATATTTGTGTTTTTGAATGCATTTATTATTTTAAATATTTTGAAAATATTTTTTTTATTTTTAATTTCTATTTGGTAAATACGTTTTCTTAATTTATTCCTATAAAATCCTTATAAAGAAAATATTATATAACTACTTATCTACCATTTAAAATCAAACACACATTATTATTAAATCCAATTTACTTTAAGATATTTATCTTTGGATTCCAATCTCAAATTCAAACTTAAATTAAAATCTTATATATTTATTTTTAAACAAACATATATCTAATTTGTTTGAACATTATAAGTTTTCCCACTAATATAATCATATTAGGAGGTTTCAAATAAATATTTATTATTATATTTACTTATTCAATTTACAATTCAGTATTAACTCAACTACAGATGTCAAGAAATCCTGGGTTATTACAATGCCCTATACTTTAGCTAAAGCCCCTAGCTAATATAAGTACAAAATTCCAGTGTGTAGGGCATTATCACAAATAAGACTAAAATGATGATACATACAGAAAGGATATACAGAGTAGAGATAGGTTATTGTGAGTCCGCAAAACCATTAGGATTAGTTGACCCTGGTAGAAGTAACTTAGGGACATAGCGTCCAAGAGTGTGTGTAAAAGAAGTTAGATTGTTTATTTTGTTTGGTAGGCCTAAGTCATCCAATGGTTAGTAGTTAGCCAAACAAAATTATATTGTTAGAATTGATAGTCCATTGATTACCTAATTTATATACACGTATGATATTGCTATTATTGGTTAATCAGTATGATTGTAGGATTTTGATTTGCAAAAGGTATGCTTTTAATAGGATATTAGTGAAGGGAAACCCGTTCCGCTAAGCGACATGGTCTTACTTAGTATGAGAAAACCAAGACGTAAAAGTATTATTCACACCAGCCTTTATGTCTGACTCGAAGTTTATGTTTTCCCCTTAAACTCTTGGGTGCTCAAAATATGATTTGAGTAGATTGAGAGTTGAGGTTTTTCAGGTTTAGTAGGGTTGGATGAATAAGCTTCCAAAAATGTGCAGGAGACAAAGCTAGCTATATAGGAGCTATTTTGTTTTATTTCTGCTATTTTATATTAAGACCGATTGTCTACTAAGTACCCTGATCATCTAAGGGGGCATCTTCATATGTCGCTCTTGGCGTAATTTGTAATAAGTATATTTAATCAAAACCTAGGAATCAATTATGGGTTTATGTAATTGAAAATGAACTATTTATTTGAAATATAATCAGAAAAGCATTTTGATTCTCTGTTGATTTTATTTCATATTCATGTGCTTTTGATATTATGGATACCATTAACATTACCGTATTTTGCATCGGAAGTTAATACTATAGATGACTACAACATTTGTAGTGCTTAGCTTTAGGCCTCAAGATAGGGGTTGTTACACATGCCGACTTCCATAAATAACCAATGATTTAACTTTCAATAGTATAAATCACTACACCAAACAGGCTCTTTTGTAACATTTTTTGGTTCAATTTGTAACAATTATCATTGTTACAATTTGCTAAGAGATATATCTGTTATAAATGTGCAACGGTTATTTTCGTTACCAAATATGGTAATTTCTAAATAGTCAAAAAAACATAGGGATAGGATTGTCATTTTATTTTTTACAAATGCTTGTCCCGTTTCTCATGCTTCTCTGACACCGTAATTCCTAAAACAAAATTTATCCTTCTAGATCTATCTTCCCTTCCACCTCCATGGTTGTCGCCCCCTCTGCCTCGTTATCATTTTAGGGTCATTGCTCCCGCCGCCTTGTCATTCGTCCTGGGTTTATCACCCCTCTGCCGCCTCATTCCAGAATCGCCTCGGCCAGGTACTTTTCATCTTTTTTAAATCTCAAATTACAATTAGGGTTTTCTATGTGTGCTCAGTACAAATTATTTAGGATAGAAATTCATTTTGGACATGAAAGTAGAACCCTTCAAGATGTATTTGTATGGTCAACAATCTCAAAATGTGGTAGTCTAGCTTTGACTTGGCTGACTTTGAGTGCCCTTTATCCTTTTCTAGATCAACGAAATATTTATCAGATCATTCGAAGAAGATGCTACTGTAAGTTTATTTAACTTGGGTTTTACATGAATTTCATATGTCGTGAAGTGAAAGTAAAAGGATGGACTTATATGGAGAGAAATTCAACGATCAGTTAGCTTTTATCCAAGCTAAACTCAATAATATATTCAGAAAACGGAAAATACAGAATTTTGTGACTCATCTTGTATCTTCTAATATAAGGGTTATTAAAAATGTTAAATGAACAAAGATGTATCTCATTTATATGTAATTAATCACACAAAAGTTAGCTGATTACCATACAGAGTACACACATGTAAAGTGGTCCGAAAAATGGAAGAAGTTAAAACGATTTTCAAAGAAAAAAGTTGAATTTTTCTCATTCTTGTTATGTGTTCAACATTACATGGCTTGGTTTTACTTAAATCGTATTTGAATAGGCAATGGCATCTAGCTGGTCTTGAGCAATTAAATTACAGTTAATGATTAATTTTTAGTCGTATGCAAATGTATCGATATTAGAAATTGCTATCACAACAGGTGATGAAAGGCTCAGATTTTCAAGTACAGAAGGTGAAATGACTTCAAAATGGAAAATGATTAAGTATGATTTTATGTAAATGAGGAATTGTGAAAAAGCATAAAATGTTTTTACGTAAAATAACTACTACGCTATACTAAAGGTTATTAATATGTCAAATTTTCATCTGATTTGTTTGAAGTTATTTTTTGTTGAGGCCAAGAAACAATAGAAATGTTAAAATGAGTGCATTAGAAACCAACTTTGATAAAATATCATCATCCCTCCATTAACAGTAAACTATCCTCATTCAACAAAATAATGTAGAATGAATAGTATATCTCAATCAAATATTTTTGCTCGAGAAGTATGAAAATAAACATGATGTCCCATGTAACAAATCAACATGTCAGATAAATCTTAAAAGGGAAATTATATCTGAACATACACGTGCATGACGTCGAATTTCAGTGTGTATGCACATATGCATTTTGTAATAACTCTATTTTTTAAACTCATCCTTTAATGTTTTGACTTTTTAAATTTTGTTGGCAAGTAGTTAAGCACGTAGGTTATGTTTGGACCACTTTACATGAAGCAAGCTTGTGATACTTCTTCACAAGCGATTAATAGTTATGTTGATCGATAGTGAAATCCACCTTATAGTGTAAATGGGTATCCATAACGAATTTTCGTCTAAACTTAATTTTCATTTTTTTATTTAAAAGGAATAATTTAAAAAAGGGAGTATGGATTTACGCATGTTGTTACTGTCTTCTAGTTCCTAAAGTGAGCAAATGAGTCTTAATATTCCTTTTCCTTGTACATACAATCTCCAATGTTGTTTTCTTTAGTTAATTTAACTTAAAAACAATATAGTTTTTATTCTTTCTCATATAAAAATAGTAAAATATAATAATACGAGGTTTATTATAGGGCTAAAATGAATTGAACCTTTTTAACATTATGCACCAAAAGTTTAACAATTTTCACTGGTAATTGTTTTTCAACTCAAATATTTTATCTGATTTGCCACATTAAATCAGTCTTGTATCTCTTCGTGCACACATGTTTAGTCGTACAAATTATTTTTGATATATACTGTGTTTAATCTGTGAAAGTTCTAAAAGTTATTACTTCTTCTGTAGAAAGAGCGAAGAAGTAAAGATGCAATATAGAAAGATGTATAGTGTTGAATTCATTTCACTCAAGTACTGTTGTACCGCAGTATCTTAAAAGGAACTTGCCAAATTATCAATTGAAGCTACATTGAAAACTATCCAAGTGAAATAAACACCATCTGAGAATTTTATATATACTCTAGCTTATTACAATCCTAGGTACACGTAGACTATAATCAATTAGTTATACAATCTTATACCTATTGTTGAATATATTTTACTAAAATCATAAATAATAACCTTGTAAACAATATATATTTTTGATATATATATTTAAATACCATTGTAAACAATATATATTTATATTAGGAAATGAGGTTTGAGTATACTGGAATTTGGAGAGGAAGAAACAAATAGCTTTAATTTATCAAAACAGCAAGTTAGTGAATAAAAATGCATTGATCAATTACCACTAACCTTTAAATCAAATATAACTAGATTCATAAATGCAGTTTTATAATAAATTTGGTGTATCACTTACATTATAATCTAACAGAGTCTAAAAAAAGTGGCTATAATATAATTGAATAAGTCATTCTATATCTCTTGTAGAATCTATCTTAACACAATAAAAGATTATCCAAATTGCTACATGTTTGGGCCCCAAGTAGAAATTAATACTGCACCATCTAGGTGCCCTTTTTTCATTGCAACTAGAGGCTATCACCTCTACTCGATCTTCCATGGTGTTGTCCCAGTTCAAAGGCATTAGTTTTAGCTTTCTCTTCCTGTCTTCTCTATGTATCCAGTTGTGTGAATCCAAAAATGATGTGTTCTGAGTAACTGAATGTTAATGCTAGTTTTAGGTAATCTCATTTTCGTATGCTTGATTTCATTCGCTTTGGAATGCAATTTATAGTACCGTTAGAAAATACACTTATACTGAATGTTATATGGCAAACCAAAATTGCAAGTCCTAAAACTGATATCTGACAAGATTATGCATATTTTAAGCAAGAAGTTTATCATGAGATAGCGAGATTTAAATTATCATCCAAATCAATCAAGTTAATTAGTTTTTTGTATGTGTAATTAATATGCAAATCCAAAATGATTTGTTAAGGAAATTACTAGAGCACCCAATTTTTGTGCCCATCTACAAATTTAGACATATAATTTTGCAGTTATAATTTGTCTATGGTATGATATTTTTCTTAATAAATACTAGACTGTTTAAACATGATTTTGATCATTTTATGACAGAAAATTGTAATGTTTACTTTGATATATGTCGTAGCCCTTAATAGTTGACACGTGTTCTAATGAATATGTATTTAATATAAGGTTAGTTCATTATGAACATTTTCATATTTCAGAGTATAAAATATTGCTCTATTCCTTACACCTCTATAACTTATATGGAAGACTGGTTCCTGATTGCTATTTTCATTATGATCATTTTAGTATTTCTTGATTTATTTCTTGATTCTATTGCTTGGTGTAAAATAGTTTGACTATACTATACAGTCAGTGTATATTAGACCTTAGCTCAAATTATCAAATTAGAAATGTCTAGTAAATGAGCTGTAATTTTTGTTTCCGGACCTATCACATTCTAATAAAACAAAGTAGTCAATAATTTACTCCAAATTGTTTATATATTTGACTAAATATCATTCTACAGATCTAGTCCTATATCTCATAGTCAAGTTAACTCATATTTTTCTTTTGATTTGTAACATAAATATAATTACATCTCTCACATGTGATATAAATTTGCAAGATAGATATCTTAATCAACAAAGTCATGATATTAAGTAGTGTGTGCATAAAATTTTCAATTATATGCAAACCAAGAATTATAAATATGTGCTGATAAGTTGCAATTTATCAGAATAATATGCCATACTTTGGAGCATTGGTCGGGCGAGTTGCAAATGAAGATTTGTTTTAAATGGGATAGTATACAGATTATATCCCAATAATGGAAAAAACTGCCTTTATGGTTTGTTCATAAATTAAACTTATAAAACAAAATGTTATACAATTTCAATTTCTTAGTTCTGAAGATACTAAGAAGGTTTGTTTTCTCGAAATAGGTGGGCACAGAGGATTTAGTGCAAAATTTTGGACTTTATCAGAAATGGGTGCTTGTGAAACTCCATATATCAAATTGTACTATCATAGTTTTGATGGGGAACAAGGAAATATATTTGTATAATTATTTTTGTTTTGATTATTTTATGTTTGTTCCTATTTCATTATACATAATCTCCTCTAAAACATTTGCTACAACTTGTATTGTCTTAACTGTTAGCCTTTTTACAACCTGATTTTGGGTTTTTGAGATTACAAGGTTCAGTTTTTATTTTTCTTGGTGTAATTTGCACCAAATCTGTTGATTTGAAGACCATGCAAGTATCATACATATTAGATAGAATCGTTATCATTTATTAATACCTGAATAATCATGTTCAAAAAATTTGTCTAGGCTATTTCTGTAATAAGGTTAACAAAATATAATGACAGTTGGTGGTGACTGTAAGCATGTATATAGCTTGTCTGATCAAGTGTCTGCATCATGCATCACATTTGTGTGAACTAATTAGAAAAGAAAGCCCAATAATTAATTGCAAATGTAATTGAATATTATCCACTAAGAGATCACCAACTTCTTCATTGTTTCTATAATCATTGTCAAATTTTCATTATTAAGATATATATACACACATACATTTTAGTGAAGACAACTGTACATAATGTTGGGCTTTAGTTTTCTATGACTACAATATTATTCGTAAAAGTTTCACATGTCAGGTTCCTGATCATTTCTATATTTCTTTTTGTACTTTATCAAGTGCAAGATAACTTTATACTGTATACCAAAACAATGACTAGTTGTTCCTTGCTTACTGATGGAAGAATTGCTTTATTACAAGTGAAACCGAGGATTCTTCACATGTTTGAAACCTAGAATACTTTCTATTTTACTTGGAAGACATCGTCATCTTGGAATCGTATTCCGATATAGTCATGCCTCAATTTCTATGGGTTATTTCCGTTACTAACATTTATCACGGTTATTATATTTACCAAATCTAGTAATTTCTAACGGTGGTCACAACTGCTTTATTCGCACCTTGGATTCACACTTTTTCTACTAAGTACTCTCCTTCTACTGATAATCAGATTGATCCCTGTTTATTTGGTATAAGAAACTCTTTATATCTTACTGGAATGACATATTTTGCATCTTGGGGCCTTCTGCAATTGCTTTTATAGAAATATGTAAATTCTAGGCCGATAATATTACTATTCATGTAGTTGTTTGGAAGCATAATATATTTTTTAGCTGATGGATCGTATCAGAAAGAAGTGGTTGAGGTCGGTTCTAGTACACTTATGTAATACATTAGTTTAGAGAACTATTGTATTGCAAAACAATGTGTGCTTATAGACATGGTTTATCTCGATTGCTTTAGTGATTTAACATGGTTGTTTGTGTTTGCACTAGAAAAGAGCCTATCAATACATTTCATCTGTAGATAAGATTATCATCAAATGTTCCTTCTTTAAGATCTATGCTTTCTCCACTAGTATCTGGTTCATATAATTAACTATACACTCAATATGATTTATAGGACATCAAATTTTAATCACAGAATCTAGTATGGCATCATGGATTTATTTTTTCAACTGCATAGATCCAATTGCTTATTCGAATATGAACATATATTCTACATATTTTGTTGCAGCTTCACCTGTTTGTTCTATGTTGACAATTGTATGTTTTGGTGCGTTTAAGTTGTGTAGTGGGATATTGATATAATCAGAGTACATAACTAGTTTTGTCGACTGATAAAAGTGCATGGAACTTGGAGTTTGTTGCTATGTGTTTTTCCGGAATGGCAGGACATTTGGTCTGGGCAATAGCAATAGCTTGGCTACAATTGATGTTGCTAGAGCATGTATTGTAAGTGTTATCGCCAGTACCAACAATTTCACTTGTTTCCCATATGTTACCCTTTTGTTATACATAAAAATTCTCGCCTATTCAACAATAGAGTATCTATGGTATGAAATACTTAATCACAATATGTTTAATAGGCCCGACTTGTCAAACGCTTAGTTTGTAAATTGATAAGAAATACAAGAGATCGCTCAGTTTGTAAACCGGGGCCGTTCAGTTTACAAACTAAGCGCATGCCTTAGTTTACAAACCGAGCTCGGCTTAGTTTAGATTAGCTGAGCTCTGCGCTCAGTTTGTAAAGTGGGCTCTGTGCGTAGTTTGTAAACTGAGTCCGGCTCGGTTGAGCTTGCTACTCAGGTTATAACTGAGTGGTAAAGCCCGGTTGCTCAGTTACAAACTGAGTGATAAACTCTGTAAACCAAGCGTTGCTCGGTTATAAGCCAAATGCTTTGCTCAGCTGTAAACTAAGTAGTAAGCTCGGTTAAAAACTGAACTTATCCTAATTTATAAAAAGAGCAGTAAAGCTCGGTTTTAACTAAGCAAAGTGCTTAGTTTTTATTATTAGATTTGATGTGATTTTAACTTTAAGTGCAATGAAGCTTTCCTTCTATCTTTTTGATAAAATGAGCATGGTTTCTGAATATGCAGGCTTTAATAGAAGCTACAAAAGAAAAGAAAAAATCAGAAGCTGAGTGTTAATGGTAGTGAAGAGTAATAAGTTTTGTACTAGTAAAATTTAAAGTTATCATCCAATGAACTTTGTAGAATTTGGTATAAAGTATTTTGTATGTTTGATATTTGTCTTAAATTTTGTGATATGTTGGTTTTGAAATTTAGTTACATGTTTTTTGTTACTATAAATTTGAATTTGTATTGTTGAACGAAATAACATAGGATAATATAAGATGTTGAAAGATATGGTTTGCAACACTTAATAAGTGTTACCGATCAAAATGGTTACTATTTATTATAGTTATAACGTTGGTAAATGATGTATTTTAGCAACATATGTACCAACGGTTGGTAAATACATTACTTTCTAACGGTTATAACCATTTGGAATTTGGAAATTTCTAATGGTTATAACTGTTGGTGTAACGACCCAGAATTTTTAACAATTTAATTTGAGAATATTTAATTATTTTTAAATATTCGAATGATGGTTTGAATTGAATTTCAAATTATCAGAATGAATTTAGCGATTAAATTATAGAATTTAATCTATTGAAAGTTGAATAATAATTTGATTCTTCAATTTTAAGCTGATTAAAAATATTTCAAAGGCTTGTAAAATTTATATTGATAATATTGAAGATTATAGAAGCTTAAGAATTGAATTTGGAAGTGAATTGTTCAGTTTTGAAATTAAATCGTTTGAATCGATATTTAAAAATAGCCTTCCGAGGCACAGTCTCGGAACTCGACGAAACCAGTTCCATTGGGTCCATAATATTGAATTATTGCTGGATTTCAAATTTCGTATCAATCGGAGTTGTTGTGTGAGAATACGACACCTAAACGCATTGAAAATTTTATCGAAAACTAATTTAATTTAAATTTAAATTTAAATATGTCAACATCAGCTATCTTTCCTTCCATAAAGTATGCCTAAAATCTAGCCGAGAATCACGAAAATAATCGTGATAAGCATGCTTCATTCGACTGTAAATAACCCCGTCCTCTCCCTCGTTCAGAAAACAAAATCAAGCCGAGCCTTTCGATTAAAATTCCAAATCGAAAAAAAAATGGCGACATCTTTTCCCTGCGTTCACATCTTACTGCAGTCCTCCTCTCTACTTTGTTTTCCTTCTTCAATCTAAAAAAAAAATCGAGACGCAGTATTGAAAAAAAAAAAAGAAAAAAAAAGGGGGGCCGACGCCCTAAATCGAAATCGCGTGCTCGCGCGTGGGAGGCAGCTGGAGCTTCGAGCAAATGGCGCGTAGGGGGTACGTGGGTGGCACGCGCTCGAGGCGCGGCGAGGGGGGTGGAGTCGCGATTGGTGCTCGCGTAGGGAAGAAGGCATGCGCGAGGCACTGGATGGTGAAGGCGATGGGGGATTCGCGGTGCTGATGGAGGTGAACGGCACGGCGGCGGCGTGGGGACGAGGGCGTCTCGCATGTGGGGCTGCAGTGGGTTGTCGAAGTCGAGGGGCGATGGCACGCACGCTCGCGCGAGGCCAAATTGCAGCAGGTGATGGCGATTTCGATTCGACAGAGGAGGCTAGGGCTATCGAACAGTGACGAGGCAGCTCGTTTCTGGGGTCGAGCAATGGCCTGTGTTCGTGATTTACAGTAAGTATTCTGTTGCTTAATTTAAATTTAATTCAAATGTGTATATAAATGTATAAGTGAATTTACAGTGAAGTGAAAACGAAATATATATATACATATATATATATATATATATATATATATATACATAAATATATACGGTGGGATAAGTAGTTTAAGGAAGGAAAATAAATATAATTATATATATAAATATACCTATTTTCATTTACTGATTTAATTTTAAAATAATGAATCGTGGAGATAAATTTTTATAAACTTATTTAAATTATTTAGTTGCTACAAGAATTTTAAAAGGGTTTAAATTGGTGTTTGAAAACAATTTTTGAAATTTATAAATTTTTATCAAAATAAAATTTGTTAAAGTTATATTATTAGTTTGAATTAAAAACATTGGTTAATTTGAATTATTTTTAAGCTACTAAACGATATCTGTTAATAAAGGAATTTGTAAAAGAAAATTAGTTGGAAATTTTGCTTACTTGATAAAATGATTTATCGAACGAAAATATTATTTATTATTGGGAAAAAATGGGTAATTAAGGACTAAAGGATATTTTATAAAAGAAGTTGTTATAAAAAGGAATTTGTTAGTTAAAATAAAATTTTAGTTAAAAAAATTTAATTTAAAAGGAAATTTAAATTTTTAGTTAAATATTTTATTAAAGAAAAACTTGATAGTTGATTTAATTAAAAAAAAAAATTAGTTCAATTGGAAATTTCTAGTTAGAAATTATTTTTAAAAGAAGAAAATTAGTTTAAAAGAAAATCATTGGTTAATCTAAATTAATTTATAAAAGGAAAATTAGTTAAATAAATTTTTAAAGGAAATTTAGATTAAAACTTAATTTTTTTTTTAATTTATTTAAAAGAAATTGATTTAAAGATATTAGTTTAAAGGAAAATAATTAGTTGAAATAAATTTATTAAAGAAGAAAACTGGTTTAAATAAAACCATCAGTTAATTTAACTATTAAAATAAAATCACCGATGAATCGAAATAGAATTGAAAATTTATTATTCGATTGATTCGAATATTAATAAATTGTGTAAATATTTATACAAGGTATAAATCCAGAGAAATCAAGTCAAGATGGGAAAAAGATTGCAAAATAAAAGCTAAGGTGAGAACTTCTCACTCAAAAGGATTTATTTAAATTTTAAATAGTTAGATTTAAAATTGATAGTTGTGTTGATTGAATGCTTGAATGATGATTGTTATATATATATATATATATATATATATATATATATATATATATATTGGACGTGAATAGACCCTATACGCCGTTAGTAAGCGGAGGTTATTTATTACACACATATACCGCGATATTCCACCTCGAAGTGGAATTGGTATTATATTATATATATAGCAATATATATATATTGACATATGTATATATTGCAGTTGATTGATTTCCCGCATTGTATAGCGGATGAGACCCTATGCGCCGTTAGTAAGCGGATAATATTTTATAAAATCCCATATACCGCGATATTCCACCTCGAAGTGGAATGGGTATTGTGCTAATGTCTGTGGATGCAGGGAAACAGGTTGGAGGGATCCAACTGGATTCCTCACAAATATTTATTTGATTTTAGATATTGTGATGTTTGATTGATTTTCATATTGATATATGATGTTTGAAAGTCGTGATTGACTATTTGATGTGTCGTATCATCGAATCCAATTTTTAAGTTAAAAATAACGATTTTGATTTTTAAGGGATTTTTAAAGTGATTTTTGAAAGCATACGTTTATAAAATATTTTTGAAATTGATTCATCTTAAATAAATAAACGTTATAATTTTAATGTTATAAAAATTATGATTTTTGAGAAATACAGTTAAAAATTGATTTTTGAAGATATGAGATTAATGATTTTATAAAATAGTTTAAACTGGGATTTCTGAATTTATTATAAAAAGTTAAAAAAATAGGATTTATAAAATTGGATTATTTTATAAATCAAATGATGAATTATAAAGGAGTTAAAGACGTTTTAAAACAGTAATATAAATTGTTTTATATTAAAAGATTTATAAATTGATATTTATAAATTAAAAATATTGGAATTATAAAACGAGCTTTTACAAGTAGTAGAATGAATTGTAAATGAATTTCATAAATGAATGAAATTTATAAGATTATAACGGTGAAGTTATAAATAGAATTTTATAAACAGTAGGTTTATAAAATTTATAAAGTTATTTAAAAGAATAGATTTGGATAAATAAATGAATCTTATAAGTTATAAGATTTATAAGTATGAAGTTTAAAAGAATGTTTTTGTAAACAAATAAATTATAAGTATTTAACTTATAATATAAACTTTCGGTATATAATGGAGTTATAAATCGAATAGGTTAATAAAGGAAATTTGTAAAAGGAAGTTGTTATAAAATAAATAGAAATGGAATTTATAAACATTGTTTTATAAATTCGCAAACTACTTATTTTGATAAGTAAATTGTTGTAATTTATTAATGGAGTTATATTCACGTTTTAGACAGTGAATAATCCTTTAAAATAAAGTGAACAGAAATGATAAAATTTGTTAACGAAGTGTATTCACGTTTTTGAATAGTGAATAATATGTTAAAGAAATGTTTTGAATGTGATGTTTTAAATAGAATTAAAACGATCTAAAGATGTTTTAAAATATATTAACCATCGAAACCATAGATTTCAACATTTATTGTTGAAATAGACGTTTTCGAGAAATAGAAGGAAATAGTAGATTATAACACTGTTGTTATAATAGATGATTTCCGAAAGGAAATGTTTTGTGTAGTATTGGGATTTATATATCTATTTTAATTTCGAATCCCTATACTAGTGATTTTGGGTTGTCGTAACGATGTTTTACGCAACATTCGTTTTAGCCCAGATAAATACGGTTAAGTAAATGATTTCCTTAAAGAATGAAATATATACTTAATTTCGATTAGAGTATATTAAATATTTTCTAAGTGTAGAAAATAAAAAGGCTTGTGGATTACTTATAAATAAATAAGTATGGAAATGTTTTTCCAATATTAAGTGAATATTTTGAGTATATCTTTTTGAAGATAAATTGGAAATGAATATTTGAAAACGAATGGAAATCGTATATTCATAAATATTTTGGAATGTAAATTCAATATGGAATTTATAAATGGAATTTGGAAAATAGGTTAAAAATAAATATTGATTTATTTTTGAAGTATGGAAAGTTCATATCTTATAAAGATATTTTTGGGAAATAAATAATTTGGAAAATTATTTGGAATCTGGTGATGTTCGCATATCTATTGATAGTTCAATAACCGACTGTCAATATTTACCTTTAAATAGGTATTTGTTGTGATTTGCTTGAATTTGAATGCCACACTTATTTTTTTTTTAAATAAGCGCTCACTATTCGGGTTAACCGGGAAAGGACCTTGGGGTCGTATAACCCATTCCGAATATGTGATACGTCGTTATGAATTGCATTCGAAGACCGGTGTTGAAGACCGGATATTTTTGAAAACGTAAGGGTTTCTTGTTGTTTGTCTCTGCACTGGCTGATCCCCGGTATTGAGATCTCCATATGTGATGGGAAATCTGAACGTGATTAGAGATTATTCGGATTGCAAGGACTTCTTTGTAAGTGCCTTCGGTTCTGTTCGATCCTGGAACAGACTTGTATGGATTGTATGTTTGACATTACAAATTGAGATATAAAGCCGATTTCTTTCAAATATATTTCTGTTGGTGGCGGAGAATTTATTGTTTTAGCTTAACACCCTTCTCTGAGACGTACGAGCTCAGAGGTTATATAGTTGAAGTTATCAGCGATATATTCCCAATTTGGTAATGTGACATACTGAGTGTTGCTGTGAAATGATCATTGTGTTGATTATTTGTGATAGGATCTTTTATTGGATCGTCTATCCTAGTGATCATTTCTATGATCATTTGTTTGACCCAAAGCATGGCTTTTGTATAAAGTATGTTTTTGTGGACGTGACTTCGTCGAGCCTCACACCCCGGAATGGTCAAAACAGGAAAGATGCGGCAAGGTTATGAGGGGTAGCGCCCTTTAGGATGTGTGCATTTCCTTCTGGAAAAGGGTGGTATCATGGTATGGAGCCCAGATACCTACTCATGTTGAAAACACTTTATGATTGTGTGAATTGATTGCGAGCGCTCGGTGAAAGGTCCCAAAGGACCGGGGGATGGCATATTCGGTCAGTTGTTACTCAGTTAGGGGTAACCCGGCCTTGTGTTGGTAGAGATCCGGTTTGGTTCTCGGGGATGTCCATCCAGAGGCATTCTCATGTGGCAATGGGAAGTTCCTTGGCCTGATCATTCGTTGGAAATCCAAAGAAACAATATGAGACTTGTACGGTTTTAGTTGTAGAACCTGCCATTTAAAATGGTAGCTATAGTAAGCATAATATAATGGTACCTATGCTGGCTAAGATTTATATTCTACTTTCGAAATATTTTCTACATTATGCACTAGTAATAATATCAAAATTTATTTGATTTTAATGCGTATCAAGCATCTTTGACTAACATAAGAAGAAATCTTCCCCAAGTCTGCGTTTGCATTGTGTGTGTGGCGGGAGGTCTTATGGTAGTCTCATTCTTAAAAGCATTGCGAATTGATTTTAAAAATATTCCTCTATTTTAATTTTAAAGAAAAATAAACTGTTTTGAGTTCTCACACCAGTCACATGACTGACTCGGAGTTTATTGTTTTCCTTCCTAAACTCTGGGTGCCCACTAATTTCCACACGGGTAGTCAAGAGTTAAGGTTTATCAGGATATTCTGGAATTCAGGAATTGTTGGAGGCAAGCTGGATGGCATGGCGTATTACTAGTATCTACTATTTCTTTTCCGCTGCATTGTTTGTTATTGTTGTTGTATACTCTGATGATATGATGTAATGTAATGTAATGTAATAACTGATATAGTTCTTTGTTTAAAGATTATTCATTTATCTATTATATGTTGTTCCGCTGCGAATTGTGAGATTCTGATATTGTTCTATTTTCTGTTTTCTGTTCCGTTCTGTTTTCTTTTCTCTCTATTTTCTCTCTTCTACCTCTTTCCTTTTCTTTTCTTCTTTCTTAAACCCATAACATTTCGGTTTTTCGGCCTTCGATTTCTCGGCAGTCGATAAAGTGAGTATCGATGTTGAATTTTCGAAAGTCGAAAATTTCCGAGACGTTACAGTTGGGATATGAAAATTTCCAACGGTTATGACCGTTGGTAAATACACTACTTTCCAATGGTTATGACCGTTGGTAAATACACTACTTTCCAACGGTTATAACCGTTGGTAAATACATTACTTCCCAACGGTTATAACCGTTGGGAAATAACTATTGGGAATATGGAAATTTCCAATGGTTATAGCCATTGGAAAATATGTAGTAGATTTTGTCATGTACCTGATTGTAACAGTTATAGCTGTTACAAATTTGATTTCTAACAATTATAACCGTGATAAAATCACAATTTTGGTGTTTTGTCCAAGAAAAATTTCATTTTTACAGTGTTGAACTAATCATCTCAAAACAGATTTACCTCAATTCATTGTAAAATAATGAAGACTAGCACCTTCATCGGTTTTTACCAAAATCTCTCCCAAATCTGGAATAGATTAGCCTCAAATTTGTTGTTGAAATCTCTAGGCCTTCCTTACTTATGACTTCTAAAACTTATTTTCCTTTATTTCTAAATCTTAAAACTATTAATTCTTTGACTATTTTCATTCTCTTTCTCTAAAACTTTTCTATCATCTTCTATTTGTCTTGGGATTTGTATATATTTACAATGATTGTTATGTAAAGAGGAAGGTTAGAGGAAGGAGTAATATGTTTAATTTTGATTTATTGAATGCATTACCTTTTTTATCGTTGCCGATTTTATTTCCAATAACAGTACAATAAATAGATAAATTCACCCATGCCAATAAAGGTAAATTAATTGATATCCCAAGAAAATAGTTTCTAATAAACTAATATACGGACAAATATTTTTATAATCAATGTATTCTACTCAATTTTGAACAAAGCCCCACAGTTTATTTGAACAAGTTCTATCTACGGATAAACATAAATATGGGTATATATGAACATATCTACCTACATATCTAATTTTCTTGGAAACTAAAAATAGTGTAGTCAATAGGAATTTAACTCTTGAACTTTATAATTAAAGTCACCTCTCAACCACTATACAACCTATGTTGTTGTTGGAAAAATGTTAACTAAGTTGGACATTTCAACCGTTTAGGCGAATTTTTTTGGCATAAATCATTTAAACTTATGAAATCAATATCTTCTAAATCGACACTCTGAACTTAACAATTTTATAGTCCAAAATCAACTAACTCAGAAAGATCCACATAATGATTATAAGTGTAGTGTTCAAATCATAAAGTTTTTCTAAATTTACTCCTAATATATTACTCTACTCTTATAGTGATTTAAAATTTATTATTTTAAGCAAGTACATATTAATCTACGGGATGATACATTCTCTCCTCCTTAAATAATTGCAACCCATAATCCACCAAATACAACCCTTAATCTAATCAATAAAGTGTCATGATATATCATATGTTGGAACTCGTAAACTTTTACCAAATATGAGAAAGTATACCAACGACAAAATAATGACTGTTAAAGAATCTTACGACTACTGCATAACCATGAAATCAAAAGCAGAGCATGTAAAAATAACACTCCATCATAGTCATAGAACAACTTCGTTCAAAGCCATATCATGCATCTCAATAATCCAACCATAATACCTCATAACATGATTGATTTTGGGATACGTTGTAAGGGCAATTATGCAATTTCTTGCAAATATCTAATCCGTTGACTAATCTTATTTAAAGGTGTTTCCTTTCTACTATATACTTGATATAATGTAGTTATATTAATTAATTAACTAAAAGCATATTTAATAGGAAATCCATAAATGGTATGTTTTATGATAGTAGTTACAAAGTGTTGTAACCGTGAGTAATTTATCACAATAAAAATAAATATACCATTTTAAATGTTCTTAGTCAAGATGTATCGAGACCGGATATCGATGGATCCATTGAGACTAGAGTACGTAGCATTCTCCTAATGTTAGGTAATGTATTACTCATAACTACAGGGGGAACCTAGGGGTTATGTACTAATAGTTATTGGATAACTATGAAACGACTCATTTGATAGATTTCTGTTGGTTATTATAACTATGTCAAACAGAAAATACCGATGTGAATAATTTACACAGTTATTTCAACTTGAGCATACTGTGAATTTTCAATAATAAGCTCTGCTTTGATTATGGTCAAATCAATGCACGGCGTTCACAAAGTGACTATAGTTGGGTTAAGTGAAAGTTTTTGAAATGAAGCACTATTCAAGAGAGGTTTCATCTCCTTAGTTATATGGGTTAGTAACACGGTTAATTCAAGTCAACCCAAAGTCAAAATCTCTGGCTAGAGTATCGGTTAATAAGAATTGTTATTATTGAACCAAGAACTTTGTGTTTGGACTATAGAGTTGAATGTGGATGATGTTGGAATTTTTGATCATTACAAAATTTGATAAGTCCAAAGTGATATAGTTTTTATGAAGAGAACTCGTGTAAATGATTGTCAAAACTAGTAAACGCTTATTAAATTAAAATAAGATTTTTTCAAAAATGAATAAGTGATAAATTTGGCCATAATGTCACACCACCTGCTAAGTGAAGTGTGAACGTTAACGTTCGAATAGTTCAACATTAATCGTTGACCAAATTTACACCCAAGAATGATGCAACCGAATCGATGAATTTTCTTAAGACCGAATGATTTAATTAGTTTATAATTGTTATAAATCGATTAAATTAATTAAAATTTATGAAATATTAATAAATTTGGATACGATTTGAAAAATAAATTTGTTGCATGTATTTATAAAAGGTTATAAACATGTTGATCAATATGAGAAGTCGGTAACAAATTTAGTTGAGTATAATTAGGTATATTCAAATTTGGCTAAATGGGGTCACAACCCATTAATTTTAGAAGTTAAAGTCGTTGGTTTTGATAAAGGAAGGGGGCAGCTACTATGCATGAGATTAGTGTTTTGAGATGTGCGGTTGAGATCATTATTTGCTCTCTTACCCTACACATAAAAGCTAATCTCAAAACCCTAGTCAAATGCTAATTCATTTTTTGAGCCGTCACTTTCTTCTTCTTCTTGCTCATTTTAATGGCAGCAATTCTCCTCTAGAATCATCTAAAAATTCTCAAATCTAATGTAAATTAAAAAAAATACTAATTTGTAGTAGAAGGTCTCCAATCTCGGATTAGCAACCTGATGGATTGGGAATTATTCTTAGAAGAGAATTCATTGTTCAACATGGACTCAAAGGCTTCATTAGGTGGTGAAATTTTATTTATTATTATTGTTTGATTTCAAGTTTATCATATGAACATTGATTTATATCCAAATCACTTGTTTGTATTCAAATCTGTTTATTATTTAGATTCGATGAGATTTTTATGGGTACATGTGTTTGTTACAATTGGATTAGTTATGTGTTTGTTGTATTATTTTGTTTATTAATTTATTGTTGAATTTTTTCTAAAGAATTTAATTTTCATTTATATTAATATATATGAATAGATATAGATTAAATGTATACGTATTAGCAAATTGTCTATATGTATAATTGTGTCTATATATATATATATATATATATATATATATATGTTTATATCTTCTATATATTTAATCTAAAAAAATTCTTATAATGTTTTATACCTATAGTGAATCACAAGATATAAAATTATTTTACTAAATATGTGTGTGTGTGTGTCTATTATTATTATTTAATGATTTTGTGAATTGTTTATTATGTATAAAATAATTAATGGTTCAAAATTTCAATTATATGTATATTTTTATTTTCTACATCATGTAAGATGCTTATTGTTATTATTTTTTAAAACTAATTTACTTTTGGCGAGTAATCAATTATTTAATTAAAAACATAAATTCAATTGATAAAATTTTGGAAATTTTTCATAAGAATAGATGTTCCATAGGTATCTTTAAAAAAGTTCAAATTTTTAAAAGTTAATTTAATATATATTTTATAATTAATTGATTTTTGAACTACAGTTAATTATTTGATTAGAAATATAATTTCAGTTGAAACAATTCTAGAAAATCGTTCTACGCCCAAATATGTCTCATCTAGCTTCAAAAAAGGTTTTAGAATTTTTCAACTTAATTTCATATTTTTTTTATAATTAATTTGATTAATGGCCATTATCAACTATTCAATAATAAATATTACTTTAATTAAAAAAATTCCGTAAATTAATCTTAAGCCTAAAATATGTTTTCAGGTTTTCTAAAATAATAAAACTTGTATTTTTATCATGTAATTATTTTATGTTAATTTATTATGGAAAAATCTATTTTACTCAATAATTTATATGTGTGTGTGTGTTCATATTCGTATATTAATATCCAGTTTTAAAATATTACACAAGCACATATTTGAACAAATTACAGTACACACAAAATGAGCTAATCTGTCCGTTGCATGTAAATCCCAACATTTATATACAGGCACATTATACGCTTCACGAAATATGATGTTATGCATGAGCACGCGTGCACACACACGTATGTATGTATGGTTCATATATATGTGTATATATTTATACTTATATGAATAAATAAAACAAAATTAAATAAAACTCAAACTACAATTTGTAGAATTAGAATGCATATGGATATAGGAATAAACCTTGCCATGAATAAGTTATTAATTAATTACATTTAATGTAACAATCAATTCAAATCAAAGAGAGAAAATGAAGGTTTCTATCTCTATTTAATGCAATTAATACTCTCAATTTATTATTTTGTTGGAAAGAAACGAATGGTTTCATTCCTTATACATTAACTAAATGTTAGGTGTATTTGATACACTATACATTTGAAATTAAAAACTTCTTTTAAATTAATTGAAATAAAATAAATGGTTTTATTGAAAATAAATTAAGAAATGTTCTAAATAAATTAGGCTTCATAGGGTCAACTAAGATCCAATAGGGCAAAAAGTTTTAAATTAGCCCATTTCTTCCACCGTGGGCTGACCTAGTACCTTCAATGGTATTAGAGCCTAGTAGCCTATACGGTCTAAATTAGTCATATTATGGCTAACTAATTAAGCTTGCCCACTCTGTACGGTGTCTATAAAGGTAATGTCTAGTATTGGAATTGGGTAATCAAGTATCCTATCCAACCTGGTTACCAATCTGGCCTAAAATGCGATATGAGCCCAAAGGTTATCCCTTATAGAAAAGGCCCAACTAGAAATGGGCCTTGGGCTAATTTTCAAAATGTTTTGAAAATTAAAGTTTAAGATTTTGAATTTAACCATTAAATTTAATATAAAATATGTTTATCATACAAGTTATAATTTAACATAATTTTTCAAAATGTTTGAAAAACAATTCACATTAATTTTAAATTTTAAATTTAGTAATAAGATTAATAATAGTAAATTAATTAAATAAGTAAATTAATTAATGAAAATGTATATGTATTATATGCCGAGATATATGTTATTTTGTTTTTAAATTGTTTAAAAAAACATAAGTATACATGTATGTTTGTGAACTGAATTTTGAAATCAATATAATTTAATTAAAATAGTTTAATTAAATATTAATTAAAGGTTACTTAATTAAAACGCATATATAAGATATGTGTGTTATACTATAAAGTTATAGCCTACACTATAAATGTTATAGCAGATATGTCCAATATAAAAGTTATATTAGAATACTAATATAAAATTAATTGAAGAGTTAATTAACTAAAATTGATTAAATAAGATTTAGTTAATATAATGTTAGAAATAAGACTATTATATGAGTAATATGAAATATAAAAGTTATATTATAATAAAACTTATATAACATGAATGTATAATTAGAGGTTGAACATTAAAGAAACCCTAAATAGACTTAAGGAATTACATACGTATATGTACGTATACCGTGATCTATGATGTGTGTGACACTTGTATCATGGGAGTATTCCATAAGAAATACATTATTCCATAAGCCGATATCACTCAATGTAATATATTGAAGGTAATGAATCTTTAATATAAAATTGTCCTCTACCATGTATATACATATATTAATAAATTACTTGCATACTCTTTAATTGTTGAGCAAACTCAAACTAGAGATGTTATGTGTAGTATTATTAATATACCGAATAGACGACGTAAGATACTATATGTATTTGTTGAGCAAAATCAAGGTACATGTATAATACTTAGGCTGTCACGATATGGTAGGTATGGATGAATATTCTCTTTTGATTTGTTTAGAAAACTCAAGGTCAAAATGAGGTTAGTACAAGGTAATATGGGTTAGGAGTTGTATGTGATACAACCAACGAGGAGTTATCCATCGAACCATGGAGTTATGACTTTTTGAGTGAACTAAAGGTCATAATTTCAAGACAGACGAGTCTGAACACTCACAAGTGAAGTCGAAAGACTTCTATGTTTCACTTAGTGTTTGGTGGAACATTAAAAACTAGTGGGTGCCTTATTAGAAAAAAGAAACGATAACATTTAACCTTTCTAATATTGTAAGAACATATGCTATATAATTTTATAACAATCTACATTGATAAATTTGTGCATTTAATAGGATTGATAAAATGTTTTTCAATTGAGATATACAAATGAAATGAAGATTGACAAATAGATATATAACACATACCTACCAATAAAAGATTATTGCATATTAAAGTTTCATTACCCATGCAAGCATCTGATATTACAACTATTAAATACATTTATTTGGTCTAGACCATGTATTACATTCTATAAGTTTCAAACTCTAAAAGCTTACAAGACTATGGATATTTGATCCATATACTGTCACATATAAATGTTATATGGTGACCAATTAGAGTTTTTAATATAAAATATTTTGATGAAATTAGTTCGTCCAAAAAAACAAATAAACTTTAGTGCGAGACCAAGTATGCAATTTGATTGATTACAAAAGGATCGTATTGTGTTAACTAGACCAAAAATACAATATAAATATAAGAGCTTGATTACTAAAATATCAGTTTGATCAATTTACGCAAAGCATAACATATTTGATGTTCTTAAAAGTTAAGGATAATCGAATGCGCTTTTGTAAAGGGTTCGTTAGGATATTATAGTAAGGATTTTCTTTTGAATGGCTTGACCATTTAGAAAGAAAAACAAATATACAAGAGTAGATGTGATTTAACGTATAGTTGGGACAAAGAGAATGAACAGTCACTTCTGCTTCATAAAAGAACGGAAATAAATATTGTAGTAATAAAGATTGATATTTTATGTCAGAATAAGAAATGTGATTTCTATTTCGAAATATATTTTCATATAGAAAATTGTTTTCTATGATATTTATTTCTCTTAAGTTTAAGATATTTGATTGAAGAACTCTCTACAGTAAATTAGTTTCAGTATGTGAAATAAATAAATCTATATTAAGTGAATGATGGACCTTCGAATATAGTATGCTATAATAGTAGTGGAGGAAATAGTAGGAGCGTATCATATTACACTTATTGATTGCATTATATTGCGAAAATTGTTTTCGTAAAATGTGTCGAATATTATCTATGAAATAATGACTATTTTTCTATACCGATTGAGAAATTGACATAGTTATATTTCTATATGAATATTACGAAGATTCGTTATGAAACAAAACTATAGTGCAGTACTTGTTTTTATAACAAAAGTGATACATTAGAAGATACAAAAGTATCTAATATTATTTACAGTTATTTTTGAAGTAAAGACTAAGCCATAGTTTTGAGAAAATAATTTTATTATATGATTTTGAATCATGTGATATTGGTTAATTATCTTTCAAACAATTAAGAGCGATGCACCCATTTAGTGGGAGCATCATATGAGTTGATGAACTCTTTACATTGATACATATTGATGTATGCAATCAGAAGTCCATTAATACAAAAACGGTTCCACATACCTCGTCATATCACTGATGAGTTATCACAGACATGGACATGTGTATTTGATACACATGTGATATGCCTATGGTAAACTCAAAACGTATAAAACAGAAAAAAATAAAATAACATGCAACAAAAATGATTCTATTTGATCTAATGAGTGAGTATATTGGAAAAGTTTTCGAATGTTCCTAAATGAATAAAGATTCAATCTCAAAAGTCACTCCTTTATGTGATATATAATGATGCATCGATAAGGATCAATCGAACTTTGTTGAAAAATGTGCGATTAATTATAAGCGAAGTTTGAGTTAGTTTCTTTCTATAAGGTCATGTACTTAAAAATAGTACACAATGTTAATATTAAGTTATCTAAATAACAGTTTACAAAGTCACATAAGATAAGGGTTTATAAGAAACTCCAACGTATCATAAGCCAATGAGTTGGCAGATTGTGTGAGCTGAAAGATTGCACGTAATATTTGTTTATGAGAGATCTTGTATGAATCTCCTCATAAGGATTTTGGGAAAGACTATCATTGGATGATATATGTATGTTTCGAACATATGTTTTTTAAACTAAAACCAAATCAGTTATATAAATAAAGAAATTCATAATACGTTTACGAATACTTGTTCTGTTGCATTGAGAAACAATTGTTGTTTCAAGAAATATGAACTTCATTGTGAAGGAATTTCTTTGAGGAATTATTGTTAGTAAAATGGAATTGAATACGATCCATAGATAGAACCGATTAGGTGAGATGAAATGAATTTAAGTAACCTAAGAAAGCACATCGCATTAGAGTGTCTAATAAGTATTCTCGCACATCGAAGAGAAACTATGAGTTTCTTATCAACGTCAAAAATATATAATCCTCGGTTGTTTTGTTAAACCATCAAGAGTGTCGACCCTATGATATGGTATGATGTGCAAATCCCAAAAAATTCCAAGTATGCTATCAAAATATGATTTTGGTAGTTGTAAATGAAGGGATGTGATCCATCAGCCATGATTGTGTCTTTACGAGCAAGACTAATGCAGTTGGAATTTAATGATCAACGTTGATAAGAATATCCTCACAAATTTCAATTATTGAAATTAACAAAATAGATTTGTTATTCAACGTACTTAAGTTATTTTAGATTTAATCATAAAATTATCGCTTGATTAGACCTAGTGCTTTGGTGTATATGTACTGAAATAGAAAATTCTAAATAATGATTTAGAATAGTCTATTTGCAATTAACAATCAAAGTGTCTCGAAGTCGGTAGGAGCGATATAGAGGTTTGTGAATTTTTGAATATGATCCAAGAAATGATACGAAAGTATCATTTCATAAGCATCAAAATTGAATAAGTATTTTGATATAAATATGAAATAGTTTGATTTTCAATCAAAGGGAAGAGGAAACGTATGTTCATTAAGAAAGAACGTTAAAAGGTACATTGATATTTATAAACTATAAGTAAACAACATGGTATTGATTTTAACGATGCACTTCTATTAAATCAATCTAAGTTATTTTAATACTCAGCTTTGGATTGTAAATGATATCTTTTATAGTGAGTATAGAAGATATTGGGAATGTCCCAAATCGATATGTGAAGGCACCTTATTAAATTGTTTAATACGGAACAAGTGAGATGAGTTCCATATACATTAGTAATGCGAATTATCAAACATTTTATGTTGTTTATAATATCGTGATTTGTTTATGTATTTGATACACGATGAAAATGTCAAATTCAAATAGATATCACTAAATGGTCATTTGAAGTGTTCTCGTTTATTTATGAAATACAAGAGAATTGTTTAAAGAAACAAAAACTCTTTATGAAGGAGTGTACAATCTTAATCATCATAAGTGATATTGAATATAACATGTCAATAATAAATTCAAGTTAAGAATCTTTAAGTTGGAAATGTTCCAAATGAAAACCATGGCCAATTCAATGAAAAAGGCTAAGTACATCGCGTTGAATAGCGCCGCAATAAAATCATGTATATATATGTATGTGTGTGTGTATATTTATATATATGCACAAATTTATAACCGAGCCAATTCCAAATGTTGAGAATCCCATAGAATTGTTACATGATAACAATGTCATGATATAGTTCATAAACAGAGCTCACTGGAAGTCGAGAGACATACTCCGTATTGTTCCACATGATAAAACAGTTTTTCACCATCGGAGAGAGTTCAATGACATAGTATAAAATTGGAACATGATAGCATACGCATTCACTGAGGGACCGACCCATTTGGTTATAAGAAAATTGATTGAAGAAGTAGGAATAAGATCCCATAATTGGTCCCAATTGCAAGTGGGAGATTAATAAAGTAGAGTATGGGATATGCCATAGAGTCAATTATGTAATTTATTACATATATCTAACTCGTTGACTAATCTTGTTTGAAATAAAGGTGTTTCCTTTCTATTATATACTTGACATAATGTAGTTATATTAATTAATTAATTAAAATTATATTTAATAGGAAACCTATAAATGGTACGTTTTGTGATAGTAGTTAAAAAGTATTATAATTATGAGCAATGTCTGACAATAAAAATAAATATACCTTCTAAACTCTCCTAGTCAAGATGCATCGAGATTGGATATCGATGGATCCATTGAGACCAGAGTACGTAATAACCTCCAAATGTTGGGCAGTATATTACTCATGACTATTGGGGGCACATAGGGGTTGCATACTAATAGCTATTGGATAACTATGGAATGACTCGTTCGATAGTTTCTGTTGGTTAACATATCTAAGGTCAAACAGAAAATATCAATGTGAATAATTTACATAGTTTTTTCAACTTGAGAATACCATGAATCTTCAATATGACAGCTTGCTTTGATTATAGTCAAATCATGGCACGACGTCCGTCGAGTGACTATAAATGGGTCGAGTGGAAGTATTGGAAGTGAAACACTATTCAGTCGAGATTTCATCTCTCACTTATATGGGGTTAGTATCACGGTCAACTCAAGTCAACCCAAAGTCAAAATCATAGGCCAGGGTAGTTCGGTTAGTAATAATTTTTTGTGTTTGGACTATAGAGTTGAATGTGGACGAAGTTGAAATTTTTTACCATTGCCAAATTCAATAAATCCAAAGTGATATAGTTTTGATGAAGTGAACTGCTGTAAATGATTTTCGCAACTATGTAACGCTTATTAAATTAAAATATGATTTTTCAGAAAATGAGTGAGTGATGAATTTTCCTATAATGTTGCACCACCTGCTAAGTGAAGTGTGAATGTTAACGTTCGAATAGTTCAACGTTAATCGCCGACCGAATTTACACCCAAGAGTCACACAACCGAATCGATGAATTCTCTTAAGAACGAATGATTTAATTAGTTTATAATTGTTATAAATCGATTAAACTAATACATATTTATGAAATATTAATTATAAAATTTGGATATGATTTGAGGAATAAATTTGTTGCAAGTATTTATAAAAAGTTATAAACATTTTGATCAATACGAGATATCGATAACAAATTTAGTTGAATATAATTATGTATATTCAAATTGGGTTAAATAGGGTCACAACCTATGAATTTTAGAGGTGAAATTTGTTGGTTTTGATAGAGGAAGGGGGTAGCTACTATGCATGAGACTATGGTTTTGAGATGCGTGGTAGAGATCATTATTTGCTCTCTTATCCGACACATATAAAGCTGATCTCAAAACCCTAGTCAAATGCTAATTCATTTTTTGAGCCGTTACTTTCTTCTTCTTCTTGCTCATTTTAGTGGCAGCAACTCTCCTCTAGAATCATCCAAAAAATTCTCAAATCCAATTTATATTAAAAAAAATAGTAATTTGTAGTAGAAGGTCTCCAATCCTGGATTAACAACCTGATGGATTGGTAATTGTTCTTAGAAGAGAATTCATGGATTATGATGTTACGCATGCACGCACGCGCGCACACGTGTGTGTGGGGGGTTCATATATATGTGTATATACTATACTTATATAAATAAGTAAAACAAAATTAAATAAATCTCAAACTACAGTATGTACAATTAGAATACATATTGATATAGGAATAAATCTTGCCATGAATAAGTTATTAATTAATTACATTTAATGTATCAATCAATTCAAATTAAAGAGAGAAAATTAAAGGTTTCTCTCTCCATTTAATGCAATTAATACTCTCAATTTATTCTTGTTTTATGGAAACAAATGAAAGGTTTCATTCTCTATACATTAACTAAATGTTAAGCGTATTTGATACACTATACATTTGAAATTAAAAACTTCTTTTGAATTAATTTAAATAGAATAAATGATTTTATTGAAAATAAATTCAGAAATTTTCTAAATAAATTAGGCTTCATAAGCCCAACTAAGATCCAATAGGGTAAAAAAGTTTGAAATTCACTCATTTCTTCCACTGTGGGCAGGCCAAGTACCTTCAGTGGTATCAATTTATTCTTCCTTTGTTCTCTTGGCTCTTGTGCATGCATAAAACTTCATGAAACCACTTGTAAAATTCACTAAAATTCCTACAAAACAAAGAAAATTCCAAGTAAATTTTGGCAATTTAATAAATGTAGAAAATGACCATTTTGCCGCTATATGAAGATGAATATGTGACAAATCAAAAATAATTCAAATTTTTTGTTTAAACAAGTTGAAATACCCAATATGATCATTTATTTAATTTAAATAGACTAAATATGGTGGTAAAAATATATATATATTTATGTGCACATCAAATACCCCCATACTTATCTTTTTATTCGACTTCGAATAAAGAAAAACTAAGATAAATCCGTTTTCGTAGGGAGCATGATTGCAGTGAGCATATGCAATAAGCGGTTAAACCTCTGGGTGTCCCCAGTAGGACGAGTGTTGTCTCGTGAGGGTTTTCAGCGGATAGTACCCACAAAATCCAAATGCAGCATAAAAATATTTACAAAATGCAAGATTTATTTACAAAGAGATGAATGCGAGTTTTTGAAAATATTTACAAATGAAGGATTTAACACGAATAAGTTAAATATTGGTTTTGGTCATTACCAATAATTTTTAGTCCTTCTAATTGTCAAAATTTCCAACAAAAATCAAGTTATCATAACAAATAGACTATAATTTAACTCGTTATTTCGGTTGATGACAGTGTAATTATGAAATAGATCGTTAGTTGATTAACAAAGTTTATCAAAGTGGTGTTTTCATTTCATTGCAATAACAAGTCAAATCAAATAAGTAAAGATTGTGCTTGGATTTCATTTGCTTGCTCTCTCTAAATTTGTTTTTTTGAAAATTTTATTGATATTAACTATATTTATATATACCTAACTCACGTAAACTGAGGCCACATATATTACCCATGCACTACCTTGCGGGCTGATGTGAGGGAAATACAGAGCGTGGTGAGTGAACACACAAGTGTGAACACTTATCAACTGCATACATTATTAAAATGAATTTTTATACACATACACCTAACTCTGATAAACTAAGGCCAAATATATCGATCGTGCACTACCTTTCGGGCTTACTGAGAAGGGTACAGAGCATGGCGAGTGAACACACGAGTGTGAATACATGACTCTAGGTGTTAAAAATACATACATATATACAATGTTTTTTCTTATATTTATTTCTTTGTTTTTTTTCTATTTTTTTTAAAAAGAGAGTTTTGCAAAATTATCTTAGCACCATTTAACATAGAAGACAAAAAATGTTATATCTTTACTTTAAATCAACCACTTTTTAAAACAAAGATTTTCAATTAGGATGTATTTCATAATTAACACGTACGAATCATCCTATATACTAGTTAAACCATTGTTATTTGTAATGAAACTTCATTTTTATATTTGTTAAGATGAATAAATTTTCAAAAATTTCAATTTAATAAACCCAAACCAAATATTTATCCTTTAGTGTTTCTTTAAAATAAATCAAAATTCTTAAAAAAAATTCCTTTTGAATTTTTTTAAATTTTGGAAGAAAAATGGAAAATTAATTATGAAAAATCAAGAGTAGTTGAGACTTGTAACGACCCGAGATTTTTGATATTTGAAATTTGAATATTTAATTGATTTTAAATATTCAGGTGTCGATTTTTAACTTGAATTTAAAATATAACTATTTATTGGATAATTTAATTATTGAATTAAACAATTGAAAATTGGGCAAAATATGAAATCTTGAGTTTTAAGCTTGTTAAAAATAATTTAAAGGCTTGTAAAATTTATATTGGTAATACTAAAGATAGTAAAAGTGTTAAAATTGAAATTAAAAGTGATTTGTTCGGTTTTGAAAATATATCATTTAAATTGACATTTAAAAATAACCTACCGAGGCGCAGTCTCGGAAGTTGATGAAACCAGTTCCATTGGATCTATAATAGTGTGCTATTATCGGATTCCAAAGTTCGTAGCATTTGGAGTTGTCGTGTGATCGTATGATATATAAACACGTTGAGATTTATATCAAAAATTCAATATAATTACTAGGTCCAAAAAGCTATCTTCTCCAAACAATTGAATTAGGACTCGAAACCTTTTCCATTGCGTTCGAAAGAGGGATATAACATTATGAACGCCTGGTGGCACGCCTCGATAGGAGGTCGAGATTTTGAATTGCGATTTCGAGACGTTAAAATATAAATAATATATATTGGGTATTTTGACCAGTCAAATAAGTTTCACGTCGTTACTTTTTCCCCTTCATTTAAGGAGTGTTGTAGCTCATCTGCTACATGCAAAAATATTCTCCACACAAATATCTTTTCCCCGTTTATTTCATTTCATGGCCTAACTTGTCAAAACTATCAGAAAAAAAAAAGAATTTGTACATATATGAGGCATGGTCTACATTCTTGCTCATTCCTTTTCTTTTATGCTATTCGATAATGGCAGAGCAAAAAACAAAAAAATCCAAACCGAAATCGTTCCTGCTCAAAAAAAAAGAGAAGAAACCGAACTCGTTTTATTCTTCCAGTTCGAAAGTTGACCCTCCCTCTAGCTTAAAATCACAAATGGATTTTAACTTGAAAAAAATATATAATTATGCCAAGCAATCAAAATCGTATTCAGTTTGGATCGAGAGAGTGAAATCATGAAGGGGAAGAGATGGAGCTCGAATCGCGGCAGGTGGGAGTCGCATGCGACGCAGCTGCATGAGCAAAAAAGTTGCGAGGTGGATGGGTGGCGTGCACTGCAGTAGCTAGGGTAAGAGGTCGTTTTGGTTCGACGGCACGTTGAAGGAGAAGGTGGAGGCTGGGTCACGTTCGTGAGCTGCTGCGGCGAAGTCGTGGAGCGAGGCGCAAGCGTGGGGCTAGGGCTGGGGTTTGGGCATCGCGATTTCGAACTGAGCAGTGAGGTGTAATTTTATTTTTAATTTGGGGATATATATATGTGGATATATAGATAAAAGAAAAAGGAAAAAATGACAGTGAGGTATATATATGCATATATATATATACATATATACAAAAAGTAAGAAAAATTATTTACAATAAAGTAAATTACTGTCGTATTTACAGAAAAATAAGACAATCTTTTTAAATAAAAATATATATATACACATACACACACACCTATTTTAATACATATAGTAAAACAGTAAATATGTTTATATATATATATATATATGATTTTCGAAAATATAGGAATTTTAAAAGTGTTATAGAGTCTATATAAAAGGTAGATTATTAAAACGTATATAGGTTATTTTAGTATATGTAGTTTCATAGGAAAAATAAAATAATATATATATATATATATATTCACTTACTAGTTTATTTTAGAATAATGTATTTGGGTGGTTAAATTATTCAATTTACTTATTTAATTTATTTTAGTTATGAAGAAATTATTAAAGGAAAAATTAATTTAGCTTAAATTATCAGTAAATCAAATTATTAGTCATTGGTTGTCCGATTACATAAAATATTAGTAAACCGTATGATGTGTATGCAAGGTCAAAAACCGTGAAACCAGAAGATTGAAGTGGTCTGCAAAATAAAAAAAGCAAAGGTGATATTTTCTCACTCATTTGGATCACCTTATTAAAATTAAATGTTAAATTTAAATCATTGGATGTTGATTGATAAATTATGATTTATCTGTCGGATGATATTATATATAGCGTGTGTATATATATATTAGAGTGATTGATATTCTCGTATTATATAACGGATGAGACCCTATGTGCCCCACATAATAGCAGATGATCCTATATAGCACGATGTTACCCTCGAAGTGGGATTGGTATTTTTATATTATGCTAACATATGTGGATGTAGAGGAATAGGTTGGAGGGATCCAACTGGATTCCTAAAAGAAAAATATTGAAATTTATTTTTATAATCAGTGATATGATCTATTTGATAATCTGTGATAGATGATATTGAAATTGAAGTTATTGAATGCTATGGGTTTTGCTGAATATATTTTGGGTAATTGAAGATGTTAAAATATATAAAGATTGGATTTTTAAAAGTAAATAAAAGAGAGAATTTTAAGTAAACTTATTATAGTGAATTTGGATAAATTAAAAGAAAAAATTTGAGAAAAAAGTAAATAGTTTTATTTCAAATCCTATATAATAAATTCCGGTATATGAGGAAAATAAGGATTTTGAACACATGTGAAAAATTTTGATTTTTAAAATAAGGACTTAAGCAATATTGTTTGTAAGTACGAAGGAATATAATTATTTTTTAATTCAAGATTTAAACGAGTTGGGAAAAATAAAAGGAGAATCTTGGAGTATGAAATTGATATTTCGGATTTAAAGAAGGTTTTAAATCATAATAAAGAAGTAAATCTGGAATTAATAGATTTTGGAATAAATTTGGGTAAATCAAGAAATAAATTTTTGAATGGGATTTAATTCAAGAAAATCGATTTGAAAATCGGTTAAGTGTTTTGAGAATAGTGATTATAAAAGGAAAATGAGACCATGGAATTTAAAAACTGGATTTATAAATGAAGTGAATATTTATCAGTGGATAATTTGGATTTATAAATTCACAGTGGGAATTTATAAGAAAAGGGTAATTCGTTTTAAAATTAAAAAAGAGAGTTTTATTTTTAAGAGTATGGAAAAGAAAATTTACTGGATTGGGACATGAAATACAGTGGAAATAAATTGAGAATGATTTATAAATGATTAGATGGGCTATATTGGAATGAAAAGTATATTTTCTTGAAAAGCCAAGTATAATTTCAAAGGAGATTTTTAAGTATAAAATAGAAGTTTTAAAAGTGGTTTTGAAAGAATGTTTTAGAAAGATTATTATTTAGTTGTTTTAAAAATTGTTAAAGTAAATATTTGTTTAAGTTAATTATAGTAGTAATTATTTTTAAAGGTTAAATTAGTTTTTTGATGTAAAGGATAACTATTAAATATTTATACCTTATATAATAATTTTATTTTAAGAGTAGTTTTGGCTAAAGTTTTACTTGGGAAATTTTATAGAATTTCATAACTTTATTTTGAATAAAGTGATTTAATTAGTTTTATTTTTAAATGTTTTAAATGTATATTTTTTTGGATAAAGTGGTTTAATTCATTTAGAAGCTAAATTTAATAAGGCTTGGTGTTTTTTAGTGGAAATAAAATAATTGTTTGAATGATTGTTTAACTTGATAGTTAAATATCCGACTATCAATATTGGCCAATGCGTTGATCGTTTCGAAGAGACCGAGATCGGGTTTAATTATCTGAAAACCACTTTGATTCGGTTTGAACGTTTGCGAATGAAAACCGTGAAGATGATGAAGATGGTGATTCGATTTGTCCAATCCAGACCCAGGGCAACTTGTATGGACGAATGCTATCAGACCATCGTCAGGGGGACGATGAGCGTTCCAAGTGAAATGTGTTCAAAAAAGTTAACGCATAGCCTCAAGCCTCATCAACCAGGAATGGCTAAAACAGGGGAGGTGCAACAAGGCTAAGTGGGTAGCACCCAAGTTGGGTAAGGCCATCCCTGTCTAGAGTCCATTTTTGATCTCGGCTTTGTGGGCGGTTGCCGATCCCAACCGCGGGATGATCTTATTCGGTCTATTCAGGTTAGGGGTAGGCCGACCTTATGTTGCTGGGGATCGGGAGTGATCCTCAGTCTGCTGATCTAGGCCAAGTACTATGACTGACGGTACCCCAATAACCTTGCCATTGTATGGAATCCAATCTCCAATGAGTGCCCGCACGGTTTTGATTGTGCCCACTATTGCTGGAACGTGAGATGCAAGCATTTCAGCTAGATTCTATTTTGCTTTCTGCAGACACAAGTATAATATTAGATGGGTTTGATAAAAATGTTTTGGTTATCGTAAGGTAAAAACCCGTCATGTTTATTTGTGGCGCGGTCTTACGAGATAGCTTTGATTTCAAAGGATTTTTAAAATTTTAATAATCCAATTGAGTGTGTTTTCTCATGCTGGTTTTCCAGACTGACTCGAATGTTATTTTATTATAGTGCTCGGGTCAGACTGAGTATTAAAGATACATGCTAGGATGCTATGGAGTTCAGGAGACGAGATGGATGACGAGACGTATATCATGTATCTGACTTATATTCTGCTGCGTATGGTAAGCTGTATAGTCAGCTTTTGTAAGGACAGATTATTATAACTGTCCGGCATTGTACTATTGATTTGTGTGCACTCTGATGATATAATGTATAAAATGGTAATAGTTCTTTTTGTATAAAGATCATTTGTTATCTATTATACATTTTTCCGCCGCGATTGTGAGATTCTGATGTTGTTTTTATCTTCTTCTTCTACCATCTTTCTTCTTTAACCCTAATGGTTCGTGTTTTCATCCAATTTGAGTTGAACTGATGGAGAATATTATCGACTCAAAGGGGTACGGATTTGTGGGTCATTACAGTTGTATCAGAGCTGAAGGTTAAGCGAGAACCTTGGCTCTGGTGGGAATTACTCATTAGAAATAGGGTCAGTAGTGCCGTAGAATGAGTTTGAGCGTATTAATAGATATGAGCGCATAATTGTTAGTAAATATAAAATTGTTTTATATGGTGTTAATTGGTTTTTTGAGTGGCTTATGGATTCTGGTCAATACGAGTAACTAACGTAATTGATAGGGATCTCTAAACACTTGTATAGAACAATTCGACATAGTGTGGTTTTAAATAGGGTGAATGAAATAATTTTACTCAAATTATTTTTTTATACGAAAGAAATGATTTTTCATAAATTATTATAAGTATATGGTTGCGTGGTTGTTGGAAAATGATAATACTAGACTATTATCATTGTTGTTGTGGAAATTGAATAAGGAATTGATATTATAACCAAAAGTTAAGGAAACAGATTCATATAACAGAATGGAATTTGAAATGTGAATTATAAATGTGATTTATAATTGAAATAGAATAAAAATTCCGTACTAATATTTGAATATAGAATGAAAAGATTTGAAATTCAAAACTCTGAGAAAATTTAATTTCCTTTGGGTTTAAAAATGATTTTCAAAGGCTTTGGAGTAATAATAATGATATTATTCAAAAATATTTTTGAATTGGATATGAAATCTGGTGAGATTTGGAAATTAGAAAATATTTGAAATGTTTGAAAGGAAGTAAAAGCATTGAACTCACTTCGGCCGCTGGAAAATAATTTCGGTGATGACTGCAGCATCATCGATGTTCATTTTCGAGTTTTCAAGGGAGGAATTGCCACATGAATGTTTAAAATTGGAGTTGTTGCAAAACTGGGTTTAGTTTTGAAATTCAAAGAAGTAATTAAATATACCAAATGATTTTGGATAGTTGATTTCAAAGGTGATTTTGAAATATTGAGAAATTTCTTAAACACTGGAAGTTATTTAAAAAAATTCATGGAATATAAATGAGTTTGGGAACTTATAAAATTTGAAATTTGTTTAGAATAAAATTCAATTAACGAAGAGTTAAATTAAAATAAGTGTGAAAACGAAATAAGTTAGAAAGCTAAGCCAATTAAATGAAATAAATTAAAGAGATTAGTAAATGGAATGTAAATAAGTTGGAAAACTTGTAGAAGTTTAAAATTTGAATTGAATCGGAGTGTAATTGAATCTAGTTAAGTAAAAGTGAATTTAAAGAAAAAGTCTAAGTAGACTAAGTAAAATGGTCATTGAAATAAAATTTATTAAGTTGGAAAATAAATGTGTGAATGAACAAACTAATTTAATTGGTAAGTAAATGGATCTGAAACTGAATATTTGAAATTTAAATTGAATTATGTTAAATAAAGTGAATTTGTAGAATTTGTTCGAAGGAACTAAAAGAAGTAAAAGTTTGGAAATAAAATCCATTGAGATTTAAAATAAATTAGTAAGTGGAACTAATTAAAGAAATGGGTAATTAAATATGGTTTGAGATGAGATGAATAGAATTCAATATTTAAAAATAAAAGGTAAATTGAATTCATATGGAAATTGGAGATCCAATTTGAATAAAAGTAGATATAAGCCAAAGTGGTGAAGTGAAAATAAAATGTTTAAGTGTGTAAAATATTTATGTTGAACTTAAGAAGAAGTGGCGAAATTCTTAAGCAAAATTTGATATGGGAAAATATACTAAGTAAGTACTTGAATGAAGGTTAAGTAAAGTGATGAACTGAGATAATGATGAATAAGTGGATGGAAATCAAAATAAATGTGAATAAAAGAAAATTGATATAGCTAATAATCAATTGAGATAAATACGTAGGATGTACGTATATTATTTTATTCGCATGATGATTTGATCGAGATTCAAGCATAGAATTTCGAGATAGTTATATCGATCCGAGTTGGGATTTTTCACTCGATTTTCGATGGCGAACCTTGGATATGGATTTTTGATTGATTCTAAAATTCTCTAACATAGTATATAGCTATGCAAGGATAATGATGGTTTCTAATTAAGAAACCATATCTGAGCCGCATTAGGGAGTCGGGTGGACGATACTAGTTCAGAAGTGAAATTTTGTGATCGTGTAAGCGATCGGATTTGATATTGCGTACGGATGATATATGGTCATTGTACGTGCTTGAATGAAACAAATATTGGAAAATTTGTAAAGAAATGAACAAAATGATTTTGAACTCAGTGATTGGATATTATTGTTATGTGAGGTGCATGTAATTAAATGCAAAAGATAAAATGTATTCAAATTGGCATATGAAATTTGATGATTTTTTGATCTAGCCACTTGGCTTTTGTTTTCTTTTGAAAATTTGGGGCTGTAGAGGCGTTTTGTAGTTGTTCTGAACTAGCCTTGCAAAGGAGACACTAACGAAATTTTTCAAAAATTTAAGAAGTTAGAATTTTTTTGATAATTTAAAATTTGATTTAAAATTATAATTTGAAATGGTTGAGTCAATAATATTATTTGGAACAGATGAATAAATTTGGAAAGTTAATAAGAGTAATAGTATGTCTTTAATAAAAAGATTGTTTTGGGAGTTGTTTGAAACTGTTTGGTTTTGGGAAAACAGAAAACGGGTATTGGACCATTCTTCTTAACTAGCAATTTCGAGGATGAAATTCTTATAAGGGGGAGGAATGTAACGATCTAAGATTTTTGATATTTGAAATTGGATTATTTAGTTGATTTTAAATATTCAGATGTTGATTTTTAACTTGAATTTCAAATATAACTATTATTGGATAATTTAATTATTGAATTAAACAATTGGAAAATGGGTAAAATATGAAATCTTGAGTTTTAAGCTTGTTAAAAATAATTTGAATGCTTGTAAAATTTATATTGATAATAATGAAGATAGTAACGTGTTAAAATTGAAATTAAAAGTGATTTGTTCAGTTTTAAAAATATACCGTTTAAATTGACATTTATAAATAGCCTATCGAGGCACAGTCTCGGAATTCGACGAAACCAGTTCCATTGGATCCGTAATAGTGTATTATTATCGGATACCAAATTTCATAGCATTTAGAGTTGTCGTGTGATCGTACGGGATATAAACGGGTTGAGATTTATATCGAAAATTCAGTATAATTACTAGGTCCAAAAGGCTATCTTCTCCACACGATCGAATTAGTACTCGAAACCTTTTCCATTGCGTTCGAAAGAGGGGTATAACATTATGAACGCCTGGTGGCACGTCTCGACAAGAGGTCGAGATTTTGAATTGCGATTTCGTTAAATATAAATAATGTATATATTGGGTATTTTGACCAGTCGAATAAATTTCACGTCGTAACTTTTTCCCCTTCATTTCAAGAGCACCAAAGCTCATCTGCAACACACAAAAATATTCTCCATGCAAACATCTTTTCCTCCTTTATTCCATTTCGTAGCCGAACTTGTCAAAACTATCAAAAAAAAAAGAATTTGTACATATATGAGTCAAGGTCTTCATTCTTCCTCATTCCTTTTCTTTTGTGCTGCTCGATAATGGCAGAGTAGAATTCAAGAAAAAATCCAAACTGAAATCGTTCCCGTTCAATATAAAAGGAGAATAAATCGAATTGGTTTTTTCATCCAGTTCGAAAGTTGACCCTCCCTCTAGCTTAATTGATTTCAACTTAAAAATATATACGATTATGCCGAGTAATCAAAATCATATTCAGTTTGGATCGAGAGAGTGAAATCATAAAGGGGAAGAGATGGAGCTCAAATCATGACAGGTGGGAGTCGCGAGCGATGCAGCTGCATGAGCAGGCGAGTCGCAAGGTAGATGGGCGGCACGCGTTGCAGCAGCTAGGGTAGTGGGTCGTTTTGGTTCGACGGCACGTCGATGGAGAAGGTGGAGGCTGGGTCGCATTCGTGAGCTGCTGCGGCGAAGTCGTGGAGTGAGGCGCGAGCGTGGAGTTAGGGTTTGGGCATCGTGGCTTCGAACCGAGCAGTGAAGTATAATTTTATTTTTGATTTGAGGATATATGTGTGTGTATGTGTGTGTGTGAATATATAGATAAAAGAAAAAGAAAAAAATGACAGTGAGGTATATATATGCAGATATATATACATATATATATATATATACAAACATAAAGCAGGAAAAATTATTTATAGTAAGGTAAACTACTGTCGTATTTACAGAAAAATAAAACAATTTTTTTAAATACACACACACACACATATGTATATGTAAATACACACACCTATTTTAATACATATAGTTAAACATTAAATATGTTTATATATATGATTTTGGAAAATATAGGAATTTTAAAAGTGTTATAGAGTTTATATAAAAAGTAGATTTTTAAAATGTATATAGGTTGTTTTTAGTATATGTAGATTCAAAGGAAAAATAATATATATATATATATATGTATATATATATATGTATATGTATATATTCACTTACTAGTTTATTTTAAAATAATGGATTTGGGTGATTATATTATTGAATTTACTTATTTAATTTATTTTAGTTACTAAGAAATTATTAAAGGAAAAATTAATTTAACTTAAATAATCAGTAAATTAAATTATTAAATGGTAATTGGTTGTCCGATTATATAAAATGTTAATAAACCGTATGATGTGTATACAAGGTCAAAAACTGTGAAACTAGCCAAGATTGAAGTGGTCTGCAAAATAAAAAAAAGCAAATGTGAGATTTTCTCACTCATTTGGATTAACTTATTAAAATTAAATGTTAAATTTAAATCATTGGATGTTGATTGATAAATTATGATTTATCTGTCGGATGATATTATATATTGGAATGATTGATATTCATGCATTATATAGCAAAGGGGACCTTATGCGCCCCGCATAATAGCGGATGATCCTATATACCACGGTATCCCCCTCGAAGTGGGATTGGTATTTTTATATTATGTTAACATCTGTGGATGCAGGGAAACTGGTTGGAGGGATCCAATTGGATTCCTTGAAGAAAAATATTGAAATTTATTTTTATAGTCAGTGATATGACCTATTGATAATCTGTGGTAGATGATATTGAAATTGAAGTTATTGAATGCTATGGGTTTTGCTGAATATATTTTGGGTAATTGAAGATGTCAAAATATATAAAGATTGGATTTTTAATAGTAAATAAAAGAGAGAATTTTAAGTAAACTTATTATAGTTAATTTGGATAAATTAAACGAATTTTTTTTAGAAAAAAGTAAATAGTTTTATTTTAAATCCTACATAATAAATTCTAGAATATTGGGAAAATAAGGATTTTGAATAAATGTGAAAATATTGGATTTTTAAAATAAGGACTTAAGCTATATTATTTGTAAGTACGAAATAATATATTTTTTTAACTCAAGATTTAAATGAGTTGGGAAAAATAAAAGGAGAATCTTGAAATAGAGTATGAAATTGATACTTTGGATTTAAACAAGGTTTTAAATCATAATAAAGAAGTAAATATGGAATTACTGGATTTTGGAATAAATTTGGGTAAATCAAGAAATAAATTTTTAAATGGAATTTGATTCAAGAAAATCGATTTGGAAATCGGTTAACTGTTTTGAGAAGAATGATTATAAAAGGAAAATGAGACTATGGAATTTATAAAATGGGTTTATAAATAAAGTGAATATTTATTGGTGGATAATTTGGATTTATAAATTCACGATGGGAATTTATAACAAAATGGTAGTTCGTTTTAAAAATAAAACAGAGAGTATTATTTTTAAAGGTATGGAAAAGAAAATTTACGGGATTAGGACGTAAATTAAAGTGGAAATAAATTGAGAAGGATTTATAAATGATTAGATGGGCTATACTGGAATGAAAAGTGTATTTTCCTGAAAAGCCAAGTATAATTTCAAAGGAGATTTTTAAGTATAAACTAGAAGTTTTAAAAGTGGTTTTGAAAGAATGTTTTAGAAATATTATTATTTAGTTGTTTTAAAAATTATTAAAGTAAATATTTATTTTAGTTGATTATAGTAGTAATTATTTTTAAAGTTAGTATTTTTGATGTAAAGGATAACTATTAAATATTTATACCTTATATAATAGTTTTATTTTAGAAGTAGTTTTGGCCAAAGTTTTACTTGGGAAATTATTATAGAATTTCATAACTATTACTTTGAATAAAGTGATTTAAGTAGTTTTATTTTTAAATGTTTTAAAAGTATATTTTTTTTGGATAAAGTGGTTTAATTTATTTAAAAGCTAAATTCAATAAGGCTTGGTGTTTTTCAGTGGTAATAAAATAATTGGTTGAATGATTGTTTAATTTGATAGTCAAATATCCGGCTATCAATATTAACCAATGCGCCGATCGTTTCGAAGAGACCGGGATCAGGTTTAATTATCTGAAAACCACTTTGATCCGGTTTGAACGTTTTCGAATGAAGACCGTGAAGATGATGAAGACGGTGATTCGGTTTGTCCAGGCCCAGGACAACTTGAATGGACGAATGCTATCATACCATCGTCAGGAGGATGATGAGCATTCCAAGTGAAATTTGTTCTAAAAAGGTAACGCATAGCCTCAAGCCTCATCAACCGGCAATGGCTAAAACATGGGAGGTGCAGCAAGGCTAAGTGGGTAGCACCCAAGTCGGGAAAGGTCATTCCTGTTTAGAGTCCCTTTTTGATCTTGGCTTTGTTGGTGGTTGTTGATCCCAACCGTGGGGTGATCTTATTCGGTCAATCTACGTTAGGGGCAGGCCGGTCTTGTGTTGCAGAGGATCGGGAGTGATCCTCGGTACGCTGAGCTAGGCCCGGTACTGTGACGGACAGTACCCCAGTAGCCCTGCCATTATATGGAATCCAATCTCCAATAAGCGCCCGTACGTTTTGATTGTGTCCAACTATTACTGGAACATGAGATGCAAGCATTTCAGCTAGATTCTATTTTGCTTTCGATAGACACTATTATATATATCAAACGGATTTGATAAAAATATTTTGGTTATCATAAGGAAAAACCCGACATGTTTATTTGTGGCGCATTTTTACGAGATACCTTTGATTTCAAAGGATTTTGAAAACTTCAATAATCTAATTGATGTGTTTTCTCATGCTTGTTTTCCTGACTGACTCGGGTGTTATTTTATTATAATGCTCGGGTCAGACCGAGTATTACAAATACAGAATATGATGCTATAGAGTTCAGGAGACGAGCTGGATGATGAGACGTATATCACGTATCTAACCTATATTCCGCTATGTATGGCAAGCTGTATAGTCAGCTTTTGTGAGGATAAGTTATTTTGACTGTCCGTTATTGTGCTATTGATTTGTGTGTACTCTGATGATGTAATGTATAAAACAGTAATAGTTCTTTTTGTATAAAGATCAGTTGTTATCTATTATATATTGTTCCGTTGCGATTGTCAGATTGTGATGTTGCTTTTATCTTCTTATTCTACCATCTTTCTTCTTTAACCCTAATGGTTCATATTTCCATCCAATTTAGTTGAACTGATGGAGAATATTGTCGACTCAAAGGGGTACGAATTTGCGTGCTGTCAGAAGACTCCCCCATACTTGAGTTTGACTGTGTCCCCATAGTCAATCCAAGTGAAAGGAGAAAAATAAAACAAAAACAAAAATGGCCTATATTTACATGAAATTGATTGGTATTTACACGAGATCAGAAAGTATATCTTCAAAAATTAAATGAAACGGTCCTCCAAAGACCGATTCATTTGTCTCGTCAAGTGCGCAAGACACAGCTTAAACACAAAATACTAAATCGCAAAAGATTTCAAAGTTGAGTGTTGATTAGAAAAACAAATGTCGTTTTATTAAAAGTCGTTCGAGTTGTTTTACTTTTGATAATTTTCGGGTTTGATAAAATAGTTTATTGAAATTCAAGTTTATTATCACCAAATTGAAGTGGAAATTTCGAAAACTTCTTCAAAATTATTGATTTCAAAATCAAAATGGTGATGTAACTCTTTCCCATCAGAATTTGACAACTCGTTTTCAAACAGTCCAAAGAAATTGTGTTCGTCAAATTCATCTTTCTTTGTTGGATTATCAACAACTTCATTGCGTATCTCAAGTTTAAATTCAAAGTTGTTGTATTCAAATTTTCAAAATTGAGAAAAAGAAGATCGAATTTTAAATTTGGTTCCACACCCTTAAAAGAATTGAAATCCGACTCAATTAACGTATTTTCAACAACTTCATTAAGATTGTCCGTTACCATTTCAAAAGTTGTTATTTGAAAATCATCGATTGTGGTAAAAAATGGATTATTATTAGACTCCTCATAGGCTGAGATTTGATTTTGTTTGTCATGAAATTTTTTGTACGTTTTACGCAACAAATCCTCGTAATCTTTTTCCGTTTGCTCAACTAAATCAAATCCATGATTATTAATTCGATAATTTTCAATTTGAATTTGTTAAGAACAAAAACTGTCAATCACACCATTATTGAAACTATTCCCATTGCCAAATTCATTTAAAAAGTGGTTCACATTTCCATTTTGAGTTTGAAATTCATATTGAAGTTCGAAATTGAATTGGAATGGGTTATAATCATTTGAATTTTGAAATGAATTCAAATTTTTATTATTTTGAAATCCTTGAGTTATAACACAAATATGAATTACACAAATCATCTACCATTTGATTTTGTTGCATCGAGATTTGAAGTAAAGACGAAATTGTGTTGATGTTTTTTTCAAGAGTTGAGGGTTGGTCGTCATTTTAAAAATTTTGTGGTTCAAAATCGAATCATTTGTACAAAAGTTATCGTTAACATATCCGTACGAGTTTAATGTGAAACTATATGGATTATATTGATTTTCACAACTATTGTATAATTCTTGTGAATATGGAAATTCGGGCATTTTTAAGAATATTTTTGGTTTTTTTTAAAGGAAAAATATTTACAAACATAATTTATTTATCAAAATGGAAAATTGATTTTGTTTTGTATTTTGGTTTCTACTTTTTTTTTGAAAAGAATATATTTCCTTTTGGATTTATAGTTTTCTAAAGAAAACTGAATAATTTTTTTTGGATTTTTGATTTTGATTAAAAAAAATCAAAGGAAAAGGATTAATAATTTCAAAGGAAAAGGAATATTTACAGTTCTATTTTTTATTTTGGATTTTGATTTTTTTTTTGGTTTTTTTTATATATGCATTAACTAATGCCACTAAGTGAATGCAAGGGCTAATTACAAATGATTTATCCTAAGTTAACCCAAATTGTATAATCATACTTTGCTTAAATCAACAAGATAGTTCTCATCTAGGTAACGGACATGATTTATCGGTGCACCATGAATCACCGTAGCAATGCAGCCGAAGGTTTAAGTGCCTTCAAAGAAACAATTACTATAATATTTACAAATCACCATAATATTTATAATGGTTATTACTCTGCCATAGCCTAGATACCAAGAAATTAAATTGTTCGATGAAGACAAATTGTCAATATACAATTAAGTGTTATTGATTTCTAATCGTTATTAATAATCAAAAATTCTAGAATGGAATGCAAAACAGAAATTAAACGTGTATTAACAATGCAACTACAAATGAGATTTTTTTTCTTCTTCTAATTTTTGGATTTTTTTTGAATTTTTTTATATTTATAAGTGCAAATGCAAACAACCAACAATGCAATTCAAATAAAATAAAAGATGAAAGCAGTAAAAAAAATTAAGCAAGCGAGCAGTTTTTCTCTTTTGGCAAGTTGTTCATCTCCTTCTGTAATCTTCTTTGACAACTTGAAATAAAAACAAGATATACATATATATATACACACGAAGTTTATGTGACATCCCACCCCGAGACCCACATTAACAAAGAGAAATACTGGGTAATTCTGTCTGCTAATGTGGAGAATAGGGCTGGTTAGGAGCGACCATCTATAATCTTGTCTTAAACATCTACTGCATACGTCGATAAATGCTCTATATTTTTTCTATTTCAAGTGAATCAACATATCCAATAAATGCTTAATACAAAACTATAGGTGGCTGTTGGATCTATCAGAACAAAATACAACAACAGAATGCATATCACATCACAGAACAGTAATAGTCATATATATAAATACATATACACAGATACATCCCAATATGATGCAAAATGATGCAAAAAAGTGGTACAGAGACCACACTATATACATCTAATCAAATACATATCAGAGTCAAGCGGAAAGAAATATAAACTACACAGAAGTGCTAGGCTGATATCTAACCAGATGCATCAAAGCTAAGTCCCATAACTGATAACTAACCTAAAAAAACTCAGTCTGACCCGAGTATAAAATACACGGGTCAGTCTTGCTAAAACAATCGGTTAATGAGGATAGACGATAATATGAAGCATAAGACACAAGGTGGTAATTCTTATCGAATGAGAAAAGGCAACAGAAAGAATACAACCCATGAGTTAAGTGAACTAATGTCACTTAACTATACAAAGACCTCCAAAGAGGTGTATTCAATAATAATACTCAAATAATATAAACATTCACCTCATATTATCAGCGACATCCCAAAATATCTACATGGTTTCCATAAACAATGTCTTCTCAAAAGGAGAAGCATCAATACAAACTCTCGCCAAAATGGAAAAAATAAAATATTTTCAAATAAGATGATCCAAAACTGAAATATAAAAGAATCTCCAAATTCAATTATACCACATCTCATTGGTATAAATGTATATAAATCTCAATCTCAACTCGCTAAAATGGCAAAACCCTGAATATCCTATAAAATCATGAAATCATCCAAACTCATAACTCAAGGAACTCGATAAGAGTCAAAAACATCATAAATGAAATCACCATATATATAACATCTCATATAGCACTAGACTGCCGATGTAATAAAACATCTCAAAATAGTGAAATCATAATAAAACAGGAAACTCAAAAAACCTGGATTAGCCAAATCTCCAATTGCAATAACGTAGCAATGTTGCACGTGCTAAACTCAGATGGCCGAAGCCTCAGACAAGGTTGCTAGCACCTCCCAAAGCAGTTCATCCTCATGACAAGGTCGCTGACACCTCTCCAAGATGTTTTGTCAGCCTAACAAGGTCGCTAACACTTCCCAAAGCAGTTGGTCCTTATGACAAGGTCGCTAACACCTCTCAAAGCAGTTCTATTAGGTAAACGTCCTGAATGTGTCACAAACTCACTGATAGGAACCCGAAAAGTGTTAACGTGTGTCCCATACAACAAGTTCGCACTTAGCGGTTTACTAGCCACTTGTCGATGCCACACTAGGAACATCATTAAACTCAGAAAATGATATCTCGCCTCAACTCATAGGCGAGTGATAAATAGACACCATACTCGCCTCATCTCATCGACAAGTATTAAATGGCATCGTAAGTTGTCTCATCGCATCGACAAGTGAAAACATCATGATAGTTCCTCATAAACCATAAATCTCAAAATATGAAATCATATACTCAAGACTTGCCTTATATCATTGGCAAGTAAATAAAACGTCGTGATGGTTCTCATCGACCATACTCCTACATAGGAGATCTCAAACCATAGTACCTGCCAAATATTGGCCATCTTAAATAATTCCAATAAATAGAAATTATAAAACTCAAAATACGCCATAAAATGGCAAAACATCTCAGAATCAATAATCTCAAACTGCTTCGATCGTACAAGTCCGAAATTAACCAAAATAGTAAACCCACATGTACCATACCATGTGTTTTACTAAATCTTTTACTTTTCTTTCTCACACGTTCGAATAGTGTAACAGTGTATGTTTTATATTTAAAATAGTTTACTAAAGGAAACCGGCTTTTAAAACTTTTTCCCAAAAAGATTAATAAAACCAATAGTTGAAATTCCTTTACTATAGGTAATAAATAGATTTTATATTAGAAAAATAATTTTAAAATACTATATAATAATAATTTGAAATTTCCATTCATTTCAAAAATCACTTAAAAAACGCTTTAGTGAAAACCGTGCTCGAAAACAAAGAAAAACAAAAAAGATAACTCGAGACCAATAACTTGAATTCAATTCAAATTTAACCAAAATCAATTCAAATTCTATTTAAATTTGAACATCGAATTCTCCAATTATAGCTAGCCTACTAATAGGCATTATAGCTCTCAAAATATCTCAAACAACAACATCAAAACCGAACGAGAATGAGAGCAAAAATGAGCTAATATAATTCTAAGGTTAATGATTGTTTTTGCTATCATTTTGCACCCAGGACAGCAGCAAAAAAACATAATTTCGACTAAGCAAACCTCATAATTTTAGAAAAATCAAAAGATAAAACTTGTAGTATATGATATAAGATTCCCATAACATCTAAATTTATTGAATTTGGTTTAGGAACGAAGAAGTTATGGTTAATTCCGTTTTAGATTCAAACACAGCAAATGTTAGTTTTGCTCTCGGAATAGCAATAGAAACACTCAATTTTTGACCCGGATAACTTTAAAATTATGGAAAACCCAAAACACAAAACTTGTAGTACTATGTCCAGGCTTTCACAACATCCAAAATTAATAAATTTAGATAAGAAACGAGTAACTTATGGCCAAAACAATTTTCAGGCCTGTGATTATTGTTGCTGTCGATTTGCACTTGGGACAGCAATAAACAAGCACGATTCTGATCAAGTAAACGTCAAAATTTTAGAAAAATTAAAACATAAAACTTATAGCTCTATATCTATGCTTTCTATAACATCTAAAATTAATTAATTTGGATAAGAAACATGTAACATATGGCCAAAACAATTCTCAGGCCTGTGATTGTTGTTGCTGTCGATTTGCTCTTGGCATAGCAACAAACAAGCACGATTTTTTTGAGCAAGACGGGTGTGTAGCGTGAAACTACACAGCCGGTTAGTAGCGAATATATATATAAAAAGAAGTATATAGGGCGATCAACACGCTTGATCGCTAGCGTCAAAAGAAAGTATGATCATCAACACATACAACTTAAAGCAACAAACATTAACAAAACAGAAGATGCGAATAATCTCCACTGAACAAAACGATCCAACTGCAGTAGGAGAACTGGGTGGATCATGGAGCAGCTGGTGATCATCTTGACGGGAAGGCTGAGCTACTGCCAAGGGATTCAACTAGAGAAGAGCTACGCTATGGGATGCGGAGTCTGAATGGAGCCGACAAGCTACGACCTATACAAATGCTGAAAAGATGAGAAATACGTCTGGCGATGCTTTTGACTTGAGATCTGGGTCTATCAAATACACATGCATTACGTTCCTTCCAAATGACCCAACAAAAAATAGCAATAAAGACATCCAGAGATAGATTTTTGTTGTTGTACTGCCAGTGGTCGAAAATAATTGGCGGATCGGGGACAAAACCAAGTATGTGGGCACTCGAAGCTGCCCAGATCAAGTAGGTAAAGTCACAATCTTTAAACAGATAGGGAATACTCTCACATTGCTCGAAACAGAAGACACAAGCGGGATCAATATGTGTTTGAAAGCGGCAGAGTCGATCTTTAGTATTTATTCTGTTATGCACCAGGCACCATTGGAAAAAAGCAATTCGAGGTGGAATAGGGCACTTCCAAAGTCTGGGGAAGGAAAAGAGGCGTCCAGGATTATGCAGAGAGGAATAGTAGGAGGCCACCGAGAAACCGAAAGCAGGCGCCGGCGCCCAAACGAAGCGATCTGGTTGGTTAGAGAGGTGAAGGGAATGAAGGATGCTGGCTGCGGAGATAAGGTCTGAAAAAGTGTCAGGGCTAAAAAGAGAAGGTGGGTAGAGGGAATCCGGTCCACGAGTGGCACAACCACTTAATGAAATCAACGGGTATTTGAGTGGGGGAAGAGGCTCGACAATGATTTGGCAAGGGGGAGTTGGCCGAACCAAGTGTCGAGCCAAAAAGCACAGTTGTTGCCGTTGCCAATGGCCACATGGAATAAGGATTTAACACGAGGGATGACTTGAATCACGCCAGACCAAAAAGGAGAGGGTTTTTTTACACGGGGGACGATGGAGGATAAGATGACTTTTGGACTGATAATGAAGGGAGAGGATCCAGTCTTTCCAAATGAAGTAGTCTGGAGAGAGAACCTTCCAAATCCATTTAGAAAGCAGAGCAATATTGAAGGTTCTGAGGTTGGTGATGCCAAGACCACCATTGTTCAAAGGCAAACAGATAGAATCCCAGCTGACCAGTCTTTTGGCACCACCACCATTCCACAGGAAGGCTCTTCTGATCCTATCCAGATGATTGATGACCCAGGAGGGGAGTTTGTAGAATGACATCCAGTAAACTGGAATGGCTGAAAGGATCGATCTAACGAGAACAAGCCGGCTCGCGGAAGATAGAGAGTGAGCCTTCCATCCCATTAATCTAGAGTCAATCTTGGAGATGAGGGGGAGCCAGTCGGATCTATGGAGTTTGGTAGGCCTGAGATTGATACCAAGATAGGAAAGCGGGAAATTCGAAAGCTTACAGTTGAGCATCGATGATATGGCAGGGCCAAGATGATCTGAGTTCCCCAACATGATGATCGAACTCTTGCTGAAATTGATGGATAGTCCAGATATGCGTTCAAAGGTATAAAGGGCCACCTTTAGGCAGTGAATATAATTTTCTTGGGGAGAGACGAAAATGATTGTGTCATCTGCGAATTGCAAATTGGAAACCGACAAAGACGAATCCGGGAGAGCAATACCTGAGAAGAGGCAGTTGGATGATGCCAGCTTGATCATTCTGTTGAAGACATCTGCGACAAGGACGAAGATGAGGGGTGAGAGGGGGTCACCTTGTCTCAAACCCTGAACCGATTTTATGTGGCCCCCCGAAACACCGTTAATCGAAATTGATGAGAGGCTCGAAGTGAGAATATGTTTGATCCAATTGCACCATTTTGGGGGGAAACCCCTATTAGAATTAGGGCAAGAATGAAGTTCCAGTTCACCGTGTCGAAAGCTTTAGAGAAATCGAGTTTGAGAAGAACACTAGGGGTCGAAGAATGGTGGCAGGTGGAAATGTTTTCTTGAGCCGTGGCAATCCAATCCATAATGTTTCTCCCGAGTATGAAGGCGGACTGTTCAGCTCCGACCAGGGGGGCGATAACTTGTTGGAGGCGGTTTGCAAGGACTTTAGTAATGATTTTAAAGGTAGCATTGAGAAGGCTGATGGGTCGGAAAGAGGGGAGGGAATTAGCGCCTGGGATTTTAGGGATGAGGATGATGCTCGCATAATTAAGTCTCGAGATAACCAACGGGTCCGATTGGAATTCCTTGCACATTTCTAGAATATCCAATTTAACTGAGTTCCAGAAATGCTTAAAGAAAAGAGGGCCAAAGCCATCAGGACCTGGCGCTTTGTCATCAGACATCTCATTAAGGGCGGCCCAGATCTCTTCCTCAAAGAACGGGTGATCGATGGGGATGTTGGTGGGGGAGGGATAAAGGAGCGGACAGTTGATGTCAGGAAGCGGTGCGGATTGTTTACCAAGGATATCTCTGAAGTAGTTGGTAAACAGGCGACGATGATCCGCGGGGTCAGAATAAGAGGTGTTGTTGTGGTATAATTCAGAGATCAGGAGCGATCTACGACGTCCGCTGGCCAGGCGATGAAAGAAGGGGGTGTTTCTGTCTCCATCCTTCAACCATTTATCCCTTGATCTCTGTTTTCATCCGATTTCTTCTTGCTTGATAAGTCTGTCCAAATCCAATTCTAGAGCCAGCAAGCGAGCTCTTTCCGAGTCGAGGAGAGGCCGAGATTCTTCAATGATGTTCAGATCCAGGATTTCATCTTGGGTGGATGAGATGCGCGAGCGAAGGGACCCCCAAATGGATCTGGCCTACGGTCTGATGATCTTTCTGAGGGAGCGAAGCTTAAACACTATTCTGGCGAAGGCCGATTGGATATCCGACGGCTGAGACCAGATCTGGTTGATGAAGTTGTCAAAGGAGGGTTCCAAGAGCCACAGACGCTCGAATTTGAAGGGGCGCCTGCCAAGTGGCTGAGTTCTAGAATCCAAGATGAGAGGACAGTGGTCAGAAATTATTGAGGCGAGGCCCAAGACCGAGGAAAGGGGGTAAAGATCTTCCCAAGACGAGTTGTAAAGGAATCTGTCAAGTTTCGCTAATGCAGGTTCGGCTCGACGGTTAGACCAGGTGAATTGGCGATTGTTAATGGGAGGATCGATTAAGGAACAAACATTGATGAAGGCGTTGAAAGAGTCTGAGTCCGGTGAGTTGCAGCCAGAGTTTCGCTCTGCCGATGATCTGGTAGTGTTGAAGTCGCCCCCAACAATCCAAGGGCCATTGAGGTAGGATGCAAAGGAGAAACATTCGGCCCAAAGCTCATTCCTCTCTTGAGTGCTTTGTGGGCCGTAGATATTAGTGAAGAAATATATAGTGCCAGTTTGGATGTGACTGAGAGGTACGTGGAGAGCGGAAGCGTGGGCAGAAGTATTACAGTGGGACCATACTGCTTCGTTCCAGGCGGTAATAATTCCGCCTCTAGACCCATCGACATTTGTCTGGGCCCAACCCGTTAGGGTTGGCCCACCTAGATGTGAAATGAGAGAATGGGGGGGATCAGACAATTTGGATTCTTGTATGAAGAGAATGTCTGCTTTATGAGGGGATAAAGTAAGGCTAACTGCATGCCTTTTAGATGGGTTCCCCAAACCCCTTACGTTCCATGAGATTAATTTCATTGGGAATGGGTCGATCTCACCGATTCCAGTGTTTGCATGGCCATATAATGTTCATCACTCAAACTCACAGCCATGCAACGAGCCATTTTTTATTAAGACTTTTATTATTGGAGGAAAAAACAACAGTTTTAAAGAAGCTACCAGGTGGGGAAGCTGCTCGACTATTTCTGGAGCTACGACGGACGAAGGCAGGTGTGATCCGTGGGGAGCTGAGTTCGAGCTATTTTATGCTTGTATAAATAGCGTTTTATGCTTGTCTGTCATAACTTTTTTATTTCTCTTTAGTGATTGTTTTGATATATTATTACTACTGTTAATTCTTCCTTTTTGTCGATGACAAAGGGGGAGAAAATCTATGGTACTAACTTTGTTTTGTAGAAAACATAGTGCATACATTCAGGGGGAGAAAGTAAGTATATACATCTTTAGAATAGTATTGTCATCAATCAAAAAGGGGGAGAATGTTGATACACGAAGGTTTTGATCAATGACAATGAGCTTCAAGAAATAGGAAGAGAATGCAAAAGCTAGAACATTAGTATGATTTTTCTATGTGTCTTAGTCTAGATTATTTGTTAAAATCTATCCTCAAGAGATTTTCACGAACATTAGAACACAATTCATAAAAACTTCATTCAAATGTTCACTGTGCATACTTTTATACTTCAGTCGACTGAACAGACATGGCCAGTCGACTGAAACTACACACATATACAAAAATGTACAGTTTCAGTCGACTGAATTACCTGTGCAGTCGACTGAAATTGTTCCTGAAAATTTTTCTTTGTATTTTCAGTCGACTAAATCTCCTGCTCAGTCGACTGAATTTAAACCTGCGAATTTTCTCTGAAAAGATACCTCTTCTTCCCAAGAGTTGCAGCCTTTCATCAATGGAAATGGAAGCATCTCTTGTTTGCAACCTTTGACAACATATGCATCTCTTCTACAAGTATATATACATGATTCTAACATCATATAATTCACCGAATTCTCTTGCTTTAATCTTACTATTCTCTTGTTCATATTCTCTAGATATTCTCAAAGCAATCACCAATCTATTGCTTGAATCACTGTTTTTGTTTATAACATTCTTTTGATTCATAGTAATTCACATTTCCTAAATCTTCACAAACACATTGCATATTCTCGAGGATAAGATTATAGGAATATTGTACTACATTAGACTCATTAGTGTTGACAAGAACACAACAAGTCGAATATTGTATTTTAGTAATTGAGTTGAAGTCCTCTTCGGTAGTTGAGGCAAGAAATCCCATTCGGTTGTTCGGGTAAGTTGTAAACCTATTCCTCCGGGTTAAGTGAGGGTGTTAGTTAGTGAAATCCTAAGAGAAGCTTAGGGACTGGACGTAGGACGAGAGGTCCGAACCAGTATAAAATCCTGGTGTCTCCTTGCATTTACCTACTTTATCTACCTAGACTATTTCATTATTCCATACTACACGATCCTACCGCATAGCCCACTCTTTCACTCTTGAGGGGGGACCGGAGCAGTATTAGGGATAGTTGGATCAACTGGTTGTGTGTTGAGGTGAAGCAAGGAAGGGGCGGGGGGATTGGGGATCACTGATGAGGGTGACGTTTTGATCATCCGGCCAGGGGGTCCAGCATTGAGGGCCATCAACCTCCGGTGACCCAGCACGGCTCTGGGCGATCGCCGGAAGAGGATAGGAGACTGCAGGGTCAAAGAACATAGCGTCAAATCTGGCCGCATCCTCGTCAGATGAGTAGATGGGTTCGCCATAACCCAGGAAGTCGATGTCATAATTCGCTCCCAAGAACATTCTTTCTGGTCTGAGAGTAGGGTGGGCATGCTCCCACTATTCCACCATGAGAAGATGGTCAACATTGTTGAGGTGCACTACAAAAGAGCAAGGGTTGCTTACTCCTTTGAAAAATTGTATCTTGATAAAGAGAAATCTGTGGTCAAAGTTTGCCCAATCACAGTCATCAAAAGCAGTGAAACGACCGACAGGGCCAAGCGCCTCCCTGACCGCATTCGGGTTGTTTCTGAGGAATTCCGGAAAACCACTAACACGGGCCCAAGTCGGCGGATCAAGCTCACGGGCTTGGTGTTCCAATTCCGACCATCATTGCAATAAAACTGAGCCACCAGGTTTCGTAAGGGTTTTCATCAAGAGGGCTTGGTTGCGGATGTCGGAGGAGGGGCAGGCAAAAATGAAACTGTTTTCAGAGAGGATCCAGAGAGGCCATTCATTGCACTGTAAGGTTGAGGAGAGGGCAAGGTGGAGTGATTCGATGGACCAAAATCCATCGATGATCATGGCTGTGAGATAGAGAGAGGAGTCAGCCATAGAAATTTTTGAGGTAGAGAAGATTTGGGATGCGTGGGGTCGGGATTAGGGAGATAAGAGGGTTTAGGGAGATAAGAGGGAGCGGTTCGAGGAGACTCATGACGAGGTGAATGTTGATTGGCGTTACGGTTCCCAAGCTGAAATGATGAGTGTGGGGCCCAACATGTGTGCTTGACAGAGATTTTATGTTTGTTTTTTGTGGAAGTGGCAGGGTCGAATTTGATTTGAGCCAAAAAGTTGCTTTTTGTTTTCTCGGTACAGTGCGACTGTGCATACCCGAAGAAACCACACAGGTTGCAAATCTTGGAGTCCCTACAAACACGTGCCATGTGTCCCGCATCCGCACATCTGAGACAGCGGCCCTTCAATTTCAAAAATTCAATCATTGCGTGGGTGGAACGAAACTGAGGAAGAAACCGGCGACGACGCCTGGATAGGGGGGGTTGGGTAGGGGCAGCGGGTTGGAACACAGAGCTTGGGCGTAAGATTTTTTGTGAGAAGAGGGGGGACACTGGTACGGAGGCGATGGACCAAGAGATGGTTGGACGACGCTGGGGTCAATGGGGGGCGACAACGAGGATCGAAGGTTAGGGGCCAGCGGGGCCCGAGGTAGAGAGGAAGGGAGGGATTTATGTTTGCTGGGGACGAAGGAGATTGGAGGGGGGTCAGACGAAGATGGGGAAGGGGAGGGGCGATAGGAGGGAGCTGAATGGGGCGCCATTGGGAAAATTTTTGATATTGGTTTGAAGTTAAACAAGCACGATTTTGATCAAGTAAACGTCAAAATTTTAGAAAACTCAAAACATAAAACTTGTAGCCCTATGTCTATGCTTTCCAAAACATCAAAGAAAATCAAATTCTGATTTAAAGCGAAAGAGAAATCCCCAATTTACTGACAATGATTCACAAATGAACATGCAACAACCAAAATTGAGATTTCTTACCTTGAAATCTCAATCAGATCAAGAAAATATGAGTTTTGATACTCACCTTGCGGTAGAGAAAATATAACTTGAATTTGTGTTAAAATAGACAATCTTTCATAAGGAAAAAGCTTCAATTAACTTGTATAAACTTCAAACTAGGACATGCAAGTAGAACAAGTACTGTTAACAGAGAAACACTTTCAAAACTTGATTTTTGATGAACTAATGGGTTTAGATTTTGATTATCTGTTGATTTAGCTCCAATTTGATTTTAAAAACACAAGATTTGAGTTTGATTTGATGATTTTTGCTAGGGTTTAGAAGAGAAAATGGGTTTCTCACTAACTGAAGCCTTTTGGAATTTTGACAGTAAAGAGATGTAACTGTACGTAGAAGGAAGATGAGATGTTCCTCATTTCTTTCTATAGCTTAAGTGACTAGATGGGCTTAAGACCCATTAATAAAAGAAATAGCCTAAATTAATTCATTTTTCACTTAATACACTAGTGGACACTTATATTTTTAAAAAAACAGCAAATGTTTCAAAGTTTTCACATGATAAAATTATGAAACCTTGTTTCCATGTTAATTAAAGTATTTTGTACTTAATAAAAGGATAAATTTGGTTATAGAAATATTTCTATTATTAAAAACCCTTATTTTTAAATAAATAGCCAATTATACTTATAATTACATAAATCGCTATTTTAACTCCAAAATTTACACAAAAATAATCTTCTTGTGTAATAAATGTAACCAATCATTTTAAACTCAATTTTATGATCAAATCATATTTTTAAACCCAATTTCACCTTTTTATTTAATATAACACTCTTTAAAAAGCAAATACTATTTTTAAAAATTATTAAAAGAAGCAAATCACCATAATTAATAAAATTATTGCACTATCACCAAATAAAAATCATCTTCCACTTATTATTATCTCAAACCACTATAATAAAGTTCCAGAACGTTATTTTCTCTTTTTTTACCAAAATTCATTGTTCATTCCAAATAAACAATTTAAATTTTCAAAATTATTGTTGATTCTCAATATTAAATTATAACTACCGTTATAATTTAATACTTACTGGTAATCACTAAAAGCAGGGTTGTTACGGACCTCCCCCTTATAAAAATTGCGTTCCCACAATTTTCTAGAAAAGAGTTGTATTCAACATAATTATTTCATGAAGCAAAGGAAGATCGACAAGTTTGAGCCTAAAATTTCTCACCTTCAAAACAAGATGATAGAAAACCAAGATAAGATTGCTCGATTAATTCTATGGTTTTCAAAGCGCTAATATCGAGACTAGCAAACCATTGAATTTTACGAGCAACGCATAAAATTTCGAAGGCATCTCACCTTCGAAATAGAAACTTAAAAAGATGCTACACATTAAAGACTACTCAAATGAAATTGATTTCTCAAAAGCACCTTGAGTAGAGTTGGGATTTAGCACAACTCCAACTCGAACTCTAACCAATAAAATGATTATCGATATGATTTTCTATATGGCACTACGGAAGGAACCATGCTGATACAAGATAGATACAAAAGAGACAAGATAGATTAACCAAAAGTGGTTTATTCTCTAATTCTTCCATAGGTATTATATAGTTTGCAGCATATATTTTTTTCAATTTGTTTCTCAAATTTTCTAAGTTTTAGAAATTTTCAAAAAAATTGACGGAGTCTCCTTTGTACGGAGGGCCGTATACAATATTATAAAAATGATTTATATGACATACGTCGGCCACTAAGTCAGAAATACAATATATATCATCGTTTAACTCTTAAAATTAATATGAAAACATACCTTTCCCTTTTAGCATTTTAAAGCGGTTTTGCACAAACTTATATCTATAATATTTTTGCTCAAAATATATTTCATCTATCCTCTTTTAAAATGTACTTAACTCAAATAGATTATATTAGTTCACATTCATAAATAAGTAGTCCTACACTTAACTATTAAGGGGAAATAAATCAAATTCATTTCAGACCTGCTATAAAGAAGACCTGCTTTGACCTAGCAAAAAGCGAAATATGAAGAACTTCATAAAATAAAAGTTGTTATACTCAATCTATATTTCCAACAATATAAGGATCATCAAAATTGGATTTACGGTTTGAAATTTATGTTAAATTTACTTTCAGCTTAATTTTAGAGAATTTTGTAATAGGGCAAAACTGCCTATCCACATTCAAACCCATTTTATACTCAGTAAAATGCAAAATCTTTAAAAATGGTAAAAAGAAACTTTATAGCTTACTGAAAGCTCTTTATTTTGCAAAAAGATTGAGCTTATTTGGAATTATAAATCTCTAGTTATCACTGTTTTAGTACAGCACTTTTCTAAATGAAATTTCAGCTTTTAATCAATTTGAAACATGAAATTCTCCCAAACCATTTTAATTTCAAACTACAAATTTCAAACAATATTTTTTCTAAATCATTTATTAAATGATCCACTTTTTCCCTGGAAAGCTAAGACATATAAAATTATGATCAACTTTAGGTAATCACCAAAAAACATTTTATTAAGTGGAAATATTTTCATTACTTTCCAAAATCTAGCTTTAAAAACAATTAATTGTGAAAACTCATTTTGAAAGAGATAACCAATTTCTTCCATTATCAAGAGATAATTGTTGATTATCCATCAAAATAAATTTTTATAGTCATCATTAATAACTGGTACTAAAATATTCAATTAATATTTTAATTTTCAAACCAAAGTATTCTCATATCCTAAATACACCATTTTATTAACCAAAGCATCAAAATATTTTTTCTTCCAATAAATACATCTCCTTAATTAGAATTATTCACTTTACTTACCCAAATTACCATATTCAATTTCATAAATTTCAAATAAATTAAGGTATTTCCTCGCCATTGATTTATAGTGAATGACCCCATCGATTGGCTGCAGAGTTGATCAAACGATCAAAACTACATCGCCACTCCTCCAACATTCACCATGGTTCAATGGTTTTATTAAATATTTAAAATAAAATTAATATTCCACCATATTAATTATTTTCAAACTTTATTAATTAAAACTCAATTTACCATGTCTGGCGGTCTCATCACAGCGTTTAGGGAATCCTTATCGATAACGTTGGCCAAACGCATCAACCAGAATTCTTAAAGCACTAAACGAACAATCCAACACAAAAATTCATTTTCTTAAAAAAGAAATACCACATATATAATACTCAAAATATTCTTTGTTTTTCCCAAAAAATCCAATTTCTCTTAGAAACATATTCTCAATTTGAAAGATTTGAAAACACAATTTACAACTTATTCTCAAAATCAAAGACACAAGGAGAACTCATCGAGATATTCCCATAATACTCGATCCTCAAGATTGATGGAATAGATTGGAATGTTCATTATTCTGGACTGTATAATGAACCACTCACAAGACTCACGACAAGTGTGGAATGCGGTAAGAGTAACGCTATCATCCATGACTTGTAGCTCATGAAAAATCGATGTAAGGTCAAGCTAAGGAATGACCTTAGCACCACTCAATAGATTAAAAGAAATCTATGAGATATAAGAGTAATGGAAAAATATCTTCTCGAGTGAGAAGAAGAGCATAAACAACACATCATTACTTCAAGTGAAATAATACCACAAAGTATATCAACAATAGAGTATCCAAGGAGGATATCTCGAAAGGTGTAAGAATTTCAATATCAAATAAATTCAATGAGTTGCCTCATTTTCCTAATGGACATCCTCGTGGGAGGATGATCGAAAGGCTAAGAACCGAGAATAAAGTCAATACAATATTTGATTGCCCAATTGGGTGTCATACCCGAGGTGGACTCGCAGAAATCAACAGAGTCACAATGACAGGAATTCAAGATATATCATCAACATCTCGAAACTCAAGAGTGAATACAGATACTTCAAAATCATCAATAACATTCTGAAGAGCAAGAAACAACAAATCAGCTACCCCCACTCAAATCATTCCAAACTTTAGATAGGAAAAAGCATGCTAATTCACTTGAAAAGATAAGCTATAAGGAAAAATCCCAAAATCCTTAACATCATACCAAATATTGCAGATCCCCTCAATAGCATTCGCAATCCTCAAAGAAATCACGAAAAAAGAACATCAAAGATCATCAACAAACTCCTTCAATACGGATGGGTGTCAAGCACCCGTATTGAAGAGGACTTAAATAAGACAATCATGATTAGGATTACTCCTAAGATAAGATGTCATCGATTAAATTTAGGAACATTACGGAACAAAACATATTCCTAGACATATCCTAAATTATATACTCCAAAAGACACGATAAGGTAAAGGACACGATGATTAAGTGATTCGTAACACTTGTATTATTCTTAGAAGTACCGCAACATGTGTGTCTGTTATGTGTTTATCATACTTTGTTCTGAACTCGGTTCTGATACCAAGCTCTAACGCCCCACCCCGAGACCCACATTAACAAAGAGAATTAGTGGGTAATTCTGTCTTCTAATGTGGAGAATAGGGCTAGTTAGGAGCGACCATTTATAATCTTGTCTTAAACATCCACTGCATACGTCGATAAATGCTTTATATTTTTTTTGTATTTCAAGTGAACCGACATATCCAATAAATGCTTAATACAAAACTATAGGTGGCTAATGGATCTATCAGAACAAAATACAATAACAGAATGCATATCACATCACAAAGCAGTAATCATCATATATATAAATACATATACAAAGATACATCCTAGTATGATACAAACTGATACACGAAAGTGGTACAGAGACCACACTATATACCTCTAATCAAATACATATCAGAGTTAAGCTGAAAGAAATATAAACTACACAAAAGTGCTAAGATGATATCCAAGTAGATGCATCAAAGCTAAGTTCCGTAACTGATAACTAACCTAAAACAACTCGGACTGACCCGAGTACAAAATACACGGGTCAGTCTAGCTAAAACAATAAGTTAATGAGGATAGCGAGAATATGAAGCATAAGACACAAGGTGATAATTCTTATCGAACGTGAAAAGGCAACAGAAAGAATACAACCCATGACTTAAGTGAAATAATATCACTTAAGTATACAAAGACCTCAAAAGAGGTAGATTCAATAATAATACTCAAATAATATAAACATTCGCCTCATATCATCAGCGACATCCCAAAATATCTACATGGTTTCCATGAACTATATCTCCTCAAAAGGAGAAACATCAGTACAAAATCTTGCTAAAATGGCAAAAATAAAACATTTTCAAATCGGATGATCCAAAATTAAAATATAGAAGAATCTTCAAATTCAATTACACCTCATCTCACTGGTATAAATGTATATAAATCTCAATTTCAACTTCCAAAATGGCAAAACCCAGAATATCCTATAAAATCATGAAATCATCCAAACTCATAACTCAAGGAACTCGATAAGAGTTCAAAACATCATAAATGAAATCACCATATATATAACATATCATAAAGCACTAGAATACCGATGTAATAAAACATCTTAAAATGGTGAAATCACAATAAAATAGGAAACTCAGAAAACCCGGATTGCCCAAATCCCCGACTGCAATGCCGAAGCAATGCTGCACGTGCTAAACTCAGATGGCCGAAGCCTCAGACAATGTCGCTAACACCTCCCAAAGCAGTTCGTCCTCATGACAAGGTCGCTGACACATCTCCAAGCTGTTTTGTCAGCCCTAATAAGGTCGCTAACACTTCCCAAAGTAGTTCATCCTCATAACAAGGTCGCTAACACCTTTCAAAGCAGCTCTGTTAGGCAAACATCGTGAATGTGTCACAAACTCACGGATAGAAACCCAAAAAGTGTTAACGTGTGTCCTATACCACACGTTCGCACTTAGCAGTTTACTAGCCACTAGTCGATGCCACACTAGAAAGATCATTAAACTCAGAAAATCATATCCTGCCTCGTCTCATTGGCGAGTGATAAAGAGACACCATACCCGTCTCACCTCATCGACAAGTGTTAAATGGCATCGTAACTTGTCTCATCTCATCGACAAGTTAAAACATCATGATGGTTCCTCATAAACCATAAATCTCAAAATATGAAATCATATACTCAAGACTTGCATTATATCATTGGCAAGTAAATAAAACATCGTGATGGTTCTCATCGACCATACTCCTACAAAGGAGATCTCAAACCATAATACTTGCTAAATATTGTCCATCTTAAATAATTCCAATAAATAGAAATTATAAAACCCAAAATATGCCATAAAATGGCAAAACATCTCAGAATCAATAATCTCAAATAGCTTCGATCATACAAGTCCGGAATTAACCAAAATAGTAAACACACATGTCCCATACCACGTGTTTTACTAAATCGTTTAATTTTCTTTCTCATACATTCGAATAGTGTAAAAGTGTATGTTTTATATTTAAAATAGTTTACTAGAGGAAACCGGCTTTTAAAACTTTTTCCCAAAAAGATTAGCAAAACCAATATTTGAAATTCCTTTACTATAGGAAATAAATAGATTTTATATTAGAAAAATAATTTTAAAATACTATATAATAATTTGAAATTTCCATTCATTTCAAAAATCACTTCAAAAATGGTTTAGTGAAAACTGTGCGCGAAAACAAAGAAAAACCATAAAGATAATTCAAGACTGATAATTTCAATTCAATACGAATTATATTCAAATTTAACCAAAATCAATTCAAATTCCATTTAAATTTGAATTTCAAATTCTTCAAATATAGCTAGCCTATTGATAGGAATTATAACTCTCAAAATATTTCAAAAACAACATTAAAACCGAACGAGAATGAGAGCAAAATTGAGCAAATACAATTCTAAGGTTAATGATTGTTATTGCTATCATTTTGCACTCAGAAGAGCAGCATATAAACATAATTTCGACTAAGCAAACTTCGTAATTTTAGAAAAATCAAAACATAAAAATTGTAATAATGATATAAGCTTTCCATAACATCTAAAATTATTGAATTTGGTTTAGAAACGAAGGAGTTATGGTTAATTCCATTTCAGATTCAAACACAGAGCAAATGTTAGTTTTGCTCCTAGGATTGCAATAGAAACACTCAAATTTTGACTTGGATAACTTTAAAATTATGGAAAACTCAAAACATAAAACTTATAGCATTATGTCCAAGCTTTCCAGAACATCTAAATTTATTAAATTTGGATAAGAAATGAGTAACTTATGGCCAAAACAATTTTCAGGCCTGTGATTGTTGTTGCTGTCGATTTGCTCTTGGGGCAGCAACAAACCAGCACGATTTTGATTAAGTAAACATCAAAATTTTAGAAACCTCAAAACATAAAACTTGAAGCTCTATATTCTAGCTTTCCAGTACATCTAAAATTATTAAATTTGGTTAAGAAACGAGTAACACATGGCCATAACAATTCTCAGGCACGTGATTGTTGTTGCTGTCGATTTGCTCTCGAGATAGAAACAAACACGCACAATTTTGATCAAGTAAACTTCAAAATTTTAGAAAACTTAAAACACAAAACTTGTAGCACTATGTGTATGCTTTCCACAGCATCAAAGAAAATCAAATTCCGATTTAAAACGAAAGAAATGTGCCCAATTTACTGACAATGATTCACAAATGAACATGCAACAACCAAAATTGATATTTCTTACCTTGAAATCTCAATCAAATCTATAAAATGTGAATTTTGATACTCATCTTGCTGTAGAGAAAACATAACTCGAATTTCTGTTGAAATATACAAGCTTTAAGAAGGAAGAAGCTTCAATTAACCTGTATAAACTTGAAATAAGGACAAGCAAGTAGAACAAGTACTGTTAACAGAGAAACACTTTCAAAACTTGATTTTTGATGAATAAATGGTTTTAGATTTTGATTAACTGTTGATTTAGCTCCAATTTTACTTTAAAAACACAAGATTTAAGTTTGATTTGATAATTTTTTGCTATGGTTTACATGAGAAAATGGGTTTCTCACTATCTGAAGCTTTCGGGAATTTTGACAGTAAAGAGAAATAACTGTACGTAGAAGGAAGATGAGATATTCCTCATTTCTTTCTACAGACTAAGTGACTAGATGGACATAAGACTCATTAATAAAAGAAATAGTCTAAATTAATTCATTTTTCACTTAATACACTAGTGAACACTTATATTTTTAAACAAACATCACATGTTTTCACATGGTAAAATTATAAAACCTTGTTTACATGTTAATTAAAGTATTCTGTACTTAATAAAAGGATAAATTTGGTTATAAAAATATTTCTATTATTAAAAACCCTTATTTTTAAATAAATAGCCAATTATACTTATAATTACATAAATCACTATTTTTAACTCCAAAATTACACAAAAATAATCTTCTTGTGTAATAAAATGCAACCAATCATTTTAAACTCAATTTTACGATCAAATCATATTTTTAAATCCAATTTCACCTTTTTATTTAATATATCACTCTTTAAAAATCAAATACTCTTTTTGAAAATAATTAAAAGAAGCAAATCACAATAATTAATAAAATTATTGCACTATCACCAAATAAAAATCATCTTCCACTTATTATTAACTCCAACCACTAAAAAAAAGTTTCAGAACGTTATTTTCTCGTTTTATTCCCAAAATTCATTGTTCATTCCAAATAAACAGTTTAAATTCTCAAAATTATTATTGGTTCTCAATGTTAAATTGTAACTACCGCTATAATTTAATACTTACAGGTAATTACTAAAACCATGGTTGTTACATTATTATTATTATTATTATTATTATTATTATTATTATTATTATTATTTCGGAAAAGTCAAAAGTTGAAACTAAATGAAATCAAACAAAACAAATGAAATAAAAGTTAGAAAAAAATAAAACAAGACAATAAAATAATTGAAACCAAAAATTTGTAAATTTTTTTAAGAAACTTTTTTGTTTTTTATTTTATAAACAAAGAACAAAAGAAAATTTACAAAAGAACTAATGAACAATCAACCCAAACAGTTCCACTCGACCCGTTTTGTCTCCCTTTTTTTAACTGGCCCGGACCAACAAAAACAAATAATCACCCAAACTTATCGTTCCTGAAACACCCAAATCAAATGCAACACAAACGGAGCTACTCGACCGATTTCCTATCGTTTTTGAAAGACATTAAAAATGTTCTTTTTATACCGAAAACATGAAAAACGGCGAAGTAGGCTGGTGATGTGAATTGGGTGAATTATAGATTTCAGGTCAATTGGGGATAGAGATGGTCGTGGTTCGATTGCACGGTCGTTGGTGGAGGGAGGTGAATAGATTGGGGTGCGAAGGTTGCCAGCGGTTCGTTGATTTTGGCGAGGTCGAGAGTGAACGTGCAGTGGCATTGGGCGAGCTGGAGGTTATGCGAAGTAAGGTGTTCGAGGCGATGGTTTCGGCTGGAAATTGATTGGCAATTGGGATTTGTGTAGAAGCAGTGATGTGCATCAGAGGTCAAGAGAATTTGCAGTTTGTAGTGCGACTATGGTTTGCAGAAACTTGTTGCACGTGGTGGAAGATACGGCCGCAGGTATTGTTTTGTGTTGTAGTTGCAAGTATGGTGCTGTCGTTTGTGAACCAAGTGTTGTTATTTTTGAATGGTGGTTGTCAGTGTGAAGTGCTAATGGTTGACTGTTTGTATTTCGGTGGGATGCAGTTGTATGACAGAGGATGATCTGAAGGCGCGAAGTATGTAGTGCACTGATCAGGTTGAAGAGGTGTTTCAGTGTTATGGTTGGTTATATGTGGAGTTGTGGCTAATGAGCAGTGGAGATGGTGAGATGGTGGTATGGTCATGCACTATTGTATGGTTAAAGTAGTGGGGTAGTCGATGACAGTATGTTGATCTGTGTATTTGGTAAGGCAGTAGATTTATGCGACTGGAAGTTGTACAAGGGCAGGGGTTGTGGGTGGATGGAAGTATGGTTTCTGGTTAAATGGTGGTGAATCAGCAGTGTAGTAGCAAGATTTTTGATATGCTGGTGTGTAGTAGCAAATAGCTTGGTGATGAAGTGGCTTCAGGTAGTCAAATGTTTGCGGAGGAGCAAGAAATTGTGAGATGAAGTGATAACTGAAGGTAGAAGTTCAATTGTCAGTGTATTGCTTAAGTCAGTGCAGTGGGGAATAATGATGGAAGAGTTGATGAGGCAGTGCAGTTATGAGGAGTGGCTCGAGTAGAAATGACAGTTGCAAGTTGGTTAATAGTGGAAGACTGTATTTGTTTCAGGCAGTGGTTGGATATTGGGAAGGATGTAGAGAAGTAGAGGCACAGTAGTGGTTGTCGAGTTGGAAGAAGTATATGCACGTTGTTGTCTCTGGTTACCGTGCATTGGTGATTGGTTCAAAATTGTAGTGTGTGCATTCAATCCGATGGTGTGTTGCTGCGGATATGTGGAGTGGTTGATGAGGATGTGGTTGCTGTGGTTAGAATGACTATGGAAGTAAACAGCAAATAATAGAGGAGCAGTATAAATGTAAAACAACGAAAACTTTTTTTTTTATAAAACAGTGAAGAAAATGTCAATGCAAATGCAAATGCAAGGAATAAAATATATCTATTTTTGAAATTGTGTTTATGTGTTTTTTTTATAAATGGAAATGCAAATGACACTAGAAAACAAGCACACAACAAAAATCAAACGACATACACACAACATATATTTTTTTAAATAAAAACAAACACATAAAATAAAACACACAAAAATAAAACAAAAATAATTCGAAGGATAGAAATAAAATCAAAGCAGCTTCTCCACAACGGCGACAAAAACTTGTTTAACGACGAATTTTCTATCGGATTAGAAAATCGCCGATAAATTCAAATTAAAATGACCGCACACGCACAACGTACAAAAGTCCATACGTAGTGAGTATGGGTTGATCCGTAGGGAATTGTTGATTTTAAATCTCCATTCAATCATATTAACCAAAGATTTGATGATGTTAAGCTAAAAATGTAAGAAAACTAACAAAAAAAAAGTGATAAAATATGAGAGTAGAAATACAATTTAGAGATAAATCCACTTTTTGAATCACATAGTTCAACAAAACATGAAATTATGATCTCTTTATTTTGGTCATAAGTGAATTTAAATGATGTGTTTATTAAGTATTGACATGTTTATGCTATTAGGTAGCTCAACATAAACCATCAAACTATAACACAACATTTAAACCACTTTCAATTCTTATGAAATATGAAAACAAAGTTGAAAGAAAAATCTATTTTAAGTGTGGTCTATTAACTATTAATTAGAAATATAGAACATCAAATTTTAATTTCAACAACCACTTCATTACCATCATCATATGTAAATGAAGAGGTAATTATTGTTTATGATTGTTTAAGCATAGTCTATTTGTTATGAGCAACATAGATTATCAAATTTAATGTGAAATAATAAATTACATCAACATTCATTTAAGCACAAAAGAGATCAAAATTAACAAGTTATGTTGAAGCTACATAATTAGAGAGCTTCATTACCCCTAAATTGAAGGGGTTTAGCCTCTCATATTTGTTATCAAATCAACAAATGTAGCTTGCATTGAACAAAAAGAAAGGGGAAAAAAGAGCAAAATGAAAAGAAAAGCCAAGTAGAAAGAAGTAAATACTAATCTATTTGCATGAAAATCAAACTACACTACTAGCATGAAAGAAAATAAACAAGAAAAGAAAAGAGCAATGTATTAAAGTTGCATAGAAAATAAATTCCATGAAGTGAAATGACTAAATAGCCATGAAAAGAAAGAAAAGAGAGTTTTTATTTTGATCTAAACTAAACTAACTAAGAGAGCCTAAAAAAGAAGAGAGGGTTACGTGATACATAAGGGTATTTATACAAGTTTAAAACCCTAATTCGCCTTTTTGGAAACTACCTAAAATACCCTCTTAGGAAGTGTGGTAGTCAAGTTATCACTAACTTCAAATAATCATCCATTAAGTATGCATGAAGATTTAATGGCCTTTTAGCATGTGCATTAGCTCCTAAGTGTACATTAAGGTAGGTGGGTAAGTGGGGTCCTCCGTGATCATCACTTTGAATTATTTCCATCTTCATTTGTTCTCTTCACTCTTGTGCATGCATATATCTTTATGAAACCACTTGTAAAATTCACTAAAATTCCTACAAAACAACATAGAAAATTTCAAGTAAATTTTCACGATTTAATAAATGCACAAAAATGACCATTTTGCCCCTATATGAAGATGAATATGTGACAATTTGAAAATAATTTAAATTTTGGTTTAAACAAGTTAAAATACCCGATATGATCATTTATTTAATTTAAATAAATTAAATATGATGGTAAAAATATGCATATTTATGCGCACATTAAGTAGTTATGCCTTTAAAGCATTGATGTCCAAAGAGCAGAGGAGATTAAAGGTGTGAGCAGACGACCTATGGATGCTAATGTTCATCCATAAGACCATATTTGACTGGGGTGCACCTACAGTGTTCACGACGGGGGTAGATAGCTCTTTGGAGATGCTTGTGTGCTGTCATGAGCTGAGTGAGAGAACGAACAAGTATCTACTTACGTTTGTTGATGGCTTATTCAACCAACTTTATAGCACACGAGGTTCTTTTAGTTGGACCTTGCGGTGAGGTTTTATTGACTAAGAGTATTTTGGGAGAGTGTGCTGATTATAATGTTTCGCATGCTACCTTGATTTTGACTGGTTGGTTATGCTATTCAGGCTAACCAATATGTCGGCATACCTTATACATCTCATGGACTGTGTTTTGAGAGATCTCTTGAGCAGGTTCGTGCTAATTCTTGTTGATGATTCTTTCATCTACCTATGGATGAAAGAGGAGAACAAGACATGATGAGATTTTAGTAGTACACTTTTAGAGGAGGGAAGTGAAATGCTTGAGTCATAATTTTTCAACGTAAGACATCGTTGTAGATCCTGTAGTTACAGCAGTCCGAAATTTGAATAGTCCCAAGATAGCAGCATTGTTGACCTATTTGATGAGAGTGTATCAGACTTTTATTTGAGATGCAAGGTGCAAACATGCGTTAGTGAGTCTGACCGATGGGTTAATAAGTACATCGATGTTACTCATTTCAAGTAGGAATGATGAGACGATAGTACTCATACGCCTGTAGTACTTAACTGAGTGGGATATTAATATCGAAAGTAAGGTCGTCACATCTTAGTCGGAGACTGATGCCGCACGAGAGGAAGTATCCAAATCTTGATTCACAGTTCGACATGATAGATTTCACTTTGGAGATTAAGGGTAATGTATATTAGGAAGGAGTTCGAATTTTTCAGTGATTCCACATCATTGTAGTATCTCTTCTTCGAGAAGGAACTTGGCCTTCACTACTAGAGGTGGTTAGGTTTCTTAGCCTCCTATAATTTTGACATTTCCTATACATCCGTACGGGAAATGTAGTGGTCGATGTTTTGGGTGGAAGACACACCGACCCTACAGTGGGCTTTGCTTGAGCTTATCACTGGTTATGGCTAGTTTGACCATCTGACCTACTTTGAGTAATCCGAATTGGTACCAGTCAGAGGCGTTAGGCTAGACTAGTGGAGATCATGGCTAAATTAGAAGAGGGAGTAGTGTCTATAGAGGTGATGTAGTGCGGACCCAATTGAGATTGTTTGTTCTCGAGTAGTGGGAAAATATATTTATAGACTGCATTGATGGATCGCCGATGATTGAGGATAACATGATGGTATTCGAGTCATGATTGATTGGTTGATGAATAATGCTAAGTTTATATTCCTTAAGTCTAGTAGAATGACATTCATGTTTGTTAAGTTGTATATGGGATGGATAGTGTGATTCTAATATGTGCCAAGAGCATTATAAGTGGCCAAGATCCATTGTTTGATGGTGGGTTTGGGAGAATTTACAAGAGGTGTTTGGATATTTGGCACCAAATCGATTTTATGATATCGAGACTGAACCATGGACTTCGAGACCTTTTAAGCCTATTCATACCGTAGATGAGATACGAATTAGGTTAGAAGGAGGGCGATGGAATGGTGAGGGTTCAATAGAGTGAAAATAAAGATGATAGGATACAGGAGACCGAGAAGAGCACGATGACCGCTTATCCGGAGATCTTCGGGAGGTGTGATTTCATTTTTATTGTCGACTTTCGTGTTAGATATCACATTCGGTGTTTTTAATAGATAATTTAGTATTTCACATGCTAGGATAGACATGGATGATACATTTTGATGATAGATCTTATGTATGCATATTGATTGTATTATTAGCATTTGGGATGATAGTCTATGTTTGTGTGGTTGTTAGGTCAATGGGATAGTTATGGTTTGATATAGCACACTTATTTGAGGTGATTGCTATATATGATCTAGCATATTATGAGATATGAGACGTATACATATCTATGTTGTATTGGGATTTTTTGCACAAAGGAGGTGCTATTGAATTTTGCCATGACATAAACTAAAATTAAAAGAAAAGTCAATGTATACGATATTAGATATTATCGATAGTTGAGGGAGTCAGTAAAATATGATATCTAGTTGGCTTGCCTTTATATTAGTGAATTGGTGCTTTTGTTTTCCTTTGCCCGTTTCTTGGAAATGACTACCTAACTTAGACGTTTGGTTCAACCACATTGATTTTGGATTGGATAATGATTGTACTTAGGGATGAGGATGACAGGTCCAGCTGATTTCGAGTGTATTTCCTTTATTATGATCGCTTTCCATGATCGTTGTTGAGAGTTGATAAGTGACAGTTTTTCTTATATCATTGCTTATGAGTGGGTGTTGGGTTGTATTGCTTTATTCTGGGACTTGGAGGATGAAATCCTTTTAAGGAAGGGAGAATGTAACGATCCATATTTGTTTAACGATATATTTAAATATTGAATCATCAATTAATTGATGGTTCCAAAAATACGATTTTTCACATAAGTTCGAATCATGATGGGAGACCACTTCCGATGGGTTCGTATCAATATCATGAATTTTAATAAGTCTATGCATCGCTATATTTGGGTTTGAACGATTCAATGGTCGAAGCGGTCTCGAAAAACACGAAATTTTCATCCTAAAGCGTAGTCTCAAATAACGATGAAATTTATACCATTTAAGGTGATGCACGCAAACAACTTTCGTGATGATCAGACGCACCATTTGATCGTATAGGCTTAAAAAGCATAATATTTTCATTTGAGAAATTAATAAAAGAAATATAAAATTATTATTATATTGGGCCAATCAAATCCCTTTTCCCAAACTCTCCTTCCCTCATAATTACGCCGTGAATATGCTAGTATATGATTTTTGTTTGATGATAATAAACATATATATATATATATATATATTCATTTAAATATATTTGTTATTGTACTATTTGATTTTCACATAATTAAAGAAATATCTACGGAATAAAATAAATAACAAAGAATTTAAATTCAAACAGATATTTTCCTCAAACGAACATTTTATTACAATTTTTGAATAGTACAAAATTTGAGCACTCACTATATATACATTTGTCAATTACAATACAATTTCAATTACATCTCAAATTTCAATTTACATAACTTTCCTCACTACATATCTGATGCAGCTAAGGCCAAAGAAGAAGTTGTGCAAACTATAATTCCTGAAAACATGAGTTTGTGGTGTAGTGTGATGAGTCATTCACGACTCAGGGAAGGCATGAGTCGTTGCCGAGCTAAGGAAGGAGGGCCACGAGTCAACAAGCTAAGGGGGAAGGTAGTCCGACCTAAGAAAGCATGGTCACGACCTAACAACGGAGTTTTGGGTCGTCTCCGACCTAAGAAAACACAGGAAGAAGCATTCCGACCTAACAAGCTCCGACCTAATGATATTGAACAAGATAACTTCGCCGAGTTCCGATCTAAGCAAGCTGAACTGCCTTCAATTTTAGATCGTAGGGGATTGGGTCGTGTTGTATTTTAGGTCGTTACCGACCTATGGGTTGTGTTGGGTGTTAAATCGTGAATCTTTGAGTCGTTATATGTTAAGTCGGTAACGAGTTAAGTCGTGTACATATGTTGTGTGTTGTATTGCTTAACTCGGTCATGAATGGGAAGTGTTAGGTCGCGTACGACCTATGATGAGTCGGTCGTGTTGAGTCAGGTGAGTTGGTCGTACTTGTTAAGTCGGCCAGGGGTTGAGTCGTTTACATTGGGCTGTATTGTAAAGGGGTTGAGTCGCGTGTGTTAAGTCGGTCACGACTTAAGTTGGGTCGTAGGTCGGCAACGACTTAGGGACTGGGTCGAAAACTCTATAAATAGGGGCGTGTGTTGTACATTTGAGGTGGTTGATTTTTGAATAAAATTCTCTTTTGTTAGCTTTGTGCTTTCATACCAATTGGTAGTTGAGTGTAATCTCCTATCTCCTCTTTCGGTTAATCGAGTGCGCTCGATTCAACGATCGTAGAAGCCGATTCACGGAATCTAGTGCGCTAGATCAACGTGCGAAGAATCGTAGATCTTAGAACACGGTATAGTGCGCTATCAACGTGTTTGAGATAGCTAGAGTTCGGTATCTCTGGATCAACGAACTTGGGCATTTTGGTATCTTCAACTCACCGATTGCTACCTTTCATTGATTGAAGTTTTGTTTGATTAATCCGCTGCGTCATTATTGGTATCAGAGCCATACTTAGCCAATCATAGCTAAGTTGATTCTTGGAGCCAAGTTTTTGAAGTTTTTGAAGTTTTTGAAGTTTGAAGTTGTTCATCGTGTTCATATTGAAGTTGCATCAAGTTTGGAGTGTTTGATCCATTTCATTTTGGATCGAGGAGTTGGAAATTGTTTGGATATATCTTGGGTTTTTGCGCGCCAAGGTTTGAAGTGCTTGAATTTGTAACCGAGACAAGTTGGACCGAGGCAAGTCATAGCCGAGTCAAGGTTGAGCCGTGTTAAACCATTGCCGAGCTAAAGCCTTGCCGAGTTAAGTGTTGAACCGTAACTTGTTGAAACTTTGGAGTTTTGTGTTTGAATTGTAGAAGTTTGTGAAGTTTTCAATCATGCCACCAAGGAGAGCTAATCGTCATCAAAACGTTGAAGCTTTGTATCGTAGAGAAGAAGCCGAGCTTATGGAACAACGTATTAATGAGAAGTTTGATGAAGGCATTGGTAAATTGGAGAAATTGATGAATGATTTGAATCAAAGGAGGAGATCACCAAACTCGAACCATGGAGGAAACCGAGTTTCGCCATCGGTTACGGAAGCGAGGAGGGTATCACCACATTCATGTAGAGATAGAAGAGAAACATCAATTTCATCACGAAGAGATCATCATGACTATGCACATGAAGAGGGAAGAAGTCGACGTGAATTTGAACATGAAGCATATAGAGATGAAGAGAGACATAGTCAAAGAAGCATGCATGAGCGAAGGGATGATAATGGTCGAGATCGATGTAGACGTACTTTTGATTTTGTTGAAGAAGGTGATAGAGCTAGTATTCATTATCGAGATCGAGACCAAGTTCGAAATTCTTATCGGGATGTTGAAGATGATCGTCGATGGGAATCGGGTATGAAAATGGAGATTCCGGAATTTAAAGGCGGGATGGTTGCTGAAGAGTTCTTAGATTGGTTGTCTAATGTGGAGGAAATCTTTGATTTCAAGGAGGTCCCGGAGAATCGAAGGGTGAAGTTAGTTGCTACTAGGTTGAGGGGAAGAGCTTTGGCGTGGTGGCAGCAAACTAAACTTACAAGGGAGAGAATGGGGAAGTCAAAGATAGAATCATGGGATAAGATGAAGAAGTTGATGAGATCTACTTTCTTACCTTATAATTACCAATCACTTATGTACCAAAGGTTGCAGAATCTGAGGCAAGGGACGAAGTCTGTTAGTGATTATGCTGATGAATTTTACCAACTCATTGCCAGGAATGATATTATGGAGACAGAAGAACAGCTAACTGCTAGATTCATTGGGGGATTGAGAATGCAGATCCAGGATATGGTTAATATGTTTGATCCTAGATCAGTTGCAGAGGCACATCAGAAAGCGTTGGCTTGGGAGAAACAAGGAAGACGTGGAGGTGGTGTGTTTACTAATTCCAATAATCAAGCAAGGGGTGTTGGTGGAAGTTCTAATGTTCCTAAACCTGTTTCAAAGCCAGTGGTGAAGGAGGCTGAGAAGGCAAAGGTTAGCAGTGGGTTCAAGTGTTATAATTGTCAGGAGTTGGGTCACAAAAGCAACGAATGTCCAAAGCCGAAGAAGAGAACCATGGTTGCAGAAGTTGAGGAGGATAATGGTGAGGAGGCAGAATGTTCAAATACACCTTATGTTGAGGAGGAAGAAGAATTGTGTGGAGATGAAGGTTGTAATCTTATGATGAGGAGGTCATGTCTTACACCAAAGCAAGAGGAGGATTCTAGTTGGTTGAGAAGTAATATTTTTCAGTCGACATGCACTATTCTGGGAAAAGTTTGCAAGTTCGTTATTGATGCTGGGAGCTGTGATAATATTATTTCTACAGAAGCAGTGAGGAAATTGAACTTGAAGACTGAGAAACATCCTAAACCGTACAAGCTAGCATGGTTAAGGAAGGGTGGTGAAGTGAAGGTGTGTCGAAGGGCTTGTGTTAATTTTTCTATTGGGAAGAAATACAAAGATGAAATTTGGTGTGATGTTGTGGATATGGATGTTTGTCATCTGTTGTTGGGCAGACCGTGGCAATTCGATAGAGCAGTTCAACATGATGGTCGTGCCAATAGTTACAGTTTCATGTTCGAGGGTACGAAAATCACTTTGGTTCCTAAGAAGCAACAGCAGAAGGAGAGCAAGCTAGAAGAGATTGAGGAATTGAAAACTCTGTTGACTTTGAAGGAGTTTGTCAAGGAAGTCGAAGAAGAACCAGAAGTGTTTTTGTTGATTGGGAGAGAGAGTAGTGAAGAAGTTGAAATCCCAGAAGCAGCAAAGCCAATTTTGAAAGAATTTGAAGATGTCTTTCCAGAGGAGTTGCCTAAGAAGTTACCGCCACTTAGAGACATTCAACATCAAATTGATCTTGTTCCGGGAGCAGTGTTACCACATCGACCACATTACCGAATGAGTCCGAAGGAACATGAGGAGTTGCGAAGGCAAGTGGAAGAGTTGTTGGAACAGGGACGTGTTCAGGAAAGCTTGAGTCCTTGTGCCGTGCCAGCATTGTTAGTACCAAAGAAGGACGGGACATGGAGGATGTGCACAGACAGTAGAGCATTGAATAAGATCACTGTTCGTTATAGATTTCCTATGCCAAGGTTGGATGACTTGCTAGATCAGTTGAGTGGGGCAACTATATTCTCGAAGATTGATTTGAAGAGTGGTTATCATCAAATTCGGATCAGACCTGGAGATGAATGGAAGACAGCTTTTAAGACGAGAGAAGGGTTATACGAATGGTTGGTTATGCCATTTGGTTTGTCAAATGCACCTAGTACATTCATGCGGGTGATGAATCAAATCTTTAGACCATTCATTGGGAAGTTCGTCGTGGTTTATTTCGATGATATTCTGATATATAGCAGGAGTATGGAGGAGCATGTTCTACATTTGAGGGAAGTGTTGATTATTCTTCGTGAAGAACAATTTTATGCTGCTACGAAGAAATGTGTGTTCATGACGAGAAGTGTGTTATTTTTGGGATATGTTGTGTCTGAGAAGGGAATCCAAGTGGACCAGAGTAAAGTTGAAGCAGTCAGGAATTGGCCACAGCCAAAAACAATTACGGAAGTGAGGAGTTTTCATGGGTTAGCATCATTCTACCGAAGATTCATACCACACTTCAGTAGCGTGATGGCTCCAGTTACTGATTGCATGAAGGGGAAACAGTTTGTATGGTCAGAAGAAGCGGGAGTTGCTTTTGAGAAGATCAAGGAATTGTTGACGTCTGCACCAATTCTTGTTCTACCTAATTTTCAGTTATTGTTTGAATTGCATACTGATGCTTCGAAGGTTGGTATTGGAGGAGTTCTGAGTCAGAATGGGAAGCCAGTTGCTTATTTCAGCGAAAAGTTATCAGGGGCAAAGATGAGATACAGTACATATGACGTTGAATTCTATGCTGTTGTACAAGCTGTTAAGCATTGGAGACATTATCTATTTCAGAAGGAATTTGTTCTTTATACAGATCATGAAGCATTGAAACATTTACAGGGGCAGGATAAGATTTCAGCGAGACATGCATCTTGGATTGCATATTTACAGCAGTTTACTTTTGTCGTTAAGCACAAATCAGGGGTGACAAATCGAGTAGCTGATGCTTTGAGTAGGAGGAGTCATTTATTAACGACAATGAAGGTTGAAGTGACAGGGTTTGAAATGTTGCCAGAATTGTTTAAAGAAGATCCATACTTTGTGAAATATGTTGAGAAAGTGAAGGATGGGAGTACCGATGAATTTATGTTGGTTGATGGATTTCTGTTTAAGGGGAATCGTTTATGTATACCAGACTGTAGCTTGAGATTGAAAATTGTTAAGGAGTTACACGAGGAAGGACATGTGGGCCGTGATCGTACTTTGCAGTTGATTTCACAGTCTTACTTTTGGCCATCGATGAGAAAAGAGGTTGAAAGATTCGTGGAGAGATGCCATATTTGCCAGGTGTCAAAGGGAACAGCGATGAATGCAGGGTTGTATATGCCGTTGCCTGTACCGTCTAAGCCATGGGTTGATATTAGCATGGATTTCGTTTTGGGTTTGCCTAGAACTCAAAGGGGAAATGATTCGATATTTGTTGTGGTGGACAGATTTTCGAAGATGTCACATTTTGTTGCTTGCAAGAAGACGGCGGATGCAGTTCGAGTAGCACAGTTATTTTTCAAGGAGATCTATCGACTTCATGGATTGCCAGAGTCTATTGTGTCGGATAGAGATACTCGTTTTCTGAGTCACTTTTGGTTGAGTTTGTGGAAGATGGTCGGAACGAAGCTGAATTTTAGTAGTGCTTATCATCCACAAACAGATGGACAGACAGAAGTTATTAACAGGTCATTGGGAAATTTGTTGCGATGTCTTGTACAGGATAATTTGAAAAGTTGGGACATGAAGTTATGCCAAGCTGAATTTGCCCATAATCATGCAGTGAATCGTAGCACGGGATTCAGTCCATTTCAGATTGTTTATTCAAATTTACCCAAGGGACCGTTGGATTTGGCAGTAGTACCACTGTCGAAGGGGACAGTTAAACGAGCTGTTGATTTTGTTGATGAGCTGACCGAATGTCATAAAATCGTTCAGGAACGATTGGAGAAATCGAATGAGAAGTATAAGAAGTCTACAGATTTGAAGAGACGAAATATTGAATTTAACGAAGGTGATTTAGTTTATGCTGTATTAACGAAGAATCGTTTTTCGGTAGGTGCTTATAATAAGTTGAAAGCCAGGAAAATTGGTCCTGTCGAAATTGTGAAACGAATTAATAACAATGCTTATAAGTTGAAGCTGCCGGAGGATATTTACACTTCTGATGTATTCAATATTAAGCATCTTGTGCCATATTATGGAGATGAACATTTTGATGAGAAAGAATTTGCAAATTCGAGGACGAATTTTTCTCAACCAGGGGAGGATGATGCAGCTAAGGCCAAAGAAGAAGTTGTGCAAACTATAATTCCTGAAAACATGAGTTTGTGGTGTAGTGTGATGAGTCATTCACGACTCAGGGAAGGCATGAGTCGTTGCCGAGCTAAGGAAGGAGGGCCACGAGTCAACAAGCCAATGGGGAAGGTAGTCCGACCTAAGAAAGCATGGTCACGACCTAACAACGGAGTTTTGGGTCGTCTCCGACCTAAGAAAACACAGGAAGAAGCATTCCGACCTAACAAGCTCCGACCTAATGATATTGAACAAGATAACTTCGCCGAGTTCCGATCTAAGCAAGCTGAACCGCCTTCAATTTTAGGTCGTAGGGGATTGGGTCGTGTTGTATTTTAGGTCGTTACCGACCTATGGGTTGTGTTGGGTGTTAAATCGTGAATCTTTGAGTCGTTATATGTTAAGTCGGTAACGAGTTAAGTCGTGTACATATGTTGTGTGTTGTATTGCTTAACTCGGTCATGAATGGGAAGTGTTAGGTCGCGTACGACCTATGATGAGTCGATCGTGTTGAGTCAGGTGAGTTGGTCGTACTTGTTAAGTCGGCCAGGGGTTGAGTCGTTTACATTGGGCTGTATTGTAAAGGGGTTGAGTCGCGTGTGTTAAGTCGGTCACGACTTAAGTTGGGTCGTAGGTCGGCAACGACTTAGGGACTGGGTCGAAAACTCTATAAATAGGGGCGTGTGTTGTACATTTGAGGTGGTTGATTTTTGAATAAAATTCTCTTTTGTTAGCTTTGTGCTTTCATACCAATTGGTAGTTGAGTGTAATCTCCTATCTCCTCTTTCGGTTAATCGAGTGCGCTCGATTCAACGATCGTAGAAGCCGATTCACGGAATCTAGTGCGCTAGATCAACGTGCGAAGAATCGTAGATCTTAGAACACGGTATAGTGCGCTATCAACGTGTTTGAGATAGCTAGAGTTCGGTATCTCTGGATCAACGAACTTGGGCATTTTGGTATCTTCAACTCACCGATTGCTACCTTTCATTGATTGAAGTTTTGTTTGATTAATCCGCTGCGTCAATATCACTCGTTCACTCATATTTTTTCTTCAGCTGTATTCCAATTTACATCCAGCATCTGAATTATCTGCAGAATAAACATTAACGCAGTAAAATTGAAAAAGAAATATCTTTGTAGTGTAAAATAATATTATTTTGAAATATTATTTGCCTCGGTTATTTGGGTTGTTCGTCATCATTTTCATTTGAATCCTTTCATACACGAAAAACCTATGACATAGACAGTGTATCATTGTACATGCCACAAGGCCGTGCATACAGATATACACTTGATAAAACTGCAGGGATAGGTGAGCACAAGGTCAAAACCGAGTCAAAGCTAGGATCAATTCAAGTGCAATACAAATAAAGTCACGACATGAGCATAGGGTCAAACCCGAGCCAAAGCTAGTTTCAACTCAGGTGCAATACAAATATATTAGTATAAGAATCCAAAAACCAATATAAAACAAGCCTCGATCAAAAATTCAATGTGTGCACACGAAAAATACTCAACCATTCAAACTTAAGGCAAGTGCAGACCTAAACTTCAACTTGTTCTAAGTGGTGCCCCAAACAGTTTCACTGTTCAGGCTAGTGGTATAGTACAAAGGCAAAGACCACATAAACATATATGCACATATATATGTATACACATATATGAGTTAAAAGAATACAAAAACACTAGACATTCAGGTCATCAGTCACATAATTAAGACATGAACATAAGTGATGCACCAATGAAAAAAGAACAAACTCGACAGTAGAGTCAAAGCAATATGAGAATTCAAGTGAAGACTAGAGAATACAAGATTACAGTGAATCGGATTGCAAATATACAAGAATCACGTCTAAAATAATATTCTAAAATACAGTGAACTAATGAATGCAATTGAATACAAGTGAAGCCTCAACAGTCAATGGTTCAAATGTCAAACAACAAAGACTGGAAGAAACTGCAACAAGCCTGAACAGTCAAAGTGCACACATATATGGTGGACAGAACACAATACAACTCAATGCAAGACAAATTCCAAAATCAAGATGAAGTTCAAGTGAAATTTTTAATGCACATGTCAACAGTGGTAACTTTAAGCAAACAACATGGTGAAACAAACAAACATACACACACATGCATACACACATGTATATATATACACTATGCATATGAATCAAGTGCACAACACCGGCAATAAATCAAATATCAAATAGCCAAAGTCAAAAATTCGATACGTTGCCAGCAAAGAATGAAATCACAGATGACAGCAGAGAGTCAAAACATCATAATTTCAAATAACCAAAGTAAAATTGAACAAGTCGAAATGAAGTTCTCATCTTAAAATATTATCAAAATTGTAATTACCAAAGTCAGAGCCGTGGTGGCCAAGGTAGAATTGAACAAGTCAAAATCAAAGCCGTGGTAATCAAGCCTAGCACATCATAAAATATTCGAATTGAATTAGTCTAAAGAATTCACAAGCATTCAAGCATAATCGTACGGCCGAGTTAAATTAACAAACTAATTTAAATAAATATATTCAAACAAAAATTTAGGGAATTAAACCCTATGAAAGCCATTAACATCATCGGCTTTCAATATTATCGAGTTCAAACATATCAACGAGAATAGAAAAAGGAAATCACATATCAAATCAATTTGAACTTGCCAATTTGAAGCAGCTGAAAGCAAATCGAAGATAGGAGACGATTGACAGAGAAAAGCGAAGAAAATCACTTCAATCACTCGAAAAAAACGACCGCATCAATTTTCCAAATCCCTAATTTTTCAAAAAGAAATAGGAATGAACGTTCTCGAGCAAAGAAAAGAAGCCGACATCATTTTCAAAAAGGAAAGGATACAAGCCAAAATAAAGAAAAGGGAGATATTTGTTGGGTCGGTTCCTTTATAATTATTATTTGAGATTAAGTTTATAAATAGGGTTTTGTAATTTGTTTTTAATTTACATTTTCTTTTAAACTTTCGTAAAATTCTAGTCGTATGACCAGGGGACGAACTATGGTGATGTAGTTAGAGATTCGCAACTCAGTAGCTGAGTTGTGGCAGGGTTTTGAGCGTAGAGTTAAGTTAATCGGTAGCGGGTGTCGCAAGTTTACGTGTGTAAACATCTGACTACTTAATTTCTAGTAGAAACCTCAGGGGCAGCATGTAGGCAGGGTTTTGCCAATGCTGGGTAAATCTGTGTTGTTCAATTTCTGCTTTTATTATTCTGCTATTATCTATGTTGCAATTATTTTATATATTTGTGCATTAAATTTTTATGATTATTAGTATCATCCTATTCAACCCCCCTCTAGGGTGAAATCGATCCTACAAGTGGTACCAGAGCTAGGAACCAAAGCAAATTTTCATTTTAAAATTTTGATTTTTCGAAAAACAAATTTATGTTTTAATTTTTTTTTAAATGGTGTCTTTTAATAATGCTTTTGGTGAGGGTAAGTCTGTAGTTAAACCAGCAATGTTCAATGGTGAATATGCTTATTGGAAAAATAGAGTGAAAATTTTTCTGAAAACCATTGTTGCTTGGAATATTGTTGAGACAGGTTGTAGGACCCCAACTATAATGGTAGATAATCAGGAAATAGATAAACCTATGGATCGATAGATGGATCTAGAAAATAAACTAAAAAATTCTAATGCTAAAGCTATGAATTCTATTATTTGTTCATTGGATCAAATTGAATTTAATCGTGTCTCACATTGTCTAATTGCGTAGAAAATCTGTCACACACTTGAAGTGAATCACGAAGGAACATCTAAAGTCAAGGAATCTTCCCTTTCCATACTTAGTAGCAAATACGAGAACTTCACAATGGCCAAGGATGAGAATGTCAAACAGATGTATGGACGACTTTCCAATCTCGTACATAAATCAAAAGCTCTCAGAAATCATACACAGAGTTGGAAATAACCCATAAAATCCTCAGAGTCCTTCCACAAAATTTCGAAGCTAAAGTCACTACTATTCAAGAATCAAAAGATTTGAAACAGACTAAAGTCGAAGAACTTATTGGAAATCTCACCACCTATGAGCTAGAAATGAAATTCAAGGAAGAACGATAAGGAGGTGATACTCGAAAGAAATCAATCGCTCTTAAAGGAACAACAGAAAGTGATGATGACGATGGAGCAGCTGAGCTGGCACTACTAATAAAGAGATTCAAAAAGTGGAACCACAAGTATGGAAATCCAGCTCTAAATCAACAATTAGAAAGCAGAATAGTCAAAGTACTAGACAACTCAGAAGAGCAGGAGATCATTTGTCACAAATGCAGTAAATCCGGTCATATCAAGCCCAATTGTCCACATAATCGAGTCAGCCAAGCAAGGAAACCAAAAGGAGAAGTTTTGCAGCCACTTGGGATGAAACTGATGAAGATGATAAAAGTACTGGCAGTAAGAGTGAAAAAGCAGAACCGTGTCTTCATGGAAATATAATTAACGGTGATGATAACGAGCCATGCGAGGTATCAAAACTTACTCATTCGGAATTACTTACATATTTTCACGAAATGGCTGTTTTGAAAGATGTAGGACGAAATACGCTAAAATTGAATCATAAAGAGACACTTTGATAATTTAAATAAATAACCCGACCAATTAGTCAAAATCTATTGAAATAAAAGCCCTAAGCATGACAAATGTCCATCATTCGAAGAAGAAATTAAAAAATCTGAAATTAAAATTAAATCACTTGAAAATGAGATTCTCAATTTGAAAGAAAATGAAAATACTATGAGAGAAAATTCTATTAAAAAGTGCACACAATTATTGAATGAAAACGAATCTCTTAAAACACAAGTCCAACAATTATCTACAATTTTAGAAAAATTTTCCAAAGGAGAAAGATCGTTAAATATGCTATTAGAAAAACAAACTGTTAATAGAATTAGACAAAGACTTGGATATAATCAATATGAACACGATAGAAATGAAATTAATCAAATCAATTCAAAGTGCAAGATATGTGGAAAAACTAAACATGATCACAATATTTGCTGGTATAGACCCAAAAATGTTAAAACCATACCAATTTGGGTTCTAAAAGACACAAATATAAAATCCCTTAAAGTCAAAAAAATATGGGTGCCAAAAAGAACAAATATAAATAATCTTGGGTCTAACAAATATATTCCACTAACAACCATGGACCTATAAAAAAAAATAGGTCACAAAAATCTTTTCTCGTTTAGGTCTGGTGATGGCTAAGGAACAACAACAGTGTTATCTGGATTCTTGCTGTTCTAGGCACACCACGGGCGACAAAAGTTCCTTGGCCTAGTATAAAGGTGGCAGAATTACAATGGGTAACAATGAAAAATTATCGTGAAGGCAAACTAGGTAACGGTATATTTATCTTGAACAATTTATTAAATGTGAATATCTGCACCATAATCTGATTTAATGCAGCCAGTTATGTGATAAAGAAATAAACGTTGATTTTGACTTATTCAAAATTATTGGCCAATTATATTTTTATGCCGAGAACACTATAAGTACCTCAATAGTCTTTGAAATAGTTCATATATATTTGTTTACACTAATGATGGTGTTGTATTGATTTTTTATTAATCTAGTTACATGTGGATATATTTGTTTATCTTACTGATTCTAGACCTGTCATTATGTTCATTGTTTGTTTATTTGCACAGTTTCAAGCCAAATTCAAAAGAATTTCATTTAAAAGTTGTAAAAAGATTTTAAGGTATTTGTTGCAACTTGACAGTCTGGTCTATAAACGTCTAACTAATGATAATCTTGAGTCAATGGGAAATTCAGATGCAGATTACATTGGTAATCTAGCTGATAAAAAAATTACCAATGGAACATGTTTTAAGTTGAGACTTTCATTAGTTGCATCACATTTTCAAAGAAAATATCTACATATTTTTCATTCGAACTAATTTTCAAATAGAAGACATTTTCTTTTATAAAACCTCTTCCAGAAAATTGTTCTTGTTGACCTTGTTTCATATTAGTCATTTTATAAAATTTGATTTTATAATTATTTTTGGATTCGATCTTAAATGACTATATTAACTAATCTGGCTCCCTTCGGTTTATCGAAAAGATAAATAGTGGTTGAAAAAGTGATGAGTTTTGATATTAGTTATATATTATGACTTGAGATAGTATATTTAGTAAATTTCTTCAAAAATTTAAATAAGAGTTATAAAAACTTTTTGTTGGTAAAAATTCCATGACCTTCTCTACTTCTATCATATTTCTAATGACCATCACTCATCAAAATCCAATATAGTATGTCAAGCTGTGGTATTTTAAATAGGAAATTATTCATTTTTTATTTTTATTTTTTTAATAAAAACATCCAAAGTATTCACTCTCATTTAAAAGTCCTCACGGTTATGCATGGGTGAATTACTTAGAATATTTGTATATATGCTTTTATGCTCATTTAAAAGTCCTCAACATTATGCATGTATGGAATACATATCAAAATTGAGTATCAAATTGATAAGTAGATTCTAATCTCCTTTCAAAGTCCTCACGGTTATGTGTGGTTAGAATATGCTTGAAATATATTTTTTATAAAAATTGGGAATACTACTAATCTCTTTTACAAGTCCTAAAGGTTATGCATGGTTAGTAGATATTCAAATTTTCGATATAAGCATACCACAAATAGACGCAGCTATATTGTTTTACATCATCCCTATCATTCTAAAGTGGAACATGCGCATAACGGAGTATTTATGATTTTTGTTTGATTTTTTTATTGAAATTTAATATTTATACTCGATTGGGTATTAATGTTGTATTAATGTCTATCACTTTATCTCTATTTTTCTAACACTATTACTCTTTTGCTGATAACAAAGGGGGGGGGGGGAGAAAAGTTAAGATTTTGGCAAATAAAGGTCAAATATTTTATTTTGTATTTTCTATTTGCATCCAGGTTCATTTGCATATTTTTATTTATTTTCTTGCATATATGAAGGGGAAGCTTTGTGTAGAGAGGGAGCATTCAAATAGGGAGAGCAAATTGAATAATCAAATACATTTAATAAATTCAAAATCTTAAATATATGTTTGTTATCATAAAAAGAGGGAGATTGTTGAATATGGTAGTATATGATTTTTGTTTGATGATAGTAAACATATATATATATATATATATATATATATATATGTTCATTTAAATGTATTTATTATTGTACTATTTGATTTTCATATAATTAAATAAATATTTGCTGAATAAAATAAATAACATAGAATTTAAATTCAAACAGATATTTCATTCAAACAAATATTTTATTACAATTTTTGAATAGTATAAAATTTGAGCTCTCACTATATATATGTTTGCCAATTATAATACAATTTCGATTAACTAGTGAACAAATCTCCTCTTCGGCTTTAACTAGTGAACGAATCTCGCTTTTCCTAGAGGAATATGCTTTATACAGAAATTCTTCCTGATACATGTGTGTGTTTTGGAAACACTAATTTTGACTACACAGTACAAATCTTCCTATAATCTCCTTTGAGTAATACATGTACGTGAAGCTTTGCTTTTAGGAAGTGATAAAGACTGGTACATTATTTGCTTTAAGAAATCAGAATATGCAAAGAATATAGATATGAGATTCAGAAAATTCAAATGGTTTGTTTCTTAGAATCTTTACATATTTATAGATGTTGAAGAGTTTTCCTAAAGAGTAGCATCCATTAGTGTTTTCTATTTCTGTCTAGATGTAGTAATTATCGAGGAGAAAGAGATGTGGTGAAGAGTTACAGAAGCAACCATTAGAATAAAGCAGGTGTATGTTCATTGTTTATGACTGTTACCTAGCACAGACGTTTGTCCATAACATTCAAACGTCTATGTGTGTATATATTTTAACAGAGGCCAGTGTCGGACGTCTAAATGTATTGACAGACGTCTAATATTTATTAATTGTTTAACATTAGAGACTACAGTCAGACGTCTGATATATAATGACAAATGTATGACATATGTTATCTTCTATAGTATAGTCTGTTTGAGATATGAAGAGTTAAATAGTTTTTCATACAATGTTTGTGTTGAAAACTACTAAAGTTGATTTTACAAGCTATATATCTATGACAATAACACACTATATTAGCTTTTCTAATTACGATGATTCTTCTCCTTTGCTGGTCGTCTTCAAGTTGAATTCTGAAAGCTTTTACCTATAAGTAGATGGAATATATTGTATGTGTATGATTATATAGTTATTGTCACCGAAATCGTAGAATAGAGGTTCTAACATTCTTCCCCTTTTTGATGATGACAACTATACAATCATTTTATCGAATAAACATATAACTCCCCCTGAATGTGATTCTTTCCCCTATATACATGTAGTACGATATTTCTCATCCTTTGGCATCATCAAAATTAAGGAAAGAACGAAATATAAATAATATAAAGAACATAAGTTCATATACAATTACAAATAAGTTTTAATAGTCATACAGGCACATTGTTTGGCATAAATCAAAACAAGGAAACATAAATAATACCGGATTTTTAAATACATGAAAAGCTTACTGATAGTGATAGTAACCTCAGAAGTTAGATGTGTCTTCATCATATGCACCTTGTTGCCATTGTGACTGGTCATTATACTCCTCATCCTTCTGAGTAGAGAGACCCTAGAATGACGTGTAGTAACTATACTCTCGGGGGTCTTGTGGAACTTGAGGATCTTCTGAAGGAAATGATATACCTTCAATCCGTTTGGTATCAAGACAAATTGGTGCTTTGCCATGATGAGAATGTTAGGGTGGTTCTTGTGAAGGTCCCGTGTGAAACACTGGTGGTGGTGGTGGTGGTGTAAGGGATGGAGAAGATGAAGAGCGAGACGATGCACGACCGCGAACCTTTCTTAGAACTTTTCACAAAATTGAAATGACTTTTTCTGAAGTCTTTTCTACTTTGGTCATGTGAGTATAAAAAGTTCATTTTAAATGTGACATCTTTTTATCTAACACCTATTGGTTTAAGGAGAGGAGACGTTGATTTTGATGTGCAACATCTCGATAGTTCTCTCCTGGCCTCGCTGCATTTTTAGCTTCTTATATTTCCAAATAAGAGTAATACTCTATAGATGCTGAAGTTCTGGCAGGTTGGAAAGGTCGAGTATTGGAAAAGGGAACCATGTTTGGCGATGTTTCTGGGAGATGCATCAAGGAGGGAAATCTAATGCCACTATCTTTTATGGAGATTTCTTCATATTGGGAGAGATATGAAGGAATTCCCAATGACGTAGAATCCTCATTATGTAGGGAGCTTAAGAAATGCTATGATCGGTAGGTGTCCAAAAGCTTTTCATTTGGTCAAAAATATTTTGTGCACAATTACTTTAATTTGACCAAAAATAACACATAAAGCTTTATGATCGTCTTCGTAGACTTGTTCGTGACACGCTAACCTAGAGATGACCATGTTTATGAGCACTCGGTTAAGAACTCGAGCTCGAGGACAAAAACTAGACATTTTTAATTTCTGCATGTCATCTTCCAAGATAAGATGAGTAATAGCATCTCTGGTGCATAGTGTGTATCGGAACTTCCTGTAATCGAAGCCCCTCATAAGAACAATCAAGGATTTTGCCCAAGTATTTCAACATTAAATTTTATCTTGACCATAGACACTGGTCCAAATCCAGTTATCCTCGTATTAAGGATTCCAAAGGCTTAAGGAACAAAGATTAATCAGAAAGAGAAATACCGCAAGCTGATCAATCTTCGCAGCATTGTCGTCGTAGTTGACAAGGTGTTAGAGCTGCGCATCCTCAAGTAGATCCATTGTATCTGAGTGGATGAAGAGGCGAATATGATAGAATGGACAGCTATGGAAATGTTTCTTCTCCAATTCTTGCAACTTTTTTTTGCCATTTTCCTTTTCCACAATCCACTCTTCTATGTGATGGTTGGTGATGAACTGTTGAGAAAAGGGTTGTGAACTTTAGCCTGCAGAGGCTTTTCAAAGTTTATGAACTGGAGTTTTAGCCCTAGGAGCCATTGATTTAGGGAATTTGAAAAGGAAATAAAATTGAGAATTAGGGTTTTTGAGGGTTGGTAGATAGGGAATAGTGAAAAAATTATGAAGGGTTAAAAGATAATATATAGAGAGATGAAAAGGTGAGGAATCAGTTGAATTCAGACGTCTATTATTGGGAGATCAAACTTCTAAGCATGGACGATTTTACAGACAGAATGGTTATACAAATGTCTGAGAAGAAATTCAGATGTCTATCTTTGAAAAACATACTTTTCCAGAGAGTTCCGATAGAGGTCTGATTATTTCCTCAAACGTCTGTGCTGAAGCCGTATGATTTTTTTGTTTGACAGAGACATTTCACAGATATCTGATATTTTCTTCAGACGTTTGTGTTGAAGAACAAATTTTTTCTCTTGTTTTTTAGACAACTAAAGTTATGTTAGACATCTGAGCTGTAAAAAATATATTCACGAGCAATCTTTCAGACATCTGTCTCTTTTTATCAGACGCCCATTTGTACATAATTTTTCTTTTTGCCTCTGTGTACGTTGCTTACATAAATGTTTTTATTGACAATGAAGGAATTAAAAATAATTGTAAATAAACATATTTATTTAATATTATATTAACCATCCGCTATTTATGGAAATACTTCTTCAGTTGTCAATCAGCAAATTGAGAGAATGATAGTTTTGTTTCTCCTATGAATTCAGTTCGACCTTGGTGTGCTTGGTTGGCGGCTTAAGTGGAGACCAGTAAGAACGAGTAGGACTATGTTCTATGTTTGATGTCCCTTCTCCCCATAACTTTCATGGAGTGATCTTGTGTGTTCTTGAAGGAGTTTCTCATGCACGTGGAGACCACATATGTAAGCAGTATTTCGCCAGTGAATGACCATATATGGCGAGGTAACATTTTCAAGAAAGTTTAGATGAGCTCCTTTACAGAATTATTCATAATAAATCTCTCTTTGAACCCCTATCATTTCTTGTTGATAATGATGAATATCGTCAACTTTGTCGGAGAGAGCCTGATTGTAGGTCGATTCCATGTTTAGCTTTCTTACCTTTTGGGGAGAAGCCAGTATGGCAAGTCGGTCAAGGGATGATGTTTAGAGATGGAGATGATGTTTGAGTGGCTTTTGCTGGAGAGATGTAGGTACCGCTGGAAGATAGGGAGGCGTAGTCAATAGCGGAGTAGGTGGAATCGTGATCCGAAGACATTTTTGATATGTTTTTTTGGAAGTCTGATGCTTTGTTTAATTATGAAAAGTTTGTATATAATATTTGTGATTAGGTACAATATATACTCAATTTATATGCTATGTTAAGAAAACAAAATTATGGTTGTTAATTGTCAGAGAATGTCGACCACAAGTGAAAGAATAAGAGGTTAGTAAGTATTAGTAAATTTCAGCCAGAAGAATGTACAAATGTTTTTTTAAAAGATATGGCTACTAGAAGAAAATTATATTGTACTGCAAATCGTGTAATGATATATTACCAAATTCATGGCTTAACTTAATAAAAGTTTGTTCACTTGGAAGTTTTGTAAAAATATCGGCATTTTTTTCTGTATTTAAGAATTCTATTTTTTTTTTTTAACATTATCTCTTAAAAAGTGGTGACCAATATCTATATATTCTGTTCGAGAATGTTTTATTGGATTTTTAGATAGGTTTATAGCACTAGTGTTATTACAATATATTGGAGATTTGTTTATAATCTTTCCAAAGTCTTTAAGTGTTTGTTGCATGTATATTACTTGTGTGCAAGCTAAGGTGGCAGCAATATATTCTACTTCACAGGTTGAAAGTGATACACAATTCTGTTTTTTACTAAACCAAGATTGTAAAGATTGACCGATAAATGATAGGTGCCACTTGTACTTTTCCTATCGGTTTTGCAACCTCCAAAATCCGCATCGATATAGGATACAAGTTTAATAGAGCTATCTTTAGGATAGAAAAGACCATAATCCTTTGTGTTGTTTAAGTATTGTAAAATAGGTTCGACTGCTCGATATTGTGAATTTTTTGGTTGTGCTTGAAATCTTGCACACAAACACACACTCATCATGATACGGTCTACTAGCCATTACGTATAATAAAGATCCTATTATACTTTAATATAATTTTTGATCAAAATCCTTTTCTTTTTCATCTTTATCTAAATGGGTACTTGTGCTCGTGGGCGTTAGCTTACCCGATGTTTTCTCCATTCCAAAATGTTTTAACAAATTGTGACAATATTTTTTATTTATTTATAAAAATACAATTTTCTAACTATTTAATTTGTAATCCTAAGAAAAAATTTAATCTTCCCATATGAGATATTTCAAATTCATTTTTCATGATATCTGCAAACTCTTACATGGATTTTCATTAATTGATCCAAATATTATGCCATCTACGTATATTTGAACAACTAAAATATCATATAATTTCTTTTTATAAATAAGGTTTTATCTATTTTTCCAACTTGACAACTAAAATTTATCAAACGAGTTTCTAGTCTATCATACCAAGCATGAGGTGCTTATTTTAAACCATACAAAGCTTTCTTTAGTTTATGTACATGTTCAGGAAATTTGTCATGTATGAACAACGACGGTTACTCAACATAAAACTGTTCTTTTATAAAACCATTTAAAAAGTCAATTTTTACGTCCATTTGAAATTTTTTAAAGTTATGATTACATGCGAAAGCAAGTAACGTTTGGATGTGTTTTAGACGTGCGATTGGAGTAAACGTTTCTTTATAGTCAACACCTTCCTCTTGATTATATCCTTGTGCTAAAAATTTGCTTTGTTACTAACAATGTTCCCATTTTCGTTAGTTTTATATTTCCTATTTCATGTAATAATGAATCTTTTTGAATAGATAGATTCTTATATTTCTCTTGTGTAGTTTCTAATTCTTCTTTTAAAACGGTTTTATCATCTTTTAATAATCCTATTTCAAGTTCTATTCGATTAATTTTAGCAACATGTTCTTTATTTATCTTTTTAGTTTCTCTGTATTGTCATGTAATTCCATGCTGAGTTCTAAAATTTCATTATAAGTAAGATCAGGACATACCACCTCAGTGTCTGCCATGAAGCATACATTTGCTTACTCAGAATCACTATTGATGTCATTGTTGATGATGAAGACAAATCTGAGTCATCTCAAGTTACTTGAAAAGATCATTTTCTTTTCTTGAAATTCTCGAACTTCCTTTTCTTTTTTTCATTGTTGAGTTTTGGGCATTGTTTCTTTATGCATCTGAACTTGTCACACCCAAAAAATCCGATTAAAATTTGGTTAGATGAATTTGAATTTCCTCCATTTTGGGATCTCATCATATTTTTGAATTTCTTGAACTTGTTGTAATTTTTGCAATAAATACTATCTTATCTTCATCTAAGTTTTAATTATTATTAGTGGCTTGAAAGGCTATATTTTTCTTTTCATTGTTGTGTTCTTTTCTTCCCTGCAAATTTGCTTCATATGACATCAAATTTCCTATTAATTCTTCAACTTTTAGTTCAGATAGATCATTGGCCTCTTATATAGTCAACACTTTTCATTCCAATTCATTAATTTAAGGAATTTAGAATATATGCAACTAAATCAAAATCTATAAATTTGACTCCAAGTGCCATGAGATCATGTTGGATTGTTTGAAATCTAGCATACATATCACCAACAGATTCATTTTCTTTCATTTTAAATGAGGAAAACTGATTTTGTAAAATGGAAAGTTTTGTTTGTTTAACCTTTTTAGTGACTTCATCAGTGATTTGTAGTGTAAGCCATATGCCATATGTAGTAGTGCACAACATGACATGTGAAAATTCATTTTTGTCAAGTGAACAGAATAACACAACATGACTTTAGCATTGTTTGTTCCTGTGTTTTTTTGAGCATCTGTCCATGTGATTATATCTATTTCTGGTGCTACATATCTAACTTGTGTTGCTTGCCAAATTTCTAGGCTATTTGCTTCCATAAAAATATGCATATGTGTAGACCGGTAAGCTTAATTAGATCCAGTGAATAGTGGAGGACGTGTAGTTGATTGTCCTTCTTGAAATGTACTTTCCATATTAAATATGTTTCAATTACGTGTTACTGTGAATTGAGGTAACCATGCTCTGATACCAAATGAAAGAGTGTATGGATCCTGTATTTATATCTAATATGCAAGTACAAGAAAAAGCTAACTTATAACTAATAGAGTAAAGTAAATAACAGTAAAGAAACAATCACATCAGAGTTTTTACACTGGTTCAGACCTCCCGTCCTACATCCAGTCCTGAAGCTTCTCTTCGTCTTTAACCAGTAAACAACCCTCGCTTTACTTGGAGGAATAGGCTTGATACAGAAATTCTTTCTAAGATAAGTATATGTTTTGGAAAACACTGATTTTGATTGTACAGTACAAATCTTCCTATACTCTCCTTTGAGTAGTATGTGTACGTGAAGCTTTTCTTTTAGGAAGTGATAAAGACCGATATATTGTTTGCTTTTAGAAATCAGAATATGCAAAGAATTTAGAAATGAGATTAAATAAAATTCAAGTAGTTTGTTTCTTAGAATCTTTACATATTCATAAATGTTGAAGAGTTTTCGTGAATAGTAGAATCCGTTAGTGTTTTCTATTTCAGTCTAAAGGTTGCAATTATCGAGGAGGAAGAGATGCGGTGAAGAGTCATGGAAGCAACCGTTAGAATGAAGCAGGTGACTTTTCATTGTTTATGGCCGTTACCCAGCACAGACATCTGTCCATAACATTCAAACGTCTATGTATATTTTTTTTTTAACAGAGGCCAGAATTAGACGTCTGAATGAATTGACAGACATTTGATATTTATTAGTTGTTTAAAATCAGAGAATATAGCCAGACGTTTGATATATAATGGCGAATGTTTGACATATGTTATTTTCTATAATTTAGTCTGCTTGAGATATGAAGAGTTAAAAAGTTTTGTCGTGCAATGTTTGTGTTGAAAACTACTAAAGGAGATTTACAAGCTATATATCTATGACAATAAAAAACTATTTGAGCTTTTCTAATACCGATTATTCTTCTCCATTGCTGGTCGTCTTCAAGTTGAATTTTGAAAGCTTTTACCTGCTAGTAGATGGAATATAGTGTATGTGTATGATTGTATAGTTATTGTCATCGAAATCATAGAATAGAGGTTCTAACACTGGAGACCCCGATAATTTACTGGTTATGGAGTACCCTTTATGACATTTATAGAGTAGCATGTCATCAATGTTATGTGCTAACTCTTTGGCTGTAGAGGCACGTCAGCTATGATTAGTATATTCTCCGTTCCATATCCTATATCGACTTTTACAATATTTTGAGATTATTTATCGCTCACACCAGACTATTTTTCTGACTCGAGGTTTGTGCTTTGCTTCTTATTATCTCGTATGGTCTTAAATGAGTAGACTAGATGACAAGTAAATAACACTTGGGCTATGTGGATAGATTAGTAGTAGGCGACGCTTGCTCATACTTATATTTCTAAGCTTATTATTGTTTATTCCACTACATGACATTGTGGAGCCTTGACAGTGTTGACTCATTATTATTAGAGACAGTTTGTTAATTGAGATTATTTATCACTTATATAAACTCTATTATATGATGTATAACTTTATGTATCTGTACTTTGATATTTGGACCACTTAGTTATTCCTATCTCAACTGTTTTATATCTATGTTGGATATTATGTTTTATCTTATTCTATGTGAGATTTACGACCTCTTATGTGATTATGTGATGTTTTATTCCTTACTCTTTTCTTCTATTCTCTTCTCCACTTTTCTATTCCTCATTTTTATTTCTATTTCTTTCCTTTGATAACCCGTCTACACTGTAGGTGTAGCGCGATCATCATAAGGAATAACCAAAATCCCGTGCACATTAGCGAAAGTCATACATATTAAGCATAAAACTTACATCATCACAATGGATATTGGGAAATCTCAAAAGTCCTATCACTCAATTGTCCCACATCCTATGCCACACAGTCTAGCCCTCTTGTTCTAAAAATATTCTTCATAATGGATCATGTGCACCTACTCATAGTTACACCCTCAAAATGGAATAGATGCCCACTCATGGCTTCATCCTTAGAACCATATGTGCCTACCTAATGCTCAAAATATATATGCCTACTCATGGCTTCTATGAAAAATTGCACCTTCCGACACACCGCTCCAAAGCTCAATGTGGCTTTTGACCTCATGTCGTGCCAAATAATGTATATCATCTTGATTTTAACCTTTAACAATTGAGAGACTAATTATAAGAAAATATAATCTAAGATATAGTAAACTTTCAGAATTTACAGCGAAAAGAATAAAACATATAACACAAAAAAGTTTCCATCTTGGAAAATATCTAAATCATAGTCTTAGAAAATAGCACGTGGTCTAATACAAAGTACATAGAAAAACATCTCTCAAAATCTGATACATGAGGCGAAATTTGCTGGGAAGATAGAATAATACACGGAGAGAATAAATACGATAAAAATAGACTCCAAAGACTCCAAATATAAGCTCAACTCTGCAAGTATCAAGAATGTGCCAATCACCTGCTGCCTTATCCACCTGTAGTGGGGAAAAAGTAGGAAAAAGAATAGGTTAGACAAAAGTCTAGTGAATGAGTGCAAGTTTAATGTGTGATGAACATGTGCAGTTAACTTTAAAGCTATTCTAAATGACATAGCATGTGCTACAAGTGTGTGTGAATTCCTAAGATCCAATACCTAAGGGTTCTTATTTAATACAAATGTTGAGCTATAAATTTATCTTCGAACTAATGATCGGACAATTCTCCTAAAGCTACCTAATGAGAACCTATCGCCCGTAGGCGACTATAGAAACTACTCTCCCATTAATACCTATATCATCACTACACCGGGAGAACCTCGAATTGCAAACTCGCTTCGTGATTCATCATATGCACCCATTGTTCAACTCCAAGTCATAGTCAAATGCCTCTTATCGTGCTGCACCGGCATCCACCTATATCACATCGCGACCGGACTCCTTTCTATCTATAGCCTCCTATTATGCTACTCTAGACCTGGCTATCCTTTAGAATCCACCGTTAGTACTGGCCTCACTCAAATGGTATCTCTATTAGTGTTGTGCTCCACTACAGAACACCCCTTGATTACATTTGAAATACATCGCCCTAGTCAACTCTTAACTCTCATTTTGTTATTTAACCATTACCAAAACTGCGATGACCTATTTCTTTAGGGTACTGACTTCCCCATGGTCAATAGTATGTGTATTTAGCCCAAAATAAGCTCAACCAATCAGTTTTCCATTTATATAATTTTTTTTTTTGAAATTGTATAATTTTAATTCTTTAACTTGGGCCTTAGGTTGAGGTTCAAATTGTGCAATTTCATTCTAAAGGTCGACCGCTTATACTCTCCAATCAAATGTTACTGGTGGGACCACTAGGGTTTCTAGGTCTACCGTCGTGAAGTAAAAAAATTAGGGTTCTTCAATTTGTCGATTGTTGATTATTTCTCTACTTAATTCTAGTTGTTAGCATGGTTTAATTTACTCTAATTACTAAGCGACCAGATTATTAATCAACATACAACTCAATTTGGAGTTTTTTTAGTTTAGGATTTGCAATTAGATGGTAGAATGTGTGTCTAAGAAAATATTTACTTTAACAAATTACTCTAATTCAATTTCTAAGGTTTTATCATGTTTAATTAGGGCTTCTAATACCCTAAACCAAGTGAATAGTTTAAATTTAACTACAATAATCAATTTATCAAATTTGTATCCACTCATCTCAAGCTTAAGCTCTTTCTATTGCTTATGCTCGAGAATCTCCCCTTCCCCCCAAATCGATAGCTCCTCCTTAATCCGCCATGATTTAGTTACTTGTAGTCTTCTAGGTTGAATTGATTTGATTTTTAGAATTTTTTAGGGTTCATGTTTAGGGAAAATTTTGGCAGAGTTTAGTTATAGTAAACTTTTAGTTGAGAATTAAGGTTTTATTGGTATGCTATTTATAAGGGTAGGGTTTAGTTTGGGCCATTAGGTTAGCTTAGGAAATATTTTCATAACATCTGCTTTGTACATCACATCCTTCAGTTGCAAACTAACAATCATGTTCATACATCCTCATCTCTGTAAATCGACAACGTCGATTTTATACACGTTCGGGTCAACCACTCCCATGTCTAGGTTGATCGCTACCGGTTGAACTTAAACCCTTACGGGTCTAGCAGCAGCCTTATAAAATTTTAAATTTTTAGTTTTAAATTTTTAATCCAATCTAATGTTCACAACGTTTCAATGCTAACTTTGATTACAACGTGTTATATGTGAAAATCATCCAGAAAATTGCTATGATGCAATGGTGCAAGTTTCATAAAACAATTAAAATGTCTATGACAATTTTCTTTTTAGTCTTTGTTTTAATTAAATCTACTTTTCTTATCAAATTTTCTTAAAATTTCCACTAAATTCTTTATTAATTTATCGTAAATCTGCAGGTTGTTACATTCTCCCCCTTAAACAAGATTTCGTTTCTGTAATGACCCACCTTTTTGACCTGCAAATGTCGACACTAATAATCCTTGGTATTCGCATGCCAAGCACCCAAGTGCCAGAAAGACGGGTTGTTAGGGTTAAATAAAAGGGAAATGAAATAGAACAAGGAAGAAGGAACACAAATCAGTATCTCACATTGGAATGATAATATATAATATCAAAAGACAATGTAAACTGTCGTTCTAAGACACAAAGTATTTAGAGTTACCAAAATTGATCTGGACAGTTATAACAACCCAACCTCACAAATACTAATGATATAATAACAATATAGCGGAAAAATACTATTGTAAGTATTCATCTAGCTCATCTCCATAAACTCTAAAGATTCCAAAGCCATATCTAGAAACATACACGGGGTTAACCAAAGCATTATAAGAAAATAACACCCATACTGGTCGGGTAAATCAACATGAAAAACTCAAGAAATATCAGTGATATATATAACCATTAAGGCCGTATGAATTCCCATAATGGTTTACTCCTCAAAGAGACCAACCATTAAGTTTAACATATAGTGACATGATAGGTAATGTCTAGATTATAGCACATAAATCATATCAAATAGTTGTTGTGTGAACGCCACAACAATAATATGTATATGATCAATACAGCTAAGGCACGTTCATATATGGATTGTTTCTACGGAGACGCCTCCAGTCTGAAGCGGATCTCTATGACAAGGATTATAAACTTCCTTTTAAGCATCGTATATCTCTAAATAGGATATACTCTAAGGTAAACGCAACTGGCCCAATAATGAATTACATGGTACCATGTATCAATAACTCCCGCACACAACACTTCAATAAGCATACACTAGAAATAGAGATGATATACCCTCGTGGGTAACCTAAACCTGAGATTTTGTATCCTTCTCTGGTTTTAGTCATTTTCGATGTCGAAGAACCTTTCGACGTCTTTCACATGAGTCTTCTTCACTCGAAAAGCACTCAAATCCCAATTGGATTCCATCATCTCGAACAGATCACGAATCACTACATGGATTTGAGCATCTCGAATAGATCTCGAACCTCCATATAGATTGCTCGCATAAGTCTGCCAATGAATGCAAACATCGTCATCTCTCTTGGAATACTCCTCAAGATAGACAGTCCTACAGGAAACATTGTTAGAAATGTTAACATTGTCCTTTCCTTTGCCTTGACGGTTCAACTCTATAACATTCCACTTCTCAACCGCTTCTAGAACATAAATCACGAAATAGTTTTGAAGTGGTTACGGGTTCGACTCATCTTATATTGGTACACTTTTCCTATTTAATGGACGCTCCAAAACCAATCGATGAATTTCCAGTAAACTCAACTCCGGTTCTCCTGGAAATAAACAGACAAAATGTAAAAGTGGAGATCACCTTCTAATAATTTAAGCGGATGGGTTTTCTTATCATTTGTCCTAGAAGAAAATAACGAGTTTATATGTGCAATATAGCATCACTGAACATAACCATACCATATAATTCCCATGTTTCCTCCAGATATTTCTAGAGTTATATTTGGTCAATTTCGATAGTCGACTATCTGGTACGAGATAGATGTTTATAAATGGAAAGTATACTTTCCACAAACAAATGAACACAAAACACTATCAAGTCATACAAAACACGATCAAGGCACACAAAGTTTGGTTAAGCTACTTAATACCTTTTATTTTACTAATCCTTCTATTAATTAAAAACTCCTATATTAGTAAACTTCTTTTATCTATTAAACTTCTACATTTTCTATTTTTTTTCCAAAAGATTCCACACTTCAAATTTCTTTTAAAATATCCATTTTAAGGATCTAAGTACTTTCACAAATCCATCCAAAAGGTTTGAGACTAATGTTAATTAAACATTGTCCCTATGAACCCAAGTCCATTTTTCCTATGCTTATCTTTAAGTCATTCTTTAAAAGATCTATTTACATCCCTAAGTATAATAAGAAAGGGTTAAAGATGAATGCTATTAGCACATTGTCACAACAAAGCCAAAACCATTCTTATACTTGTTTCTATCATTAAAAACATTTATTTTAAACATCTAAGTTCATATTCGGACAAGTTCATTATTTGACTAGAACTATCAAGATCTAAAGATGATTGCTTACAGAAATCATTATACATATGTTTGACTCGTTTTCGACATTACAACATATCTATTCCTCATTCAAGAGTAAGACCAAGTAAGTTAAAGCACTGTTTGCATCAAAGCTTTGCCTAGACACTTCACTCTGAATCTCACAAATAGAAAAGTCTAGCTCGTCGGATTGTAACGTTAAGTATAATATTAATGATTTCCATAAACAATAAGAAATCAACATGGTCAATACGTTTTTGACATTTTCTGATTTACTATTTCTTGACCAAGAGGAAGACCGATATGTTAGAACTCTATAGCTTAATCCATACTCGACATCAATCTTAGCTCTCACAAATAGTTAAGCCTCGTCAGCTTTTAGTGTTAAATATAATTAATTACTTTTTAAACAAGTAATTACTCCATTAACAATTTGGCCATTAAGCAATTCTAACCCCTTTCCAAACCTTTTGTTTATACTTTTAAAAACCTTTTTAAAATGATATATATGTGTAGTAATTTGTTTACCCAAACTTCATATTAAATAAACCATTTTAGAAGATGTTTATTACATAAGGTATATAATAGTCAACATATTTTATAAAAACTATATATACATAAAATTGCTTTTAAAATACCTTATAACATTGTAATAGATTTTAAAACATTTACTTAAAATATTACTTGAAATATACAACTTTATAAATTTCCTTAAAACATGAAGAGAACATGTTTTCTATATATTTTTACAAAATATCCCTTCATTAAAAATTCATAATTAATTCTTAGAAATTCATAAATATCTCAAACCACGATTGAAATACTCTAATATAAGTTAATAACCACTTGTAAAAGGAATGAAACAAAATACTATGGGTTCCTAGTTAATCCATGAAAACTAGGATAAAAGTACAGATATTGGAGTTACGAATAGGTTTTTAGTGACACCATGAAAACTATGTAATTGGACATGGATTCCTTAAATATTTTACGGGTTATTAGTCAACCCATGAAAAATAATAGGCTAATAGTAATCCTAGAAACAATAATTGAGACAGGTAGTCTAAAATGAATGGGGATGGGTAATCCAGAATGATTCATTTGTTTTTGCATATCATCATATTATACGGTTTTGAATTGTTTTAACCTTTGTGGATGTAGGAGCACAGTATATGGTTTTATAAAGGTTTTAAGATACTAATGAGGGGAAAACTCATTTCTCTAAGTGGCGTGGACTCACTAGATATCCAAATGATTTGAGATGGTAGATTATTATTTATACCATGCATTATGTCTGACCCGGAGTTTTTGTTTTCCCCTTAAACTCTCAGGTACTCAATTGATTTTGAGTAGTTTGAGGGGTGAGGTTTTCAGGTTCCCTTAAGATGAATAAGCTTCTAGAGACGTGCAAGAGGCATGACAGCTATTTAGAGTTCTCTTTTCTTTTGATTCCGCTGTGTTGTTTGTAATAGAAAAGATGTTATATTGCTTGTATATACTCTGATCATCTAAGGGGGCATCTTCATATGTCCCTCTTGGTGTATGTTGTAATAATTATATTTTCTCTAAACTTGAGTTGCAATTGTGGGATTATGTAATGAATTAATAATGTTTTTAAATGAAATGTGAGTTTGTCTGAAGTTTAATTTTTTTCTACATTCATGCGTTTCTATGTATCAATGAATCTAACACCGCCATATTTGGTCGCCGAGGATTAATAAGTATGGATGACTGCAACATCCATAGTCGTTAGTCTTGGGCCTCCAAGTAGGGGGATGTTACAAGTTGGTATCAAAGCATAGGTTTATGAAACTTTAAAAGAAATTTAAACCTAAAATATTTCAGACATAATCTAATGAATTTGAAAATAGGATCGGGTTTGGGTTAACGCTTTAGTAACGTACTTGTATTTAATATATAGATATATATACATATAAGTACGTGTTCCCTTCTCTCTTAGACCATTCTTCTATATCTTACTAAGGCTCGTATGAAGATTTACAAGAAAGAAGATATGAAAGCAGGAAATAGAAGAGGAAATCTAGGTGGAGGACCACCACAACTAATGGGAATGTTTGACCTAATACCAGGAGGAACCAAGGTCGACATGCTAATGCTAACCCAAATGTTGAAGCTAATGTAGCTGTTGGAAATCCGCCAGTAGATGCGGGGATGGTGTTTCAGTTGTTAGCCAATCTTTCACAAGCTAGAGTTGTTGGTAATGTTGGAGGAGCTAATCGCATGGCTCCAGTTGGGAATGACTATGCAAAGCTAAGTAGAGACTACACCAGTCTGGGTGGAAAGCCGTATGTTGGAATGGAGGATGTAGTTGAAGTTGAGAATTGGCTATTGCACTGTGAAAGTATCTTTACTGATTTAGGCTTGAATGATGTGCAAAAGAGGAGGTTAACCTCTAAGCAGTTGCAAGGGGCAACGCTTTACTCGTGGAATAGTGTGACTGCTGGAGTTTCGGAGGAAGAGCCGACATGGTCTGATTTCAGAATGAGGTTTGAGTAGAGGTTTTTCTATGAGGTTGCTAAGTCGGGGTTGATGAGGAAATTCATGGATCTAGTTCAAGGAGAGATGTCAATGATCGAGTATGCTGCTAAATTCGATGAGCTGTCTCGATATGGATATGTTATGGTTGACACTAACGTCAGAAGGAGTGAAAGGTTCATTCGAGGACTGAGACTTGAGCTTGCTAAAATGACCATGATCTACATCCAGAAACTTGTAATGTGGTGGTGGAGATGGCCATTCACCATGAAGAGATGCTTGTTGTTTCTGCAAGAGCGAAGCCATTTGAATCTTAGGGTCCTCAGGGAAAGAAGAGGAAGTTCTTTAAGAAGAAGGGAGCCTAGAAAGGGAATGCTTCCAAGAAGGTAAAGGCTGATTTGGTATGCTACAAATGTGACAAGAAGGATCATTATGCAAGTGAGTGCCGGTCAAGAAAGGGAAAGAAGGCTATAGACAAGAAGAATGTGAAATGCTTTAACTGCTATCAAGTTGGGCATTACAAGAACCAGTGTCCAGAGTCAGTCAGGACGGACAAGGGGAAAGTTTTGCTGTTGGATCATCAGCTAACCCTACCACAGCTGATAAAGGGTAGAGTGTGATGGAAGGTACATTTTTGATTAGAGTATACCAGTTAGGATACTTTTTGATATAGGTGCATCACATTCATTTATATCCTAGTGTTTGGTTGATAGGTTATGCTTATAACCTACATGCCTTGTTGCTTCCTTAAAGGTTGCAAATCCAATAGGAGGGTATGCCACTCTGGCTATGAGATGTGACCAGTTAGAACTTGATTTTTATGGTCATAAGTTTGCATGCAGTCTGTATATTTTCATTTTCGTATATTTCGAAATCATTTTGGGTATGGATTGGTTGAGGAGGTTTGAGGCCAGGATATTTTGCTAGGATGGAGAGATATCTTTGAGACACCCTGATAGCCATAACCGAATTATATTCTCAGCAGAGAATTCTGACCAGAGTAGTTGTGCTTTGTTAAGTGAAGTGGAATTAGGAGAAGAGATAAGTCAAGCTTGAATTGCAAGAGAGTTTGCAGATGTCTTTGTGCCGATCATAAGACTACCATCGAAACGAGCTGCCGAGTTTCAGATAGATCTTGTGCCAGGAGCCGAACCTTTAAGTAGGCCATCTAGCAGGATGACACCAACTAAGATAAAGGAATTAAAGATGCAACTAGTGGATCTAGAAGGAAGGAATTTATTAGACCAAGCAGTTCGCCTTGGGGAGCGGCCGAAGTATTCGTGAAGAAACCAGATAGATTGTTAAGGGTGTGTATCGACTATCGTAAGCTAAACGAAAGGACGATGAAGAATAAGTTTCCTTTGCCGAGAATAGAATATCTATTTGATCAATTGAGTGGTGCCATAGTGTTTTTCCGGTTGGACTTAGCGACAGGGTTCGATCAGTTAAGATTGGTAGAGGACAGTATTCCTTTGATGGCATTTCGAACAAGATATGGTTCGTGTGAGTGGTTAGTAATGCCATTTGGGTTGACAAATGCACCTGCTTTCATATGGATTTGATGAACCGAGTCTTCCAAGAGTATTCTGATAGATTCGAGGTGTTTATAGATGAATTTTGGTATAATCTAAAAATGAAAGTGAGCATGAAGATCATCTTAGAGTGGTGCTTGAGATGCTGAGGTAGAATTAGCTAAAGTAAAAGTTTTCCAAGTGTCGTTTATGGAATAAAGAAGTTAAGTTTCTTGGTCATATGGTTTCAGAGAAAGGATTGTTAGTCGATCCAAATAAGATCGAGGCTGTGAACAATTGGAAGAGACCAGAGAGAGTGATCGAGATCAGAAGTTTTCTTGGATTTGCTGGTTATCACTGGAGATTTATTAAGGATTTCTTGTAGATAGCAACGCCTTTGACTAAGCTTACCAGGACGGAAGTGAAGTTTGTTTTGTCCGACAAACGTGAGCATACATTACTTAAGTTAAAGAATTTGTTGACCAATGCTCCAATGTTATTAGTTCTTGATGGGAACCAATGGTTGGTAATATACATCGATGCATGTGGGACTGGATTGGGAGCGGTATTAATGCAGAAGGGCAAAGTCATTGCTTGTGCATCTAGGCAGCTTAGACCACACGAAGTAAGATATCCTACGCACGATTTGGAGTTGGCTGTGGTGATTTTTCCTTGAAGATTTAGAGGCATTACCTCTTGGGGGATAGATTTAAGTTGTATACCGATCATAAGTCTTTAAGATATTTATTCTCTCAGAAGGAGTTGAGTATGAAACAGCAAAGGTGGCTGATATATTGGTTGCTTATGATTTTGATATAGAGTATACGCTAGGGAAAGATAATAAAGTGGTCGATGCTCTTAGCAGAAGACATCAGAATGTGGTGTTGGCTATGTTAGCAGAATAGAAGGATCTAGAAGCTTTGGGCAGTTGTGGTATGCAGTTAAGATCGTTGCTAATTCTAGTCAAAATACTACCATGTTGTCCTATTTAGAAGTTTGACCCGTGTTGATCGAGAGAATTGCTTCTAAGCAGAAGGAGGATCCATTATTTGTCACGAGGATTACAAGGCTTGAGGTTGGAGCTGAGGTTGATGATTTGAAAGGTTTTTGTCTTGACCAGAGAGGATGGTTGAGAAAGAAGGGACGGTTATGTGTTCTAGATGTTGAGAACTTAAGGAGAGCAGTTCTTGGGGAATTTCATCGATCCAAGATTTAAGATTCATCCTAAAGGGACCAAGATGTATCAAGATTTTAAGAGGAGCTTCTATTGGGAAGGCATGAATAGAGATGTTGGCTTGTGGGTTAGGCAGTATGTAAACTATCAACAAGTGAAGGCCGAACATAAAAAGACGAGTGGGCTACTTCAGCCTTTAGAGATTCCAGTTTGGAAATATGATTCAATATCCATGGATTATATAGATGGGTTGCCAAGGTCAAACAGAGAAAATGAGAGTATATGGGTTATTGTGGACAGGTTGACAAAGAGTGTCCATTTCATTATAGTAAAATCGACTAGGACGATAGCTGTTTTGGCGAAGTTATTCATAAGGAATATAGTTAGACTTCATGGAGTTCCTGGTAGCATAGTCAGTGACAGAGATGCTTTATTCACTAGCGAATTTTTGAAGAGTCTACAGGATGTGCTAGGCACAAAACCCAAGATGAGTACCGCATATCACCCATAAATGGATGGCCAGACAGAGAGAGTCAACAAGTTAATCGAGGATTTATTGAGAGCTTGTTTGTTGGAATTTGGTGGATCCTGGGAGGATCACCTACATTTGGTTAAGTTTTCCTATAATAACATTATCAGGCTAGTATAGGAATGGCGCCTTTTGAAGCATTGTCTGGAAAACCATGAAAATCCCCTATATGTTGGTTGGAAACTGATGACAGAATGGTGTTAGGTCCAGATTTGATTTGGGCAGCATCAGAGAAGATTGAGTTGATCCAAGAATGGATGAAGAAAGCTCAATCCAAACCGAAGAGTTACATAGATAAGAGGTGTAAAGACCTAGATTTCTCAGTGGGAGTAGGGTTTTCATTAAGGTATCACCGATGAAGGGTGTGTTACAGTTTGGGAAGTCGAGGAAACTGGCACCAAGACATGTTGGTCCATTCTAGATTATAGAGGGAATTGGAAAGCTCGCATACAGAGTGGAGTTGGGAGTTGCCGAGCATTATGGCAGGTGTCCATAATGTATTTCATGTGTCTCATCTTCGCAAGTATGTGCATTATCTAAAGGCTACTATTCCTCCGACAGGGTTGGAAGATCTAATAGTTGAGCCTAATTTTACTTTTTTTAGACAAGCAGCTCGGGTTTTTGGGAGAGGTGAGAAAAGATTGAGGAATAAGACAGTCAAGTTTGTGAAAGATCAGTGGAGCGACAACGAGAAGGACTATACTTGGGAGACAGAGGATAAAATTCGAGATACCTATCCTGATCTACTTTGAGGGTATGTCTATATTAGATTTATACGGATATTTCCTAGTTAGGTAGACTAGTATGGTTGTCAGGAGTCATTACAGATGATTGCTATGTTTTGTATTTAGTCCTTACTGAATTTTAAGGACGAAATTCCCTAAGGAGGGGAGCCTGTAAAATCCATATTTTTTTATAACATTATTCAGGAGATTTAATTAGATAAATTAAATAGAATAATGTAAATTTTAAGTGATAAGGGGAATGAGATGTGAATTAATTTAATTAAGGCCGAGCCTAATATAATAATAAATAGGCTTAAGAATGGGTTTTTGGTCAATCAAATTATGTAAGGGTATATTAGGATTTGCCGCCCACAACCCCTACCCTTATATATTTTCATTCTTAACGTTTCACTATCCATTCACATCATTTGGAAACGAAAAATCACAAGCTTAAGGAAGGCCAGCCATTAAGAGAAGAAGAAGAATACAAATTAAAAACTAGAGAATCAATCTTAGCGGAAATCAATCTCAATCCAATCTCCTTATCTGAATCAAGGTGAATAATAATTCCATCTCTATTTTGTTTTGAATCATAATTTTTAGATCTAAGGGAAAATTCATTTTTATGACATACTGGATGATGATATGCTTTATTTATAATTTATGTGGTTTAAACAAGTTTGTTTAAAAGAGGTTATGCACGGTTTTAGGGAAAAACCAAGATTTAATGATGTTTAAATTTCATGGGAAATTTTATGTTATGAGAAACATTATTTTGGAGTTGATTTCAATTTTGTTAATTTTTCAAGCTATGGATAGATTATTATGAATTTTAAAAAGAAAATATGGTTATTTAGGTTTATAAATTTATTTTGGAAAATATATTGAGAATTTGTGTCTGGTATTATGATATGTTAGATAACATGATTAAAGTGAATTTTTGGAATTTTTGGGGATTTTTCCGAAGTGATTTGCTATGCAAATTAAATTATTTTAGAAGAGGAACTTCTTTGCAAAATTTATTTTGCTTAATGGAAGGGCTTATTTAATTAACTTAACCATGGTTTACATCTGAAATTAACGGTAGTTATTTTGGTAAAGAATTTAAAAAAGTTAAGGCAACCAATCTGGTGTTGACACATGGCAGGTTAGTTAGAAAAAAATTGCTTTAAGTAGTATTGACCCAGGTTTATTCAGAAAAGTGTTCCGCCTGCTTTGGGAAGTACCTTTCGACGCAGAAGCTTTCGCCTTCAACCTAGTTGAAACCTACTAAGCCGAAACCAATACACAAGGTATCACAAAGATGGTACGCAGTGGATTGGAGGAAGCTAAAAGGTAAGGTGTCGAAAGCATTGCTTCCGAAGGAGTCACTACCTTATTTTGTTTTAAAAAGAAAAGTGCCCGCCTTAGTTTTGTTTTAGCCTTCGACAGAGTCGAAGCATATGGTTTCGAAAGAGGTTTAAAAAGGTTTTGAAAGGTAAGGGTTCATTTGTTTTGTATATCATCATAATATACCGTTTTGAATTGTTTTAACTATTGTGGATGTAGGAGCACATTATATGGTTTTATAAAGCTTTTGAGATACCAGTGAGGGGAAAACCCATTTCGCTAAGCGACGTGGTCTCAATTGACATCTAAATGATTTGAAATGGTACATTATTATTCATATCAGGCTTTATGTTTGACTCGAAGTTTATGTTTCCCTTTAAACTCTCGGCTACTCAATTGATTTTGAATAGTTTGAGAGTTGAGGTTTTCAAGTATCTCTTAAGACGAATAAGCTTCCATAGACGTGCAAGAGTCATGATTTCTATTTAGAGTTCTCTTTTCTTTTGATTCCAGTGTATTTTTTGTAATAGCAAAGTTGTTATATTTCCTGTATATCCTCTAATCCAAGGAGGCATCTTCGTATGTTTCTCCTGGAGTATGTTGTAATAAATTCATTTTCTCTGCACGTGAATTGCGATTGTGGGATTATGCAATGAATTGGAAATGTTTTGAAATGAAATGTGAGTTTCTCTGAAGTTTTATTTTTTTCCATATTCATATGTTTATGTGTACCAATGAATCTAACACCGTCGTATCTGGTAGTTGGGGATTAATAATCGTGGATGCTTGCAACATCCATAGCCGTTATTTTTGGGCCTCTAAGTAAGGTAATGTTACATCCTGATTGAACTTGATGCCATGTAAGAAGAGATGTGCAAATGCGGCTTATAGGAATGATGTACTAGCAGGAAGAGTATCCTTTACAGTAAAAACTCCAGGGAGTGAGGGGGCAGTAGCAATAAAGGATTGGGAGGCCGGGACCTACTGTAGTGAAGAAGTTTGAGCTTGTGTGTGCACTGTAATTGTAGTCAAAGAAGGCATAAGATGCTCATTGGATTCTCTTGGGCATTGGGTAGTGTCGCAGGATAGCTTAATCTCACCTCTCTCTTCATTCACTCCTCTCTCCCTATCCTTTTCTCCTTCATCTTTATGAGCTTCATCAACTTCGTTATCCTTCCTTCTTCATGTCTTATTATTAGTTTTATAGCAAGAGGTGAATTGGGATCAGGTGTCTGGCTTCTGTATGCAGTAGCGTTGCAGGATAGCTTCTGGTAAAACCACGACCCATGTAACGTGAAGCAAGGAATTATTTTCTTTAGTATTGGAACTTCGGGGTGATACTCATTGTAAGAATATGTGTCATAATCCTATTTAAATGTATAACGCCGATGACCCCTTAAGTACTATACAGACCATGTTTGCATAGGCGTAAAGATAGAGTTTCTCTTCCTTCATTTATACTTATTCCAGGAGAGAGGTGGAAGAGCCCATCTCATCCAAAATGTCATGTATAGAAAAGTCAATCTCGTCGATATTACTCAGACCAATGAAGATGCCGCCAAAAGAATGGGCCTGAGGCATAATCTCACCTAAGGGAAACACATTTTGATCTCCATCCGCTTTAGAAGTTTCTACGGTAACGTGCTCCTAATGGGGTGAGCTGGGAAGATCGGGACTCATATGGGGCATCTCACCGAATGATTCGCCCTTTCCTTCGCTAGTGTGACAGTCACTATTGCTATCACGGGAGCTTTCTCCTTCCACTTCAACCAATAGCTCCTTTCCTTCTCTCCTGCCAACTCCTACATCTCCTTTGTGAATCAAGAACATCCTAACATCTTCATCCCATCACTCGAGACATTAGCACCAGTGTGCTCTTCTGACTCTCTTTTAGCAAGCTCATTTGAGACCATAATGCTATATAGACCTAAAACATCCCTAGGAAGACTCTCGCTAGAGCTATGATTGGGGATGGAAGAACTCGTTCGATCTTTTGAATGATTAGGAGTAGTGAATTAGAGATAAAAATCCACCGAGACCCAACAAACTACACCACTATAGTTTTCATCTCTCATAAGGAATGCGGTGGTGCGTTGTTGGAACCTACCTTCTCGAAGGCCCTTGGGCATAATCTCATGCTCCTTATGGTCATCTCGAGCAGTTATGCCTGTAAGGAGATAAATATCAAGTTGATAAATTGAGTTTAAGAAATCTAAGTATATGAGGGAGAAGGAAAAGGAAACCTATTTCTTGATAGCCAAAATCTATTAAAGCCATATGAGCACCATACGTAGAAATACCAGTTTTAAAGTACAAGCATTTGTTGTGAAGTTTTTCGATGACCTTGCACCAACACCAAGCTTCAATTATCATGTAAAATGGAGATTCTCACCTCTTTTTAAAGTGAAGGAGATAAGTTAACTCACGACAAGTTGAAGCTCAATTGAACCGGTTCATGAAGAGAATGTAAAGAGAGCTCAAAAGAGCATATCCGTTTGGATGTATTTGGGATAGAATAATCCCAAGTAATTAAAGAACCATGGGAAGAAAAGGATTAAAAGGAGGGACAGAACCACTTAAGCAAATGTCTCAATTTGATGCTGTGTATACTTTTGAGGGGTTAAGAGCAAGCTCGACCCTCGTGGGGAGAAGGACGTCATCTTCAGGAATTCTATATAGATGATAGATGTTTTGTAGCATCCTGGCCGTCAGAATCATTGGCACTTGTTCCTATGGGTCATTCAGTATTGTTAGACCTAAGAATTCATTTAAAGGAGATGGAAGATTCACTACTGGCATAATTGGAACCATCAAGCCTTCTAATTCTGATACAACAGGGTGACCCAGTCCAATAGGGATTGCAGGCTGAGCTATAGAGGATTCAACTTCGAAGTTCCCTCACCAAACTTGACTCGCAACGATCGGCGAGTCATATTAAAATTGAAACGTGGCATTCAACACAATTAGATATGTTTCATTTTAAATAATAATCCCGTATGACCAATGCCCGAAATCCAAAGGATGTCGAAGTGTGTTGACCACTTGGATTTTGAGCGTTAACTTGGGCAAGTGAGAAGTGCTAATCTGTGCTGGTGTTAGTCCTGTGTCATGATTATAGCCAATGGGTCAGCTTGTGTAAATAGCTCTCTCATGCTAGATAAACACGCCATGTCATGCGATAATGTTGTATGTTGGAACTTACCAGTTATCAATGAATAATAATAATGGAGCCACTGCCTAGAGTGATGTAGAAGCTTCTCGAAGTGAATCGTCATACAACGGAGGAAGTTTAGCTATGCATTGAAAGGAGTTAGCCAAAGTGAGAAAGCTTGACTTTTTCCTTTTTTGGCCTATGTATGACTAAGGAAAAGCTTGAATTAACCATAATTCGAGTGCAATCCAAACTTAGACCATCTCCTTTCAATTGCAATTGGCCAGTCTACTGCCATCATCTCGATCGCTGTGCCAAGGCTAGGAATCGGTTGCCCACCTTAGTTAAATATCATGTCCAATTGATGGTGAAAGGTTAAAATTGTTAAGCCCGAGAGCTTAGAGCTTAAGAGGAATATTCAATTGAAGGAGGCAGCAACCTAAGACGGTTGGGGCAGTGAGTTGATGAACGGTGGCAAGAAGGATCAACGATGGTGAAGTTGAGTCGTGGAAGGCCAAAGATGTTGGTGTTCTAGCTTTCAGTGCAAAGCGTAAATAACAAAAGTAAGAAGCTGAAAAGGTAAGAAAAATGCTAAATATAGAAGCTTTTATAAGCACTCGGGAAGATGAATCATCTCGGCAACGAGAGTTTCCTCTCGATACCGGGAGGTATTCCCTCCTTGGGAAAATTCCAAAACACATGGCGAGGAAAGAGAAAGCTCGTCTAAGGCATCGAACGAAAATCTATCTATGCAAAGAAGTTAAAAGAGCGTTTACCAAGTAAAGGCAACACTTAGGTGCAATACTTGAATAATTACTCAAAGTCGAGAGATGGAGTATCAGAACTTGTCTTGATCATGAGCATGCTTCGTTCTCAACGAAAGCATGCTCTAGGAGGCAAGTGTTAACTAGGTTTTTAACCAAGCAGAATTAAACTGGAAGTAGAAGATAAAGAGAAAGATGAAACAACTCAAGAACTTGAAAACACGATCAGAAGGACAAAAGAATGGAACAAACAAAGTTCCACAAGTTTTTGAAGCTAAGTCAACAACTCAATATTGATAGGTTTCTCTTGGTACTGAGAGGTCCTTTTCAACTAGCTTTGACTCATAAACTTCACATGATCCACTTGTGGTTAAATGCTTTTCTCAGAGAATAAACGAGAAATTCTAAGGATTTTTGAGAAGAAAGGAAAGAAAGTAGGACAATTCAAGCGTTACCGGAAGAATCGTCGAAATCAACCTAAAGTCTATGGAAAAGAGCTTGAAACACATCAAATAAGAGATAAAAGGATGGCACAAGTGAAAGAAGTAACTAAGTGTAAGGAAAAACCACTCGTTACCGAGTGGTATTTCTTGGTACCAAAGATCATTTTTGCTATGTGGGCCCACATGCTCACTCGTACACATACGGTCTTACTCTTGGACTTTGACTTTGGTGGGTCCAAGGATATGCAATGCTGTTTCTCTATAAATATCAGTCCTACTGTAACTACAGAAGGATCTTCATTCTGATCTTGGACTTTGCTCCTTCTTTATCTCATATTCATCCCTCACAATAGTCCACTAAACAGATACTATTAGCATTTCCAAGGTACGGGACATGTCAATCCCTTGTACTAGTGAATCTAATTCTCTCTCAAATCCACAATCAATAGAACTATAAAGTGGACGCAAGCCAGAGATTGCTGAATCACTAAAAAGTCTTGTATCTCTATACTTTTCTAGGATTTTTCTACATTTTCCTATTATTTCTACTATACCTAATCCTACAGTGGGTTGTATAGGTGCTATGCCACTTTTGATGTCAAAAATTTCTAATCTATTTAATAGTAACATGCATATTTCATAACTTTGTTTTTCAACAGAAGTGCTAAAAGATGTACTAATAGTATTACTAGCCATTTACATTTTTTAGAAATTAGATCACAAGATTTTAAAACCTAGTGCTATGATACCAAACGTGGGTTACAGTGTAATAGATCTTAAGACTACTTTAAAACTAAAGGGGAGGGGGTGAATAGTGTTGTACAACTTCTGTTACTCTTTTTAACTTTGTTTTAAGATTTAAATCAAATCACAAATTATCAACATGGTTCTATACTAATCAAGTGGTCATAGATAAATATAAAAGAAGTAACTAAACATAAAATAAGAGAGATGACATCATGAATTTTGTATTGGTATGAATTAACCAATCCCGCATCCATTAGTGTACAATACTGTACAAATTTCTTTTCAATAACCCACCTTATGCAATTAGCAAGCAAACTAGAATACAATCTCGATTTCAAGACTACAAGATATATCCTTCTATCTCATGGGTTCAAGGTAAACTCTCTTAATTTTTCGGCCAATAAGATCGCCTATTAGATTTTAGATGGGCTAGTAAGCACACCCACTTGATTTGAATGGAAAATAAGCACATACAAATAAATAAGAGTAAATTTATTCATTTTTAAATACAAATAGTTATACCGGGATACAGGACATCCTATTGCCCTTTTGACAACAGTTTGATCTTTGAATTTGTAGAGGGAATGCTTTCAAAATAGTAAATAATTTATATTGAATCAATCTACTAGTGTATGGATTAATTCTATAGTTTTGAAAAATGTACTCAGTAGTTCTCAAGAAATATTTCAAGGGAGTAATGAGTAAGAAGACAGTAATAAAAATTTATTCAAAAGTTCGTTTACACTACCCTTTATATAGTGAATGAATAGATGTATCCATTCATTAAGAAGCATGCCTAAAAGACACCTCTTTGCAAATTTTAAAAAACAAATTAACGGTCACTATATTGACATATCTATGAAGGTTATGTTGACATACCCTTGTAAATTTTGGAAATGTTCATATTGTTTTTCAAACTTCTATGTTTTTGTAAAACAATTTAAAATAGTTTTTAAATACTTTGAACACGTAATTTTTTTTTAAAACATTTGGAAAAGTGTATATTTGTTTAAAATAATTTATTTTGATAAAATGCCAAAGATCAGAAATTTGTGATAAAGATTGAAATCTGCTATCAGGGACTTTAACAATTTACTCTAATGACTCATAGCTATGTACTAAAGTCTTGATCTTTTCAAACCTTTTTCTTTAAAGTCATGAGTCTTGATCATTTATAAATCTTATACTTCAATCTTTATACTGATCAGTCTTCAAGTTTAATCATTTTGTATCTACGTAATATTCTACAGTATATACTATACAACTTGGCAAAACGTTAGTATCTATATTTATATGGTTGTTGCCATCAAAATGAAAATCTAAGGTATTAATAAATACATGTATATATTTAAAATACTTTTACAAAAGATATATACATGTATACTACAATTTCACAATTCATTTCTACTCTTTTCAATACTTAGAAATGTATCTGTATTCTTGTTCCAAATAATTTAAGAATATTCACAAATCTTAAACAAGATTTCCCATCTGCACAAGTACACTTTACATGGGTTAAAGATTTCATTATAAAAATGTTACTATAAACCTAAACCAGCTCACTTATAATTATCTTTAAAACATTCTTTTAAAGATCTAGTTATATTACTAAGTATAATAAAAAAGTGGTTAAAAACAAATTGCTTAAGCATTATTTACTATAAACCCAAACCAATATATACTTGTCATTATCTTTAAGAAATCATTTGAAAATTTAAGTATAACTACACTTATTAAACAAAGTAATATACTTTTAATTAACTTTACAAATCATTTATTATAACTTAAGTGTTGTAATCCAAAACTATCTTTATTTTTTATAAAAGACTTATCTTACTTTTTCAGACTTGTATAATTAATAACAATACTTTAAAAATACTATTAACTATTTGAAAAATATTATTTTAAGGCATTTAATAAAATACTAAAATCAATTTAAAAGGTACTATATTACATAAGCTTTAATACTTTAATCAAATAATTAACTAAATTTCCATAAACTATATATACTCTAAATATTTTGAAAAACTTGTAATATAGTTTAAAACATTTATTTAAAATTTTACTTAAAAATACTTATTTTATTTAAAAACTAATAAAGTTCATTTTCCTTTATTTTAAAAAAAGCTCATGTGATGACCCGAAAATTTTTAACATTTGAAATTGAAATATTTAATTGATTTTAAATATTTGAAAGTTATTTTAACTTGAATTTCAATTATAACTACGAATTTGGCAATTAAAATTATTGAATTTAATTATTAAAGGTGGGGTAAAATTCTGAATCTGCAGTTTTATGCTTGTTAAAAATATTTTCAAGGCTTGGAAAATTTATATTGATAATACTGAAGGTAATAGAACTTCCAAAATTGAATTTGAAAGCGATTTGTTTTGTTTTGAATTTATATCGTTTAAATCGATATTTAAAAATAGCCTTCCAAGGTACGGTCTCGGAATTCGACAAAACCAGTTTCATTGGATCCGTAATATTGTATTATTATCGGAGTTCAATTTTCATTGTGTTTAGAGTGATCATTTGGCCATACGATAAGCAAACGCGCTGAAAATTAAATCGAAATTCAATTTAATAGCTGGGTTCAAAAAGCTATCTTCTCCATACGATCGAATTTGGACTCGAAAACTTTTCCATTACGTTCGAAAAGGGGGTTTAACATTATAAACGCCTAGCGGCACGCCTCGATAGGAATTCAAAGATTTAAGTTGCGGAAATCGAAAAGATTTGAATTTGTATTTGAATTAAATATATATATTTATGAATTTAATAATATAAGACAAAAATTTTGACATGTTTCTTCTTTCTTCATACAATGGGCAAATTTTTTACACGCGCTGGAAATAAGAAAAAAATAAAATAAAATACGACACAGTAAAACTAAAGAGAAAAATAAAAGAGCCTATCCCTCATTCTTTCGTTGTTCCCCTCTCATTTTCCTCGAATTCAAATTAGAAATGGCAGATACCTCTGAAAAGAAAAAATATATATTCACAGTCTAGGTAAATTGGCTCCAGTCAAATCCTAGGCCGAAGCAACTTCAATTGCTCGACTGTTCGATCGAGATCTTATAGGCGCAAGCGCTAGCGCGAGGAGGTGGGACGTCATGGTGAAGTCAACGCAGTCGATATAGGAAGTAATCAAATCGAGTGGTCGAACTTGTGAGTCAGGAGGCAAATTCGAGTGGCTCGATTTCGAGTGCGTAGACGAGGTAGGCCGTTGCGGAGTTGATCAGTGATCGAAGACGTAGGTAGGGAGGGCGCAGCGGAGTTGGATGATGATTCGCGACCTTGCCTTGGTGGTGGTCACGGCCTTACTTTTGGATGGAATCGTGTGCGTTGGATTTGGGAAGGAAGGTATTTTCTATAACTTAATTTGGATATATATATGTATATATTTAAGGGAAATGAAATAAAATGAAAAGAAGATTTATTAAATTTTAGTAAAGTACAAAACAAATTAATATTTCTGTTGTAGGTTTATATATAAATATATACGTTTTCAGTAAAGAAATTACCGATTTGTTATTCAAAAAATATATAAGATTTTTGAAAATAAAATATAATTTATTAAGGTGATTAATTTATTTGGTAAACTTATGTAATTATTTTTAGTTACTAAATATAATCTATTAAAGGAAAATTTAGTTTAAAACCAAATTATTAATTTAAAACCAAGTTATTTATTTAAATTAAATTAAATTAATAAAGAGTAATTGATGTGTTCGACTAATTCAAATAGTAACAAATCGTGAATTGTTTATACAAGGTCAAAATCGCAAATAAAACAAGCTGGAATGAAAATGGGTTGCATGCAAAATAATGGTGAGATCTTCTCACTCAAATTTAAATAATTGAAATTTCAGTTATTGATTGATTGTCTGATTTTAATAGTGTATATATATATATATATATATATATATATATATTTGGAGTGTTTGGTTTCTCACATTATATAGTAGATGAGACCCTATGCGCCGCATAATAGCGGATAATATTATATAATCCCATAAACCGCGATATTCCATCTCGAAGTGGAATTGGTATTTATTGTTGTGCAAACATCTGTGGATGTGGAGAAACATGTTGGAGAGATCCAACTGGATTCCTCAAATATTTGAATTTGTTTCAATGTTGTGTGTTAATTTATTTATAATCTGCGTATGATTATATTTGTGATTGAAATCATTGAAAGCTATGCTTTAGCCGAATATATTTCTGGTATCGTAGGATACCAGAAATATAAAAATCGGATTTTTGGAAATTAAAGTAGAAAATTTTAAGTAAATTCATTTTTAAAAAAATGGGTGAATTTAAAAGAAGGAATTCAAATCGATAAAGTTTTGCTTTTGTAAACTCATTGAATAAATTCCAAAATATGGGAAAAGATTTTTAATAAATGGATTTTTTAGTAATATTGTTTAATAGTTGAAGAATTTATTTAAAATTCAAATTTTAAATTGTTTGGAAGAGATAAAGGAATTTATTTTAAAAGGGAATAAATTTAGAAATTTAATTTAGGATTTAATTTGGTGTTGGAATAAATTTTAGAAATCGGTTTAGGAATTTGATTTAGTGTTTTGAAAATAAATTTTGGAATCAATTTGGAATTTGATTTGGTGTTGAAAAGTGAATATTTGGAAATCGATTTGAAAATCGTATATTAGTGGATATCTGGAAATTTAAATTCACAATGGGAAGTAATAAAAGAAAGGGAAATTTATTTTAAAAATAAATATTGGTTTATTTTTTAAAGTATGGAAAGTAATTTATATATTTGGAACATAAAATTAAAATAAATCAAGAAGGATTTATTGATTGATTTAAATGAACCATTTTAGAATGGAAAGTGTATGTTCCCTAGAAAGCCGAGTATGTTTTTAAAAATAGCTTTCGAATAAAAATTTAAAGTTCTAGAGTTTGTTTTTAAAAGAATATTTTGGAGAAATTATTTTCTTAAGCTATTTTGAAAATCTCTAAAGTAAAGATTTATTTAATAAATTAAGAAGTGATTATTTAATGGTTTAAATTGATATTTGATTTAGAAAATGGTTATTCAAATATTTATACTCTATCTACTAATTTTATTTTAAAAATTAGTTTGGGCTTGATGTTTTATATTAGATATTGGTATAATGTTTTCATAGCTAATATTTAAATAACTGTTTAGAAAAAGTTTTTATTCTAAATGTTTCCAAGTATATTTTGGATAAGTGATTTAAATTATTTTAAAGCATTTGAACTCGGCAAATTTTCCGTGGAAATGAATAAATGTTCGAAAATATATTCCGTGTGCGGAAAGTGATTTGAAATTTGTTTTCAAAGGATTGAAATGCGAAATTATATCCTGTGAAGATATTTTGAAAATAAATAATTGGGGAAAATTATTTAAACATGGTGATTGTTGTAAATGTTTATTGGTAGTTAAATAACCGACTATCAATATTGGCTTTTAAACGGTATTTGAATTTCGATGCGACCGGAGGTCCTATTCCAGATGGATATCCGAAAAGCATATCGAATTTTTGTGATGGATCTTTTGTTTAAAAGATCAAAGTGAAAATCTGTTGCGATTTATTTGAAATCTGAATGTAACACTTATTTCTAAAATAAACGCTCGTTATTCGGATTAGTCGGGAGAGGACTTGGTGTCATAAAACCCATTTCGAATAATGATACGACGAAATTGGATTGCATTTTAAGATGGTGTTGAAGACCGGGTATTTTCGAAAGCGAAAGGATTACCTGCCGAATGTCTCTGCATTGAGTTGCTCCGGTATAGGGATTTTATCACCCTTTGTGATGGGGATTCCGGATGTGATTAGTGATATCCGGATTTGCACGGGATTCTTTGAAGTGCCTTCGATTCCATTCGATCCCGGAACGGACTTGTATGGATGTATGTCCGACGTTACACTTTGAGATGTAAAGCTGGTTTCTATCAAATACGTTTCTGTTGGTGGTGGGGAATTTATTCTCTTAGCTTAACACCCTTCTCTGAGATGTACGAGCTCAGAGGTTATGTAGTTGATGGTTATTAGTGATACGTTCCCAATTTGGTAATGTGGCATACGAAGTGTTGCTGATCATTTGTTGGTCGAAGCATGGCTTTGTGAAAAGCGTAGCTTTATGGAAGAGACTTCGTCGGACCTCACAGCCCGAAAATGGTCGAAACAGGAAGGATGCAGCAAGACAATTTGGGGGTAACGCCCTCAGGTTATGTCCATTTCCTTCTGGAAAAGGGTGGTATCATGGTATGGTTCCTAGATGGTTAATGTAAATTTGTGCTTTGTGGTTGTTGGTGTTGAGGATCCTCGGATAAAGGTCGGTAACGACCGGGGATGGCATACTCGTAGAGGTTACCTAGTTACAGAGGTAACCCGGCCTTGTGTTAGCAAAGATCCGGTTAGGTTCTCAAGACGTCCCTCCATAGGCGTTCCCATGTGGCATAGAAAATTCCTTAGCCTGACCATTTGTTGGAAATCCAACCTCTAATACGCGCCTTGTACTGTTTTAGTTGTATAACCTGCCTTTTACTTATGGTGACGACTGGCCATTTAATTGGTAGCTATAGTAGGTATAGTACGAAATGTCTATGCTGGCTAAGATTAATATTGTACTTTCGAAAGGTTTTCTGCACTATGCACTAATAATAATATTAAAAAAAGATTTTGCGTATCAAGCATTTTGACTATCATAAGGAGAAATCTCCTCCAATTCTGCGTTTGCATTGTGTGTGTGGCGGGAGGCCTTATGGTAGTTTCATTTTCCAAAAGCATAGCGGATTTCTTTTCCTTTCTTTGTGAAAATAACTGTTTTTAAGATCTCAAACCAGTCCCATGACTGACCTGGAGTTTATTGTTTCCTTTCTAAACTCTGGGTGCCCATAATTTTCCACACGGGCAGCCTAGAGTCAGGTTATCATTATTCTGGACGAAGTTAGAAAAATATGCTGTAGAGATATGGAGTTCAAGCTGGATGGCGAAGCATATCACTAGTATATAATGTTTCTCTTCCGCTGTTATATTGTTGTAAATCCTGATAATGTGATGTATAAACTAGTATAGTGCTTTTGTTTTAAAACATTATTCATTTATCTATTATATATTGTTCCACTGCGAAATGTGAGATTCTGTTATTGTTTTTGTTTCTTCTTCAATCTTCTTCTTCTTTTACCCAAACGGTTCGGTTTTCCGGCATTCAATTATGCAGCATTTAATACAGTGGACGTACTGATGTCGACTTTCGGGCATTGAAAAATTGGGTTGTTACATTTTGGTATTAGGGCAATTAGTTAAGTGACAACCTTAGCTCTTGTGGGGATTACTCATTAGATATAGAGTTAATAGTACTCTAGAATGAGTTTGAGTGTAATAATAGATATGAGCGCGTATTTGTTAGTGAATATAAATTGTTTTGTATTGTGTTGATTTATCGGTTAATTGTTTATAGATTCTGGTCGGTGTAGTTTGGCCAACTGTATCGATAGGGGTTTCTAAACTGTTAAAAAAAATCTATTTTGTATATAAAAGGAAATGATTTCCATAAATTTTTATAGTTATGTATGATTGCTTGGTTGTTAGGAAGTGATAACATTAAATTATTATCATTGATTATTGAATAAGGAGTTGAAATCATAACTTAACGCTGAGAAATAAAATTTATATACAAATAGGATTTGTAAGTATAAATTGTAAGTGTGAATTGTAAATGTGATTTATAATTTGAAAGAGAATTCTAGAGAAATATTTAAAAGAATTTGAAAGGATTTGAAAATTTTGAAATTTGGAATAGATTTAATTCCCCTGGAGTTTGGAAATGGTTTTCAAAGGTTTTGGAAAAATGTTTTGGAGGGATAAAAAGCACTAAACTCTTTTCGGTCGTTGGGAAATAATTTCGATGATGACTACAACATCATCGATGTTCATTTTCAAGTTTCCAAGAGAGGAATTGCTGCCAAAATTATTTTAAAAATTGAAGTTGTTTGCAAAATTTGGGTTTGGTTTTGAAATTCAAAAGATAATTTGAATTGATTTCAAAAACGATTTTTGAAATGTTGGACAGACTCTGGAATCCTATTTGAAATATTTATACAATAAAATCTATTAAGGTAGAAAATAAAAATGTGAATGAATAAATGAATCTACAATTGCAAGTAAATGAAAGTGAAATTGAATGTTGAAATTCATTTCGAATTTGTAAGTAAATAGAAATGAAATTGAAATTGAATTTGATTTGTGATAAACAAAGCGAAGTATTGAAATAAAATTACTAAGTGAAACTAATTTAAGAAATGACAAAATAAATATGGTTTAAATGAATTGAATTCAATAATTATAAATGAAAGGTAAATTGAATTCATATGGAATTGAAATCCAGCTTAAATATAAGTTGATACTAGCAAATTGAAAATAAATATAGGAAGTATGTAAAATACTTATTTTGAACTTAAGAAACAAACGATAAAATTCTTAAGTAATTTGATATTGGAAATATACAAAGTTAATAATTGAATGAAGGTTAAACTGGAAAATAGTGAAATGGTAATTGTAAATAAGTGAATGGAAAATCAATGCAAATAAAAGAAAAAAAGAAAAAATTGATATATCTAATAATCAATTGGAATAAATACGTAGGATGTATGTATATTATTTTATTCGCATAATGATTTGATCCAGAATTCTAGCTTAGAATTTTGAGGTAGTTATATCGATCCGAGTTATAATTTTTTCGCTCGATTTTCGACGGCGAACCTGGATATGGATGAATTTGTTCTCTTTTGTACTTGACCAAGATGAACAATACGTTCATTCCTATCTCAATACGGTAAACAAAAACCCCATTCTTCTTATTTCTCAGATCCAGCCTCAAGCAAAAATCAAACATTTAGATTCAAATAAAACTCTGAAAAATCTAGTAAAATCAATGTAAACTCTTTGACCCTATCTACATCTACATCTAAATTTTGTTTCTTTGATTGTAGAGTATATTTTCAGTTTTTGCGTATTTGTGTAATTTGAGTTCTAGTTTTTAAATTGGGGAGACAAAGTTTTAGCAAGAAGAAAATGGCAAGGTAATAGAGTAGTAGGGCCATAAGGCGAGTTAAACTCATAAATTCGCCTATATGTATTACGTAAAATTATAGTAGTTTTGATTATTGTTTGCTTCATTTTATTGATATGCATATTGTATTTTGCAAATTGAATAAAATACAAGAAGATGCTGTTCGATTCTCTCCAGACAATACCACTGTCTTGTTTTGATGTTTATGTGTGTTTAAGAACTATAGGAATAGGCCAAAAATCATTCAGGTCGTCGAAAATCTCATTTTGATCGAATTGGTCGTGACCTAGAGCATTTGTGCTTTCGTCGACCAGTCGACAGGTCGACTTTCAACCGTTTGACTGCTGGTCGAAAACCTAGAGCGATAAGCTCTAGGTTGGACCCAAATTATGTTGTTACTTTGACCATTTCCTTGAGATGTTTCTTGTAGTTTTTTGGCGTGTTTCTAGGCTGATATTTATGTAGTAAGAATAAAAATCTAATAAAAATGTTTTACTATTTTTATTGAATTAATTTGTATTTTAACCGTGTGTTTATGGAAGGTAGTTAATGTGTGTTTGTGGTTTTAAGTTTTTTAAAAACTAATATTTAATTGATTCTTAACTCCTTATTTGGTTAAATAATTGTTTATGGAAGTAAAGAAGTTTCTTGGAATGAAAATATTATTTTGCATATGAATTCAATTTTCATAATTTTAGAAAAAGGAATTTTTAATTATCAAATTTTAGTAACAATGTTTTATGTAATATATACATAATATTATTTTAAATCAAAATGTTTGATTTTTAAGGAACTTTGAAATCGTTGTATTTTCTAAGAAAAGTGTTTAGGAAGTTTACTTCCATGAACATATGATTCTTTTTCCAATCTGATTTCTTTTTCTACAAAATGAGAAATATACTCAAATAATTTGGCAGTAACTAGCGGGTAAGGGACATTGGTTATCACTCCATTGTTTAATTATATGCCTAGTTTACGTAGAGTATTTGGTAGTGGAGTTTACTAACTAATAGGAAATAGTTTAGCAACACTGAGTGGTTATGGGACACATGGTCGTTACTTTAGTGATTACTATTTAATAAGTTTATAACACTTTATGACCAATAGTATCTTGGTGAAGTGAGTTATTTTATAACTCGTTATATTTGTTAGTGCATTTGGTAGATTGACCTTGTAGGCTAGTTGTTCGACCTAGTGGCTTGGCTATGGAAGTCGCACCCGAGTCATGGTATTTATTTGGGTTCATTTTAGTTTCTAGCCCTATACCACCAAGCTAATAGTTTGTACTATGGGCTATATTCGACATCATAGAATTTAAGCCATCTGCGAGTAAGCAATGGCACCTTCGCAGTGCCATATTAGGTTGAACATATATCATAGATATCTAATACCTTTGGACTATAGGAGTTTAGTGAGATAAACCCCTAGAGCTTTTCTTAGTAGTCTTCCTTTGAAATAGAGCGATTTGCACTAAAGTATCCTACTGGTCAAATTATTTAGTGTGGTGTTAGCGACCAACCAAACTGCTAATGTGGAGTTAGGGACCAACCAAACTACTAGTGAGGTGTTAGCGACCTGACCAAACTACTATTATTTATTAGTATATTTGGATATCCATTCCTGCTTGTTCTTTGTAGCATTTATATTCGGGTATTATCACACGGCTTTTGGATTCGGCTATACCCGAACTGGTTGGACAAGTTAGACTCGACTGTCATCAAGGTCAGTAGGCCAAGAGCGATGGTTGGGGTTCAAAAAATCAAGTATAAATGATAATATGAAGCTATGCTCGAACAAAATTAAGAGATATGCAATGTAGGATGTTCAAATTATGGATTATAATTTATTTTACAAAAGTGATCGGCTATAATCCTTGTCAACCAAAGGGATCAGTCTACTTCAGCCAAATAAGTGCAACTCAATGGAAAATAATCAATATCTCGAGATCCATAAGTTCAATACATATGAAACTTTGGAAAGAAGATGTAGGGACCTTAGGGAGTCCACCCTAGGGTTCACACCTCAAAATGAACAAGCAAGAAGGATCGATCGGAATCAGGTTGCAACACACTTTGCATCAATAATCGATTAATAACTAAACATCTATAAGTCCTATTGACACGAAACTTGTACGCTAAACATAATACAATATGGAGAAGCTCCCATAGGGATTGCACCCCCAAACTCCTCTAAAATGGGGATCGACCCTGATACCTATTTCTTGGGATTTGGGCCATGCGATCCCTCTTATAGGCTCATATGGTTTGCAGAACCTTCAGTCGAATTTTCAAGGAGATATTTTTGCCATCTTCCTCTGTAAATACAGAATCGATTATTCATTTTGACGATTTTTACGCTTCTTGTTGCTTTGTACTCTTTTGTAACTAAGGATTTTCATCTGATCTGTATTATACTCAGTTTACAAAGTGATTAATAAAGCCATCTCTTCATAGTGGATGTAGTCAAACAATGACGAAACACTATAAATTTCTATATCTATGTTATTTGCTTTTTTCTTATAGCTTTATTGTCATATTCTCTTTGTTTACATGTAATATTCTTTGTTGATTTCTCTAGAAAATCTCTACTGGGTGTTTGTGATCAATTTTAGCGCAAATATTTTGGTGCTTTCACTAAGAAGGAGATGCTCAGCTCTATTTGGATCCCTTTGCTGCTATTGGATTGCATAAATCCCAGGAAGAGATCTAGAATTATCTTCATGTAGTTTATCCATTCTAGTCAGGTTTGCAAAAGTCTAAGGAAAACTATCAAAATGGTTAGGAACACCAGATCTACTTCTCAAAACATAGAAGAAAACAAGAACGTTAACTTCTAGCGTGGAGGCTAGAGCAATCTACCAATAAATATTAATGCTACCAATCCAGTTGACGAAAATCCAGATGATTCCACCACAAGGGCTAATTTCTAGCATCTGACGAGCATGCTCATGAATAGCCACCGATAGTCGAACCAGCAGATTTAAGCCAATATCGATTTATTGAATCAACTCCGAGATCAACAACGCGGGAAAACTAGGAGGGAGCCAACTCTCTATTCTCGAAGATCTCTACTTCATCAAAAGATTATCACAGAAGTAGACGTTACAGAACCGACGGATATCACACAACAGCTTTTGGACATCAACAAACAACCCTACTTAGGTTGCTAGGAATGATGAGCCTGATCCCTCTATAGGGGTCGAGGCCCATCCCTCCTCCAGTGGAGGAAATATGCCTCCTACCGATGAAGCATAAGCTGGAGTCTCCAAGGTTGATTTGGATGCTAGAGTTCAGGTGGATGCATACCAGTTTCCTCCTCATAATGAGGATGAAGTGAATGCACGTGATATGCATCGAGGGGATGTTGAGCCAAGAAGGCGTCGAATAACCCGTAAACATCGACTGAACCATTTAAGTGAGGTGGAGCACGACTACCACTTGGCTCCAACTATCCAAATAGCGGACTTACGATCAAGTTAATAGTAAGGGAGAGCCAAGACCTGACCAATGATGATTGGGGGATCTCGAGGAGCCATACATCGTTCACTGATATTATCCTACACACGCGTATTCAAGGAGGTTCAGCATGCTGTCGATGCCTGCCTACAAGGGAAAATCCAACCCAAGGCAACATATCATGAGATATGAATGGTCGATGGATTCTAAACGAGCTGATGATGCCGCGAAATGCATATGATTTCCTATTACTCTCTATGCTATAACAAAGATGTTGTTTATAAGATTAGCCTTATGTTCAACATGTAGAGTTGATGATTTAGCAACAAAATTTGCGGAGCAGTTTCGTATGCATGCAATTGCCCAAATGATGTAATGATCCTATCAAGCGTGATCCAGGATCTAGGAAAACCGCTGAAAGATTATTTGGAGAGATTTCATACAGCCGTCACACAAGTCAACAATCTGAATGACCATTCAATATTGATGATAGTAACAGGAGGGATTGATACAGAATCTGACTTTTGGCGATTGATTAGCTAGCAAACCACCCGTAATGTTGGAGCATTTCTACGAAAAAGTAGCTCAATATTTAAGGAAAGAGGATGCTAGATGCTTTAGGAAGAAGAATGTTGTAGAGCCAAGTGGAGAGGGAATGCATTGTAACATTGCAGTGAAATAGTATGGAGAGAGTTTCGAAAAAGTTAAATTAAATGTCCAAAATATACAGAATCTGTGAAAGAAAGGCGATGACAGGAACCGTTAACGAAAGAGGGATTCTGATAGTGGAAAGAGTAGGATTCCAATGTATAATACCTACACACCATTGAATACATCTCTAGAGAACGTCTACTTGTCTACATGTTGTACCATGCAGTATAGGAAGCCACCTCCGAAAGAATTGATAGAAAAGTAAAAGCAGACTATAAAATATTGTCGGTTCCGCGAATGATGTGGTTATAACATGAATGAATGTAGGCATCTCTAGGATGTTATCGAGAAACTGATTCGAGAAAGAAAGGTACAGTATTTTGTTAAAGCCCCACAGGATGGCTGGCAAGGGATATTCGACACCAACCAAGGACAAGTGCCACATAGAGCCGAGGAGCCTGCAGGACTGGTGGAAGAGTAGTGATCAATACGATAGTCGTAGGATCGAATCGAGCTGATAAGAGCTTGCACGAGTGCAGTGCCATGCAAGCGCAATCGACCTTATGAATTTTGAGTGTTATTCAAGTATAGAAGACAAGGCTCCAGCAAAATAGCCGTGTACAATGGCAGATGACATTGTATTCAGAAATAGAGATGAAGATAAGGTGAAGGCACCGACGATCAACCCAATGGTGATTTTGGCCATAATCGGCGCCGCCTTAGTGAGGAGGATGTTGGTTGAATGTGGAAGTTCCGTGAATATATTCAAAAAGGCTTACGATCAGATGAGGATAGAAGACAAGGACTTGAAATCATCTAAGCCACATTCATGGCTTTAATGGTGCTGTGATCGAAACCATCGATTATGTCGAATTTCCTGTTGAGTTGGGAGAAGGTGACCGTAGGACAGTGCATATGTTGCCATTTGTTGTCCTGGATGTTGACTCTCCATGCAATGCTTTTCTAGGCTAACCAACCCTAACTGAATTCTGAGTAGCTCTTACCCCATATTGTTTGACTTTGAATTTCCTAACTGATAACGGTGTTGGAGTAGTGCATGGTGATTAGGTGATCGGACGTGCCTGCTATGTGGCTGAGCCGAGGGACGCTCAACGGAAAGAGAAAGGCAAGGGTATAGACAAGTCTCTCCACATCGAAGCCACCGAAGATTGACAACCAACGCTTGGGCCTTGGTTTGGGCGCCAAAGTGGCTTTTATAAAGATAGATCCAAGGGATGACGAGGAGGAGCCCAAAGAAACCAAGGCACCGGTTGAGATGAGGATTGGCAACACTGTCGGCCATGACGTCCGATCATGGGTCCTAAAGATCGGATCACAGCTCAGCTCTCCGATGATGAAAAAACTTGCTGGTTTTCTCCAAGCAAATCTTGATGTGTTCACTTGGACTCATTCAGATATGTGTGGGATCCTAACTGCCATTACGAGCCATGCATTAAACGTAGATCTGAGGCATGTTTTGGTGAAACAGAAAAGGCGTGGCACAAATCCGGAGAGATCTGCTGCCCTTAAGGATGAGGTAGATAGGCTTAAAAGCAATTGGTTTGTTCATGATGCCCTTTACCCTAAATGAGTATCTAATCATGTACTTGTGCAAAAGGCGAATGGAAAGTGGTGGGCATGTGCTGACTATTCGAATTCAAACAAAGCATGCCCAAAAGACAATTTCCCCTTCATAGAGTTGACCAGCAGATGGACTCTACCGCAGGACATGAGTTGCTATCTTTCATGGATGCGTACTCTAGATATAATCAAATCTCGATGCACATTCCCGAGCCAGAGCATACCAGCTTTATTACCGATATTGGATTCTTCGCTATATGGTAATTCCATTTGGATTGAAGAATGTTGGAGAAACTTATCAGTGCCTAGTCAACCGAATGTTTAAAGATTAGTTTGGAAAGACGATGGAGGCATACGTGGATGATATGCTCATGAAGTCATGATGATCAAGCGATTATATTAAAGATTTAGCCGAGATTTTCGACATCTTTCGATATTACAAAATGAAGATCAGTCCTATGAAATGCTCCTTTGGCATTGCATTGGGAAAGTTCTTGGGTTTCATCGTCAATGCTAACGACATCGAAGTTAATCCTAAAAATATTTAAGATATTCGCAAAATGCATGGATATGCAAATCCTAAGTCAATTTATTTCAAGAGCCTTAATGGGCAGGTTGTTGCTCTAAGTCGATTTATTTCAAGAGCCACCGTTAAATGCATTCCTTTCTTCGACTTGATTAGAAGAGGGAAAAGAAACTTTAAATGGATACAGGACTATGAAGATGCATTCTGAGCTTTGGTGAACCATGTAGAGAGGCCTCCCATCTTTTCAAAACCAGCGGATCACGAAGACTTATATATCTACTTGGTTGTGTCGGCACAGGCAATAAGTGCTACATTACTTCATGAAGAGAATCGAATCCAGAGACCGGCCTATTATGTTAGCAAGCAATGAACATGAGCTTAAAGGAACTATCCGAAGATAGATAAATTGGCATACTTCTTGTCGATTGCTTTATGTAAGCTCCACCCCCATTTTCAAGCTCATTCTATCAACGTTTACACTGATCAGCGTTAGGCAGGTCCTACATCGACCTGAGATGTCTGTATGGTTACTCAAGTGGTACGTCAAGCTGTGCCAATTTGATATTACCTATATTTCTCATAGAGCCATCCAAGGACTGGCACTTACAGATTTTATAGCTGAATTCATTACACAGGATAATCTCCTATAGAGTGGTGGAGCCCCACCATTTGGTGGAAAATGTATACGGAGCATCCAATGATCGTTGTTCTGAAGCTGTAGTGATACTAGTAACTCCAGAAGATCAATTAATTTGCTATGCTTTAAAGCTTGACTTCCTTGCCATGAACAACGAAGCTGAGTACAAAGATTTGAATGCTAGACTCAAACTCGCCACAGAACTTGGATTAAAATCTCCTGAAATCTTTTGCGATTCCCAATTGGTGTTGTACCAAGTTAGGAGAGATTACCAAGCTAAAGGATAACGACTTTCTCCGTACCTTATCGAAGTCCAAGAGCTATTGACTGAATTTGAGTGTTATGACATCACACACATTTCTTGGGATTAAAACAAAGAAGTCGACTCATTGGCAAAGAGAGCTAGCACCAGGGATGTACAACCGATAGGCCTTGTCCAATCAAAGTACTAGACACTCCGAGCATAAACCAAATGAAAATCGAATAGGTACTAGAGACGAAGCCATAGAAGGAATCATGGATGACTTCCGTTAAAAATTATTTGCTATAGGGAGCCCTTCTCGAATGGAGGAATAAAAGATGACAAATCATCCGCAAAGCTTCACGATGTATCATTTAAGAAGGAGTCATGTATAGAAAGGGTTTTTTCCATTCCCTTACTTTGGTGTATTGCTCATGATGAAATAAAACGAGTCCTAAAGGAAGTTCATGAAGATGAATGTAGCGATTACATTGGGGGCATACCCTAGAAAAGAAAATACTCCGTTATAGGCATTACTACCCAACCGTCAACCATGATCACAACAAAGAAAGTAATCAACTCATTATCTGAAACATCATCTATCATTTTGGCCTTCCACAAACTATTGTAACTGATAATGGAACTCAATTCAACAGCATTGAATTCAAAGGCTTCTACCGTCAGCATCATATTGAAAAGAGATTTGTGACAGTTGCTCACCCTTAGGAAAATGGAAAAGTTGAAGCTGTGAACAAATTTATAAAGTCCATTATGAAGAAATGCATGGAAAAGACCAGAGGCAAGTGGGTGGATGAAATCCCAATAGCATTATTGGCTTACGTAACCACTCACAAGTCCACAACTGGCATTACTCCATTCTCCTTTGCTTACAGCGCTGAAGCCTTCATTCCTGTTGAACTCAAAATCCCAACTCATCGAGTGACCAACTGTGACCCCAAAATGAATAGAGATCTCCTCTTAGAATATCTATACTTGTAGATGAGAAACACAAAGAAACTGATTTGAGAGCAACTGCACATTGTCATCGAGCCGCCCGATACTACAACACTAAAGTCTGACCTAGAACCTTTGAAATCGATGATCTCATCTTAAAATGAGTTTTTCCTATCCTTCCACACATGAATCCTACTTGGGAAGGATCATATGTCATCGAACAGAGGTATGGAGAGGGAACTTTCAAGCTAGCGATTGTTGATGGCGTCACACTCCCAAGGGCATGGAAACATAGCATTTATGATGTTATTTCACTTGATTTATTCTTTTTTCATTTAGTTGTATTTAATTTTTGAATTTACTTTAGAATTTAATTTTCTAGATATGTAATAAGACAAATTATTTCATTTCCTCCCATTTGGCAAATAAATTTTGAAATTTCCTTCATATCTGTGATTGTTGTAGCATTATATCTTAGTTATGGCACCCCACTAACTAATATTTACATGTCCAAGTAGGTTCCCAGAGTTTGGTGCCAGTAGATTGCATAAGTTCACGATTGAACTAACAAAATGAATGTGGTACGACCGTTCATTCGATGATTCCCACTCACAACCTAATGGACAGAGTACCTAAGGAGAAATGGATGTGACTTGATCATCTGATAACCAAATTAATCCCACCAAGCAATGGGACAAAAATGTATCAAAAGCAATTGTGATATGACCGATCGCTCGCTAAGTTAAACCCCTGGACTTTGGGGAAGATCAATCAATTAGGGAAAGTACGGTCCAACTATTTTCTGAAATAACTCTAAGTCTCTAGGGTGTGGACTAGAGTAAGAACACAAATTGGGGGTGATTCGATCACCCGGCAACTAACTCTTATCCATAGAGTGTGAATATTAGTATAAACAAATGAATGAGTGTGGTTCGACCACTCACTATTCCATAAATTCTAACTTGAAACCAACAATAGGAGTGTAAACTCGCTAAGGATGGAGTTTGACCATCTATTATCTAACTCCGCTGACCCGAGTCTGGGGTAGGAGTATAATCACTTAAACCGCTGAATCCGATGGCATAACACTAGACCTCAAGCCCAATATTTGGTAAAACTTGAGACTACGACCACATGGAGGCCTTGAGTAAAAATTAATGGCCAAGTATCTAAATTAACGAGCAACAAATTACAAGTACATTGAATGGAAAAGTAATTGCTTGATTACTTAAGCAAGTTCACATAAGAGTTCAACAAAACATAAAGAACCTTTATTTATCCATTAAACTTGGAAATTATAGTACTAACTTATCAAAAAGTAATGGTCGTACCTGCATATACATAGTCAACAAAAGGAAAAACAACTACACAAGCTATACATAAACTAAGCCATAGTAACGACTACTTCTTTTGCCTCTTCTCCCTTTTGGATTCCTTTAGCGTGGACCCATCTGAGCCTCTACCTGTCCCTCTCTTTGGTCCTTTGCCACCCTTAGTAGGAAAGCTTTCAAAGGTTGGAGGGAGTTCTTTGAGAACTGACCCAGAGGTTTGAACAACTTGTAGTGGGAAGAGATTTGGATCATTGACGCTCACACTACAGGTTCAACTTTAGCTTTTTTCTTCAATAACTCCTCCCTCTAAATGCACTCCTTTAAGCTGAGCTCATTAGTGTGTTCGGAGGCACCCATGATTACAACATTATCACATTCATCTGGTAACGGCTAATCGTCGACCTTTTCATCAGCAAGAGGCCCTAGAATGTCGGTAGCCATGGGAATTCAAGTAAATGTAGTTTATTGCTCCATGGCGGCCCCGCTTCCTGGAGTTTGACTGGGAGCCAAATGACCTGCAGATTCGAGGGAACAAGAAAATTAGCCCCGAACTATTGGGTATAAAGAACAAAACCTCTCGAATGCTGGATAATAAAGCGGGATACATATGTCAGGCCGACTTTCAATTATCGTCGGAGTGCTTCCTTCTTGAATAGGAGTTAGCATTTTTGATTTATAACTGGGTCTATCCAGATCATAGCTCAGATCCTATCTCGAGCCAAGTGAAACTGATGCTTCAGCTGTTTGAAGTGAAGGAGTACCTTTAGGATCGGATTTCGAAGCTTCAACGATATTTTTTCCTTTATCGAAGGGTGCCAAAATATCAAAGTATCGAAGCCTTGTTGCGGCCCGATCGAAAGGTTCATTCCCATGAAGGATCTCCTATACTAGTTTCTCCTCATCCAGATCAGCTTTGCCAAATGTATTTCTTTATCATTCAACAATATATTTCCAAGCCAGGCGAGCAATTCGAGATAGCCCTCTTCAAGAAAACTCAAGTCGTGATGGATTAGGACCTTTGTGTTGTATTCAACAATCAAAGGATCGAACATGTTCTTAATCTCATTCCGGCCAGCTTCTTTAGCATCTTGTAAATAGTTCTCAATTTTCTCTCTAACTTCATTATGACAAGCTTCCCTTGCCTCTTCCTTGAGCACTTCAATTTGAGCGAGTTTCTCATCCAGTTGAGTTTTCAGCCCTCGAGCCTCGACAACCTCTTCACAATAGCTTTGGGACTCCTCCAAAGCATCAAGTTTTTCTTCCTCCTCTTTCTTAAGAAGCTCTTATAGTTCCTCAATGTGACAGGCTAGAGTATCTTTCTCTTTTGCAGTGTGTTCTTCTCCAAAGCAAGCACACCACTGCGGTTAAGTGCAGCATTCGGCTCCTTTTGGTGAGCCATTTCCAAACGACTAACTGCCTTGGATGTTTCTTTAGTACTTCTATCTACCACGTCTAGCTTCAATGTCATCTTCGTGATCTCATCATCTTGGTGTTTGATTATGTCTTTATTATGGACCGCCTCCAACTTAAGGCGATCAATTTCATATTGCCTTTTATTAGACCCTTAAGAGATTTTCTCAGCTAAGTGATGGAATATTTCATGTCACAAAAAAACACCATTGACACATGCAAGTGAACTCGCTTTAGCACTCTTGGAATTATATGGATAGAAGAAAGAAACTTTAGTCCATCAAAGCGTATTTTTGGAAAATTGACCTTAAGTTCGGCCAATCTTTCTACCGTAGAGGCCTCAGGAGCTGAAGTATTTAAAGCCGGATCAAAGGTAACAATAGGACATTTACTCGACCAGCAATCGCAAGGCCATCGAAAACCAGAAGAACTTGAATGATGCTTGGGTGACCAGTAGTTTAGGGAACATAAGAAGAGGTTTGATCATCACATGCACCGGAAGATTGGGCTAAACCTCCTGATGGGATGATTGAGATTTGGACTTGTGTTTAGAAGATAAACAATCCCTTGAACGATGACTTCTTCCCCGGCTGCATTCATTTCTCGAAGCCTGCCCAAGTTTGGACCACGACTGGATATGTACCGTGTTGAGGAGCCCCTCAGGCGATCAAAGGCATAGGAGTGAGATATAGCGCCTACAGACCAAATAAGAGCGTGTAAGTAACCACTGAATAAAAGATATAAAAAAATCGTGCAGTAAAGTGCGCATGATTATGACTGTCCTAGTGTCCACTCGACAGACTAGTTACTATAGCCTTGCTCATAGGAGTGATATCCCCTTTGCTAGTGGGAGGAATGTCACACCGGTCCTTATGGGAGAATAAAGCCCCAACACCAATGTTGGGAAAGTCAATGGTCATGATATCGTCAAGGATTGGGAGACACGAGAATCCTTCCATTAAACTTTCTAAAGGCTAGGAGGAAGATTCTTCTTCAATAGAGCTGATGCCAAACTCAAGCTGTTAACCTGCCTTTTGGCAAGGCAACATACAGGCGGATTTAACCCACTCGACTGAATAATGATCGAAGTTGGATTGTCATAGATAATAAACATGGTCATGAGGCTAAGATATAGCATAATCGACGAAAAAACAATGCAAGATGTTTAAAATATAGTTTCAAAAAATGTTGAGTCGCTTCAAGTTGCTTGGAGTTTACTTTGAGTCACCACCATGTTTACTTCAGGTTTTCAAAAGGGTTAATTCAAGTCAAAGAAGTATCCCCTTCGGATCGTTGAGGAACAAGCTACTTCGAGTCACCAGGCACCATACTTCGGGTCAGCAATAGATTTAATTCGGGTCAAAGAGGAAATTGCTTTGGGTAAGAGCAATAAATCAGTCAATCCTCATATAACTCGCATCAGTTAGTATCCATCAAGTTCCATTCCCTTTCGTATCCATCCACTTTCTTCGTATCCATCAAGTGCTGGCATCGGACATATTTCATTTACTTGGCCCTTAACACTATTTATATCGATCCTCCCATCCACGCATTTCCTATCGATCAGCCAATGATCAATACAAAGAGCACACGACAGATCGATACGAATACCATCACTTTCCATCGATATGAAGCCAACACCAAAATGATCGATATAAAAAATACATACCAGCTTCGGTACAAAAGGAATGGAGCATGATCGATATGAAGAACGCAGAGTCAGGTAAAGGAAATGGTCATGCAGCACAAAAAATGGATCTCCCCATAACAACCACTCTACGACATCTCTATGCAACTGATCGACACGCAGAAGGATCGAGACGAATATGGATCGATACGAAGGTATCGATACGTACAATTCAGCCACTTGCAAAACTAACTTTGGATCGATGATAACTCGATATCTACAAGTCCAAATGCCTTCAAATTATCACCCTAGATTACTTACCACTAGAAAAATGCTTATGATCGATCTCGGCCCAAATGGATACCATCTTAATCAATACAAAGGAGATGGGGATCGATCCCAATCAATCCCAAATGACCACTGATCGATTACGTGGGCGCACCCATATGTGAGAAGGAATATTCTAAGTTCAAAGGCAGATATTTCAGACCTACACCTATAAATAGAACTCCAATGCTAATAGAAAACAGACTTTTTTGACTCTGCTACGCTGTTACTCTATCCGATCTTCATTGTAACATGAGTGTTAGAATTATACCCTCTACATTTTATCTATCTGTGATTTGAGAGTGTAAATTGGTACTTCCGTATGTAATTGAGTATTTATGATCAATTTTGGCATAAATATTTTGGCGCTTTCACTGAGAAGTCAAGCACTCAGGGATTCTAAAACTTGGATTTTGGATTTGAAGGCTTAGGAACTTGGATTTGGAAAGCTATGACTAAGCAATCAACAAAGAGACAAAGAGCAGAAAGGAATCGGCATGAAGGAAGTCAGGAGACTCTTCATGAGCTAATCATACCCCAGTCTTCATCACCATACACGAAATAGAGATGATGATGGAGGCTATGCAAGTGGGGATGCTGAAAAGACAGGAGGAAATGATACATAACCTTCTTTCGTAGATTGGACAAGCTGGAGAGAAGAATCGAGAGAACAAAGCAGTTGAAACAGAGGGAATCCAAAACCAAAGTCAAGGACATGGAGCAACCAGGATTCAGGATAGAGCGGGACCTTCATGAATAGCTCCTGAGCTAGGGGAACGCCCTTGGGTCATGTTAGCATAATTCCAAACTGGATACCAGGTAGTACGATGCAATTTGGCGTTAATAGAGGAATGAATGCTCGTCCAGTGGAGGAGATTTCGGGATTCCCTTATTAACTTGGGGGGTAGGTCGAAGGCAGCAGATAAGGACCACAACCTGATGATAGTAACAGATTGGTAGAGATGGTCAGATGAGTCACGAGAGGAGGATAGTGAATAAAGATCTGGAAGACGTGAACATGAGCCCCTTCCCTCCCGCAGTTAAGCAGGCCAGGAACACACTTGAATTCAAGCTAACTATACTAGAGACGTATGATGGAAGGACGAGATCCCATAGTTCATCTGACAAGGTATATGAGGCACATGGAGGTACTGGGGGCAATGGAGGAAGTCATGGCTCGGTGTTTCCCATTGTATTTGAAGGATATAGCAGCGCTGTTGTTCAAAAAAATTAGAAAGTGGCTCCATTGGAACATGGACAGAGTTGACTGATATGTTTATGAGGCAGTTTAGAGTTCACATCTCGAGGCCCAAGAACGTGATGAGTTTGACAACACTAAAGCAAAAAATTGGGCAGTCTATGAGGCATTTACTAACACGATTCAATGCAGCAACGGCATCAGTGGTTCGACCAGATCCATCCATGGTTGTGATGGCAGCTGGTGGCATGGAATTCAAGAATTCATTGACAAGGGATCCACCTATGCACCTGGGAGAGTTTTATGATGAGAAGGAAAGGTTTCTGTGACATGAAGATGCAACGACCGAGAGAGAGGAAAGAGATGAAGTTGATGTTTATGTAGTTAAGGGCGAGGATCCACCCAAGAAGGATTCGAACAAGGATAAAGGGGAGCAAAAAGTAGAGAACAACTTTGACGAGTCGAGTGACGGTAAAAGGAGCCAAGATTTACCTCTTATGTGGAGCTGAGTGAGACTTTAGAACGAATATATCAGACAGAAGGGGCAGGTTCCATACCGAAGGCCAATAAGGAGGGATCCAACCAATAATGAAAAGAAATCAGACAAACACTGCCTGTTCCATAAGCTAAACAGGCATAGCATGAACGATTGCAAGAATTTAAGGGATGAGATCGAAGGATATATCCATAACGGCATGCTATTACAGTACATAAAAAGGTGAGCAGCAACGGTGGAACATGAGCGACCACTAACCGCATCAAATGAGAACGGCTCTGGATCAAGGCACCAACTTGTCATCAACTGATCGAAGTAACGAATAATAAGTAGTAAACTCCATACTAGTACGGTTAAGTCGGTTACACATGCAAGGGATCACGAATGGTCCTCAAGCATACTCTGAGAGAACTATAAACCGCAATAGTGTAGTTGATTTCTCTTTAATGGTTCTGTTTTGTTTTTGTTTTCTCTTTTTTGCATTTGGATTTGGTTTAGTTGAACATTTATATTGTAAGGCTCATTTATATGTAAATTAGACGTCTATGATTTCAAAATTCGCCACGAACGGCACCCAACCACGAACAGCCATAGTTCGCTACGAATGACATCCGATCATGAATGGTCACAATTCGCCACGAACGGCACTCGATAACGAATGGTCATAATTCGCCATGAATGCCATCGGACCTCGATGGTCATAATACGCCACGAATGGAATCTGACCTCGAACGGTCATATATCGCCTCGAATGACATACGTCTCGAACGATCACTATTCATAATTAGGTAAGATTATCAATCTCTTTATAGGTCATTAACATGATATGAACATTCATCTTATGGCGCTACAAAACACACCTTCCTATCACAAGGCATGTTTTGGGGGGCAAAGTGTTAACTCGCCTTTTGGTAAGGCAAAATACAGGCGGATTTAACGCACTCTACTGCTTAATGATTGAATTTGGATTGTCACAAATAATAAACATGACCACGAGGCCAAGATACGACGAACAAACAACGCAAGATGTTTAAAATATGGTTTTGACAAAGGTCGAGTCACTTCAATCTGTTTGGAGTTTGCTTTGAATCACCACCATATTTACTTCGGGTCAAAGAAGTGTTAGCTTTGGTTCATTGAGGAACAAGCTACTTCGAGTCACCAGGCACCATACTTTGGGTCAGCAATCGGTTTACGTCAGGTCAAGGAGGCAGATGCTTTGGGTCAGAGCAATAAATCAGTCAATCTTCATATAACTCGCATTAGTTCGTATCCATCAAGTTCCATTCCCTTTCGTATCCATCCACTTTCTTTGTATCCATCAAGTGCTAGCATCGGTCAGATTTCATTTACTTGGCCCTTAACACTCTTCGTATCGATCCTCCCATCCACACATTTCGTATCGATCAACAATGATTGATACGAAGAGCACATAACGGATTGATACAAATACCATCACTTTCCATCGATACAAAGCCAACACCAAATGATCGATATGAAGAGTACATACCAGCATCGATACGAAAGGAATGAAACATGATCGATATGAAGAAGGCAGAGTCAGGTAAAGGAAACAGTCATGCAATACAAAAAGTAGAACTCCCCATAACAACCACTCCACATCATCGCTATGCAACTGATCAATACACAGAAAGATCGAGATGAATATGGATCGATACGAAGGTATCGATATGCACACTTCAGCCACTTGCAAAACCAACTTTGGATCGATCATAACTCGAGATCTACAAGTCCAAATGCCTTTAAATTTTCACCGTTGCTTACATACCACTAGAAGAACACTCATGATCGATCTCAGCCCAAATGGACACTATCTTGATTGATATGAAGGAGATAGGGATCGATCCCAGTCGATCCTAAATACCCTTGATCGATCACGTTGGCCCACCCACATATGAGAAGGGGTATTCCAAGTTCAAAGGAAGATGTTTCAGACCTACACCTATAAATAGCACTCCAATTCCAATAGAAAAGGGACTTTTTTCACTCCACTACGCTGTTACTCTGTCGAATCTTCATTGTAACTTAAGCGTTAGAGTTATTTACTGTTGTAATCAGTTAACAATCAATAATAAATATCAAATCATTCAAAGTGGACGTAAGATACAACGTCGAACCACTATAAACCCTATTTTTTAACTGCTTTCCTTTTAAATTTTGAGTGTACTTCATATTTATATCCTATACATTTTGTCTATTTGTGATCTGAAATTGTGAATTGGTGTCTGCAATTAGGTGTTGGTGACAATTTTGGTGCAAACATGAGCTTTTTGGAAGTTTTTCTCCTACGGAGCTTGTAACCGACCATTTTCTCATTTTGTAGTTGGTGCATGTGATTGCGTGCCTTGTGATGATTTAACGACAGGCGCATTGCCCGAACCTGCATCATCATTGCCAGGCTTGTTAGCTTCATCACCTTTAATTTCACCTTGTTCAGCATCGTCTTGAGCCTCCTCGACTGGTGGCATGACAGGGCTATCAGTGTTGCTTTCTTGTTCCACAATATTCCTTGGTAGTACAATGCTTCCAGGAAGACCGATGCAGCGACCCTCTACAAAAAGCCCCAAAGGAGATAACCACTTATTGGTCACAAAAGATTTGATGTCCCTATCCTTCACTGGAGTGGCACGGATTGCAGAAACCACCCTTGAATAATCGTCTCCTTCTAGTCATTGATGGACACATGTAAATTTTTGAAGCATTCGTTATGACTTAAAATTTAGAATTTAAGAATAAAGTGAAGGAAACCCTTATGTACTTCCAACCATTGCCTCGCAAAGCTGAGTGGGAATCGAACATAGAACCATTCATTTATAAAGATGCTGAGCTTGTTCCTAGCTCCAATCAGAACTTAATAGTTGGGTGTAGGCTCGAGCAAAGTATAAGAAAGGCTTCTAGTCCATCGCTTGAAATTGTAGATGAACCTGATGTCTTTAAGAGATGGTGGGCAGAACAGAACATCTATAAATAGCAAGAAAATGCCATAAAGAAAGACATAGCTGTTTGGATGCAGCCGAGCAAAAGCTATTCCCAGATAATATACTATTTCTTGGATGAATGAATTAAAAGGCGGCACACATCTGGCTCATCACATAAATTTATTACATGCCGTGTATTTCTTTGGGGCCAAGTAGGCCCTGTTTTTCACTGAATGAACTAGAATATCTCCAAACGGGATCCCATGTTTAGAGCATAGCATACGACAAGTAGCCTCACCAATTGTCGAGGCTTAGGAAACCATCTGGTTATCCAAAAAATACAGCACCCTCTATAGTGTTCGAAGAAGGATTTATGCCTTCCACCGAAAGGATGAGAACATCAGAGAAGAGGTCAACCAACGGACCAGAAATCTTCGATCATTCAGTTTGAGGTTCAGGAGAAAGTTTACCCGATACAGTCACAAAATTTGACTCGGCACCAGGATTTTTGTGCTATGAAGGTTGTCCAAAAGACATTGCGGCTAAATGCCCTGAACATTTGGAGCCCATCTCAACTAAACTTGGTAGATAATCAAGATTGGCAAAAGTTATGTCCCCCATCCTAAGTGTAAACTAGTGTGGTGAAGTGTTATGTAGGGCAGAGACAAAAATTCAAAATTAAAAGCAAAAGTAAGTGATGGGAATTTGGATTCTGACCAAAATGAATGTCATTGCTGACCATATCAACTGGCATTTAGATTGAACAGTTATGTAAGCTTCCGGATTAACCATAGACATATAGAAGTGTGAAGTTTATTATTGAAGTCTATATGTTAAGTTTTAATTCATATTCTAAGTCCTAGAAGTTTAGTCCTTCAGTTTCAAGTTCGATACTGGATATGCAAATCTTGTTGCCATTATAGTCGTATGTTCAGGTTCGTTAAGATGAGATTGATTCTAATTGTTCATGCAAGTTAATATGGATTGGATTGCTAAGTGTTCTAGTTTAACTCAAAGGCTTATAATTGGATAATTTTCCATAGCCAATCCCTTTATCTTAATACAACCGATCCCTCTCACGAAGCTTACTTCCCTCTAATGAAGCAAATAACTGATCCATATTTATAGTCGATCCCTATGCTAAAACCAAATAGCCGATCCACCGTCCACCAATGTAACTACCCAAATTTTGAATAACATTATTTATGACATTTAATTAGATAAATTAAATGAAATAATGTAATGGTTAAGGGATTGAAATTTGAATAAAATAGGTAGCCGTGCCTAATTAATCTACAAGCCAAAAATTTATAAAATGAAATAGGTAAGAGGAATAGGATAAGGGCAAAATAGGAATAAGTTATATCCTTATAGACTAAACCCTCATTCTAATTTCATTTACCACATTCACAAACAAAATTAAACTCAAGCTTGACCGACCACCATTAAAAGAAGATAAGGGGAAGATAAGCAAGAATAAAAGAAGGAAGCTTAATCAAATCAACTCAAGAGTGAATCTCAAACTCCTTAATAACAAGATAAGGTGAATAATAGTTCTTACATCTCATTTTTTGTGGTTTCGATTTCAGGATAAGATCCGAATATATTTTGCAAATAAAATTCCATGTTTTGATTGTTAAATGAATATATATGCTGTTGATGATCTATGTTATTTCATACAGACTTTAATAAGTTTTGATTTGAAAATTTTATTAAATGATATCCATGTGGCTTGCATTTTTGATCTAAAGTCAAAAATATTAATTTAGGGATGGTTTTCAAGTTTCATAATTTTTTGAGATTTTATGGATTTATTATGAATTTTCTAGTAAAAAAAAAAGTTAAATCAGGTCCAAATAATTTCCGCTATTATATATTAGCTTTGGGTCCAAAATTTAAGTATGTTAGAAAACGTACTAAAGTGATTTATGGGAATTTTTGGAGAATTTTTCTTAGTATTTTATTAAGGATATAAAATTATTTAAGGTATAAGGCGTAAATGTTTTATATACTTTTAAAAGGAGAAGGAGCTAATTGTTAAATGTTTTTAATTTTTTATTTACTGAATTCGACGGCACTTTAGAAAACGATGTTGTAAAATTATTGGCAACCAAGTATATGTTGCCAAACAAGGCAAGTTAGTTGGAAAGAAATTGCTTTAAAAGGTTAATAATCAGTTTTACAAGAAACTACTACGTTGCAAATTATAGCAGCTACCTTTCGACCCTATATTGCCGCTTTCAACCAGGTCAAAACCAATACAAATGGCATCAATGCCTTAGTACGTAGTGGATTGGAGATAGGCGGATGGTTTAGAGTCGAAACATGCTTTCGAAGGGGTAGAAGTAGCTCTTTTAAACTTAGAATTATTTTGGTAACAAATAATGCATTCGAAGGAGTCAGATTCGACTTGGTTGAATATACCTTTGTTTTAGAAAAAAGGCTTTCAAAAGGCTGCCGCCTTCTGCTTTTAGATAAAGCTTTCAAAAGATTCTGAATCTCTGCTATAGCGTTCAACCTTTCGAACCAAAGCTTTCGAAAGCGGTCCTTTGCTTTAAACTTTGAAGCCTCTTCTCCATGCTTTCAAAAGGGTTGGTTTTAAAACCATCCACTTTCTTTTACTTATGAATAATGCTTTAAAAAGCTATGCTTTCACCTACTTATTTTAAGACCCTTAGATATATTGAAAGTTAAACACAAATGTTTCGAAATAAATGGTTTTAGATTGTTTCCAAGCTACGTTCCACAAAATTTTACTTACAGCCAATGCTTTCAAAAGGTTTGTTTTAAGCAAAGTTCTTTAATGCTTTCGAAAGATATATGATAAAGTTTTCGAAGAGGTGATTCCCTATTGTTTTCGAAAGGTTTATTTTTAGTATTTGAATGGAAGATTTCCAATGCTTTCGAAAAACAAGTTTGAAGTGTTTTGAAAATAGGACGTCTAAGGTTTTACAAGGCTTTCGAATGGGACACTTTCAATGATTTCGAAAGGTCTATTTTAAAATTTTAAAAGATATGTTTTGGCCTTTCAGCCTAGTGTTTTAAGGTAAATTTTTAATTATTTTGAAAGAGTACTTTCAATGGATTTGAATTGGATTGCTTAAAGTTTTTAAACAAGGGTTTCGAAAGTTTTTATCAACACTGTTTTATAAAGCATATATCATGAAAAGATATTTGAGTAAGGCAAAAGGTATATTTTCCTTGTTTAAGAACGATTTAAAGGGTTAAATCAATTTGAAAAAATGTTTTCAAGGAAAATGTGATGGGGTAGTTAACACTAAGTTAATGACTCAAATATTTGAATACCGGATGGGACTACTATAAGGTCGCGCCCTTTACATTAGTTATAGCCCTTAGCTAATATAAGTCTAAAATTCCAGTGTGTAGGGCTTAGTCATAGGTAAGACTTAAATGACGTTAGACAACGAAAGGGATACACAGAGGAAGATAGGTTATTGTTGTGCCCGCAAAACCTTTAAGATCAATTGACCCCAGGAGAAATAAGGACATACCATCCGGAAGTGTCTCTAATAGAAATTAGATTATTTATTTTGTTTGGAAGGCCAGAGTCAGCAAATGGTTAGTAGTTAGTTAAACAAAACTATATTGTTCGAACAGATAGTCCATTTGTTACCTGATTTATGTGCATATATGATATTACTATTATTTTTTTAATCGGTTTGATTGCAGGATACTGTTATGCAAAAGATATGTTTTAAAGGGATATTAGTGAAGGGAAATCCATTCTGCTAAGTGGCATGGTCTTACTTAATATCCGTAAACCGAGATGTAATTATATTATTCACACTAAGCTTTATGTCTGGCTCGAAGTTTATGTTTTTCCCCTTAAACTCTTGAGCGCTCAAAATTAATTTGAGTAGATTGAGAGTTAAGGTTTTACTGGCTTAGTGGTGGATGAATAAGCTTCTAGAGACAAGCAGAAGGAAAAGTTAGCTATTTATGAGTTTTTAGTCTCATTTCCGCTATTATGTATTAAGATAGACATGTCTATTAAGTACTCTAATCATCCAAAGGGGTATCTTCATTTGTCGCTCTTAGTGTAATTTGTAATAATTATATTTGATTGAAACATGGGAGTCGTTTGGGATTGTGTAATGGACTATGAAACTTGGTTTTTGCAATGTAATCGTAAAGTTGTTTTTGTAATCAGTGATTTTTATATATATGTGAGATTACTGTTATGTGATCTATGTATTTGGATATTATATATTGTGCTGATAAATCCATTAGCCACCATAGTTACGAGTTAAACATTTATTGTGTATGTTGATCCACTTGAGAAAGGTAAAAGAAAAAAAATTAGAGCACCCAATCGACGTGTTCGATACTTGTTTAAGATAAAGCTTACGGATGGTCGCTCCTAAGCAGCCCTATTCTCTACATTAACAGACAGTATTACTCCATAATGCTCTTTGTTAATGTGGGTCTAGAAGTGGGGTGTCTTCATGTGCTTCTGATATTATGAATACCATTATCATTACCATATTTTATCACCAGAAATTAATACTATAGATGACTGCAGTATCTGTAGCACTTAGCTTCGAACCTCAAGGTAAGGGATGCTACAACTAATGCAACCGTCACCTTTCTCATACTCACACTGATCCCTTCTTCCTCCTCAAACTTCAGTCACCAATCCTTATAACATGCCTTTGCACTGATCACTTTACCTAGCTATTCTCATGCTTAACACACAAGATCGACCCCTCTCCTCCACATACATCAGCGACCGATCCCTCCATACTCCATTACAACCGATCCCTCTACTTTCTTCATGTTTCATTCTTCTCCTTTCCCCTCCTCTAACACCTCACCGAACCCTATATCGCCACCATTCGCCATCATCGATCTCATATACTTCAAATTCAACCAATGCTCAAAACAAGGTATTCAACCGAACCCATTATCTCATCATAAATTATAGTTAAATGCAAGGAAAACCTACCTAAATGTATAAAGTATGAGTTACTCGAAGGGAGATGTTGGATTTTCATTCAAATCGAACACGGGAGTGTTGGTCTAGAGCAAGAGAGAATGGCGGGTGTAAGGATGAAAGTGGTGATTGATTTGAAAGGAAGGGATCAGAGTTTAGATTGGAAGGGGAAGGTTCGGAGGCGAGCTCGAAGGAAATGAAAAGGAGAAAGAAATGAGGTAAAGTGAGGGATGGAAAGGAAATTTTTAGTTTATATACGAGGTTAGAAGGATCAGGTTGCTTAAGCTTCTCCTTGAAGCTGAAATGTTAAGTCCCCATTGATTGGAAGGGATCGGGTACGATCCCTACCCAAGAAGGATCCATCTGATCCCTATATGTATGTATGTATGTATGTATGTATGTATATGTATACGTGTGTGTGTGTGTATGTATGTATGTACTAGGTAGGATAAAAGAAGGAAAAGGGATTGGCTAGAGGAATTCCGATCCCTATAAAAATAAGAGAAGATGGGAAAGAAAGGGATCGGCTAGAGGAATTTCGATCCCTATAAACATTAAAAAAAGAGGGCAAAGGGATCAGATACAATCCTTATGCGCATGAAACATGTACTCAAAAATATGTAAAGTAAGTAAATATAAAATGCCATAAAATGGCATCTAATTCAATGAAAATTGGCAACGACTCATGAGCTTGCAAAAGCATCCAGGATGCAACGACAAGAACGTGTACCTGAATATGCACGTGTATATGCTAAAAGGTCAATTTTTGAAATTGACAGAAATTGAATTCTCACCTGAAGCTTTCAAAGTCGAGACTAGATCAGATAGACAAAGCTTACTAGCCATGTAGAACAGGATATAGGTAGAAACTGACAGAATATAATTCTGAATTTACACTATTGGAAATCAACTAAACATCATGATGATCATAGAGAGATATGACATATCGAAAAATAATTTGACGGAGGGATAGCGGCTATTCTAAAAATTGGATGGATTTCTTTTTGGCATTTCTAACTTGCTTTGATTCAAAGCGCGTCATGTTCAGCACAAAACGTACTTCGAAGGGCATGTTTTACCCGACATTTTGACCTGGCTATATCCGAACTGATTGGACAAGTTAGACTCAACTGTCATCAAGGCCAGTAGGCCCAAAGCGATGATTTTGGGGTCCAAAAATCAAGTACAGATGATAATATGAAGCCGTGCTCGAATGAAATTAAGAAATATGCAATGCATAATGTTCAAAGTATGGAATATAATTTAATCTAAAAAAGATATCGGCTATAATTCCTCTCAACCAAAGGAATCGGTCTACTTCAGCCAAACAAGTGCAACTTAGTGGAAAATAATCAATATCTTGAGATCCATAAGTCTAGTGCATGTGAAACTTTGCCAACAGACGTGGGGACCCTAGGGAGTTAACCCTAAGGATCGCACTTTAAAGGAGCAAGCAAGAGGGATCGGCCAGATCAGGTAGCAACACACTTTGCAACAATGATCGATTAATAACTCAACATCTACTAGTTTAAATGACATGAAACTTGGAGGCTAAGCATATTACAACATAGAGAAGCTCCCATAGGGATCACATCTCCAAACTCCTCAAAAATAGAGATCGGCCCCGATCCCTATTTCTTAGTATTTGGCCCATGCAATCCCTCCTATGGGCCCTTTTGATTTTGGAGGTCCTTCTGCCAAATTTTCAAGGAGATATTTCGCCATTTTTCTCAATAAATACAGACTTGATTGTTCTTTATGAGGACTTTTATGCTGCTTATTGCTTTGTACTCTTTTGTAACTAAGGATTTTCATCTAATCCCTATTGTACTTAGTTCACGAAGTGACTAATAAAGCTATCTCTTCAATGTGGACATAGGCAAACTATGCCGAACCACTATAAATTGCTCTGTCTCTATTATTTGTTTATTTCTTATAGCTTTATTACCATATTCTCTCTATTTACATTTTACATTCTTCATTTGTTTCTCTACACAATATTTATTGGGTGTTTGTGACATATTTTGATGCAGATAGGTATGAATTCCCTTTTTATGTTTAAAAGATTTTTATAAGTTAGCACCATATTTAAGATGATAATGCATGAGAGACTTAATGTGATTTTGTGACATGGTGTATGCTGTTGACTTGTTAAGTTTGTATGATTTTCTAGGATGGGACCATACCTCTATACTTTATCCATAAAAGGGTTAATACCAATGATTAACGATATCCTTATATGGAGTTATTTTAGTTTCGTTGATTTGAAATGGCTATGTGTGAATCACAGTAACTGTGTTTGATAGTCTATAATAAACTCAAGTGTTTTAATGAAATAGTGAAATAGTGAATATTATTCGGGATCTATTTGTTTATTGAGATACTTTGTATGCTATTTATTAGTGATATATCATGTTGCTATTGATATCCAATTGATATCTTTATTATTTAAATCGCACAGTTGATGTTTAGAGATAGTTTGATCCGAGTGTATAATTCTCGGGTCAGACCAAGTCATTTCAGGTACTGCGACTCAGTGACCATAGATGTTGGGATAGCTATGTGGACAGATTTATATATGTACTTAATATCAATAGGATATTAGATACTCATGTATGTAGTATAATTTGTATGAGACATTGACTTCTGAGGTAATGTATATTTGAAACATGTTGTGGCCTATATCTTTGAGAGAAATGTGTAATCCTCTACGCATATAGGAGAGCACACATGTGAATATATATATAACATGAACATAAGGAGCTGCCAACATGCCTGGCAGGTAACAAGAGCAAAAATACATATAGCTAAACTTAGGTACTCCTAAGATGGTTCCGGCAAAGCCACCACCCATCGCACCTCAATATCAAGTTTCGGCAAGGCCACCACCCGATATTAAGATGTTAAAAGTACCGAAAAAGCTAAAGTGAAAAGAAAAAACGAAAAAACGAGAGACGACTCAAACAAGTAAGAAAGCTCCAAAATACTGAATCGGAAGAATGAATAAGCATCCATTTTGTAGAGGATTTGCTGGATAGAGAGACCACTCTAAAGGCTCTGAGCAAGAAGAAGGAGTGCCAAACTAGAGAATAGAAACATCCTGAACAAGTACTCCATGGTGAAGGTAGCAGAATCCCATATCTGAGGGGATATCTGCAAGAAGTCTTGGATGAAGAAACTCTACTCTGATGACCTCTATACAAGCTGATAACCAACAATCTGAAGACAAGTGAAGCCTGCAAAATGAACCTGATAACCTATCTCCTAAATCCTGTATCTGAAACAAGACTAGGAATAAAAGATTTAGAATGATACATATATATGTATATTTATTGAGAAAATATACATATATATATGTATTCATAATAAATGAAATAGAAACCTAAATAAGACAAACAGGACAAAAAATAAAGGAATGAATAAGCTGTAAACAAAAACCAAAACAAAGACAGGAACAAAAATTAGACGGATCAGACTTATTTATCTGTAATCATAAGTAAGCTATTATTTAAAGTGAGATTATCATATGAATTTGGAAAAATATTAACAATACTATTATTGGTGCTATAAAAGTTGTTCTTATGTTTAAAGAAGTTAATATTATAGCTAACTTTGTAAAGATACCGTTTGAAAAGGAAATTTTTTGCTAATTTATATGTGGGATTAGAAATCCAATTAATACAAAATGTAGAAATTGAAAAAATCAATTTGGTGAGATGACTATTATTATTATTAAAAATTCTTTGATTTCTCTCAAACCAAATAAACCAACTAATAATAATAAATAAAGTGTCTAGTAAAAATCTAATATTTTTATTGAATTGAATCTATAATGTTTACAGTAGAATTCACAATCTGAAATTTTATTTATTATATTAAAGTTAAATTTTTTAAGAGTATTAACTAGAATGTAGTTAGATTCCAAACAATCATAATATAAATGATTTATGTCCTCAAGATGCAGATTGCAAAAATAACATTTATTATCATTTTGAATGTAACGACCCGACTTCCAAACACAAGGAAGTCGCATCATTAATAAGAAAGAAAGGGATAGAAAAGAGAAAGAAGAGAAGAAAGAAGAAACAACACATTAGAATCTAAACAGCGGAACGAATAAATTATATTAATAACATAAAATATTACATAGTTTACAACAACTATCAAAGTACACAGATAATACAACACATACTAGACAGTTATAAACACATGTCTAGTATTTACAACATAATACAACTCAGAGACAACACAGAACACACAGCGGAATACTATATATCTAAGGCAGAAGCCTCCTGCTTCATTGCTCCTCCATAATTCGTCAAAGCCAACCTGAATCCCTTGGCTACTCGTAAAAATTTGAGTACCCAAGAGTTTATGGAAAACAAAAATAAACTCCGGGTCAGACATGGGTCTGGTGTGAGTAACAGGTTAAAGTTGCTTAACTTTTAAAAACCTTTTGAAAAGAAAGGTATCACATAAGACTTCCCATACATAAACATGGAAAAGTTTTTACCATACGCTAACCAAAACATTTGATAGGAAACACAATGATATTATAATAGTGTCTAGGGTTTTCAAGTAAAATAAAGAAATAGCTGGAATGCTTACATCTCACGTTCCAACATAGTTGGGAACAACTAATACGTACGGCTCTTATTGGATTTTGGATTCCATCAATAGCAGAGCTACTAGGGTACTGCCCGTCATAGTACGTGGCCTAGATCAACGTACCGAGGAGTACGCCCGCTCCCCTGCAACACAAGGCCTGAACCATTCCTTACTGAACAGTTCCGAACAAGACAACCTCGCAGTTGGTGCGCATATCCAACTGTCCACTAAGCCGAATAAAAAGGGACCTCTAGACAGGGGAAAATCTTGCTCTACAGTGGGGGCTACCCACGAAGCCTTGTTGCACCTCCCTTGTTTTAGCCATTCCCGGTTGATGAGGCTTGAGGCTACGATTACCTTTATAGGACACATTATCTTAGAATTCTTATCGTCCACCTGACAATGTTCTGAAAGCATTCAATCCATACAAGTTTGTTTCGGGTTCGAACAAAACCGAAGGCATTATCTCGTTACACTCGTTTTGGAATCACCCTCAGAGTTAACTACAATAACCCTTGCACTCTGAATCTCTATCTCGAGCCTATAAGTACTATTTCCGTCAAACTCATCACGAAATCACCCCCAAAGTTATACTGACTAATAGTCCTTACACCTCGAGTCTTCACTCTTCACATAAGATTCACGACCTATCGTTAATTTGGATCGATATGGTTTTCGGATATCCAAAAATGGAAACCTGATCCCGGTCTCATCAAAATCCAAAGCGTGTCTTTTAGGTCCAAGTTGTTTTAGAGTTTAAAACAATTCAATTACATTATCTATATACACACAGATAGATAATTCATAGTTCACAACATATAATTATCATTATCATAACCATAGATAATCCACATTATCATTATCAAAAGATAATTCATATCATCATCACAATGCAACCAATGCATCCATATCACTCAACATTATTAATCTCATAGTTGAGGTTCCAAATCATTCAAGGCAACCAATGTCATCCATTTATAAGCAATGACCTATAATCATACTATCTATAATTAATTTAAATTGAATTAAATTAATTATATCATCTCTAATTAATTTAAAATGAATTCAATTAATTATTTCATCAAAATAATCTTGCTTACATCATCATTAACAAATTACAAATTAATTAATTAACTAACCTCTAATTTATCATCTTAATTAATCAATCCTGATTAATTATACTTCAATTAATTTCACAAAAATAATTACTCTAAACCTAATACAGTAATTAACCTTTAATTACTTCATTAATCAATTAACTCTAATTAATTACATTACCTTAATTAATTACAATTAATTAATTACTCATAATCATTTATTTTTGATTAATTATTATTAATTAATCAATCTTAATTACTCCATTAATTATATTAATTAACGATCCTTAATTATATTTAATTAATTATCTTATTTAAATTAATTACATTCAGTAATTAATCACAATTAAACCATAATTATTAATCATCTTTGATTAATTACATTCAATAATTAACTACCCTTAATTACTTATCAAATTAATCACTCCTTAATTAATTCCTTTAATTAATCCCTTGATTAATTATACGAAATAATTTAATCCAAATTTCATTCACAATCCCAACATCATCCACTAATTACATCCAGTAATTATCTTTAATTACTTCACTGAGTAATTCTACTTTATCAATTACATCAGGTAATTATTATCAAATCCAGTGTTTAAAATTAATTAAACTAAATTAATTAATCTAAACCAAACTCAATAAACTCCATTAATTACATTAAGTAATTAATGTCTTAATTATTTTTCTTTAGTAACTAAACTTACATAATTTTCACAACTGATTATCATTAATTAATTAATCTAATTAATTATTTAAAATTAATCATATTAATTAATTACTAAATAAACCTTAGTTAATGACCATCATTAACTATCATTAATTCTTTAGTTACTTTTTCTTAAGTAATTAATTCTCATAAATAAATAGTAATTATAAACTAATTAATCTTTAATTATTTATTAACTAATATTTAATTATTTATTAAATTAATCTTTAATTAAAATTAATCCAAATTATTAATTATAAATTAAATAAATAAGTCATTCATTAATTATCTTATTTATTTAATTATTTTAACTCCTTGATAATTTCTAAGATAATCCATTCCTTATTAATAATTTTATTAATATTAAAGTGTACTTAGAACATTTCATTTTTTAAAATTTAAATACAAATTCCATTTTGAATCTAAAATTCAAAATGATATTTATTTAAGTATTAACCAATTTAAACTCCATTTATATATTTTTTTAAAATAAATGTAAATAACATTTATTACTTATAACTAAAACTTATATAAGATAAGTCTTAATTTTCTTAATTAATTTAAAATTAAGTTTTAAGTACATTACTATTTAAATTGCAATTTCAAGTTAACAAATCATTTAACTTTCTTTTATAAACCTTTATAAATGACTTCATTCAAAAAGGTAAATCAAATTTAAATATTTGTTTGAAAACAACTTTACCTCTAACAAACAATTTAAATTTAAACTTGTTTGAAAACATTCAAAATTTTGAAACTTATTCAAATATCCAGATTTAAATTCAATACTCTTGAACCCATTCCTAATTTAAATCATTTGAATTAAACTTGAATTGAACTCATGCTTTACACCTTGATTTTAAAACTCTTTATTTAAAAATAAAAATTCATTTTTTAAAAACCTGAAGATTCAAAGATCTTAAGGAAACTGGACTTAAATATAAATTCAAACTGCTAGTTTTAAATTAACCTTCAGATTCAAAATGAAATTAAATTTCCAAACTGTCAGGTTTTATATATTTTTCTTTTTTATTTTAAAACTGAAAACCACTTTCAAATTTTAAAACTTATAAGATTTCAAACTCTTTGAAAATATAATACATTCTACAGATTTAAATTTGTAATACAATATCTGAAGATTGTTTGAAAACTTATAAAATTTATAAACAAAGATTGTTTGAAATACAATTTTAAATCTGTTTAAGTTAATTACTTAAATAAAATTAATTAAGACATTAATGCCTTCGGTTTCGTTCGATCCCGGAACAAACTTGTATGGATTGAATGCTTTCAGAACATCGTCAGGTGGATGATGAGCATTCTAAGATAATGTGTCCTATAAAGGTAATCGTAGCCTCAAGCCTCATCAACCGGGAATGGCTAAAACCGGGGAGGTGCAGCAAGGCTTCATGGGTAGCCCCTACTGGAGAGCAAGATTTTCCCCTGTATAGAGGTTCCTTTTTATTCGGCTTAGTGGGCAGTTGGATATGCGCACCAACTGCGGGGTTGTCTTGTTCGGAACTGTTCAGTAAGGAATGGTTCCGGCCTTGTGTTGTAGGGGAGCGGGCGTACTCCTCGGTACGTTGATCTAGGCCACGTACTGTGACGGGCGGTACCCCAGTAGCCCTACCATTGATGGAATCCAAAATCCAATAAGTGATGTACGTATTAGTTGTGCCCAACTATGTTGGAATGTAGATGTAAGCATTCCAGCTATTTCTGTTTTTTACTTGAAAACCCTAGACACTATTATAATATCACTGGATTTCCTATCAAATGTTTTGGTTAGCGTAAGGTAATTTTTTTTCCATGTTTATGTGTGGGAAGTCTTACGTGATACCTTTCTTTTCAAAAGGTTTTTGAAAGTTAAGCAACTTTAACCTATTATTCACACCAGACCCATGTCTGACCCGGAATTTTTTTTTATTTTCCATAAACTCTTGGGTACTCAAATTTTTACGAGTAGCCAAGGGATTCAGGTTGGTTTTGACGAATTATGGAGGAGCAATGGAGCAGGAGGCTTCTGCTTTAGATATATGTATTCGGCTGTGTGTTCTGTGTTGTCTCTGAGTTGTATTATGTTGTAAATATTAGACTGGTGTTTATAACTGTCTAGTATGTGTTGTATTATCTGTGTACTCTGATAGTTATTGTAAACTATGTAATATTTTATGTTATTAATATAATTTATTCGTTCCGCTGTTTAGATTCTGATGTGTTGTTTCTTCTTTCTTCTCTTCTTTCTCTTTTCTATCCCTATCTTTCTTATTAATGATGCGACTTCCTGGTGTTTGGAAGTCGGGTCATTACAGTGGTATCAAAGCATTAGGTTGAGTGAATACCAAGGCTCTGGAGTGGTGTCTATCTTAAGAGAGCGTATTTGTAATTTTATATATATTTATATATATTTATCTATTTCTACCTATCTGTTGGGTTACCTGTTCAGGTTTTCCAATATAGGTTATAAAGGTAGATATGGTAGTGGTGTGTGTAACACGATTACTACCATTGGTTGGAGTTTGTATGCTTGAGGTTGGAAGTGTATCTATCAAGACTGTAGACCTAATACTGTCTCGAGTAAGATTTGTTGTGATAAATATTTCATCGATCTCTGAAGGAAACCTTTTAAGGTTCGAAGTCCCTCTTTGAAGTGCAGAGTTTGGTGAGTAGAGTTTGATCTGTTCGATTGGGCTGAAGCAAGTGATAGTATTTTGATACTTCAGGAAGTTGTAACTACGTGATGAGATGTAGTGACTATGGTTATGTCTGAAATTTTTCTTTGGAATAAGTTTTAGGAAGTGTGTCTGCTTCTATATTGTGGCTGGATTCAGCAGGATGTTATGGTGTTTCTATTAGCTTTGAAGTCCGAGTTTCTCGAAGAGCTTTAGATCAGAAAGTTTGGAATTGGTGTCAGCAGTGCAGCTTGGAGTGTTCTGTGAGCCGACAAGGAGGTCTTAGCTGAGTAATTTTTCTGAAGATGGAGTTCAGAAGCTGTAGAGCGAATCCGTTTCTTCAATGGATTGACTAGACCAGTGTAAGCTGTTCTGTTGGTAAAGAAAGGGCAGTTTTCTTTGGAAATTTATATGGGTTGATCGCAAAAGTGACTTGCGATTGTTTGAGAGTTCTCTTGGATTGTTAGAATTTTTCTGGATGTCTTCTGGGAAGACAGAGGTTCGTCAGCATCTGGAGATTGAGTTTTCTGATCGGCTAGTATTCTAGGAATGGAACTGGTGGTTCTGTTTAGTCGGAGAATGATTACTAGAGATGGAGTTTGATGAAGCAACTCAGGTTTCGGAAGAATTTCTGAGTTTTATTTATGGACCTGTAGAACTATATGTATGGGAAATGATGTCCAGTTTGTGCTCGTGTTTGTCATTAGCATTTTCTTTTCTACTTCGGATCAGAGTTGTGCAGCGGAAGCAGTTTGGAAGTGTTTCTGATTTGTCTTTTCCGGATCAGGAGAAGTTTGTTGTCTTCTGCTGGTTATGGAGTAGAATTGTGTTTTGGTTTTGGATTGATCTTGAGAAGATCATTGTGTTGGGTTGTTTTTGGTTTTGTTTGCTTCTAGAGAAACCAGCAAGGGTTGAGCTGAACAGTTGGATAATGGCAGCCCAGGATCGTCCGAAGACTTTTGTGGATAAGGGACGGAGGAATTTGGAATTCGAAGTTGGAGACTTCGTTGTTGTTGTATTTTCCTCTGATTCAGGAGCTATAAGTTTTGGTAAGACTGGAAAAGCTAGCTTCGAGATGTTTTGGATCTCATCTGTTTTTTGGTTGGATCAGTGTTTGGTTTTCAGGATTGAATTGCCAGTTTGGATAACTGGGATTCGATGAGTTTCACGTATCTTTGAGGAAGTACGTGTATGGTCTATCTCTAGTTTTGGAATCGGCTGTTATAGAAAGTTTGGTTGTTGAGTCAGACTCGTCTGTAGTCTAATATGTTTTCTAATTCTATAGATCTAGATGAATAGGAGCTCTATGGCTTAGTAGTATTGATTGTTTGGAATCTATAGAGCGAGTATCCTGATATTTATACCGGGGAAACTCGTGGAAGTTCTGTCCAGAAATTTTCTGGATAATTAGATTTGTTTATTTGGGTGAATTGATTTCTATGGTTGTTAGCATATCATTGGTATATGCTTGTATTTTAAAAATTAAATCTTTAAATAGATTATTCAATTACCTTTGTTTTAAATTTCGAGGATGAAATTTTTTTAAGGGGGGAGGAATGTGATGACTCGGAATTTGAAAGCAATATCAATTTAATAATCTGAAATAAAAATTAAATTGATTTGATAATCTTTGTAATAAGATTTGAATTAATTTAATAATCCAATAAAATAAATAGTTAATTGATAGATTTTATCTTTTTAAATCTAATAATTGTTTTATATTTATAATATATATAGAATATTGTATATATTGTAAATAGGTATTGTTTTAAATTTAATTAATAAATAAATCCTGTTTTCTATAAAATATGTATCTTTAGTAAATTGTGAATTATGATTTTATTTAAAGGTTAAACTTTTAAAAGGTTATTTAATAAATAAATATGTTTTTAAATACATAAGACAAATATTGAAATGATTTAAAATATGTTTAACTCAAGTTTAAATTTAAATAAATAACAATAAGGTTTATTTTGATTTTCTTTTAAATATAATGTGATAAAATAAATAATTTATTAATGAGAAGATAATTTCTTTTATAAATTATTTATGGTTATCAAATGTTGTTATTTTTAAATATAATAATACATTGTTTTGACGAATAAATTTTTAATAAAAATAATTGTTTATCAAAATTCAAATTGTGTAGTTATTTTTGTAAATAAACTGGATTTCAAAATTTTATTTGAACTTGAATTCAAGCTTTGAAATCTAAAGTATAAATGTTTTTAATTTGTTTTGATTTTGAAATATTTTTATAAGTTTATAAATAAAATTTGATTTATTCACTTTAAAATTTATTTACATGTAAATAAATACATGATTAACTAATTTATTAAACATAGGTTTACATTCATCTTATAATAACATACTAAATAAATACTAATTAACTTTTAATTAAATAGTAATTACTTTTATAAAACAAGTGTAAACTTTTTACTAATTAAAAGAACATGTGTTAGGAAATAAGACATTTAAGGTGACAAATGTTAATGTATAGGACAAGTGACAATATTTGTTTAATTTTCTTTAAATTTTAATTAAACAAAAATTTTATTCCATATAAAACACCTTCACATTCTTCATTTCTTTCTTTTTTTCAAAATCAAAAGCCAAACATAAATCTTCAAACCCAAAGGCAAAACAAATCTGGAAACATGAAAACAATTTTTCAGATCCAAAATTTGTAATTAAGTAAACATGTCCAAAACAAAGGTTAGTAATCATCTTCAAAAGCCTCAGTTCAAACCTGCATATTTTTTAAGTACAAAAACATTTGCATTTCCTCCTTTCAAAATCTGGAAGCAAAATTTATTTGAGCCTGCTTTCTGGAATCTGGAGTGTCTGCATGCAAGTAAAATCTGGAGCTAATGTAAAGCAAGATTTAAAGTTCAAAAGATTAAAAAAAAGGGCAAGCCACCAAATCCATTAAGCAAACCAAAGGGAGTTTCCCAGTTTTTTTAAAAAAAAAGCACAAGTCTCTTTCAAAATCTTTGCTCTGCCCATCAAGATTAAGGTGAGTAACTTCATAATATAAATGGTTTAAGGTATAATTATGTTGCATGTTTTATCACTGAAACAAAATATGTTTGAGAATGCAATTATAAGTTTATCTCTGAATATTTATATGGATGTGTGGATGTGTATGAAGTGTTTCTGTTCAATCTCTGTTACCAGTTTCAAGTTCAAAAATTGATTCAAAAATTTACATTCTCCTAAATCCATTGGGTTAGTACTTAGCATTTGAATAAAACTGTTGTTATGTCATAGAAGAGTTTTAAAGATTTGTTAAGTTAAATTTAAATTGGAAGGTTCACTGGGGATATAGAAACATCGGTGGATGTTAAATTATGTGTAAATCAAAACTGAATAATTTATAAATTCATTATTAAGAATTAAATACTAAAATCAAAACTCGATTTTTGGAATAAAAATCAGCATTTTTAGTTAAGAAGTTTGAGTACTGTTTTGTGTTGAACTGTAGAAGGGAATTTTGGAGTTTTTGGGTGATCTAGGCAAATTTATGTGTCGGGGTTCTTCTGGTAGGTGGAGGAGCAGTCATTGATGATTGAAAAAATAATGGTTGTTGATGCAAATCAACATGGGGACTGTGGTGGTGATTTTCTTTCTGAAGCCCTAGTTTTATCTGAGTTAGTTGTTTTGATCAGTTCTACTTTTAAAGATGATCGAGTTGGATGAAATTTGGGCACGTGGAAGTTTGGCCATAGTTGAAGTCGCAGCCGGAGTCGTTGCCATTCCGGTGGTCAGAAGGTGGAGGATGAGGCGTGTCACAGGTTTGGGGGTGAAACCTGTTTCTGCTGTTCCAGGTTTTGACCAAGGCAACTCGAATTCGATTTTGTGTTTTGGAAGGAGAATTTGAGGGTGGTGGTTGATTGTGGGATTGGTTGTCGATGTCAGGAAGTCACCGGAGGTGGGTGATGGTGACTGAAGGCACGGTGCGCGTGCACCGTGCAAATTATTGAGTTCTGATAACACTGGGTATTGCAGAGTTTTGAACTCGAAGTAATACTCGAGTGTTTACTGTGTTTGCTCGAAGATATGGGTCTGATGACTCGAAGCAGTTATTGGGTTGGCTCGGGTAATTTGTTGTAACGCCCCACCTCTATACCCACGCTAGCCAAGAACACTCCGAAGTAGTGCTGTCAACTAGCACGGAGAATAAGGCTGTTGAGGAGCGACCATCCATGTAATTGCTTATCACACGGTGGCTATAAATAATCTTCGGAAACAAACATAGAAATAATCATATCACAAATCAGTCACAGATATCCATATCACAAAGGCGGAAGAAGATATGAATATATAACTAACACATGAAAGTGTACATCAGAGTAGTGGTCAGTAAGATCCACGATAATACAAAAGAATAGCAACACGTGCTATACAAAAGAATACAACTATGAGTCTATATCTCAAGTGTATACAACAAAAATTGCTAATCTAAACAGTTAGCCAAAAGTCAGCGTGATGAATCCCTGGGAAGAAGTCAAGCAGAAGCACCTGTAACATCTCGGTCTGACCCGAGTATTATTTAAGAAAATAATAAACGGATCAGTCTAGCTATAAATATTAGATGACATGAGATAACATAAAAGATATGGCATAAACATAAACATCCATAATGACATACCGCTATAAGTATGTAAATAATGATCAACAGAAGATCAATCAATAAGAGATAATCAATATCACAAGAATCTTCTCAAAGATTCGGAAAGGACATCATACCCCAAACTTGTACTCATAACAAGTCAATGACATAAATTCTAGAAATCAATGCAAGAAGTCCAGAAATCATAGAAAAGAGAAAGAGGCCTATCACATGACGGTCCGAAGACCAAGGGGAGCTACCCCACATGTGTGAATGGAATCACACAGATTAAGGTCCAGACTAACCAAAAAGCAAAAAGGTATGTGTGAGTGGAATCACACAAGTGGTGTCTAGTCTAACCTCGCAACAAGAGACATCGCACAGTTGCTAGTCTAAATCATCAGAATGATCGTCATGATCAACGAGAAGTGTCAATTACACTAAGCTAGTAAATATAGAAGTTTAGCTTCATGTCCCATAACCACTTGCTTAACTTAAATATTTACGAACAAACTGTAAATCTTCACTAATAAAATTGTCACAAGAGGTTCAATCGAACAAGTCCAGGAATTAACCGACGAAGTGAACGCAGGCGTTTCATACCACTTTTTTTACTAAGTCGTTTAATTAGATTTCTCATCCGAGTGAGGTAAAGGGTTGTATATACTAATAGATTGGAAAACGGTTTAAGAAAAGAGCTTTGTTATTAAAAATAGAGTTGAAATTGTTTGTTAAAAGAGTTTTGATATTTACTACTAGTATTGAAACCTTTATATTTTTAAAATGACAAATCACAGAAGAGATTGTAGAAACAATCATCACAAAGATCACATTCGGAGATGTGAATAAAATCCAAGGAAATCAGCTCAAAAGCATCAAAGTGGAAGTTCCCCAATGACCAAACGTGGCCGAGATAACCATAGATGGTTTGTCTCGAAGAATGGTCAACTCAGCATCTCAACAAAGCAAGTTCTGTTGAATGTTTTTCAGATAAGATCGCCTACGGAGGGGGGGTCCAGGGGGGGTGGCAACCCCCCAAGGTGGGGGTGCGGGGGCAACGCCACCGCTTACGGGGTTCGACCTGCCCGGTCAGGTCGCGGGGGTCCAGGGGGCAGCGCCCCCGGCGGGGTGCGGGGCAGCGCCTCGACCAAAACGGTACGACCTAGTGAAGACAAAATGAGGTCTAACGACCTAACGACTCAAGGGTCTAACGACCTAACGACTCAAGGGTCATACGACCTAACGACTCAAGGGTCATACGACCTAACGACTCAAGGGTCATACGACCTAACGACTCATGGGTCATACGACCTAACGACTCAAGGGTCATACGACCTAACGACTCAAGGGTCATACGACCTAACGACTCATGGGTCATACGACCTAACGACTCATGGGTCATACGACCTAACGACTCATGGGTCATACGACCTAACGACTCATGGGTCATACGACCTAACGACTCATGGGTCATACGACCTAACGACTCAAGGGTCATACGACCCAACGAGTTAAGTGTCCAGCGACCTATCGGGATAACTCGTAACCGACTTAAGGGTTGCGTGACTGAAGGGCTGCACGACTTAAGGGTTAACTCGTAAACGACCCACGACCTATGGATGAACGACTTAACTCCGAACGAGCTAAAAATGGCCAGAACGACCTAGGGTTAACTCGTGAACGACTCACGACCTATGGACGAACGACTTAACTCCGAACGACCTAAAAATGGCCAGAACGACTCAAGTGCAGAAAATTCAACAAAACGCTAAAAATTGGAGTTTTTCGCCAATCCAATTCAAACCAAATGCTAACATGCATGCAAAAATGATAGGGAATCATTCCCAACAGTCCAATATAGTTATAGGCTAGAATTGTGAGATAAAAATCTCACCTTTGCACCAAATATCAATGAAAATGAAGTTTTAAGCAAGCAAGAATCAATCCTTCTTCTATCTAAGCACAAGAAGCTTGAATCCAATGTCCTCTTCTTGAATTTGGAGTAGAAAGATGGATTGCAATTGAATTTGAGTTTTGGAATTTTAATTTCCCATTCCCTCCACCATTAATGCCAAAGCTTGATTAGTTAGGAAATTTATGAAGAGTGAGGAGAAGAGGGTTGGAACTTGGGCTTAATAGGCTAAACTAACCCAAAGTCCAAAGCGGGAAAAGTTAGTGAAATTTCACTAACTCCAAACCTATCGATGTTTATACTTAAAAAGGTTGTAAACGACATTTCGAACTCAATGGAAGTGGTCTCGAGTCCTAATTTGACCATTTGCAAAAAGTAGCTTTTCGGACCAAAATCCGATTAACGAGTTAATATTTAAATAAAATATTTAAATACAAACTCGATAAATATGCGGGTTGTTACATTTGTGATATTACATTTTTCTGTAAAAACTGTCTGAAGGTTTTAAATTTAAATCAAAATTTAAAATAAATAAGCTGTAATGAGAAGATTTAAACAAATTTAAATTTTATCTTAACTATTTAAAAACCCAATTTACTAAAGATATATATTTTATAGAAAACAGGATTTATTTATTTATTAGATTAAAAACAAGATCTATTAATAATATGTACATATTCTATATACATTGTAAATACAAAAACAATTATTAGATTTAAAAAGATAAAATTTATCAATTAAATATTTATTTTATTGGATTATTAAATTAATTCAAATCTTATTAACAAAATTATCAAATCAATTTAATTTTTATTTCAGATTATTAAATTGATATTGCTTTCAAATTCCGGGTCATCACATTGAATGTTTTTTCTCTTTAAAAATTCTATTGTATTAAGTTTGCCATGAAGTATTAGCCACATGTGAATTTTGGATTTAGGAGAAGCATTAGATTTTCACATGTATTTAAAAGAGTTATTTAAAGCGCCCGAAAAATTGATAAATCTATAAAAAGAATTTGGAGTATATTTGTTACTCTTATCCCATTCCCAACTAATAAAATCATTATCATTATCAATGTTGTAAAGATTTAATCTGGCATAAAGCAAAGAAAGTTGCCTAAGGTTAGATCCTATTAAAATTCTGTTAAAATTGAAATTCCAAGGAGGATCATTTTCCTGAGAATAAACTTCATTAATTAAAGCATACTTAAAGTTAAAAATATCATACAAATCCTTAAATTCAAACTTAAGAGGCAAAGTCGAAATCCAACAGTCATGCCAAAAAGAAGTACAATTTCCTGAGTGCACTATTGTCTTTGTTCCTAAGTTAAAAATTTCAAAACATTTTAAAATGTTTTTCCAAAAATTAGAGAATTTATAGGAAAAGGAATAATCAATATGTTGTAAATTGATATTATCGTTATAATAGTATTTGGAAATGATCACTTTCCAAATAGCGTTATCATTTACATCTTTAAACTTCCAAAGCCATTTACCTAAAAGGGACAAATTCATGTTACACAAATTTATAATTTTTAAACCGCCCTCCTTTTTAGCTTTACCAATAGTTTTCCAGTTAACTAGACATTTGATACTGTTATTAATATTATCCCCACTCCATAAGAAATCTCTTCTAGTTTTATCAATTTTATCAGTAACCCAATCTGAAAACAGATGCATAGACATCCAATAGATCGGTAAGGCTGATAAAATCGAGTTTATTAAAACAAGCCTACCTGCTCTAGATAGAAATCTCTCATTCCAGTTAGATATCTTATTTTTAATTTTATCAATAATAATAAGCCAATCATCATGTTTGAGTTTTGTAGGTCTAATAACAAACCCTAGATATTCAAAAGGAAAATTCATTCTTTTGCAATTTAGAGTATTAGCTACTAAGTTTTCTACTTTTTCAAAATCATTTAAAACAAGAACTGAACTTTTGTCAAAATTAATTTTTAAACCAGATAAAATCTCGAAATTATAAAGAATAAACTTGAGAGTAATAATGTGTCTAGGAAGATAGGATGAAAAAAGTAAGGTATCATCCATGAATTGCAGAACCGATATACCATTACGCGATATGTCATTACCAACACTTCCAAGAGACCCATTATCCACTGCTTTCTTAATAATTTTGGCAAAAACATCAGCGGCTGGGTTAAACAACAAGGGTGATATGGGATCCCCTTGCCTTAGACCTCTCTTAGACTGAATTTTATTACCTAGAATACATTAACCATAATACTAGAGTTCCAGTTTTAAGCAGAGTCAAAATCCAACTAATCCATCTATGTCCAAAATCTCTGGCATGAAAAATATCTACAAGAAAATCCCAATCTACCGAATCAAAAGCTTTTACAAAATCAAGTTTTGAAATCGCACAGGTTATGTTGTTCTTACAATAGTAATTAATATATTCTTGAACAATAGTCACACCATCAGTGATATTTCTCCCTTTAATAAAAGCCGACTGTGAGCAATCAATTAAACCGTTCATTCTTTTACTAAGTATGTTAGCAAGGACTTTAGAAATGATTTTTACTGAACAGTTAATCAATGAAATAGGCCTAAAGTTTTTTAAGTTGTTAGCTCTTACTTTTTTATGCAACAAATAACATTTCCGAAATTAAATTTCCCTAATTGCAAGTTACCATTATAAAAATCATTGAACAAATTAATCAAGTCAAATTTTAAAACATCCCAAAAAGTTTTGTAAAATAATATAGGAAACCCATCTGGTTCCGGTGATTTATCGTTAGGCATATCATTAATAGCTTTCCTAATTTCCTCTTCGAAAAAAGAATAATCTAACTCTGATAAATCAATAACAGAGTCCGATGGATACAGATCTGTCTATCTAAAGTTGATTCTATGATTGATTTTGGAACCAAAAATATCCTTATAATAGTCTGTAAAATCCTTGTTGAGGTCTCCTTGACCAACTAACTCTATGTTGTTAACAAATATAGAGTTAATTATATTAGAGCATTTTCTAACATTAGCAATATTATGAAAAAAATTGGTATTATTATCACCTTCGTTGATCCATTGAATTCTGGATCGCTGCTTCCACATCACATCTTCTTTTTCTAAAATAGAATTTAGTTCATCTTTTAAGTTAGAAAGAACATTACGTTCACCTAGATTTAGGGGTCTAGATTCTTCTATCTTGTTAATTTTAAGCATTTCATTAAGAATATTATCTTTTTTAATTTTTAAATTACCAAAAACATTTTTTGTTCCAATTTTTAAGAAAAATTCTAAGATCTCTAAGTTTAGAAACAAAAGCTTTTGCAGAATTTTCCTTATTTTTGAAATTATGAAAACTTAAAGAATTCCATTTACATATAACTACGTTCACAAAATTAGGTTCTAAAAGCCACATCTTTTCAAATTTAAAGTTGTTTATAATAGCTCTATGGTACTCGCAAGAAAGGATAATAGGACAATGGTCAGCGAAGGTATAAGGAAATCCATTGACTCTACAGATAGGAAATTTGTCCTCAATTTCATCACTAACAAAAAATCTATCGAGAAGAGCCATGGATGGAGACTCTCTAGCGTTACTCCAAGTAAACTCTCTATTAAAGAGAGGAATTTCAATCAAGTTAGAGTTAAAAAATAAATTGATCGAACTCCACCATAGCAGAGTAATCCCCCTCCCTAGGAAAACGCTCACCTATGAAACGCGTAACATTAAAATCACCCCTATAATCCAAGAACTCGAGGCTAGAGATCTAAATTCTAGGCATTCATTCCATAAAATTCTCCTATTAATTTTAGTATTAGGTCCGCAGAAATTAGATATATTTAATAAAGAGTTATCAGAAAGATTAATAAGAATAACATGAAAAAAATGTTACTTAACAATACAATGAAGAAATTTAAAATAATATCTCTCCAACCTATCATTAATCCCCCACAAGATCCCACGGAAGGTAAAAAACCCCATTTTTTAAAATGATAACCACCTAATCGTCTAAAGAAATGGACATCGGGACAGTTAATTTTAGTTTCTTGAAGTAAAGCAATATCTATGGAGTAGTCTTTAAAAAATACTCTAACCTTATCACATTTGTTTAAATCATTCAAACCTCTAATGTTCCAACTAATAATCCTCATAGATGAACTGAACTTGCCCTCTCTAATTCCCTACATCTAATATACTCCCGATCTAACTCAATATCAGTAAAAATAAAAGATGTGTCACGAGCTAACCGACTAAACTCAACAGAAGATAGATTACCTAAAGCATAAGTAGAAAAAGTGCTACCTAAAGAAGAGCTCATACCTAAGCCTGGATACGTAGTACCACATGTGGCACTCGACCTAGGTAACTCACCTAGAGGAGAAGACTGACTGTTGCAAATTCTAGCGCTTCGTATAGAACGCTTACGCTTTCCTCTCTTCGAAGATGAAGGGTTTAGGACTGAATAGATATTACAATCCAAACAGTTGGACACCATGTCATCATGCAAAACAACTGAAGAGGCAGCATTTGAAAACAAATCAGGAAGTCGAGGCTCAAACACAGCAGCTAATACTGACAGATCCCCAAAAACTTCCTCCACTAAATGTGAGCTTTGTGTACCATGCACGCCATCTATAGCATGATCAACATCTAATGGAACCAAGGGTAAAAATGTAAACACACTAGAGAATCGAGATTCAAAGTCAATAGAGCAAACATCTTCCTTCTGCCGTTCAAAGAACAATAACCAATCACAAGAATCTTCTGTTTCGAGCAAACGAGTAACTTCTGGCAAAACTTCATTATTCTTGTATATCTCAGCATCATCTATCGCAAGACAATCAGGCCCTCAACTGAGGTCATCAAAACAAACTGACTCACCACCATTGGTGATCCTTTTACAGTTTACATTAACATTGATTCTGTTTCCATCATTAATTATAAGGTTAGTACTAGTTAAAATAGGGGCAGTCAAAACCACTTCTCTTCTTAAAACAGAATCGCCTAGAGTACTATTATCTTCTACTCTAACGTCAGTTATGGCACCATTACAAACTGTAATATCATCTGAATTATCACTGTTATGTCTTGGAACATAAGCAGTTGAAGAAGTAGGGAAATGTGAATCTAATTTTCCACTATAATCTGAGACTCCAATTACATTGCTACCATATAGCCTATCAATAATATAATCAGAGGGAGTATGGGTAGGGGTATCCAAGATTTCTTCTGAAGACACCGGAATATATCTCTCTTTAATATCTTTATCAATCCCTGACCTGTCGACTGGATTTGACAAAATGATACCAACAACAGAAGTTATACTAGAAGGCTTTCAATGTGTATCATCAATACATTCTAATTGATACACAGCACCCAGCCTGTCATCAGATAAAGCAAGAGATCCAAGACAATCAAAGGAATTAATAGTAGGAATTTCAAATGAGCAATTGCATTAGGTAGAACACTGTTTTCCTCTTTAAGACCAGAGAAAAACCATCATCGTTTGAACCAGACTTGACTTCAGAAACTAACGAGGCATCTTCCATTACCAAATTTGGTCTCTCAGACAAAGCAGAAACTACAGGATCTAAAAGCATTGAATCAAATGCGCGAAAGCAATCTATCACAGTGCTATCATTAAAAATCATTTTATTGATATTGCCATCCCTTTCACCGACAATATTTGAAACAACATTTTTAGAACAAGATTCGAGTTTGCCCAACAGATCCACATGGTCGCCAGCATTATCTTGATAACCATCACCAGAATTTAGTGAATTTATAGCTTCAAAATGATTGAATAAATCCTCCAGATACCTAAATGCCTCATCTCTCATATGCCACAGATAGTCTAACAGAAGCCCTCTTAAAAAAAGATATTTCAATACAAATTGGAACCCGTGATCGATCAAAGATGGATTGGAATTGGAAGATGTATTCACTGCCTCTGATTTGCCAAAATAGATTTCAGGATCTCCAAAACGATCTCGATATCCCTTTCCGATGTTTAGCGAATTGATAATCTCAAAATGCTTAAACATTTCCTCCAGATAGTATGTACTCTCAAGTCTTTTATGCCCAATATTATCTAGCAATATCCCTCTTAATAAAAGGAATTTCAACACGAATTGGAAACCGTGGTTGATCAGATAGCAAGGAGCAGATTTGGTACTGCTCGAATTAATTAAACAATCAATTTTTTTATGGTCGAATTTACCGCATGCAAAACAGCGAATTGGATCTCTATAGGATTTTGCTATGTGGTTTGCATCGCCACATCGAAAATAGAAGGATTTCCCTCTTTTGCCACCAATCCATGATTTTCTTGGCATATTACGGCTCACACTCTGGCTGATTGATGGAGATTTCACCACATCGGCATATGATCTGAGCGTGGTGATGTTTGTGTTAAATAGATGCTTATGAATGATAGATTTAGAAAAAGGGTTATTCGATCTAATTGAAGGAATTGGATTCAGAAAGCAAGAAGACGCCATTGCTATTATGTGAGCCTAGTTCTTATATTTTGTAGACTCTCTTATCTATGTACCCTTGTGTCTGTATTTAATATTCCACTGTGTTCTATGATTCATCGGTCTCTGTGTTGGTATATGTTGTTCCGAATTTTTATTTTAGGCATCATGTTTATTACTTTGTGTCGATACTGTTCACATCAATTATTCAGTTTAGATCGTCAAATTTTGCTAAAAAAAAGGTGAAGGTGTTAGCTCAAGGAAATATTCATGTTTGATTGCTATTAACAAACCTTATTCTCTATATTATTATAGAGTATTACTTAGTAATACTCTTTAGTAGTATAGATATGGAGGCGGGGCCTTATAGCTTGGTATTAGAGCTGTGTTTCAAAACAACATAGAATATAAGAGACATGAATCTTGGCCTATGCAGACTTAGAATCCCGTTCTTTTGGTGTGCTGGGTAGAACTTTAGAATTTCTTTCCTATTTAAGATAGGAAGTGAATGAGCATTAGGGAATAATCATCGAGATGTATTTGTAACATTTTATATTACTATATAAATGATGTATTTGTAACATTTTATATTACTATATAAATTATGCTATGTATAGTGCATATTAGACTCCCGATGACTTAAAGATTGAATTGTTATATACTAATCTGCTACCGATCAGAGTTGCACAGCGGGAGTAGATGGACTGCTTTTTCACTGGGCACAATTATTAGTTACTCTTTTATATATGTTTGTTTATTTGAGTAATGCTTGGATGATTTTGAATTATAAGTAATTCTTTGAAACTAGTATCGAGTAGGAATTATCATTTAGAGTAACAAACCAACTCAATATTAATAGTAAGAAGTTGCGGTATCTTCAGTGTTGTAGTGACCGCAAGAAATATTGGAAAGCTAAAGTATATAAACAAAATTTTAATTCATAGGTATAATTAACCAAATGTTAATATGAATTAAAATTTGTTGTTTGCTTGAAGTAATCATGAATTATTGGATTCATTATGGAATTATTGGCAGTGAAGAATTATTTGGGTGTAAATATTGAGATTGATTGAAAGAATTTTAATAAAAAGAAAGCATCTGCTTAAATTAAAATCTTTTTGACAAAAGATACACATATATGTGGAATTTTATTAGATTTATTATAAGTAAGAAAATATTTTGGGTAAGGGCATAAAATATTAAAAGATATATGTATATCATATGAAAATTAATTTTGTGTTGAAATTGCTTGTTGAGTGCTTTAAAATTTTTAGTCGTTGTGCCTGATCAACGCTATTGTTAGGAATTTCCTAAACACTAGACGAGACATTTGAAAACAATATTTTGAATATGGAATATTTAGTGAGTATGTAATATTTTGAAGAGAAGATATAATTTTGGAACATTTCAAATATTACGCAAAAATAAAGTGGGTAATTTGGAAAAGTTGTTTTGGAAATGAAGTAAGATTTTATAGAAGTATATACAAGTTATATTTTGGGAAGAAGATATCATATGGCATTTTGATAAAAAAAAATAAAGTATTCAAAATGAGAAGGTACAATATTTAGAAAACCAAAGCATTACTTAAAATGATATTTTTAGTAAAATTATATTCAATGTTTGTAAAATTTTAGGATGATTGTGTATTTTTAGGTATTTGTGAAATTTTATATATTCATTTGCATAAATGCATGTTAAACAAAAATTTATGTGATATCTTTGGACATGCATATCATATTATGGTTGTAATGAATGTTAAGGTTTATATTTTTGTAAAATGATACAAAACTTATTTACATTAATTTATAATTGAAGATGAAACTATAATTCATTATGGTTCTAATAAGTTATTGAAGGTTGGGTACTTTCAATTGATGTATAAAATGTATTTTCTCAAATATTGCTTTGTAAAGTAAAGTGAGATTTAAAAGAACTTTGATAAAGCAATGAGAGAAAATTTGTAAAAAGAATTTGTAGAGAAAAATATATATTATTTTGTGAACAATGTCATGCTTTGTACCAAGATGAAATTTAAGTTATTGAGTATGAAAAGAAAGTCATTAAAATGAATTTGAAATGTATTTTGTGTTAAAATAATTTAGAGTGTGAAGTAATAGTATTTATACAAGAAAACCTTTACATTATTTTGCATCCTTATTTAGACAATATTAAATGCGTTGAATTTCTTTAACACCTCAAATAGTTTAGTATTTTCAAATTTAGATAAAGTGCCGTTATGTTTTAAAGGATGTAAAATACTTATGTAAACTTATTTTCAAGTTAGAAAATAAGGTAATATTTAAAGGGAAGAGTAATTTTGTAAACTTATTTACAAAGTTAGAATATGTTATCTTAGTGAAATTTATTGAAAAGTAGCGAATGAGAAGAAAATTTAAGAATAATTTTTTTAAAAAGTATTCGAAAAATAAGAGATAAAAGTATCAAAAGCGTGTCTTAAAGTATAAAAAATAGCAATTGTGTATTGAGTAAATTAGAAATTTTAAAGAAATTTTTTGGGAAGAGATTAATAAAAAGAAGTGTTTTAAAATTTTAAAAGCAATTTTAAATTTTAATAAAAAGGTGCGATTTCAAATAAAAGAAGATTTGAGTTAACTTAAGAATAAAAACACTTATGTAACTTTTATGTTTGAGTTTCATTAAAAGGTGTTGAATTTTAGGAATATGTAATTTTCAAGAATTAGATAAAAATTTAACGTCTTTGGATTGAGTTCCTATTAGTCAATAACAAGATTTTCAAGATAAGAAGCTGATTTAAGGAAAATTAAAATCTTGAAAATATTTGGAAGGAAAAGAGATTTTTAAACCTTGATTCAACTATAATTTTAAAAGGATGCTTTGTAAATTGGAGGTTTAAATTTTTTAGAGGTAATTAGAAGATTTTTAAAATCTTAAATGCATTAGCATTTACTAGAATGAATATATTGATATATGTGAAATTTTCATGTATTGTAAATCTTCGAAATATACTTCGTACTATTGGGTTTACTCCAAAGTTTTCCAAAAATATTAACGGTTGAAAATGTTTTAACTGGTTGTGTTAATATCATATCTTCCAAATGAGTTTATGTAAAACTCATAGTCTGTAATAACGAATCAATGGGCAAGGAAGATGGATCTAAATTTTGGGTAGACATCGATAAAAGGGTCTAATAGTAATTTTAGATTGCTTTATTTATGCTAAACGTATCAAAACAGAACCCAATTCATGCTAAACCAATAGGGTAAAGGTGGAGTTTTTTGAATTTTTGGTTAGAAATAATTTTAATTTGAGAATATTTCACGGTTGATTATTATGTGTGTAATGGATTACTTGTAGTAATCTATTTTTATAAGCTTTTCTTTGTAGTAAAATTGCAGGGACGTAATTCTTTAAGCGGCAGAGTTCTTTAACAACACTATTTATTGAGTACCTTGATTAGAATTTTTTAATAATTAGTTTGGGAATAATAAAGGGAATTTAAGATTTTTATTATGTATAATAAGGCAATTTAAAGATTTCATGCTGTTAAGAAGAAGATAATTTATTTGAAATCAATAATTCTAGATTAAGGTGAAATTGGAAAGTTTTAATTATATCCTCTTAACCGAATTTTATTTTGATAGGAAAAGTGTAGAGCTTTGGTAGGAAAACCTTTTATGAAGTATAAAGGAAATTTTAAAGTTTATAAATCGCTTTTAAGAATTATATTGGAATTTTATTTCAAATACGACGAACATAAAAATATGCTTAATATTTAATATGGTTTCTATATAAAAAGAGTGCATTTTAAATTATGTAGGGTTTAATTTTCCATTCCATTGTAAAGTTTTAAAATTTAATAATGAAGGAATTTATGTGATTGGATTTTGGGAATATTTTATAAGTTAAGAATTTAGATTAAAAATGGTGATTTATGTAAAATAGTGTGCTAGAATCTTTTTAAAAGATTGAATAATACTTTTAGAAAAATTGGAGTGATTTCTAGAATTTATAATAAAGGGATTTATGTTGAGTAAATCAAAAATATGTATTTTCTAATAACAGAGAATTTTAGGAATTGTTATAAAAATGGAATTTAATAAGGTAAATTCTTGTTTTAAAACTTGTTAAAGAATGAATTAGTGTTTTCTAAATATTGTGTAAATTTATTTTGTGTAAAAATGGGTTTTATTATGTTAAAACAATAAAAGCATTGTATTTGGCCTTTTAGTGAAAATGAAACAATGTCATGTTTTAAAATAGTAAAAGGAAGGTCATGTAATTACATAGAATATATTTCTTTGTTTTTAATGAAAATTTAAGGGTTTGAAATATATTTGAGTGTTTTGTGTAAATTTTCAGAAGTAAAATCAATAATGATAATAGTGTTTTAAGAGTGAGAAAATGAGTGTAAAAGAGTTTAATAATTTTCATTTATTTTTGAGTTAGGATTTAATTTGAATTTCAGCCCATTTGTGTGTAAATAAGAGAATTTGTTTTCTCCTATACTTGACAAAGATGAACAATACGTTCATTCCTATCTCAATACAGTAAATAAAAACCCCTTTCTTCTTATTTTTCAAATCTAGCCTCAAGCAAAAATCAAGCATTTAAATTCGAATAAAACTTTGAAAAATCAAGGTAAACTCTCTAACCCTATCTACATCTAAATCTAATTTTTTTTGTTTGATTATTGAGTATATTTTCAGTTTTGTGTATTTGTAATTTGAGTTCTATGTTTTGAAATTGGGGAAATGGAGTTCTAGCAAGAAGAAGAAGAAGGCAACGCAACAGAGTAGTAAGGCTATAAGGTGAGTAAAACGCACAACTTCACCTAAATATGGGTTGCCTGTCAAATTACAGTAGTTTTGATGATTTTTTTGCTTTATTTTGTTGATATGCATAGCCTATATTTTTCAAATTGAACAAAATTCAAAGGTGGAGATGCTCGATTCTCTCTAGATAGTACCATAGCTTTTTTTTTGGTGTTTATGTGTGTTTAAAAGCTATAAGAGTATGCTAAAAGTCATTCAGGTCGTCGAAAATATCATTCCAATCGAACCGGTCGTGATCTAGAGCATTACTGCTTTAGGAATTCGTTAATCAGTCGACCGCTGGTCGAAAACCTGGAGTAATTTGCTCCAAGTTGGACCTAGATTTTGTTATTTCTTTTATGCATTTTCTTGGGATGTTTCTTGCTCATTTTTGGTGTGTTTTCGACTATGGTTTATGGATAGGAATAATGAGTTGATAAAAATAATTTTATTATTTTTATTGAATTAATTTGTGTTTTACTTATGTGCTTATGGAACGCGGTTAATATGTGTTTATGGAAGTTTTAAGTGGTTTAATAACTAATATTAAATTGATTCTTAACTCCTTATTTGGATTAAATAATTGTTTACTGAAGTAAAGAAGATTCTTGAAATGGAAATATTATTTTGTATATGAGTTTAATTTTCAGTATTTTTGATACAGGAATTTTTAATTACTGGATTTTAGTAATATTATTTTATGAAATATATACATAGTATTATTTTAAATCAAAAAATGGGGTTTTTAAGGAATTTGAAAAATCGTTGTATTTTCTAAAGAAAGTGTTTGAAAGTTTACTTCCATGAACATATGATTCTTTTTTCGATTTGATTGCTTTTTTCTATGAAATGAGAAATATACCTAAACAATTTAGCAGTAACAAGTGGTGATGGGATATTAGTTATCACTCCATTGTTTAATTATATGACTTGTTTACGTAGAGTGTTTGGTATTGCAATTTACTAATTAATAGTAAATAGTTTGGCAACACCGAGTAGCTATGCGACACACGGTCGTTACTTTAGTGATTACTATTTGACAAGTTTATAACACTTCATGGGAAATAGTATCTTGGGGAAGCGAGTTATTTTAAAACTCATTGTATTCGTTTGTACATTCACTAGCTTGACCTTGTAGGCTAGCTGTTTAACCTAGCAGCTTGACCATGGAGGTCGCAACTTGAGTCATGGTATTCGTTTGAGTTCAGTATAGTTTCTAGCCCTATGCCACCGAGCCAGCAGCCATAACCGCTGGCTATATTCAATATCATAACATTTTAGCCATTCATGAGTAGGTATGGCACCTTAGCAATGCGATATTAGGTTGAATATATGTTATGGATATTCGATACCTTTGGACTATAGGATCCTAGAGGTGCTGAACTCTTGGAGAATTTCTTATCCATCTCCCCTTGGAAGAGAGAAATTCGCACTAAGAGTATCCTCTTGGTCAAAATATTTAGTGTGGTGTTAGCAACCGACCAGACTACTAGTTTGCTATTAACGATTGACCAAACTAGCAGTGAGGTGTTAGCACCCTGACCAAACTGCTTGATTATTTTTTAGTATATTGAAGTATCCATTCTCGCGTATTCTTTGTAGCCTCTATGTTTGGGTAGGATTCTCTTTTTGTGCTTCAAAGATTTTGGTAAGTTAGCAGCATATTTAAGATGACAGTCAAAGAGAGACTTCATGTGATTTTGTGATATGGTGATGATGTTGATTTATTTGAGTTTTTATGATTGTCCAAGAGAGGAACGAACTTGTACGTTTTGTCCACAAAAGGGAAAGTGCCTTTTGTTTATGACATCCTTATATAGATTTATTTTAGTTTAATTGATTTGACATAGCTGTGTGTGAGTCGCTATAATTGTGTATGGTAGTCTATAATAGACTTAACTGTTTTCATGAAATGATAAATATTACTCGGGACATATTTGTTTGTTGAGATCCTTTATGTGCTATTTATTAGTTGATATATCCTGTTGCTATTGATATCTAATCAATATCTTTATTAGTGAGATACAGCTTTAATACTTAGAGATACTTTAATCCAGGTGTTATTTTCTTATAATGCTCGAGTTAGACCGAGAATTTCAGGTATTGGGACGCAGTGACCATGGATGTTGGGCTAGCTATGAGGATAGAGTTATATATGCATTCTATGTCATTAGGATATTAGATATTCATTTATGTAGTGTGCTTTATATGAGATATTGACTCTTGAGGTCATGTATATTTGAAACATGTAATAGCCTATATCCGTATACATATTATGTGAGTCTAGTTCTTAAATTTTGTAGACTCGTTTATTTATATATCCTTGTGTCTGTATTTTATATTCCACTATATTTTGTGATTCTGCATTCTTTGTGTTAGTATATATTGTTCTGAATTTTTATTTTATCCATCATGTTTATTACTTTGTGTCGATACCATTCACGGCAATTATTCTTTTCAGATCCTTGAATTTTGGTAAGAAAGACTCGATGGTGTTAGCCTAAGCTAATATTCATGTTTGGCCGCTCTTAACAAACCTTATTTACTATATTATTAGATGGTTTTACTTAGTAATACTTTTTAGTAGTAAAGGTATAAAGGCGGGGCGTTACAATGATCCATCATCTCTAGAGATTTCTGATCCTTCCTTTGGAATGGGTCAGAATTACACTCCACTATTTCTAGACGAGCTGAACCTAAACTCCCATTGTCTCTTATGGAATTGAATCATGCCTCCGAGGCTAGAAATTTTATGCTCTGTTGTATAGTTACATCATTCTTCACAATTTTCGTGCGCATCTATCTCTAGATATCCAATAGAAGGATATGCGTTGGTGTCCATGGAGAAAACTGACATCGTGCCCTCAGTCTTGGTTTATACCCTTCCTCAGCAAGGACTTAGTTCATTAGAGGGACCGTGGCCTAGAGTTTGTGGTGTTATCTTTGGAGTTACCTTCCAATTCATCCTGGAGTGTACGTGCGAGATTTATCTACGTTCGCTGGTCTCATGACCAAAAACTCATGGAATGTGTAACATTTTTTGATTCCGATCTTTGAGGTTTTTCACACTCTCCTTGATTTATTGCAATTTGTAGCTTCTTCAATAGAGGGACAGATTCTTTTTGGATTTTTCATAAGCAGTGAAAAGAGAAAATTGTCCTAGATTCTAAAGTTTTTCCTTTCTAAGGCCTTTTATCTTCAACCTATTTGACATTTCTCCATCCGTTTTCCATATCTTCTCCCTTCGTCACTCCAACTGATTCCATACGCTAAATATCAGGCCTCTAATATGTTCAAGGATTGGTTTTTACATTGTATTTTTTCATGACCAGTGGCTTAAAATCCGAGGGTTGACTACATATCTGATGTTCAGAGTGAACTGACTATGATTTGGAACTAGGATATGAACAAACCGAAGGCACTACTTCTACTATTTCTAATTTGGAATTATCCTCAAGAATAGTAGCAAATAGCCCATGCACATCAAACAACTCCGTCTTTGATTTCCATTATCTTCAAGATATCTATAATTCGAGCGTTTATGTCGGTTCGAAGTGGTATACAAATAACTTATATTTTTCTGATCCCGTTCTCTCTGAATCGACAAACTATAGTTTTAAGACTGGCCAGGATTTGGTAGTTGATTATTTAACTATCAAATAAACAAACAATCAAATCACAGATTTAATTTTCATATGGAAACCAACTTTGGTTAAGCACAGAAACAACCACTAAGCCTCTTTAGTTAACCATTTCATTAATTAAAATCTCCTTTAAAACATTTGTATTAAAATACATTTTACAAAAGATATATTCACAAACCCTCTCTATTATTTTCAATATTTGAAAAATATTGATATATTTATCTCAATGGTATAAGTATACTCACAAAAAAATTTCACTTTCAATACTTAGAAAACTTTTTCATATACATATTAAAACTTTCAAAACATTAAGAAAGATTTCATTTCCAAAACCATACTTAATTGAGTAGGAACAAATGTCATTTAAAATAGAGGTATCAATAAAACCAAAACATTTTGCTTTTGGTGTGAGTAAATGCATCGTATGGAAATTAGACCGAATACACTTACCCACACTTTCCAATTTCAAACTTGTTCTATCCCTTGATTAATGTAGTCAGACAAGTTAGGGTACTATCCTTCCCTCGACATACATTCTTAACTCTTGGGACAGGGATGAGTTTGCTTACCTCGGAATTTGGTGTTAAATATGAAAAGAATAATTCCCATACCATCATAATTTAAAATGATTATTTATTGAAATCAAACCTCTTTTCCTTCCATAAAATTCCTTTTATAATTCTCTTTAAAATATTTATAAAACGCTTTTTATAAATCTCCTTTTACATTTTTAAAACTTATTTTATGAATCTCCAAATTTATTAAACTCTTTTTATGAATGTCCAAATTTTTAAATCTCATATACTTATCATAAATCTTCGGTTTCAAGATATGCTGAATACTTTCCATAAAGCAGTTATTTTATATATTGCTATAAATTCACAAATATGATTTATTTATAAAAGTAATGTCATTTCCCTTTTACAAAATACCATTCATAAATATATTCTTTTATTTATAAAATACCATTAATAAATCTATTCTTTTTATTTATAAAATAGATCAATAATCTATTCTTTTTATACAACATTTTATACATAATGTTTCACCAATATCTATTCCAAAATACTGCTATCTTCTTTTAAAATAGAATTATTTATTACAAAAGACAAATTCCCATTATTTTCCTTTAAAATAAACATTCCTCATTATATGAACTTTCCTGTACAATAAATACTATCCAAAATACTTCTAAAAAATTTCCAAACTATTGGAGAAAAATAGTGAAGTTTGAAAACCATTTTCAAATAAAATACCCAAGTGGCAAATAATAGTACTTCAAAAATACTATAATGAGGCCAATAGCTACCATTCACTTAACCAATGCTACTAGTACCTTTATCGCTAAATATTCAACTTTAACATACCAATGTCATATCTAATTTGGCCAACTACCAAACATTTTGCGTTCAATAGCTTATCATGTATATCATTTTATATGTCATTCACTTTTCAAAATAGAAATTCAACCAAACCAAATCAATAAATCATTCAAACACAAAAATAATAATTTGTCTCTACTACATATTATATAGTATTCATCCAAAGGTGAGATAACTCACCAAAATTCCAAAATGACATTCGATTTTGGCTTAAAATTCCACTTGCTCCAAACTCAACGAAATCAGTTCCATCACGTAGAAAATGTTTCCACTAGAAGAACGCAAAAGACCATATTTTGATTAAATCTCATATGAAGAAGTTATTGATATAATAAATTTTCGAATTAATTAAAACAATCAATTTCATAATTAACTTGATTAATTTAATCACCCACCCGCAAAACATGTACACGCGTAGGCACTAAACTCAGCTCCAACCTATGCATGCATGCCCTTACCTCGCTCTTTAGTCCACTGTTTGACAAACGGACTTCGCTGACAACTTTCTTCTCGCCTAAGCTTCAATTTCCACCCCACTACTTCAAGCATGGCCATCCTTCCACCTCGTGGTGGAGTAGCCGAGACCTCTCTAATTGTCGCATTTACCACTCCATGGCCCGACACTACTCAAACATCACTACCAATGCTCCCTCATATTACATACCCAATGCAACAAACGCTGCGAACTATGATCGCCAATTGCATGAAATTCTAAAGACTAGTTGGCCTCTACATGTCGGCCTCCACTTAATCACCACCACATGGCAAAAGACTCCATTTATTTTGATTTTTAAATAGGAGGGTTGGATTTTATTTTTACTGTAAATGGAAATAATAGAGAGAGAAGCGAAAATTAGAAAATGAAGAAAAGTATTAGTTTGGAGTCTGTTTTATTTTTACAAATTTCGACACATCACTACATAGAATTCGTTCGCGTACGAACCAGGAATGACAAAAACAAAAATACAATCGTGCATAAAAATGCGACACGATCTCAAAACAACAATAAAATAGATTGGTTATCTTATTCTGTGAAACTTCAAAAAACCAATGTTTCCCACAAAACACGTCAAAATGAAAATTTAGATATTTCCAAAACTAAAAATTATGGAAAAATCCTATAAATAAAAATAAGAACAAGTCATTGAAAACCGGGTCGTTTTGTTAATTATTGATTTTCTTATAATTCATCACATTTGAATTTAATTTTAATATTTAAATAGATTAAATTTTCCTATTCGAAACGTTAAAAATGCTAGGTTCTTAATTTTTCCCTCCTTAAAAGAATTTCGTCCCTGAAATTCCCAAAGAAAGAAAATGTCTTCACACCTTTAGACATAAAAAATCTCTTACTTAAAACGAGTTACTAAACCTTTAAAATCCCTTAGGTTATGGAAAATTTTGGTAGCATCTCCTTTGCGCGGATAGGTCCGAAAAATCATAATATTAATATAATCCCATATATGGGACCTCCTGTTGAAACTTCATCTACAACGTTTCATACCTACCATATTTTGACTCCACAACTATATAAATTGGTTTTATATACTGTCTTATTTTTTGCAGGAATATTTACAAGGCCAGATTTAAATAAGTTTCATACTATTCATATGGTTTGTATTGAGTTCTTGTCTAGAGTTAAAATAATGTTAAAATCTCTCCTTTGGATATATATGTCAGCACGTGCACATATACACATTTAGGGCATATTTGTATTTTTCAAGTCAAATTCAGACATCTGAATTGACCATTCCAGACGTCTGAATCTGAAACGAAAATTGATTTCACGTACAATATTCAGACGTATAAATTGGTATTTCAATCATCTAAATCAGGTCAAGAAAGACCTATTTCCTTTCTGATTTTCACGTGAATGATTTCAGAAGTCTGAACTTTATGTTTCAGACATCTGAATTTCTATAATGGCTATATTTTTGAATAGACATTTCTCTTTCATAAAGAAATACGACTTTTAATCAACAGGTATGACCATATATTTTCATAATAACTATTCACGAATAATTGCACCTTTTTATAATCTATATAAACATGTTAGAATCATCAGTTTGATTCACCGAAATTAGTCTAACTCTTTCTATTCTTAATCTACTTTGATTCTAACATTCTTGTGCATTCAAGTTCATACAAAATCATTCATTTACTTCCATATTCTTCATATACACACACATATATATCGAAAGGAGAAGAATATAGGAAGGTTGTACTATCAAGAGACAAATACGTGTTATCAAGAACACACTATGTCAAATACTCTTTGTATAAGCTGAAGTCCTATTCTGCTATTCAGGCAAGTGAAGTCCTCTTCGGCTGTTGAGGCATCGAAATTCTGTTCCGTTGTTCAGGTGTTGTAATCCTGTTCCTCCGGGTTAAGTGAGGATTGTTGTTAGTGAAATTCCAGAAGGAGTCTAGAATTAGACGTAGAACGGGAAGTTCGAACTAGTATAAAAATTCCTAGTGTGCTTGTTTTATTTTATTTACTTTACATTGCTATAGTATCTTAGTTTATTTCCGCTTTAGTTTAGTATAATTCAGTATAGCACGATTCGCACCGTCTTTTCATTTGGTATCATAGCAAAGGCTTTCTTATAACCGTTACAAAATTATTTGATATTTTGCTAATATGGAAAACAACACCAACACAAGCACTATCACTAACACTAGTTTTATTAAAGGTCAATCTACTGCATGACCTCCTCTATTCAATGGCATGAATTACAACTATTAGGCAACATGAATGCATATTTATATGCAAGCCAATAGTTTTGATGCATGGAATATTACTCAAGCAGAAAATATTGCACCTACTACTGAATATTCTACATGGGCAGCTGCACAAAAGCAAGATGCTACTGCCAATGCTAAAGCTATGAATATGTTGTTTTGTGTATTAGATAAAAATGAATTTAACAGAGTTAGCTTATGTAACACTGCGTATGAAATATATAGAACACAAAAAGTTACTTATGAAGGTACTAACAAGGTTAAACAAAGTAAAATATCTATGCTTAAGAACCAATTTAAAATTTTTAAGATGAAGCAAGGTGAATCTATAAATGATATGTACTCCAGATTTCAAGATATTCATCATTCTTTATTTGGACTAGGAGAAATATATTCTTATTTTGATATTGTTTCAAAAACCCTTAACTCTTTAACGGATGAATAGGAAAGAAAAGTCTTAGCTATTGAAGAAGCTAATGATCTTTCTACCACGAAACCAGAAGAGTTAATAGAAAATTTAATGTCCTATGAAGTAAATTAGCAGGCAAAAAAAGTTCAAGCACAAGACAAAAAGAATATGGCATTTCATGTAGAAAAAGAAGAATCAGACTCGGATGAAGAATACTTAGCATTCATTGCTAAAAACTTTAAAAAAAAATTGAAGTACAGAAAAAGAAATCGAAACAACGGGAAAAGGAACTTCAACAACAATACAAATAAGCCATCTTCATCTATACTAGAATGCTTTAATTGCCACAAGAAGAGGTACATGCAAAAAGATTGTCCAGAACAAAAGAAAACATATCACAGTAAGAACCGAAAGGATAAGTTTAAAAGAAAAGCATTTTCAATAACATGGGATGACTCGGATTCTTCTTCTTCAGAAAGCAATAGTGACAGTGAAATAGTACAAGCAAATATTTGTTTCATGGCTACAGAGAATGAGGTAAATGATCTTGAGGACATGATTGAAATTAATTCAGAACTTCTTGATACCTTAAAAGGTATCAAAAGAAAATATAAAGAGGCTTTAGAAAATCAGAAAAAACAGAATTCGAGAGAGAGATATGCTTAATGATGAAAAGAAAATATTAGAAGAAGAACTTGGAAAACTTCAAGATACCTTCTCTAATGATAACTCTCAACTTACTTTATTGAGTCAAGAAATTGAAACTCAAAAAGAAAAGAATGATTCTCTTGTCTTTGAAAATCATGAGCTGAAAATTAAGATCGAAATGATAGAATTAGATAATGCTTGCCTCAAAACCAAGTTAGATAATAATACTAGAAATGTTTCTAACTTTAATAAAGGTCGAGAAACTCTATCCAAAATTATTGAAAATTATCAATCCACTTTTAGTAAAAAGGGACTAGGATACCCTAAGAATCAAAGGCTCCATTTAAAAAGCAAATTAGGAGAAATATTTCTAAACCTACTGTTCGTCCAAAAAGAAATACTAACTCAAAAATTATAAAAATATGGGTTCCTAAAACAAACAATAGTTTGATTAGGAATAAATATACAAATACCTTTTTGGAAACTGTTCATAAAAATGAAAATTATATTTTTGAGGGGAATACAGAACCCACTTGGGTTTGGTTTCCTAAGACCTAACTCTTAGGACCCTATCACAAAGTGGGTACCAATGTCATTATTATTTTTGCAGGACCCACTTAAAAAGAGAGAGAAATGGATACTCAACAGCGGTTGCTAAAAACATATGACTAGAGACAAAAATATGCTATCAATCATTACTTACTCTGATGGAGGCTCTGTCTATTTTTGGAGGCAATTCCAAAGGATATATCATCGGAAAAGGCGACGTCAGCAATGTCGGTACATCTAATTTACCTCTTATTTCCAATGTTTTGCTAGTCAAAAATTTAAAACATAATGTAACAACCCGTAAATTTCAATGACTAAAATTAGTTAAATTAATAGGATTTTGTAACAAAATTTAGAAAGAAATAATTTTTTTATAATTTATAATGAAGCAAATGTTAAAAATGAAATGCAACCATGGAAATTAAAGCTAAGTATTAGCAATTGAAATGAAATTACGATTAATTGAAGTAGTGTAAATTGTTATACTAGGCTAAGAACTGAATATAAGAAAACAAAGGTAAATAGTGAATTAATTAATGAATTAATAATAATAAATAGTAATTGAATAAAATCAATGTCCTGTAAGTAATTATAATATTGTTTGGAAATGAAAACTTATAAAAGTATGAGTAATTGAATCAACAAATGGAATAATATGTTGGTTAATAGTAACTGAATATAAATTAATGTAATAAGGTTGATGCAAGTTGATAAGTAACTAATTTAGTGCAATAATTGAAAAAATTATAAGGTTATAATTGATTGAAATTAGAGAATTGGGGAATATATTCAAAAGTTATATTAATTGATGAAATAATACGTAATAAATTGCAGTTTGATAGAATCAATGCTAGATAAGTAATTATAATAATTTTAGTTCATAATTAAGTATGGATGTGAGTAAATTTGGCAATAGTGCAAATTTTTAATCGTTTACCCATTCATTTAACGTATTGAATTAGATCTAAATTAATTGCAACATTTTTTTTGTTAATAATAGCTTATAAGTGAAATTAAACGTTAATGGTAACGATTAGTATAAGTTAACCAGTATTTAGTATATTAAATTTTAACCGATAATCAATTGCAATAAATCTAAATTAAAAGTTATGTTAGTATAAATTAAGGAAATAATTGGAATAATATCGATTTTATTTATAATATGACAGTTGGTTGAATTAAAAGGAATGGAAATAAAGTTTTATTAATATATTGGAATTTAATTTATGATAATAGGATTAATTGAAATTAAATGAAATTAAATATTTAAATATTACATAAATGGGAATTTAGATGAAATGTGAGAATATTAATGTAATGGATTTTGAATCCATTGTTAATTTCATTCGTTTGATAATAATAAATTAAATAATAGAATGAAAAGTAAATTAAATAGAATTATTGGAAATTAAATTTATAATTTTTGAGTTTAATGAAATTGAGGAATTAATCAATTTTAAATCGACATTTAATTTTTTTAAAATTAGTTTAAGAAATTAAAAATGATAAGAATTGTTGATTATAGGATTGAAATTGAAAGTTTGATTTTATTAAATAAATTTAAATTATTTGATAAAATAATTTAAATGTTATGACTTAGTTATAAATGGAATATAATGAAAACAAATGCAATTATTGTATTAATGTGTGAAATAATATGATAGATGGTAATTGTTTGTGGAGAATAACCATACAAGATGATAAAATTTATGAATTATAGAATTTAAATTGGAAGGTGACTTAATTAATTAATATTAATTTATTTAATTGACTGAAAAATAGCCATTTTGACCATTGACTCGAATTTCGACGAAACCAGTTTTATCGGATCCGTAACGTGAACTATTGTAGGATTTCAAGTTTCGTAGCGATCGGACTTGTCGTTTGATCATACGGACTCGAAACGCCTTGAAATCAATGAAACTTAAATCAATTGAAATCAATTTGAAATAAATTGATTTTTGCATAACTTCTTCGTACGATGGAATTTGGACTTGAAATCTATTCCATCGCGTTTAAAATATTTTAAAGCATCTACTTTGATATATGGGTTGACCCAATTTTGTTCCTGAGTCAGAACGGGCTTTTCGGGCTATTATATTGTTCAACGCGTTTATCAATCTGGTCCATCTATTCTATTTTCAGCGTTGCCTATATATACCTCGTTATAAACGCTAATTGTTGCTCATTGTCATTGTCTGTACATACAATTCATTATGTTCCTCCTCTTCCTCAATGGCAGACAAAATTCTAATTCTAAATCCAGTGCAATTCAAAATCAAACCAAAAATTCAAACTCCACAAACTATATCAAATTTTATATCGTTTTGAAGTTCTCAATGAGCACAAGTCAATTCTACTGTTCATTTCTCGATTTGGATTTCTGTTTGTCCACAAATTGAAGAACAAATATCGGCCATTCATCATGATTCGATGAACGTCGATGGATCATCCAATCGGTTGTACTGTTGGGTAGAGATCATCGAGGGGATTCAATCTGAGTCGTTCGTAGGCGAAGTTAGTGGGTGGATCGACGGCAATAATTCGCTAGGGTTTCGAATTTTAGGTGCGGCGGCTGGAAATTTACGTAACGTCGATCGACGTTCGAAGGCGCACGACACCTCGTGAGCATCTGGAGTTGTTCGACGTGCGAAGGGAGTGGCCGCGATGGCTTACGACGACGTGTCGGTCGTGTTACGGTGGCTAGGGTTCTATGATTGCGTGCATTCCTATTTCGTGCGTAAGGTGATAAGAACGAGGGTGAGGATGACGTGGCTTTTGGTAAGGTCATTTCTCTCTTTTTATTTTATTTTATTTTCATTTCAATTTCAACTCATTTTAATGCAATAACTTTCACGTACGAGGTCGAATTCGCGCGCGGTTTTCTCCGCTAGGTTCGTATTGGAATTCCGGACATTTTGGTGCCGGTTTGGATGAATTTTGAGACTGTTCAATTCTTGGGTTTAAATTAGATTTAAGTTCAATTTAAATTCAAAACGGTGAGTGTTTTAACCCACTCACAACTTCTAAAATTTCTTATTTGTGTTAAATTAATTTTGATGAGATTATAAATTTATTTATGACTGTTTGGCATATTTTTATTCATCATCTCAGTTAAATTGAATTTATTGAATTAAATGGTTATTTAAGTTATTATTGCATATAAATTGCTAGTTAAATAGTTATTTAATTTATTATTGAATATAAACTGCCAGTAAATGCCTGTTATTTATTTTCCAATTATATATTGATTGAATTGGGTGATGATTGTGATAAACGGTTGATGATTGATATTTTATGAACGGATCTTGTATTTTATATTGTTATAAACTGCAAGTTGTTATTGCATTTTTTTCATTCGGGATTGCGGTTGAAATGATATATAACCATATTTTTATTTTAAATTACGGATTGAAATGATAAATATCCGTATTACTTGACCATATGATAGAAAATTTATATACAAACACCGTCGGTCTATATATACAAATAATTTAAAAATGATTTCTATGGTTTTGGATAGAATTATATGGTTAAATAAATAGATTCTTTTTGATATTATGTAAAAAAATTATATATAGTTAAATTCATGTATTTAAGCTATGTATAAATTTGTTTAATAATAATAAGTTTAATAATGGAGTTTGATTTGATTAAAATAAAATATGGTTTAGTATTTAAATCATACTTTAATATAGAGGTTATACTGATTTAAATAAATTAAGATTGGAAGGAAAATTGGAAATTTATTTGAAATTGAGCTTATTTAAGAATTAAACTCCATAAGTTGATGTAAAATTGTATTAAACTTGAAATTTTAAAAGGTATGATATTTATAACTGGATTTTTATTCAAGATGAATTAAATGAATATTACTAGTATAAATAAATTGAAGGAAATATTCAGTTCTTGGTAATTTGAGTTTATTTAAATGATAATGGATTTATTAGGCAAATATTTCAAAACTAAATAATAGGAAATTTAATTAATGAATCGTAATTTCCAACCTTAGTTTTTAAATTATTAACACTCAAAGTTTGAAATATATTGAAATTGAAGTGGTTAATTGAAACTGAAAGTGAGTTGAAAATTTATGTATTTAGATTTAATTTAAAGTGAATAAAATTGTAAAGTCGAGGAAATTATTTTACTTTGTAAATTAATTTTAAATTCAAACTATTTTATTTTATATGCTGTTTGAATATCCAAACTATTTAAGCTTTGGAAGTTATGGTTTTGAAGCTATAAAATTCGAAGTATTATGTTTTGAAAGGTTATATTTCAAGCGTTTGGTTTCAAAATATTTTAGTTTTGAAAGTGCTATGATTTTAGAAAGAGATATATTTGAAATAAAAATGATATTAAATTGATTTGGGTTTTTATAAAAATGATATCATAATGATTAGTTTTTGAAATGGAAAGGATATCGTATTCATATGGTTTTGAAATGGATAGCATATTTTGGTTTTGAAGTATAATTATTTTGAAATGACCGTGGTGTTATAATCACGTTTGGTTGTTGAAGAGACCGCGATCGGAAGTTGTCATACTCTCTGCCAACTCCAAAAACCACTTTAACAACCGTGTACGCGGTGGAGATTCCAGAACGAAGTAGGATGGTAGCGGCGTTTCCTTTGAGGTAAATACGTGGACCCAACTCCCGTGAGTTGGCATAAGGTGGCTAAAACAGGAGCGATTAACGGGCTAATGAGGTACTCTGACTTTTGGATTGATTCGGTGGCCCCTTTTGATTTTTTGATTGGGGGTGTGGCTCGAGGTGGGCGGTGGCTGCATGCTACAAGTTACCACCGGCCCGGAAGCGTAATTGATATATCTATCCTGGCATTGCCTAGTTGTGCCGTGTCACCTACCCTAGCGCGCCTTGTACGAGTTTGGTTTTCTCCCGTAGCCCGTGGAGTATTTAGGGTAGTCTCCCGATCTGGAGATGCGCTGATACTGGATGGACTACTGGGACTATTACGTGTTAAGGTGGAAAATGTAAAACCTTAATGCTATTTAAAAGTAAGTTTATTTTACTATTAGACATTATTATAATACATAGTAAATAGTTTAATGCATCCTTAGAAGATGTGAATCTCGAGCATCTCTTAAGTTACTACACTCATGTTAGACACTGGATAGGAGATGTCAAATCCTTTAAACATCTCTGATGCTGTTCCACTCATATATTTATCATTGATTTAAGTTACATAAGATCTTTTAGTTCTGTTTTGTCTTTTCAATTCGCTCGGGTCAGCCTGAGCATTTTAGGATTTGGAAGACCATATTCTGGAGGATGAAGACGAAGATTTATTATAGTATTCCACTACATTCTTACTGTTCCACTGCATTGTTTATTGTTCTCTGGTATGTGTAACTCTGATATGTATTGCATAAGTATAACCGAATATTTTGTAAAACAGCTTCATGAACTGTATATTTGATTATTATATTTTATCGTTCTGCTGCAAGATTCTGTTTTCTCCTTCTTCTTTCTCTGCTTTTTCTTTATTTACCCCATAACAATCCGCCCTTTTGTATGGTTTAAGTCTGACGTGTGTAGTTTATCGTCGATTTAATGCATACAAAAAGGCGGGATGTTACACAGAATCTTTTAAGTATCATCCAGTTATGTGATAAAGGATTCAAAATCTCTTTTTCTGAAGATAAGTGTAGCATTTTTGATAAAAATCAAAATCTTATATTTGAAGGAAATAGAAATAGAAATATCTATATTCTAAATATGAAAATCAATCACAATTCAGATATGTATTTAATAGCTAATGAAAATGATCCTTGGCTATGGCACAAAAGATTCTGTCATATCAACTTCAAAACTATAAATAAGCTTTCTAAAAATAATTTAGTCAAAGGTTTACCAAAAATGAACTTCAAAGTCAATCATATTTGTGATGCATGTCAATTAGGAAAATTAACCAAATCATCTTTTAAATCGAAGAAAGTTATTTCTACATTACAACCACTTGAATTACTACACATGGATCTATTTGAACCAACCCAAGTTCAATCCTTAGGCCACAATAGATATGTATTTCTAATAGTAGATGACTTTTCTAGATATACTTGGACCATTTTTACGAAAAATAAAAGCGATACGTTTGAGCATTTTAAAATTTTATCAAACAAATCCAAAATTTAAAAGGTTTAAAAATAAAGAACATAAGAAGTGATCATGGTGGAGAATTTGAGAACGAAGATTTTGACCATTTTTGTAAAAAGAAAGGAATTTTTCATAATTTTTCGTTCCCTAGAACTCCACAACAAAATTGAGTTGTAGAACGTAAAAACAACTTTACAAGAATGTGCAAGAACTTTGTTAAATGGAAACACTCTTCCAAAACATTTTTGGGCAGAAGCTGTTTCAACTGCTTGTTATGTTTTGAATCATGTATCTATTCAACCTCTTACGAAAAACACCTCTTATGAACTTTTTAATGGAAGAAAACCAAAGATATCTTACTTCAAATTTTTTGGTTCAAAATGTTTTATATTAAATACCAAAGATTAGCTTGGAAAATTCAATGCGAAATCCGACAAAGGAATCTTTCTAGGATATTCAGATCGTAGCAAAGCTTATCGCTTTTTAAAAAAAAAATCAAATACCATTGAAGAAACTTTATATGTATCTTTCGATGAAAATCTTCAAAAAAAACCAAGTATAAAAGATGACGAAGATTTTCCAGAAAACATCACAAATATAAATCTTGAAAATAATGAAAACATTATTCATAATGAATTACGATCTCCACCAAAAATATTACGGGATCATCCCGTTCAAAATATTATCGGAGAAATTAATTCAAACGTACGAACTAGAAGTCAACTAAATCAAATGGGCCACATAGAATTCCTTTCCAATATCGAACCAAAGAATCCCAAAGAAGCTTCCACAGATGACTACTGGATCATTGCAATGCAAGAAGAGCTAAATCAGTTTGAACGCAATAAAGTTTGGAAATTAGTTCCTAGACCAAGTGATCAAATTGTTATTGGAATGAAATGGGTCTACAAGAAGAAAGCAGACGAAAAGGCAACATTACTAGAAATAAAGCAAGGTTAGTTGCACAAGGATACAATCAAGAAGAAATAATTGACTACGAAGAAACATTTTCCCTAGTCACAAGACTAGAAGCAATACGGATCTTAATGGCCTATGCATGTTTTTACAATTTTAAACTTTATCAAATGGACGCTAAAAGTGCCTTTCCGAATGGTTATATAAAAGTAAATGTGTATGTTGAACAACCCCCCTTATTTATTCACGAGAAATTTCCTGATCATGTTTACAAACTTAAAAAAGCTCTATATGGTTTAAAACAAGCACCACAAGGCTGGTATGGTCGACTAAAGACCTATCTAATTTCTTCGGGATTTCAAATTGGGGAAGTTGATCATACACTTTTCATTAAACATTCGAAAAGGGATATTTTAGTAGTTCAAATTTATGTTGATGATATCATTTTTGGTTCCATCAATGACAAGTTATGTCAGGACTTCTCCGAAAGAATGACCAAGGAATTTGAAATGTATCACATGGGAGAACTAATATATTTTCTTGGTTTACAAATTAAACAACTTCAAAACGTCATATTCATTAATCAAGAAAAATATTGTGATAATTTAATCAAACGATTCGAAACGGAAAACGCTTCTGCCAAACTGACTCCAATAAGTACAACTACACATCTTGAAAAAGATGAAAATGGTAAAAGTGTTGACCAAAAACTATACCGAAGTATGATTGGATCATTACTATATTTAACGGGAAGTCAACCTGACATAATGATGAGTGTCTGTTTATGTGCTAGATTTTAGGCCAACCCAAAGGAATCACATTTAAGAGCCGTGAAACGTATATTACATTATCTCACTAACATCAAGGATTTCGGTTTATTCTATCCAAAAGAATGTTCACTCGAGTTAGTTTCATATAGTGATGCTGATTCGGGTGGATCTCAAACAGATCGAAAAGGCACAAGTGTGTTACGTGCCATTTTTTGGAAAATCACTAGTGTCTTGGTTTACTAAGAAACAAAACTGCGTTTCTCTCTCTACATGTGAGGCATAATATATTTCTGCTGCTTTGGCTTGTGTTCAAGTAATCTATATGCAACAGACACTTAGAGATTTCAATATAAACTTAACAAATTCAACAATATATTGTGACAATTCTAGTGCTATTAACTTGTCTAAAAATCATGACAATCATTCACGAACAAAGCATATTGACATTCGTCATCATTTTCTTCATGATAATGTTGAAAAAGGAACAATAAATTTGGATTTTGTTTCTTCTGAAAATCAGTTGGTTAATATTTTTATGAAACCACTTTTAGAAAATGTTTTTATCAAATTTAGACAAGAGCTTGGTATCGTCCCGCTTAAAAATTTATGATATCTTTCTATAGGTTATTGATGTCTCTGGTTAACTTACCACACCAAAATTCTTACCTCTTAAGTATTAAAACAAACTTTCTTTTAGAACCTCTTATTTTCTTTGTTTTAAATATGTGTATATTATTGTTTAAAACATCTCAGCCACCATTTTTTAACTTACATTCTATTTTTAACTTTTCAATATCTTTTATAAACTTATTTCGTTTTCTTTTTTACAAAAAGCCTTATTACTATGGATTTCAACATGATTATTCTCCTTCTCACCATGGCTTCAAACAACAACAACTCTGAAAACTCACCTTCATCATATTCCACATCTTCCTTAGAAATATTGGCTACTCCAACAACACGTGAACCGGCTAGACCTCATCCTTCATATGAACCATCTGGTTATACTCCAGAAAGGAAGGAATCTCGATAGTTTCTTTTCTTCGGTTCTCCATCAACTAAAGAAAAAATAGCTGAGATTCATCATTACCAAGAAAAACAATTACATTTGCAATGGGAGATGTATTACGAATAGAAAGTTAATGCCAAACGACTTAGTTTCATTGGACAAGTGGCATTAAAATTCTACGGTACATCTCCAAAGAAAGATGTAGTTCAACCTTCAACCTCAAATCCATGGGAGCCTAGTACACAGCGTCCTTCGGTTTCTCCTAACTCTTGGGAACGTCAACCATATTGGTCTCCGTTGCAACCATACACGGAGATAACCAAGATTGAACCGAAAGAATGCAAGACTCCAAGTGATTCGAACTAGTGCTTTCATTTACCTATAGTTATTTTTGAATGATCATAATTGTATTCTATATATCATTCAAATATTAATAAATTTATTTCTTATTTTCATTTTTTTCTATAGTCTGAAATATGTTTTGATACACTTTTCAGACGTCTGAAATGGATATTTCAGACGTCTGAATATTACCGAAGAAGAAATTTTTCTTCAGATCCAAACGTTTGAATCTTTAAAATCAGACGTCTGAATATAGGCCAAAATGAACTATATCCTTTCTTACTTGATTTTCTTTATTTCAAACGTCTGAACTAAATATTTTAGACGTCTGAAATCTTCTGGCTATTCAAAATTGAATTGCTTTTTGCATATTTTCCTATGTAACTACCCCTTTTTCAACCCATACCATTATTCTATCCTCATTCTTCATCTTCTTTTTCAGTTTTTCCCCATTAAAAATCAAAACTTTCTTCCACATATTCACTAATGGCTCCAAAACCAAAAAGATCAAGGCCATCTACTTCATCATCTACCCCAAACGTCGATCAATGGATATGGAATGAGCAAGCAAGATAACGTTTTGCACAAATGAGTAGATCTCAGTTCTTTCTGGGTGCTTTTATCAAATTTGAGGAATTCAAGGCTTATCGGATTCAACAACTTGTAAGATCAAATGGGTTAGAATCTCTTGACTCTTATGCTGCAAATAGTACCAAAATCAATCATCTTTTGGTTAAGCTGTTTTATGCTAATATGAATTTGGACCATCACACTCCTCATAATCGCAACTATTGCATTTGGACATTAGTTTGTGATATTAAAATTTATCTACCCCTTGCTCGAATTGGTGAAATACTTCAATGTCCATCATCGGGGACTGATTTGGATGAAATTGATGTTTCTTCAAACTTGGATGATAGAGACTAGGTCTCACACAATTTTTGAATGATGACATAACAAGACTTACTTCCATTCAACTCCGCCCACAAGCTCGTATCCTCCATAGAGCTTTGATTCACTCTGTTATTCCTCGGACAGGAAGTTATGAAGTTGTTAACAAAAGAAACTTCCAAGCCCTTACTATCTATTCCGATCAATCCATCAATTGGGCTCAAGTTATTTTGGAAGAATTCATGGATGTTAATCGTCGAAGGCGCTATAAGACCTTTCATTATGGTGCTTATATAATGAAGACTCTCCAAAACTTTAACATTCCTTGTCCCGATTCCGAATTCACAGTGATTAAACAGCTTGGATCAAAGACTTTGGGTCTTATGGGTCTTATGTTCAACCTATTGCTCCTCCTTCCGAAGAAGAAGACGATGATGATATAGTGATTCTTTCTCCCGACTCTAGCTCAAGGAATGCTTTGGTCACTCTCCCCCAAAACCAAGCAAAGCTTAGAACCCGAATGGTCAATCTTGAAAAGAAAATTGAAAAACTCTTTAATTCCATTCGTGGCTTTCTCAACAAAATTTGGGAATGTATTGGATGCTCCACCTCATCATCTACCGAAGTTTTCAACCTCGCTCCATTTCAATGGTCATCAAGCTCGGGGAACAACAATGGTAATGAAGATGAAGATGACGACGACGTAGGCAGTGATTCCAGCCCTAGGTTTTAATTTCCTTTTGTATTATCTAGTATGTTTTGAACTTTTTCGTAGTTTACTTTTCTATTTCTGCATAAACTCTTATATTATCTGCTGGTATTGTATTTTGAAGACTCTGTTCTGCTTTATAAAATATTCTTATTTTCCTTTTTTGCGATGCCAAAGGGGGAGAAGGAGTTGATATAGTCTATTTATTCTAACTTTCTTTTTGACAGGGGGAGCTTATAGAAAATATATTACTCATATTGTATGTATATAGTTGTCATCGTCAAAAAGGGGAAGAATGTTGAAACTTCGTCTATAACTTTTCATGCTTACCATATTTTGACTCGACAACTATATACATTGGATTTATATACTAACTTATCTTTTGGAGGAATATTTACAAGACCGGATTCAAATAAGCTTCATACTATTCATATGATTTGTATTGAGTTCTTGTCTAGTGTTAAAATGATGTTAAAATCTCTCCTTTTGGATATATTTGTCGATACATGCACATATACACATTTAGAGCATATTTGCATTTTTCAAGTCAAATTCCGACATCTGAATTGACCATTTCAGACGTATGAATCTAGAATGAAAATTGATTTCACATACAATATTCAGACGTCTGAATTGGTATTTTCAGACATTTGAATCAGGTCAAAAAAGACCTATTTCCTTTCTGATTTGCACGTGAATGATTTCAGAAGTCTGAACTCTATATTTCAGACGTCTGAATTTCTATAATGGCTATATTTTTGAACAGACATTTCTCTTCTATAAAGAGATACGACTTTTAATCAACAGGTATGACCATATATTTTCATAATAGCTATTCACGAATAATTGCACCTTTTTATATTCTATATAAACATGTTAGAATCTTCACTTTGATTCACCGAAATTGATCTAACTCTTTCTATTCTTAATCTACTTTGGTTCTAACATTCTTGTGCATTCAAGTTCATACAAAACCATTCATTTACTTCCATATTCTTCACACATATATGTATCGAGAGGAGAAGATTATACGAAGGTTGTACTATCAAGAGAAAAATACATGTTATCAAGAACACGCTGTGTCAAATATTCTTTGTATAAGTTGAAATCCTGTTCTGCTGTTTAGGAAAGTGAAGTCCTCTTAAGTTGTTGAGGCATTGAAATCCTGTTATGTTGTTCAGGTGTTGTAAACCAGTTCCCCCAGGTTAAGTGAGGATTGTTGTTAGTGAAATTCCAGAAGGAGTTTGGGATTGGACGTAGAACGAGAAGTTCGAACCAGTATAAAAATTCCTGGTGTGCTTGTTTTATTTTATTTACTTTACAATGCTATAGTATCTTAGTTTATTTCCGCTTTAGTTCAGTATAATTCCATATAGCACGATATGCGTTGTCTTTTCACATCCTATATCTAGGGATACTACAACAATTGTAACAACTCGAATTCCAGTGGGTCCGAAGTTTTCGCAAAAATGCTAAAACCCAAACCCACTAAAATCCGAGTTGGGAATTTGTTATCCTGCAAATAGGCAAAGACAAATGTATTAGAGTTCAATTAAATATCTCACAGTAGAATTGACTAAAATACAACAGTAAGTAAATACTCACTAATATAATAACACTTTCTAAACAAGCGTCTTAAAATTGGGAAGTCTCTGCCATCTACCTAACTTATAGGATGTTATGAGGAGGGGGTCAGAACTAAAGTTCCGATGAATGGATAAATTATACACTTTTAAGCTTAATTCTACATATACCATTTTATTTTCATTTATTTTTATATTAGATTCACTAGGTTTATCATACTCTCGCCTCTATGCGTGAATCGTATCGATCTACTCCTTAGTAGATTAAAACCTAATAACTGACACATTCATACATACATACATACATACATACATACATACATACATATATAGCTATATGCCCAATGGCCATATTGGTCCTAGGTACTACCCATAGTAACTTTCATATCCTCCTCGCAAAGGACTATATCATCTTGCTTCTATAGTGTTCCGCGACTACATCTGTAAAGGACAGATTCGTGAGGCCTACAATACAGATGTTCCATCGTCTACTATGAAAATGTAAAACTGCATCTGCACTAGTTTATACTAATGCTCGAACATCCGCAACATACCACCAATTGCGTACGTTGAAGACTATACATAATCGTTCTGTCTACTCTCTGAATCCTGCCAACAAGGTCTACCTTGTACGGAACTCATTCAGGGATTCTCTATATCTATAAAGGACAGCTTCATTAGGCTTACAATACAGATATTGTAGTTGGTCTGTCTCTTTTCTCATCATGGCTATGCCCCACGCAGCCACCCCTCAATTAATCGAAAGAACTCTAAAGAGTTAAGTGGTCATGCCCTACTACAAACAATCTCAATAGTGAAAGAATCATTGGACTTTTGGTTTTAACTCTAGTCTTTCCCAAACTCATTCTTGATTTTGATGCTGGCCGATATCCGCATGCAACTATCCTTTTGGGTCCGGCCCACCAAACTTACTTGTAAGTACCGAGACATGTAAATATCCTACTCTGAACATCAACCCCTTCTAACTGCCTGCAATGGTCTTGGCATACAAAAAGCAGTCAAGGCATACCCTCTTGATGGAACACCTACAGACCTGCCTCCGGGGATGCAGCTTCGTTTGGCCTACCCAAAGGCCATTCTAGATTATCCTCACATCCCGTTGAAGTCTCGTACTTCCTTCTAGCCCAAATAACTAAATTGGACGTGCTTCTCCTTTGCTGAAATCTATAATGAACTGCTACGTTGGGCTCTTCATCCTTTGGGCTACAACAAACACATCTCACTCTTTTATTAAACCCTAAGTCTAATCTTTTAATTTGCGTTCAGTTTACTTTTCTTATTCTGTTGGCTACTTATTTACCCTAATTAGCATATTCTTGCCCTCATCTCACTTCCGGCTGTTGTGAGACCACCATTGATCTAATATGGAACGTTGTTGGTACTGCCACTTCTATTACCTTGCTTATTTAACTCAATCTATGTCTTAAGTTTATTAAATAAGCATCTTCTATTATCCCTGTTCTATTTGCTTATTAACTTAATTTAAATCTTAAACATGCCTTTCCGTTCTTTCTACTTTAATTATAACCTATGTTATAATTTTACTTGTAATTGTCACTTTTATCTTCTTTTATAATCTGTATATGATTACAAGTGTTTCTCTTCTGTTCTAGGCCGTCTTCTTTTATTATGATACAGAATTATCTTTAATTCTCTTATATTATATAATTCACTTATCATAAGAACTGTCTTATTGTATAGTCCGCGCAATAAGTGTAGATCTAGGTTCATTATTGTTTACATCGTCAAATTCTTTTCTAATAATTTACTTGATTCCTTTCATACTTTACTTTATTTTCTACTATTTTAGGAAGTAATTCTATTTTATTTGGTTGGGTATGAAAACTATACTAAAAAACCATTTCCATATTTTAATACTAAATAATAATATAAACAATAATTGGTAATTGCAAATAATATTTTATTATTATTTTGGAATAGTGTAAAATACAGTGGTTTTTCTATTTTACACTAGTTCCCTTTTTTTTTCTTTTATACTTGCAGTTACGTTTATCATTATATTTTAAATATTAAATTATAGAAATGTATCATATTTTCTAAACCAACCAATTAATATATTACCCACTTCCAAATCAAATTATTAGATTAATTTATTATTCCTATTTTAGCGTAATTTAATGCAGAATTCCATTTTTATAGCTTTATTCAAACTTTTCTTATTTGGCATCTAATTTAGTATTTTCCCATTTTAATCCATAATCACGAATTTTCTTTTTAACTATATTATTTGCATACAAAGAGAATTAAAAGAAATTAGCAGTTAGGCCAAATTATAACTTCAAATTAGATGTAAGTAACTGTAAATTTCATATAGTTCAGCATAACTAATTAAAAGAATTAATTATGAAATATTAAATAAAATTATTTAATGAGAATTTAATGATAATATATCATAAACATAAAAGATATAATTAAATCTACTCACATTGCTTGCTTTCCAAATATCCTTGCTTTTATTTTAGATCTGTCCCTAACATCTGTGTTCACCCCCCATATTTGGATTACAGATGATATATTTATAGATCTATAATATTTAAAAGAGTAAAGGAAGAGATTTGGATTAGAAATAGCAAATAAAACATAGATCTAGGGTTTTACCTTTTGTGATGACCTAGAATTTTAGGCAATATCAATTTAATAATATGTATTAATAATTAAATTGATTTGATAATTTTCCTTATTAATTTTAATTTAAATTGGTAAATATAATCCTTTAAAGGTTAATAAATATTTAATCTGGCAATGTTGATTAATATCTATTTAACAATTTAAAATTGATAAGATTTATCTTTCAAAGCTAATAAAATTATATTCTATTTATAATATATATATATATATTTGGTATATATATTGTGAATAGGAAATCTTTTATTTTAAATAAAAGATGTATTTTCAAATTGTAATATATATATATATACATACACACACACACACACACACACACACACACATATATATATATATATATATGTATGTAAGTGTATGTTATAATTTGAAGTTGTTTTGAAATTTAATATAATAATTCTCAAAATTTATGTTAAAAATATTTTCTACTTGAAATGTATGCATATTTGTATATAGTGAAGTTTCGTTGAATTGAATAAAACAACTTTCAAATTTTAATATATATATATATATATATATATTATTTGGAGAGTATAATTTAAAATAATACTTTTCAAAGGATATATGGAATTTTAATTTATATCTCTTAAACAATAAAGATAAATGTTTTAGATTTAAAAATACATGTATAAGAATTTATTTGTATTATAATTGGTTTTATAATATTTTCTTTAAAAAGTAATTTATATATACATATATAAGTATTTGTTAATTAAGTAAATTAAGTATCTAAGCTTATATTAACATTTAATTAAATGAAAATGTAATTAAAAATACATAGGAACATGTGTAAACACATTAGCACATCTTAGTAACATGTGTTGAACAATTAAGTGATTCAGAGGACAAATGTAAGTTTTAAAAAAAAAACAAGTGTCATTTCTTAAATTTTTATTTTCTTTGATTTTTCATAATTTAGTTCATAAAAGCATACATTCTTCTTCAAATTCTTTTCCCTATTCTCAGCTGAAGCAAAAAGAATTCCAAACTAAAATCTTGTAAAAACTTTTCACCCATTTCAAATTTTCCCTAATCCTGTAATCCATTTTCAAATCTGGAAAACAACAATGCAACAAATTTAAAGCTTCAACCTGAGGGATTTCAAGCCAAATTGAAGTTTAAAGGCAAGTTTCATCACCTAAATCAACAATTAACAAGAATGCAAAGGATTTCAATAGCAAAGAAATTCAAAAGCACTTTCCAGATCAAAATTTAAAGCCTGGACATGAAAATCTGTTCTCTGTTCCATTAATTGGTGTCTTAACATTTAAAAAAAGTTCTAATAAAATCTATGGTTGAATGTTGATGCATGTGATGAATTGTGCTATGATAATGAATATATGTTTACATGAATATTGTTTTGTATGCATGTTGAAGGTATGAAATGTCTGAGAATATAAGCGCCTGTATAAATTCATCTATGTTTTATTTACAGAAGTTGTTTTTCTTAAGAAAAATTCAAAATCTTCCAAACTAGACCATATTAGATCTTGATATTTGGATGAAAGTTGTGAGTTAAGGTATGATGATAATTTTAAAAATAGTTTCAGGAATTTTGAATTAACAATTTTTTTTTAAAATAGGAATAACAGTATAATACCGATTCATGTTAAAATCAACCATCTCAATTTAAGTTTTGAAAGGCATGATTTTGTTCGTAGCAGGAAATCATGAATTTAGATGATGAAATCATTATTTTTAGGTCAGTATTCATTGCGATTTTCTAAGATGAACGAAATTGGTACTTTTGCAAAATTTCGGCGAACGAAGAGGTATTTGGCAATGGGCTTTGATCTGGAGGATGAAGGTAGATCCACGATCAGAGGAAAAATGGTCGCATGATTTTTAGTGCGACATAGAGGTCAGAATTAGGTCAGGTAGGGTTTAAGTGGTTTTTGAGCTCGTCGTGGTTGTTAAGTAATTTCTGACGCGCGCAAAGGACCGGAGTTGATCGCGTGAGGGAATTTAGAAGCGTGGCGACGAGGGGACGCTGGGGTGAGGATGGCGTGGTGTATCAAGCTTTGACGCGTCGGCGATGATCATTTTTCTGATGAGGTTGGCTTGAGATATTGGACCTGAGCATTTGAATTTTGATTGGGTTGCGTGATAGCCGATCTGGATGCTCGTTTGTCGTCGCATGGGTTCGTATGGTCGTCGAGGGTAGGTGCGATGACATACGGTGGTCGGAGTCGATGGGGTACATGCACCACGTGTACGATGTATCTGGGTGGTGATGTGCTTCGGGGAAGATGAGGGTCGACTCGGAGTGGTGCTCGCGATTTCCTGTTGTCGACTCGAAGCTTTTGAGCAGGTGGAAGACTCGAGGTAGGCTCGTGTAGATTTGGTGTTCGAACTCGAGTTTTTAGGTGGTATGCTAATTTGGTTAAGTACAGTAAAAAAAGATATAAAGTTTACAAATTTAAACTTGTTGTTTTGAAATAAATAAAATCATGCTTTAAATTATAAAACAAGTTTTTTTCTAATGAATAGAAACCAAGATTTTGAAAATATTTAATTTAGTATGTATCAAGATTTGAAATGTTTAAAATAGTTGATTTCAAAAGTAATCAACTAAATTTATTTTGAATTTTAATACAAGATGTTTTCAATTTAAAATATTAGTTCAAGATTAAGAAAGTTCAAATGAGTTTTGAAATGAGAATTAAGATATCCAAGGTAATTATAAAGAAATGTTTAAATTAGATTTTAAAAATTTATTTAAAATGAATAAGTTTAAAGGATATGGAAATTTGGATTTCCAAAATTAAATAATTATTTAATCTAATTTAACATGTTTAAAAGAATATTCAAAGATTTCAAGTATATTAAAATTAATTGTTTGAATTGTTTTGTTAAGAATAAACCCTATTTCAAATTGATTTTAAATTGGTTTTAATGAAGTAAATGATTTGAGAAAATATTTAATAAATGCAAAGTTTATTCTTAATTAGTTAAGTAGAAATTAATTAAGAATAATTAATTAATAAAATAAATTTAAGCTTAATTACTTATTAATAATTAAAAATAATTACTTAATGAAGTAATTAGTGGATGATTAATGAACTAATTAGGAAGTAAGGGATTTGTTAAATAGATAATTAATTAATGTAATTAATTTTAGGTTAATTAATTAGTCCAATTAATTTAAGGTAATCACTTTATAATTAATAGAGTAAAATTACTTAATGAAGTAATTAATGGTGAATTACTGAATATAATAAAGAAGAGAAATTACTTATGGAAGTAATTAGTGTATAATTACTTATGGAAGTAATTAAATGGAAGTGATTAAGGGAGAATCACTCGATGTTATTAATTAAAGGATTAATCAATATAATTGATCTGAAAGTTAATTAAATAAAGACTAACAAATTAATTAAAGGGTTAAGGTTAATTAATGTTATGATTAATTACTTGTTAAGGTAATTAATTAAGAGAATAATTAACCAATGAAAGTAATTAGAGGATAATTATTTATGGAAGTAATTAAGGGTAAATTACTTAGTTAATTTTGGTTAATTAATTCATGTGATTAATTAATTAAATAACGTGATTAATTTAAGATTAATTAAAAATGTGATTAATCAATGAAGTAATTAATTAAGGATTATTAATTAATGTAATTAATTAACGATTACTTAATGAAGTAATTGAAGATTAATTAATTAGAGTAATTAATCAAAGGATTAATATAATTAACTAAGAAGCTAATTAAATAAGATAAGTAATTACAAGTTTGTTAATTACTGTCTATGATTAATTAAGACTAATTAATAAGATGGTTAATTAAAAATTAATTATTTAATTAATTAAAGGGTTAATTAATTAATAAGTATCATTAATTAGTATGATTAATGATATTAATCAAGGTTGATTAATGAAAGTGATTAATTAAAGTATGATTAATTAATTGAATTTAATTGAGAATTAATGCAATTAATTATAGTTAATTAATTAATGAAAATAAATGGAGGATCATTAATTATTGTAATTAATGAAGTAATTAAAGGTTAATTACTGTATATGGTTAAGGATAATTAATTTGTGTAATTAATTAAAGAATAATTATTTAAGGTAATTATAAGATAATTAGTCATGGGAGATTAATTAAGAAAGATCATTAAGAGGTGATTAATTAATTAATTTGTAATTAATTAATGTTAAGAAAGAAGTATTAAGGTAATCCAATTGATTAAGAGAGAATCAAACCTGCTTATAGATGATTGATTAATATTGATTGATTGATATTGGATGATTGATTGATATTGGATAATTTGGATGTGATATCTCTGATATGTGATATGTGCTGCTTTGTGAGATGATTGGTTGACATGAATTATCTATTGTGATAATGTGAATCATCTATCTGTTTATGTTATTCTTAATGTAAGTTTAATTGTTTAAACCCTTAGACAACTTGGGCATTAAAATGGCGTTTGGATTTCCGTGAGACCGGGATCGGGTTTCCATATTTGGATATCTGAAAACCACATCGATCCAAATTAAATATTAGGTCGTGAATCTAAGAGAAGAGCTTAGTGAAGACTCGAAGTGTAAGAGCTATTCGTCAGTATAACACTAAGGGTGATTCCGAGAATGAGTTTGACGGAAATAGTACTTTCAGGTTCGAGATGGAGATTTAGAGTGCAAGGACTATGGTCGCTGACTCTAAGGGTGATTCCAAAATGAGTGCAATGAGATAGTGCCTTCAGTTTCGTTCGAACCCGAAACGAACTTGTATGGATTGATTGCTTTCAGAACATCGTCAGGTGGACGATGATCATTCTAAGATAGATGTGTTCTATAAAGGTAATCGCAGCCTTAAGCCTCATCAACCGGGAATGGCTAAAACAGGGGTGGTCCAACAAGGTTAAGTGGGTCATGCCCAAGTAGGACGAGATTTACCCCTGTCTAGAGGTCCCTTTCTATTTCGGCTTAGTGTGTGGTTGGTCGCGCCAACCACGGGGTGGTCTTGTTCGGGACTGTCCAGTAAGGGATGGCTTCGGCTTGTGTAGTAGGGGATTGGGAGTAATCCTCGGTACGGTGATCTAGGCTCCGTACTGTGATGGGCGGTACCCCAGTAGCCCTGCCATTGATGGAAACCCATTCTTCCTACGAGACCCTACGGTTTTGATTGTATTACCCTCTTTTGTGGCTAGTAGCTGGAATTTAATAAATGTAACAATTTCGGCTATTTTCTATTTACTTGAAAACCCTAAACACTATTATAATATCACTGAATTTCCTATCAAATGTTTTGGTTAGCGTAAGGTAAAAACTTTTCCATGTTTATGTGTGGGAAGTCTTACGTGATACCTTTCTTTTCAAAGGATTTTCTAAAGTTAAGCAATTTTCAACCATTTACTCACACCAGACCCCTGTCTGACCCATGTGTTTATTTTCTGTTTTATTAAACTCTTGGGTACTCATATTATGTATGAGCAGTCGAGGGATTCAGGTTAGCTTTGAAAAATTCTAGAGGAGATTTGGAGCAGGAGGCTTCAGCGTGTAGATATATAATGGTTCCGATGTGTTTATGTTATGTCTGTATCTTTGTGGTACCTTGAGTTGTATGATAGATAGATGTTTATAACTGTCTAATATGTGTTGTATAGGTTGTGTAACTCTGATTTATATGATACTGTGTAATATTTTATGTGATATATTATATTTCATTCGTTCCGCTGTGAGTATCTGATGTTGTTGAGTTTCTTCTTCCTTATCTTTTCTTCTTCTATCCCTTTCTTTCTTAAATCATGATGCATTTTTCTGGTGATAGAAAGACGGGTCATGACAGTTGGTATCAAAGCACTAGGTTTAACGAGTACCTAGGCTCTGGAGTGGTGTCTTTCTTGAGAGAGCGTACTTGTAATTATATATATATATATCTGTGTGTGTGTGTATCTATTCTACCTGATTTGTTGGGTTACCTGTTTGGGATTTCCAACATAAGTTATAATGGTAGATAAGGTGTGTGTGTGTAACACGACTACCACTAATGGAAGAGGTCCATATGTTGAGGTTGGAAGTATATTTGTCGAGACTGTAGACCTAATACCATCTCAAGTAAGATTTGCAGCTTGGAGTAAGGATTTCCCTGATCTTTGAAGGAAATCTTTTAAAGATTAGGAGTCCATCCTTGAAGAATAAGTTTGGTTGTGCTCGGGTGAGCGGATTTTCTAGGATTTGGATCTGTCGGAAATGCAGAAGCGAGTGATGGTATCTTGACCGCTGCGTGGTGAGATGTATTATCCATGGGTATTTCCGAAGATGTTTTTTTTTGAAGCAATTTTAGAAGTGGTTGAGGAGTAGTCTTTACCTGCCGCAGGGAAGACTCGTCTGTGTAGAAGTTATCTGGATCTTTAGCAAGGAGGTTGGCTGTTTTGGAATATGAGACTAAAGGTCTATAAGTTGCTTCGCTTCGGCATGGTCTCATTGTCATCCCTTAAGGAGAGCGAGATGTTGATGCTTGGTTTGGAGCCCGAATTTCTTAAGAGGTTGTCTGCCATCTCGAAGGTCTTTTGTGTAGTTTGTTGATGGTTTTGGGGTTCGAGGAACCTTTGGATTAGAAGACTTTGATTAGCCGTGGTAGCAATTTCAGGTCGGAGGTGTTTGTGAGTTGACAAGAAGGTCTTTTGGCTTTGCAGAAAAATCGAGGTAGAGTTTGGAAGTAGCAGTGTGGCCCGTTTCTCCGATGGTTCAGGAATCTTAGTGGTTCTTCTATCAGCAGTCCAGGAAGATGGTGAATGCTTTCTTGAAGGGTTAACTTGGTTTGGAAAAGCTTAAGGCTGTTCTAATTGGTAAAGAGAGGACAGTTTCATTGGAATCCAAACTTGGTAGGATCGCAAAAGTGACTTGCGATTAGTTTAGGAATTTATCTTGGGCAATCTTTTGTTTGAGACCGAGAGTTCTCATATGGAAGTAGGAGCTACTGAAGTAATCAGAAGTTTGCCTGGATCTGGAGTTGAGTTCCACATTGAATTGGTTCTAGAAGCGATACTTGTGGTTAGCCTGGTAGTAGAATGGTTCTTAAAGAAAGAAGAGTTGGTGTAGCAGCTCAGGAATTTTTAGAATTTGAATTGGTCAGATCTAGTTTTTGAGTTGGATTTCTGCTGTAAGGTTGTATGACCGAGTCAGACGAGTCACTAAGATTTTATGAATTTGATGAACAAAGTTTCCTGGATATATTGGATAGGTTTGTACTCGTGTTCATCAACAGTATTCTCATCTATTTCAGAATCAGAGTTGCGCAGCGGAAGCAAGGCAGTAGTTGTGCGAGGATGGAAGTAAGTTCAGTTTCTTTTAATGCTTAGGAAGCAGAGTTTGTAGATTTTGACGGATCATGGAAGACCTTTCTGTTGGTTAGGATCCAGGTATTGTTTTGTTCTTGGTCCAGTTTGTTTAGGTGAGCATCAACATAGGTTGAGCCGATCAGGAAGAAGATTGGCAGCCCAGAATTGTCTATTGAGTTATGCAGATAAGGGATAAGGAGTTTGGAATTCGAAGTTAGAGACTTCATTGTTGTTAAGATTTCTTTAGTTAAGAGAGTAGTAATTGGATAAGGTTGGAAATCTAGCTCCGAGGCATTTGGGATTTCTTATCTGTGTTCTTGGTAGGATAACTTCTTTTGTCTATAGGATTGAATTGCCAGTTTTGATAGCTGGAATTCATTGTATTTCACGTATCTCTGAGGGAGTATGCGTATGATTCATCGTTGGTTGTAGAATCAACAGTTCAGCTGGATTTGGAAGTTGTGCTAGACTTAAGTATAGTCTGATGTTCTGTTCAAATTGGTGGATCTAGAGATGGGAGGAGCTCTGGATTATGGTGGTGTAGTTAGTTGAGCTTCTATAGAGCGAGTCTCCCAGTGATTTATACTTGGGAAACTCTAGATAGTGTTATGAAGATCTATCCTGATTTGTGTCAGGATAATTAGTTAGGTTTGTTTGTTTGATTGATTGCTATGGTTGTTAGTTACTGGATGTTAGGTATGCTTTGCTGTTTGAAATTAAAATCTTTGTTGGGTTATTAAATTATCTTTGCTTTTAAATTTCGGAGACGAAATTCTTTTAAGGGAGGAGGAATGTGACGACTTGGAATTTTAGGCAATATCAATTTAATAATCTGTATTAATAATTAATTTGATTTGATAATTTTCCTTATTAATTTTAATTTTAATTGGTAAATTTAATCTTTTAAAGGTTAATAAGTATTTAATCTGGCAATATTGATTAATATCTATTTAACAATTTAAAATTGATAAGATTTATCTTTCAAAGCTAATAAAATTATATTCTATTTATAATATATATATTTGGTATATACATGTGAATAGAAAATCTTTTCTTTTAAATAAAAGATTTATTTTCAAATTGTAATATATATGTAAGTATATGTTATAATTTGAAGTTATTTTGAAATTTACTATAATAATTCTCAAAATTTATGTTAAAAATATTTTCTACTTGAAATGTATGCATATTTGTATATAGTGAAGTTTGGTTGAATTGAATAAAAGAACTTTCAAATTTTAATATATATATATAAATTGTAATTTGGAGAGTATAATTTAAAATAATACTTTTCAAAGGATATATGGAATTTTAATTTATATCTCTTAAATAATAAAGATAAATGTTTTAGATTTAAAAATACATGTATAAGAATTTATTTGTATTATAAATGATTTTATAATATTTTCTTTAAAAAGTAATTTATATATGCATATATAAGTATTTATTAATTAAGTAAATTAAGTATGTAAGCTTATATTAACATTTAAATTAAATGAAAATTTAATTAAAATACTTAGGAACATGTGTAAACACATTAGCACATCTTAGTAACATGTGTTGAACAATTAAGTGATTTAGAGGACAAATGTAAGTTTTAAAAAAAACAAGTGTCATTTCTTAAATTTTTATTTTCTTTGATTTTTCATAATTTAGTTCAGAAAAGCATACATTCTTCTTCAAATTCTTTTTCCTATTCTCAGCTGAAGCAAAAAGAATTTCAAACTAAAATCTTGTGAAAACTTTTCACCCATTTCAAATTTTCCCAAATCCTGTAACCCATTTTCAAATCTGGAAAACATCAATGCAACAAATTTAAAGCTTCAACCTGAGGGATTTCAAGCCAAATTGAAGTTTAATAGCAAGTTTCAACACCTAAATCAACAATTAACAAGCATGCAAAGGATTTCAACAACAAAGAAATTCAAAAGCACTTTCTAGATCAAAATTTAAAGCCTGGACATGAAAATCTGTTCTCTGTTCCATTAATTGGTGAGTAAACATTTTAAAAACAGTTTTAATAAAATCTGTGGTTGAATGTTGATGCATGTGATGAATTGTGCTATGATATTGAATATATGTTTACATGAATATTGTTATGTATGCATGTTGAAGGTATGAAATTTCTGAGAATATAAGTGCCTGTATAAATTCATCTCTGTTTTATTTACAGAAGTTGTTTTTCTTAAGAAAAATTCAAAATCTTCCAAACTAGACCATATTAGATGTTGATATTTGAATGAAAATTTTGAGTTAAGGTATGATGATAATTTTAAAAATAGTTTCAGGAATTTTGAATTAACATTTAAAAAAAAATAGGAATAATAGTAAAATACTGATTCATGTTAAAAATCAACCATCTCAATTTAAGTTTTGAAAGGCATGATTGTGTTCGTAGCAGGAAATCATGAATTTAAATGATGCAATCATGATTTTTAGGTCAGTATTCATTGTAATTTCTAAGATGATCGAAATTGGTACTTCCGCCAAATTTCAGCGAACGAAGAGTTATTTGGCAATGGGCTTTGATCTGGAGGAGGAAGGTAGATCGACGATCAGAGGAAAAATGGTCGCATGATTTTTAGTGCGACGTGGAGGTCGAAATTTGGTCAGGTAGGGTTTAAGTGGGTTTTGAGCTCGTTGTGGTTGTTGATAATTTCTGACGCGGGCAAAGGTTCGGAGTTGATCGCGTGAGGGAATTTAGAAGCATGGTGACGAGGCGACGCTGGGTGAGGATGGCGTGGTGTATCAAGCTTTGGCGCGTCGACGATGATCATTTTTCTGATGAGGTTGGCTTCAGATATTGGACCTGAGCATTCGAATTTTGATTGGGTTGCATGATAACCGATCTGGATGCTCGTTTGTCGTCGCTGGGTTCGTATGGTCATCGAAGGTAGCCGCGATGACCTACGGTGGTCGGGATCGATGGGGAACGTGCACCACGTGCACAATGTATCCAGGTGGTGATGTGCTTCGAGGAAGATGAGGGCCGACTCGAAGTGGTGCTCGCGATTTCCTGTTGTCGACTCGAAGCTTTTGAGCAGGTGGAAGACTCGGGGTAGGCTCGTGTGGATTTGGTGTTCGAACTCAATTTTTTAGGTGGCGTGTTAATCTGGTTAAGTACAGTAAAAAAAGATATAAAGTTTACAAATTTAAACTTGTTGTTCTGAAATAAATGAAATCAAGCTTTAAATTATAAAACAAATTTTTTTCTAGTGAGTAGAAACCAAGATTTTGAAAATATTTAATTTAATATGTATGAAGATTTGAAATGTTTAAAATAGTTGATTTCAAAAGTAATTAACTAAATTTATTTTGAATTTTAATTCAAGATATTTTCAATTTAAAATATTAGATCAAGATTAAGAAAGTTCAAATGAGTTTTGAAAGGAGAATTAAGATATCCAAGGTAATTATAAAGAAATGTTTAAATTAGATTTTAAAAATTTATTTAAAATGAATAAGTTTAAAGGATATAGAAATTTGGATTTTCAAAATTAAATAATTATTTAATCTAGTTTAATATGTTTGAAAGGATATTCAAAGATATCAAGTATATTAAAATTAATTGTTTGAATTGTTTTGTTAAGAATAAACCCTATTTCAAATTGATTTTAAATTGGTTTTAATGAAGTAAATGATTTGAGAAAATATTTAATAAATGCAAAGTTTTCTTAATTAGTTAGGTAGAAATTAATTAAGAATAATTAATTAATAAAATAAATTTAAGCTTAATCACTTATTGATAATTAAAAATAATTACTTAATGAAGTAATTAGTGGATGATTAATGAATTAATTAGGAAGTAAGTGATTTGTTAATTGGATAATTAATTAATGTAATTAATTTTAGGTTAATTAATTAGTCCAATTAATTTAACATAATCACTTTATAATTAATAGAGTAAAATTACTTAATGAAGTAATTAATGGTGAATTACTGAATGTAATAAAGAAGGGAAATTACTTATGGAAGTAATTAGTGTATAATTACCTATGGAAGTAACTAAATGGAAGTGATTAAGGGATAATCACTCGATGATATTAATTAAAGGATTAATCAATATAATTGATCTGAAAGTTAATTAAATAAAGACTAACAAATTAATTAAAGGGATAAGGTTAATTAATGTTATGATTAATTACTTGTTAAGGTAATTAATTAAGAGAATAATTAACGAATGAAAGTAATTAGAGGATAATTACTTATGGAAGTAATTAAGGGTAAATTACTTGGCTAATTTTGGTTAATTAATTAATGTGATTAATTAATTAATGAATGTGATTCATTTAATATTAATTACTAAATGTAATTAATTAAAATGTGATTAATCAATGGAGTAATTAATTAAAGATTATTAATTAATGTAATTAATTAATGATTACTTAATTAAGTAACTATAGATTGATTAATTAGAGTAATTAATCAAAGGTTAATATAATTAATTAAGAAGCTAATTAATTAAGATAAGTAATTCCAAGTTTGTTAATTACTGTCTATGATTAATTAAGACTAATTAATGAGATGGTTAATTACAAATTAATTATTTAATTAATTAAAGGGTTAATTAATTAATAAGTATCATTAGTTAATATGATTAATGATATTAATCAAGGTTGATTAATGAAAGTGATTAATTAAAGTATGATTAATTAATTGAGTTTAATTGAGAATTAATGCAATTAATTATAGTTAATTAAATAATGAAAATAAATGGAGGATCGTTAATTATTGTAATTAATGAAGTAATTAAAGGTTAATTACTGCATATGGTTAAGGATAATTAATTTGTGTAATTAACTAAAGAATAATTACTTAAGGTAATTTTAAGATAATTAGTCAAGGGAGATTAATTAAGGAAGATCATTAAGAGGTGATTAATTAATTAATTTATAATTAATTAATGTTAAGAAAGAAGGATTAAGGTAATCCAATTGATTAAGAGAGAATCAAACCTGCTTATAGATGATTGATTAATATTGATTGATTGATATTGGATGATTGATTGATATTGGATAGTTTGGATGTGATATCTCTGATATGTGATATGTGCTGCTTTGTGAGATGATTGGTTGATATGAATTATCTATTGTGATAATGTGAATCATCTATCTGTTTATGTTATTCTGAATATAAGTTTAATTGTTTAAACCCTTAAACAACTTAGACATTAAAATGGCGTTTGGATTTCGGTGAGACCAGGATCGGGTTTCCATATTTGGATATCCAAAAACCACATCGATCCAAATTAAACATTAGGTCGTGAATCCAAGAGAAGAGCTTACTGAAGAATCGAAGTGTAAGAGCTATTCATCAGTATAACTCTAAGGGTGATTCCGAGAATGAGTTTGACGGAAATAGTACTTTCAGATTCGAGATGGAGATTACGAGTGCAAGGACTATGGTCGTTGACTCTGAGGGTGATTCCAAAATGAGTGCAACGAGACAGTGCCTTCGGTTTCGTTCGAACCCAGAACGAACTTGTATGGATTGAATGCTTTCAGAACATCGTCAGGTGGAAGATGAGCATTCCAAGGTAGATGTGTTCTATAAAGGTAATCGCAGCCTCAAGCCTCATCAACCGAGAATGGCTAAAACAGGGGAGGTGCAACAAGGTTAAGTGGGTCATCCCCAAGTAGGATGAGATTTACCCCTGTCTAGAGGTCCCTTTCTATTTCAGCTTAGTGTGTGGTTGGTCGCGCCAACCATGAGGTGGTCTTGTTCGGGACTGTCCAGTAAGGGATGGTTCCGGCCTTGTGTTGCAAGGGATTGCGAGTAATCCTCGGTACGGTGATCTAGGCCCTATACTGTGACGGACGGTACCCCAGTAGCCCTACCATTGATGGAAACCCGCTCTTCCTACGAGACCCTACGGTTTTGATTGTATTACCCACTTTTGTGGCTAGTAGCTGGAATTTAATAAATGTAACAATTTCGGGTATTTTCTATTTACTTGAAAACCCTAGACACTATTATAATATCATTGGATTTCCTATCAAATGTTTTGGTTAGCGTAAGGTAAAAACTTTTCCATGTTTATGTGTGGGAAGTCTTACGTGATACCTTTCTTTTCATAGGATTTTCTAAAGTTAAGCAATTTTAAACCGTTTACTCACACCAGACCCCTGTCTGACCCAAGTGTTTATTTTCTGTTTTTATTAAACTCTTGGGTACTCATATTATGTATGAGCAGTCGAGGGATTCATGTTAGCTTTGACAAATTATGGAGGAGATTTGGAGCAGGAGGCTTCAACGTGTAGATATATAATGGTTCCGCTTTGTTTATGTTGTGTTTGTATCTTTGTGGTACCTTGAGTTGTATGATAGACAGTTGTTTATAACTGTCTAATATGTGTTGTATAGGTTGTGTAACTCTGATGTATATGATACTATGTAATATTTTATGTGATATATTATATTTCATTCGTTCCGCTGTGAGTATCTGATGTTGTTGAGTTTCTTCTTCCTTATCTTTTCTTCTTTTATCCCTTTCTTTCTTAAATCATGATGCGTTTTTCTGATGATAGAAAGATGGGTCGTGACACCTTTGGCATGCCATTCTGATTTGAGCCAATTCCTAATTCCCTAATCAATTCTATTCTCTTTCTATTTAGATCTAAATTAATGTGAATTAGATCTAAAATTTTGTTATTAAGAAAGTGTAGAAGAGATAAAAAAATGGAAGCTTCTGTAGGCCAGAGAAAAATAATGAGAATAAAGATGAGGCTCTACATCTACATTTATAGTGGTTCAAATTAGTGCTAACTATTAGATATAAAACCTTAAAAATCTAAAGCGTACGCTCAGTATGTGGACCTTCAATTAATATGTTTTCTTCTGCGTTTGTTTTTATTCAAATTGATTCTCCAACAATCTTTTCATTAATCACTTTTCTCTTCTCTCTCGCAATCTACGGAAACATATATTTTTAAATGTGATGTTTTTTAAATAAGATTCCCCTATTAATCACCTAATTAATAGATTTCATATATACCTAGAATTAGTTTACTATCCAATTAGTCCCTGCATGCACTGTGATTTCTTGCCAAATTAATATGCCAATCCACACCATATTAATTTGTCACATATATGCTTATTAATTGATTTTACTCCCATAATTATTGCATGCATATATTCTACAATTGAATTTTGAATCATAATTTTAATTATTTATGTTATCATAAGTCTCCATGTTTATTAATTAACAATTAATTACTTGCATAAATTACTCTTTTTCTATTTTATTTTCTTACACTAACATATATGTTTCTAATCATAACAATTAGTTGCTATAATATATGTTTCCGTTCTTGTCAGTTCTTGTCAATTAATCACCTCTACTAATTGATTGAATAATAATTTCTCTTTTAAACAAACACCGTTAATTAATTTTCCATATTAATTGATTTGAAATAATTTCTCTCTCTAATTTATTTATTACACTAATATATATATATATATATATATATATATATATATGTGTGTATGTATGTATTCCAAATAATATTAATTAGTTGCCCCATTTACAAACATTTCTTTGTCTTAAAATTTCAATGTACATAACTTAATTAAATTATTTGCATATATAATTGTAATTTGACATGGGGTGTTACAACAACAATATATATTTATGATATACTATATAGAGTATGTTGACACATTGGAAACACACCTGCTAAGCAATAAACACATAGAAATTTGTCGAGTAATCAAACTCTACTCATGAAACCAAAAGCAGCAAGCTAGCCTTTGCTTCCATGTACCTGAATCTTACAAGCAAATGCCATTAAACCATAAACTTGCATTTATAATGTAAGAAACACACAATATATTAAAGCCTACACGATGTATGTATGCCATCCATACACAACATCAAATCTGATCACTTGCTCGATCACATGAATTTCACTTTCAAACTAGTATTGCTCAATCTACTTTTCTAGTGTGGACTCCAATCAGATTCCTTAATTACAAATCTTGGCTCTCCTTACATAGCCACATACTACGATAGAAAACTTCAGAATCATATCAAAAATCTACATCAATTGTTCGCCATCAAGAATCGAGTGTAAAATCCTTGTTTGCATCAGTGTAAATATAACAATCCTGTTATTAGTGGCCTAATTAATAATTAATTAGTAAATGATTAGAAAATAAAATTAGGATTAGTTGAAAAAAATTGGAATTTTGTGATGGTAATTAATTAAGGCTTTGAGATCATTTTTGGAAAGCAATAACTAAGAATGGCAATATAAATGTTGATTAGGAATTTAATTAAAAGCTAAGTTATATTTGGGGAAACTTATTTTTAAACAAAGAATTGTTTATTTTCTCAAAAGTTTGCATGTCGTAAAATATGAATAATAATTTAGTTTTGGAATTTATTAGAAGACTGAATTCCTTATAAACTAAATTTTTTCAAGTGTTAAAATTGGTTAGGAGTTGTACCTAATTTAATTAAACATTTAAATTTGTTTAGTTTAGCAATTTTGGGCTTTATTTAGACTTTAAGTCCATTTAGTAGAGTATGAGAGAATTAATTCCTTAATTGTTTAATTAGAAAAATATTTAGTTTTGTGTTGGGCTTTAGGCTAGCTTTAAGTCCATTAACAAATTAAACGAAATAAAAGAACTAAGAAAAATCTCCTTAGTCATTGCCCATTGCTCCTCCATCCAACACCTCACAATAGAAATTAGTACGTACTTTGTTTCTCCAACGCCAACTCCATAAAGAGGAAACAAGAAAGAACAAAACCCTAACCTCTTACAAAAATCAAATCGATTCGAATAAATTGCTAAAAATTCTCAAACTTGCATATGTGGTTGTTGCCATGTTCTCACCTCTGTTTCAAATTTCATGTAATTTCAATGAGTTTGATGGGTTAAAATGGTCTTTTCGCAAGTTGATTTCAGTGAAATTGGCGTAAAAAATGCAGGTTAAAAATCATAATTAATTGTAGAAAAATCAAAAAAATGTGAAACTGAGACTGACTATTCTCAACTCATGTACGCATCTTCGGTTAAAATTTCATGGAAAAAATTTAGGTTTGCTATGTCAAATTAGCATAGCACCGGGGATGAAATTCAAGGTTGTTTTAGTTGATTTGGCCTAAGATTGATGCATGCAAAGTTGAAGCTTTTTGATATAAAGTTGAGTTTATCTCATAATTTCTTATCTAAAAAGGATGTATGTTACTGTTATATGAATTGCTTGAATATGTAGTGATTATGATCTCAATTTAGTGTCGAATCTCTTGTCAATGTGAATTGGATTTTCTATTTGCTGGAAACCAACCTTATATATTCATGTTTTGCATCCATTTATATATGTTTATATGCTTGCATGAATGATAATACAGTGCTCCAAACCTTCAAGGAGTCAATAGATGAGAAACAAGCGTAATCGAATCGTCGAGGAGCCACCGGAGCCGCTTAAAAGTTAGTCCAGGCGACGGAACCGATGGACCGGTCTACCCGATCGGTGCCCTGGTCGCAGCCTGGAGTTCACTCCTAGGCTGTGTTCTTTTGGTCCTCGATCGCCCCGTTCGACACCCGTTTGTCCGGTTGATCCCTAGATGCTATCTTCTTGAATTTTGTGTTGCATTTCATATAAATTTCACTGCCATTTTCGGGTTTCGATTTGTGAATTAATGAATTAATTTTGGTGTTTCTATATCATAGAATTGCTCTGTGGAATTTGGGATTTTGATTTGTGAATTGATGAATTCATTTTGATGTTTCTATGCCATAAAATTACTTTATGGAACTTTGGATTTTGATCTGTGAATTAATGAAATCATTTTGGTGTTTTTATACCATAGAATTGCTCTATGGGTCTTGGGAGTAATACACAACATTTGATTCAAAAGGCCGATAAATCAAACCATTTTATTGAGATATTTTTAAGTATACATATAATTTCTATATAAAAATTTTAGAAATATATATTATTATTTATTCCCACTAACAATGGTCTTTAAAATGATTTTGAGCAATGGTTTGAAAAAGTGTACTTGTATATATATATATATATATATATATATATATATATAATATTTCCGCTAAAAATCAATATTTTACAAGAAAATTTTTAAAGTGAGATACTACCATAAAATTGAAAGACATCGATCCGATGAGGAATTGATTTAAATGGTTAAATAAAACAAGTGGTATGGAATGTTAGCGTTTGTTTTGCTAGTTAATTCCTGAACTTATTCGACTGAAACATTGCTACACACAAGTGGACTTTGCTATTGTATAGTAATCGTTTGAGTAAACCCATGTAGTGTGGAACACATGGTTGTTACCTATTCGATTGCTATATGAAAGTACATAACACCTATATCGATGAGTTTATGATTCGCCCCTTGGAGTTTATAGGACTTTTTCCTATCTTGGAGTTTATATGTCTCGTACCTATCTTGGAGTTTGTAGGTCTCGTACCTATCTTGGAGTATATGGACTTGTCCTATCTTGGAGTTTATAGGCATTGTCCTTATATTGGAATTTATAGACTTATATGTCTATCTTGGAGTTACATACATGTAGGTGAATTTATTCGCCAATCTTGGAGTTTGGCATTTTCCCCTTTTTTGAGATTTTTGGATTTCTAATTGTGATTTCTGGATTTAATGTTATTTGTGTTATCACCAAGGATTTTTGCTTTTAAGAAGCTATCTTGGGTTTTGATATTTGGTGATTACATTCTTGAAGTTGAAGTATGCTTATATTTTCTGATACTTGACTTTGTGACTATATTTGAATCTAGTTCATTTTATCTATTATTCAACGTGCTAACTCATTTAATTTAGCCTGGACTGACTCCTTTATTATTTTATAATACTCGGATCAGACCGGGATGTTTCAAGTCCTTCTGCTTGATGCTTTCTGGGTGGATTTCCTATCAGTTAGCTAGATGTTTACATTTGTCATCACTTTGTATATATTAATGTTATGATGTATCATATATTAAGGTAGGCTCCTTTTAAGTTCATAATTGTATATTTGGGATGTAGTACTATTGTATTATGTCGTCTACATCATGTATCTACATTTGTCTGTTCAGACTTGCAACTATTTGTATTTTATTATGTATATTCTTTAATTATATGATTTGTATTTATCATATATTATTATAGATTATTATTTTAGCCATCATAGTTTTATTTTAAGCCCGGTTCGCATACGTCGATTCCACATGAGATAGAAAAAATATAGCCTATTGATCAACATCGATGTTCGCTTTAAAGTAAAATTCATGGATGGTCGCTCCTAACCAGCCCTATATTCTGCACTAGCAGATGATGTTAATATGTAATTTCCTTTTTTAGTGTGGACCTCTAAGTAAGGCATCATAACTTGGTATCAGAGCTGAGTCCAGGTCAAAATATGATATTATGGACACAAATCTTGGCCTATGAGCCTTAGAGACCGTCCATTAGGAGTTCTTGGGGGTAGATAGTAGGAATCATCCCCTTTTGAACAATAAAGTGTCTTTTGGAGTGCCTAGAAATGTCTCCCTTCGTTCCACTCTTTGATATTCCTATTATTGAATCATATGATTCCTAAATAGTCTTTGATCCAATCTTATCTATTTTAGAAGTGTAATTGGCTGGCGACAGAGTCACTTATTCTAGTATTAGGTAATTTTGTGAACCTAGTTGAGACAAAGTACTTTGTCCATCCAATAAATCACGATGATTATGGTCGACCTTTTTATAATAAGAGTCGCATAGCGGAAGCAGACGAATGCTTCCGTTGGGCACATCATCTAGTAAATTGTGACCATTTGATTGGTTGACTGGATGTCCATTTTCACAGGATTCCTAGGGATAATTCTAATTCAATTAAGAAATGTTCCTTGATTATAGAATCCTATTTGAAGATTAATAATCAAATCTTGTAGTATCTTTGTACTGGAATTCACCGCAAGAGAAATTCAATTTCTTGGGCATAAAATAAACAAGGATCAAATCTTCTAGTTAAAAAAATTAATCATTTGGAAATGGAGAAAATTTTTGGCAATTGATAACCAGTTGGAAAAAAATGATGATTTATTATTTACTCTAAACGAAAAGTTGATTAAGAATTGTTCTTATAAGATGGTTAATGGTGATGATTACAAGCTTGATTTGTATGTGTAAACTAGAGTATGTAATGATATAAGTATTCTTTGTTAACCCAAAAAATGGATCAGCACCTTGATATAATTGTGAAAGCACCAGCCTTGTTTATCAAGATAAATAAAGTAGAGCAAAAATTCTCTAAATTGCAAAAAAGACAAAATAAAGTAGAAAAGCACAAGATTTTTATAAGTGATTCGACTATTAACGAAGCCTACGTCCACTTTATAGATTTTATTGATGGATTGATTATTGATCACAAGTACAAGTTGTTTACAATTCTAGAAATTGAATAAAGAAAGATTAGATCACTATTGATGAGGACAAAAGAAAGGATCATTTGTTCCATGGTAGCCATTATGAGGAGGAAGGAGGTTGAAGAATCTTAGTAGTAGAGATTCCCTAGTGATCCGAGCATCCAACACCCCTTCAGTTGAAGATAGGATGGTATTTATAGGATTTAGATAGAACTTGGATTGGAACTAGAGTACCATAAGCCTGTAGTTATTCATAGATGGAGGCATGTAAAGTTTGGGGTGATTTTGAACTAACCTTTTGAAAAGGTACTGATCCATAATGTTGTGCAGTTTTTGCACAACTCCTACTTCGTTGGTTTCCTTTCTTGCATGCAAGGTTCCCTATGTGGTTCTATAGCTTGTTGATTTTTTTGATGATGATGCACCTGTAAATTATAATGAATTGTAATCTGAATAGGATAAGTCTTGACTACTTCAACTTGGATGCTCGAAATGTTATCTAACTTGGTAGATAAGTTTAGGAGAGATGTAGGAATATAATGCATATGGATTGGAAAATCCACATGTCAATAATTTGGATCGATACCGATCCAGTTGGATCAGATCGATGCTGATTCAAATACTTGGCATATTTTTTGGTTCAAACTCCCGTGGTTTCTTTGTAATGTGCTTTTAAGTCTTCTGGTCAAGTTTTAAGTCATTCTGGCTCAGTTTGAATGTTCTAACTCCTTCTGAATTCTGCTGGGGTAAAAAACCGGTTAACATTTGCCCCTCAGAGCATGCTTTCGTTGGAAGCAAGGCATGCTCTAAATTATTTACCTTCCGTTTTCCATTTCATAGAGCTTTATGGGTTGTATCAAGCTTCCTTGAGTAGATGCCTATGACGTTCCAGCTAACTGTCTAGTCCTTAGTGGAAATCTTCATTAGTCATAATTATGGATCTTGACTGGATAACTTCCAGAATGAATACAAATATCAAGTTAGGAAAACAAGGAAAGTTTGAGGTTATTCGGGGGAAATAAGTTGGATCGAATTGGCACCGATCCAAGTACTTAGGAAAAATTTCCACCTTTTTTTTATATTAGTGGGATCAGGTATCCATTCTTTCATTTTACATTTTCGAGCTGAGCCGATCCAAAAGAAACCTAAGTTTCACCGATCCACCTTCTGCCATCATCGAATTGTCATCGCCATCGATCCTCCCTCCTAGCGCCACCGGCTGCCAAGATTTTGCCTGCCTTGGAGCGCTACTAATCCAAAGGATTCTAGTTTGAGAAAACTTGAATTGAAGACCTCATTTCTATTCTCAATTTCGAAGGTCCATGAGATGGATTTTGATGTAATGCTACATCACCCATCAATGGTGAGGTTATGTTGATGAGGGATGCTGTGGAAGATTCGAGCAGATTGTGATTTTGTGGATGAAGATAGTAAATCAAGCTCGATGTTCTTCATGGAATGAAGCCAGGGTTTTGCCGCGGTGCTTGACATGTTCTGTTATCCTCATCCACAGAATTAGAATTAACTTGTACCAAGTTTCACAGTCGATTCCGGCATGATATCTTGTGGATTGCGGGTTGATTTTGGTTTTTCTGGGAGGTAGTAATAAATTAGGATAACATTTTGCGTGCAGCTTAGGTTTTTATCATTTTCCACGAAACTAAAATCGACTTATGCTGATAATTTTCTTTCCGATTCGGACTCATCGGTCTATAGTTGCTCACATTGGTTCGTTCTTATCATGGCACAGTTAGTATACCTAAAATAGGAAGAGCTTTTCGTGTCACTTTGGACAACGGATCTGTTGTCGTCGTTGATTGATAATGGATAAGTGTAGAAGAAAAGACATTAATAGCTAATACGGATCGCTTTTTCCGATGTGAGTGAGCCATCTACATGGAATGGTTTGTTCGCAGCATTGAGGATGTTTAGCTCGCTCTCACATAGATTACACATCACATACACCCATGGTTAATATTTGGAATCTTAACCAGCGATTGTTACATGTCAATTGCCTTCCGAAGTCCAAGTATCAGCTTGGTTAGGCGTTTATAGTTTAAGGATTTGGCGCACCTGACCGTTTGGAACATGAGCTTTCTTATATAAAATGATGCGCAAATCCCCCTAGCTCAAATTATTTAAAGGAAGCTCACCTGTTTCTGAAGTCGAGTCTTCATCAATCCTAGCTGAACTTGCTACTTCCATAGCTCTAGGGTAATATGGTCGTCTAATCCCAGTTGGCCCCGTCGTCGACCGCACTCTCCCCGACTTCAAGATTTTGCTTGATCCTTTGGAGAAAGCTTCTTCGATCCTTACACATAGGGCATCACGAAGCATTTTCTCATAATAAGACATCCTGGAAGACAACGTGCTTTTGCCGTCATTTAATCACCTTCTTATGGCGACTCTTCAGAACATGGCATGCCATCGCTACAAGTGTATGTATGGTGTAGTGCCCCCATTTAATCACTTTCCTATGGCGACTCTTCAGAACACGGGGTTGGCTCCATTTCAAATCCCTTTAAATGGTTATGCCAAGCTAACTTGCTTGTATATTATGTTCATGCAAACACTTAACTGTGCTCCGAGCTTTGCCGACTACAGTATTTCCTATTATTTAAAAGGAGGCTAACCCATCACTCTTTTGTATTGAGGCGCAACACAGTCGAAAGCTTATAATTGATCTTCCTAGCAAGGTTCCCTCACTCAAAATCAGTTCTTTTTTGCCAAGTGTCTAAAGGGATTTACTCGTCTTTGGACCACATGAGTTAAGTTTCACCGCGCATGGAATTTCCTTTAGCTGCTAAAAAGTCTTATGAACATCGTCTATTCTTTTGTAGTTCTCCTAAAGATTAACAAAGATGTGACGCTTGGCCCTGTTCTCAGCGCCCTGAAAGCACTGGATGCTCGAGAGCACTTGATCAGGTTTTGACTTACAGAGGAAAACCTTCATCGGTGTGGGCTCTTAAATTTCGGGAGATATGTTGGATTTGTTAGTGTCCCTTCTCTCTCCAAAACCAGGACCCGCTTAGTTTCCTCTTCCCATGATTCCGATGAAGGTGACGATGATGATGAGGAGGAGGAAGAAGAAAGTGACTCGTTTGGCGGGTAAGAGCAAACTTCTTAAGGTGCCCATGTTCAAGTTGGGGTTGACAGTTCGCCCAAGATGCCTTCGATATCGAAGGAGAAAGAAGTAGAGTTTGTTCATTGTACGGGCAAAGCTTCGTTGATTGAGGGAAAGGAGAAAGGGGAGATCAAAGAGGGGCTCCCTTTAACTGAAGAAGAAATAAATTGGGATACATATACCGACGAAGGCGATGTCGATTTAGGTGACAAGGCCTCGGAGTTAAGTCCAAAACATACTCCCTCACCTCCTTCGAATGAATGCTTTGAAGAAGCTCCTCTCAAGAACGAGCCCGTTCCCAACCTTTTGCCAAAGGGTGTCGATTTTGACTTGGGAGTTGCGCACGACATTTTTGTAGATATGGGTGCCCTAATGGGTGACTTTACTTCGAAAGGGTTACCCTTTCATCCTACCCAAATCATTCTTATAGAAATGGATGTCCTGACGTTAGTTGGAGATCGATCAGGTTTGTGTATTCTGCTGGGGTCATTAAACTATAGCATACACTTCACTAGGATCGCGCATTTCACTATTATTCTGTTAGGATATATTAGTCCATCAAAATCCCATTTCTCTGAAGTTGTTTTGTTATTTGCTGCAGGGATCATGTATCATGGCTTCTACAGCGGTCTTAACCGAGTACTTGAGTCTCAGCATTCACAAAGGCATTCATCAAGATATTACGCCACCCATGAAACTAATGAAGAGAGAAGGAGGAGAAAAGATAAGTAGGCAGAAGAGCACTGTTGAGCTGAGAAGGATCAAGACCGCGCTGAGGGAGCGGCCATAATAGAAGGAAAAGCCCGATTGAATGGGAAGTCCCATCAAAGAAGCTGAAGAAAGTCAAGAATATGAACCTAACGTACAACTTCCTACTTCAACTAGGATCATCGTTCCTGCTTCTGGAGTCGTGACCTTCTCCACTCACGTTGCAGTAGCCGTTTCCCCTCCAATTTCAAGGCGAGCCCCTTACATTCTCCCTTCTAGTCCGCTGATCCTACAGGCTGCATTTCCCAAATTGTTCTTAAGGGGGGTTGTTTTTAATAAACCTAACTTGAAATCGATTTACATCTTATTCACCTCATCTCCATGCGATTTAGAGTGGCTTGAAAACCAAGGTGCGGAAGAAATTATGCAAGCAGCTTTCTACCGTTAATCAAGACAATTACTAGGAGATTCTCTCATTCGAGTCCAAAAAAGATGAATATGAGAAGCAGCTTATCGACCATGCCTCAAAGATTGAGAGATTGAAGAAGGAGAGGTATAGCGCCCGAAAGAGAGAAAGTACGAGTGCTTCTTTATTCAACAAGTTGAAGGAGTCTACTGAACGAACAACACTCATACTCAGAGACGAAATAAAGAAGTGCCATGGTGATGAGGTGGCTCTGAAAGAAAAATAAAGCTAGCAAGACGACGGTCGAGGCTTAGAGGAAAGTTGTCGTCGAAGAATCCCAGGAAATTGCCTCTCTAGCTGCGCAAATTTTGACTTTGGATGCTGATAAAGATCAATTAGCAGTAGAGTAGGCTAGCATGGAGGCCAGCCTTACAGAGTTCCAAGGCACTTTTGCTAAGAAAATGGAAGGCTTGGATGCTACCATTTTAGGCTTCCATATAAATTTCCTGCTTCATCAGGGTAGCCTCAATTACTTGGGCCCATTGTTCCCTCGCACACTCGTTGTAGTTTGGGAAGAAATTCTTGCTCGGTTTTGAGACATGGGTGGTGGTTACATCGAAGATGAGCTGATTCAATCCTACTTGAATGAAGAATCCCGCCTAGCTCTAGTGGAAGGCCGAAAATTTTTAATGATGGAGAGGGTGCGTGAAACCCTCAATGTCAAGGCCACCACCGAGGCTGCTACTGAGCGTTTTCCTTCGGGCCCAACCAAGCTGTCTATGCATCTTCATATCGACGAGGGGAACTTTGCCGCTTCTTCTGTAGTCGTGCAGGCATTGAAGGAAGGCAACAACGAAGGTTTCGAAGTCATTGCATATGAACAAATCCCCATAACATGTAAATTTCTTATATATCCTATGCTTAAAGATTTTCAATTCACTCCTGATGAAACTGCCGAGATAACCACCCTTTATTCTGATATTGTAGATCAATCCTCTCTTCTCGCTGAATTGCCTTCTCATCGCAATGTCAGGTTCGTTGCTATTTTAACTACATCGACTATCTTCTCCACTTCTGGTTCGCAGCCCGGTTCGCATTCTGAGAAAATTACGGCACTGCATGACTTGGACGGCCCCATTATTTCTCAAGAGGAGAGCTTGGCAACTAGTGATACACGAGAGCAAGTTGACCAAGGCAACCAACAAGACAGAGCAAAGGCTGAGAAACCAAAGACTGAGCAACAGATGATCACGGTGAATAAGGAGAAGTTCGAAGCGCAGAAAAGATCATCAAAGACCTCTCACCGATCCCGCAAGCATAAAAGGAAAGGAGATCCCACTAGCGGCCATGCTTCGAAGAGTGAGATTGCCCTGGCTAAGGATAATCCCAATAAATTGCAAATTTGATGTGGTAAAGGAGACCGGAGAAGCGGTGAGAAGACATTTTAACTTGTCTTTTCTTTCATTTTTTGTTTTCTGATCATATTTTATACAATTACAGAGTCTGCACTTAGCATTTTTCTTGTTGTTATTAGAGTGATATTTTGTTTTTTTAATTTTTGTCGATATTGTGCAGGTATGGCACCCGTTATTTGTTTTTGTACATTGAAAACGCTATAAGTATTATAATATTTACATTTTGATTGTAACTTTATTTGTCTACTTATCTATATTTCACACTTATGCCAATTTTATTCATCATTATTTTATTTAGCTCTATAATTACTTCTAGAATTCTTTGTTTAGAGCAACAGGACTGTGAAGTATCTGCTATTTTAGTTGAGTGCCAGTGTGTACACCCTTTAGTCGGGACTGTTTGCTCCAAACATTTGGCAAATGACCAGTTAATCCGTGCGATTCCTAGAATGTCTGTAACCAAGTCTATTTTGTGTTTCTATCTTCGAGAGCTTGTGATTTGAGCGTCTTGATTCCAAAGATTTTATCAATCGTCGAATGGAATTCTTTGTCGTTTCGTAGATTTGCAACATTTCATGCTCGTTCCTTCTAATAGTAGGAGTGGACTAATTTTTATTAGTCCTGCAATAGATGGGTTTTTCAACATTGTCCGAACATCCGATAATTGAGAGTGTGCGTGGCTTATGAAATGCATAGATTTTGAGAGTGTGTGCGGCTTATAAGATGCGTGGCTTTTATGATCGATATGACCTGTCGATACAGAATGGTTTGGAATTTCTCGAAGCTACCAATCTTTGGGCAACGCAAGGAGTTCATGTTTTGAGAGCGTAGTTCCATAACTCAAGAAGCAATGCATGGCTTATGGAAGTATGCGGCTTTGATTGGGACCTTCCCGGTTTTGCTAAAGTAACACTGGTTCTTAGAAGGCAAGGATCGAGTTCTGTCGTTCCAATGGCTTGAGTCGGTTTGCTTTCATCGACCCGACGGGTATATGGGGCGTACTTGAGGGTGGTTCCACTTTTTAAGCAGTAATTAGATGGTTTTGAGTTGATTTATCCTCGTCGACTCAGCAACTTACTTCTGTGAACATTTTTTTATTTATTCTGAAAGCAAAATAATTTAATAAAAGTTGGGCAAGTTCTGCCTATTTACAATGCCCTCGGAACCTTGGGATGTGTGACAACAAAAAACTTGATGATCTTGTTTACTACTTCCACTTGCCTGTTTGCTTGCGGATGTGTGACAACAAAAAACATTTCTCGATTCGGAATCGTTTGCAAAAGTCTCTAAACTCAACGCTTTCAAATTGAGTCCCATTATCCGTTATGATTTTCTATGGCTTACCAAACCTGCAAATAATGCCTTTAGTAATAAAGTTAATAACTTTCTTTATGGTAATAGTGGCCAGCGGTTTCGCTTCGGCCCATTTGGTGAAATAGTTAACAGCAACAATGACGTATTTGGCTCCGTCTTTAGCCATTGGTAATACATGAATTAGATAGATTCCCTAGATTGCGAATGACTATGGGCTGACCATATATGTTAGCTCCTTCGAAGGTGTTCATTTGATCTTGCTGAATCTTTCGCATTAGTCGCACTGTTTGGCTAATCTTCTACATTGCGCTTTACTATTGGCTAAAAATACGCATACCGAAGAACTTTCTTTGCAAGGATTTGCCTCCCGGTATGATCTCCGCAGTTGCCTTCATGAACTTATCTTAGGATCCTTTGAGCTTCGTCGTTGGTCACACATCTAAGCAAGAGGTAGAAATCCCCTTCGAAAGAGTATCCCATCTTATGTTGAGAAACATAGTGCCTTTCAGAGAAGCTTTTTCCACTGATTCCTATCTGCGAATAGAGTTCATATGAGTAGGTAGTCCTTGATTGGCGTCATTCATGTTTCTGATTCTTTGCTTGTCTCAAAAATCCAGTAGATATCCATTTTGCTTGTGCTTGGAATGGTCAGGATTTCAACCGAGAATAGCCCCACTGGTCGAGCACCTCTGGAACTGGCCAATTTGGCTAGATAGTCCGCCTTCATTTCTGTTTCCTCATGATATTAGTTATGGTGTAATGTTTGATGTCGTTCAGCAATTCTTGCACTTTATATAGGTACAAGGTAAGGTTCTCCCCTAAGCCTGGTATTCCCCATGATGACTAGCTCAGAGTCGCTATAAATATGTTTGGATTTTGTCTCAAGTTCCTCCATAATCTTTATCCCAGCTACCAATGCTTTGTATTCTGCTTCGTTATTTGTTGTAGGGAATTTCCAGTAAAAGGCATAGCAAATGGATCATCCTTCGGGAGTCTCAGGCAATACTCCTTCTCCCGAGCAGAAGTTGTTAGATGCACCATCCACGAACAGCTTCTAGTGTGTTTCCACTTCTAGAGTAATTTCTTCTTCGTTATCCTGTACAGTAAATTCGAAAATGAAATCTGCCAAACCTTGCTCATTGATTGCCCTTCGAGGATGGTAAGTGATTCATATTGGCTCAATTCGATGTTCCATTTGATAAGCTGTTTGGAAGTATCGTGGTGGTACAACACTTGCTTCGAGGTTGATCTGTTAAAACTTTGATTTGCTGCACCTGGAAATATGGTTGCATAGATGCTACCAAGAGGCAATATGCTAGCTTTTCCAATTACGGATAGTTCTTCTCAGCTCCAGTGAACCGTTTACTAATGTAGCATATTGGCCGCTTGATCCTAGCTTCTTTACGTACAAGTGCGGCATTTAATGCGTGAGGTGAGACTACTAAGTAGATGATGCAACAACACTTTGAATGCAGTTTGACAAGCTTGATTCCATTTGAAGTTATTCTTTCCCTTCTTTAGCACATCAAAGGATGGTATACATTTGTCAGTTGCTTTCCAGATGAACCGGCTTAGTGTTGCAACTTTTCCATTAAAACTTTGTAACTCGTTTTTATTCTTTGGGCCTCGACTTCCCGTGGAGTAGTAATTTGTTCTAGATTTTCTTCGATGCCTCTAGTGCTTACAATGAATCCCAAGAACTTTCCGGAGTCAATTATGAAGTAAAATTTAAGTGGACTGAGTTACATTTAATATTTGCGGAGTATTTCAAACTTTTCGGCGAGATTATCCTAGTGATTTATGGCTATATGCGATTTAACCAACATGTCTTCCACATAGACTTCCGTAGTTTTCCCGATCTGAAGCTTGTACATGGCGTTCATTAGTCATTGGTAGGTCACCCTAGCATTCTTTAAGCCAAATGGCATAGCAGTATGGTCCCAGATTAGTAATAAAACTAGTATTTTCCTAATAGGTTAATGCATCATGATCTAGTTGTACCACAAATAAACATCCATAAATGATAATAGTTTATGTCCAGCTGTCCCATCCACAAGTTGGTCGATTCTTGGCAGTGGAAAGCTTACTTTCGAGCAAGCTTTATTTAGATCCGAGTAGTTGATACAGGTTTGCCATTTCCCATTGGACTTCTTGACCAAGACAGGATTAGATACCTATTTGGGGTAGGTTGCATCGTGGATAAAACCATTCGCCATCGGCTTGTCCACTTCTTTTCTTAGTGCTTTGGACCATTCGGGCCCTAGGCTACGCCTCTTCTTCTTTACTGGTGTATACTTAGGATGATGTTGAGTGCATGGCATGCAATCTCTAGCAATACCCTGCACGTATCTGAATGCATCCAAGCGAATACGTCTAGGTTGGCATGAAGAAATTTGATGAGATCCAATCGCGTCTTGTTCCCAAGATGCGATCCAATTTTCAGGACCCCGTGTTGGGTTATCCATATCAACTGGGACAGACACCGTCAATTCTGCCAGTGCTGACCATTCCTCCCTTGAATTCTTCTTTCTAGGGTCAAAGCCTTATCGAATCAGTTATGGTCACCAAGCTAAGGGCGGCTCTGTAGTTGCTATTCAGCAGGTTCATGAATGTGGAGAGTTCTCTCCACATTCTTCCCCTTTTCCCTTCTCTTAGACTTATGTAATTCTGTGATATAACATTCTCTAACATTATTTTAGTCTCTTTTGATAATCCAGACTCCTTTCTCAGTCGAAAATTTCATAGTTAGACACCATTGAGATAAATAATTCTAGAATCTGCCAAGGCGGGCTACCGTAGGAAGGCATTATAGGCTGAAATTTCATCCACGATCATAATGGTTTGGATGAGAGTGACTCTTCGGTCACCTTCCCCGAGTTCTATAGGTAAATCAATTATTCTGACTGGTTGTTTGGATTCACCAGTGAATCCCTAGATCTTTTTTTGGCAAGTGGATACATCTTTCATACCGATCTTCGTCTGATTAAAGGTGTGTCTGAAAAGGATATTCACAAAACTACCACTACTTACCAATACACATCAGACCATAATGGGTCTGATTCCTACTTTCACGAACATAGGGTCAAGAGTTGGACTTTCTATCCCTTCGTTGTTTCGATTTTGGAATACTATGTCATCATTTAGGGTTCTCTTCTTCTTGGCAAACGTTCCATCTTCAATTGCAAAGCATGAAACTTTCAGAGCATGCTTTAATGAACTTGCACACCGCTCCATTTCTCCCTAACTCTTTTGTGTGGGATGACATCCTCCATATATTATTCCAGTGACGAGTCTTTGATCAGTCTGTTTGGGTCCCTCTTCACTGGTTCCAACTTAATTTCCTCATCTCTAGGAGCTTGAGGCGTTGTATGTTGGTCAGGATTCTGTGGTTTCCATACATACTGCCAAAGTTTGTTTTCTCGAATCAGCTCCTCAATCAAGTTCTTCAGGTGATGACACTCATTCGCATTGTGGCTATGTGTTTCATGGAAGCAGCGATACTTTTTGGAATGCTTTTGCTATTCGATTGCTTCCTTTTTAGGCGGCTTCTTGTGCTCTTCGATCCATTGTGTCCCTAGATAGATGTTTTCTTAAGTATCGTTGAGCGGGGTGTATCCTTCAGGACTCAAACCTTTAAGTCACTCGTTAGTTCCATTTTGCATGTTGAAATTCTAGTTCTCCCTTTTCTGATTTTCGTCTTTCCTTGCGTTTCCTTTCTATTTCCTATGCCTCTTCCAATCCCAAGTACTGACTCGCCTTTTAGTTAAAGTCCTTCCTAGTGGTAGGTTGTTTCATTTTGATTTATTTTCCGAACTCAGTTTCGGGGTGGATAGCGCAGACCAAGGCCATGAAAACCATATCCTCGTTTTGGTTACTTACTTCTATCTGTGTGGTGTTGAACTGATTCATGAAGGACCTTAGAGATTCATTCTGTCCCTACAATAGGTCGGATAAGGACATCACATCTTTTGTTTGTGCCGTGTGAAGCCTAAATTGATCAAGGAATCCTTTTTCTAGTTGATTGAAGGTGGAGATGGATCTTGGTGGAAACCTGGTGAACCATATAGAAGCAATTCCCTCCAGGAAAATAGGAAAACAACAAAGTCGAACGACACTTAAAGCATTTTCTCCGTCCATGTACCAACTATACTTATACAAGTGGGGTTTAGGGTCTCTAGTTCCATTATAAGACAAAATAGTTAGCATAGTGAACTTTTTACGGTGTCGCTCATTCAGAATGTCATCGGTGAAGGGATTCCGACTTGGACCAGATCCTCATTCATCATCCCTTCTATCCTTACTTTCATCCATTAGTCGCTTGACCATGTCTGCGATATATGCCTTAGATGTCCGGTAATCTATAGGTTGGCAGTCGGTGACTACACCAATGTTTGATTTTGCAAACGATCTTGGTGAGTGGACTGAAGTCTAGGTTTATCTTTGGGAGAGCAACTCCTTTAGAGTTCCATTGGTTTATGGTGGGTCGGGCAGGGGCAATTTGGATCTCCCTGGCTTTATTGAATGCATTGGTATTTCCTTCCAACTTGTCATGGTAAAGTCGCTCACCGTCTTTTGAGTCGAAGAAATCTATTGCTATATATCCCATGAGGTTTTCGCCCCTAGATTCAAGTTTGTTACCAGTTGCCTCATGGGTGGGGGTGTGTCTGCATTTCCTTCCATATTAATTCTTATGGTTCCACCTATAACTCATTTTTCTGCCGCTTTCCGTTTCTACCTTTTAGGCCGAAGATGGAAGAATTTTCTTCTTCTATGGCAGCCGTAGGATCTTTCATGGTTTTTGGACCGGCATGTGACTGTAAGGTCAATAAAACATTCAATTTTTTCCATAAGAGCTCTTTGATTGTTTTCCACCATTTGATTAATTTCATCAACCATTTTATTTAATTCATCTTTAGTGACAATTTCGCGTTGAATAGAGAATCCCGACATATGATCTCCTATGTTGGTGCCATTGACTTCAATTTGCCGAGGATTGATCTCTTCTCTAGTAATTACACCTCATATGAATCTTTCGAAAGCAGTTCTCCATCTTCCTGGTGCAATTGATTCTCAGCAGCTGATCTTTTGAGTGGAGATTGAGTATCTAACTTCTGAACCTATTGGATCCAAAGTAGATAGCTAGATCTAAGCTTGGATTCAGTGTTCTTAGTGAAAGCACCCAATGTTAACCCAAAAAATGGATCAACAGCCTGATATGATTGTGAAAGCACCGGCCCTATTTACCATGACAAACAAAGTAGAGAAAAACTCTCTAAGTTGCAAAAAAACAAAATAAAGTAGAGAGACCCAAGATTTTTATAGTGGTAAGCCTATGTCCACTTTATAGATTTTATTGATGGATTGTCTATTGATCACAAGTACAAGTTGTTTACAATTCTAGTAATTGAACAAAGAAAGATCAGACTACCATGGATGGAGAAGAAAAGGAAGGATCTCATTTGTCTCATGGAGCCATTGTAAGGAGGAAGAAGGTTGAAGAATCTTAGCAGCAGAGTTTCCCCATTGATCAAAGCAGCCAGCGCCATTCTATTGAAGATAGGATGGTACGTATAGGATTTAAATAGCACTTGGATCGGAACCAGAGTACCAGAAGCCTGTAGTTATCCGTAGGAGGAGGCACATAAAGTTTGGGGCGATTTTGAACTAAATTGGATTGGTACAGATCATATTGGATTGGATCGGTATCGATAGTGCAATTTTTGCACAACTCCTACTTGGTTGGTTTACTTTCTTACATGCAAGGTTCCCAATGTCATTTTACAGTTTGTTGACTTGTTTTGATGATGGTTAAGCTGTAAATTTAATTGAACTATAATCCAAATCGGATAAGTCGTAACTTCTTTAACTTGGATACTTGGAATGTTTTCAAACTTGGTAAATAAGTTTAGGAGAGACATAGGAATATAATGCATGTGGATTGGAGAATCCAAAAGTCAATAATTTGTATCGATGCCAATCCAATTGGATCGGATTAGTTCCGATCCAAGTACTTGGCTTATTTGTGGTTTAAACTCCTAGGATTTCTTTATCATGTACTTTTAGGTCTTCTAGTCAAGTTTTGAGTAATTATGGCTCAGTTTGAATGTTCTAACTCCTTCTAAATTCTACTAGATTAAAAGCTTGGTTAACATTCTTCATTTTAAAAGAGGATTTTTAAAATATATATTTATGACTATTAAATTTTCCATTGGGTGCTTTAAGGATTCTGTTCAAGGACGTCTGGCTGACGTGCTCGATAAGGATTCCTAAACATTCAAACGAATCTGGGCATGCACTTTTATTAAAGTAAATGTTTTGTAAAAATACATTTTTGGGAAAAGATATCATATGATATTTTGATAAGAAAGTAAATTATTAAAATTAAGAAGATACATTTCTTAGAAGAAAGTATCGTGTGATATTTTGAGGAGTAAAATGAAGTATTCAAAATGTGTAAATGCAATGTTTAGAAACTAAAATATTGCTTCAGAATTTATTTCAATAAAAGTTATATTTGATGTTTATAAAATTTTGGATAATAATATATCATTAGTATTTGAAATTTTTATATATCCGTTTGCCTTGATGCATCTTAAATGAATTTTGTATGGTAGTTTAGATGATAATGCATATTATAGTGTAGTTGAAATGAAAACCTAGTTTGGGTGCCTAGTCATTTATTTGATCATAAGTGCTAGGATATCCTTGAGCAAGTTAAGTAATGTAAGTTTTGGACTTTTATATTAGCTTGAAAAAAAGGAGTTTGGGATATACCAAACTTATTGCTTTGTTTAGATATGTTCTTAGAGCAATAAATGACTAATAAAGAGGATTTTCTTATCTTTGAATCAAAATCGATAATTTAGATTCTAAAGATGGGTTTAGTAACAAGATAAGAGTTGAGATATAATTATAACTATTAGGTCATAGTAACTTTTGAAATAAATGAACTAGCAAAGAATGTTTTGTGAGAAAATGAAAAATTTTAAGTTAGCATAAAAATTCACTTTTATGAAAATAATTTATGAGCTTTGTATAGAGTGAAACCATGTGGGTAAGCATGAGTTTTAAACATGGATAGTATTAAAAAAAAATAGTTATGAATTTGAAAAAAATGCGTTTGAAATTAAGATCGAATATAGGTTCAATTTATTATTAAGAGAAAATGAGTAAGTAAGAGTAGTTCATTTATTATAAGATGTTGGATATTGAGAGTTTTTAGAGATAATAAATGAATAAGGCAACAAGGTATGATTATTTTAGTTGTAAAGGTGATATAAAAATCAATGTATATTTCCAAAATTTATTTTGCATATGGTTTATAATGGTTGATGAGTTTTGAGAAGTTTGCTTTTGAAAGAAAATATGGAAATATCATATAATAGAGAGTTTGATTTTGGTAGGTAATTACTTCTTGTAAGTATAGATTAGCTATCCTATATAAAAAGAGTTTTCAATAAGGAGAAAAACATGTATATGTGACATTTTCAAATTTTGTATTTGAGTGAATTGATTTTGGAAGTGATGGTTGCATAGGAAAATTTTAAAATTTTGAAGTCTTTAGCTTTCTGAAAATTTGATCATGTAACAAATAGCTTTATATTTAGATTGTCCGAGTATTCCATGGTTTTGGGTTTTAAAAATGGTTTGAGAGCAGTGGATTTATAATGATTTTAATGCATAAATTTTAGTTCGAAAAGTGTTGTAGTAAAATAGCGATATCTTGAGATTTATAACTCCAAATGTAGTGCATTTTTTGTAAAATAAATTATTTTAAGAAAGCTACAAAACTTCTTTTGATCACTTTTGAAAATTCTGTAATTTGTTTAGTCTAAAATGAGTTTGAATACACATGGTCATCTCTGTCCTGTTAGTTAATTTTTAGTTTAAAAAGTTAAAAGTATTTTGGACATAACTTTCAAACCATAAATCCACTTTTGATGGTCTTTACCTTGCCGGAAAGCGTAGACTGAGTAGAATAACTTTTATTTAATGAGTTTTGTGAAATTCTATAATTTAGTGTTTGAAATTTTAGTTTAAACGCAGCAAGTTTGAAATTGCAAATGTTAGAAAATTTTGAAATTTTAAATATAGTTGACTTTGAAGCTCTTCTTATTTTTAAAGAAACTTGGTTGATAAATCATAACTTTATTTTGCAAGTAGGAATTTGGTTGTCATGATTTAATTAAATTACTAAATTGAAATTTTAATTTTATGTTTTGCTCATTTGATTGGAATCTATTGTTTAGTGATTAAATTAATCAAGTGATAATTAAGTTGAGATATATAACCATGCACATTCTTGCTATTGAAACTATTAAATTATAATTTTCATAGTGTATCAATCACTTTTAAGATGTTATTTTTGTAAGATTTGGTTTTTGTTTTGTTACCCGGTTGTTTGACCTAGTAACGAGAGGTTCGTCAAGCAAGCACACCTTAGGGCAAAACATCGCTCGTCATAAATACCTCACTCGGCATACGAGTGCCGCTTGGCATATAAGTGTCGGTCGGCATACAAGTGTCGCTCGGCATAGATGCCTCTCTCGGCATAAATACCCTACTCGACATTTGAATGATGTTCGATAGAGATATCTCGTTCGGCCTAGGTACCGTTCGGCCTTACTTCATCGCTCGACATCTAAGGTTCTAACTCCACCGCCTAGCATTCTTTGGTTCGACCACCATCGCTCGGCATCTCGAGTTCAGAAGCCATCGCTCGGCATTGCCATCGCTTGGCATTCTTTGACAACGTCGTTTATCAAAGTCACACAGCAAGGTCGCTCGGCAACTTCCGTTCGGCATCACTGGCTCGGTGCATACTAGAAGTGTTAGAAAGTTGTCAAGCCCACAACAAAGCAAGAGAGTTTGGCATGACACAGCTTCGAGCCACTCAATGATTGACCAGACAATTCTTGACTGACATTCCTCGTTCGGCATGCCTGGCTCCGTGCACAGAAGTCACCTACGGTGGGTCGAGGTACTTTGTTCCTGGTCCCGTGAGGGGAGTCTAGCCTATCTTCGCCTATAAATAGAAGGGCAGAGGCACAGTGAAATGGACTTTTTTTCGAGAATGCTGGGGACACTCTGCCACTTTCAAGACTCATTCTTTTTAAGTTAGCATTTGAATTCGAGTAGTTGGTGTACGGATTTTATATGTATTCAGTTGTTTAGAGAAGCAATAAAGATTAAACTCAAAGTGGGCGTAGGTAGTTACGCAGAACTACTATAAATCTGGTGTTCTATGTTTTGCAATTAGTTCTGCATATATTTCTCTATTTTATTTTTCTATCTTCATTAATCTCTCTACACAAATCTTTCTTTGAGTGTTAGTGACCAATTTTGGTGCTAACATTTTGTTGCTTTCACTGTGAACCGCATTCTCAGGTCATTAGGATCTACTTTGTAGCTACTAGATTGAAGAAATCCCCCAAAGGAGATCCAAGTCATTCACAAGAAGCCCACTGATTCTACTCAGAGTTTCTACCAATAACTCTACAATGGAAAGACCTTGTACTCGATCAGCCTCGCACAACCTAGACGTCAACGAGACTACTAGTGTCCAACAAGTAGGACCTAGCAATCAACAAGTTAATCGGGTGCAGGGATTGTCGCCGCCCAGAACTAGATGGAAGTTTTCATTAGTACAGAGTTCAACGACCTGATAAGAGAACTCATGGAACGCAGGAGACAACTTAGCTAATAGATTCAAGCTAATGCCAATCTTATGACTCAGCTTACTCAACAACATCATCAGAATGCTGGAGCTTTCCCCGCTCGTTTCTCCTCATCTGACAGCTCAACTTCGTCCGATAAACCTCCCAAGCATAGATGCCGCAAAACTGAAACAACACAAGCAGGCGTCGCCTATCGATCAACTAGGGATGGTCTAGTTTCCCTACCTAGAGCCATGGCACCTCACTTACATCAAGGTAATCATAACCAAGTTAGAGCAGGAAATTTAGGATTTGGAGCGTGAGTGGAAGCTGGACGCCCGGCTCGCTAGGCCTTAATGAAGCTGGCCCCCAAGATACACGTTTGGTAGATCGCCAACAGAGGGACATCAACCCAAATAGTCTCGTAGAACAGATTCCAACCTGCCATCTTCCATACAAACCCCGTACTATCGGCTATGGTTAGACAGCTGACGAGAGAAAATCAATGCTTGACCAATGATGATTGGGGGTTATCCAAGAGTCAAACTCCACTCACAAATACTATTCTACAGACCAAGTACCCTAGGATGTTTAACATGCCAACTATTCTGGCCTACAAAGGGAAGACTGTCCCCCGACATCATATGATCAGATATTAGTGGATAATGGATTTAGCTAGGTCTAATGATGTAACTAAGTGTAGATGCTTTCCAATAACTTTATTTGGAATCGCTACTATGTGGTTCACCCGACTTCCTCCATGATCCATCTCTAGCTTTGATGAATTAACGATGAAATTTGTGGAACAGTTCAGGATTGATGCCACTCGTCTTAAGGACATGATGTCCTTATCCAGTGTGATTTAAGCTCCAAGGAAGTCATTGAAGGAGTACTTGCAGTGATTTCACGTTGCGGCTATTGAAGTTAGCAACTCAAATGACCATGCCAATCTAATGGTTGTGATGCGAGGAGTGGATCCGGATTCGGAGTTTGGCGATTGGTTGGTAGGAAAGCCTCCGACTACGCTACAACGTTTTTATTCAAAGGCTCATCAATTCATCAGAACGGAAGAGGCCAGTGGACGAGGTGAGATAAGGCGCTAGGGCCTGGCCAAGTGACTATGAAGAGCAACATTGCTGTAAAACAATCCAGCGATAACTCAGGGAAAGTCCAGGTCAATGTCTAGAACAAGGCAGGGCAATCTAAAGATTCCAGAGGAGGAAATCCCGAAAAGAAAAGTGAAACAGGAAAATGAAAACCAAGGATTTCGACTTACAACGAATACATTCCCCTAAATGCATCTCAGGAAAATATTTACCTATCAACCTGTAATGCTTTCCAATACAGAAATCCACGCCCAAAGTAGTCAACAGAGGAACAAAAGCGGACTGGGAAGTATTGCCGCTTCCATGAGAATTACGAGCACAATATAGAGGAATCTAGACACCTCCAGATGCCATAGAAAAGATTATTAGACAGAAAAAGTTATAGGAGTTTGTCAAGAACCCGTAGGAAGGTAGACAAGGAACATCAAACCCTGGATGTGGGCAAGCTCCACGCCATCTAGAGGAACCTGCTCGAACTGTAGGTAGGCTAGTCATAAACATAATAGTCGGTGGACCTCATCCGGTGGATAAGAATTGGTAGGAAAGGGAGCGGTATGCTAATTCCCTAGGCATGCAGATTTTGAATGTTGTTCAAATACGGAGGATGGGCCTCCAGCTAAGCAGCATCGAACGTTGACGGACGATATAGTATTCAGGAGCAGAGATGTTGATCAGGTGGAGGCTTTTACCATTGACCCGATGGTCATCTCCGTGACGATTGGGCCAGCTTCTGTGAAAAGAATTTTGATTGGTTGTGAAAGTTCTGTTAACATCATCTTCAAAAAAGCATATGACAGATGAAGATGGAGAGATTTAAAACCATCTAAAGCCCATGTCCATGGTTTTAATGGTGCAGCAACCGATGTAGTGGGTTATGTTGAATTACCAATTGAACTTGGGCATGAAGAATGTAGGATGGCGTGAATCCTGCCTTTCATCATTTTGGATGTTGATTCTCCGTACAACGTGTTTCTAGGTTGACCGGCCCTGGCAGAGTTGAGGACAGCTTTGGCCCCTTGGTGTTTAACATTGAAATTTCTGATAGACAAAGGAGTTGGTGTTGGGCATGGCGACCAGGCAACCGGTCGTGCATGTTATGTGACTGAGCTGAGAGAGGCCTGACAGACTGAGAAAGTAAAGGTTGCGGACAACTCCATCCGCACCCGGATTGCTGAAAATTGACAAGTAATTCTCGAGACCTGGCTCGGGCAACATGATCGGATCTATAGAGACATAGACCCGAGAGATGATGATAAGGAACCCAAGGAAGCAAAAGCAGCATCGGCTGAATTGACGATTGACATTCCAGTCAACCCATATGACCCTTCACGAGTACTTTAGATTGGATCACAACTCGACCCCTCGACGACCGTGGATCTCACTAATTTCCTCCGAGCGAATCTGGATATTTTCTCTTGGACACATTCAGTGATGTGCGGGATTTCTCCTACTATTGTGAGTCATATGGTGAACATGGACCCGAGGTACGTACCAGTAAAGCAGAAAAGAAGAGGCATGGATCCGAAAAGGTCCGCTGCTCTCAGAGAGGAGGTGGACAAACTCGAACCAATGGTTCGTCCGCGACGCCCTCTACCTTGAATGGGTGTCTAACCCCGTGTTAGTGAGAAAAGCAAATGGGAAATAGAGAACCAATGTAGATTCCTCTGATCAAAACAAAGCATTCCCTAAGGACATTTTTCCTTTACCCAGGATTGACCAACTGGTTGACTCAACGGCAGGACACAAGTTATTGTCATTTATGGATGCGTACTCGGGACATAATCAAATCCCAATGCACATCCCAGACCAAGAACACACCAGTTTTGTCACAGACGTTGGGCTATATTGCTATGTTGTGACGCCTTTCGGATTGAAAAATATGAGAGCAACTTATCAGCATCTGGTGAATCGAATTTTAAAAGACCATATAGGTAGTACAATGGAAGTCTGTGTAGATGACATGCTCATAAAGTCATGGCAGTCAAACGACCACATACGAGACTTAGCGGAAATTTTTGATATACTCATATATTATGGAATGAAAATCAATCCTTCGAAGTGTTCCTTTGGCATTGCTTTAGGGATTTTTTTGGGTCTCATTGTTAATGTGTGGGGAATTGAATCTAACCCGAAAAAGATTCAAGCCATTCGAGACATACAGGTGCCCAAAACTATAAAGCAAGTACAAAGCCTGAATGGGAATGTAGCTACGCTGAGTCGATTCATATCCAGAGCCACAGATAAGTGTATTCCCTTCTTTGATGTAATAAAGAAAGGAAGAGAAATTTAGAATGGACGCCCAACTGTGAGGATGCCTTCCGAGCTTTGGTAAGGCATTTGCAAAGTCTCACGGTGCTGTCGAAGCCTATAGACCATGAAGTATTGTCTGTGTACTTGGCCGTATGCTAGCATGCTATCAGTACGGCTTTGGTTCGCGAGGAGGACCAAGTTCAAAAGCCAGTGTACTATGTCAGTAAATGTATAACGGGGGTAGAAAGAAATTATCTTAAGATTGAGAAACTGGCCTACTACTTGATGATTGCATCACGCAAGCTTCGTCTGTAATTTCAGGCACACTCGATCAGTGTTTATACCGATCAACCCTTGCGATAGGTACTCCAACGACCAAAAACCTCTGGAAGCATTTTAAAATGGAATATAGAGTTGAGTCAATTCGATATTACCAACATACCACGAAGGGCCATACAAGGGAAAGTGCTAGCAGACTTCATTGCTGAATTCACCGTGTCAGACGTACCAAACAGTCGCAATGTCATTCACCCCATTCGATGGAAACTGTACACCGATGGGGCATCTAATGACCGTTGCTCTAGGGCCGGTATAGTTCTTGTGAATCTCAAAAACCGATCAATTTGTTACGCTTTGATGCTCAATTTTCCAGCTACAAATAATGAAGCTGAGTATGAAGCATTGATTGCTGGCTTGAAACTTATCAGGGAGTTGGAAGTAAAATCGGTTGAAATCTTTTATGACTCACAATTGGTGGTGTACTACTATCAAGAAAAGGGATAGAGACTTGCCCCATACCTTACTCGGGTTCAAGAGCTATTAGAAGATCTAGAATATTATTATATTTTGCATGTCCCGCATGAACAAAACAGAGAAGCCGATTCATTGGCCAAATTTTCAAGTACTGGTGATGCACAGCAAATGTGATTGGTTCTCGTCGAAACCTTACATGCTTCGAGTATAAATGTGATGGAGGTAGATTTCATGTTAGAAACTGAAATCGAGAAGGAATCATGGATGACCCCATTCAAGCAATACTTGCTACATGAGATCTTGATCGAAAGAAAGAGTGAAAGACGACAAGTCATTCGTAAAGCTTAGCGATATGTAATGTAGGATGGAATAATGTATCGAAAGGCATTCTCAGCCCCCTTACTCTGGTGCATTGCCTATAATGAGATAGAACGAGTCCCAAAGGAAGTCCATGAAGGAGAAGGCGGTGACCATACTGTGGGGTAGACATTAGCAAAAAAGATCCTTCGCTATGGATACTATTGGCCAACTGTAAATAGGGATGCTGCAGACTACGTAAAGAGATGTGACAAATGTCAAAAGTATGCAAAAATCCCAAGAGCTCCGTTGAAGGAACTCACACAAATGGTTAGTCCCTGGCCGTTTGCAATGTGGAGGATCGATATAATCAGTTCTTTGCCAATATCCAAAGGTGGTGCAAAATATGCAATAGTTGTCGTCGATTACTTTACCAAATGGTCAGAAACAGAGCCCTTAGCCACAATCACTACCAAGAAGTTCATTAATTTCGTTGTACGAAACATTATATGCCATTTTGGCCTCCCGCAGACTATCATTACAGTGAATGGAACTCAGTTCGAAAGTTGAGAGTTCAAAGAATTTCGTCAAAAGTATGGCATTGAAAAAAGGTTTGTAGTGGTTGCTCATCCAAAAGCCAATGGAAAAGTAGAAGCCGTGAACCAAATAATCAAGTCCATATTGAAAAAACGTTTGAAAAAGGCTAGAGGTAAGTGGATGGACGAACTTCCAACAGCACTTTGGGCTTACAGAATCATCTATAAGTCCACAACTGGCCACACTCCATTCACATTGTCATATGGCACGGAAGCTGTTATACCCATGGAACTTGAAGTTCCTTCACATTGGGTAACTCATTATGACCCTAAGACGAATCGAGATCTTTTACTGGAATCACTGGACTTCGTTGATGAAAAACGTGAAGAAGCTGATGTAAGGTCGAATGCATATAGGCACCGAGTCGCTCGATGCTATAATGAAAAAGTCTGACCGAGAATCTTTGATGTGGGCGATCTCGTTTTGAAATGAGTTTTTCCGGTCCCATCGCATATGAATCCCACATGGGAAGCTCCATATGTCATTGAACGGAGGCTTGGAGAGGGAACATTTCAAGCTAGCGACCATTGATGGCACGACACTCCCCCGAGCATGGAATAGAGAGCATCTATGGCATTATTATACTTAGTCTATTTCTTTCGTTTTTTAGTTGCAATTGTTTCCAGTATATTTTTATTTCGTTGATTCTTAGTTTTTTGCATGTAATAAGACAACCTAGTTTATTTCATTAATAAAGGCTTGAAGCCATCTTTTCCATGAATTGCTGATGTTTTCCTATGTGATTGTTCTATGGCAAAAATCTAAAGTTGCATTATTCTGTCTGGCGTATGAACGCCCATAATTCAAAAAAATCTCCAAGTCCCCAGAGTGTACACTGGAGTACTCTACGTCCCCAGAGTATGGACTAGAGTATAAACGACTCAAAATCTCCAAGTCCTAGAGTGCTGATTGGAGTACTCGTAATCCCCAGAGTGCGGACTAGAGTATAAATGACTCAAAATCCTCAAGTCCCCAGAGTGTGGACTGGAGTACTCTAAGTCCCCAGAGTGCGGACTAGAGTACAACTCAAAATCTCCAAGTCCCCAGAGTACGGAGTGGAGTACTCTAAGTCCCCAGAGTGCGGACTAGAATATAAACAACTTAAAATCTCCAAGTCCCCAAAGTGCGGACTAGAGTACTATGAGTCCCCAGAGTGCGGACTAGAGTATAAACGACTTAAAATCCCCGAATCCTCAGAGTGCAGACTGGACTACTCTAAGTCCACAGTGTGCGGACTAGAGTATAAACGACTTAAAATCTCCAAGCCCCAAAGTGCGGACTGGAGTACTCTGAGTCCCCGGAGTGTGGACTAGAGTATAAAAGACTTAAAATCTCCAAGTCCCCGGAGTGCGGACTGGAGTACTCTGAGTCTCCAGAGTGTGGACTAGGGTATAAACGACTTAAAATCTCTAAGTCACCGGAGTGCAGACTGGAGTACTCTGAGTCCCCAGAATGTAGAGTAGAGTATAAAAGACTTAAAATCTCCAAGTCCCCGGTGTGTGGACGGAAGTACTCTGAGTCCCTAGAGTGCAAACTAGAGTATAAATGACTTGAAATATCCAAGTCCCTGGAGTGCGGACTGGAGTACTCTAAGTCCCTAGAGTGCGGAATAGAGTATAAACGACTTAAAATCTCCAAGTCCTCCGAGTGCGGACTGGAGTACTCTGAGTCCCATGAGTGCAGACTAAAGTAAACGACTTAAAATCACTAAGTCCCCAGAATGCGGACTGGAGTACTCTGAGTCCCCAAAGTATGGACTAAAAATATTCTAAGTACCCAAAGCATGAAATAGAAGATTTACGATTCTCAAAAAATTTCCGAGTCACATGGAGGTGAACTGGAGCTCAAGTAACTTATCGAATGTCGAGTTATGGCAACGAGTTAGACAATAAGCTAAAAAACAGAAGTCATTCGAAAGACAAAAGAACTAAGTTCTATTTATTAACCCAAAACGAAGTTCTGCTACAATTCTACCTAAAATTAGTAACCAAAATTCTATTTACATTGCCTATGAAAATAAATAGAAATAATTACATAATCTAGGCTAACACTCGTTGAACGATATGACAACTACTTCTTTGGCTTCTTCTCCTTCCTCATTTTCTTAGATGACTCCTCCCCCATGCATTTTCGCTTAAATGCTTTGCTTGCTAGGGAAGTAACGTTCGAGTAAGGAAGTGGAACTTCTAATGGCCTAGACCCACTAGGTAGAATGACGTTCAAAGGCCTGTTCAAAGGATCATCTAGTTCCACTACTTGGGGCTCGGCTTTGATCTCAACTTTCTACTTCCCTTCCACAAATTGCTCCTTCATGCTCACTTTAGAAGTATGTCCGGAAGCACCTGTAATCTCAACTTCGTTATTTTCTTTGACGGGTGATGAATTTTCAGACTTGTCCTCTTCAAGCGCTTCAATCACTTGCGCATCAGGATCGGGAATCTCTTCCGCTTGAATGGCCTCACTCGTCTTCTCCTTCTTCACTGTGGCATCGTTGCTCCTTGGTGTTGGCTCAAGATCAGAATGGCCTACACGAATTCATAAGAGACAAATGTTAGAATACGTTAACTACTCGCCAAAAATGACAGCCCTTTAAACTTTAAGAAGAAAAGTTATGTATCGGTTTCTGGCTGGCTCTCAACCGTTCGGGGAGTTTCACCCTTTGGAATGGGAGATAGAACATGAATATAAAGGCCAGGATCTTCCGGGTCGTAGCTAACGTGCTGCTCGAAGGGATCAAGTGCTGGGCGACTATTCGGTTGAGTAGGGGGAGGAGCTGGAGATTCGGTTTCAGATGGACCGACAATGTCATTTTTTCCTTTTGACAAAGAGGAATCTTTGCTAAGGAGAGCCTTCCCTGCAGACAAGTCCAAAGGCTCGTTCCCCAAGAGAAATTCCATCACTAAAGCTTCATCGTCAGCCTATTCAGTGCCCGACTCAAACTTTTTGATCTTTATCAAAGTTTCTCATGCTTCGGCCAAGATTCTAGGTAGGCCTCGTCGAGAAATATAAGGTCACGATGCATGAGAACTCGAGTATCATACCTGGCTATAAGCAGATCAAACATACATTTGATTTCCTCCCTTCCAGCCTCAGTAGCCGCCTCAAGGCGAGAATCAATCACCGTACATGCTATTCTTTTTCCCTCTTCACGGGCTTCGTCATTCAGCATCTCAACTTTGGAGAGTTTATCGTCGAGCTTTGTCTTTAGGATTCATGTAGTAACACTCTCATCGCAGTATCGTTGCGACTCCTCCTGAGCAGCAATTTTTTCTTCCTTCTCCGTGAGAAGTAGCTCTTCCAACTCTTTGACTCGCTGAGTGAACACATCCCACTCCTTCTGAATGGAGTCTTTCTCTGAAGCCAAGGCACCACAACATTGTACCGCATCATCGATCTCTTTCTTGTGTGCAGCCTCCAGACTATTAACTGCCTCACCATGTCTTTAGCATTTTTCTGAGTAGTTTCAAGCTAAGATTTGTATAAGGAAAGCTCTTCATACTAAGCCTTAATGATGTCCTTGTCATGAATGGCTTCGAGTTTCAGACGATCAATTTCATGTTGGCATTCGATAGAAACTTCTAACACTTTCTCTGCCAAATGAATAAATGCGTCACGTTGAACGTAGACGTCATTGTTGCAAGCGACGACACTTTGTTTGACATGCATCGAAATGTGATGAATCGCTGGAAAAAACTTCAGACCTTCAAAGCATATTTTTGGGAATGTGGCCTTAAGATCGGTTAGCCTTTCCGCTATTGACGGATCATGTGCAGGGGTAGAAGGAGTTTGTCTAGGGTCTACAGGTTTTTTGTGAAGTTCCCAAGATTTCCTAGTGTTGGATGAACCCGAGTGTTGGTTGCCGGGAGTATCGGACTGGGAACCCTTATGACCAGATTTATCCTTGCTTTGCTCTGAGAGAGAGAGGGAAGATCATGATGGAATGAAGACCGATGATAAGTTTTCCGTCAAGATGATGAGTCCCGGGAGCGATAGTCCCTATCACTGTCGTCATCCCTATCCCGGCATCTGTCGGATCCCGAATCCCAGCCATAATGATGAAAAATAGATGACCCATGAAGGCAGTCGATTCCGTGGGAGCGTCCCATATCGCCTGCATAGAAATTAAGTAAACACAAGGCTGCTAGAATCACATGATGACTGAAGTTTAAGCATAAGGTGAAGTGTAAGTGTCATTGTGTGTGTCCTAGTGTTTCCCCCGGACGGACCAGTTTCTTTGGCTTTACTTATCAGAGTTTTTTCTCCTTGATTATGGGCTTGAACGCCTTCACTGTCTCTCGTGGGTTAATGAAGTTTTATGGCTTCTAGATCGTCAAAGCCATAGTTGAGAAAGTAGTCAGGAATAGTGAGGTTAGATAAGCCTTTCAGTGGACCCTCTAAGTGTTGTGAAGACGGCTCTCTCTCCATTGCAGTAATTGTGTCCTTTGAGGTTCCACCTATAGTCTTTTTCCTCAATTTGTAAGCCATATTCTTTTTTTCCTTCGAAGGGGGAGGCGTTACATTAGTACCATGTTCCCCAACCAGTGGTTCAAGAGCAGGACTTATGTTTTCACTTGGTGTTTCTGAAACCTCGGTTTCTCAAAATTTGCCGTCCTTAGGTATGTCGGGGGAACTACGTGTTGAAGGCCCAGCTTGTCTTTTGCCTTTGTCCAAGGCAGACCCAGTTATAGTGACACCATGAGGAGGACTTATTCGGCACCCTTCCACCAACAGCCCAAATTTGGAGAGTGATTTATTGGTAATGATGGATCTGATATCCCGATCTTCCACACAAACAGCTCGAATAGCTTCAATGGCCTTAGAGAACCGGAGCCTTCAGGACGTAGGCTGATACCTATAAAAGTAGAGAAAGGGTTTAGAAAAGATGCACTTTCCACAAAATACAAGTATTGATCCAGAAAAGGAACTTACTCCCTTCCATCCATCTCCTTCCATAGCCAGGGGACAACACACGTATAATCATTCTTGCTTATACTGGGCGAATTTGCTCCACGCTCCAGTTAGGATTTGGCACTTGTTATGCGGCTCAAGGAATACGAAAGATGGGTTGTTGGACCGCCTCTTGAACTAATAAATATAACGGATGTCACCGAGAGTAGGGAGCCTGAGTAGAATGCTCGTGAAGAGAATGCACACCATATATAAACGCATGACTATTGGGATGTATATGTGCTCGGGCGATCTCGATATATCGCAACACATCTCGAAGGAAGAAGTTGAATGGTGGCACACTACCAACCAAACACATGAATTTGTTGCAGGCGGTATATCCGGCTAGGGGTAGGTGAGGATGATCTTGTTCCGATGGAACCATTACATCATCAAAAGGAATTCAGAATTGAGCATAGTCGATGGAGAGTGTTTTCATTGATTCTTGAAGCTTGAAAATCAACCGGAACGTTTAGGATGATAGCTGCATCCAGGGCATCAGGAGCCAAGTTAATAGATGCAATTATTGGACTCGAGATATTCTATATAGGAATTGTCGACGGATTAGAAGTTCATAATACTTCTTGTTGAAAACTTGACTCAGGTTTATCCGAGACTGTAGTAGAACAAGACTTTCGAGGCATCTTCAACCAACGTCAAATTTGGATAAACACCTGTTTGAACTATACTTGAAAGACAATCAATATTAGACATAACAGTGCTCCCCCTATGTGGTGTGTGAACTAGTGTAATCATTCAAATATAAATGTAAAAGAATTAAAAGTCGTGAAGCTGATGAAGTGAACTGTCATCTTCGTAGACCATCATCGCTGACCGTCTCCAAGAGCCTATCTTGTGATGGTTTCAGTTTTGAACTCGGACATTAGCGCTATATGTTGAAGGCTATTATTTATTTTCATCAAGTTGGACTACGGTTTATTGTTAATGGAATTGAGGAATTATCCATCAAAATCAGTTTGATATGCTTAAATTGTTGTCATTGTACATTTTTCTATGATAAGGCATGGGAGTATGAAGTTTGGGTATATGCTGTGCTTAAGTGGGGACAGTCATGAATATCAATGCCGGCCCCCAAGGCCCGGAGCCGAACGGCGTACTTGACCAACATTGTTGAATCACTCACTCTTCTCTCCGACACTCTCTCTTCATCGTTCGACATGCGGGGGTCATACCAAGCTGCACTTGCTCGGTATACTGTGCCTAACTCATGGTCCAAACCGGGCCCTAGCACTACACTCAGGTGATTAAACCATACTTTCTCCTTCATACTGGACAATACCGAGCCACTCGCCCATACCAACCAAAACAAACGTTCTCCTCCAACTCACTTCTTCGAATAATCTAAACACCCTACTAATTGCTCACTGAAGGCCACTCTCATTCGAACACCATACCCAACCTACCAACTAGTAGACTCCCTCACAACCTAGTAGTTCAACATTAACGTTCAGCCAACACTATCTAATCTTGCAAACTCCTATCGAGCCAACAACACTTCCTCTCCCCTATCTCGGCAGCCCAACAGGAACCTACGTCCTAGATGCCATCGGTAACCTCTTCCTTCCTCCTCTCCATTTAATCCATAGGCATGTTTAAACCTTGGTTACCTTCGCCATCTAGACAACTCCTACTATCCATGGTTTGAAAGAAATTCGTAAATTCAGGTTTAGTACAAAACCCCAGTTTAGGAGAGTCGATCAAGTGAAAAGTTCGTACCTAAGAGAATGGGTTGAAGCTTAAGGAAATGATTGATTTGGATTTGAAATCCGTTCAGGCTCGTAATTGGGAGAGTTTGTGAGGCAAACGTACTGGACTCAGGAAGAAAGAGGAAGATTGAGGTGTTAGCAGGAGTTTGGATGAAGGCAAGTTACAAAGTCTTATAGCGTGGAAGTAGAAGTAAAGGGAAGAAAAGGAGAAGTATTGGCTTTTATATGTTAAGAGGGGGAGGTGAACGGACATTAACCCGTGGCTCGGTCAAGATATCTCGATGGTTCGGTAGGCAGTTCTGCCGAGCAGCACAAGACTTGCCGAACAAGTGGTTCGACATCCATATGCCTAGCGGCTCCTTGTTTATGTATAAAAGAAATGAAGGGAAGGAATAGACTCAGGACTACAGTGCTCTGACCGTCATTGATCACATTCAACTTCTAGTAGCTGGAATAAATATTGGCTCAAAGTGTGTCGTGTTACCTCACATGACACACTTTGGGGGCCAAGTGTTACCCGGTTGTTTAACCCGGTAACGAGAGATTCATCAAGCAAGCATACCTTAGGGTAAAACATCGCTCGGCATAAATGCCTCACTCGGTGCATAGAATTCACCTACTGTGGGCCAAGGTACTTTGTTCTTGGGCTCGTCAGGGGAGTCCAGCCTATTTTCGCCTATAAATAGAAGGGTAGAGGCATGGTGAAATGGACCTTTTTTCAAGAACACTAGGGAGACTCTGCCTCTTTCAAGGCTCATTCTTTTTCAGTTAGCATATGCATTCGAGTAGTTAGTGCACGAATTGTGTCTGTATTCAATTGTTTAGAAAGGCAATAAATATTAAACTCAAAGTGGATGTAGGCAGTTACGCCAAACCACTATAAATATGATGTTTTAGTTTTTGCAATTAATTATGCATATATTCCTTTATTTTAATTTTCTATCTTCATTAATCTCTCTACACAAATCTTTCTTAGGGTGTTAACAACCAATTCTAGTGCTAACATGTATAAATATAAAGGTTTTTGATTTGAAGGGAAGATTGGTTTGAGGTGAAGTGTCAAAAATAATTTTAGGCTACAAATTATTTCTAAAAAGAGTTAAAGAAAAAAATTGGAATATATTTTGATCCTTTATCGAAATACAATGAAACTTTATTGGTTAGAAAGCTACTTTAGTGTGGAACAATTTCTCTTTGAATCACTTAAGCTAATTCTGTAAAATACTTGGTCAAAATATCATTTTTCTTTCAATTGATAACTCAGTCGAGAAATAAATTTTTTGTGTTTAAGCATTAGTTTTTTTAATCATAACTTTCAAACCATAAATTCGATTTTAGTTCTTTTATGCAATTTGGAAAGCTCGAAAAGTAAGGAAAAACTTTTATTTTAAGTCTTTTGCATGATTCTGATGTTTGATAGCCTGGAATTGCAGTTTTTATCAATTGGCCTGCTAGCATGAAGATTTTAGTTTTTGCATTATTGGCTTTATGTTTTCATGAATATATGCATGTTAATCTTTCTTGCTCTCGACTGATGTTCATGTTGAGTTTAGGTGTGTAAGGGATTTATTTGGATTAATTTTTGGCGCTAGCTCTCTTTAGCCATAAGCAAATCAAAATAGTCCGCTTTTTATTGTAAGTAAAGGTATGTTTTGCAATATGCTAGAAGCAGAGTTTATATTGTTAATTTTCCATGATCGAGATACCGCTTTGGAAAAGTATATTGATACCTATAGGTTGTGAATCTTCAGATTGCTCCCAGTACAAAGAAAACTCTACTGAATTTTTCCGAAGATTCCAACACCTAGAAAATATTTTGGGTCATAGGTAAGAGTAGAAATGTAAGCCATTCTTTTTGGTGAGAATTTGATATGTCAGGCGATTTTGCCCAAGTAAAGGCTAAGGTTTGATTATCAAGAAAGTGTTGCTTAGTTGATTTTATGTTGCTCTATTTTATTAACTAAGGTTTGAAACAAAACGCTATTTCATGGTTGATCCATAAAAGTAACTGGAGAGCAGTGAGTTGTTTTGATGCTTTGATTGTTGATTAAGGTTGAATTGAATTAATTATTCATGTTAAGGTATGTTGTACATTTTTTCTAAGTTGAAATTGCGAGAGCACAATTTTCTTAAGAGGGGAGTTTGTAACAACCATGTTGTTAATGATCTAATTAATAATTAATTAGTAAATGATTAGAAAATAAAATTTGGATAAATTGAAGAAAAAATTGGAATTTTGTGATGGTAATTAATTAAGCCTTTGAGATGATTCCTGGAAAGCAATAGTAAGAATGGCATTATAAATATCGATTGGGAATCTAATTAAAGCTAAACAATATTTGGGGATACTTATTTTTAAACAAGGAATTATTTATCTTCTCAAAAGTTTGATTTTATCATGTCGCAAAATCTGAATAAGAACATAGTTTTGGAATTTATTAAGAGATTGAATTCCTTATTAGATAAATTTGTTCAAGCGTCAGAACTTGTTGGGAGTTGCAATTAGTTTAGTTGAACATTAAAATTTGTTTAGTCTATTAATATTGGGCTTTAATTACACTTTAAGTCCATTTAACAGAGTATGAGAGAATAAATTTCTTAAATATTTAATTCATTATTTAGTTTCGTGTTGGAATTTAGACTAGCTTTAGGACTATCACAAAATTAAATGAGATAAAACAATTAACCAAAATGTCCTTAGTCATAGCCCATTGCTTCTCCATCCAACACCTCACTCCAGAAATTAGTACATACTTTCTTTCTCAAACTCCAGAAAAAGTAAACAAGAAAGAAACAAAACCCTAACCTCTTCCAAAAATCAAATTAATTCAAATAAATTACTAAAATTCGCAAATTTGAATATGTGGCTATTTCCATGTTCAAGCACCTCGATTCCAAATTTCATGTAATTTCATTAAGTTTTGATGAGTTAAAGATGGTCTTTTCGCAAGTTAATTTCTGTGAAATATGGGCAGAAAATGCAGGTTATTAGAAAATTATAATTAATTGTAGAAAAATCATAAAAATATAAAATTTGGATGTGTTTTTCTCAACTCATGTATGCACCTTTTGATAAAATTTCGTTTAAAAATATTTAAGATTGCTATATCATATTTGCACAGCATTGGGGACGAAATTCAGGATTATTTTTGTTTATTTGGCTTAAGATTGATGCATGTAGCTTTGAAGCTTTTTGGATATTAAGGTGAGTTTATCTCACAATATCTACTCTAAAATGGATGTATGTTGTTGCTATATGATTTTTTTTGAATCTATAGTGAATACGATCTCAATTCAGTGTCAAATATCTTGTCAACTTAAATTCGATTCTCTGTTTGCTACCTTATATACTCATGTTTTACATCCAATTATATATGTTTATATGCTTACATAAGTTATGCAATGCTCTAGACCTTCAGAGTGTCAGCGCCGGAGAAATGATTGATCCCCTAATGCTATTTTTCTGCCGATTTTTCCAGTTGATCCCCTGATTCTATTTCACTAATCGTTTGTTCGATTGATCCCTTGATTCTATTTTCTTAATTTTGAGGTTGCATTTCATGTTAATTTCATTGTCATTTTCAGATTTTGATTTGTGAATTGATGAATACATTTTGGTATTTCTATACCACAGAATTGCTCTAGGAAACTTGGGATTTTTATTTGTGAATTGATGAAATCATTTTGGTGTTTCTATACCATAGAAGTGCTCTATGGAACTTGGGATTTTAATGTGTGAGTTGATGAATTCATTTTGGTGTTTTTATACTGTAGAATTGCTCTATGGGTCTTAAGAGCAATACACAACCTTTTGATGTATGTTTTCAACTTGAATTTATAAAAGGTTGATTTTTAAATCAAATCATTTTATTAAAATCTTTTTTGTATAAATCTAATTTATATATACAAAAATTTAGAAACATATATTATTTATTCCCATTAACAATGGTTTTAAAAATGATTTGGAGTAATTGTTTGAAAAGTGTACTTATATATATATATATATATATATATATATATATATATATCCGCTGTAAATCAATATTTTACAAGAATGATTTTAAAGTGAAATACTTCCATAAAATTGCACGACATCGTTCGAATGTGGAACTGATTTATACAGTTAGATAAAACGAATGGTGTAGAACGCTTGCATTTGTTTTATCGATTAATTCCTAGAATTGTTCAACCAAACCATTGCTACACCCAAGTGGAGTTTACCATCGTATAGTAAACGTTTGAGTAAACCCATGTGTTGTGGGGTACATGATCGTTACCTATTCGGTTGCTATATGAAAGCACATAACACTTGTATCGATGAGTTTATGACTCGCCCTTGGAGTTTAGATCTCGTACCTATCTTGGAGTTTATATGTCTAGTCCCTATCTTGGAGTTTATGGACGTATACATCCATCTTGGATTTACATGCAAGTGTGGGAATTTATTTACCAATCTTGGAGTTTGGCACCTTTACCCCTTTTTGAGATTTCTAGATTTCTAATTGTGATTTCTTGATCTAATGTTATTTTGGTTATCTCCAAATCATTTTAGGATTTTTTCTTTTAAGAAGAAATCTTGGGTTTGTGATATTTGGTGATTACGTTCTTGATGTACGCTTGATATTCTCGATACTTGACTTTGTGACTATATTTGAGATCTAGCTCATTTTTTCTACCATTCATCTTGCTAACTCGTTTATCTTAGTCTAGGCTGGCCCATTTATTATTTATAATACTTAAGTCAAACCAAGATGTTTTAGGTACTTTAGTTTGATGCTTTTTGGGTAGATATCCTATTAGTTAGCTAGATGTTTACTTTTGTCATCACTATGTATATATTGATATTATGATGTATCTTATGTCTTGCTAGACTCCGTTTATGTACATATCATTTATTTAGGATGTAGTACTATTTTATCATGTAGTCTAAATCATGTTTCTATTTGTGTCTGTTCGGACTTGTAACTGTTTGTATTCTGCTTTATATATTCTGTAATTCTGTTATTTGTATTTATTATATGTTGTTCTGGATTATTATTTAGCCACTATAATTTTGTTTTAAACCTGGTTTGCATATGTCGATTTCACTTGAGATAAAAAATATAGCATATTGTTGACGTATCGATGCTCGCTCTAAAGTAAAATTCACAGATGATCGCTTCTAACCGTCCCTATTCTCTACATTAACAAAGGAGAGTACTTTGTAATATCCTTTGTTAGTATGGGTATCGAGCTGGGACTTCACAGTATATCACCTTGAAATTATGTACTCGAATATGGATCAAGAACAGTTATGCGGATAAAATAATCTAGTACAACTTACATATTCATTCCATTGATCCTTAATTACACCAATTCATTCAGTTCACAGTAAGTTACAAAAATATTATATTTTATTTAATAAGGAAATCCCTTATGAACCATTTTATAACACAATACCTATGTTTATAAACATTCAATACTTAAGTTCACATTCGTATAGTACTCCACTATATCCTAAGAGTATATATACAATCTCGAATTTATTTTACTTAACATGGGTGTTAAACAAATTTAAAAATTGTTTAGCTTACTATCCTTCCTTCCTAAAGTTTCAAAAATGCAACTTTATATTTCACCAACACTTAGATTCAAGTTCGCAATTAAAATTTCCAACAGTCCAAAAATGCTGAAAATTCCATTTCATTTCAATAAATGAAAACTACCAAACAACATATCAAAATGAGATGCACAAACCAAGTACCTTAAAGCATAGGATACATGCATCGATAAAATAACTTAACTTAAAATTTAAGAACTAAATGCCCGATTTTATTTGAAATCATTTGGAATAATAATAATTGACATAACTCCTTTTACATGTTAAATAATATTTTTGGGATAAAAAAATTGTTTAACTGAAACAACTATGAAGAAAAACAACTATGGTTGCATCCCACACTTAAAAACTCGAAAATGAATGCAAATGATGCTGCACTCATCATCGGAATTATTTTCCAATGATAAAAGTAAGATTAGTGCTTTGTATTGTTAGTTCCTAAGATGATGGCTTTGATGACAACAGCTTTAGGACTTGTTATAAAATATGAACACTAATATTCCTGTCTAGATACACACACACACACACACACACACACACACATATATGCAGGCACTGAGAATGACGACTGTAGAGTATAAAGGTTCAAGATTGAGTATAGAGATTCAAGACTGACGAATTCAAGATTGAAGAAATCAAGACTGAAGACTCATGTGTATCAAGAGTTTAAGATATCAAGGTAAGTAATAGATTCTATATTTATGTTAAAACTTCACGATAGCATTAAAATATTTACTTAGATTCTAATTTGGAATGGAATCCACCTTCTCGCTTTAATAATGAGATAGAACCCACGACCTCTTTAGTGGGATGGAACCCACGACATTCTCTAGTGGAATGGAACCCACGAAAATTTCAAAATGACTTATTTTAGATTTTTTCAAAACTTCTTTTTAAAAAGACATCTTTCTCTCGGTTTAAATATTTTTGCCTTAATTCAAAAACTATTTTTAATCATATTTATTTCAAAATCATTTCTTGTTTTAAACTTTCTCCAAGTTTTAATGTCTTAGCTTTAATCTCAAAATATTTATATATTTAGTTTTTGTTACTTTTATATTTCGTAAGATCACTTTCCAAAGGTTTTTATAATCATAAAGTATATTCAAAATAGTTTACAAAGTTCTAAGATAGTTTGACAAACTTTAGAAAGAAAATTTCTATTGAAACAAAAATCATTTTTTAAAATATACTAGGGGATGTCGACATGCCCCTACCTCCCATGTCGACATGGTAGCAGTAGATTTTAAAATTCAAATTTTCAAAATAAGTGTCTATTCGTCATAACCTTTCACGAATGGACATGACCATTATTCTCCTATAAATACCAGTTGTTTTCAATGAATTTCAAGTTAATTTTTCTTCATTTCTTCACTCCTTCTCCACTCACATATTCTTTAATATTTCAAATGCTTTAACAAACTCTACCGAAATTCTGATTGAATCAAACTCGATCATCTCTAGTTTGATTCCTTGCCCCTCTCTCTCAAAGATCTTAAAACTATTCAGGGCTATAAGATCATTTATAATCAAAGAAGTGTATCAAGTCTCTCTTTATTAAAATGTGTTTGGAAACGATGCGATTGTGGTCCGTAAATCAATTGGGTGTGATTGTAGCCCGTAAATCAATTAGGCGATCTTATAGCCTGGTTAAATCAAGAGAGTTTACTCTGGACTCGGAGATAGGGGAGTGTATCTAGTGGCCTTGAAATCGAGGTTATAATATCGACATTATATTTGAAAAGAAACCTGCACAAGAAATTGTGTGGGACTAGATATAGGGTAACTTCGAACCAGTAAAAAATTCCAGTGTGTTCTTTCCTTTACCGCTTTAATTTCTATTTGCATCTGTGTCTGATTCTGTGATTGTTTCTATATTTGTGAATTGCATCTGTTTGAATTTGATTTGAAAATATTTCAAAAAGATTTATAAAATTAATTAAATGCTATTCACCTCCTCTCTAGTGTTAATTCTACCTTAAGATCCGTAATACGCATTTCCCACATTTAGTATCAGAGCATTAGTTTTCAAAATTATCATAATCTGAAATTTGAAAAAGTTCAAAATGGCAATTTTTGGTGATTTTGTTAAGACTAGTTCAAAACTGCACAAATCATCATTGTCTCATAAATCTGCATATTGTTATTATAGCAAATCAAGTTATCTACTGAATTGTTGTGTTATATGGCTTTTGAAGAATCAACACTCAATGGACAAAAGGTGCAAATCAAGAAAAACAAATGGATACTTGATAGTGGATGATCGAGACACATGATTAGTAATCTAGAGATACTGAATGACATCATTTATAAAGATGGAGGAATGGTCAACTTTGTAGACAATTCAAAAGGATATGTGATTGGCATCGGCAATGTCGGTAACTCTAAAACTCCTACTATTTTTGATGTTTTGTTAGTTAGGAACTTAAAACACAACTTACTTAGCATAAGCCAGCTAAGTGACAAAGGGCAACAAAATTAAATTTGAAAAGGATAAGTGTCACATCGAAGATAAGAAATCAAATATTATCTTTGAAAGAATTAGGAAGAATATATTTATATTCTCTGTATTAAAATCTCAGATGATAACTTATGTCTTTTGGCATAAAAGATTTGGGCATTTGAATTTCAAACTCTTATCTAGACTTTCAAATTTTGATTTAGTAAGTGGTCTACCTAAGTGGATTTTATAGTAGATTGTATATGTGATGCTTTTCAATTAGGTAAACATTGGAAGAGTTCATTTAAATCGAAAGATATGATTTCAACTTCAAAACCTCTTTAGTTACTTCATTTAGATCTGTTTGGTCTATCTCAAATTCAGTCAATAAATCACAGTAAATATGTTTTTGTAATTGTAAATGACTATTCTAGATTTACATGGACAACTTTTCTGAAACATAAAAGTGATGCTTTTGATTTATTTAAAACTTTTGCAAAAAGAATTCAAAATCAACTTTTTTAAAAATCAAAACTACTCATAGTGATCACGGTGGAGTATTTGGAAATGAAAATTTTGAGAATTTATGTAATAAAAAAGGAATAGCTATTAATATTTCTTTTCCAAGAACTCCATAACAAAATGGTGTAGTAGAGCATAAAAATAGGACGATTCAAGAGTATGAAAGAACTATGCTTTCAGATATTAAATTACCAAGAAATTTTTGGACTGAAGCAGTGGCTACAGCTTGTTACATTTTGAGTAGGATTTTAATTAGACTTCTAACCTATAAAACACCATACGAACTTCTTTTCAATAAGAAACCAAAGGTATATTATTTTAATGTTTTTGGAAGTAAATGCTTTATTCTAAATACAAAGGACAATTTAGATAAATTTGATCCTAAATCCGATGGAGGAATCTTTATTGGATATTCTAATTGAAGTAAAGCACATTGAGTTTTCAATTTAAAAACTAACATCATTAAAGAAACAATGCATGTATCTTTTGATGAAAATTTCAAAGATTTTGTTTAAACAAATGATGAAGATGATTTTGTTACTTTAAATAATGAATCAAATGAAACAAATTAAACAAATTGTGAAACTGTTCAGGATCCAACTTTTAAAAGATCATCCTATAGAAAATATAGGAGGAAATATTGAATCTATTAACTACAAATCTACTAAAGAAGATGAGTAATGTAGCTTTTATATTAAATATTGAACCCAAAAATCCAAAGGAAGCATAATCTGATGATTCATTGATTCTTGTTATGCAAGAAGAACCAAATCAATTCATCAGAAATGATGTATGGGAACTTGTCCCTAGACCCGAGGACACAACTATAATAGGAATTAAATGGGTTTATTAAAATAAAATGAATGAACAAGGAGAGGTCGTTAGAAATAAAGCTCGGTTAGTCGTGCAAGGTTATTTTCAAGTAGAAGGAGTAGACTATGATGAAATCGTTGCACCTGTAGCAAGATTAGAAGCCATTAGAATTCTGCTTTCTTTCACAAATAACAACAATTTGAAATTATTTCAAATGGATGTCAAAAGTGTCTTTTTAAATGGTTTTGTTAAAGAGGATATCTATGTTGAACAACGTCCACTTTTTGGAGAAGAAAAGTTTCTAGATCGTGTTTACTGATTAAAGAAAGCTTTATATGTTCTGAAACAAGCTCCTAGAGCCTGGTATACAGACTAAGATCTTACCTATTACAATCAAATTTTGAAATTGGTAAAGTAGATAGTACTCTTTTTATTAAAAGAAACAAAATTGATATCCAATTAGTACAGATTTACATAGGTGATATAATTTTTAGATAACAATGAAATGAACAAAGAGTTTTCTGAAACATTGAAAAAATAGTTTGAGATGAGTCATATGGGTGAACTTACTTTCTTTTTAGGATTGCAAATAAAATAATTAGATAGTGGTATTTTCATTAGTCAAGAAAAATATGCTAGCGATCTAGTTAGTAAGTTTGGTATGACCACTGAGAGTAGAAAACCCACTCCCGTGGCAACCAATGAAGCCTTAAATAAAGAAGACATGTCAAAAGATGTTGATCAAAAATATACAGGGGAATGATTGGATTGCTACTCTATATAACTACAAGTAGACCCGATATCATGCATAGTGTCTGTCTTTGTGCAAGGTACCAATCTTAACCAAAAGAAATGCATTTAAAAGTTGTTAAACGTATCCTAAGATATGTTAACTCATTTTAGACTATGGCCTATTTTACCCTAAAAATGATTTATTTGATTTAACCACATATTGTGATGATGACTATGCTAGTTGTAAATCAGACCGAAAAAATACAAGTGGAACTTGTCCCTTTTTAGGACATTCTCTGGTTTTCTGGTTTAGTAAAAAGCAAAATACTGTCTCACTATCAACAACTGAAGTAGAATATATCTCTGCTGCTTTAGCATGTTCTCAAGTTATCTATATGCAACAGACCCTAAAGGATTTTGGATTAAATATATCTATGTCACCAATTTATTATGACAATACAAGTGCAATAAATTTATCCAAAAATCCTACTCGTCATGCCAGAACAAAACATGTTGATATCAGACATCATTTTCTCAGATATAATATAAGTAAAGAGATTATTTCTCTTGAATTTATCAACACTGAGAATCAAATAGATGAAATTCTAACCAAACCCCTAAATCAATCAACCTTTATTAAGTTAAGAAGAGAACTTGGTATTTGTTCTATAACTAAGATATAGAATAAAGATATAATAACGTATATTTAAAAAAATAAAGAAAAACAAAATTGTCAAAATTTTCGAAGGGGTGTCGACATGCTCCTACCTCCATGTTGACATACAATGGGAAATTTTTGATTTTCCCTCTAAAATCAGTTTGGTGGTTATAGAATCATAATATTTCGAAATTTTCTGTCTTCTTACTTCATTTTCTGTAATAAACTTCTAAAAATATAAAATAACATCCTCGTCTTCTAAATCAAACCAAAATGCAACCTTTTCCTTCCCTTCTCCTAATTATTGTCCACTTCAACAAACTACATTGGCTCGAGTAATGAAGATCGAGGAAATTACGAAGGATTCTCTGCAAATGCTGACTGAATTACAAGTCTTGCAAATAAGGATGGCAAAGGAACAAGAGAAACAAGGCAAGATTCTTAGAAATTTGCAAAAATTTCTAATGGATAATTATGCAGACCCTATTAGGATTGAAGATGATTCCTCTAGCATATGTATTCGTAATCCATTAGAGGACGTCGAAGAAGAAGAAGAAAAAGTGGAAGAAGCAAAAATGGACGAAGGCGATAAAATTATTTGCGTTAGAGAAGTCTATTTTGAAAAATAGTAATTTGGTTGAACAACATGGAAACTTTTATCTCCATTACCCTAATTGTTCGATTCACAAGTCATCAATTATCAAGGACACTCGTTTGATTGTTATTAAAGTTTTTATATTTTGTGTACTTGCATATATTTGTGTTTATGTTTCATATACATGTAATGTAACAATATATATAATATAATTAGATTTATGTTTCGCTTATTACACTCGTTATTTGCTTTTCGTTCCATAGTTTAAGGTGGAGTTATGTAGTTTAGGATTAGTTTTTGTCAATGGAAAAGAGGGAGAATTATAAAATAGGTTAGGTAGGCTTAGATTAAGGGGGAGTTAGCAGACAAAGGGGGTGTTGTTGGAATAAGGGGAGTCGGAGCAGAATCGAAGTTTGTTGGAGTAGATTTTATAAACATAAGTTGTTATCACAAAAAAAGGGGGGATTGTTAGTTCCTGAGATGATGGTTTTGATGACAACAACCTTAGAACTTGTTATAAAATATAAATACTAATATTCTTGTCTAGATATATATGTATAAGCAGGATATATATATATATATGATGGTACTGAGAATGAAGACTGTATAGTATAAAAATTCAAGACTGAGTATAGAGATTCAAGACTGACAAATTCAGGATTGAAGAAATCAAGATCAAAGACTCATGAGTATCAAGAGTTTAAGATATCAAGATAAGTAATAGAGTCTAGATTTATGTTAAAACTTCATAATAGCTCTAAATTCTTTATTTGGATTTTAATCGTGGAATGGAATCCACCTTCTCCCTTTAATAGTGGGTTGGAACCCATACCTTCTTTAGTGGAATGTAATCCACGAAATTTTTAAAATGATTTAATTTATATTCTTTCAAAACTATCTTTTTTAAAAGTCATCTTTCTCTCAGTTTAAATTTTTTAGCCTTAATTCAAAAACTATTTTTAATCATATTAAATTATCTCCTTTTTTAATGTTTTAGCTTTAATCTCAAAATATTTATATATTTAATTTTTATTACTTTTATATTTCGTAAGATCACTTTCCAAAGGTTTTTATAATCATAAAGTATATTCAAAATAGTTTATAAAGTTCTAAGATAGTTTCGACAAACTTTAGAAAGAAAATATGTTTTAAAACAAAAATCAATTTTCAAAATATACTAGGGAATGTCAAAATGCCGCTACCCCCCATGTCGACATTATAGCCATAGATTTTAAAATTCATATTTCAAAGAAATTTCTATTCATCATAATCTTTCATGAATTGACATGACCGTTATTCTCCTATAAATACCAGTTGTTTTCAACACATTTTAAGTTAGTTTTTTTCATTTCTTCACTCCTTTTTCTCCACTCAAATATTCTCTTATATTTCAAATTCTTTAACAAAACTCTACTGAAATTCTAAGTGAATCAAACTCGATCATCTCGAGTTTGATTCTCTGCCCTTCTTTCTCAAAGATCTTAGTGTTATTCAGAGTTATAGGATTATTTATAATCAAAGAAGTGTATCGAGTCTCTCTCTATCAAAGTGTGATTGGAAACGGTGTGATTGTGGCCAGTAAATCAATTGGGTATGATTGTGGCCAGTAAATAAATTAGATGATCTTGTAGCCTGGTTAAATCAAGAGAGCTTGCCCTGCACTCAGAGACAAGATGGTGTATCTCGTGGCCTTGAAATCGAGGTTAATATCGACATTAGATTTGAAAAGGATTCTGCATAAGAAATTGTGTAGGACTGGATGTAGGATAACTCAGAACCAGCATAAAATTCCGATGTGTTCTTTCCTTTACTTCTTTTATCTACGATTTGCATAAATGTCTGATTCTGTGATTGTTTTTGTGTTTGGGAATTGCATTTGTTTGGATTTAAGTTGAAAAGATTTCAAAAAGATTCATAAAATTAATTAAACACTATTCACCCCCCCTCTAGTGTTAATTCTGCCTTAAGATCCGTAATCCGTATTTCCTACATCTCTTTCCTTTAAAATCCTTTTAAAATATTTCTATTCATAAAGACTTTCAAATAATACTATTATTACTTCCCCAAACTTTGAAAACAATTTCAAAAATACCGAGATTTAAATTCTCAAATTCTCAGCTAAAATCCTTTTTATTTATAAACAATCTTTATATAAAGTTACTTTGTTTTAAGAAACAATGGTTAATGCTCACAAATTAGCCGTGCAAAACTAATCAAACAATAAATGATAATAATTGCATATTTTCATTTCCTAACAAACAAACACATCGTAAATAACTATATCAATTTTTGAAATTATTCTTTTATATTTAAAATATAAAATCTAGGTATAATTATTTCGTTTACCAATTTTAAAAAACAATACCGTGTGGATTTGCCTTGTTCAAAAGTTTAGGAACACTTATCAATATAGTTGTACCTTCTGTATTGACCAGAATTAACAAGTCACTGAATAAATAAATCAACACAATATAACATTTTTAGAGCACTAACAAATACATGCTCTTTTATATATACACCCAAACTCATTCTAGGGTGTTACTAACCCTACCAAGTCTACCCCACTAAAGCCTAGGTGTTCGCTCAACTTAAGCTCTGATACCATGCGGTAAGGACGAACCTTTTCGATCCTCAAAAGTTGACACTATTACATCCACGGTATTCACAAACTGAACATCCAAGTGCTAGAAAGACAAATTGTTAGGGTAATATAAAAGAAAGGACATAACAAAACCTTTTGATGTGACGAGTAATATACAATATATAATAGATCTTTACAAAAGAAAAGTTTTATATAAATAAAGCAATCAGAGTCAACTAACTATCATAAGCCTGGATAATTATTACCCTCAAAAATGCTGATAAATTCGAAACAAGAAATGCAGCAAAAAATAAAATATGTGAATATGTCTTGGAGGCATCTGGCTCGTCTCCTGAAGCTCCAAAGCATCTATAACAAAACCTTGAAATATAATCGGGCTGACCCGAGCATTATATAAAAATAATGTCAGGATTAGTCTAGTAAACCAACGAGAAAACATAAATCATATGGATTTTTAATGTTATGAAAATTTTCAAAATAAAGATACCTCGTAAGACCATGTTACACATAAACATGAATGACTTTTTATCTTTAGATAACCAACCCATTTCCATAAGTAATCCAGTGATGTTATAATAATGTCTAAGGTTAAAAATAAATAGGTAACATAACTGGAATGCTTGCATCTCACATTCCAATATATTTGGACACAATTAAGTTTATAAGGCAATTATTGGAGAATGGATTCCATATAGTGACAAGGCTACTGGGGTATTGCTTGCCATAGTATACTTATAGGACAATGTATCGAGGGACTCACGTGGACCTCCTACCCACACAGGATTGGTCTACCCCTTCCTGGATAGTGCCGAATATGTCATCACCCCAGTTGTCGACCAATAATTGTACGGAGTCATAACCATACATGGATGGGTCCATATTGATCTATATCAGGTGATGACGATACACTAATTGTAGCGAACTACATAGTCCTGTTGCATATCCCCTATTTTAGTCATTATCAGGTGTGAGGCTTGAGGCTATGTTTTACCTTTTCTGAAAATTCCACATGGAATCCTAACACTGTCCTCCACGCAATAATGCAATGCCAACATTCATCCATATAAGTTGTTCAAGATATGAACAAACCAACGACACTACTTTTACTATAACCCATTTTGAATTATCCTCAGCATTAGTAGTAAGTAGCCTTTGCACTTCAAGGAACTCAATCTTTGATTTCCATCATCTTAAAGATATCTACAATTCGAATGCTTTTGTCGGTTTGAAGTGGTTTTCGAATAACTTAGGTTTATCCAATCTCGGTCTCTTTGAATCGAAAAAACAATGGTTTCAAAACTGGCCAAGATTTGATAGTCAGTTATTTAACTATCAAATAAACAAACAATCAATTAAAATTTAATTTTCATATGGAAACCAACCTTGGTTATGAACATAAGCAACCACTAAGCCTCTTTAATTAACCCTTTCGTTAATTAAAATCTCCTTTCAAACGTTTGTATTAAAATACCTTTTGCAAAAGATATATTCACAAACCCTCTTTATCCTTTTCCATACTTGAGCAATATTGATATACTTATCTCAATTGTTTAAGTATAATCACAAAATATTTCACTTTCAATACGTAGAAAACTTTTCCATGTGCTTATGTCAACAATAGAAGTATATTCACATAAATTACATTTCTACCACTTAGAAAATATGCCCATATACTTATCCCAATAGTATAAGTATATTAGACCCAAAACATTTTCTTTTTGATGTAAGCACATGGATTGTATGAAAATTAGACCGAATACTTACCACCACTTTTCGATTTCAAACTTGTACTATCCCTTGATTAACAATGTAGTTAGAAAAATTAGCGTACTATCCTTGCCTCGACATGCATTCTTAATTCTCAGGATAAGGAAGACCCTACCTTAAAATTTGGTGTTAGATATGAAAATAATACTTCCCATACCACCATAATTTAAAATGATTATTTACAAAAATCAACCTCTTTTCCTTTTATACAATTCCTTTTTATAAATCTCTTTAAAATATTTACAACACTCCCTCTATAGATCTCCTTTAATATTTTTAAAACTTCTTTTATAAATCTCCAAATTTATTTATAAAACTCTTTTTATAAATCTCCAAATTTCTCAAATCATATACTTATCGCAAATCTCTATTTTAAGATATGACTAAATAATTTCTATATCATTCCATATATTACTATAAATCCATAAATTGATTTATTATTCCAAATTATGTAAATGATGTCATTTCACTTTTACAAAATACCATTTATAAATCTATCCCTTTATTTATAAAATACCATCTGTAAATCTATTCGATTTATTTATAAAATACAATCTTTAAATCTATTCTTTTTATACAAAATTTTATATAAAATGTTTGACCAATATTTATTCCAAAAGATTGTTATCTTTTTTCAAAAATAGTATTACTTTATTAGAAAAGATAAATTCCCTTTATTTTCCTTTAAAATAAACATTCCTTATTATATGAACTTTCTTGTACAATAAATACTTTCCAAATACTTTTGAAACATTTCTAAAAGGTTGCTGTAAAATAGAAAAGTTTAGAAAACATTTCCAAAAAAAAATACCATAGGAAATTCCATAAGTCACATTTAAAATCATTCTTTGAATCAAACCATTTTTCAAATCCAAACAGCAAATAATAGTATTTTAGAATACTATAATGATACCAATAGCTATCATAGCGCTTAACCAAAGTTGCTACCACCTTTATCACTAAATAATTTCAACTTCTAACTTATCAATGTCATATCCAATTTGGTAAACTACCACACTTTTAGCATTCAACAACTTGTATAATAAGTATATTACTGAAATTAAAATCACAACGGCGAGGAATCCGAATTCCTCGACAAAATTTAATGAATTTCATTTTATAGGTTAATATTCGTTTTTCAAAACCAAAATTCAACCAAGCTGAACAAATTAATCATTCAAGCACAAAAAAATTATGTATCTCTAATAAATATATCATATAGTATTCATCTAAAGGTGAGATAACTCACTAAAATTCCATTTGACGCTTAAGCGTTTCGGTTTGATCATTTTACCTCAAAATTCCACTTGCTCTAAAATTGACGAAATCAGTTCTGACACATAGATAATGGTCCTACAAGTGTAGTACAAAATACCGCGTCTTGATTGGACCTCATATGAAGAAGTTATTAATTTGGTAAGTTTTTGAATTAATTAACATAATTAATTTCGTAATTAACTTGATTAATTTTATCACTCACCCACTAACTCATATTCTCCTTCTCCTAATCAAAACATGCACACGCACAGATACTAAATCCACCTCCGACCTATGCACATATGCTCTTACCTCGCTTTCCAGTCCATCGTTTGACAAAAGAACTTCGTCGACAACTTTCTCCTTACTTAAGCTTTATTTCCACACCAGGACTTCAAGCTTGGCCCATCCTTCCTCCTCACGGCCTGGAGCAATTGAGACTGCCCTAATTATTGCATTCACCAATTCATGGTCAGACCCTGCCAAAATGCCTCTACCAATTCCTTTGCACTACAAACACAATGCGACAAAAGTCGCAGCCTATCGTCGCCTTAATTGCACAAAATTCCAAACCATAATCAGCCTCTACACGTCACCTCCACCAAATCACCATGCCACCAAGCTCCGCAGATTTGAAGATCTCATCACTACAAACTCAAAGGATCTGGGTATAATTTTTTTTGTTAAGTGAATGATTTATTTTGAATTTTGAATTGGAGGGTTTGATTTTATTTTTACTGTAGATGGAAATAAGAGAGAAAGGAAGGAAAATCAAAAGAATGAAGAAAAGTTTTAGTTTGGAGTTAGGTATATTTTTCAAATTCCAACACTTCGCTACACAGAATTTCGTTTGCGTACTAACCATGAGACAAAAACATCACACACAAAAATGCACATGATCTCCAAACAATAATAAAATATATGTTGGGATCCCTCCTTAATTGGAGAGTTTCTAGAAAATTCTAGACGATTCTAGAGAAATCTAGAATTTTCTAGAATGTTCCGAAGAACTCTAGAGAAGTGTAGAACTCTCTAGAAGCTTGTGGAAGAGTGTGGAACCCTCTGGAATATTCTAGAGATGTGTGGAACCTTCTGGAACCTTATGGAAGAGTATGGAAGAATAAAGAAGGGAATGGAAGAGTGTAGAGATTCCTAGAGAGTGTGGAACATTCTAGAGAATCAATCTCTACCGTCGGATACAAGTAATCTCCACCATTCATTATGGAGGTTGAGTAGTATAAACAGGAGAAGGAGCCCTATTACTAGCCATCTAAGAATCCAAGGAAGAAGCCACTTCTTAGAGTGAGAAAAAACTTGAGAGTTAGAGAGATCCTCTTTGAGAGAAAAGAGTGATAGCTTGAGAAGTCTTTATCCTCAAGCTTGAGTGAGCCACCAAGTGTGAGTTACTTTTGTAATCATATTATTGTAATCCTACTATTCTTTTGTATAGTGGAAGAATCTCCATATTGGAGAATTATAAACTCTTGTGCTTCCATTGCTACTTTTAATCTTAAAGTGCCTATCTTAACTTCACGAAGCGGGGAAGACCGAGATTTCCCCAACAGTGGTATCAGAGCCAGGTTCATCCGTAGCCGTAAGCAAGCTCGTGTAAGTTCAAGATAGAGGATATTGTCGCTCATGATGGAGACATGTTCAAGCTCATAGCTAACAACTACTCCTATAGGAAGCCAATGATGGGGGACCACTTGTATTGTAAGGATTTGCATGAGCCCATCATCTACAAAAATAAGGTGGAAGGAAAGAGTGATGCTCAGTGGGAACTGTTGAACCATAAGGCTGTTGCTATGATCCGTAAGTACATCGACAAAACTCTCTTCGAGAATGTTTCTACTTATACCAATGCCTATGAATTATGGACAAAGCTTGAGTCCATGATTCAGAAGAAAACGCCTCGTAACAAGGCCAATTTAGTTCGACGGTTGGTGAAATTGGAGTATAAGGATGGTCATAGTATGATTGAGCACTTGAATAACTTCAAGAGGCTCGTAAATCAACTAACAAAAATTGATATGAAGAATTATGATGAGCTACAAGCCCTTCTGCTCCTTAGTTCCTTACCGGAAAGTTGGGACACACTTGTTGTCACGCTAAGTAACTCAGCTTCGGAAGGAAAGTTAACTATGAATACCGTCAGTGACAGCCTTCTTGGTGAAGAAGCAAGGAGAATGGAACGAGATGAGTCTATCCATCGTGAAGCTAATGTTGTTGAGAATCAGGGTAGGAATGAAACCCGTGGACGTAGTAAGAGCCGAAATCCCCATCAATCTCGAGGTAGATTCAAGTCATGCTTGAAGATTGCATGCTATTACTGTGGAAGGATGGGTCACAAGAAAATGGAATGTCGAAGCTTCAAAAGAGAGCAAAAGGCCGGTAATGTTAAGCCTGACCAAACAAGCCTAACAAAGAAGCAAGAAGAAAAGAGTACTACTGCCATAGTATTAAAGGAAGATCTGTTATATCTCGTTGGTGAAAGTAACATTCTAAACATTGCTTGTGATGAGAGTTCTTGGATTGTTGATTCTGGTGCTTCCTTCCATGTTACTCCACATGAAAACTTCTTCTCATCCTACCAAAGAGGTGACTTTGGCACGGTGCAAATGGGAAATCAAGATAGAAGCAAGATTGTTGGAATAGGAGACATCACTCTGACGACAAGCACCGGGTGCAAGTTTGTTTTGAAAGATGTGAGGCATGTCCCGACCATGCGCCTCAGTCTTATCTCCGCTGGAAGGCTAGATAATGACGGTCTAATAAATTACTTTGGTGAAGGGAAATGGAGGCTCACCAAAGGAAGTTTGACAATAGCTTAAGGAAAGAAGGTAGGATCATTGTATGTAATGCAAGCTAAGCTATGCAAAGGAGAAGTAAACATCTCTACTGATGATATGAACACATGGCATAAACGACTTGGGCACATTAGTGAGAAAGGTCTTCACATACTCGCTCAGAAACAACTCCTCCCTGACGTGAAAGGTAAACCACTTCATTCTTGTGCTCATTGTTTAGCTGGAAAACAACATAGGGTTGATTTCCAAAGATCTTCTCCGCCCACAAGAAGAAAGAACATTCTAGACCTCGTGCACACTGACGTATGTTCGATGTCTGAGAGATCCATTGGTGGTGCTCTATATTTTGTCACCTTCATGGATGATCATTCAAGGAAAGTATGGTTGCACCTGTTAAAATCAAAGGATCAAGTGCTTGACGCCTTCAAAGAATTTCATGCTCTGGTGGAGCGTGAGACTGGACGGAAGATCAAGTGTGCACGATCAGATAATGGAGGTGAGTATAGAGGTCCTTTTGAAGACTATTGCAAGAAATATGGCATTAGGCTAGAGAAGACTCCACCCAAGACACCACAATTGAATGGGCTAGCTGAGAGAATGAACCGAACCATTGAAGAAAGAGTTCGTTGTGTGCTCTCTCATGCTAAGTTACCCAAATCATTCAGGGGAGAAGCTATAATGGCTGTGGCCGACATTGTCAACCTCACACCATCAGTTCCTTTGGATGGGGCCATTCCTGGGGAAGTTTGGACGGGCAAGAGGGCTTCATATAATCATCTCAAGATGTTCGAGTGCAGGGCATTTGTTCACATCCCCAAAGATGAGAGAGCTAAGCATGATGCAAAGACAAAGGAGTGTATTTATCTTTGTTCACCTAAGGATGAATTTGGGTATCGGTTGTGGGACCCAATTAACAAGAGGGTTATTCGTAGTAGAGACGTCGTATTCTTCGAAGACCAAACAATTGAAGATATCAAGAATTCAGAGAGGCCAAGATTGAGAAGCAGTAAGAACATTGAATCTACTCTGGTTCGACATGAAGATAACAACACACAAGAAAGCAGTGAAGCTGAAGATCATGAAATTCATGATGAACCAGTTCAGGAAGAACCTCTATCTAGCACTCCAATCGCACTAGAGCCAAGACGGTCCTCAAGGAACAGAAGACCATCCACCCGATACAACACAGAGGAGTACGTTACGCTCACTGATGAGGGGGAGCCTCAAAGCTATAAAGAAGCAATGAGTGATTTTCATAAAGAAGAGTGGAGAATAGCCATGCAAGAAGAAATGCAATCCTTGCATGAGAATAACACATATGAACTAGTAGAGCTACCAAAAGGGAGAAGAGCTTTGAAGAATAAGTGGGTGTATAGAATCAAGAACGAAGAGAACTGTTCAAAGCCTCGCTACAAAGCTCGATTAGTCGTCAAAGGATTTGGACAAGAAAAAGGTACTGACTTTGAAGAGATATTCTCTCCCGTGGTAAAGATGTCATCAATTCGAGTTGTGCTTAGCCTAGCAGCCGTGCAAGATTTGGAGATTGAACAACTCGATGTCAAGATGGCGTACTACAACCCCCCAATTAAGTCGGGAGGGGGAGATTTGTTGGGATCCCTCCTTAATTGGAGAGTTTCTAGAAAATTCTAGACGTTTCTAGAGAAATCTAGAATTTTCTAGAATGTTCCGGAGAACTCTAGAGAAGTGTAGAACTCTCTAGAAGCTTGTGGAAGAGTGGAACCCTCTGGAATATTCTAGAGATGTGTGGAACCTTCTGGAACCTTACGGAAGAGTATGGAAGAATAAAGAAGGGAATGGAAGAGTGTAGAGATTCCTAGAGAGTGTGGAGCATTCTAGAGAATCAATCTCTACCGTCGGATGCAAGTAATCTCCACCATTCATTATGGAGGTTGAGTAGTATAAATAGGAGAAGGAGCCCTATTACTAGCCATCCAAGAATCCAAGGAAGAAGCCACTTCTTAGAGTGAGAAAAAACTTGAGAGTTAGAGAGATCCTCTTTGAGAGAAAAGAGTGATAGCTTGAGAAGTCTTTATCCTCAAGCTTGAGTGAGCCACCAAGTGCGAGTTACTTTTGTAATCATATTATTGTAATCCTACTATTCTTTTGTATAGTGGAAGAATCTCCATATTGGAGAATTATGAACTCTTGTGCTTCCATTGCTACTTTTAATCTTAAAGTGCCTATCTTAACTTCACGAAGCGGGAAAGACCGAGATTTCCCCAACAATATACTGGTTATCTTATTTTGTGAAATTTCAAAAATACCAACATTTGCGGTAAAATACGTCAAATGAAAATTTATGTATTTCCCAAATTAGAAATTATGGCAAAATCATATAAATTAAATTAAAAATACGTCATTAAAAGTCGAGTTGTTTTTTAACATTTTATTTTCTTATTTCTTATCACATTCGAACTAAATTTTAATATTTAAATAAACTAAATATTTCTATTCGAAACGTTGAAAATTCTAGGTCATTACAATTAGTAAGTTCTCGACATGTATTCTATAGTAGGCATCTAGAAGTTTGTAGGGGTGCTTGGTAGTTCTATCCTTGGGGAGAAGGTAAAGCTAAACCTAACTCTAATTCCGCACTCCACTTTTTTACATTGAACACATTATCTAATGATTTGAGCCATCCTATCCTCTGATCTGGATGATTAGCAATGATAGCTCGTCCTTTTCCATTAGGGGGAATAATTTTCTTATCCTCCTGATGATAACTTGATCTTCGATTTCAGATGTGGTCAAGGCCTATAGCTGCCACCGGTTTGGCACCGTACGGCTTTCTAGTCTAGATTCAAGTTGAACTCTTGCTCATTTCATCCCTCTAGCATTCCAACTTCTATTTCTTTGACTTTCTTGGTCAGATTCCTTGTCAGATTGTGACCCCCTTTGCCTTCTAGATCCCTTAGATTGGAATCGCCCTTGTGTTTAAGTGTTACGACCAACAGTTTATGTTTGTCTAAAGCATGTCATAAGTTGGTACACCATTGCTTATTGTTGGCCAGCAAAACATTTGTTTAGCTTGGCCACAACTCTATCCATAATTACATCTACTAGCACCATAATGCTTGCAGAATGATTATATGTTGTCTATTTAGGTGCATCGGTGTTCCTTGCATTCCTAATAGTAGCACAAACCTTGTTCTTTGATTTCGAAGCATGTTGAGAATCAGTTCTCAGTGAAAGCATCAAAAATGTTTACATAAAAAATAGGCAAACAACTACAATCTATTTTTTGTAGAACTATGGATACGGAATGTATAGCGTAATTCTTATTTTTGTATTATGTTTGATTTTCAGAGAGCGGATTACATATAGGTTATGTAGAAAGAAATTGCAGCAAACTAATGAAAATAGAGATTTATAGTGGTTCGGCTATATTGTGCCTACATTCACTGTTCATTTTCATTATAATTTATATAGATCTTTGGTATAATGCTTAGAGTACAATATATCATGATCTGTTGCTCAATAGAATGTAAGATATGGACCTCAAGGAGGTTTGTTTGGCTACTCCTGTTCGACTATTCCTTAACTACCTATCCTATTTGGCTATCTCTGTTAGCCAGCTCCGGTTAGGCTGTTCCAGATAGGTTGCTTTTTTTAGGCAGATCCTACTAGGAAAATCTTGCTAGGCTGATCCTGCTAGCGGTTCATTCTTTCCTTTCACTTGTTTTTCATTATTGTTTTAAGCTTGGCTCCCCAAAATTTTCCCCATTATTGTTAGAAGGTTGAGGTTTTTTATAGGAGTGGAGGTATAGGGAGGTCAGGCCGATAGTTTCCCTGTATAAATATCCCAGACGGAATATTCCTAGATATGCCAAATGTAACCCCCACCTCTATACTCATACTATCCAAGAGTATTACAAAGTAATACTATCGAATAATATAAAGAATAAGACAATATAGGGTACATATGTGAATATTCCATTAGGCTAACACTGGTACATATTTGAACAGTAAATAAATAACACACCTATACGTACACAGCATCGGCACAAAGCAATAAACATGTGTGGCTCTAGGATAAAACTGTACACCATATATAGTAATAAAAGAGTTCATAGAGTTAGTCACAGCGACAAGGTATAATATACATATATAATATATAAAGTATGAAATATATCTTAATTGTCAAATACGTACACGAGTCAATGAAACACAAAATAATATACAACAATGCTGATTATCTAGCCTCCTCTAAGCCTCGAAAATACTTGCTGGTCTCATTGTCCTTGCACTTGAAAGAGTATTATATAATTAACACACGGGTCAAGTTATATCTAAATATATGGGTCGGTACATACATAAATATGGAATATACATAATACAATGATGATGGCATATTGGCAATAATATAACATAATAGTAACACTCTCAAAACACAACATAAAGATTTCATCACCTATTAATACACATCAAATCAGAATTCACATAAAACAACATCGTATGGGTGAGTCATCCATATCTTGAAATCACTATCAAAACCAAGAACAAACAATAATGAGATATCTTCGGGTATGAATGGGCAAGAACGCTATAATGTCCAAATATCTGTAAATCTCACAATATAAATTATCTTCATACAACAATGAAACCATTCAGCAAATAAGGTGAATACGTAGCAATGCTCTAATATAATATCATAAAACCATAAAATCAATAGATAATGTGAGACAACCCATCAAATCATTAAATACATATTCAATATCATAAAAATCACAAAGATAATCAATCACAATCAATAAATAAGGCTATCTCTACAATACTAAACAAAAAGTGTTGATATACAGGGGCTGACTACACTTTAGACTCATTCAGTCTCTAGTCTAGTGAACTCATCATAAAAACAAGAGGTATATGCCAAATCATTTCTCAAACATATACCATGAATCTAATAGGAGTCTGACAGCCGCGTACAACAAGCCTGCTCCTGGAACACAGGTTTTGTCACCAACCACAGAGTACCAGTCTATTCCTATAGTCTTCGAGGTATATGTCTATCTACTACAATGACATACCTTGAACCAGATAGGGAAACTGATAGCCGCCTATCGCAAACCTGCTCTAGGAACCTAGGTCTACTCACCTACCGCAAATTAATTGTCTATTCCTATAGTCTTTAGTTACCTTGACGGACATCATGATCCCATCCACCAAATGGCTCATCAACGCATAGCCTAGATCATGACGCTGCTTTGCCACCGAATGGTAACATACTGCTAGCCCATGCGACATAAGAGGCTATAGGCAACAACCCATCTACTGCTACTAATACTGTGATGCACATCAAAGGGACATATAACTACGGTGTCATGGATTTGGGGCGCAACACCATGTTCAGGCCACCGGGGTAGATACTGGCCAATCTGGTTCACTATCAAAAATTAAGGAAGGTAGACAAAATGTGAATGGTCATAAGTACTTATAACCTATAACTACTAATATCTCTAATAGTAGGCCGACAAGCGGCTCCCATAAGCCAATATCTAATAAAACGATACTCCTCACCAAGTATCACATATACGCATGTGTATAATCCCTACCCGAGTGACGTTTACTTACGATGAATAATCAAATAAATAACATAACGGCATCCTATATCACTATATGCAACTCGAACAATTATTTAATATTCATAAACTACACTCGATCCACACTAGTTATCTATATGTGACAAGTCCAAAGAATAACCGAAAAAGTATTACCGAATGCGCCATCCTAAACTTAGTAACTAGACCGTTTATTCAAATTTCTTGTTATATAGATATAAAATATAATACAATTAGATCAAGGATGTCATCACCATGTCATACTAAATTCATTAATCAAATCAACTCAACGATGAATCACTCATATCAAAATCTGTAAAGATACGAGAAATCATATTTAAATCCCATTTTTTATTCAAACATTGTAATAATAATAATAGTATGAATCATCGAATTAATTCTTTGAACAATTAAAATGAATAATCATTATTTACATAAAATATTTAATGATTGAATTATAAATCAAATATACTTATAAGAGTTTTACTATAATTTCCCACAATTGATTATTATTTCATAATATAAGATATACAAACTTTGAAATATACTAAATTTATTTCTAACCATAACTATAATACAAAGTCCTTACCCAATATCCAAATCAATCAAGAATAAAAATTTCTTTTAAATAATTATGTATAAGAAAATTCTCATGATATATAATGGACTTTCACTAATGATCTTTATAAATAGAATCTCTTAAACATTATTATTTCCTAAAATATTTTGTAGAATAGCGATGCATTATATTTTCTTCTAAACTGATTCGTAATCTTATAATCAATAATTAACTCAACAAAACAATTCAACAATCAACAATCTATCTAACAAAACAATTCAATCAATGATATTATTTAATTTACTCAAATAATTACAGTTACTTGCGAGATGATTATAAATATAAATGGAAAACTATAAAATTAGATACAGATGTGAGTTTGTAATTAACTCGCCGAATGATGAACGCATACCTACTAGCGTTGTCAGCAATCGTTGAACCACACTCAACCAGCCCGCAACCTCCACATCAATTTCCAGCGCTCCCAGCCTTAACACCATCGCTCGCCACCTCTTCCAAAATCAACGTGACCCTAATCATCGTTCAGGTCACTACTTGCCTTACCCTCAGATATCGAACGCACCATCTGAGTCATGCTTCCCAGGTTACCTTCAAATGCTTGTAGGGAAGCGGGAAATAAGAAAATCAAATTAGGGAATATCTAAATTTAGTTTATAGTTGCTTGATTGTAGAGATGAAATAATTTTCCACTATGGATTTTTTCAAATGCGAAATGAGGATAGTCTCTAGCGAACGAACGAAACAAAAATAAAGGAAAAAATATATTTAGAATTTGGGTCAGAATTTAACTCAGTTTGGGCTTATGATTTGATTTTAAAGAGAATATATATATTTTTATTCTTAAGATAAAATTCAATTCAAATAAACCCAAGTTCATTTTTAAAAAAATCCTTCCCTTTTACCAAAATTTTATTTCCACTTTATCAATTTTATAAAATATTAGTTTCCATATTTATAGCACATTTAAATTTAGCTATCAAAATTACGAAACTTGAATCCTTTTATAAAATAATTACCTAATCAATATCAAATTAACCATCAAATTTCAATTTAATTAAATCAATCTCTATTATTAATGTTAATTAATTATTTCTTAAAAATTGGGTCGTTACATCAAATGTAATAAATAATTTCCCGACATGTTCATATTTCATTCCACATATGGCCTTTTTGGTTTGGCTGCAAGCTCTTTCCGGGGTAGATTGGTCCAGTAGTATGCACGTGGCTGCATTGATGGCTAAGTTCATACCATTCCTCCCTTGCTCTCGAATGTTCCCTAAGTGCTTGGATCGGTGGGTTCCCTTGGCACTTGGTTCGATGGATTCCCTTGGCGTTTGGTTTTGTGGGTTCCTTTCCATGGTTTGGTCCTCAGGCTTTGGTTCGGTCTGGACATTTTATAGTGTCCCAACCTGGTTTAACTTCTCCCTTCCGTATATGATCTTGTTCCATAGAATGGGGTACCGAGTAGAATCCCCTATTCAGTACCTAGGGGTACTAACTGGATATCATGTTTGGTACCTTAGGGTAGCAAATAGGATATTCTTTTTAGTATCATGGGGTAACAGACAAAGGAAGCCTGGCCTCTTTCTTCAATCCTTCACCTTGCCTTTCTCATGCATAGTCCTGGCTTCCATCATTACACTGCTTAGGCATTCAATAGTTGGATTCATTAACTTACTTCAAGTCATTACTTGTATATTACGCTACTACATCCTAATAGCAGATGAAAAATATATCACTCGTTATATTTTCTAAAATTTTCGAAGAAGGCCCAAAATAAATCTAGGTCTTATAACTAAGTCCACCTTGTAGACTTCTTTAACTGTCGAGTTAGTCAAGTAACTAGGAAAAGTAGGACATTAGTATCCAAACTTAGGCCTAGAGTCCACTTTCTTTTTACAACCCTAAGGTAAAGAAGTTTACTATTTAGCTCAATAACATCAAATGTTTATTTAACGTAGATGTTAAAACCAATTTAAAACATGTTCTAACTTTTACTACCTGCTCAATTAAATTGTTATACAAACTTATCTTTATATTTCAAAATACATTTGGCTTTAAGTTCTATAACGATTCAAAAGTTTCAACTATCCAAAATCGATGAAAATTCCGTTTAGTTCTAATAAAGAAAAGTGCTAAGCAATTATATCAAAACAAGATGAACATACGATACTGTCCTAATATAGGATACATGCGTGAATAAAAAGCATATCAAAGTTTCACTTATTTATTAGACACACTTTACTATAAGGGAAAACAAAAAAGTTTCCTTAATTTTTTGGGTCATGCCACTACCACTCTGAAACCCTATATAGCATACATAAAAATATTTTAAGGAAGCTTTAGAAATAAATTCTGGCTTTTATTTCCAAATTATTTGAAATATTAATAGATAAAATTTACCTTTCTTATGTCAAATCGTCTTTCAGGATTTAGCCAACATCATTTTAAAAATAATATTAAATTCTTTGTAAAAAATACCAAGTATTTGACCTCAATTTAATAAAACAGTGTCCTAAATATTTACTTTAAAATAAATAGAAAATATACATATAGATTGAGTAACACAGAAATGATACCATGGAAACAGGTCCCACCAAGTCGTACCATATATTTAATTACCAAGGTAATGTCCATGAGAAGTGCTTTCCAACCAAACTCATATCATACCCATTTTTAGTCACTTTTGAGCCACTAGAACTAGGTATAATACTTTTTCCCCTATTGACTTGTTGATTCCGAGAGAAATTTTAAACTTGAACAAATCCAATAACTCCTTTCAAAATATTAATATTTACAAATATTTTCAAATAATACTACTATTATTTTCCTAAACTTAGAAAACTAATTCAAAGACACCAGATTTAAGTTCTCAAAATATCGATTTGAATCCTATTTATTTACAAAACATATTTGTATAATGTAACTTTCTTATATAAAATCTTTTCATAAACTTTTATTTACAAAATATCTTTTCTTTTCATTTGATTATAACAAACATGTTTCACTTAATTTAACTTTTAACCCAACATTGCCAGCGAACGCCTTATAATCAAATTGTGAAACTCAATTTAGAAGGTGTTCATTTAAATGCACCTACAAATATTGTCTACACAACCTATGTTGTGAAATGGTAAAAATGCTTATAAACTAGCCGAGCACAAATCAACAAATAGTAATGAATGTTCATAAACTGGCCAAGAATGACTAAGCCAATCAACGAAGGATAATAGATAAACATCATTAATCCCTACATTAATTAGATTACAACTTACTTAAATATATGACTAATATATAACAAATACATATACCCTCTCGTATGTATAATACACTCAACTTATTATAAAGTGCCACATATCCCTTTTCTGATGGGCCATATCCAACAAAGGCAAAGGTTCTCTCTTAACCTTAAGCTCTAATACAAATTTGGCGATTTACCTTTTAGACCCTCTAAATGTCGCACTAATACATCTGTGGTATTCACGTGTCGAGCACTCAAGTGCCGGAAAGACCAATTTTTAAGAAAAAATACAAGGAAAAGAAATAGAACAAGGAAGATGAGAACATTACATTAGAATCTCACCAATGTAATGATAACACATAATATCAAAAATCATCCAAAACTACCACTCTAAGATACATAACATTTCATATTTACAATCCTAAGTATTATCACAAGCCTGGATAGTTATAACAATCATTCCTCACAAATGTTGATATATACATAGTAGTAATGGTGCAGCAGAAATAAGAATACTATGGTAGGTCAATGGAAGCATCCATATTGACTCTAGAAGCTCCAACGAACATCAACGAAAATCTGCCTTTCTCAGACTACTCGAAAGAGCAACCATGGTATTAAGGGAAATATGATAAAGATCTGGTGTGATAAACTCAAGAAATATGTGTGTAGCATACAACAATATTTTTGAGACCCTATGGATCACCATAACGGTTATCCCCTTAAAAGAACCACCCATATAATAAGTATGTAAGGTGATATAATAGATAATGTCTTTGGTGTAGAATATCAATCAGAAAATAGCTATGCTTCTTGCATCTCATGACACAACAATATTGAAGTACAACTAAAACTGCTTAGGTACATTTGCATATGGATTATTCGTGAGGATGCCTCTAGTAAAATGAAGCGGACCTTGTAGAAGGATAGGAAGCCACCTTACAAGCATCGTATGTCTGTAGATAAAATATACACAAGGTAAACACAACCGGCCCATACCCGAACATGTAGAACTACATGAAACTAATTATCATCAACTACCGACGGCCAATATATGGAAAGTGTCTCTAGATATAGAGTTTATATACCCCATCATGGGTTGGCTAAACTCTAAGCTATGCAGCCTACATTTTCTTTAGCCATTTCCTATGTCATGGTCACATTCAACATCTCTTACACATGCCTTCATCACTCAAATTGATCTCGAATCTCCCTCTAGATACAAGCATCTTGAATAATCCACAAATATCTAAGGGATCCTAACATAAGTCATCCGATGAATGTTAATGTTGACTTTTCCCAATACTTAACCTTAGGATAGACGGTTCAACTCTATAGCAATAGTTTGAAATGTTAATGCTGACATCTCACTTGGACTAAACATTAGGATAGACAATTCAATTCTATAACATTCTGCTTTATAACTGCTTCCATAATATATAACCCATACTTCAATTTTGAAGTAGTATTAGGTAAGTAAAACACTTACCTATCCAAGACTTCAAAACTAAATCGATGAATTTTTGATTAACTTAGTTTGGTTCTTTAAGAAGTAAATGAACAATACAAAGGAGTCCTCCTCGAGGGTTCTCATATATATACACTCTTAAAGTAAGATATGATTCATAGGAATGAGTCCTTTTTGGGGATCTCAAAACGCAACAATACCTGATGCTTACATATACTTTCTTAATTTGGTTAATTTTGATAGTCGACTAATTGACTATCAAGTACAAATGGTTGATCGTATATGGAAACCAAGTGCAACATCCCGTATCTGGAGACCAAAAGCTAAGCGCTACAATGCTGCAACCATCTATAGTATTAACTTTTGGTGATAAAAAACAATAATGATAATGGTACCCTTAATATCAAAAGCACATGAATACGAAAAAAATCACAGATTTCAAAAACAACATTTTACCGATTACATTTCAAAACAATAATTCATATCCATGTTACATAATTCCTTAATGTTTCCCAAGCAATGATTAAGTATATCATTACAAAAGTACGCTAAGAGCGACATATGATGATGCCCCCTTGGTTGATCAAAGCAATATAGTCATACCTGACTAATATACATAGCGGAATCAAAACAAAATGAAATAAAAAAATCCTAATGAGCTATCTGCCAGCCACCTGATTGTCTTCGGATGCTTTATTCGCAAAAAGACTAAACTAAAAACCTCAACCCTCAGCCCACTCAAATCAATTTTGAAGACCCGAGAGATTAAGGGGCAGCAAAAAATTTGAGTTAGTGATGCAGAGCGATCTACGAAAGCAATAAGGTTAAAGAGTTCAAGATCTTTTGGTCATTTGGAGAAGGCCACAATGTTAAGTCGTTCATCTACTTCAAATCGTCTCCGACTTGACGAAGTATGGTCACGACCTAACAGAGAAGTATTGGGTCGTCACCGACCTAACAGAAGTGTATTGGGTCGTTTCCGACTTAAGGAGTTACAGGGAGGAGTGATAACCATAAGTCGCATAGAGAAGGCATCGGATTTGAGTCGGTTGCGAGTCAATAAAGGCTTGAGCCGTTGCCGAGCCAAGGAAGGAGGGCTACGACCTAACTGCAAGGCTATGAGTCGTCCACGACTCATCAGGAAACAAAAAGGAATAACAGTAGTTGGAGGCCATAAGGCGGGGACGGGTTACGACATAGATGAGTCGTCCAGAATTGACCCGCTTGAAGGGTTATGCCGTAGAAGACTTGAAAGCTTGAGTCGTAGGAAGGACGTTGAGTCGCTGAAGCTATGAGTCGTGAGTCGGCATGAAGTTGAGTCGTGAGTCGCAACTTGTTGGTCGTGATGTTGTAATGTGTGTATTTTCCTTGAGTCGTCTGTATTGAGTCGTAAGTCGACTTGTTTGGCACCGTGTGAATGTTGTTAAGTAACGTACGACTTATGATGAGTCGTGAGTCATGTTGTGAAGTAATTGTGTTGATTCGTGGGTATATAAGTCGTTACCGACTCAAATGGGTCGTGTGTTGTAATAAGGAGTCATGTGTCGTGTGTACCTGTTGTGTCGCTGCCGAGTTAAGGAGAGCCGTAAGTCGTATACGACTTAAGGACAGTTTATGAAAACTCTATAAATAGGGGCGTGTGTTGTACATTTGAGGTTGTTGATTTTTTGAATAAAATTCTCTTTTGTTAGCTTTGTGCTTTCATACCAATTGGTAGTTGAGTGTAATCTCCTATCTCCTCTTTCGGTTAATCGAGTGCGCTCGATTCAACGATCGTAGAAGCCGATTCACGGAATCTAGTGCGCTAGATCAACGTGCGAAGAATCGTAGATCTTAGAACACGGTATAGTGCGCTATCAACGTGTTTGAGATAGCTAGAGTTCGGTATCTTTGGATCAACGAACTTGGGCATTTTGGTATCTTCAACTCACCGATTGTTACATTTCACCGATTGAAGTTTGTTTGATTAATCCGCTGCGTCATTAATTGGTATCAGAGCCATACTTAGCCAATCATAGCTATGTTGATTCTTGGAGCCAAGTTTTTGAAGTTTTTGAAGTTTGAAGGAGTTCATTGTGTTCTTGTTGAATTTGTAACAACGTTAGAGTGTTTGATTCATTTCATTTTGGATCGAGGAGTTGGATATTGTTTGGGTTTTGTCTTGGAGTTTGCGCGCCGAGATTTGAAGTGTGGAGCCGTGAATTGTTGAGTCGATCTAAGTGTTGCCGAGTTAAGTTCAAGGCCGAGCCTTGTGAAAGTGTTGTTTGTGAAAGCTTTGGAGTTTTTGTGTTTGAATTGTTGAAGTTTGAGAAGTTTTTCAATTATGCCACCAAGGAGAGCTAATCGTCATCAAAACGTTGAAGCTTTGTATCGTAGAGAAGAAGCCGAGCTTATGGAACAACGTATTAATGAAAAATTTGATGAAGGCATTGGGAAGATGGAGAAATTGATGAATGATTTGAATCAAAGGAGGAGATCACCAAACTCGAACCATGGAGGAAACCGAGTTTCGCCATCGGTTACGGAAGCGAGGAGGGTATCGCCACATTCTTGTAGAGATAGAAGAGAAACGTCAATTTCATCACGAAGAGATCATCATGACTATGCACATGAAGAAAGAAGAAGTCAACGTGAATTTGAACATGAAGCATATAGAGAAGAAGAGAGACATAGTCAAAGAAGCATGCATGAGCGAAGGGATGATAATGGTTGAGATCGATGTAGACGTACTTTTGATTTTGTTGAAGAAGGTGATAGAGCTAGTATTCATTATCGAGATCGAGACCAAGTTCGAAATTCTTATCGGGATGTTGAAGATGATCGTCGATGGGAATCGGGTATGAAGATGGAGATTCCGGAGTTTAAAGGCGGGATGGTTGCTGAAGAGTTCTTAGATTGGTTGTCTAATGTGGAGGAAATCTTTGATTTCAAGGAGGTCCCGGAGAATCGAAGGGTGAAGTTGGTTGCTACTAGGTTGAGGGGGAGAGCTTTGGCGTGGTGGCAGCAAACTAAACTTACAAGGGAGAGAATGGGGAAGTCAAAGATAGAATCGTGGGATAAGATGAAGAAGTTGATGAGATCTACTTTCTTACCTTACAACTACCAATCACTTATGTACCAGAGGTTGCAGAATCTGAGGCAAGGGACAAAGTCTGTTAGTGATTATGCTGATGAATTTTACCAACTCATTGCCAGAAATGATATTATGGAAACAGAGGAACAGCTAACTGCTAGATTCGTTGGGGGATTGAGAATGCAGATCCAGGATATGGTTAATATGTTCGATCCTAGATCCGTTGCAGAAGCACATCAGAAAGCGTTAGCTTGGGAGAAACAAGGAAGACGTGGAGGTGGTGTGTTTACTAATTCCAATAATCAAGCAAGGGGTGTTGGTGGAAGTTCTAATGTTCCTAAACCTGTTTCAAAACCAGTGGTGAAGGAGGCTGAGAAGGCGAAGGTTAGCAGTGGGTTCAAGTGTTATAATTGTCAGGAGTTGGGTCACAAAAGTAATGAATGTCCGAAGCCGAAGAAGAGAACCATGGTTGCAGAAGTTGAGGAGGATAATGGTGAGGAGGCAGAATGTTCAAATACACCTTATGTTGAGGAGGAAGAAGAATTGTTTGGAGATGAAGGTTGTAATCTTATGATGAGGAGGTCATGTCTTACACCAAAGCAAGAGGAGGATTGTAGTTGGTTGAGAAGCAATATTTTTCAGTCGACATGCACTATTCTGGGGAAAGTTTGCAAGTTCGTTATTGATGCGGGAAGTTGTGATAATATTATTTCTACAGAAGCAGTAAGAAAGTTGAACTTGAAGACTGAGAAACATCCTAAACCGTACAAGCTAGCATGGTTAAGGAAGGGTGGTGAAGTGAAGGTGTGTCGAAGGGCTTGTGTTAATTTTTCTATTGGGAAGAAGTATAAAGATGAAATTTGGTGTGATGTTGTAGACATGGACGTGTGTCATCTGTTGTTGGGCAGACCATGGCAGTTTGATAGAGCAGTTCAACATGACGGTCGTGCCAATAGTTACAGTTTCATGTTCGAGGGTACTAAAATCACTTTGGTTCCCAAGAAACAGCAACAGAAGGAGAGCAAGCTAGAGGAGATTGAGGAATTGAAAACTCTGTTGACTTTGAAAGAGTTTGTTAAGGAAGTTGAAGAGGAGCCTGAAGTATTTTTGTTGATTGGGAGAGAGAGTAGTGAAGAAGTTGAAATTCCAGAAGAAGCAAAGCCAATTTTGAAAGAATTTGAAGATGTCTTTCCAGAGGAGTTACCTAAGGAGTTACCACCACTTAGAGACATTCAACATCAGATTGATCTTGTTCCAGGAGCAGTGTTACCACATCGACCACATTACCGAATGAGTCCGAAGGAACATGAGGAGTTACGAAGGCAGGTGGAAGAATTGTTGAAACAGGGACGTGTTCAGGAAAGCTTGAGTCCTTGTGCCGTGCCAGCATTGTTAGTACCAATGAAGGACGGAACATGGAGGATGTGCACAGACAGTAGAGCATTGAATAAGATCACTGTTCGTTATAGATTTCCTATGCCAAGGTTGGATGATTTGCTGGATCAGTTGAGTGGGGCAACTATATTTTCGAAGATTGATTTAAAGAGTGGTTATCATCAAATTCGAATCAGACCTGGAGACGAATGGAAGACAGCTTTCAAGACGAGAGAGGGGTTATACGAATGGTTGGTTATGCCATTTGGTTTGTCAAATGCACCTAGTACATTCATGCGGGTGATGAATCAAATCTTTAGACCATTCATTGGGAAGTTCGTCGTGGTCTATTTTGATGATATTCTGATTTATAGCAGGAGTACACAGGAGCATGTTCAACATTTGAGGGAAGTATTGATTATTCTTCGTGAAGAACAATTTTATGCTGCTACGAAGAAATGTGTGTTTATGACGCATACTGTTTTATTTCTGGGTTATGTCGTTTCAGGAGAAGGTATTCAAATTGACCAGAGTAAAGTTGAAGCAGTCAGGAATTGGCCACAGCCAAAGACAATTACGGAAGTGAGAAGTTTTCACGGGCTAGCGTCATTCTACCGAAGATTCATTCCACACTTCAGTAGCGTGATGGCGCCAGTTACTGATTGCATGAAGGGGAAACAGTTTGTATGGACAAAAGAAGCAGGGGTTGCTTTTGAGAAGATCAAGGAATTGTTGACGTCTGCACCAATTCTTGTTTTACCGAATTTTCAGTTATTGTTTGAATTGCATACTGATGCTTCGAAGGTTGGTATTGGAGGAGTTCTGAGTCAGAATGGGAAGCCAGTTGCTTATTTCAGCGAAAAGTTGTCAGGGGCAAAGATGAGATACAGTACATATGACGTTGAGTTTTATGCTGTTGTGCAAGCTGTCAAGCATTGGAGGCATTATCTGTTTCAGAAGAAATTTGTTCTTTATACAGATCATGAAGCATTGAAACATTTACAGGGGCAGGATAAAATTTCAGCGAGACATGCATCATGGATTGCATACTTACAGCAGTTTACTTTTGTCGTTAAGCACAAATCAGGGGTGACGAATCGAGTAGCTGATGCTTTGAGTAGGAGGAGTCATTTATTAACGACAATGAAAGTTGAAGTGACGGGGTTTGAAATGTTGCCAGAATTGTTTAAAGAAGATCCTTACTTTGTGAAATATGTTGAGAAAGTGAAGGATGGAAGTACCGATGAATTTATGTTGGTTGATGGATTTCTGTTTAAGGGGAATCGTTTATGTATACCAGACTGTAGCTTGAGATTGAAAATTGTCAAGGAGTTACACGAGGAAGGGCATGTGGGCCGTGATCGTACTTTGCAGTTGATTTCACAGTCTTACTTTTGGCCATCGATGAGAAAAGAGGTTGAAAGATTCGTGGAGAGATGCCATATTTGTCAGGTGTCAAAGGGAACAGCAACGAATGCAGGGTTGTATATGCCATTACCAGTACCGTCTAAGCCATGGGTTGATATTAGCATGGATTTCGTTTTGGGTTTTCCTAGAACTCAAAGGGGAAATGATTCGATATTTGTTGTGGTGGACAGATTTTCGAAGATGGCACATTTTGTTGCTTGCAAGAAGACAGCGGATGCAGTTCGTGTTGCTCAGTTATTTTTCAAGGAGATCTATCGACTTCATGGATTGCCAGAGTCTATTGTGTCGGATAGAGATACTCGTTTTCTGAGTCACTTTTGGTTAAGTTTGTGGAAGATGGTGGGAACGAAGTTGAATTTTAGCAGTGCTTATCATCCACAAACTGATGGGCAGACAGAAGTTGTTAACAGGTCATTGGGAAATTTGTTGCGTTGCCTTGTACAGGATAATTTGAGAAGTTGGGACATGAAATTATGCCAAGCTGAATTCGCACACAATCATGCAGTGAATCGTAGCACGGGATTCAGTCCGTTTCAGATTGTTTATTCAAATTTACCCAGGGGACCGCTAGATTTGGCAGTAGTACCACAGTCGAAGGGAACAGTTAAACGGGCTGTTGATTTTGTTGATGAACTGACCAAATGTCATAAAATCGTTCAGGAACGATTGGAAAAGTCGAATGAGAAGTATAAGAAGTCTGCAGATTTGAAGCGACGAAATGTTGAATTTAACGAAGGCGATTTGGTTTATGCAGTGTTAACAAAAGACCGTTTTCCAGTGGGAACATATAATAAATTGAAAGCACGGAAAATTGGTCCAGTTGAAGTTTTGAAGAAAGTCAATGAGAATGCTTATCGATTAAAGCTACCAGATGATGTTTATACGTCTGATGTTTTTAACGTCAAACATTTAATTCCATATCATAGAGGAGAGATTGTTGTGAAACGAGATGGTGAAAATTCGAGGTCGAATTTCTGTCGACCCGGAGAGGATGATGCAGAGCGATCTACGAAAGCAATAAGGTTAAAGAGTTCAAGATCTTTTGGTCATTTGGAGAAGGCCACAATGTTAAGTCGTTCATCTACTTCAAATCGTCTCCGACTTGACGAAGTATGGTCACGACCTAACAGAGAAGTATTGGGTCGTCACCGACCTAACAGAAGTGTATTGGGTCGTTTCCGACTTAAGGAGTTACAGGGAGGAGTGATAACCATAAGTCGCATAGAGAAGGCATCGGATTTGAGTCGGTTGCGAGTCAATAAAGGCTTGAGCCGTTGCCGAGCCAAGGAAGGAGGGCTACGACCTAACTGCAAGGCTATGAGTCGTCCACGACTCATCAGGAAACAAAAAGGAATAACAGTAGTTGGAGGCCATAAGGCGGGGACGGGTTACGACATAGATGAGTCGTCCAGAATTGACCCGCTTGAAGGGTTATGCCGTAGAAGACTTGAAAGCTTGAGTCGTAGGAAGGACGTTGAGTCGCTGAAGCTATGAGTCGTGAGTCGGCATGAAGTTGAGTCGTGAGTCGCAACTTGTTGGTCGTGATGTTGTAATGTGTGTATTTTCCTTGAGTCGTCTGTATTGAGTCGTAAGTCGACTTGTTTGGCACCGTGTGAATGTTGTTAAGTAACGTACGACTTATGATGAGTCGTGAGTCATGTTGTGAAGTAATTGTGTTGAGTCGTGGGTATATAAGTCGTTACCGACTCAAATGGGTCGTGTGTTGTAATAAGGAGTCATGTGTCGTGTGTACCTGTTGTGTTGCTGCCGAGTTAAGGAGAGCCGTAAGTCGTATACGACTTTAGGACAGTTTATGAAAACTCTATAAATAGGGGCGTGTGTTGTACATTTGAGGTTGTTGATTTTTTGAATAAAATTCTCTTTTGTTAGCTTTGTGCTTTCATACCAATTGGTAGTTGAGTGTAATCTCCTATCTCCTCTTTCGGTTAATCGAGTGCGCTCGATTCAACGATCGTAGAAGCCGATTCACGGAATCTAGTGCGCTAGATCAACGTGCGAAGAATCGTAGATCTTAGAACACGGTATAGTGCGCTATCAACGTGTTTGAGATAGCTAGAGTTCGGTATCTTTGGATCAACGAACTTGGGCATTTTGGTATCTTCAACTCACCGATTGTTACATTTCACCGATTGAAGTTTGTTTGATTAATCCGCTGCGTCAGTTAGACATAAAGTCCGTTGTGAATAATTCTGTTACATCCCGGTTTACTGATATTAAGTGAGACCACACCGCTTAGCAGAACTGGTTTTCCCTCACTAATATCTTTTGTAAAACATATATTTTGCAATTCCTTTCCTACAACCAAACTTGTTAATCAAACTGATTTTATCAAAATAGCAATATCATTTATGCTAATAAATGGACTATCCGTCTATAAAACAAGTAATATGTGAACTATCTACCCACACATAATAACAAAGTCCGTTATGCTACAAATGGACTATCTGTTTATACAATCTGGGCTGATAGCCTGCAAACTAGACTACTATCTGAAATCTAAGCTGGCTATCTACAAAATGGATTAACTGCCCCAATTATATTCTTAGGGTTGACTATCTTTTAAATTTACCATGAAAACCTTTTCAAAATGATTTAGTCCTTCAAATCATATATATGTACAAGGAAAATATATATTTAGCTTTAATCTAAGCATTTGGCCATGTTATATATACTTTACTCAAAACAATTTTGATGGGATTTAATAAAAATTAACCATCCTTCCAAACAAGTCAAAGCCCTTTTTAACTTGAAAATATTTAGGCTACAATGCCTATTTATTACCTTCGAAACCTTTGTTTAAACCGTTAAACAACCCTTTCAAAACCATTGAAGGTAACCCCTTCGAAGCTATTGGAAAACCCTTTTTGAACCATTAAATATTATCTTTCGAAAACATTGGAAAAACATTTCCTTTATTTTCTTCGATAGCTTCAAAATATCAAACATCCTCCTTTAAAGCCTTTTAAATATTACCTTTCGAAAACTTTGGAAAAACCTTCCTTTTAATCCTTTCGAAACCCTAGGAAACCACCCGTTTCGAAACCATTCACTAAAACCTTCCAAAAACATTCAAAACTCAATCCTTTCGAAAGCACCTTGGGTTCAATTTAAAACATGTGGAAACCTTTTGAAACCATTCAAAACTTCTCGGTCGAAACCATTTGGATTCTGCCTTCAAGTAGAGCAAAAGGATCAAATGCCCATTAAAGTCAAAAGCATTTGTTTCGAAACCATTTAAAACCATCTCTTTCGAAGCCAATTTGGGTGTTATTTTACTAATAGAAAAAAGGGTTCTAAAAACACTTTTTGTCAGAAGATGCTACTTTAAAATCATTTCCTAAGTAATGAAGTGAGGGTGTCAAAACCATCCCTTCTAAAGCATTGGAGAGGTGGCCAGGTTTTAGAAAACAAAACAACCTCTTCGAAACCATCTGGGTCGAAAGATAAAAAGTCGGCAACAAGAAGGTTTCGACTTAGTCGAAATCAATTATTTAAAAACAGAGCATAACCCAATTGAAAACCATTTCCTTTAAATCATCGACTTAATCGAAATCTATGTGGTCGAAAGCCATTTAGTCGAAAGCACACAGGCATATGTCTTTAATTTAAAACAAAGGAATGCCTCAACCCCTTCGAAACCCCTGGTTTTGACTCCCTACCTTCCGCCATCATTAAATTCACTATGTACCAGTAAACTAATATGATGTGTGTTGGTTTCGACGATATCAGAAGCAAAGATGAGGAGGTGAGACCTGGTGCCAACGGTGTCGAAACAGTGAAAAACATGTAGCAAATAGTTCTTTTCACCTAATCTGCCTTACATGTTTAATTGGGATTGGTAGCCTCTTTCTTTACCAGTAAAAAGTTCTACACTTTTTCAAAAGTGCCGCCGACTCTCTAGATTAATAATTTAAAATATTTTACAGAAAACCCCTTCTCCTCTTTTAATTATATAAAATGTTTAAGTCCCATACCTTAGATAATTTATATTACCATTAAAACACTTAGGAAAAATCTAAAACAATTCCAGAAAATCACTTTATATATGTTTTCTAACATATAAAAATTTCAGACCCAAATAATTAATTATTTACCCTAATTAATTTATAACCCCAAATACCATTTTCTTTACTAAAAAATTCATATTGATTCCATGAAAATTTAGAAAAATCTGAAAATTTAAATCTATCTCCAAAATAATGTTTATGATCTTTATAAAAATTCGCAATGCAATTGGATGTCATTTTATAGGGTTTTCATCTTAAAACATATCATAAATTCAATATGAATAACCATAATCCATTGACAAGTATATATAATTATTCCATCATTCAAAAAACATGGCAAATCAATGCAAAATATTCGGAATTCATATTAAAACCGAAAAAAAATCAAAATTGAGATGTGAACATTATTCTCCTTAGCTTTAGAGATCTTAGAGATTGGGATGTGAATAGATTTGATTTGAATTAGCTTCTTTCCAGTTTTTCTTCTTCTCTTCCTTGTTAATGGTGGCCGGCTTCTTTTCAAATTTTGAAAATGAATATGTATAAGTTTACACGGCCATGGCTTGGAGTGTATAGGAATGGCCTCATTTCTATTTTACCCCTCCTCTATTTCGTGTTAACTCTTATTTTATTTCATAGTTAAATGGCATGGCTACACCTTAATTAAAATCAGATCTCTATCCCCTAATCAACATATTATTTTATCTAAATAAATTAATTGAATATCTTAAATAATGTTACCAAAAATATAAGGTGTTACAGACTAGCCTCCTTAAAGAATTTCGTCCTCGAAATTATGATAAGGTACACAAAAAATGAATCAAGAAGGTAAAACATACCGTCAAACAAGCTAGGACAAGTATCTCTATTCATGCTCTCAATCTTCCAAGTATAGTCCCTGTCATCGTCACTATACTGGACTATGACTAATCTGACTATCTTGGTTCTAAGCATTTTCTCATCCCTCACAACTATGTGAACTAGATTCCTTACTATGGTCAATTCCGACTCTACCCTAAATCATCTAGCACAGCCAGTGCAATAGCAGTCTTTGGGTCTTTAACACACTTTCTGAAATGAGAAATATGAAAAACATCATGGACTCCTGCCAAACTACACAGTAATCAACTCTATATGCGAGTTTCCCGATCCTCTTAGTAATAGGAAAAGGTCCAATGAATCTCGGTGCTAACTTCCCCGATTTTTCAAACCTAATCACACCCTTCATTGGTGACACTTTGACGAAAACCTGGTCTCCAATTGAGAATGCTAGATCTATCCATCTCTTATCTGCATAACTTTTCTGTCTAGACCTTAATCTTCTCTGCAGCTTCTCTGACTAAACCTAGACCAAGAACCAGCCTATCCCCAGTCTCTAGCCAACAAATGGGAGATTTGTACAGCCTTCCGCACAAAGCATTAAACGGTGCCATCCCAATACTAGTCTGATAACTCTTGTTATACGCAAACTCGACTAAATGCAGATGGTCTTCGCATGATCCTCGAAAACAAGAACACAAGACCTTAACAAGTTTTTTAAGATCTTGTTAACCCTTTCCGTTTGTCCATCTATCTACGGATGGTAAGTGGTACTCATCTTGTGCTTGGTTCTCAAAAGTTCCTGCAGACTCTTCCAGAACTCACTAGTGAACAAAGGATCTCTATCACTAACTATGCCACAAGGAATTCCATGCAATCTAACCATGTTCTTCAGGAATAACCTTGCCAAAACGGGTGCCGTTCTGGTTAACCTAACTGGAATAAAATGAGCGCACTTAGTCAATCTGTCCACTATGACCCATATGCTATCATTTCCTCTATTCGACCTTGGCAACCCGTTAATAAAATCCATGGAGATAGAATCCCACTTCCATACTGGAATATTGAATGGCTGAAGCAACCCACTTGGTTTCTGGTGTTCGTCCTTTGCCTACCGGTAAATCATGCACTGCTTCACACACAACCCAATATCCCACTTCATACCTTCCCATAAGAAACTCATCTTCATATCCTGATACATCTTAGTACCTCCTGGGTTAATAAAGAACTTCGAACGATGGCATTCCTTTAAGTCTTCTTTCCTTATGTTTCCTACACTCGGAACACATAATCTACATATCTTCCTTAACCTCCCATTTTGGCCAAGACTGAAATCTTTCAAGTCATCGCTCTCAGTTCCTTCTCTTAGCTTCCTGGTACGCTCGGTTAACATCGAATCCTTCATCTGTTTAGAAGTAATCTTTTCAATCAACACTGGTTGAACTTCTGAACAAGATAATAAAACTGTATCTCCACTACATCCAGTCTCGGATCTCCACTGCACTCTGCAATCTGCTAATGCTTCCAAGTCCTTCCACTCAGCAATCATCGCTAAAACTACATTCTAGTGTGTACTCAATCCCAAAATCATAAGCAGCGATAAACTCTAACCACCTCCGTTGTCTCATCTTCAACGCATTCTGAGAGAACAAATACTTTAGTGACTTTAATCTATATATAGCTTAAACCTTTCTCCCAAAAGGTAATGTCTCCACATATTCAACGCAAAAATAATTATAGCCAACAATAAATCATGCATTGGATATCTGACCTCATGTGGTCTAAGCTGTCTATAAGTGTAGGCAATCACTTTACCCCTCTGCATTAGCACAGCTCCTAATCCGGATCCACATGCATTAGTGTAGACCACCAAATCTTGATTCCCTTCTGGAACAACTAACACTGCTGCATGGGTCAATAAGTGTTTCAAACTCCGGAATGCTTCCTCACACTATCAGTCCATACAAACTTTACATCCTTTCTTGTCAGCTTGGTCATCGGGGCTGCTATCCACGAAAAATCCTTAATGAACCTTTAATAATAACCAGCCAACCCAAGGAAACGCTTTATCTATATCACTGCCTTGGGTCTCTTCCAACTATTCACTGCTTCAATCTTAGTCGGATCCATTGATAACCCTTCCTCTGAGACTACGGGACCAAGAAACTTCACTTCTTTCTTCCAAAAATGACACTTCGAAAACATCGGCTTCAACTGATGATGCCTTAACGTCTCACGCACCACTCTAAGATGAACCTCATGCTCTCTTTCATCCTTAGAGTAAATCAAGTTATCATCTATGAAAACCAATACGAACCTATCCTAGTGCTCTCGGAAAACCAGGTTCATCAAATCCATAAAAAAAAGCTCATCAATCATTCTGAATGGCATGACTAACCATTTGTATGACCCATACCTGGTCCCAAAACGTCATCAAAGGTATACTGTCCTTTACTACCCTAAGCTGATGGAAACCGGTCGCTAAATCCAACTGCAAGAAAACCCTAGCTCCACTCAACTGGTTGAATAAATCATCAATCCTCGACAATGGATATCGATTCTTGATCGTTCTCTCATTCAACTTACAATAATCGAAACAAAGCATTAATGATCCATCCAGCTTCTTAACAAACACTGCAGGTGCTCCCCATGGCGAACTACTTGGCCTAATAAAATTCTTGCCTTCCAAATCCACTAACTACACCTACAATTCCCTCATCTCGGAAGGGGTCATCCTGCTTGGCGGTCTACTTACTGATTCTACTCCCAGAACCAAATCTATTCGAAACTCAATGGCTCATTTCGATGACAATCCAACTATAGGCTCAAAAACATCTGTGAATTCTCTAACCACAAAAACTCGGATCGAATCATCATCCAATTCCATAGCACCCAACAAGTCATATATCTCATCGCAAGAACCTTCTATAGCATAAACTATTCGATCACAACAATCTAGGTGTCTAAATGATATTTTCCTATTCTGGCAAAATATCCTGGCATCGTACTCACTTAAACAACCCATCCCAAGAATAATCCCAAACCCTACAAAATCAAACACATGTAAATTGAAAACAAAAGTATAAACTAGCGGGTGAAACGTTAAGCGATCACATCTCATATTAGAGTTGCATACCTTCCTATTAGATTCACAACCCGTAAGGAAGTTACTAAAAAGTGGGTTCTATGTTAAGCTTATCTATCAAACATCTACATATAAAAAAAGGCGATGCACCAGTATCAAATAGAATGCTAACCGTCATACAATGAATCTGAAGCGTACCTCACAAGACTGCCATTCCTTTTTCCTGAGCTGTTGGCTAAGAAGCAGCAGACTCTAATGCTTACACCTTGCCCTTTTCATCCTATGTGGGCTCCTTGCACTAGATCTTATAATGGCCAATCTGGTCACATGACATTCTTCCTCCCTGCCACTTCTTTAGCCTTCTCGGCACGATGCTCATTAGCATAGTACCCCTTCTCATCACACTTGAAATAGACTATCTCATACTTCCCCTTCTTAGCTCCTCCACCCTTCTAAGCGCCTTTCTTAGGAAAGAACTTCCACTTCTGATTGTGCCCAACCTGGACTTATTTTTCTTTACTCTTCTCTACAGAATCAAGCAACTCCTCATACCTCAAACCCATCTCCACAACAAACTCAGAAGGATATATAATATGGGGAATGTAGCCCTGGCCAACTCAGGCTTCAACCTCCTAATAAACTTCTCGTTTCTCTTCATGACTGTTTCTACCGAGGCATACCCATAACGAGCAACTCCTCGAACTTCCTTGCATACTCCAGAACTGACATCGCCCCATGCTCTAATTCAGCAAACTTCCTGACCAGAGTTGTCTGTGTCATTGCAGACATAAACCTCTCCTAAAACATTCCCTTTAAATCTTCCCAGATCATAGTTCCTCATCCACCGCCGCAGTCACACTATTCCACCACAACCGAGCTGCTCCGTGAAGTTGTCTACATGCCAACCTCCTCCTCTACTCATCAGTGAGCTCTAAATCTGAAAAAATCCTATCACGGTGCAACAGCCAATTCTCTACCTCAATGACATCCTCCGTTCCAACAAACGGCTTCTCTCCAAGCTTGGTGTAATCTTCACTCATCTTAGCATGATGACTAACCACAAAAGATTTTGGAGCTCTTTCCCTAGCAGCATTTCCTCATACTATTCCAGCCGCAACTCCAACATGCATCATATTTACATAAAACAGATACATATCCCCATGTCCACTTGCAGGACTCTAGCACATGTATTCTCTGCTTGTGCCTGACCTTGATCTCTTCTCATATTAGGCCTGGCATTTCCTTTGGTGCCCTTCCCTCCTTTGTTAACTCTTCCTCTTTTTCCTTCCATATACGAATTCAAACCTTACAAGACATAGAAAAATAACCTATAAAGGATAGGAGACTAGAGATAAAGCATATACTTATATATAATCAATACAAGTACATTATTATAGCGTTATCTCATATCCTAATCTTACTCTAATTCCTTAGGATTATGTTTTAAAAACCAATTTTTTTAAGTTTTTCATAGATCATGCTCTGATACCAAGTTGTAACATCCCGTATTTGGAGATCAAAAGCTGAGCGCTACAGATGCTGCATTCATCTATAATATTAACTTGTGGTGACAAAATATAGTAGTGATAATGGTATCCATAATATCAGAAGCATATGAATATGAACAAAATCACAGATTTCAAAATCAACATCTTGCTGATTACATTTCAAAACAGTAGTTCATATCCATGTTACATTTTCCCTTAACATTTCCCAGGCAATGATTAAGTATATCGTTACAAAAATACGACAAGAGCGACATATGACGATGCCTCCTTGGTTGATCAAAGCAATATAGTCATATCTGACTTATACACATAGTGGAATCATAACAAAATGAAACAACAAATCCTAATTAGCTATCCTCCAGCCACCAGCTCGTCTTTGGATGCTTTATCCGCAAAAAGACTAAAACCAGAAAACCTTAACCCTCAGCCTACTTAAATCAATTTTGAGTACCCTAAGAGTTTAAGGAGAAACAAAATCTTCAAGTCAGACATAAAGCCCGGTGTGAATAACTATATTACATCTCGGTTTACTAATATTAAGTGAGACAATGGTGCTTAGTGGAACGAGTTTCCCCTTACTAATATCTTCTTAAAAACATATATTTTTAAATTCCTTTCCTGCAACCAAACTGGTTAATCAAACTAATTTTATCAAAATAGCAATATCCTTTATGCTAATAAATGGACTATCTGTACTTAAAATAAGTAATATGTGAACTATCTGCCTGCACATAATAGCAAGGTCCATTATGTTACAAATGGACTATCCGTCCGTACAATCTGGGCTGACTGCCCACAAACTGGACTACTATCCGAAATCTAGGCTGACTGCAAGCAAAATGGACAAACTGTCCGAATTAAATTCTTAGGGTTAATTACCCTTTAAATTTTCCTTGAAAACCTTTTCAAAATGATTTAGTCGTTCAAATCATATACATGTACAAGGAAGATATATCTTTAGCTTTACTTTAAGCCAGTTTGCCATCTTATATACACTTTACTCAAAATAATATTGACGGGATTTAATAAAGATTAACAGTCAAAACCATTCTTAAATTGAAAATACTCAGGCTACGATGCCTATTTATTAGCTTCAAAACCTTTATTTAAAATGGTTAAACAACCGTTTTGAAACTATTGAAGGTAACCCCTTCAAAACCATTGGAAAACCCTTTTGAAACCATTAGATGTTGCCATTTGAAAACATTGGAAAAACCTTTCCTTTCTTTTCTCCAAAAGCTTCAAAATATTAGACATCCTCCGTTAAAACCTTTTAAATATTGCCTTTCAAAACATTGGAAAAACCTTTCGAAACCATACATTAAAACGATTCGAAAACATTCAAACCTCAATCCTTTCGAAAGCACTTTGAGTTCAATTTAAAACATGTGGAAACCATTCGAAACCATATAAAACGTCTCGGTCGAAACCATTTGGATTCTGCCTTCAAGTAGAGCAAAAGGATCAGAAGCCCATTAAAGTCGAAAGCATCTATTTCTAAACCATTTAAAACTATCTCTTTCGAAACCAATTTGGTTTTTACTTTACTAGTAGAAAAAGGTGTAACGACCAGGTATATTCAACCCGGTATATTCAACCATTCGCATCCGCACATGTCGGACTTGAATTGTTCAAAATGCCGCGTTGTAAATAAAATTTGGCAAATCTAAGAATATACAGTAAATAAATAATCACAGAATCACAAACACAGAAATCAGAATACTCGCAGCGGAATTAAAATATAACTTAGTGGTTCATGTAGCCACTATTAAAAGTCTCAAAACAAATAAATTTTTACAGGTCTTTAAACCCAAATATAGTTTGAATCAACAATAGAAAATCTCGATATCCAATAGTCTTGAAAATTAAGATAAGGAACTGAAAGGAAAGTTTGCCAGCAGCTTGAAAAGTGATCTACAGAAGTCCTAGCTCCGGAATGAAGACTGAACTGCAACTCAGGCTGACCCGAGCATAAAATAAAACATAAACACTCGAGTCAGGACATACATACTCATACAGTGTAAACAAATTCAAGTGTACTATAATATCGAACAAGTAACTTAAAGGATGCTTGGGACCGCCCATCCTCTAAGGATCCGTTACACTATTTACTATGTAGTAATACTTCGCTATTATACTAGTGTCTATATTAAAACAAACTTACTTTTAAATAGCGTTAAGGCTTTATATTTTCCACCTTAACACGTAATAGTCCCAGTAGTCCATCCAATATCATAGTCCCTCCTGATCGGGAAGCCACCAGAGGATACCACATGGGCTACGGGAGAAAACCAAACTCGTACAAGGCTTGCTATGGTAGGTGACACGGCACAACTAGGCAATTCTAGAGTAGATATAACAATTACGCATCCGGACCGGTGGTAATGCATAGCTGCTACTATCGCCCACCTCGAACAACACTCCCAAATCAAAGGTGCGCACCAAAATAATCACAAAAGTAATAGAATGGCATACGAAGAAGTGCGTCCGATCAGAGGTGCTACCTCATTAATCTGAGAATCGCTCCTGTTTTAGCCACCTTATGCCAACTCACAGGAGTCGGGTCCACGTATTTACCTCAAAGGAAACGTCACCCCCATCCTACTTCATTCTGGAATCTCCACCGCGTACACGGTTGTCAAAGTGGTTTTCGGTATCGACAGAGAGTATGCCCATATCCGATCCCGGTCTCCTTAACAACCCACATTATTGTTACCCGTGGTTATAAATTCCAAAATATATTATTTTTAAATCAAATACTTCATTTTAAACTGTTTAAAAGTGAAGTTATAATTCTTATAAAAATCCAATATACATCCCACAGGTTATGTCTTAGTTCATTTATATTTACTCCAGCACTTGCGCAGTGCGGTAATATCTTTTACACAGATTTGAGTAAATTAAATTTTAAACTTCACTATAGTTTCTCCAATAATTAAACCAATGAATCATATTCCGCCTTTAAATAGTCATTTAAATTTACTCAATAAATTATGATTTTTATAAAGTACATTTTACTAATATATATCTAACCTCTCTATGCTCTACTTATAAAAAATCAAGTGCAAATTCCCCATAATATTTTACTTAATAATTAAGTTCAATTTTACCACTTCAAAGTAAACTAAACTTCTAGTCAATTTCTTAACTTACCACTTTATATTCAAAATTTAGCTATATTTCAAATTCCATTTTTAGTATTCACCTTATTTAGCCATTTAATACATAGTCAACTTAACCCTTATATTTATTTACTTATATTTAAAATTTTACCAAAACATCCTATTTTATTTCTTAACTAGAATTCCATTTTTATTTTTCAAATCAAAATTATTTTCAAACTAAATTTATACTTTAAAATTCTTAACATTTAATTACTAACATCTTAACTTGTATAATATCACTATACTATAAGGAACATTTTTATTCCAATTTTAAACAAAAGGTCGTAGCTTCCTATTTTAACATAGTCAATATTTCCAGAAATTTTTTTATATATATAACCACGGGTCTGTATACTATTTTCTAACCTAGGTCAAATGATACGGATAATATATCATTTCAATCCATAATTTCTAAAGAAAAACCGGGTTCTATCATTTCAAACCCGCAATCCCAAGTTAAATAATAAATAAAAATAAATAAATATTATCCAGGCCTATCATTTCAGCCCGTAACTATTTCTATTCTATAGGGAACTTGCACTGTGGTAAAAGGTAAATAATTAAATAAACAAATAACAGTATGCATTTAACAGTAGATAATATAACTGATGATGTGTCAATTTAATAATGGGGTTTTAACATCATAAGTTTATATCACAGACAAATAAAATTAAATATAATTATTTTACAATTAGCCTTATTATTAAATTTACAGATATATAAGTACGTTTGTCAAGTGAGAATACTCACCTTCTCGAAGCTGCAGAATTTATTCAAACAACGATATCTGCCTCGAAATACAGAAGGCACGATCAATTATTGAAAGATGAGACAAACTGATTTGGATCTTGAAACAAGATAAATAAATAAAACTGAGTACGCGAATTCCAATTACAGACAAAGCAAATTTTTAAATAAAACAAAATTGGAACGAGCTAAAAAAATGAAAATTGACTTAAATTGCTCGACCACTCCACCGCACGACTTGACTCATTAAAACAAAAGCTCAGCCTGCACATTTATTTTTTTTCCAAAACAAAATTTACAAAATAAATTTATACTTTATTTTTTTTACCCTTTTTTACAAAATATTGTGACATGTTAACAAAAAGGTGGCAAATCTTATGTGGGCAACATGCAATTCACGGCAGTGATACATAAAGGTGGCACATGCAATATTTATTATTATTATTATTATTATTTTTCTCTGTTAGGAAACAAGTAAAATATCAAAATTTTCAAATCAAAACAACTTTATACTGTTCTTACATATATCATATACCCTCATACGTAATGTTTCTAAATTTTAAAACAATGTGACCAACAAACAAAAAAAAACACGTACGGTCTGGAAATACTTCTTCCCTGAACACTCGCATAAACAAAGGAGTGGAATTATCTTAAAAATTTTAGGCTGGGCTAACCTTAGGTGGCGTATGCCTTTTATAATAATTTTTTTTCTTCAAACTAAAGTGCGCTATACTCAAACAAATATGCAGTTAATCCTTAATTATATGATTAATTAACCTTGGCTATAACTTATTGCTAAATTAATAAATCTTTAATTATTAATTAATAATCTTTAATTATCTAATTAATGATCTTTAATTTCAAATGGATTAACCCTTAATCAAATTATTTATTAATCCCTAATCATTAATTAATTAAATTAACTAATTATTCCTTAATTACCTCATTAATTTAATTAATTTCAAATCATTAAATCTTAATTTAACTTTAAGATAAAAAAAATTCTTAATTATGACTAAATTGTTATTAACAAAAACATTTGAAAACAATTTACATTTGAATTTACTTTAAAATTTCATTTCAAAAATGAGATGTAAAAATGAATACAATTTAACTTAACAATGTTTAAACAATTTAAAAACCCAACTTAAATTACATGGTAAAGAAACATTTGTCTTATAGAAGGATAAAAATATACAGGTGGCGATAAAATAAATATTTAAGTGCTAGGCTAAAACTGCATCAGAGATGCTCGGCAATGCACGACCAGATCGAAGAGGAGGGGAAGGAAGTTAGGCGTTTGTCATGCGGTGGAGCAGTTTGAACAGAACAATGAAAAAAAATCAAAAGAAGGAAATAAAATTGTAGCCATTACCTGATGCTACTCAAAACTCACGCACGCAAGGAAGAAGATAAGGCCAACAATGGGATGAAAATAAATTGCGTACGAGTCTTATATATGCCAAAGAGAGTGTGTGGGTTCGAATTTTATATAGCAGTGATTGCACGAGTTTTGAATGTTTTAGTATAAAAGAGGATATCATGCGTTGATAGAGGTGAAGGAAATTGATATGAGATAAATTATATATTTTGAAACGTCCATGTAGTAATAATTGTCAATTATACCGCAAGGGAAAGTAGAAAGTTATTCGCGAATGGAAAAATTTTATACGTGAATTTGAATTTTTAAAGGAAAAGAATGATTTCATTGCATTATTAAGGTTGCGTGTTTTATAATTAAATAGGTTGAGTGATTTTTGCAAAGTAACGGCAAGAATTAAATTTGCAAAGATTTTGGAACGATTCTGAAATAAAGATTTTATACCAAACTTTTAAAACAAATGAAGGTTATGGAAAGTGTAACGTTTATACGTGGAATTCAGGGTACTAAAATTGAACGGCTATAATTAATTTATTTATTAATTAAGAATGCGCACTCTATACGTAAAAATTTAAGCAAACGTACTCCCGCATTTTATATTTGCACGTTTATATTCAATTGTTACTTGTATGCTTAAAGAGTATTTTATTACATACGTACTATTTACACTCCCAATGAAACAAAATATGTATAAACGTAAATTTAAAACGTGCCTTTTATAAAGCTTATTTATCCAATATCTACTATCCAATCTAACATTTTATTTATTTCTTACTAACTAAGAAACAAAATGGTAAACGGATAAGGTTAAATTCTTTTACAAAATATAAATATATTTATTAATTTGAAACGTCTATGAATTAATAATAGTTAATTATTCACGCAAAGGAAAGTAGAAACCCCCGGTGATTTCAATCCAGTTTTAAAAGAAATTAACAGCTCTTTGGAAGAGTCAAAAAAATATATATACATTTTTAAATAAATGGAAGTAATGGCAAGGCACAGTGAATTTCCTCCTTTAAACGTGCACGACAATTGATTTAGGAACAAACACTAAAATAAGAATGTGAACGGTTATAAATTTGTAGGTAACGCTTCTATTAAATCAGAAGGAAAGTAAATGTACTTAAAATGCGTACAATAGACGCAATACTTTATGCCCAAATATAAGGAAAATGACGGATTTAAATTTCATACGTTTTCTTATGCGTTATTTATCCCGTCAATTAACGCGCTCTTTAAATGCGTAATTCAACAATTTATTAATACACTGTAATTTGTGAAAGTTATTACTTAACTAAAAATAGAATTTGTTTACATTGGGGTTTTTTTTCGGTCATTTACCATTTACGAAGAAATCTATTACTAAAATGTATATAAGTAACAGTATAAATTATTAAATTGTTTTTTTTAAAAGTATATAATCCATTTATGGATAAGGTAAAAATTATTGTGTTGTTTTAACGGTACAGAAAAATGGAAAAATTGGCGAACATTTTATAAAATTGAACAAAGAAAGTGTTGATTCTTAGAGTAAAGAAACGGAAAAGAATATTTGATTTAAACGTTATTGAAAAATCAATGGGTTTTATTTATTAAATATGTGGAGTCAACGGAAAGAAAATTTATTCCTTTCCCACTTATGCATGTCTACTGATTTATCTTATTTGATTATTTATAACCAAGGTAAGAAATTTAGACGCATGAAAAACCGACGTAATAATTAAATCAAACACACGCCCAGTTTCATAATAAAAGTAACGCTTTTAAATTTACGCGTTCTCTTACGTAGTAAATATACGTTAAAAAATGTTCCATCAATAACGTGCATTTTAAACGCGTAATTAAATAGTTTATTTATACACTAGTTTTTTTTTCAAATCTTATTTCTTAATTAAAACATGATTTTGCTAGAAATTAAGTTGTTTACCATCTTCAACAAAAAACCCAAATTCCAATTAAAGTTAATTCTTAACCACGTCAAAATTTTAGAGATCTCATTATTTATTTAAAAATTTAGGCAATTCTTTTAATCAATTCAAAATTTAGATTTTTATATAATAAACCCCAAAAATTTTATAATTAAAAGTGAAAAATACTTGTTAAAACTTCGGGCTGTTACACTCTCCCCCACTCAGAACTTTTCGTCCTCGAAAAGGAAGAGGTAGGGGAGTAGAAACAACCTGAAAGAAAACTAAATTGAAACTTAAATTAGAATCATTAATCTAAACCATACAAGTTCAATTTTAAATTAATAATTGATTTCATCTATTTAATTTCACTCAAGTTAAATTTTACTATTTCAAATTTCATTACTTCATCTTCTAATTATCTTAAAATAAAAATTTCTAAAATCGTAAGTTTGAAAATCGTTTGTTATACTCAAAATGTGTTCAATAAATTAATATCTTTTTTTTATATAACTAAATTTATTTCTCTCAATATATTTTTCTCGTCTATGTTAAATATGTTTACACTTATTACAACTGTTTAAATTTATTCTTAGCTCCTTTAACATCATTTTATATTGTAAATTATTCCATTACCCTTTGTTAATCTTTTTTTTATAACTAGAATTTAAGTGTATAACATTTATTATAACCACTCAATTTTTTTTAATAAAATCTTTTTATATTGTATATTATCCAGTTACATTGTTAACTTCTGAAAATCAAGGTAAGTTATATTGAAATGCAATTGAGTATTATACAAATAAAGCTTTCAAAGTCAATTAACTCAAGTTGGAATCATTTATTCAAAATTTTGATTTTCTTTTTATAAGATAAAATTTAAGAATTAAATTTCTGATTCCCTTCAAACCATTTTGAGATAAATAAATATATGTACATAATATGTCAAATCAAATTTAAATCATATATCTATATATTATAAATCAAGTCATATTTTAGAGATTCAAATCAATTAAATTCTCAAGGTAACACTGTAGCCAGACTACAGAATGGTCTCTTCACTTCGAAACTCGAAAATGAATGTCGATGATGGTGCAGTCATCACCGAAATTATTTCCCAGTGACAAAGAGAAGAGCACTGATTTTTTTTAAAACCTTTAAAATTATTTGGAAACAAATTTCTATTCGAAAATGTAACATCCCGTATTTTTTAGCCATTGAATTTGAACATTTAATTCGTTTTAACTGTTTAACGTGGATTCTTATTTGATTTTGAGATGAATGGATTCAGGTTCAATTAATGAAATAAGCTATAATTTTTAATTATAGCAACTCCAGTTGAGTTTGAATAATAGGAAATTAATAATTTCAATATTCGAAATTGAGATAAAAAGATAAATCCGGATGTAAATAGTGATAAAAATGGGTTTAAAAATTTATTTTGAGTTAGTTGAATGTAAATAACGTGGTGAGGATTTTAGAAGAATTTTAAAGTTGATAAATTAATATTTGGGATTTTATATTAGCTTAAAAATGAATTTAATATTGTTAAAATGCAATTTAATCAGATTTTAGTCCGGAATGAGCCAGAATGATTTTTAATGTGATTATAAATTTTCTATGATTTAATGTTAAGAGAATAAAATTTTAAAAGTGAAATTTTAAGCGTTTTCGACAATTTGGATAATCACTCGATTTAATAGACGAGTTAAAATAGCCTTCCGGGGGACAGTCTCGGAATTCGACGAAACCAGTTCCATTGGATCCGTAATAGATAGTTATTATCGGATTTCAATTTTCGTAGCAATCGGAGTTGTCATTTGACTCCGGCAGCTTAAAACACATCGAAATCATTTTAACCGGTTTAAATTAGAATTGATCGTTTAATTCCGTAACTCGCGCATACGATCAAATTAGCTTCCGAAACCTGTTCCATTGTGTCTGGAACGCGGAAAAACCCTAGAATCGCCTGTGGGTACATGAGAATTGGAGTTCGTTTGCATAGGTTGTTAAAATTGAAGAACGAGATTAAATTAATATTAAATAATTATATATATATTAACATTTTCACGAAACTCTAGTCAGTATCCTTAGGCCGCCGCTTATTATTATTTCAATGGCCGACATTTTTTTCCAATTCCCTTCAATTTCCACTTGATCCATTGAATTTTACGGGAAAGCTCCAACTGAAAGATGTAGTGCTCGCTGAACTCGACCAGATCCAACGGTGGATCGCAACTATAGTCGTCGATCTGAGGTAGAAATCGAGGCCGTTCTCAGGAAGTTCGAGCACGATTTTTGAAGGCTCCGGGTAGCCGAGCTTTGCTGCTTTTGGACCATGGGAAGGTGACGCTATGAGCTTCATCGTGGACTCGATTGATCGTTTCCTAGCGACGAGAAGGGGGAGCAATTTGAAACCCTAACGGTGCGTTGATGGGTTCTTCTTGTTGCTGTAGCTTCGTCGCGTGAGGAAGACGTTAGGTGCAGCTTTGATTTGCTCTGATATATTAAAAAAAAAAATTGTTTAAATTGCTATTCAAATTTTAAAAATCCGTAACTTGCACATACGTTGTCAGATCTCGATGAATTTAATAGCGCCGGAATCGTAAGAAAGAGTACTTCGCAGTGGAACAGTTCCGGATCCATTCCGGGAAAGTAGAAATTTGAGTTAAATCGGACATCGTTCGGTTTAATTTAAATTTCGAACGCTCGCCGAAACTCAAAGTGAGTTATTCTCACTCACATCTGGAATGTTAGCTGATTTTAGTAGTTAATATTTAAATAATTGTGTGATTGGTTGAAATGTTATTTATATCAGCCTGGATTGATGTTTATATATGTGATGTGCTAATATCTGTGGATGCAGGGAAAACAGGTTGGAGGGATCCAACTGGATTCCTCACAATGTAGTAATATTTTTATAGTTGATGATGATGCCTGTTTATATATTGTGATCGATAAATTTGGAATCAAATTGTATTGTGATATTGTGGGATAAACTACAAAGCCAGAATGTTAATTATAAAGAAATTTGGAGTTTAATTATAAAGAAATTAAATTTGGTTATCAAAAGAAATTAATAAATTAGGAATTTTAAAGAATTTAAAAATTAGAATCTGTTTGGATGGAAAATTGAAATAAAATTGTATCGGAATATTGCTGGATAAATTATAAATCCATAATTTAATTATAAATGGATAAATTGAATTTTAGAGTAATAAAAGATATTGTTAAATAATGAATTTAAAAGAATTAAAATTTGAAATCTATTTGGAATGAAATTTGAAAATTTGTAAAATCTGGAATGATAAACAAAGAGAACGTTATCAGTTGATAAATGTGAAAATAAATTTATGTTATTAAAAATTAAACCTGAATCTAAATAAATTGACAGAATCTATAAGAATGATTTTTGAGATATTTGAGTGGAAATGAGTTTCCTGGGAAAAACCAAGTTCGAGGTTAAACAGATTTTTATTAAAAGTAAATTTAAGTTTAAAACTTGTTTTAAGCGAGTGTTTGGAAAATTTTAAAAGCTAATTAATAAATTAGCAATAATGGTTATTTGCGATTTCATTAGTAATTATTTTTATAAATGAATTTATTTAAAGGCTGTTTTGACTTAAGTCATTTGGAATTAGTATTAACCGTTTAAAACTCTACTCATAAGTTTAGTTTAAATTAAAACCCTTATTTTAAATCAAGATTTATATCTTATTAAATAGTTCTATTTTAAATATTTTGAAATTATATTTTTGAGTAATAACCAGCAGTAATTTACATATTTCAAAATATATTTCAGAATTAAGTATTTTAGCTATTTTAAATCTAAATTGTTTTGAACTTAGTTATTTCCAATGGGGATATATGGTAAAGGATTTACCTTGTAAAGGAAGAACTTTAGGAATTGTTTTCAAATGAGCTTTGAAAATTTGAAATATATCTTTTAAAGATATTTGGGGGCAAATAAATAATGTGGAGTATTATTTATTGTGTGATGGATGCTTATGGATGTTTATGAATATAAATTGATAGTTAAATCACCGACTATCAATATTGGACAAATGCGTTGATCGTTTCGAAGAGACCGGGATCGAGATTCATTTCTCGAAAACCACTTCGATCCGATTTGTACGTTTCGTGCGAAAAACGTGTTTGGAGTCGAAGATGGAGCAGTGAAGTGCAAGGGCTAGTCGCTACTAATCCTGAGGATATTTCCAAAATGGATGTAGTAGGAGTAGTGCCTTCGGTTCCGTTCGAACCCGAGACGGACTTGTATGGACGAATGCTTGCGAAACATTGTCAGGTGGACGATGGGCATTCTAAGTGAAAACGTTCTAAAGGTAATGCTTAGCCTCAAGCCTCATCAACCGGGAATGACTGAAAATCAGGGGATATGCAGCAAGGTTAGGTGGGTCATGTCCAAGCAGGACAAGATATTTCCCCTGTCAAGATGTCCCTTATATATATTTTGGCTTAGTGGGTGGTTGGTCGCTCCAACCACGGGGTTTATCTTGTTCGGGACTATTCAGTAAGGAATGGTTCCAGCCTTGTGTTGCAGGGGATGAAGGGAGTAGTCCTCGGTACGGTAATCTAAGCCCCGTACTGTGATAGGTGGTACCCCAGTGCCTAGTCATTGTTGGAAATCCATTTTCCCTACGAGCCTTGTACCAGTTTTGTTTGTATTACCCACTTTTGTGGCTAGTAGCTGGAATTTAATAGATGTAACAATTTCGGCTATTTTATAAGTATTTGGTAACTAGACCCTATTATAATATCAGAGGATTTCTATAAAAAGTGTTTTAGCTATCGTAAGGTAAAAACCCGACATGTTTATTTGTGGCGTGGTCTTACGAGATGCTTTTGTTTTCAAAGGATTTTTGAAACTTTAATAATCAATTTGGATGCATATTTATTATCAGCTGGTATTCCAGACTGACTCGGGTGTTATTTCATTATAATGCTCGGGTCAGACCGAGTATTATATGTTCAGGTCAGGTTGCTATGGAGCAGGAAAGGAGCTGGGGTCCGAGACGTATTATATGTACTTATATATATCCGCTGCTGTGATTGTATGGTAGGTCTGATTTGTGATTGTTGATGTATGAGATACTCTGATGATATGATGTATAAACAGTAATAGATTTCATTTTGTGTAAAGTTCTATATTTACTATTATATTTTATTCCACTGCGACTGTGAGATTCTGATATTGTTTTAGTTTCTTCTTCTTCTATCTCTTCTTCTTTAACCCTAATGGTTCGTATTTCTATGCCACTTGAGTTAATAGAGGTAGAATAGTGTTAATTCAAGGGGTACGGATTTGCAGGTTGTCACAAAAAATAATTTAAATAATATATCCTTTTTAAAACTTTAAACACAAGGTTTGAAACCATCGGGAATCGAATTCTCAAGTTCTTGTTTTAAATTCATTTCTGTTTCCAAATTAATTTATAACCATTGTTTATAGTTCAATTATTTATATGAGACAAAACCCATGGTTTACAAAACCATAAATAAAATCAAAGACTATTATCTCTTGACAACTAGTTAAATTAATTATAAAATTCTAAAAATTATACTTATATATATAATATTAGATTTTTTTTTCCAAGTATAGGAATAAATTTTTCAAAACAAGGATGGAGATTCAAATTTTATGAACTCAAATAAAAGAGAATTTTGATTTAAAGATAAGTTGGAATCAGAAGGTCCAATGATTAAATAACAGAATAAGGAACTGGATAAGTTTATATAAATCGCGGGCAACCTTAACTTAGTCAACCGTGACTTAAAGAGTCAGATCGAATGTAGATTTACCATTCGATCTAAAGAGATAAAGTTCGGAATAACCAAAGTTACTAGCATCTAGACCGAGGATAAATATAAATCTATGGTGAATCAATGCTAATTGTAAAAGAGTTTCACCACTTTATTAGAATAATGGCGAGACCGCCAAATCACTATAAAGATCATCCGAAGTGGAGTTATGGGATACTCCAGAATCGAAAGAAGATGAATAGTGAGGGACACTAATGAACTTTGGAACCGCAAGTAACGTTCCAAAATTCAAAAAAAAATCGAATCGAAAGAAAGAGATTGAATGAAAGTGATTCTATAAATCAAATTTACCATACATTATAAGTTTTGCCTATAGCCAAAGCTCTGACACCAAATGCAACGACCCGGTATATTCAACCATTCACATCCGCACATGTCGGACTTGAATTGTTCAAAATACCGCGTTGTAAATAAAATTTGACAAATCTCAGAATATACAGTAAATAAATAATCACAGACACAGAAATCAGAATACTCGCAGCGGAATTGAAATATAACTTAGTGGTTCATGAAGCCACTATTAAAAGTATCAAAACAAATAAATTTTTACATGGTCTTTAAACCCAAATATAGTTTGAATCAACAATAGAAAATATCGATATCCAATAGTCTTGAAAATTAAGATAAGGAACTGAAAGGAAAGTTTTCCAACAGCTTGAAAAGTGATCTACAGAAGTCCTAGCTCCGGAATGAAGACTGAACTGCAACTGAGGCTGACCGGAGCATAAAATAAAACATAAACACTCGAGTCAGGACATACATACTTATACAGTGTAAACAAATTCAAGTGTACTGTAATATAGAACAAGTAACATAAAGGATTCTTGGGATCGCCCATCCTCTAAGGATCCGTTAAACTATTTACTATGTAGTAATACTTCGCTATTATACTAGTGTCTATATTAAAATAAACTTACTTTTAAATAGCGTTAAAGCTTTACATTTTCCACCTTAACACGTAATAGTCTCAGTAGTCCATCCAATATCATAGTCCCTCCTGATCGGGAAGCCACCAGAGGATACCACACGGGCTACGGGAGAAAATCAAACTTGTACAAGGCTCGCTATGGTAGGTGACACGGCACAACTAGGCAATGCCAGGGTAGATATACCAATTACGCATCCGGACCGGTGGTAACGCATAGCTGCTACTATCGCCCACCTCGAACAACACTCCCAAATCAAAAGTGCGCACCAAAACAATCACAAAAGTAATAGAATGGCATACGAAGAAGTGCGACCGATCAGAGGTGCTACCTCATTAATCCGAGAATCGCTCCTGTTTTAGCCACCTTATGCCAACTCACGGGAGTCGGGTCCACGTATTTACCTCAAAGGAAACGTCACCCCATCCTACTTAATTCTAGAATCTCCACCGCGTACACGGTTGTCAAAGTGGTTTTCGGTATCGACAGAGAGTATGCCTATAGCCGATCCCGGTCTCTTAAACAACCCACGTTATTATTACCCGTGGTTATAAATTCCAAAATAGTTTATTTTTAAATCAAATACTTCATTTTAAGCTGTTTAAAAGTGAAGTTATAATTCTTATAAAAATCCAATATACATCACACAGGTCATGTCTTAGTTCATTTATATTTACTCCAGCACTTGCGCAGTGCGGTAATATCTTTTACACGGATTTGAGTAAATTAAATTTTAAACTACACTATAGTTTCTCCAATAATTAAACCAATAAATCACATTCCACCTTTAAATACTCATTTAAATTTACTCAATAAATTATGATTTTTATAAAGTACATTTTACAAATATATATCTAACTTCTCTATGCTTTACTTATAAAAAATCAAGTGCAAATTTCCCATAATATTTTACTTAATAATTAAGTTCAATTTTACCACTTCAAAGTAAACTAAACTTCTAGTCAATTTCTTAACTTACTACTTTATATTCAATATTTAGCTATATTTCAAATTCCATTTTCAGTATTCACCTTATTTATCCATTTAATACATAGTCAACTTAACCCTTTTATTTATTTACTTATATTTAAAATTTTACCGAAACAACCTATTTTATTTCCTAACTAGAATTCCATTTTTATTTTTCAAATCAAAATTTTTTTCAAACTAAATTTATACTTTAAAATTCTTAACAATTAATGACTTACATCATAACTTGTATAATATCACTATACTATAAGGAACATTTTTATTCCAATTTTAAACAAAAGGTCATAGCTTCCTATTTTAACATAGTTAATATTTCCAGAAAAATTTATATATATATATATATATAACCACGGGTCTGTTTACTATTTTCTAACCTAGGTCAAATGATACGGATAATATATCATTTCAATCCGTAATTTACAAAGAAAAACCGGGTTCTATAATTTCAAACCCGCAATCCCAAGTTAAATAATAAATAAAAATAAATAAATATCGTTCAGGCCTATCATTTCAGCTCGTAAAGATTTCTATTCTACAGGGAACTTGCAGTGTGGTAAAAAGTAAATAATTAAATAAATAAATAACAGCATGCATTTAACAATAAATAAATAAATAACAGTATGCATTTAACAGTAGATAATATAACTGATGATGTGTCAATTTAATAATGGGGTTTTAACATCATAAGTTTATATCACAGACAAATAAAATTAAATATAATTATTTTACAATTATCCTCGTTATTAAATTTACAGATATATAAGTACGTTTGTCAGGTGAGAATACTCACCATCTCGAAGCTGCAGAATTTATTTAAACAACGATATCTGCCCCGAAAGAAGAGTACAGAAGGCACTATCAATTATTGAAAGATGAGACAAACTGATTTCGATCTTGAAACAAGATAAATAAATAAAACTGAGTACGCAAATTCCAATTACAGACAAAGCAAATTTTTAAATAAAACAAAATTGGAACGAGCTAAAAAAATGAAAATTGACCCAAATTGCTCGACCACTCCACCACACGACTTGACCCATTAAAATAAAAGCTCAACCTGCACATTAATTTTTTTTCCAAAAAAAATTTACAAAATAAATTTATACTCTATTTTTTTTGCTCTTTTTACTAAATATTATGACGTGTTAATAAAAAGGTGGCAAATCTTATGTGGGCAACATGCAATTCACGGCAGTGATACATAAAGGTGGCGCATGCAATATTTATTTATTTATTATTATTATTATTATTATTATTATTATTATTATTATTTTTCTCTGTTAGGAAACAAGTAAAATATCAAAATTTCCAAATCAAAACAACTTTATACTGTTCTTACATATATCATATATCCTCATACGTAATTTTCCAAATTTTAAAACACATGTGACCAACAAACAAAAAAAATCGCGTATGGTCTGGAAATACTTCTTCCGTGAACACTCGCATAAACAAAGCAGTGGAATTATCTTAAAAAATTTAGGCTGGGCTAACCTTAGGTGGGGTATGCCTTTTATATTATATATTTTTAACTGAAGTGCGCTATACTGAAACAAGTATGCAGTTAATCCTTAATTACATGATTAATTAACCTTGATTACAGCTTATTGCTAAATTAATAAATCTTTAATTATTAATTAATAATATTTAGTTATCTAATTAATGATCTTTAATTTCAAATTGATTAACCCTTAATCAAATTATCTATTAATCCCTAATCATTAATTAATTAAATTAACTAATTATTCCTTAATTACCTCATTAATTTAATTAATATTAAATCATTAAATCTTAATTAAACTTTAAGATAAAAACATTTCTTAATTATGACTAAAAAGTTATTAACAAAAACATTTGAAAACAATTTACTTTTGAATTTACTTTAAAATTTCATTTCAAAAATGAGATGTAAAATGAATACAATTTAACTTAACAAAGTTTAAACAATTTAAAAAACCTTTTAAATTACATGGCAAAGAAATGTTTGTCTTATAGAAGGATAAAAATATACAGGTGGCGATAAAATAAATATTCAAGTGCTAGGCTAAAACTGCATCAGAGATGCTCGGCTATGCACCACCAGATCGGAGAGGAGGGAAAGAAGTTAGGTGTTTGTCATGCGGTGGAGCAGTTTGAACAGAACAATGGGAAAAAAACAAAAGAAGGAAATAATGTTTTAGCCATTACCTGATGCTACTCAAAACTCACGCACGCAAGGAAGAAGAGAATGCCAACATTGGGATGAAAATAAATTGTGTACGAGTCTTATATATGCCAAAGAAAGTGTGTGGGTTCGAATTTTAAATAGCAGTGATTGCGTGAGTTTTGAACGTTTTAGTATAAAAGAGGATATCATGCGTTGATAGAGGTGAAGGAAATTGGTAAGAGATAAATTATATATTTTGAAATGTCCATGTAGTAATAATTTTCAATTATACCGCAAGGGAAAGTAAAAGTTATTCGTGAATGGAAAAATGTTGTACGTGAATTTGAATTTTTAAAGGAAAAGAACGATTTCATTGCATTATTAAGGTTGCGTGCTTTATAATTAAATAGGTTAAGTGATTTTTGCAAAGTAACAGCAATAATTAAATTTGCAAAGATTTTGGAATGGTTCCGAAATAAAGATTTTATACCAAACTTTTAAAACAAATGAAGGTTATGGAAAGTGTAACGTTTATACGTGGAATTCAGGGTACTAAAATTGTAACGACGCGGATTTTCGTTGCCGAAAAACCGAATAGTTATGGGTTTTAAAAAGAAAAGAAAAGAAAGAAGAGAGAAAAAGAAGAAAGAAAAAGAAAAATAGAGGGAAAAGAAGACAGACAATTTTTTAGAAAACAGAGAATTAGAAAAACAGAGAATTTGAAAAACAGAAGATAGAAGAATTTTAAAAATAGAACGGGAAGAAAGAACAACAAAACAACATCAGAATCTCACAATTCGCAGCGGAACAACATATAATAATAAATGAATAATCTTTAAACAAAGAACTATATCAGTTATTACATTTTATACATTACATTACATCATATCATCAGAGTGTACAACAACATACAACAATAAACAGTGCAGCGGAAAAGAAATACTATATAAACTAGTAATACGCCATGCCATCCAGCTTGCCTCCAGCAACTCCAGAATATCCAGAATATCCTGATAAACCTAACTCTTGACTGCCCGTGTGGAAATTGGTGGGCACCCAGAGTTTAGGAAGGAAAACAATAAACTCCGAGTCAGTCATGTGACTGGTGTGAGAACTCAAAACAGTTTATTTATCTTTAAAATCAAAATAGAGGAATATTTTTATTTCAATTCGCAATGCTTTTTAAAAATGAGACTACCATAAGGCCTCCCGCACACACACACAATGCAAACGCAGAATCGGAGGAGATTTCTCCTTATGATAGTCAAAGATGCTTGATACGCATTTAAAATAACATTTTATATTATTACTAGTGCATAGTGTAGGAAATCATTTCAAAATTAGAATATAAATCTTAGCCAACATAGACATTTCGAACTATGCCTACTATAGCTACCATCCAAACAGTGGTGACCACCATAAGTGAATGGCAGGTTCTACAACTAATACCGTACAAGTTTCGTATTGGGAATTGGATTTCCAACGAATGATCAGGCCAAGGAACTTCCCATTGATACTGAGAATGCCTCTGGATGGACATCCCCGAGAACCAAACCGGATCTCAACCAACACAAGGCCGGGTTACTCCTAACTGAGTAACAACTGACCGAATATGCCATCCCCCGGTCCTTTGGGACCTTTTTCCGAGAGCGCTCTCTAATCAATTCACACAATCATAACAAAGTGTTTTCAACATGAGTAAGTATCTGGGCTCCATACCATGATACCACCCTTTTCCAGAAGGAAATGGACATATCCTAAAGGGTGCTACCCCTCATAACCTTGCTGCTTCTTTCCTGTTTTGACCATTTCCGGGATGTGAGGCTCGACGAATTCACGTCCACAAAAACATACTTTATACAAAAGCCATGCTTTGGGTCAACAAATGATCAACACAATGATCACTAAGATAGACGATCAAATAAATGATCCTATCACAAATAATCAACACAATGATCATTTCAGCATCACTCAGCATGTCACATTACCAAATTGGGAATATATCGCTGATAACTTCAACTATATAACCTTTGAGCTCGTACGTCTCAAAGAAGGGTGTTAAGCAAAGAATAAATTCTCCGCCACCAACAGAAATATATTTGAAAGAAATCGGCTTTATATCTCAAATTGTAATGTCAGGCATACAATCCATACAAGTCTGTTCCGGGCTCGAACAGAACCGAAGGCACTTACAAAGAAGTCCTTGCAATCCGGATATTCACAATCCTGATCGGATTCACCATCACATATGGAGAACTCAATACCGTAGCTACTCGGTGCAGAGTCAATCGATAGTTCATCCTATCGCTTTCGCAAATACCGGTCTTCAACACCGATCTTCAAATGCAATTCACAACGACGTATCACATATTCGGAGTGGGTTATACGACCCCATGGTCCTTTCCCGGTTAACCCGAATAGTGAGCGCTTATTTAAAAATAAGTGTGCATTCAAATTCAATCATATTCACATCAAATACCCATTCAAAGGGAAATATTGATAGTCGGCTATCGAACTATCAATTGATATGCATACATCACCAGATTCCAAATAATTTTCCAAATTATTTATTTTTCCAAAATATCTTTACAAGATATATAATTTCAACACTTTAAAAATAAATCAATATTTATTTTTAAACAAATTCTACCTTTCATTTATAAATTCTCTGGTGAATTTACATTCCAAAGTATTAATGAATATACGACTTCAATTCGATTTATAATATTCATTTTCAATTTATCTTCAAAAAGATAAATCCTAATTATTCACTTTATATTGGAAAACAATTCCATACTTATTTATTCATAAGTAATTCACAAATTTCTTTTATTTTCAACACTTAGAAAATATTCAATATACTTAAATCGAATTAAGTATATATTTCATTCTTTAAGGAAATCATTCACTTAACATATTTATTTGGGCCAAAACGAATGTTGCGTAAAACATCGTTACGACAACCCAAATTCACTAGTATAGGGATTCGAAATTAAAATAGATATATAAATCCCAATACTATACAAAACATTTCCTTTCGGAAATCATTTACTATAACAACAGTGTTATAGTCCATCATCTCCTTTCATTTCTCGAAACATCTATTTCAACAATAAATGTTGAAATCTATGGTTTCGAATCTCAACATGTTTAAAAACATCGTTAGATTGTTTTAATTCTATTTAAAACATCACATTCAAAACAATTCCTTTAACGTGTTATTCACTATTCAAAAATGTGAATAAACTTCGTTAACAAATCTCATCCTTTTATTCATTTTAATTCAAAGGATTATTCACTATTAAAAAATGTGAATATAACTCCATTTCTAAGTTATAACAATTAACTTGTCAAAATAAGTCATTTGCGAATTTATAAAACAACGTTTATAAATTCCTTTTCTATTTATTTATAAAAACTTCCTTTTTTATAAATCCTTTTATTTACCTATTCAGTTTATAATTCAATTATAGACTAAAAGTTCATATTATAAGTTAACTACTTATAAAACGATTATTTTACAAAATCGTTCTTTTTAAAGACTTTTCAATTTATAAATTTTATAACTTATAAGATTCATTTATTTAACCAATCTATTCTTCAAATAATTTCACTAAATTTATAAATCTTGCTATTTATAATTTTCATTTATAACTTCACAGTTTATAATTCTATAGATTTCATTCATTTATGAAATTCATTTCCACTACATTCAAACACTTATAAAAACTCGTTTTATAATGTCCATATTTCAATTTATAAATATCCATTTATAAATCTCTTAATATAAATTAATTTATATTATTCTTTAAAACGTCTTTAAATTCTTTTAAAAACTTCACCATACTGATTTATAAAATAATTAAATTTTATAAATCCTATATTTAAACTTTTTATAACAAGTTCAGAATCCCAATTTAAACTCTTTTATAAAGTCATTAATTCCTTATTTTCAAAAATCAGCTTTTAACTATATTTCTTAAAAATCATAATTTTTATAACATTAAAAATTATAACGTTTATTTATTTGAAATGGATCAATTCCAAAAATATAGTATATTTTCAAAAATCACTTTAAAATCATTTTAAAATCCCAAATCTGGGTCCAATGATGCTACACACCAAATAGTCAATCACGACTAACAACGATATCATATATCGATATGATAATCAATCAAATATCAAAATATCTGAAATTAAATAAATACTGTTGAGGAATCCAGTTGGATCCCTCCAACCTGTTTCCTGCATCCAAAAACATTAGCACAATACCAATTTCGCTCCAGTACGAAATTATCGCGGTATATGTTCTTAATAAATATTATCCGCTTAATAACGGCGTAATAGGGTCTCATCCGCTAAACAAAAAATGCGGGAAATCAATCAACTGCAATATATACATATGCCAATATATATATATTGATATTATATATAATACCAATTTCACTGTTTATGAAATATTCGCGGTATATGTTTATAATAAATAACATCCGCTTACTAACGGCGCATAATGTCTATTTTAACAATCAATAATTTACAGTCATCATTCATACATGCATTCAAATATTTTAAATCTAACTATTTAAAATAAAATCGAAATCTATTCGATTGAGTGAGAAATTCTCACCTTGGTTTTAAATTCCGTTTAAGCTTTTATTTCGAATAAAATTAAACGCGCGTTTAATTTTACCCGAAATTCTCACTAACTCCAAACGACTCCAAACCAACTCCATCGCGTAGTGCTCGTCCATACGATTCCAACGCAACTGAGTTTGCATTTTTTCGACCTTGTATGAAAAAGATACGAATTTTACAAGATTGCACATGTTTTAAATAACTTAATTTACAACATACTTATATATTTTAAACCACAACTCATCTCTACCGTCCATTTTCATCTCAAACACATCAGGGCCGTGCTTGCTCTTCTCCTTCCCCACGTCCCACTCCAGTAATCTTACACGCAAGTAACCCATAGCCTTCCAATTTAGGTTTTCACTTTACAACTCCAACACTCGATGATTCTTCGATCAAGACGTTGCAAATCAAAGCCCTTTACATGCTCAAACTTCGGCCATCTTCCTGTGGAGCTCGGCCCCACCGTCCATCTCGTGTTGCGTGCGCAGCTCCCCCCCTTGTCAGCCCCAAATCTCGGCCTATGGTCAATAACAATGAACTCCACCGTACGGATTTAAAGCTCTCGCAATGCTCTTCGATTTTGTAGTTGAAAGATTTTGCAATCGATGCATGGATTTAGAGTTATTGAGGGAGGAAGGCTGTGGGTTTCTGGCCGTGGGTTGGGTACCTGGCGGCTAGGGTTTGGATGTTTTATATATATATTTTTTTTTTTAATGAAGGGTGTGTGTCTATTTATAAGAAACAGCTAGCGTAAACACTATTCATCCCGGGAATTCCGAACTCCGATTTAGACGCCGTAACCAGCGTACCTAGGGTTTATCCCACGTTCCGGACACAATGGAACAGGTTTCGGAAGCTAATTCGGAAGTATGTGCGAGTTATGGCAGAAAACGCTCAATTTGAATTAAACCGATTTAAATCGATTTCTAGGCGTTTTAATTTGTACCGGACAAACGGTAAATCCAAACGACTTGAAATTTGAAACCTTACAATAATATCACATTACGGATCCGATGAAACTGGTTTCGTCGAAATCCGAGACTTTTTGAAAAATGGCTATTTTAGCTCGCCAAATTTAAATTAAAAATAATTCGATGCGTTTCGAGCTGCCACGATCAAACGATAGCTCCGATTGACACGAAAATTGAAATCCGGTAATAACTAACTATTACGGATCCAATGAAACTGGTTTCGTTCAATTCTGAGACTGTTCAAAAATTGACTATTTTACAGTCGATTATTAAATATTAAAATATTCAATTTTCACAAATAAACTTCTAAATCGATTTTAAAAGTTCTAAAATATCGTTCTAACTCCCATATGATAAAATAAAATTTTACAAATCATTTTTAATCATATTTAACTCAATTTTCTATATTTTCCATAATTTAACATATTAAATTATTGATTAAATTATCTAATTAAATCCAATAATTCAAAATAAAATTTATTTGACTTATAAATCCACTTATTAATATTTAAAATTAATTAAATATTCAAATTTTAATTTATAAAAATTCTGGGTCGTTACAATCTTTCCCCCTTAAAAGAATTTCGTCCTCGAAATTATAAGTAAGAAAAGTTACAGAATCTATAAATTTTCCCAAAATTCATAATTAAACTTTTTACCATACTTTACTAAGTTTTTCCAAATCATACTTAGTTATGTTTTCAAAAACAAACTATATCATTTAACTTTCAACTTCAAATCAAAGTTATAAGTTTTCAAAAAATTTCCAAATTTTCTCAAAAATTTCTAACGCCTTAAATTTTCGGAAAAATTCGCCATAGTCTCCTTTGCGCGGCTCGATCCGAAAAAAAATGACAGTATATATATCACAAATATACATCTCATCAAGTAATGAGGCATCCCGAAGGGAAAAAAGTGTAAAAGTACTGTATTTAATCCGAGATATGTACCTTATATTTTATTAGCAAGCATATACAGCTAATATAGCGCTAAAGCGAACTCCAAATGCGAAGCAAACGCGATCCGCACCTACTAAATACTCAACAAACAACATGAGAATCATGCATATATGAAAATAGTATCAATATACAACATATAGCAACATAATAACTATATATGTCACATAGCAAATGCAACTAAACTACAATTGCAATATATATTCAACCATCATCCAACTAACATCCATAACCAATAAACATTCATTCATATTCTCATTCATATATAATGAATTGGTTTTCAATATCAAATCACATTTGATTTATTTACATTGGATTTACTAACATTCATTCTCAATTCAATTAGTTTACATTCACTAATTAAATCCAATTCACATTCAATTCTATTCAAATTTATTTACTTTCCATTTGAATTCAATTACATAGCTTTCAATTTCATTAACACTTAATGAACTTATATACAATCAATCAACATCCATATAACAACCAAAGTATATTGATTACAACCAAATTTCTTCGCTTCACTTACATTCATTTTGGTTTAACATCTTTACTTTCCAATTGGTTTTATTAAATTGACTTTCATTCAAGTATTCAACTTCCAATAACATTAGAATTTAATGAATTAACACTTACATTCATTATTTCATATCAACTTTATTCACATTCAATTGATTATCATTCAATCCATTTATTCAATTCAATTACAAAGTTGAATTTCATTTATATACTCAAGTTCCCATTTATCACTTAGCTTTATTAATTTAGTTTGATATCAAAATCAATTCCATTCAACAACACTTAAGTTATATTCCATTTAACTTTAAATTTACCTTTATTTACAACTCATATTTTATATAGTTTCACTTCTTATATATATAAGTTTATTCACAATTGTAAATTACTTTAATTATAACTCAATTCTTATAATTCTATTATTTATACAATTATCCTTTAATTTAGATTATTCAAACAACCTAACAATCAACTTATATATCATTAATAATTTTGAAAAATTATTTCTTTATATATAAAATATACTCAAGGTAAAATTATTTCATTTACCCAATTTAAACAATATTATGTTGAATTGTTCTATTCAAGTGTTTATAGATCCCTATCAACAACGTTAATTACTCGTATTAACCAGAATCCATATACCACTCAACAAACCAATCATCACAATATAAAACAATTTTTATTCACTAACAAATACGCTCTCATATCTATTATTACACTCAACTCATTCTAGAGTACTGCTGACTCTATCTCTAATGAATTATATCCAACAGAACCATGGTTCTCGCTTAACCATCAGCTCTGATACCAAATGTAACGACGCGGATTTTCGTTGCCGAAAAACCGAATAGTTATGGGTTTTAAAAAGAAAAGAAAAGAAAGAAGAGAGAAAAAGAAGAAAGAAAAAGAAAAATAGAGGGAAAAGAAGACAGACAATTTTTTAGAAAACAGAGAATTAGAAAAACAGAGAATTTGAAAAACAGAAGATAGAAGAATTTTAAAAATAGAACGGGAAGAAAGAACAACAAAACAACATCAGAATCTCACAATTCGCAGCGGAACAACATATAATAATAAATGAATAATCTTTAAACAAAGAACTATATCAGTTATTACATTTTATACATTACATTACATCATATCATCAGAGTGTACAACAACATACAACAATAAACAGTGCAGCGGAAAAGAAATACTATATAAACTAGTAATACGCCATGCCATCCAGCTTGCCTCCAGCAACTCCAGAATATCCAGAATATCCTGATAAACCTAACTCTTGACTGCCCGTGTGGAAATTGGTGGGCACCCAGAGTTTAGGAAGGAAAACAATAAACTCCGAGTCAGTCATGTGACTGGTGTGAGAACTCAAAACAGTTTATTTATCTTTAAAATCAAAATAGAGGAATATTTTTATTTCAATTCGCAATGCTTTTTAAAAATGAGACTACCATAAGGCCTCCCGCACACACACACAATGCAAACGCAGAATCGGAGGAGATTTCTCCTTATGATAGTCAAAGATGCTTGATACGCATTTAAAATAACATTTTATATTATTACTAGTGCATAGTGTAGGAAATCATTTCAAAATTAGAATATAAATCTTAGCCAACATAGACATTTCGAACTATGCCTACTATAGCTACCATCCAAACAGTGGTGACCACCATAAGTGAATGGCAGGTTCTACAACTAATACCGTACAAGTTTCGTATTGGGAATTGGATTTCCAACGAATGATCAGGCCAAGGAACTTCCCATTGCCACTGAGAATGCCTCTGGATGGACATCCCCGAGAACCAAACCGGATCTCAACCAACACAAGGCCGGGTTACTCCTAACTGAGTAACAACTGACCGAATATGCCATCCCCCGGTCCTTTGGGACCTTTTTCCGAGAGCGCTCTCTAATCAATTCACACAATCATAACAAAGTGTTTTCAACATGAGTAAGTATCTGGGCTCCATACCATGATACCACCCTTTTCCAGAAGGAAATGGACATATCCTAAAGGGTGCTACCCCTCATAACCTTGCTGCTTCTTTCCTGTTTTGACCATTTCCGGGATGTGAGGCTCGACGAATTCACGTCCACAAAAACATACTTTATACAAAAGCCATGCTTTGGGTCAATAAATGATCAACACAATGATCACTAAGATAGACGATCAAATAAATGATCCTATCACAAATAATCAACACAATGATCATTTCAGCATCACTCAGCATGTCACATTACCAAATTGGGAATATATCGCTGATAACTTCAACTATATAACCTTTGAGCTCGTACGTCTCAAAGAAGGGTGTTAAGCAAAGAATAAATTCTCCGCCACCAACAGAAATATATTTGAAAGAAATCGGCTTTATATCTCAAATTGTAATGTCAGGCATACAATCCATACAAGTCTGTTCCGGGCTCGAACAGAACCGAAGGCACTTACAAAGAAGTCCTTGCAATCCGGATATTCACAATCCTGATCGGATTCACCATCACATATAGAGAACTCAATACCGTAGCTACTCGGTGCAGAGTCAATCGATAGTTCATCCTATCGCTTTCGCAAATACCGGTCTTCAACACCGATCTTCAAATGCAATTCACAACGACGTATCACATATTCGGAGTGGGTTATACGACCCCATGGTCCTTTCCCGGTTAACCCGAATAGTGAGCGCTTATTTAAAAATAAGTGTGCATTCAAATTCAATCATATTCACATCAAATACCCATTCAAAGGGAAATATTGATAGTCGGCTATCGAACTATCAATTGATATGCATACATCACCAGATTCCAAATAATTTTCCAAATTATTTATTTTTCCAAAATATCTTTACAAGATATATAATTTCAACACTTTAAAAATAAATCAATATTTATTTTTAAACAAATTCTACCTTTCATTTATAAATTCTCTGGTGAATTTACATTCCAAAGTATTAATGAATATACGACTTCAATTCGATTTATAATATTCATTTTCAATTTATCTTCAAAAAGATAAATCCTAATTATTCACTTTATATTGGAAAACAATTCCATACTTATTTATTCATAAGTAATTCACAAATTTCTTTTATTTTCAACACTTAGAAAATATTCAATATACTTAAATCGAATTAAGTATATATTTCATTCTTTAAGGAAATCATTCACTTAACATATTTATTTGGGCCAAAACGAATGTTGCGTAAAACATCGTTACGACAACCCAAATTCACTAGTATAGGGATTCGAAATTAAAATAGATATATAAATCCCAATACTATACAAAACATTTCCTTTCGGAAATCATTTACTATAACAACAGTGTTATAGTCCATCATCTCCTTTCATTTCTCGAAACATCTATTTCAACAATAAATGTTGAAATCTATGGTTTCGAAACTCAACATGTTTAAAAACATCGTTAGATTGTTTTAATTCTATTTAAAACATCACATTCAAAACAATTCCTTTAACGTGTTATTCACTATTCAAAAATGTGAATAAACTTCGTTAACAAATCTCATCCTTTTATTCATTTTAATTCAAAGGATTATTCACTATTAAAAAATGTGAATATAACTCCATTTCTAAGTTATAACAATTAACTTGTCAAAATAAGTCATTTGCGAATTTATAAAACAACGTTTATAAATTCCTTTTCTATTTATTTATAAAAACTTCCTTTTTTATAAATCCTTTTATTTACCTATTCAGTTTATAATTCAATTATAGACTAAAAGTTCATATTATAAGTTAACTACTTATAAAACGATTATTTTACAAAATCGTTCTTTTTAAAGACTTTTCAATTTATAAATTTTATAACTTATAAGATTCATTTATTTAACCAATCTATTCTTCAAATAATTTCACTAAATTTATAAATCTTGCTATTTATAATTTTCATTTATAACTTCACAGTTTATAATTCTATAGATTTCATTCATTTATGAAATTCATTTCCACTACATTCAAACACTTATAAAAACTCGTTTTATAATGTCCATATTTCAATTTATAAATATCCATTTATAAATCTCTTAATATAAATTAATTTATATTATTCTTTAAAACGTCTTTAAATTCTTTTAAAAACTTCACCATACTGATTTATAAAATAATTAAATTTTATAAATCCTATATTTAAACTTTTTATAACAAGTTCAGAATCCCAATTTAAACTCTTTTATAAAGTCATTAATTCCTTATTTTCAAAAATCAGCTTTTAACTATATTTCTTAAAAATCATAATTTTTATAACATTAAAAATTATAACGTTTATTTATTTGAAATGGATCAATTCCAAAAATATAGTATATTTTCAAAAATCACTTTAAAATCATTTTAAAATCCCAAATCTGGGTCCAATGATGCTACACACCAAATAGTCAATCACGACTAACAACGATATCATATATCGATATGATAATCAATCAAATATCAAAATATCTGAAATTAAATAAATACTGTTGAGGAATCCAGTTGGATCCCTCCAACCTGTTTCCTGCATCCAAAAACATTAGCACAATACCAATTTCGCTCCAGTACGAAATTATCGCGGTATATGTTCTTAATAAATATTATCCGCTTAATAACGGCGTAATAGGGTCTCATCCGCTAAACAAAAAATGCGGGAAATCAATCAACTGCAATATATACATATGCCAATATATATATATTGATATTATATATAATACCAATTTCACTGTTTATGAAATATTCGCGGTATATGTTTATAATAAATAACATCCGCTTACTAACGGCGCATAATGTCTATTTTAACAATCAATAATTTACAGTCATCATTCATACATGCATTCAAATATTTTAAATCTAACTATTTAAAATAAAATCGAAATCTATTCGATTGAGTGAGAAATTCTCACCTTGGTTTTAAATTCCGTTTAAGCTTTTATTTCGAATAAAATTAAACGCGCGTTTAATTTTACCCGAAATTCTCACTAACTCCAAACGACTCCAAACCAACTCCATCGCGTAGTGCTCGTCCATACGATTCCAACGCAACTGAGTTTGCATTTTTTCGACCTCGTATGAAAAAGATACGAATTTTACAAGATTGCACATGTTTTAAATAACTTAATTTACAACATACTTATATATTTTAAACCACAACTCATCTCTACCGTCCATTTTCATCTCAAACACATCAGGGCCGTGCTTGCTCTTCTCCTTCCCCACGTCCCTCTCCAGTAATCTTACACGCAAGTAACCCATAGCCTTCCAATTTAGGTTTTCACTTTACAACTCCAACACTCGATGATTCTTCGATCAAGACGTTGCAAATCAAAGCCCTTTACATGCTCAAACTTCGGCCATCTTCCTGTGGAGCTCGGCCCCACCGTCCATCTCGTGTTGCGTGCGCAGCTCCCCCCCTTGTCAGCCCCAAATCTCGGCCTATGGTCAATAACAATGAACTCCACCGTACGGATTTAAAGCTCTCGCAATGCTCTTCGATTTTGTAGTTGAAAGATTTTGCAATCGATGCATGGATTTAGAGTTATTGAGGGAGGAAGGCTGTGGGTTTCTGGCCGTGGGTTGGGTACCTGGCGGCTAGGGTTTGGATGTTTTATATTTTTTTTTTTTTTTTTAATGAAGGGTGTGTGTCTATTTATAAGAAACAGCTAGCGTAAACACTATTCATCCCGGGAATTCCGAACTCCGATTTAGACGCCGTAACCAGCGTACCTAGGGTTTATCCCACGTTCCGGACACAATGGAACAGGTTTCGGAAGCTAATTCGGAAGTATGTGCGAGTTATGGCAGAAAACGCTCAATTTGAATTAAACCGATTTAAATCGATTTCTAGGCGTTTTAATTTGTACCGGACAAACGGTAAATCCAAACGACTTGAAATTTGAAACCTTACAATAATATCACATTACGGATCCGATGAAACTGGTTTCGTCGAAATCCGAGACTTTTTGAAAAATGGCTATTTTAGCTCGCCAAATTTAAATTAAAAATAATTCGATGCGTTTCGAGCTGCCACGATCAAACGATAGCTCCGATTGACACGAAAATTGAAATCCGGTAATAACTAACTATTACGGATCCAATGAAACTGGTTTCGTTCAATTCTGAGACTGTTCAAAAATTGACTATTTTACAGTCGATTATTAAATATTAAAATATTCAATTTTCACAAATAAACTTCTAAATCGATTTTAAAAGTTCTAAAATATCGTTCTAACTCCCATATGATAAAATAAAATTTTACAAATCATTTTTAATCATATTTAACTCAATTTTCTATATTTTCCATAATTTAACATATTAAATTATTGATTAAATTATCTAATTAAATCCAATAATTCAAAATAAAATTTATTTGACTTATAAATCCACTTATTAATATTTAAAATTAATTAAATATTCAAATTTTAATTTATAAAAATTCTGGGTCGTTACAAAAATTGAACGGCTATAATTAATTTATTTATTAATTATGAATGCACACTCTATACGTAAAAATTTAAGAAAACGTACTCCCGCATTTTATATTTGCACGTTTATATTCAATTTTTACTTGTATGCTTAAAGAGTATTTTATTACATACGTACTATTTACCCCCCCCCAACGAAACAAAACATGTATAAACGCAAATTTAAAACGTGCCTTTTATAAAGCTTATTTATCCACTATCTACTATCCAATCTAACATTTTATTTATTTCTTACTAACTAAGAAACAAAATGGTAAATGGATAAGGTTAAATTCTTTTACAAAATATAAATATATTTATTAATTTGAAACGTCTATGAATTAATAATAGTTAATTATTCACGCAAAGGAAAGTGGAAACCCCCGTTATTTCAATCCAGTTTTAAAAGAAATTAACAGCTCTTTGCAAGAGTCAAAAAAATATATATACATTTTTAAATAAATGGAAGTAATGGCAAGGCACTGCGAATTTCCTCCTTTAAACGTGCACGACAATTGATTTAGGAACAGAGACTAAAATAAGAATGTGAACGGTTATAAATTTGTAGGTAACGCTTTTATTAAATCAGAAGGAAAGTAAATATACTTAAAATGCGTACAACAGACGCAATACTTTATGCCCAAATATAACGAAAATGATGGATTAAAATTTCATACGTTTTCTTGTACTTTATTTATCCCATCAATTAACGCGCCCTTTAAACGCGTAATTCAACAGTTTATTAATACACTGTAATTTGTGAAAGTTATTACTTAACTAAAAACAGAATTTGTTTACATTGGGGTTTTTTTTCGTTCATTTACCATGTACCAAAAAATCTATTACTAAAATGTATATAAGTAACAATATAAATTATTAAATTTGTTTTTTAAAAGTATATAATCCATTTATAGCTAAGGTAAAAATTATTGTTTTGTTTTAACGGTACAGAAAAATGGAAAAATTGGCGAACGTTTTATAAAATTGAACAAAGAAAAGTGTTGATTCTTATAGTAAGAAACGGAAAAATATTTGATTTGAACGTTATTGAAAAATCAATGGGTTTTATTTATTAAATATGTGGATCAACGGAAAGAAAATTTATTCCTTTCCCACTTAGAAATGCATGTCTACTGATTTATTTTATTTGATTATTTATATCCTAAGTAAGAAATTTAGACGTATAAAAAACCGACGCAATAATTAAATCAAACACATGCCCAGTTTCATAACAAAAGTAACGCTTTTAAATTTACGCGTTCTCTTACGTAGTAAATATACGTTAAAAAATGTTCCATCAATAACGCGCGTTTTAAACGCGTAATTAAACAGTTGATTTATACACTAAATTTTTTTTCAAACCTTATTTTCTTAATTAAAACATGATTTTGCTAGAAATTAAGTTATTTACCATCTTCAACAAAATACCCAAATTTCCAATTAAAGTTAATTCTTAAGCACGTCAAAATTTCAGAGATCTAATTATTTATTTAAAAATTTGGGCAATTCTTTTAATCAATTCAAAATTTAGATTTTTATATAATAAACCCCCAAAGTTTTATAATTAAAAGTGAAAAATACTTGTTAAAACTTCGGGCTGTTACAAAAGGTCCTTAAAACATTTTTTATCGAAAGCTACTTCTTCGAAACCATACCCTAAGTAATGAAGTAATGGTGTCAAAACCATCCCTTCGAAAGCATTAGAGAGGTGTTTTAGCAAACAAAACAGCCCCTTCGAAACCATCTGTGTCGAAAGTTAAAAGGGCGGCAGCAAAAAGGTTTCGACTTAGTCGAAAGCAATTAATTAAAAACAGAGGCGCAACCCAATCGAAACCATTTCTTTAAATCATTAAGTTGGTCGAAAGCTACTTTGTAGAAAGCCATTTATCGAAAGCAAGCGGGCGTACTTATTTAATTTAAAACAAAGGACTGCCTCAACCCCTTCAAAACTCCACGTTTCGAATCCCTACTTTCCGCCATCATCCAATTCACTACGTATCAGTAAACTGATACCATATGCATTGGTTTCGACGGTTTCAAAAGCAAAGATGAGGAGGAATTCCACAACATCACTTTATATATGTTTTTTAACATACAAAAATTTCAGACCCAAATAATTAATTATTTACTCGTAATTGATTTATAGCCCAAAATACCATTTACTTTACTAAAAAATTCATGTTAATTCCATAAAAATTAAGAAAAAATCTAAAAATTGAAACCCTTCTCCAAAATAATATTTATGATCTTCATTAAAATTCGTTATGCAATTGGATGTCATTTTATAGGGTTTTCATCTTAAAACATATCATAAATTTAATATGAATAACAATAATCCATCAACAAGTATATATGTTCATTCCATCATTCAAAAACATGGAAAATCATTGCAAAATATTCAAAATTCGTATTAAAATCAAAAAACACAATCAAAATTGAGATGTAAACATTATTCACCTTAGCTCTAGAGATTTTAAAGATTGAGATGTGAATAGTTTTGATTTGAATTAGCATCTTCCTAGCTTTTCTTCTTCTCTTCCTTGTCAATGGTGGCCAGCCTCTTTTAAAATTTTAAAAATGAAAATGAACGTGTAAAATTTTACACGGCGAAGGTTCGGAGGATATAGGAATGGCCTCTTTCCTATTTTACCCCTCCTCTATTTCAAGTTATATCATACTTTAATTCATGGTTAAATGGCACGGCTACACATTAATTAAAATTAGATCTTGATCCCCTAATCAACACATTATTTTATTTAATTCAACTGATTAAATATCCTAAATAATGTTACCAAAAATCTTGGGTGTTACACCAAGTCTCGTATACTTGTCATGTTTTTGACTTTCTCAATTTATACCATTTCTCGGTCAATAGTGAAGCCAGTATGTTAGAGCACCGTTTCTTCTAAACCATACTCGAACACCAATCTTAACTCTCATAGACTGAATAAATCTACTTTGTCAGATTTAATTCTAGGTATAGGACTAAATACTTTTCATAAACAAGCAGCCTTACAAAACACGATTAAGTCACACAAAGCATGATTAAGTCATAAAAGCATGATTAAGTCACATAAAACATGATCAAGCTACTCAATGCACGATTAAGCTACTTAAGCAACTCCTAATCCCTTTTTATTTACTTCATCCTTTTATTAATTAAAAATCCTTTGTAAATATTTATGTATATATATTTAAAATTTCTTTACAAAAGATATATACATGTATACTACTATTTCACTTTTAATTTCTACTCTTTTTAATACTTAGAAATTTCTCGATATTTTATTCCAAATAGTATAAGAATATTCAGAAATAATAAACAAGCTTTCACATATGCACAAGTATGCTTTGAATGGGTTAAAACAAATGTCATTAAAATATTGTTACTATAAACCCAAAACCATTTCACTTATGATTATCATTAAAACATTCTTTGAAAGATCTAATTATATTACGAAGTATAATAATAAAGGGTTAAAAACAAATGTTGCTTAAACATTATTTACTATAAACCCAAAATCATTTTATGCTTGTCATTGTCTTTAACAACGTTCATTTGAAGGTTTAAGTGTATCTACACTTATTAGAAAAGGTAATATGCTTTTAAATAACATTAAAACCATTTATTATAACTTAGTGTTATAATCCAAAACTACCTTTATTCTTTTATAAAAGACTTATCTTAATTTTTCAAACTTATATGCTTACTAAAATTACTTTGAAAATACTATAATCAATATGAAAGATATTATTTTAAGATATTTAATAAAATACTAAAATCAATTTAAAAGGTATTATATTACATAAGTTTTTAATACTTCAATAAAATAATTAACTAATTTTCCAAAAACTATATATAATCAAAATACTTTGAAATACTTATAATATGGTTTAAAACATTTATTTAAAATACTACTTAAAAATACTTATTTTATAATTTATATAGAAACTCCAACCAATATGTTTTCATTTATTTTAAAATAAGCCTCTTACTTTAATAGTTCATCATTAATTATTATAAACACATAAAAATCCAAATCACTTTTAAAATACTCTAAAATAAGACAGAAAAGACTAATAGAAAGATTGAAGAGAAATACTTAAGTTCAAAGTCATTCCGAAGCAATTCATACTCTCAAGTAGAAACTACATCGTTTACAGAATGTTGTAAAAGGTTTTTCAAAGAAAAGACACTTTTAAAAGTGCCCTATTGACTGTTATAATAGAGTGCGACCTAGGCTAGTTTTATTATTGATAAACGGTTTTCTATATGCTAACAATATTTTTAGCATCCAATCTTTTTGTAGTGACTAATATAAACATAATATATCGCTACCATGTCGAGAAATTCCTAAGAATCTCTCTACAAATTTCTATAGAAAATGTCGAACACAAGGCAATTTCAAAGTACGTTTATAGCGACTATCACTATAAAACCAATTTCAAATCAAAATCCAACCAAACCTTATGTGCTTTGTTTCAAGGCTATGCAACAAATTATGCAAAGTAATACAAGTCCAATAACATTATTTACATATGTCATTTTCTTTCCAAAGCATGCATCACACAAGAGAAAAGCAATAATATATTGTCAAACAAATACTATAACATAAACAAGCATTATAAACTTCATATACCTTTTAAATGGTGGGTTAGCTCACCCATCAACATGTTAACACAAAGTATAGGCCACCAACATAAGCCCACTTCCTACCTCAACAAAATCAACAACCATGACCACCTCTACCATCTCCTTGCTCATAGCCTAGGCTCAAATGGCCTTCCTATACTCACAGCCCAAGCTGGTTTGGACTTTTTGCTCTAAATCTTCCATGTTTGAGTTGCTATTATGTACTATAATGTTGTTGTAAGGCTTCTACAAGAGTTTGGACTGATTTGAGGTTGTTTTGAATTTATTTTATCTTAAGAAATTATAAAGAGAGAAGAGGATGATGAATTTTGGTTTAACTTTGTCAAAATGCAAAAGTGAATCTATAAACTATACGTAGCCTTATGTAAGCTTTAATTAGTGTGCTCTAAACTCCCACTCACTCCCTATTTCTGGCCAAGAAGGCTCGCCCCCATCATGCCTCCTTGCGATCACCGTTCTACCTCACATGCCTTAGAAAATATCCCTATCAAATATTTTCTTCCACTCAAACCTTCTATAAACTTCTAGAAGCTTTCTTAAGTGTTTTATTGAAAATTATTTTTATTACTTATTAATGATCTCCTAAGTTATTTAGTGTATGTAGAAAAGTTTGAACAACTTTTACTGAGAAAAAAGCTATCTATAAATAAACGATTTTCGGTCACGTTATCGATATTTTTTCAAATATTTATTTTGTAAACAAATTCAAAAATATTTTTACCATAATTAGATATTATTTAGAAGAGGGTTAAAAATGTTATTAAATCAGTTTAATCCCATTAAATCCTAGGTTCAAGTATTTAAATAATTTAGATTTTTTAAATATTAAGTGTTCGAAAGTTCGGGTCGTCACAATCTGTTTGAGTATATTCTGAGATAGTGGAAATTTTGCATGAACTAACTACTACATCGTAATAATGGAGAAATAATGCATAATTGATCATTGTGCTACTCCATTTCACACAATAACCACATATGTATTTTCAGAATAATTAACACATATAAACCATAACAATTCAAATTAGTTTAAATAAATTTATAATTTCCCCGTAAGTGTAAAATTGTTTTATTTTTGGTTATTATAAAGGCATATTTATTCGTTTTATCTCTAAACAATGATAATTTCTTAGAACATTTATATACTTCAAAAATCTTTCATTGTCTATATATTACTCTCAGTAATTTGGGGCATCATTATTCAGTTTAAAGTAATAATTGACGCCCAATTCTATAATGATATTATTATCGTATGCCAAAGCAATAATAATGTTTTAAATCATCCTATTACTGCTCATAATCGTTGTATTATTATTTTTGACCCAAATACACTAATTTCTTAAATTAAATCACAAAAATCATTTCAATAGTTTCATCCTATTCCATGTGTAATAAGGTCGCCTTATCCCAAAATCAATTAACATTTATTCAAAAACCTAGGAATTCATTATAAACTATTTTTAATGCTATTTTGTTACTTATCTCCAAATGGTAACAAAAACAACAGTATTTTAACACACATATATATATATACAACAGTATTTTAACACATACACACACACACACACATACATATATATATATATATATATTATGGCCATTTTGTTATTATTTCAATCCAAAGACATTATGTCGCCTTAGAATCCTTAAAATTGCATATTTTTAATATATTTTTTCAAGAAAATGTGAATAAACTACTCGATTAACATCGATATATGGCATCATTATTTATATAAAACATATTTATTCTTATTCTTATTTTCTCTAAAAAACCTATATCTAAACCCCATTTATTAACTTTCAAAACCTTTTTTTATAATAATAACTCATTTTACTGTCTTTAATGCATTCCACCATAACTTTTTTAAGTATAATGTTTTCTCTTTCTAATAAATAACTTCGTTTAAAGCTAACTTAAAATGTTTTACCATAATAATTTTGACAAACATTTCATACAATAATCATATAGTAATTATCACTAATGAATTTCCTAGAAATTCACAATTAATGGTTTAAATCAATATTCACCAAAATATTTGATATTTAGCCATAGACCGAAGATATAAAATTATGTGAGAATAATATGTCATATGTTTGAATATAAAATGGCACAAACACCCTAGAGATTATGTAGAGAATAAAAAGTGAACAAAAGTAAATTAAAAAGAGTAAGAAAAGAATACACGTTGGTTTATAGTGGTTCGGTTAATTTTGGCCGTCCATTTAGTGATTCAATTGCTTTGATTACTAAGTTGCAAGTACAAGTCCTTATGGATTGGTATAAATCCATGGGTGATTATAAGAGATTAGAGTAAGAGAGCCAAATGATCCATTAAAATGAGCTCTACTCACCTATTTATAGCTGAAGATGATCTGAAAACTTACTTTCACGATCTCTACATTATTTTCCACATCAAGACTAGTTCTCTTGAAAAATTTAATGGACACCTCATCGATATGCATGGTCGATCCAAGCCCATGGATCATTATCAATCCATGGGCTTGGATCGATACCAACGCATAAGATGGCTAAATGGATCATCATGAACTCTTTGTCTAGGATCGATCCATAGTTAGCTTCATGATTCCAACTTGATTGCACCATTATTGGCTTGTTTTTAAGTCCAAATGATGGATTGATAGAAGAATGAAGTAGCCAATTTCAAATGCTCGAGGAGATCGATGGAGGATTGCATGAGATCAATGCTATAAGATTTGGAATAGCCTTCTAGTATCAAGTTATGCTAGTTGGAGTAATTTGGGACAGAATTGACAAAGTTTCGTGGATCCATATCGGGCCAAGTGGGTGGATCGGTACCTATCTACCACTTTGGTGGATCTTGGTACTTTGCCTCTTATGGTAGTTTGGTTCTTGGTTTCTGGACACTTGGGTTATCTCTTCGAGCTTCTTGCCTTGATTGCTTTCAAGTTTGACTCATTTAGTCTATCTAAATATTATCTAGTCAAAAGGCTGGATAACACTTGCCCCTCAATATACATCTTGTTTCAAACATTATGTCTTTGAATCGAGACAAGTCGGGATTTCTATAAGGATCCTACACTTATGCTTTGAATGGTCATTGTCCTTATTTGAATCATTTTCATGAAGAACTGTGTCTATAGTCATTTGTCACGATGCTTTACCAGCGTCGGGTACTATAAATCTAGAATGTGCTCTGACGATCTGTCATTACGAGCTAGACAATTTCGAACCGATCGCTCTCATTGAGTTTTCAAGTATGAGCTTGCTTTCTTTCAATCCCACTTGTTTTATGTTGAACATGCATAAGCACACGTATGCCTTCTTGTTGAATCTCAAGCATATGGACATATTTACATAGGTATGAATGGTTATTACCATTTTTTATCTTTCTTATTTTATAAAAAAATCTATAAACTCGGTACCTATCTAAATCCATGGATCGATACCGATCCAGGACTTGGAAAAGACCTCTATTCATTTGCCTTGATAATTGGGTTTCTTAGGTTATATAACCCGATTCAATCTATCTCCTCTTCACTTTAGCCAGTCACTGAACACGAACTTGTTCCAATATTATAAAACTTTCACCTTATGATTAAACTCTACTCCGTTGCCTGACCACCAAAATTGCCGCTAACCTATCACCTAAGTGCCACACTGCCTGCCTTGCCTTGGTTGAACTTGAGCCACCCTTGCAAACCTGATCCATAATGTCACCGAGCCAGGAATTAAGCCAATTGCCCTTATATGCTTCTAGGTAGGTGGTGGGGCATGGAGGTGGATTGCTTGACGTTGGTGGCCATGACATGGATTGTTAGAGAAAATGGGTGGGGAGGTCAATATCCACCCAAGGGTATGGATCGCCACCGATCTATCCTTTGGTGGATTTTCAATTTTTGACTTCCCAACGAACTTCATTTTTAAACACTTGAGCTATGCCAAACACTTTCTCCTAAATTTCTGATATTTTCCAATAGTTTATTTAAAATCTGCATATCGAAAATTTGCGCTGCACGACACTTCACAACAATGCACTAGGTTCCACTTTAGCGTGGGGCAAGGCTTATAACTAATTTGATGTTGATTATCTATTGATTTTTTATAGACATGGATTGTAGATGTTTTGAGCATTTCACCACTTTAGCTTTAAGTCTGTCAGCGTCTAGATACGTTGAATTTGATGCTAAGTCGAGTTCGGTTACGACTCCTTCAGCAAAACATACACCAACATAGTTCATACCTCTAGTTGGAAATCCACAACCGGATCAACCTCATCTAGAGGTTCCTCAAATGCCTATGAGAAGGCCCTAAAATCGAAGATGCTCCTAACACTCTTAAGGATGTTGTTATCTTAGATGATCCTATCGACTCCATTGCTTTGATGATTGAAGAGGGATCACTCTGTAGAATTTGTTATAAACATGGAATCCCGTTTGAGGATGTAATAGCCATTTCTATCACCAAAGAGCTGACAATCCCCAAGGGTTATAGTGCATGTAAAGATATATGTCCTAGCAGGATCCGTCCCACCACTCAATAAATTCATTCGTCGACTTCTGAACTTCATGAGATTGGCTCCAATGCAACTACATCTAGATTAGCTACACCTTTCTTCATGGAACATATATTTTCTTTTTCATCTTTTGCACCAACTACCTAGTGATGAGGAAATTCGGTACATATATAGTTTTAAGAGCCAGAAAGGAAACCCTTCTCCGACTTATTTAGAACCTGCTAAGAACTGTAGAGTTATCACTTGTACATGGAACAAACTGGTTACATCAAGGGTGAATGGTTTATATCCGTTGTCCACCTGGTTTTTCATAAAGATGGCTATCTGGACGTAAGTTCAGCTTTATACAGTCGATATTAGTTTATTATGTAATTCTTCACTTGACTTGCACTTCCTTTATTCTTTTAGATGTTCTGACGAGACCCAATGGTGCAGCACTTGCAGATGTCCTTAGAGCTCTCATGGCGCTTTCAAAAGATGATATAGATATTAGATATCTTCTTTCCGATGAGAATCTCCTAGCCCATAACTTGCTGGAAGCGGGCCATAGCACCAGTCAAATCCTAGTGGATACTAGTGATGATGATGAGAACTCGCTTGTAGGTGGCAGTGTGAATCCTGACATGCCCCCTATTCAAAGTTCATCAGCTAAAGCTAAATATAATGTTGAATGACTGTTAGAATACATTGAGTAAGGCCAAATCATATGTGAAGGCGATGAATCTTAACATGATGATGTTGATGTAGGCCATGAGCCTTTAATCGAGAAACATAAAGATGACCATCAGTTTATTTTGATGAAAAAGGCTAGTTGTAAAAATCTCCAAATGGTAGACCTCTAAACAACCCTCTCTAGTCACAACCGTGAAGACATATTCACTGGTCTAGGGGCGATTCAAACTAAAATTAAATCCTTCTTTGACAACATGAGTCTTGAGGGTCTTGAACTCCCCTGTCTACTTTCACAATGACATTACTACCATTAGAATGTGATAGATCACTCCCATGAGCAAAGCTCCAACACATGGTCCGTTGGAGGAATATTAGGACCCTCACATACATGCACCACACTACACCTCTTTCATGTCCTTCCTTGTTGAAGCAAACTTGTTCCTATTTCTTTACAGGATCCATGGAGAGGAAGTACATGTTTCAGTCTTTAAAGGAAAATGTATCCCGATAACAGGGGCATCGCTCGAGCACGTATCATCAAGATGGCGGTTGGGATTCAATGTCAAACCATTATTCCAGCCGTGATAGAGGCAGTGATGACAGAGACTATCCATTTAATGATTCTACTTCTAGATATCGTTCTTTGTCCAGATTACCAATACCAAGAAGCTCGGACAAGAATTTTGATCGTCGTGATGACTTTGCACTGGGCGATGCTTATCGTGCACCACCTTCGGTTTCCATCCCCGTTCAACAGTCAATTACGACTAACATCAGTCGAACTTTTGATTGTAAGCACCATAAAGGCAGTTCTGAGACCTCTCATCACAAGGCTGGCAGGAAACCGATTGAAGATTCGATTGTCACTGCGAAACAACAACTTGTCATTGATGCTCGAATGGACAAACTAGAGGCACACTTCCTGGAGGTCTACGTCGATGGAGTCATGTTCTTGCCTAATTTGAAGGACATCCTACCAAAGGTTAAAGTTTGACGGTTCTTATTTAGTTAACGCTTATGATCAATATAATGAATAGAGGCGGATAGTTGAGAAGATCTCTATGGTTTCAAAGGAAAGTAAACTTGAGATCGATAACCTGAAACTTATGGAAGAGCAAGATAAAAGGATGATCGCTCATCTCGGCACTAATGCCACTAACTTGAAAACATCATAAGTTTAGGCTGAGAAGTGGGCCGAAGATGCTATCAAGGCGCTTGATAATGAGAGGACCAACCATCATGATGAGATAAAGACCATATGCTATCGAAATCATGACTTACTGCTGGAAAGAGATGCTTTGACCAAAAAAGCGCACTAGATGTCAACCAAACTTGAGAGTGAGACAAAAATGAAGGGTGAAGCTCTCCAAGAGGCCCAAAGGTATTGTAAAGAGCTACTTACTACCCATAGTGAATGGGACGAGGCAGTTGCACATGCTAGGGATGTGAACGCACTTGGTAAGACGGAAGTTAAAGCTGTTGAGAAGCAGGTGACAGAGAGATTCGAGCCGTTGATCATTAAGTCCAATACTAATGTGTTCAAGTACTATAACTTAAAGTGGCTCGGTGATGATTATCCCAGAGCTCTGGCTCTATCCTAAGAGCAAGTTGTTAAGGAGGAGAAGTAATTTTTAAAAGGTAGCAAAGTAGACTTGCCATAGTTGGAAAAGAAGGTCTTGATAGGAAACAAGCCTAGTGTGCTTAGAGAGGGCAAGCTTGTTTTCCATCCGAAGCTGGCTGCGATAATGCAAAATGATATAGACATTGGCTTTGGATCGTCACCTGAAGATTTCGCCACCGACCCCACACTTGGACTCAAAGCTACTCCTGTTTCATCTTCCATCCATGAATACGATCCAAAGAAACCTCAAATGCACAAGTTCACTATCCTTTCTCACATCTTGGAAGCAAATTCCAGCAGCACTATGGCCCATACAGAACCCTAGACTGAAGGAGGTATCTTGTTGACTTTTCCTTTATTTCAGAAGGTCCACAAGTCTCCGATTAACATAACTAACCTCTCTATTTATGTCCCTCAAGTTTCATGTCAGCCCTAGATTGTCCTGCTTTTAGAAAAAGGTATTCGATTGGGAGAACGAGCATATAACAAAATCGATGACCCTGAATACGTAAATGACGGTTTCAAGTATTCCAACTAGCGAGACTCCTAGGCTTGGCGAGCAGATGATAGATGCCTTATACGATGAAGGGATTGGTGAGCTTTAGGGAGCTTAGAACGAAGACAATGTTATCATCACTAGGTTCTCTATGCCCCTATCGGGTCCCACCATGAGCGATCTTAAAGAAAAAATTCTCCCACCTAAAGAAGTCAAGAAAGAGAAGATAAGTTTATCCCCCCTCTCTTGTCTATATGTTTTCCTAGAAAGATTTTCTACGTTTTGGTCACTCTTTCTCCACATGGGAGCACCCGGAGTGTGCATAGTAGATCATTGCAGTGCACTCCATCCATGGGACAAGGAAGAAGCAGGAAGAAACCTGGTTAAGTTACACCTCCCTCAAGGGAAGAGAAGAAAAGGTCCAAGCAGCAAAAGCATAAGAAGTGATCGTTGGTTTGTTTTGTGTAGATATACTTGTTTTTAGTCTGCAGTTGTAGGAGTCTGTTTTGGTTTTAGGTCGGTGTTATGCAGGTTCGACCCCTTCTCTTGTTTTTAGCCTAAGTGTAAATAAAACTTACACTTTTCTTTTGAAGTTCTATCTCAAATGTGAACAACAAAGGCTTTTTTGTTCAATCTTCGTTTGAATTTATCTTAGTATTTGAGAAATGCACTTTCCATTTGATGTGCTCACGATCCATTTCTTTCATGATTATTGTCGGATTAAGTCATTAGCCCATTTTGTTATTTGCCGGCCTTTTGTTGTTCTTGCCAACATAAAGCAGTCAATGTTAAAGTGCTAATCCCTAAACATGTATATGTAAGCATATCAGATTTTGGAACATAGTCAAATTTTGATCACTCGAAAAGGTGATTAAGCATTCTTTTTTAAGGAACTTTGAATGTAATCATGCCTTTCTTCGAGCGTCGATTGAGGTTCGCAAAAGATCATGCCTAACTTCGGGCAATGATGTCCATCTCCTTGCCATCCTCTAGGAAAGATATTGATGCTTTGCCAAATTTCGAGCAAAAGCTAACGAATGGACCATCGGCTCACGTCTTTTTTGGTTTATACTCCTGCCCCTACATCAAGGGCAAGAGTTAATGGGTGGATGGTCAAATCACGTCCTTTTTGGTTTATACTCCTACCCTTGCTTCAAGGATAAGAGTTAATTGACATTCATCTCTGGACGCCAAGAGTGGTTGCACTCCAAGGTTTCGATCATGGATCATAGAAGTTTGGTTGGCATCTAATTCTTGGTACTTGCATACCTCCATTGTACACATGCAAATTCATTCGAGTGGGTCATATTTCACAACTTTTAAGCTATGTAAAAATAAAGTCACGGATTCAGAAAGACGTTTCACTTTAAAAAGGATGGGAAATGATTGGTTCAGTCTTATTATATGGCTTTAATTATTTATAAATTTATTTTCAAGTGAAATAGCATCGCAAGTGTTTGCTATTCCACACCCTCGGGAGTGAGATCCCATCAATTTTGCCAGCTTGAAACTGTCATCTCCAAACTTTTGCTAAATCGTATACGGACCTTCCTATCTCAAGCCTAAGTTCCTAGAGCCTTGAAAGATTCATTCGAGAACGAGGTCGCTAATTTCAAACGTCTGATTTCTAACCTTCGCATTGTAGTATCGGGTGACTTGACTCCGGTGTGTAGTTGTTCTCAAGCCATCTTCATCATGATTTTCATCGAGCATATCAAGAGTTTCTAACACGAGTTTCTCATTCTCCATTGATTGTAGTGAGTTTCTCGGTGAGAAGGTACTTCCAGTTCAATCGAAATCATAGCTTCTGATCCATAGGCTAGGGAAAAGGGACAATGGTCAGTCATTGAATTATGGGTCATTCGATAAGCCTAAATTGCTAATGGGAGTTCATCAACCCACTTGGCTATAGATTTTCCAATTATTTATTGAGAATGGACTTAATAATATTGTTCACAACTTCAACTTATCCACTCTCCTAAGGGACTACTAACACAACAAATCTCTTCTCTATGAGATGTCGGCGGTAGAAATCTTTAAACTTAGTGTCTTTGAATTGGGTCCCATTATTGGTAATAATTGCTTGTGGAACTCCAAAATGACAAATGATATTTTGGACCATAAAGTTGATTACTTTCTTTGTGGTAATTATCGCTAATGGCTCTACCTCTGCCCATTTGGTGAAGTAATCAACAACGATGATGGCATACTACGTGCTACCCTTAGATATTGGCAACACACTAATAATATTACTTACCTAAACTACAAATAGCCTGGGACTGAAATGGTGTAATCTCTATGGTAGGGTTCTAGGAATCATTACAAATCTCTAGCACTTGTCACACATTCTGGTGTAATTAGCCGCGTCTCAGTTGATAGATGGCCAGAAGTACCCATAGCGAAGAAACTTATTTGCAAGGGTTGGCGCCCCAATATGGTCACCATAGGTCCATTCATGAACTTCTTTCAAGACTTGTTTTGCCTCATCCTTGTTTAAAATGCCATAACATTAGGACAGAGTTTTCTTTCCTATGAAGTGCTCCTTACTGAAAGATATAACCCGATACTTGGCAAATGAGCTTCCTTCGCTCGATATTTCTGTCGTGAAGGACTCCCTTCTATAAATAGTTCTTTATTCGAGTCATCCATGACTCCTCACAATCGGCCTCCAAGATCAAATCAACATCCATACGGTCCGATGCTCGGAGCTGATAACATTCCCACCAGAACTAGCCCCATGAGTTGCGCATCTCAAAAACTGACCAGATTAGCCAGTGAGTCAGCCTTTGTATTTTCCTTTCTGGAAATATGCATTATTATGTAATATTCAATGTCACAAGTAGCTTAACGGTATGGTTTAGATGAGGAGCTAGTCTCACTCCCCTTGCTTGAAACTCTTTCCTTACTTGACGCACCAGCAGCTAGGAATCATAGAAAATATGTAAAATTTTAACTCCCAGTTTCTTAGTGCTTTTGAGTCCGCAATCAATGCTTCGTACTCCACCTTGTTCTTCGTTGTGGAAAAATCGAGTCTTAAGGCATTACAAATTTAATGTTCCTCGGGAGTGACAAATAAAACTCCTGCATCGGAACAACGTTCATTCGATGCACCATCTATGTATATCTTACACCTAGCATTTTGCTGACCACTGCTCTCTAGAGTATCGTATCGTGCAATGTAATCCGCTATGAAATGCGCCAAAGCTTGACCCTGGATTGCTCTCTAAGGTGAAAAGTTTTGTCATATTGGCTCAATTCAATACTCCATTTCAACAGCCTTCCAGAAGTCTCAGGTCGCTGTAATACTTTTTGCAAAGGCTGGGTGGTAAGAACATTGATCAGATGAGCCGAAAAGTGGGGCGGAGATTACTTAAAGTGATCGGTAGGCAGTATGGAAGCTTTTCCAACCATGGGTAATTTCTTTTTGCTCTTATCAGTCGCTTACTTATGGAGTAGACCAGTCGTTGGATGTGGGACTCCTCACTTACGATTGCGGCACTAAGAGCTTGCATCGACACTGCCAGATATATAAACAGGACCTTGTCGTCCAGCGGCTTTGAAAGAATGTGGGGTCTCTCCAAGTGATTCACTAGGTCTTGGAATGTATCCTTATGCTCCTATGTCTAAGCAAAATTCTTTTTTACTTTCTTAATTACATCTGAAAAAGGATGCATTTGTCTATTGCTCTGGAGATGAATCGACTCAAGGAGGCGACCTTTGTAATTATTAATTTTCTTTTGCCACTTGTCTACTTTTATTACATTTGTAATTCTTCTATTAAAAATTTTAAAATGAAGGTGACACTTGTAATTTTGTTAACCAAAACTATTACACTTATTTATTTACTTTCTAAATATTTTTAACACTTGTCATTTTATATTTCTCTTTAATATACACTTGTATTTGTATGATTTAATTCCTTTACACTTGTAAATATTTGTATTTTTATGTTTAAATCCCTTGGTTTAAAATTTATGTTTATATGTTTACAAATTATACTTATTTTCAAATATATAAGAAAAGCACTTTAAATCTTAAATTAAATCTCATTTTATATATTTACAACTTTATAAGAAAATGAGTTTGAATTCTAATTATATTAAATAAACAAACATACAAATTATATTTAGTTATATATAAATTTAAAATTTAACTTAAGTTATTATACTCAAAATAATACTAGTGTTGAAAATGTTCCAATTTAATCTTTTAGAAAATTGTTATATTTTTAAATCCAAATCATTTTACTAAGTCATTTATTTAAATTTTTAAATTCAAATTCAAATTCAATACTCAAATTTACTCTTATATCCATATACATGTATATTTCAAATTCAAATAATTCTAAAACATGTATTACTTTGAATTCTTAGACTCAAATGAAATTTACAATATATATAAATATACAAATCAATACTTATTTTAATTATTATGAAAAATTCAAATTAATTCCAAAATTTATCCCAAAATTTTATATTTATTACCAAATATTCCAAAGTTTAATTCCAAAGGTTAAATTAATTATCAAATTATTTTTAGCTAAAATCCAGGAATGTTACAGATTCCCTCTCTTAAGCAATTTCGTCCCCGAAATTTGCCAGGGAGACAACAAAGAAAAGATGAAAGATAAAGAAATATCCTTTAAGATCAAACTGAATATTTATTCTACATTTGACTTACCAAATCAGAGTATCAACAATATGGGAACAAACTCACATAATTATTTCACAAGATACTGGGGTCTTCCGGTCTACGAATATGCAAGGGCATTGGTTACTTTGAGGGGATAACTAACCATTCGTAGAATATATCGGACCCCATAGAATAGATAGATAGATTCAATCTTCTACAATTTCTCAAACACTAGGTATGGATTCCAAATTCAGATTGGAATACCCTAGAGTAAACACCAACTTATCTCTCTTCGGACTTAGAATTCCAAATTTGGTTTTAATCGATATCGTTTTATCGATACAATTCAAATTTAGCCTTATATTTGTTAACTAATTTATTCTAAATAAATTTTCAAATTCATTAGAGTTTAAAACGAAAAGCTGAGAACGAGAATACGAGGTAGGAACTTATCTACACGATTCACAGTGCCACACCACACTGAAGCTTCTCCCTTGAGCTTCCACGAAGCAATCAAAGAATTTTGAAATTGGATGATTAACAAAGGAGGTTAATAGAGAAAAGGTTGTTTTCTTGTTGTTGCAAGGTATTGACCATTTGTAGTGGTACTCCCTTGTCATCTATCTTGTCCTCTTCTTGCACTCATACTCATCATCAGTGGATAGTAAGAGAATTTACTGAGGCACACGAATGGATATCTTAGGGATATACTAATTCTAGGGTATACTTCGCCTTATCTCTAATGAGTTACCTAATGTGTTATACTCCTGAGCTAAAGTTTCAACCTTCGGCTCTGATACCAAATGAAACGACCCTGACTCGACCTTCGAAAATCGGCACCGAATACGTCACCTATATTCAAATGCCACAGATTCAAACATCGAATCTGGTTCGACGGAGCTTATAACACATTAAGTATAACAACAAAGCGGAAGAAAATGAATATATCAATATACAACATTGATACAATATATGATACAACTGAATATCAAATACAAATGACTATCAATATATCAGAGATAGATATAAGACAATAACAGAGACAATAGCAGCGGAAAGACAACGTCTTCAATGCCAACTCCAAAACTCCATCTCCAATCCAAAGCTAGCTCGAACACCCAACAGGTTGAATTAAGAAAATGCGATCCCGAACACGATTTCCAAACCAAAGACTCCAAAGATCGAAGGCTATCGATCCTATATCTACTATTTGATTATCTAGAAAACCCAACTCTAAACTTCCCGTGTGGAAAATTGTGGGCATCCAGAGTTTAAGAACGAAATAATAAACTCTAGGTCAGTCATGTGACAGGTATGAGAAAACAAAATCAGTTTATCTTTAAAACAAACAACAAAGGATATTAAAATTTAAATCCGCAATGCTTTTGGGAAAATGAAACTACCATAAGGCCTCATGCCGCACACACAATGCAAACGCAGAACTGGTGGAGATTTCTCCTTATGATTGTCAAACTTGCTTGATATGCAAAAACTTTTTTGATACTATTATCAGTGCATAGTGAAAAACATTTGAAAGTATAATATTAATCTTAGCCAGCATAGACATTTCGAACTATGCCTACTATAGCTACCATCTAAACAGTGGTGACCACCATAAGTAAATGGCAGGTCCTACAACTAAAACCGTGCAAGGTGCATATTGGTGATTGGATTTCCAACAAATGGTCAGGCTAAGGAACTTCCTATTGCCACATGGGTACGCCTCTGGAGGGACGTCCCGGGAACTTAACCAGCTCTCTGCCAACACAAGGCCGAGTTACCTCTTTAACTAGGTAACTACTACACGAGCATGCCATCCTCCGGTCGTTTGCGAACTTTATCCGAGGTACCTCTACACCAACAACCACAAAGCAATCACAAAGTAATAGATTTGCAGTGGCCACATGAGTTAAGTATCTAGGCTCCATACCATGATATCACCCTTTTCCAGAAGGGAATGACACACCCTAAAGGGTGCGACCCTTATAACCTTGCCGCATCTTTCCTGTTTCGACCATTTCTAGGGTGTGAGGTCCTGATGCAGTCTTGTCCACAAAGCTACACTTTACACAAAAGCCATGCATTGATCAACAAATGATCAACAACACACAGTAGCACTTAGCATGTCACACTACCAAATTAGGAGTATATCACTGATAACTATCAACTACATAACCTCTGAGCTCGTACGTCTCAAAGAAGGGTGTTACGCTAAAAGAATAAATTCTCCGCCACCAAACAGAAATGTATTTGATAGAGATCAGTTTTATATCTCAAAGTGTAATGTCGGACATACAACCATACAAGTCCGTTCTGAGTTCGAACAAAACCAAAGGCACTTCGTCCAGTAAAGTAGGAAGCCCTTGCAATCCGGGTATCCACAATCTCAATCAGACTCCTCATCGCATATGGAGAACTCTATACCGGAGCAGCTCAGTGCAGAGCATTCGACAGGTTATCCTATCGTTCTTGAAGACACCCGGTCTTCACCACAGGTCTTCAAATGCCATCCATTTACGTCGTATCACTATTCAGAATAGGTTATATGACACAAAGTCCTCTCCTGACTAAACTGAATAATGAGCGCAATATTTAAAAACTTATGGGTATGGGATTTCAGTTAAGTCACAAATTTAAAACCCAAAATTTTTCTTTCAAATGGTTTAAAGAAATTACCATTTTCAAATCTTTAAACAAAAAGATTCAATTCACAAAGTTCACCCATTTTTCACAAAGATCCATTCACAGATTTCAAAAAAACTTCCATTTCAATTTGGATTAACCCGTTCAACCTTTAAATCAAAGATTTAATAGCTTTCAAACTCGTTTCCACTACAAATCATTTATATAAAAGATATAACATTTAAAATCCTCTTCGATTTCAAACAAGGTTTAATAATCTTTCACAGAGGTTCGTTTATAGCTTTCAAAACAATTCACAATTTCATTTCAAACTTGAAACTTTTCAACAAAAATTGGAAATCCTTTCCTTTTATGAAAGCTTTTATTATTTGAAATAAATAGTTTTCGTTTTGGAAAAATCCAATTATATTTGCACAAGTTAAAGCCCTTGAGTTAAATCAAATTCTTAAATCAATACCTTTAAAATGGTTTAACTCATATATAACTTGTATAACATATTTAAACCATAGTTTCCAAACAAAAAATTCAATTTCATATTTTGAATTTAAATTTAAATCAAATTATTTAAACTTCAAAACTTAATCAAGTTATTCAAAATAACTTTTATTTTTGAAACTCCTTTTTGAAAGCTTTTTATATTTAACCCAAATCCATTTGCAAAACTATTTGAATTCGAAATTCAATTTATAAATTATTTTCTAAAATCTATGACTTAGCCGATTTCCTCGTGCAATCCATATTTATGTGTGTATGGTGTAGTCTAGGGGTTTTACACAATAGTGCAACATCATCAATCATCATAGATTCAAACACAGTAATATAGATAAGTGGTATATTCCTATAATGCTTATCTTCATTCACAGATTACAGATAAATAATATAAGTACATTGCAGATAAATAAATTACATTCCTCACAGAAAAATAAATTACATTTCACAGCTTAATTATATCGCAGAACATCATATATCAAGGATATCACACAATTCAAAGCATCCAATTCAATCCAAACATTCATAAGTAAGATCAGTTAATTGTCTGATTAATTTAAATCGAATTTATTACTTATAAATTACTAATCCTGGTTAATTAACACTAATAAATTACAAATCATTTTGATTAATTGTTCTTTAACCATTTATTAATTAACACTAATAAATTACAAATCATTTTGATTAATTGTTCTTTAATCATTTATTAATTAACACTAATAAATTACAAATCATTTTGATTAACTGTTCTTTAATCATTTATTAATTAACCATTAATAATAAATTAATTAATCTTTAATTATAATTAATCAGCCTGTAATTATTAAATAATTAGCCTTTGCTTATTTAATTCACCATTTAATTAATTATCTTTTATTAATTAACTAACCCTTAATTAATTAATTACCATTAAATTAATTATCCTTAATTAGTTACGATAAGTGACTAACCCTATTCTTAAATCAATGTTAATCACTTGATTAATCCACCTTTAATCATTAATTAATTACTTATAATTAAGTAATTAACTTTAAGTAATTAACTTCCTTTAATTACTTGTCATTAATTAATTTTCATTAATCAAATACATTAATTAATTAATCCCTAATTATAAATTAATTAACCTTTAATTCATAATTCGTTATCTTCAGTTAATTACAAAAACTAATTAATTAATCCTTAATTAATAATCATTCATTAATTATGCACAATTAATTTCAATAAGTAATTATTAATAAATCACAACTAATTACATTTATTAATCATCCTTTAATTACTTAGTTAATCAACTTTAATCAATGAATTAACTTTTGATTTAGTACATTAATTAAGTACCTCATACTTAATTAATGAAAAATCCTTTAATTTAATCAAAGATAAATCATTATCTTAATTTATTTGCTAATTATCATTTAAATCCTTATTTAGTAATCCTTGGAAAATTAATTATCATTAACCTAAAAATTTAATTTAAAGCCTTTAAGTTGATCAAAACAATGTTTAAGAAAAACCATTTACCTTTAAAATCTCATTCTAAATAATCTTAAAAATAAAAATTTATTTTTTAATATATGAATTAACTTAAAATTCTTAAGTTAATTAAAGCCATCATCTTTTTAACTACTTAAATATACCACTTAAATTTATAGACTTAAGAATTTATTTTAAAATATATTTAAAAATTTAACTAAACATTTTCTTTTGCTTTGAAAACTATTTTCTCCCCAGATTAAAATTCTGGAGACAAACTTAACAATCATAAAACGCCCGAGCCATTCCCTGATTTTCCCCGAGCCCAACAGCTAAATGCCCCAGCTCTTTTCTCCTTCTTCGCTTCTTTTCCTTTATTTAACTCAGTTTAGTTTGAATTTTTTTTAAAAAAAAACTATTAATATCGCTGAACAACATGATATGAAACTCGAGTCGAACAACCACACTCCCGATACCTTCTTCAAGACCCTTCAGCACAAAACTCCTCTGACACAATTTGTAACTCATGCACGTGCACTCGAGTTCGCCAACATTTTGGCCAGCCTTGCCAATGTCAACAAGTCACCAACGACTACCCCTAACATCTTGACATCAGATCCCCTTGATTTTCCTGGAAACCCAAATCGAACAACTCGACTCGATTTAAACCTGAACCCCATCATCAGAAATTGCTTCGCACCATCGCCAACGTTCATCTGAAAACCACGTGAGCCAACCCAGAGTAGCATTAACGAGTTGAGTTTCGATCCCCCCAGGCCTGGCCCCTTTCGGTCCCCTTTCGTCGACGAACTCCTTCTTTAAACTTCGACGAGCAAATTTGGTTTGAAACCCTATATAGACATCGTTCAGCCACCATAGTAGCTTATAATTCAAACGAGTATTTTTCCTAGATTCATCAACCTTTAAGCTATCTTCGATACAAAAAACAACCCTAGAATTGTCGGCGATCATAAGAGATTGACGAAAATGTTAATCCCGTTCATCTCATATTTTCTCACAAATTAATAAATAAAAAATCTTGAAATGATATTCAAAAATCATTATTTCGAATTGCGAATCTGTTCATATAATTGAAACTCGAAATTAAATCATTTGATTTTTCACTTTATATTGATCATTACTGTAAATTATTATTTCCGAAATATTTCCTTAATAATTTTTCTCTAATAATATTTTAAGAGATAACTTTACATTGTTATAAACAATTTTCTTTCAGACATTATAATCAAATTTTTATTATACGAAGAGATATGCATTTATCTTGAATTTTTGAGGACCTGTTACTTAACAGAGCCATATAGATATACATCTACAGGCATGCACACTTATTCACAAACATATATATACCTATATTCAACATGCAAGCACAAATTTTATCACATATTAACATATCATCACATGAAATCAAGATGTGAACCAGATTTAAAGATTTGGGGCGTAATTTGCTCACCTGATCTCAGAAGGCAGAGACAGAGAAGTCTAGAAATGCTCTGAGAAACTTGGAACTTAGCATTTTGATTTAACTGGATTTGCTTTTTAACTTGCCTAATCTTTGCATTGCTTGATTGTTTTCCAGATTTCAGTTTTGCTTTGAACTTAATTTACTTGTTGATTGAGATGCACCTGAGCTTTGAATTCTTTTGTTTTCCAGGTTGAAACTTTTGATTTTGGGTTTCCAGGCTTTTAATTTGAATTTCATCTCCTGGTATGTTTTCAGATCTGAGGTGATTTGAATCTTGTTTTGCTTTGCTTCTGATTTTCCATTTCATTTTTGATTTGATTTTCCAGGCCCTTGATTTGTTTGCTTGTTTAAGTTTATTTTCAGGCTTGAAGAATTTTGAAAACAGATTTGTTTTAGAGGCTTTGATTTTGAGAATTCTTCTCAGATTATCATCATTTTTTTTTCTTTTGATCAGGTTTAAGTTGTTTGAGATTTTGCTTTCAGATTTGAGAATAGCCTGGTTATTTTCTCATGCATCTTTACAAAAAAAAAATTGATTTAAAACAAAATAAATTTTCTTTTGCCACTTGTCCACTTTCATTACATTTGCAATTCTTTTATTAAAATTTTTAAAATGAAGGTGCCACTTGTAATTTTGTTAACCAAAAACTATTACACTTGTTTATTTACTTGTTAAATTTTGAACACTTGTCATTTTATATTTCTCTTTAATATATACTTGTATTTTATGTTTTAATTCCTTTACACTTGTAAATATTTGTATTTTTATGTTTAAATACCTTGGTTTAAATTTTATGTTTATATGTTTACAAATTATACTTATTTTCAAATATATAAGAAAAACACTTTAAATCTTAAATTAAATCTCATTTTATAAATTTACAACTCTATAAGAAAATGAGTTTGAATTCTAATTATACTAAATAAACAAACACATACGAATTAAATTTAGTTATATGTAAATTTAAAATTTAACTTAAGTTATTATACTTAAAATAATACTAGTGTTGAAAATGTTCAAATTTAATCTTTTAGAAAATTATTATATTTTTAAATCCAAATCATTTTACTAAGTCATTTATATAAAGTTTTAAATTCAAATTCAAATTCAATATTCAAATTCAAATTTATTTATATATCCATATACATGTATATTTCAAATTCAAATAATTCTAAAACGTGTATTATTTTGAATTCTTAAACTCAAATGAAATTTACAATATATATATATATATATATATACACAAATCAATATTTATTTTATTTATTATGAAAAATTCAAATTAATTCTAAAATTTATCCCAAAATTTTATATTAATTACCAAATACTCCAAAGTTTAATTCCAAAGGTTAAACTAATTATCAAATTATTTTTAGCTAAAATCCAGGAATGTTACATTGATTGTATCCATAGTATACATCCATGAATGAAAGCAATTCAGCCCGTCTGTCGAGTCTACCAATTGATCTATCCTTGGGAGTGGAAAACCCTCCTTCGGGCATCTTTAATTAGGTATGAATAGTCAACGCATGTCCTCCACTTTCAGTTTAACTATTTTACCAAGATCAGATTTGATACCTACTCTGGGTATAAAGCATCGTGGATGAAGCTATCGCTTTGATACCTACTCTGGGTACAAACCAAGGAGCTAACGCCGCTTTGAATTCAGCTAGGGTTGGTAGGCCCAAAAATTCGTTTTAAAAGTAGAGTAATATCCAACACCATAAACGGCATGACCCGCTGTCGCTTGCGGTCGCCCTCCTCAAGCTCCATTGGTAATTCCACATATCCAACTTGCTCCATAACTATCCTGTTAAATCCCAAGATCCAAGATTTACTCAATTTTTGGCCCTTTCCCTCCAGAAGCATCTGGTCGTATGCTTTCTTAAATAAAATGTTGGCAGAACTCCCACAGTCAACTAGTACTTTCTGTTCAATAACAGGACCAATCATAGCCATAATCACGAGAGGGTCAATCGTTAGGGCTTCTACCCTATTAGCATCTCTGTTCTGGAAAACATTATCATCTATCATGGTTCTAGAAAAAATTTGCTGTAGCTTCATCCTTCATAGCAAACCAGCTCTCATTCTCTGTTTGTTTTAATGTACCAACATACATTTCCATATCATTCAAACTCTTTATCGGTTGGATGTGGCCCACCAATGATTGTATTAGTCACGAAATATTTTTCTAGCTGCTTAGGCTCTTCACCACTAGGCCGGTTTTCTCCCGTTGGGATGCTAACCAAGGGAGGTTGAAATTTCCTTGCCCTCCATCCTAGGAGGCTTTCCTGAATTGCTGCAACTTCTTTTTCGTAAACCACCTCCTCGATCATATCATGAAAATGTCTGCATTTATAGGTGTTGTGACCGTGTGTCTCATGTGACCTGCAAAAGTTGCAAGATTTTTTCTCCTTCTCCATCAACTCTCTCGGAGCCGGCTTCCCGTACTGCTCAGTACCTTAAGTAGCTAGGTAGATATTATCTATTGAGTTATTCGGTTCACTATAGCTGTCATACTTGAGAATCTTAGGACAGTTCCTTTTATTCGGCATTCGCTTCTTGGCCCCATTATCACTCCATGTCTGACCTTCTTCTTATTACCAACATTCACATCCATATTTTTGGAACTCCCCTTAGACTATTTTATAGCAATATTCCTCTGTATCACTTCAGCTGAAGGCCCAAAATCATCCTTTGAGGAATGAGTGAATGCCTCATCTAAGCACAAGATCTGATTAGTCTTCTTGTAAAAAATATCTATCGTCAATGGGGTTTCATTTCTAACCATCTCCCGAAATAGTCTCATGATGAATCCCTCTAATCAATGCTATTAAAACTATTCATCCTTAGCATTCTAACTTCCGCCACAACTATATGGAACCTATTCAAGAAATCCTTCGATGACTCTCCTTTGCCTTGGAAGAGGTTTGATAACGACGTCGCGTCCCTCGGACGTGAAGTGTATACAAGGAACTGCTCCAATAACCTTTGTGTTAACTCACTAAAAGACGATATGGATCTTGGTGGGAGTTGGTTGAACCACATTATCACTACTCCCTTCAGGAAGATTGTAATGAAAAAACATCATACGGTATTAGATGCTTTAGCAGAGTCCAAATGCCATTCATATTTGCTGCCTCGGCTGCTTTATCAACATATAACGACATTGTTGGCATTATAAACCTCCATGGATACTTTACATGCAGAATGTACTTAGTAAACGGTGGACTTGGATAAGTATCCCACCCATCATTACTCCTAAACTAGTTTTCACTCATAATTTTTGTGACCATCTCGGCCAAGTACTTCGGTTCTATAGGTCCAGCTAACCATGCGGTAATCGGGGTCCATTTCGAATGTTTGGCCTGGTGAACGCTCTCGAGTAGATTCTCAATAGTTGGTTCTCTAGACTCTAGGAGATCCATTCATCCAACAATCCCTTTGTTTGATTCATATGTGGTGGATCATTAGCAGTAGCTCGATATTCCATATTTCTGATAAACTACAGCACGATTAGAGGTCAAGTTCACATCACCATCTAGTGTGCGGACTTTGCATCAAACACTGGTTGGATCGATACCAACCTGCCCACTTGGATCAGTATAGATCCACAAATCTTTGCCGGCAGTTCATCTTATTTCTTGATTTGTGTTCCCAGCCGTGTTGTGCATCTTTTTCTGCTTCCTTTTCCTATATCTCTGCATGAATGATGAGGAATTATCAAACTCTAATTAAGAATGTTAAGACCCTCTTGGTCCTTCTACAATGGCTCTAAGTTAGCTCATTCAGTAGTCTTAAGCTCTCCTACATTAACATCATCTCATTGTGACTCTTTGGAACTTATCCTACATTTCGTAAGTTTTAAATTTTATTTCCCTCTAGTTCTCAATCTTCAAGTTTTTTTTCCTTTATAATTTTCGTCTTTTCTGTCTCTTTTTATAAAACTTCATTGTTCCATTCCTTATGTCCTATAGTATGTGAATATCTAAAATAATAGTTATACGATGTAGGTGAGAGGAAGGAGGAAGGAAGCAAGTAGAAATATTTTTACTGAAGAAGTTGACTTTTTTTACTATTGCAAATTTTATTTCTAATTACTATGGAATAAATATATTATCTTCCACCAAAGCCAACAAATGTAAAATTAATTGATATCCCAAATAGTTAATTTCCCATAATGCTCATATAGTGAATTAATAAACTTTGAAATTTTGAATTTCGAATAAAATTCCAAAACATATATAAAGAATACGTACGTACATACACACACACTTACATACACACACAAGAAGAAAACCGAACATATACATATATGTAAGCTCAAACGAGAAACTCTGTATTAATAGTTTGATGCCTATAGTCTTATTTGGTAGAATTCAATGTCATTAAATTATGATTTTTTTACTTTATTCCAAGTATACGTGTATTGGTATATATATGCGCACAAATATGTTTATATTCCATATATTCTACTTAATTTTGAATTAAGCTCCGGTACTTATTCAAATAAATTCCAAATACACATACACAAAATACTGGAATATATATTTACATCTTACCTATATATCTTTCGAACTAAAAATAATGCAGTCAATGAGGATTAAACTTTTTACCTTTATAATAGAAGTCTGCCCTCTCAACCACTATATTACATATGTTTTTTGTTAAAAAGTAGTCACACGAGTTTGGACAATTCAACCATTTGGAAAAAAAGTTTTGCATAAGTCATTCTCAAAGTTATGACATCATTATCTTCTAAATATAACTCTTAACATAACAATCATATAACCCAAATCAACCAACTCGGAAAGGACAACGTGACGGTTATAAGTGTATTACTCAAGTCATAAAGTTCTTCTAAATTTACTCTTAACTCACTATTTAACTATTTATGGTGATTTAAAATTTATTATTTTGAACAAGTAGGTGTTAATCTATAGGTTTCTTACACCTATGTCCACTTCGTGAATGTTTTATTGCTTGACTCTCAATAGGTCTGCTAAATTTAGAATGACGATTCGAGATTCAATCTTAAGGATAAAATTGATAGAAATTCCCCATGTTAGAATGAGAAAACTCTAGATCTTTTCCTATTGGAGATAGCTTCTTATTTATAGATGTAGTGGGCCGTTTTCAAGTCTTTGATTCACCAGGTTGCATTTCAATTCTTTAATTGATCAGACCCAAATAGGAAATAAATCTGGTTAATTTGACCAAATGTTTCTACCTGATGGATCGGCACCGGTTACCTTGGCTACTTGCATTTTTGCTAAATATCTTGAGTCATCACTATTCTTGAGCTTTCGATGGTTTCCTTCGTGATTTATCAGTACTGAACATCCATGGATAAGTGTTGATCTACGATCTTGGCCCCACACTTGTATTCTCTTCTTATTTCGATGCCTTTATAGCTTCTCGAGCTTAGAGGGAAAATTAGAAAAGTGATGGATCAGTTTTGATCGATCCATGGATCGACACAGATCTATAGACTTAGTCTAATTTGTCCCCTTATTTTCCCTTTGTACTTGATTGTACTTGAGTCCAGAGCCCACTCTTTCATCATTCATTGTCCAGTTCCATGAAAATGTCACTTGGGAAAATATCAAATAAAAATTGCCACCTAAAGTATATTTCTGTGATCACAAAGAATGTTTTGAATCAAGACAAGCAATCAAATACAAATTTGCGTAGATGCTTCTATTACTTGACTCATTTGTTTGGAATACCGTGTCTTTACTGAGAATTCGAATACTTCATGCAATGACTAGCATTTTTATGTATTGGAGGATCCTAAATAACATTATTTTGATAAAAAAAATTGAGTTGAATTAGGCTAAACTTTGGGGACGATTGAGTGTTGACAATTTTAAACCTTAGAATTAGTTTGGATAGTTTTGAGCATAAAATCTTGTAAGGGTACAACTTTTGATAACATCCAAATTAGGGTCTAAATTACATCCAAATGAAAGGTACGGTGCTTTATCTTTCTCTAGAATGGTCATGATAGATTTTTAGCCTTATAGTTTAGATTATACGACAATTTAACGCTAAATAGTTTTTGGACAGATTAGTATGTAATATTCTTAAGCCCAATTAGGCCTGTTAACCCATTTATGGAAATGTATTTAATCGAACTAATGAGACAACTCCTAATTAATTTTCACTTCTCAAAAACTACCTCTAACCTCCATTAGTCATCACCATAGAAAACCATTTTAACCCTCGCTTTATTTAACCAAACTAAGTAATTAAAGGATGATTAACATTGAGATTATGAAGGATATTCTTGGGATTTTGAAATAACGAGCTTTGGGATTAGTGCTTGGCTGTCTATAGTAAATCTACCTCTTTTTTAGTTCTATTTATGATCTAGGCGAGTGATTATCAACTCTCGCCCTTTTAAGTGTTTTCAAATGGTAAAATTATCATCTTCAAATGTTTTTGAACTGGAAAATTTGAGAATTGTAAATTTGTTAAACATATAAATGTTTTATAAATGAATTTAAATGCTTTTAATTCATTTTGCATTGAGTCGATATGAATTTTTATGTGTTTGCATGTTATATTAGAATGTATGGATTACAGGATAGTATATAGGTGCCCTATTTTATGTTTTCCATGATATGATTTTTATTAGTTATTTTTCTGTACATATTTTTTGCTTAGAATAGGAGATGGACTGATTTAGAAAACATAGAAAAGAAGTTAGGTTTTTGGTATGATCTATCACCACTCTAACGACCCTGACTCGACCTTCGAAAATCGGCACCGAATACAACACTCATATTCAAATGCCGCAGATCCAAACGTCGAATCTGGTTCGTCGGAGCTTATAACACATCAAGTATAACAACGCAGTGGAAGAAAAGAATGAATATCATTGATATACAACATTCAATACAACAATGATACAATATGATTCAATATCAGAGATACAAGATAACATTGCTATAGCGGGATAACAATATGATATAACAGCTGAACCAAAAACTCCAAACAGCAACAGCAACTCTAACTCCAAAGCACCAATTCAGAAATAGCTCAAACCACCATCAAGTTTCACCCTGATGAGCAAGTCCGGTCCATGAATCCAAAGACTCTATAGAATTACAAAGAGAAAGATAAAAGCTACCAAATCGATATCTATATCTACTATCTGAAAAACCCAACTCTTTACTGCCCGTGTGGTAAATTGTGGCACCCAGAGTTTAGGAAAGGAACAATAAACTCCAGGTCAGTCATGGAACTGGTATGAGCAAACAAAACAGTTTTGTCTGAAGTTAAAGAAGTTTATTCTTATCAAAAGGAAACAAAAGAACTTGAAAGAAATTTGCAATGCTTTTTGAAAATGAAACACACAATGCAATCGCACACTTGGAGGAGATTTCTCCTTATGATAGTCAAAAATGCCCGATACGCGAAAACGATTTGGTATTATTATTAGTGCATAGTGCAAAAAACCTTACGAAAATATAATATTAATCTTAACCAGCATAGGTACCATTATATTATGCCAGCTATAGCTACCACCTAAGGTGGAAGGTTATACAATTGAAATCGTAAAGGGCTCGTATTGTTTTGTTTGGATTTCCAACAAATGGTCGGGCAAAGGAACTTCCCATATAAAAAAATGGAACGCTTCTAGAGGGACGTCCCCGGAACCTAACCGGATCTCTGCTATACAAGGCCGGGTTACCCTTGTAACTAGGTAACAACTGACACGAGTATGCCACCTCCCGGTCGTTACCAACCTTTATCCGAAGCGCTTCACAACCGACAACCACAAAGCAATAAGTTTGCAGCAACCAAAAAGTAAGTATCTGGGCTCCATACCATGATACCAGTTATAATCCAGAAGGAAATGGACATACCCTCAGAGGGCACTACCCTCAAATAACCTTTCTGCCATGATTCCTGTTTTGACCATAACCGGGTTGTGAGGTTCGATGAAGTCTCATCCACAAAGCTATGCTTTTTCACAAAGGCATACTTTGATCAACAAATGATCAGCAGCACTCAGCATGCCACACTACCAAATTGGGAGTATATCACTAATAACCTTCAACTACATAACCTCTGAGCTCGTACGTCTCAGAGAAGGGTGTTAAGCTAAGAGAATAAATTCTCCGCCACCAACAGATATGTATTTGAAAGAAATCAGCTTTATATCTCAGTTTATAATGTCAGACGTACAATCCATACAAGTCTGTTTCGGTTTCGAACAGAACCGAAGGCACTTCCGAAGAAGTCCTTGCAAATCCGGGAATCCACAATCCCGATCGGACTTCTCATCACTTAGGGAATCTCTATACCGTAGCTACTCGGTGCAGAGACAATCGATAGGTCATCCTATCATTCTCGCAAATACTCGGTCTTCACCACCGGTCTTCAAATGCTATCCATAATGTCGTATCATTATTCAAAATGGGTTATATGACACAAAGGTCCTCTTCCGGTTAAACTGAATAATGAGCACAATATTTAAAAACATATGGATAATGGAATTTTAGTTAAGTCACATCTTAAAATCCAAAACTTTTCTTTCAAATGGTTTTAAACAAATTATCATATCCAAATCTTTTAAATAAAAAGATTTACTTCCAGAAACCTTTCAATGGTTTAAACAATTTCCACACTTAAATCTTTTAAACAAAAGATTTATCTTTAAAATCCCCTTTCAATTTAAAACAAGGCTCATAATCTTTAACAAAGATTCATTTGTAACCTTTCAGAACAATTCCATTTCACTTCAAATTTGAAATCCTTCCATTATAATTTTAGGAAATTCTTTCCTTATATAAAAGCTATTATAGTTTGAAATCACTTGTTTCCATTTCCGGAAAACCCGATTATATTGCATGAGTTACGGTCTTTCCAATATTGTTGAATATGCGATTCTGTTATGATTATTGTTTGATGATAATAAACATATATATATATATATATATATATATTCGTGTAAACATATTTGTTAATGTACTACTTTATTTTTTCATAAATTAAATAAATATTTGCTGAATAAAAATAAATAATACAGAATTTGAATTCAAACAGAATTTTATTCAAACAAATATTTATTACAATTTTTGAATAGTACAAATTCAAGCTCTCGCTATATATATACACAATTTCTGATTACATCACAATTCAATTTACATAAAGTCCTCACTACATATCACTCACACTCGTAGTTTATCTTCAACTTCATTTCAGTTAGAATCCAGCATCTGAGAAATCTGCAAAATAATTTTGAAGCAGTAAAATTGAAAAGGAAATATTTTTGCGGTATAAAATAAAAAGTGAATTTTGAAAATAATATTTGCCTCAGTTATTTGGGTTGTTCGTCATGATTTATATTTGAATTCATCACACACGAACAATGTGACATGCACAGTGTATCATTGTACATGCCATAAGGCCGTGCACACCGATATACACTTGATAATGTTACAGGGACAGGTGAGCACAAGGTCAAACCCAAAATAAAAGGACGGGTTCAACTCAGGTGCAATATAAGTAAAATCACAACACACGCACAAGGTCAAACCCGAGCTATTAGCTGGATTTAACGCAGGGCAGTTGTAAAGGCTACGACTTCAAGCATGCAAACAAAAAACCAAAACAGTGCACCAAAGTAAACTACAAGATGTGTGAGGCAATGCACAAACAAGGTCCATAATGAAGCAAACCACTGAATGATGTGCACCAGAAATATGAAAACATCTCAAGATCACAATGTGCACAAAACAACTCACATGTATACAACCTGACCAAAGCAGTTTCAAGTCAGGTAGAGCAGCAATGCACAAGTGACACGAGCATCAGACTAAAGTACATCATGAAGCAAAACCAAGTTCATATGTACAACAAACAACATGATGAATGGAAGCATAGAACAACTCAACTGTGTATACATAAAGGAGTTGTATCAAAACAAATGCCACAGTGAAGTATAACTATCATGATCAAAGAGAGGCCGAATAAAGTGAAAATTGGATCAAACAAATGCACCAAGTAGATGACACAGCAACAACAGACCAACAGAGTTTCAAAAATGCAGGCCAACATAAAAAACACAGTGCAAAGATGCACTCAAATACAATAACAATGCAAGTAGATCAAATGAGGTGTTAAAAGCAATAGTCAGCAGTGATAGTTGGCAGTGGATCTTTGCATTGTTAGAGTGTCAACAGTCAGCAGTGCAAACAAATGTATAGAGTGTCAACAGTCAGCAGTGCAAACAAGTGTATAGAGTGTCAACAGTCAGCGGTGATGCAATAATAATGCAACATGAACGGCTAGTGTCACATGGCAGTAAAAATATAATGGCCGTGAACAGCAAGTAAAATCGAGCAAGTGTACAGTTCGATCAATATCCAGAAGTTTGGTTTAAGAAATCAAATGGCTGAAGTAAACACGATTAGTGAAGACAGAGTTGAACTCACAAACTAACATCAAGTAAAAATAAAGTGAGTCAATATCGAATTTTAATTAAGTCAGAAATCAACGCAAGAAAAAATTGAAAAAGTCAAAAATAAAATAGGAAAGTAGCTGCCGTAACAATCAAGGAAGGATCGAACGATCTCAAGCTAAAGCCATGGAAAGGAGTATCAAAAAAAAAATACGAATTTGAATAAGTTAATTAAATCTCAATCATCCAAGTAACATCAATCGGCAGAGAATTTTTTTTTTGACAAATTCAATAATAATCAGACGAACGAAAATTTAGGAGTTCGACTCCTATAAATTGCAATAATCATCATCGGCATAGATCAATTGAGTTCGAGCATATAAACGAGAATAAATAAAAAGGAAATCATATACCACATCATTCAACCGCACTCGAAAAATTGAAGTAGCTATCTGAAATTCAAAGTAACTTATGATCGAACAAGCAAGCATCGAATTAAATCATCTATTTCGATCGAACAACGAAGCAGCACTTCAATTTCATCAACAACCCTAAATTGGAACGAAGAAGGAACAAAGCCCTAATTTCATAAGACCGAAGCATTAAATCCTAAGGCCGATTCCCTTAAAGGAATAAAAGGGGCGAAGCCTAATTGCATTCAAAAAAAAGGCCGAAGCCCTAAGTCAAATCTCGCGAGAGCAATTTTTCGTAGCAGCCATTGATTTTATCAGAGAAGAGAAGGAGTCGGCCAAAGATAATAAAAGGATACGGATTTACGAAGATTAAGGAAGTCAACCAATTGGGTCGGCCTAGTTTACATTAAGGGTTAAATAGTTTAAAAATAGGGTTTTTTATTTTTTGTTTTTTTAATTGTTTTTTAATTTGTAATTCCTTTTAAACCGTTGTAAATTCTAGTCGTGTGACTAGGGGACAAACTACGTGGCGTAGTTTGAGAATTCGCAACTCAGTGGCTGAGTTGTGGTAGGGTTTTGAGCATAGAGTTAGGTTTAGTCGACAGCGGGTGTCGCGAGTTTACGTGTGTAAGCGTCTGACTATCTAATTTCTAGTAGAAACCTTGGGGGCAGCACGTAGGCAGGATTTTGCCGAAGCTGGGTAAATTCTGTGTCGTTCTATTTCTGCATTTATTATTCTGCTATTATCTGTGTTGAAATATTTTTAAAAGCTTCCGCGATTAATTTTTATAATTTTGGGAAATTCTTTCCTTCTATAAAAGCGATTATAGTTTGAAATCACTTGTTTCCATTTTCAAAAAACCCGATTATATTGCACGAGTTACGGTCTTTCAAATATAACTTGGGTTAAATTCAAATTTTCTAAACCATACTTTTAAAATGGTTTAAAAACCCATATAAATACCTTTTATAACTTGTATAATCTTTTTAAGCCAAAATTTCCAAATCCTTGAATTCAATTTCAAATATTGAATTCAAACTCAATCAAAATATTTCATATTTCAAACTAAATCAAGTTATTTAAAATAATTTTTATCTTAAAAACTCCATTTCAAATACTTTTCAAATTTAACCCAATTTCATTTCCAAAATCATTTGGATTCAAAATTCAAACTTTAAAACCATTTCAAAATATTAAATTCAAATATCTATGACTTAACCGATTTCCTCGTGAAATCATTTTTGTGTGTGTATGGTGTAGTCCAGGGGTTTTACACAATAAAAGTGCAACATCATCAATCAACATAGACATATCAATATCGATAAGCGGTATAACTCATAACGCTTATCTTCATTCACAGATTCATAGATAAAATAAATTTATCAATCACGAAGATTCACTATTACTATTCGATGTGGGTTTCGGGTAATCAACTAGAATACGACTCCCTATTTCATCGAAATTCAAATGTCGGTTTACGGGTCAAAGGGGTTTGCATATTCATGTAACAATATATTCATCATAGATATAACAGCTTGGCACAAGCATTACATAGCATCACATCACATATCAAATATATCAATCCATCACATAGCATCTAATAGAAATCTAACATCTACAACTAAGATGAAAATTTTAGGTGGTATTTAAATTTATCAACCACATAATTACTTTCATTAGTAATTTTTAATCAATGATTAATTATAATTAACTGTAATTGATTAAGTCTTAATTATCTTCATAAACTAAATTATTTCTTAATTAATTATCTAAATTAATTAACCCTTAATTGTAATTTAAATCTTAATTACTTTTATTAATTAATTTATTCCTTAATTAATTACTTTAATTAAGAAACCCCTATTATTAATTAAATCTTAATTATAATTGATTCTCCTTAATTGATTAATTAATAGATTTATTATTCCTTAATTAACTAAAATAATTAATTACTCCTTACTTAATAATGGTTTCTTAATCACTTTAAGTCAATTAACCTTTAATTAATTATTCTTAATTTAATTACCTTAATTAATTAACCATATTAATTAATTAATTATTCTTTAATGTAATAACCCTTGATATTTGATAAATCGATCTTTAACCTTTAATTATCTTCTCTTAATTACTTTCACTAAGTAAGTACTTTTTGTATTAAATCATTCATAAATTACTTTATTAATTAACTTAAATTATTAATTTATTACTAAATCCCAAATTATTATTTAATTTAATCTTAATTATAACTAATTATCCTTTAATTGATTTTCTTAATTATTAATGATTTAATCTTAATTACAAATTATTACTTACTTGGTTATCATTAACGATATAAATCAACTCACTTTTAAGTTAAAATTTGAAACGTTTGATTTTTATTTCTAAATCACTTATGAAGTTTCATTTAAAATAACTTGTTACAAATATAAATTTAAAACTTAATTGTTTTAAAAATCTTTAATTTCAAAACTTTTAATTTATACTTTCTACTTACTAAATAAATCATCATTTATAAAAAGGAATTGTTTCAGAAATTCATTTAACAAATTCATTAAAGTTTTAAAACTGGAAAACATAAGAATTTTCAGCCCACCCGAGTTTTCCCTGAGCTAAACCCCAACGTACTCGAGTTTTACTTCGAGTTGTCCCAAATTTTTACCCGAGTGCCCCCAAGTTTCAACCTAAAAATTTTTCTAAGTGTTTTTACTTTCGCACCGCATACCTACTTCGAGTTATAACTCGAGCCACTCTCGCTTTTCCCCGAGCTCACCTTCGAGACCACCCAGCACCAACGCCATTTGACACAAACGGTAACTCGTGCACGTGCACACGAGTTTGCCAGCATTCTGGTCATCGAGGTCGACGACTACAGATCATCGACGACTTGCCTAAACCACTTATCCATCTAAATTCGTCGAAGGGTCTGAGATTCGAAATTGAGTATGCTTGATCAAGCTGGAACCCAACACAGATTGACAAACCACCAGAAACTACCCAGCACCACCACCACAAACCTTCGGACGCCACGTGACCACAACCCTAGCTACTCTGATGACCCACGACCCCTTTCCCCTCGCTCCGATCCTCTCGAGTTCACCAAAGATGACGCAGTGCTCACAAATATGCCGTCGACCAAAACTGCCTTTCGAACCCTACTCCGCCCTTCCCGGCCACCACTGTCATCCTAAAAATGATCCACCATTTTTCCAAAGAACTTCATCACATTGACCACCTCCAACCTTGGTCCCGACCAACTCCATCACACCGTTCGCCGAAATTCGACTAATACCCAATTTTTGATCATCACAGAAATTCCTAACCTATACTAATCTAAAAACTTTGATTTTTCCTAAATTCATTTTTTTCCCATTACGAATTGAATCATGAAATCCAAATTTGAAATTAAAATACTCAAATTTTCATTTTGAAATGATTTTTACTATAAATCATATATTTTGAAAAAGAATCGCATAACATATTTTAACTAGTTTTGTGATTTGTAACTGAAAACGGAGGAATATCTAGCATGCATACCAGGCATACATACATGCAAGCATTATCTCAACACGTTTTCAAGCAGATCACAAATATAAACCAGACACAATAAATTCCAGTTTTTATATGGGAAGTTTGCTCACCTGGATTGGATATTTGAACAAAGCAAAAACTAGAAGTTGCTTCAAACTTTGATCTTTTCCTGATCTGCTTGTTTGAATTCGCATGCTCACCGATTTGCATTTTAGCTTATATTTAAATCTGCTCTGATACTTGATTTCAGCAGAGATCTGTTCTTTTCATTATACTGTGATGTTTCCAAGTTTTGATAATTGCTTCAGATTTGAGTTTTATTTGCACATCTGCTTTGTTTTCAATTTCCTAAAGCTTCAAACTCAGGTTGAAGGAGAAGAACGCACAGGTTTTGAACAAATGCAGGCTATATGATTTTCGTCTCAGATTTGAAACACAGGACTTGGAGATGAAAATAATTTGCAGTTTTGATTTACTTTTCCAGGTTGAAATTGCTTTGCTTCAATTTCTTTATCTGCATTTTCCAGTTGAATCTGTATTTTTGATTTTGTTTTCAACTGTTTTAAACGTATGCTTTAGATTGGTTTCTCTTATTACAATTAATTTTTTTATTAACATTTTATGTTGAAAGAAACATAATTTTGCCACTTGTAATGCTAGGTTATATTTACCTTACATTTGTTTGTAAAATGAACACTTGTGAAAAAATTTCAAATTTATGTCCAAGTCCCTAATGTAAATTATTTTGTTAATGTTTGTTTTTAAACCTTCTTTTATTTTTTTTACTTACAAATCATATTCATATTTTATTTTCAATCTATTTTATAAAACACATATTTTATTTTCAAGTGCATAAGACAAAAGCATTTTAAATCTCTTATTTAACCTTGTTTAAACATCATATTATATTTACAATTTAATTCAAACAAATTTCAAAAAAAGTTATGTAAACTCTTAATTTAATCCTCATTGATTTTCAAGAGATATGTATATTAAATAATATAAAATTTTATTTTTAAAGAACTCTTACTATATTAATTTAAAAATATAACTTTCCAATATAATAACATTTGAATTTCAAATTCACATTTTTAAATTATAATCTATTTATAAAATATTCACTTTTGTATTCCAAATCATTAATCTTTATTTATTTTAAAGATAAAAACATTTTTTTCTTATTAATAAATCAAGTTATCAATTTGTTGATTTTGCAAATCGATTCCTTTATTTACAATCTTTATATATATATATATGTATGTATGTATGTATGTATGTATGTATGTATGTATGTATTCACTCAAATTTTCAAATTAATCCGCAATTAAATTTGTAATTAAAATATTATTCGAAACATTTATTTCAGAATTCCCAATTAGAAATTCTATTTAAAAATCATATTACATTCATTTATATTAATAAACAAACAAATATCTATTTAATTTTTGAAAAACACTAGATTAATCCATAATTTAATTCCAAAAATTAAATTTATTTCCAATATAATATCAATTTGATTTTAAAACGGGAATGTTACAGATTCCTCCCCTTAGAAAATTTCGTCCTTAAAATTTGAAAGTAGGGAGACAACAAAGAAATACAGAAAGATAGAGAGGTGAATCATCAGATCAAACTGAATATCTATTCTGCATTTGGCTTCCCAAATCATAATATCAATAATGAATATAAGAACAAATCAAGATATTCGAGTTACCAGAACTACAAGTATACAGGGGTATTGGTTAGTTCGAAAGATAACTAACCATTTGTAGTATATACCTAGACCCAACAGAATAAATAAATGAATTTAATCTTCAATAATTCTCAAACACTTGGTATGGATTTCAAGCTCAAGTCAGAATACCCCAAAGAATAGACAGATTTATGGATGCAATCCCAAACTTTTAGTTTAAACAATCAAAATATACCTATCAACCATAGCAACCAAAGCAAACAATTCATCCAAACCAACAATTCTGACCCATTTGGAGTTTATGTCCCATGAAAATATATCAAAGCTTCTTCTTGGAGCTGCCAGGAATCATCAAAGAATTGAAAAGATGAATAAAATGAGATTGATAGAGAAAGTCGTTTCCTCTATTGCAGGGTATCAACTATTTGTAGTGGTACTCCCCTGTCCCCTATGTCGTCCTCTTCTTGCACTCATACTTACTATCAGTGAATAGTAAGAGAATTTACTGAGGCATTCGAATGGATATCTTAGGGATACTCATTCTAGGGTATACTTCATCCTATCTCTAATGAGCTATTCATGTGTTATACTCCTGAGCTAATGTCTCAACCTTCAGCTCTGATACCAATTCTAACGACCCTGACTTGACCTTCGAAAATCGGCACTGAATACAACACTCGTATTCAAATGCCGCAGATCCAAACGTCGAATCTGGTTCGTCGGAGCTTATAACACATCAAATATAACAACACAGCAGAGGAAAAGAATGAATATCATTGATATAAAACATTCGATACAACAATGATACAATATGAATCAATATCAGAGATACAAGATAATAATGCTATAGTGGAATAACAATATGATATAGCAGCGGAACCAAAAATTCCAAACAGCAACAACAACTCTAACTCTAAAGCACCAATTCAGAAATAGCTCAAACCACCATCAAGTTGCACCCAGATGAGCAAGTCTAGTCCATGAATCAAAGACTCCAAAGAATTCCAAAGAGAAAGCTAAAAGCTACCATATCGATATCTATATCTACTATCTGAAAAACCCAACTCTAGACTGCCTGTGTGGTAAATTGTGGGCACCCAGAGTTTAGGAAAGGAACAATAAACTCCGGGTCAGTCGTGGGACTGGTATGAGCAAATAAAACAGTTTTGTCTGAAATTAAAGCTTTTTATTCTTATCAAAAGCAAACAAAAGAACTTGAAAGAAATTCGCAATGCTTTTTGAAAATGAAACTACCATAAGGCCTCCCGCCACACACACAATGCAATCACACACTTGGAGGATATTTCTCCTTATGAGAGTTAAAAATGCTTGATACGCGAAAACCATTTGGTATTATTATTAGTGCATGGTGCAGAAAACCTTCGAAAATATAATGTTAATCTTAACTAGCATAGGTACCATTATATTATGCCAGCTAGAGCTACCACCTGAGGTGGCAGGTTATACAATTGAAATCGTAAAGGGCTCGTATTGTTTTGTTTGGACTTCCAACAAATGGTCGGGCAAAGGAACTTCCCGTATAAAAAAATGGAACGCCTCTGGAGGGACGTCCCCGGAACCGAACCGGATCTCTGCTACACAGGGCCGGGTTACCCTTGTAACTAGGTAACAACTGACACGAGTATGCCACCTCCCGGTCGTTACCAACCTTTATCCGAAGCGCTTCGCAACCGACAACCACAAAGCAATAAGTTTGCAGCAACCACAAAGTAAGTATCTGGGCTCCATATCATGATACCACTTATAATTCAGAAGGAAATGGACATACCCTCAGATGGCGCTACCCTCAAATAACCTTGCTGCCACGATTCCTGTTTTGACCATAACCGGATCATGAGGTTCGACGAAGTCTCATCCACAAAGCTACGCTTTTTCACAAAGCCATTCTTTGATCAACAAATGATCAGCAGCACTCAGCATGCCACACTACCAAATTGGGAGTATATCACTAATAACCTTCAACTACATAACCTATGAGCTCGTACGTCTCAGAGAAGGGTGTTAAGCTAAGAGAATAAATTCTCCGCCACCAACAGATATGTATTTGAAAGAAATCAGCTTTATATCTCAGTTTGTAATGTTAGACATACAATCCATACAAGTCTGTTCCAGGTTCGAACAGAACCGAAGGCACTTCCGAAGAAGTCCTTGCAAATCCGGGAATCCACAATCCTGATCGGACTTCCCATCACTTAGAGAATCTCTATACCGTAGTTACTCGGTGCAGAGACAATCGATAGGTCATTCTATCGTTCTCGCAAATACCCGGTCTTCAAATGCTATCCATAACGTCGTATCATTATTCGGAATGGGTTATATGACACAAAGGTCCTCTCCCGGCTAAACCGAATAATGAACGCAATATTTAAAAACACATGGATAATGGAATTTTAGTTAAGTCACCACTTCAAATCTAAAACTTTTCTTTCAAATGGTTTTAAACAAATTATCATATCCAAATCTTTTAAATAAAAAGATTTACTTCCAGAAACCTTTCAATGGTTTAAACAATTTCTACACTTAAATGTTTAAACAAAAGATTTATCTTTAAAATCCCCTTTCAATTTAAAACTAGGTTCACAATCTTTAACAAAGATTCATTTATAACCTTTCAAAACAAATCCATTTCACTTCAAATTTGAAATCCTTTCATTATAATTTTGGGAAATTATTTCCTTATATAAAAGCTATTATTATTTGAAATTACTTGTTTCCATTTCCAGAAAACCCGATTATATTGCATGAGTTACGGTCTTTCAAATATAACTTGGGTTAAATTGAAATTTTCTAAACCATACTTTTAAAATGGTTTAAAAACCCATATAAATACCTTTTATAACTTGTATAATCTTTTTAAGCCAAAATTTCCAAATCATTGAATTCAATTTCAAATATTGAATTCAGACTCAATCAAAATATTTCACGTTTCAAACTAAATCAAGTTATTTAAAATAATTTTTGTCTTCAAAACTCCTTTTCAAATACTTTTCAAATTTAAACCAATTTCATTTCCAAAATCATTTGGATTCAAAATTCAAACTTTGAAACCATTTCAAAGTATTAAATTCAAATATCTGTGACTTAACCGATTTCCTCGTGAAATCCATATTTGTGTGTGTATGGTGTAGTCCAGGGGTTTTACACAATAAAAGTGCCACATCATCAATCAACATAGATATATCAATATCGATAAGCGGTATAACTCATAACACTTATCTTCGTTCACAGATTCATAGATAAATAATTTTATCAATCACAAAGATTCACTATTACTATTCGATGTGGGTTTCGGATAATCAACTGGAATCCGACTCCCTGTTGCATCGAAATTCAAATGTCGATTTACGGGTCAAAGGGGTTTGCATATTCATATAACAATATATTCATCACAGATATAACAGGTTAGCACAAGCATTCCATAGCATCACATCACATATCAAATATATCAATCCATCACATAACATCCAATAGAAATCTAACATCTACAACTAAGAAGAAAAATTTGGGTGGTTTTTAAATTTATCAACCACATAATTACTTTCATTTGTAATTTTTAATTAATGATTAATTATCATTAACTGCAATTGATTAAGTCTTAATTATCTTCATAAATTAAATTATTTCTTAATTAATTATCTAACTTATATAACCCTTAATTGTAATTTAAATCTTAATTACTTTTATTAATTAATTTATTCCTTAATTAATTACTTTAATTAATAAACCCCTAATTATTAATTATATCTTAATTATAATTGATTCTCCTTAATTGATACTAATAGATTTATTATTCCTTAATTAACTAAAATAATTAATTACTCCTTAATTAATAATGGTTTCTTAATCACTTTAAGTCAATTAACCTTAATTAATTATTCTTAATTTAATTACCTTAATTAGTTAACCACGTTAGTTAATTAATTATTCTTTAAAGTAATAGCCCTTGATATTTGATAAATCAATCTTTAATCTTTAATTATCTTCTCTTAATTACTTTCACTAAGTAATTACTATTTTTATTAAATCATTCATAAATTACTTTATTAATTAACTTAAATTATTAATTTATTACTAAATCCTCAATTATTAATTAATTTAATCTTAATTATAACTAATTATCCTTTAATTGATTTCTTAGTTATTAATGAATTAATCTTAATTACAAATTATTACTTACTTGGTTATCATTAACGACATAAATCAACTCACTTTTAAGTTAAAATTTGAAACGTTTGATTTTTATTACTAAATCACTTATGAAGTTTCATTTGAAATAACTTGTTACAAATATAAATTTAAAACTTAATTGTTTTAAAAATCCTTAATATCGAAACTTTTAATTTATACTTTCTACTTACTAAATAAATCATCATTTATAAAAACGAATTGTTTCAGAAATTCATTTTATAAATTCATTAAAGTTTTAAAACTGGAAAACATAAGAATTTTCAGCCCACCCGAGTGTTTCCCGAGCTAAACCCTAAATACTCGAGTTTTACTTTGAGTTTTTCCGAATTTTTACCCGAGTGCCCCTAAGTTTCAATCTAGAAAAATTTTCTAAGTGTTTTTACTTTCGCACCGCATGCCTACTTCGAGTTATAACTCGAGTCACTCTCGCTTTTCCCTGAGCTCATCTTCGAGACCACCCAGCACCAACGCCATTTGACACAAACGATAACTCGTGCACGTGCATACGAGTTTGTAAGCGTTCTGATCACCGAGGTCGATGACTACAGATCATCGACGACCTGCCTAAACCACTTATCCATCTAGATTTGTCGAAGGGTCTTAGATTCGAAATCGAGTATGCTTGATCAAGATGGAACCCAACACAGATTGACTAACCACCAAAAACGACCCAGCACCACCACCACAGACCTTCGGACGCCACGCGACCATAACCCTAGCTGCTCTGATGACCCACGACCCCCTTTCCCCCGGTTTGATCCTCTCGAGTTCACCAGAGATAACGCAGTGCTCACAAATATGTCGTCCACCAAATCTGCCTTTCGAACCCTACTCCGCCCCTTCCCGGCCGCCACTGTCATCTTAAAAATGATCCACCGTTTTTCTAGAGAACTTCACCACATCGACCACCTCCAACCTTGGTCCCGACCAACTCTATCATGCCGATCGCCTAAATTCTACTAATACCCAATTTCTGATCATCACAGAAATTCCCAACCTATACTAATCTAAAAACTTTGATTTCAGTGCCTAAATTCATTTTTTCCCATTACTAATTGAATAACGAAATCCAAATTTGAAATTAAAATACTCAAATTTTCATTTTGAAATGATTTTTACTGTAAAGCATATATTTTGAAAAAAGAATTGCATAGCATATCTGCTTAAAACTATTTTAAAAAAATCAAATGTTGTTATTGTTAACAAATTTCTTCTAGAAAACAAATCCTAAAAAGGATTAGTGAATGAGATTTCCAATTTTTAACAAGTTTTGTGACCCATAACTGAAAACAGAGGAATATCTAGCATGCATACCAGACATACAGACATGCAAGCATGGTCTCAACACATTTTCAAGCATGATCACAAATATAAACCAGACACAATAAATTCCATTTTTTATATGGGAAGTTTGCTCACCTGGATTGGATAATTGAACAAAGCAAAAACTGAAAGTTGCTTAAAACTTTGATCTTTGCCTGATTTGCTTGTTTGAATTCGCATGCTCACTGATTTGCACTTTAGCTTATATTTAAATCTGCTCTGATACTTGATTTCAGCTGAGACCTGTTCTTTTCATTATACTATGATGTTTTCAGGTTTTGAAAATTGCTTCAGATTTGAATTTTGTTTGCACTTCTGCTTTGTTTTTAATTTCCTGAAGCTTCAAACTCAGGTTGAAGGAGAATAATGCACAGGTTTTAAATAAATGCAGGCTAGATGATTTTCATCTCAGATTTGAAACACAGGACTTGGAAATGAAAATAATTTGCAGTTTTGATTTACTTTTCCAGGTTGAAATTGCTTTGCTTCAATTTCTTTATCTTCATTTTCCAGTTGAATCTGTATTTTTGATTTTGTTTTTAACTGTTTTAAACTTATGCTTTAGATTGGTTTCTCTTTTTTTTATTAACATTTTATGTTGAAAGAAACATATTTTTCCCATTTGTAATGCTATGTTATATTTACCTTACATTTGTTTGTAAATATGAACACTTGTGAAAAATTTTCAACTTTATGTCTAAGTCCCTAATGCAAATTATTTTGTTAATGTTTGTTTTTAAACTTTCTTTTATTGTTTTTACTTACAAATCATATTCATGTTTTATTTACAATCTATTTTATAAAACACATATTTTATTTTCAAGTATATAAGACAAAAGCATTTTAAATCTCTTATTTAACCTTGTTTAAACATCATATTATATTTACAATTTAGTTCAAACAAATTTAAAAGAAGGTATGTAAACTCTTAATTTAATCCTCATTGATTTTCAAGAGATATGTATATTAAATAATATGAAATTTTAGTTTTAAACAACTCTTACTATATTAATTTAAAAATATAACTTTCCAATATAATAACATTTGAATTTCAAATTCACATTTTCAAATTATTATCTATTTATAAAATATTCACTTTTGTATTCTAAATCATTAATCTTTATTTATTTTAAAGATAAAAACATTTCTTTCTTATTAATGAATCAAGTTACCAATTTGTTGAATTTTCAAATCGATTCCTTTATTTACAATCTTTATATATGTATGTATGTATGTATGTATTCACTCAAATTTTCAAATTAATCCGCAATTAAATTTGTAATTAAAATATTATTCAAAACATTTATTTCAGAATTCCCAATTAGAATTCCCAATTAGAAATTCCCAAAAGAATATGGAAAAAGTTTAAGCTTCAGACAAACTCACATTTCATTTTAAATCATTTCCAATTCATCACATATTCCCACAATAGCAATTCACTTTCAGAGAAAATATATTTATTACAACATACACCAAGAGCGATATATGAAGATGCTCTCTCGGATGATCAGAGTATATATAGGAAATATAACATATTTTGCATTACAAAAACATAGCGGAATCAAAATAAAAGAAAACTCTATATAGCCACCATGCTTCCTACATGTCTTTGGAAGCTTTGTTCGTCTAACGAGGTGCCTGAAAACCTCAACTCTCAAACTACTCAAAACTAATTGAGTACCCTAGAGTTTAAGGGGAAAATATAAACTTTGAGTCAGACATAAGCGTGGTATGAATAATAATCTACGATCTAAAATCATTTAGATATCTAGTGAAACCACACTGATTAGCGGAACGGGTTTTTCCTTCATTAGTATCTTAAAGCTTTTATAAAACCATATACTATGCTCTTGCATCCACAATGGTTAAAAACAAGTCATTTCAAAATATTATGATGCTTTACAAACATTTGAAAACATACTGGATTCCCCATCCTCTGTTTAAATTAACTAACTATCATATTTTATAGTTTCTAGGGTCACGATTAACCTATTAGTTTTCATGGGTGCAGTATGAATCTATCGGCCCCTCGCCAATTAACTTAATTAATTCATGGGTTCCCTTGATCCTATTTGTGACTCCGATAACTTCTTTCTCGTTCTAGTTTTCATTGGTTAACTAGGAACCTAATGAAAACTGTCAATAACTTAATATGGATATAGTTTTCATGAGTGCACTATAAAAAATTAGCCTCTACCAACCACTCTTTATAACAAAGTTTTCATGTGATCAATAGAAACCTATAGATAAATCCGATAACTTCCTAGTCATAGTTTTGATGGGATCACTATAAACTTGTCTGCCTGACAATTTCCATATTTAGGCATCCTATATTCTGGTCTCCCTGACCTCTTGGGTGAAATTCTACTCATTCATGAATTTAATCACTTTATATTCACTACTGGGTCAACCTAGCTGGTTCTTCTGCCCTTTCCCCCAAAATTTAATTATGGGTCTATTTTAATGTGAATATATTTATATTTGAAGAAGCATGCATAATAACATAACAATACCACTCTTATGGGTTTAATATAGAACATGGTTAATACCTTTAACCTATTATTTAATCAAGGAAAGCTTCTTCTCAAAACCATTACAAAAAGTCCTTTAATTTATCCATGGTATTTTCCTTTAAAAATTTGAGTTTAGGTTACAAATCCTTTCGATACCTTTAATACCATAAAACCTTCCTTTGGAAACCTTCCGATTGTATAAGTATTATAATTTGACTTTAGAAGCATAGCTTCAAAACCAGTTGAAAGTATCCCTTTCGACACCATTGCAAGTAACCCTTCCAAAATCATTGAAAGCCCCCCTTTCGAAATCATTGGGTTTATTTTTAAAAATATTATTTAGGTCAAAGCGAATATAAGCTAAAGCATCTCTTTAGAAACCATCCTTTATCATGTAAAAATATTTGAAAAACATGATGGCGTCGGCACCATCCTTTCGAAGAATAAAACATCTGGTTGAAATAGCGGATGGTTGGCGTCAAAACCCCTTTCAAATCCATTGCCTTCGAAACCCTTGACCCTTTTCGAAAGCTACACGAAGTGGCATTAACTTATAAGACAATGTACCTTTCGACAGCATTGATATCTTCAATACCATCGAAAGGCTAAAGAACGACAACAGAGTTTCGACTAGGTAGGAACCCCTTATTTCAGAACTTTCTTTTATAAGTAAAGGAACCCAGTCGAAAGAAAACTTAGGTTTGTGGCAACCCTTTTAAAACCTTTTAAAATCTCTTTTGAAATCATACGCTTTAACTCCTTCGAAAGCTAAAACAAAACAAGGGCAGGCGCTTCTCTTTTTAAAATAAACCAAGGTAGCGACTCCTACGGAAGCTATGCTTTCAACACCTTACCTTTCACCTTCCTCCAATCCACTACGTACCATCTTTGCGATACCTTGTGTATTGATTTCAGCTTCGTAAGTTTCAACTGGATTGAAGGTGATAACTTCTGTGTCAAAAGATATTTCCAAAGTAGGCGAAACCCACGTTACTGAGTATGTCTAGTTTAATACTACTTAAAGCAAAACTTTTTCTAACAAATCGGCCACGTGTCAATACCAGATTGGTTGCCTTATCTTCTTCAAATTCTTTGCTAAAATAACTGTCGCTAATTTCAGATCTAAATCATGGTTAAGTCAATCAATTAAGCCCTTCCATTAAACAAAATCAATTTTGCATAGAAGTCCCACTTCTGCAATAAATTAATTTGCATAGCAAATCATTTTGAAAAGATCTCCAAAAATTTCAAAAATTCACTTTAATCATGTTAACTAACATGTCAAAATTCCATACCCAAAATCATAATGTATTTTCCAAAATAAATGTATAAACCCACATAACCATATTTTCCTTTAAATATTCATAATAATCTTACTATAGCTTGGAAAGTTATCAAAATCGAAATCCAACTCCAAAATCACGTTTCTCATAACATAAAATTTTCCCATGGCATTTATACATCATTAAATCTCGGTTTTGCCCTAAAACCGTGCACTACCTCTTTTGAACAATCTTTTTAAACCATATAAATTATAAATCAAGCATATCTTCATCCAATATATTATAAAAATGAATTTTCCCTTAAATCCAGAATCATATGATTATTAAAACCAAAATAGAGATGAAATTATTGTTCACCTTAATTTAGATAAGGAGACTGGATTGAGATTGATTTCCCCTAAGCATGATTCTCTATCTTTTAACTGAGTTGCTCTTTCTTAGCTGACCTTTCTTTAAGTTTTTAATTTGCGTTTCGAAATGACGTGAGTAAGGAATGTAAATGTAAGAACGATATATATATATATGTATATATATATGTATATATATATATGAGTAAGGGTTATGGGTAGCAAATTCCTAATATACCCATATGCAATTAATTAACAAAAAACCCCATTCTTAAGCCCTTTAATTTTTATATTAGGCACAACCATAATTAAGTTTATTCAAATCTAAACTCCTTTATCACTTAACATTTACATTATTCTATTTAATTTATCTAATTAAATCTCCTAAATAATGTGTCAAAAATTAAGGGTGTTACTGGCTCCCCTCTTTAAAAAAATTCATCCTCAAAATGCAGTAAGGACCTGTGCAGTTAATGCGCTCGGTAGATTCAAAGCCGTGGAGGTCCAAAAAGTCATAGCGGGGATACAGCGAGGATATAGCGGGATATAGTTGATGGCTCTAAAATAGCATATAAAAATCGTACTTCATGTTTTTACAAATATATAAATGGTAATTAAATGAAAAATTATCAATCAGTTGAATTATAAATAATACATAAATAATTTTAAATAAAAACATGTGCGAATATACTTTAAATAAACGAAAAACTGTTATATAACATAATTGAATTTGGTAGAATATTAGATTATTTTCATTTCTGAAAATATATTAAAAATTAAATCAAATAAATTAGTTTCATAATTTTATAATGTATAAATGCAATTTTTCAATTCATTTTATTAAAAAAGATATAGCGGGAATAGCGGAAATAACGGGATATAGCGGAAATAGCGGGGATTAAAGCGGAAAGGCTATATTCTGGAGCTATATGGAAAAATCGTAGCGGTAGAAATCTGCTATGAGATATAGCGGGGTTGTAGTGGGGTAATCGCGGGGCATTAACTACACAGGTAAGGACTAAATACTAAATATAGCAATCATCTATAACGACTCCTAACAACCATACTAGTTTACCTGACTAGGAATTATCTTTATAAATCTAATATAGACATAACCTTAAAGCAGATCAGGATAAATATCTCGAATCTTATCCTCTGTCTCCCAAGTGTAGTCTTTCTTGTTGTCGCTCCACTGAAATTTCACCTACTTAATTATCTTGTTCCTTAAACATCTCTAGCTGCAATCCGAACTGGTTGTCTAACAAAAGTCAAATTAGGTTCTACTACTAGATCTTCCAACCTTATCAGAGGAATAGTAGTTTCTGGATCATGCACATACTTGCGAAGATGAGACACATGAAATATATTATGGACACCTGTCATACGGCTCGTTAACTCTGCTCTGTATGTCATATTTTCAATCCTTTCTATCATCTGGAATGGACCAACATATCTTGTGCCAGTTTCCCTGACTTCCCAAATCATACCACACCCTTTATCAGTGATATCTTAATGAAAACCATGTCTCCCACTTAGAACTTTAGGTCTTTATGCCTCTTCTCTACGTAACTCTTCTGTCTGAATTGAGCTTCCCTCATCCATTCTCGGATCAACTCAATCTTCTCTGACGCCTCCCTAACCAAATCTTGACCTAAGACCAATTTTTCTCATGCCTCCAACCAAGATACATGTGATTTGCATGGCCTTCCACACAGAGCATCATAAGGTGTCATTCCTATACTAGTCTGATAAATATTATTATAAGAAAACTCAACCAAATGTAGGTGATCCTCCCAAGATCCACCAAAATCCAACACATAAGCTCTTAACAAATCTTCGAGTACCTTGTCGACTCTCTTTATCTATTCATCCATTTGTGATTCATAAGCGGTACTTATCTTGAGCTCAGTGCCTAACACAACCGGTATACTCTTCTAGAATTCGCTAGTGAATAAAGCATCTCTGTCGCTGACTATGCTACCAGGAACTCCATGAACTCTAACTATATTCTTCATGAACAACATTGCCAACACAGGTGTCATCTTGGTCGACTTTACTGGAATGAAATGGTCACTCTTGGTCAACCTATCCACAATAACCCATATACTCTCATTTCCACTGCTTGACCTTGGCAACCCATCTATTAAATCCATGGATATCAAGTACCATTTCCGAACTGGAATCTCTAGAGGCAGAAGTAACCCACTCGGATTTTGATGTTCGAACTTCACTTGTTGATAACTTACGCACTGCCTAACCCACAAGCCAGCATCCCTCTTCATTAATTCCCAATAAAAGCTCCTATTCATATCTTGATACATCTTGGTCCCTCCAGGATGAATCGTAAACTTGGGTCGATGACATTCCCTAAGAACTTTCTTTCCATAAGTTCTCATCATCTAGAACACATAATCGTCCCTTCTTTCTCAACCATCCTCTCTAGTCAAGAAAAAAATCTTTCAAATCGTCGATCTCTGTTCCAACCTCAAGCCTTCTAATCCTCTTAGCTAATAAAGGATCCTCTTACTACATAGAAGTAGTTCTCTCAATCAACACAGGTCAAACTTCTAAACAGGATAACATGGAAGTACTCTGACTAGAACTAGCAGTTGATCTTGACTGCACACCACAACTGGCCATAGCTTTAGTATCCTTTCATTCTACCAACATAGCCAACACTACATTCTGATGTCCTCTGCTGAGAGCATCCACTAACTTGTTACCTTTCCTTGGTGTATACCAATACTAAAATCATAAGTAGCCAAAAACTCTTGCCATCGCTGCAACTGCATATTCAACTCCTTTTGAGAGAATAGATATCTTAATCAATATACAACTAAAATCTCTCCCCCTAAGAGATAATGCCTCCAAATCATCAAAGCAAAGATCACCACAGCCAACTCCAAGTCATGAGATGGATATCTTACTTCATGCAGTCTAAGCTACCTAGATGCGTAGGCAATGACTTTGCCCTTCTACATCAACGTTGCTCCTAATCCTATCCTACATGCACCAGTGTATACTACCAACCCTTGGTTTCCATCTAGAACTAATAACACTAGAGTAATGGTCAACAAATGCTTTAACTTAATGAATGCTTCCTCATATTTGTCAGACAAAAAAAACTTTACCTCCTTCCCGGTAAGCTTAGTCAAAGGTGCTGATATCTACGAGAATTCCTTAATAAATCTCCGATAATAGCCAACAAGTTTAAGAAAACTTCTAATCTTTGTCACCATCTTTGGTCTCTTCTAATTGTTCACAGCTTCAATCTTATCTAGATCGATTGGCAATCTTTTGTTTGAAACCATATGACCAAGAAACTTAACCTCTTTCTTCCAAAAATGACATTTAGAAAACTTCGCCTTTAGCTGATTCTGCCTTAGCATCCTCAAGCACAACTCGAAGATGATCTTCATGTCCTTTCTCATCCTTAGAGCACACAAAAATATCATCTATAAACACCAACACGAATACGGAAGACTTGGTTCATCAAGTCCACAAAGAAAGCTGTTGCATTCGTCAACCCGAATGGCATTCCTAAACATTCATACCAACAATATCTAGTTCGAAATAGTGTCAAAGGAATGTTGTCCTCCACCACTCTCAACTGATGGAACCCTATCGTTAAATCCAATTGGGAAAACACTGTGGCTCCACTCCACTAATCAAATAGATTATCTATCCTCGACAGAGGGTACTTGTTCTTTATCATCCTTTTTTTTTAGCTTATGATAGTCGGTACACATCCTCAATGACCCATCTGGTTTCTTCACGAATACTGCAGCTGCTCCCCAAGGCGAACTGCTTGGTCTATTAAAATTCCTTCCTTCTAGATGAACTAGTTGCACCTTTAATTCTTTCTTCTCCGTCGATGTCATTCTACGAGGTAGTCTACTCACAGTTCAGCTCCTGGCACAAGATCTATCTGAAACTCACAGCTTGTTTCGTTAGTAGTCTTGTGACTAACTTAATGACATCTGCAAACTATTTTTCTACTCAAACCTGACTTGGATCTTCTCCCACTTCCATTGCACTTAACAAAGCACAACTACTCCGATCAGAATTCTCTACTGCGAATATAATTTGGTTATGACTATTAGGGTGCCTCAAAGATATCCCCCTATTCTGGCAAAATATCCTGGCCTCACACCTTCTCAACCAATCCATACCTAGAATGATTCGAAAACTAACGAAATCGTACACATACAAACTGCATGCAAACTTATGACCAAACAAATCAAATTCTATCTGGTCACATCTTATCCCTAAAGTTTCATACCCTCCTATTGGATTCACAACCCTAAAGGAAGTAACAAGGTACGTGGGTTCTAAGCATAACTTATCAACCGAATACTGTGATATAAATGAATGTGATGCACTGGTATCAAATAGTATCCTAATTGGTATACTCTAAATCAAAAACGTACCTTCCATCACAGTCTTTCCCTTATCAGCTATAGTAGGCCTAGCTGATGATCCAACAGCTATGACCTTCCTATTGTCCGCCTTGATTGGCTTTGGACATTGGTTCTTTTAATTCCCCATTTGATCGCGGTTGAAGCACTTCACATTCTTTTTATCTACAACCTTCTTCCTCTTGCACGTCAGACACTCATGAGCATAATGACCCTTACATTTGAAGCACATCAAATCAGCATTTGCCTTCTTGGTAGCATATCCTTTTTAAGCTCCTTTCTTCTTAAAGAACTTCCACTTCTTTCCTTGAGGATCCTAGGATTCAACTTAATTCTCACTAGCACAACCAGCCAGCATCTCTTCATGGCGTATGGCCATCTCCACCACTACATTACAAGGATCACAGATATGGGTCATGGTCATTCTAGCAAGCTCCAGTCTGAGTCCTCGAATGAACCTCTCATTCCTTCTGATGTCAGTGTCTATAGTGGAAAATCCATATCGAGACAGGTCATCAAACTTAGTATCATACTCTATTACTGACGTATTACCCTAGACTAGATCCATAAACTTCCTCATCAACGCCGACTTAGTAGCCTCAGATAAAACCTTTTGCTCAAACCTCATTCTGAAATCAGCACATGTCAGCTCTTCCTTTGGAACTCCGGTGTTCACACTATTCCACCAGTGAAGTGCTGCCCTATGCAACTTCCTAGAGGCTAGCCTCCTTTTTTTCCCATTATCCAATCCTAATCAGTAAATATACTTTCATAGTGCAATAGCAAATTCTCAATTTCAACAGTATTCTCCGTTCTAGAAAACAACTTTCCACCCAGACTAGTGCACTCCCTACTCAACTTAGCATAGTTATTTCTAACTGAAGCCACAGGATTAGCTCATCCAACATTACCAGCATCTCCAGCTTATGAAAGATTGGCCAACAATTGATACACCATCCTATCATCTACTAGCGGATTTCCAGCACCTATATTGGCTTTAGCATTTGGATTAGGGTCAGCCTGTCGACCTTGGTTACTCCTGCTATTGGGTTGAGTATTTCCATTGGTTATGGTGATACCTCCACCTAGATTTCCTTTCCAGTTTCCTGCTTCTATAACTTCTTTCTCGTAAATCTGAATACGAGCCTTAGTAAGATATAGAAGAACGGTCTAAGAGAAAGCGAAATATATATATATATATATATATATATATATATATATATATATATATATATATATATATATATATATATATATATATATATCAAATACACATACGTTACTATAGCGTTAACGCAACCCCGATCAAATTTCTGATCCGTTGGAATTATGTTTCAAAAACTTTTAGGTTTAACTTTCTTTTAAAGTTTCATAAACTTATGCTTTAATACCAACTTGTAACATCCCCTACTTGGAAGCCCAAGACTAATGGCTATGAATGCTACTGTCGTCCATAGTTATTAATCCTCGACAACAAAATACGGCAGTGTTAGATTCATTGATACACAGAATCACATGAATATGAAAAAAATTAAACTTCAGAAAAACACACATCTCATTTTAATAAATTTCTAATTCAATATATAATCCCACAATCGCAATTCACTTTTAGAGAAAATAAATTTATTACAACAAATGCCAAGAGCAACATATAAAGGTGCTCCCTTGGATGATCATAGTTTATTACACATTATAACAACTTTGCCATTAAAAACAACACAACATAATCAAAATAAAAGAAAACTCTATTTAGCTATCATGCCTCCTACACGTTTTAGAAAACTTTACTTATCTAATGAGGTATCTGGAAACCTCAACTCTCAAACTACTGAAAATCAATTGAGTACCCAGGAATTCAAAGGGAAAATATAAACTTCGAGTCAGACATAAGTCTGGTATGATTAATAATTTACCATCTCAAATCATCTAAATATCTTTTGAGACCATGCAACTTAGCAGAACGAGTTTTCCCCTCGCTAGTATCTTAAAACCTCTATAAAATCATATCCTACGCTCATGTATCCACAATGGTTAAAAACATAGTCATTTCAAAATATTATGATGACATGAAAACATTTTTAAACATACTGAATTCCACATTCTCTTCTTAAATTAACTAACTATCATATTTTATAGTTTTTAAGGTCACTAATCTATTAGTTTTCATAGGCTTACTAATAACCTTTATATAATATAAGGACTTTCTGTCCCATTTCATAATTTTCATGGATGCACTATGAACCTATTGGACCCAGCCAACTAAATTAATTCATGGGTTCCCCTTAACTTATTGGCGACACCAATAACTTCTCTCTTATCCTAAGTTACCTGGGAACCTAGCGACAACTGTCAATAAATTAATCTGGATATAGTTTTCATGGGCGCACTACAAACCAATTAGCCTCTGCTAACCACTCTTTATAAGATAGTTTTCATGGATCGATATGAACATATTGGTAACTCCAATAACTTCCTAGTCATAATTTTCATGGGATCACCATGAACCTGTCTCCCTATCAACTTCCATTTTTAGGCATCCCATATTCTAGTCTCCCTAACCTCTGGGAGACAATTCTAGTCATTCAGGAGTTTAATCGATTTATATTCACTATTGGGTAAACCTAGTTGGATCTTCTGCCCTTTCCCCCAAAATATAGTTATGGGTATATTTTAATGTGAATATATTCATATTTGAAGAAGCATGCATAATAACATAACAATACCATACATGTGGTTTAATATAAAACATGGTTAATACCTTTGACCTATTATTTAATAAAGGAAAGCTTCTTCTCAAAACCATTACAAAAGCTCCTTTAATTTAGCTATGAGTTTTTCCTTTAAAAATTTGAGTTTGGGTTACAAAACCTTTCGACACCTTCGAAACCTTGCTTTCTACTTCATAGGATGACCTCCTTCGAAAGCATTAAAATCTACCTTTAAAACAATAAGCTCTTGCCCTTTTAATATCTTAAAACCTTTCAATTGTATTCAAGTACTAACACTTAAATTTAGAAGAATAGCTTCGAAACCAGTTGAAAGTACCCCTTTCGACACCATTGGAAGTAACCTTTCCAAAACCGTAGAAAGTGCCCATTTCAAAACCATTGAGTTTATCCTTAAAATATTATTTAGGTCAAAGTGAATATAGGCGAAAGTGTCCCTTTCGAAACCATCCTTTATCATATAAAAATATTGGGGAAACATGATGGTGTTGGCACCATCCTTTCGAAAGCATAAAATATCTGGGTAAAATAGTGGAAGGTTGGCATTGAAACCCCTTTCGAAACCATTGCCTTCGAAACCCTAACCCTTTTCAAAAGCTATAGGAAGTGGCTCTAACTTATAAAACAAAGTACATTTCGACGGCATTGGTATCTTCAATAACATCGTAAGGCTAAAGAACGGCGGTAGGGTTTCGACTTGGTCGGAACCCCTTCCTTCAAACTTTCTTTCATAAGTAAAGGAACCCAATCGAAAGAAAACTTAAGTTAGTGGCAACCCTTTCAAAACCTATTCATAACCATATGCTTCGACACCTTCGAAGGCTAAAAAAACAAAGGCGGGTGCTTCTCTTTTCAAAATAAACAAAGGTAACGATTCCGTCGAAAGCTATGCTTTCGACACCTTACCTTTCGCCTTCCTCCAATCCACTACGTACCATCTTTGTGATATCTTATGTATTGATTTCAGCTTAGTAGGTTTGGACTGGGTTGTAAGCGAAAGCTTCTATGTCGAAAGGTACTTCCAAAGTAAGCGAAACCCAATTTACCGAGTAAACCTAGTTAAATACTACTTAAAGCAAAACTTTTTCTAACTAACCCGCCACGTGTCAACACCAGATTAGTTGCCTTGACCTTTTCAAATTTTTTACTAACTGACACTAATTTCAGATCTAAACCATGGTTAAGTTAATCTATTACGCCCTTCCACTGAATAAAACCAATTTTGCAAAGAAGACCCTCTTTTAAAATAATTTAATTTGCATAGAAAATCACATTGGAAAAATCTCCAAAATTCCAGAAATTCACTTAAATCATGTTAACCAACATATCAAAATTCTAGACCCAAAATCTTATTATATTTTCCAAAATCAATTTATAAACCCAAATAACCATATTTTCCTTTGAAAATTCATAATAATCTTTTCATAACTTGAAAAATCATCAAAAATGAAACCCAACTCCAAAATCATGTTTCTCATAACATATAATTTTCCTATGGCATTTAAACATCATTATATTTTTGTTTTGGCCTAAAACCATGCATAACCTTTTTTAAACAATCTTGTTTAAACCATATAAATTATAAATCAAACATATCATCATCTAGTATTTCATAAAAACGAATTTAGCTTTATTCGAAATCATATAATTAGAAAACCAAAATAGAGAGAATTATTATTCACCTTGATTTAGATAAGGAGATTGGATTGAGATTGATTTCCCCTAAGTTTGATTCTCTAGCTTTTAATTGAGTTTCTCTTTCTTAATGGTCGTTCGTTATTTAAGCTTTTGGTTTATGTTTTAAAATGACGTGAGTAAGGAATGAAATGGCAGGAATAATATATATATATATATATATATATATATATATATATATATATATATATATATATATGGGTAAGGATTATAGGTGGCAAATTCCTAACATACCCTTATGTAATTTAATTAACAAAAAACCCCATTCTTAAGCCCATTAATTCTTTTATTAGGCACGACCTTGATTAAGTTTATTCAAATCTTAACCCCTTTATCAGTTAACATTTACATTATTCTATTTAATTTATCTAATTAAATCTCATAAATAATGTTATCAAAAATTAGGGATGTTACATGATATGTGCTTATGAAATGAGAGTGTGTGATAATTTTCACCTATGCACCCTAGACCTTAGTGATGATATGTGATCAAGCATAAACCTTAATGATGGTCGTACGAGTTATCATATATCCAAAGGCATCTTAGTAGTGATGCAAAACCTTAGTAATGGTTGTTGTGATTACTTTAATTGCTATGTTTGATGTCATTATTATTTGATTTGGGGTGGATGTCATGTGATGTAGGTATTACCATGCTAAATAACCCGACACCACATATTGTACTTAGTGTAATACACCCATATTATGTTATGTGCTAACTTGTTGAGTGTAGGGACATGGCAGGTATGATTGTCAATATCCTATGCCTCTTTACCATATCGACATTTATATATTTAAGGTTATAGATCACTCATACCAGACTGTTGTCTAATTTACTTCTTATTATCTTAGATATGTTTGAATGAGTAGAATAGGAGTAATATTTCTGCGATACCACATGGAGTTATGCGTAAGGTGAGCAAGTGGCTAGGCTTTCATATAATTATGACTTGGTGTTGTTATGCTATTTTAATGTACATTATTATGGAACTACCACTACTAATTATTAATTAAAGACCATTTATCTAGAGTTCATTGTTTGATGAATAAACTATATTCCACTTATTTTGTGTAACCGTGATGGATATGCAACACTCTGATTGGTTTTGATTTATCTAGTTACACAACTGTCTCATTGGTTTTATATTAGTATTGATTATTATACTTTGTCCGTTGTACTGTGTATATCATAGGTTTTGCTTTCAAGTTTAGTTACATTACCCTTGACTCCCACTCTACATCGATTGGGTACCGAGGAAGTGTGCTTTATAGATATATTAGGTATCAAAGGTCTATTGTTGTTGTTTTCATATTTGGCATTAGGGCTTAGGTAGGATAAGATCCATTAAATATAAGGACATGCTACCAGCTTAGAATGAATCAAGTGATATATAAGAGAGTATACTTTTTATATATTTTGATTTGCAAAATAATATAGTAGTATATATGTAGTAGGAAGTCGCATTAGACACATAAGTACCACTTATATAGCTTTGCTTTATGAAATACTGATCATTTTTATTGTAGATTGTAAATATGAGAAGGCAGGCAAGGAATGCAGCTAGAAACTCCATCTTAGGAGTAGAAGGCGTGGGCTCGGTGGCAACCGCTAACCTTAACTCATAGACTATTTTTGGTAATATGATGACAAACATCTATAGAATGCCTAAGGAAGTGCTCCTTTTTTTTACCGATGGTGTTGTTGGAGAAAAACTTGTTTTCTACATTATAAAATAAATAATTTAATTAAAATAAACTTTTTGTATTTCATTTATGATAATTAATATTTTGAAAATAAAATTTAGTTAATTTAATTTTATTTAATAAAAGACTTGATGTAATAAAATATTTTTGGATAATTCATTGAAATTAAATAAATTATTTTAATCAATATAAAATATTTTGAAGTGTAATTAATTTTTATATGATCGAAATAGCTAGAAAATAAATTTATTTTGTAATAGAATAATGAACGATTAAATAAAAATACATGATTCTTAAATTTATCCAATTATTGAAATATAATTTGTAGAAGGAAGTGTAAATCAATTTAAACTAGTAAAAATATATTTACAAATAAATGTTAAGGAATAAATTTTTTAATTTGAATGTAAAATAAAGTAAAAACTAGATTGAATTAGAATTTAAATTGAATTGAAATCAGGCCCAAAATAATTAGCCGATAACTCATTTTTTTTCTCTCCATGCTCCTAGAAAGCTCTTCTATTTTCAAGCCCTCAAGCCCAAACCAAGTCTCCTTTGTTAGATTTTTTCCGCAACTTCAGAAATTTTCAAAAATCAAATAACGGCTTAAATAAAGAGAAGTAAAGGTCGCACGAGAAACTGGAATGGCCAGTCATCGTCTATGGCATTTAAAGGCAGGCTCGACTAGGAGCCACGAATCTTATTCTCTCATGCGATTTGAAGTGGCTACGTTCGGAACATGCATAATTTTGGAGGAAACGACGTTAAAGAGGGTGGCAACCAAGTGAAGAGGTGAATATTGATTGGCTGTGACGTGGAGTCAGCGATGCGACCTAGAGAACTTGGTGGTTGGATGTGACCGGCAAAGTGGAGGAGTGGTTGCCGGTGGTAGAAGCATACGCGAGTTTCTGTTCATAATGGAAGTGGCTGATGAGTTGATGAGAGGTATTACTTTTTGGGGTTCTAGTGATTGTTGGCTATTCAAGAGTGATAGAATTAGGGGTACGTACTAGGGGCAATTATATAATTTTTTATATATATCTAACTTGATAACCAATATTGTTTGATAAAAAGGTATTTTCATTCGATTATGTACATGATATAATATGTTATGTTAATTAATTAATTTGACTAAAAGCATATTTAATAGAAAATCCTTAAATATTATATTTTTTGACAGTAGTTACAAAGTGTTGTAACCATAAGTGATTTATAATAATAAAAACAAATATACCAATTTAAATATTCCTACTCAAGATGTATCGAGACTTAATATCGATACATACGTTGAGAGAAGATTATGTAGCACTCTCCAAATGTTGAGCGGTGTATTACTCATGATTGTTGGAGCACTAAGGGGTAGTTATTTGGTGACTATGGGATGACTCACTAGATAGTTTGGTGTTGGTTAATATAACTAAGGTCTAAAAGAAAATATCAATGTGACAAAATTACAAAATTCTAACGACTTGATAATAATGTTGATTCTAAAGTGGAAGCACTACTTTGATTATAGCTAAACCATAGCATAGCATTCATTGATGACTATAGTTGGGTCGAATGGAAGCATTGGAAGTAAATCACTATTCAAGAGAGGATTCTTCTCCTCGATTATATGTGGTTAGTATCACAGTCAATTGAATTCAACTGAAAGTCAAAATCTCCAACCAGAGTATTTCAATTAATAATAATTATCGTTATTGAACCAAGGACTTTGTATTTGGGATACAGAATTGAATATGGATGATATTGTTATTTTGACCATTACCAAATTTCATAAGTCCAAAGTAATATACTTTTGACGAAGAGAATTGGTGTAAATATGTGACGACCCGGCATTTTCAAGCATTTAAAATCGGAATATTAAATCAATTTTGAATATTTAAAGGTTAATTTCTAACTTGAATTTCAAAATGTCACAATTTATTTGATATTTAGATTATTAAATTAAATAATTTGGAATTGGAAATATGAAATTTGAAGTTTTAAGCCTGTTAAAAATAATTTAAAAGCTTATAAAATTTATATTGATAACATTGAAGATAATAGAAGTTGTAAATTGAAATTAACAATGGTTTGTTCAGTTTTAAAATTTATATCGTTTAAATTGAATTTAAAAATAGCCTTCCGAGGCATAGTCTCGGAATTCGACGAAACTAGATCCATGGGATCCGTAATATTAAATTATTATCGGATTTCAAATTTCATAGTGATCGCAGTTGTTGTGTGAGCGTACGAGATATAAACGCACTGAGATTTATGTCAAAAATTCAATATAATAACTGATCCAAGTCGATCAAAATTTAATTTAAAAATAAAGAATTTTTCTTAAATATAATATTCTGATCAGTCAAATCCTTTAAATGTCAAACTTTTCCATTTCTTCTCAAGGCACTGTAGCCTACCTTCTCGAATACGCCATTTTATATCGATCCAAACACGCAATCTTTTCTTCTCTTTCATAAATCGAGCCTTCGATTTTTTTCCAGAACAAAAAAAGGTAATGTCCAACACTTACTTCCTCTCCAATTCGAATTCATTTCCACGTCTTGTTCATAGAAATTGAGTTTCTGGGGCTTGCGCGTGCTCGCATAGGGGGCGGCGTCGATTCGATGCGCGATGGGATTGGAGTTTTGGAAGCTCGAGCGCGAGGCTTCTAGGCACTATTATGTGAAGAAAGGTTGCGACATAAAGGGCGGATTGAAGTTATGGTGGCAACGCGTTTAGGGTTTCGATCTGGGGATTCTCGAGACCGTTCTCGAGCTCATCGCACAGTGGGTCGCGATCTGGAGGAGGCGGCGAAGTGATGCTCGTGGGTTCAAGGGCCGTTGATGGTCTGGTGGAAAGCGTCGAAGCAGCTCGCGATGGAAGGTTGTGATGGGGCTGCCTAGGGTCTAGCGATCGATTGTGAGGTATAACCCTCTTTTCAAATTTATGTATATAAAAAAAGGAATTTATTAAACTGCAGCAAAGTATATATATATACAGTTTAAATATTTCAAGATTTAATAATCTATAATATATAGGAAAACAGAAATTAGTTTATGTTGATAAAGTTGAAAGAAATAATAATTTAATTTTTTTTATAAGGTTTGTATAAAGAGTATATTTTTAAGTGTCTATAGGCTATTTTAGTATTTGTAGTTTCATGAAAAGATAATAAAAAAATAAAAAAATGTACATACACACATTTTGATTTACTAGATTATTTTAAAAAAATAACGTACGGAGGTGAGTAATTTGTTTTATTAGCTCATTTAGTTATTTGGTTGCTAAAAGGTTTTTTAGGAAAATTAGGTAAAAATTTAAAATATTAGTTTAAAAATCAAATTATTAGTTAAAACCAAATGATTAGTCTAAATTAAATTATTGGTCAATTTACTTTATTAAATGGTAAATTAATTATAGATTATCCCAAACGTTAGTAAATCATGTAATTAACTATTCAAGGTGAAATTCGAAAAGAAGCAAGCTGGTCTGGAGTGGATCGCAAAATAAACAGCGAAGGTGAGTTAATCTCACTCAGTGTAAATTTAAATGATTAAATCTAAATAATTGTTTGAATGATTGAATTGGTTGATGTACTATAGTATGGTATATTTGGGATTGGTATATTATATTGTGCTAACGTCTGTGGATGCAAGGAAAACAGGTTGGAGGGATCCAACTGGATCCCTCAACATTTATTTAAATTATTAAACACCCACAGTTGTGATTATTTTATATTCTGGGATGAATATTATTGATAATTGGAATATTGGATGTTATGGTTTACTTGAATATATTCCGGTGCACTAAGTTATCAACATACGAAGAATTGGATTTTGGAAATAAATTGAAGAGAATGTGTAAGTGAAATAATTATAGAAAAATTAAATAAATTAAGAATAAATTGGATAAGAATAATGGTAGTTTTAAATTCTAATAAATAAATTCTGTATATGGAAAGGAAAATTTGAATAAATAGAAAGTTAATGAATTTTAAATCTTCAGTGATATTAATTAAAAGAACAAAACATTTATTTAAAATCTAAGATTTAAATTATTGAAAGGAATAAAGAAGAAATTGGGAGTAACCTAAAATTGTAGATTTGAGTCAAAAAGGTTTGAAACAAACGGAAATAATAATAATAATGCCCATAACTAATGAATTTTGAAATGAACTGATAAGTAAAGAAATTTGTTTCAAATGGAATAAATTGGGAATTAATTTGGAAAAAATGATTTAAGTGATTGAGTTTTGAAATTCTCCCTGAATAACCAAGTACGTTTTCAAATAAATTTTTAAATAATTTAAAAGTTTTAAAGTTCTTTTAAAAAGCAAGTTTTGGAAAATTTATTATTTCTAATATTTAATTTCTAAAGTAAGTATTTCCTTTTAATCGATTATAGCAATAATTATTTAAAGAGTGATTCAGTATTTTTTTTAAAAGTGAAAATTTAGTTTTATATTTTATTAAGTAACCTTATTTCAAATATTCATATAGTATGTATTTTTAATAAATTATTGAAGTAGTTTTTTTTTAAAAATGAATGTTTTAAATTATATTTCAAAGTAAAGTGTTTTAAATTATTTTAAAATCTAGCTTTGTGCTTGGTGATTCCAGAGGAGACAGAAATTATTTGGAAAGTTTATGCTGGAACAGAAAGATGGTGTGTAAACTGTTTTTCAAAGGGTTTTGAAAGTGAAAATATATCTTGTAAAGATATTTTGAGATAAATAAATAATTTGGGAAATTATTTATGGTTGGATGAATGTTGTGAACATTAATTGATAGTTAAATAACCGACTATCAATATTGGACAAGTTGCGTTGATCATTTTGGAAAGACCGGGATCGAGATTTATTTCTCGAAAACCACTTCGATTCGGTTTGTACGTATCGTGGAAAACGATTTTGGATTCGAAGATGGAGCAGTGGAGTACAAGGGATAGTCGCTACTAATCCTGAGGATATTTCCAAAATGGATGTAGTAGGAATAGTGCCTTCGGTTCCGTTCGAACCCGGCGCGGACTTGTATGGATGAATGCTTTCGGAATATCGTCAGGTGGACGATGGGCATTCTAAGGGATATGTTCTAGAAAGGTAACGCCTAGCCTCAAGCCTCATCAAATGGAAATGACTGAAAATCAGGGGTTATGCAGCAAGGCTAGGTGGGTAGCACCCAAGCAGGGTGAGGTCATTCCTGTCTAGATGTCCCTTTTTATTTCGGCTTAGTGGGCGGTTGCTGATCCCAACCGCGGGGTGATCTCACTCGGGATTATCCAGTAAGGGGTAGTCCCGGCCTTGTGTTGCAGGGGAGCGGGCGTACTCCTCGGTACGGTGATCTAGGCCCCGTACTGTGACAGGTGGTACCCAGTGCCTAGTCATTAGTTGGAAATCCATTCTCCCTACGAGCCTTGTACGAGTTTTGTTTGTATTACCCACTCTGTGGCTAGTAGCTGGAATTTAATGAATGTAACAATTTCGGCTATTTTATAAGTATTTGTATATAGACCCTATTATAATATCAAAGGATTTCTATAAAAATTGTTTTAGCTATCCTAAGGTAAAAACTCGACATGTTTATTTGTGGCGTGGTCTTACGAGATGCTTTTGTTTTTCAAAGGATTTTTGAAACTTTAATAATCAATTGAGTGTGATTTTCTCACGCTGGTATTCCAGACTGACCCGGGTGTTATTTAACTGTAATGCTCGGGTCTGACCGAGTATTATAGGATATAGGATATGATGCTGTGAAGCTCAGGAGACGAGCTGGATGACAAGACGTAGTTTCGTACTTGTTTTTATATATGTATTCCGCTGTGTTGAGTTGTTGTGTATCCATTTGTATGTTTTTGTGGTTGAGTTGTGATTGGTGTACTCTGATGATGTATATATAAACAGATATATTTGTTTTGGTGTAAAGATATATTAATATCTATTATATTTTATTTCACTGCGATGGTTAGATTCTGATGTTTTTTTTCTATTTTCTTCTTCTACCTCTTCTTCTTTTACCCAAATGGTTCGTATTTCTGTACACCTTAAGTTGATTGTTGTAGAATAGTATTAACTCAAGGGGTACGGATTTGCAGGCTATTACAATTGGTATCAGAGCTTAGGTTGGTGATAACCTTGGCTCTGGAGGGAATTACTCATTTAAAATAGAGTTCGTAGTACTCTATAATGAGTTTGAGCGTATTATTAAATATGAGCACGTATTTGTTAGTGAATATAAATTGTTTTAATATTGTGTTGATTGATTTATTGAGTAGCATATGAACCTTTGTCGACACAGTCTGCGCAACTGTATTAAAGGGGTTTCTAAACACTTGAATAGAACAATCGACACGGTATTGTTTTAAATGTGGGTAAATGAAATAATTTTTCCCACAAACATATTTTGATATAAAGAATAGTTTTTGAAAACTATTTAGCTAATATATGGTTGCTTGGATGTTAGAAATGATAACATTAAAGTATTATCATTGTTAAGTGAAAATTTAACTGGAAATTGAAATATAACTAAAATTTAAGGGAATAAATTCATTATAAAATGAAATTTATAAATATGAATTATAAATATAATTTATGAATTGAAATACAATAAAATGAGAATTTGTATAAGCATAAAGTGTACAAATGAATTATAGTTAAAATTTATTTAAGCAGGCTTTGGAAATTTAAAATCCCAGAGACTTTGGAAGTGTTTGTTGAAGTGTTTTAAAGATAAATGATAGCATTATTGTTTTGGAGATATTTCTGAATGGAAATCTGTTTTAATGGGATTTTGAATGTGATATAGCATTGAAATCACTTGGATTATTGGAAAATAATTCTGATGATTACGGCTGCATCATCAGTATTCATTTTCGAATTACTAAGTGAAGGATTGCTGCCAAAAATTGATTTGTTCAGAAAAGCTGGTTGTTTTTGAAAATCTTAAAGGAAATTTGTTGGGAATAAAACCAGGATTGGTTTAAATTTTGAGAAGTATGATTTGAGACGTTGGAGATTTCAAAATGATTTGAAATCACAAGCCGGGTGTTTAAAAATCCTGATGAGATAGGCTGTAAGCTTATAAATTAAGATGATTTTTAAATCAGGAAGGAAATATAAGCTTTGAATGTTGGAATTTAAATTTAAAGAGAAAGGTTAAAAATGGAATTAACTTGGATTGGGAAATAAAAATTTAACTGGATCAAAATAAATTGAATAAGCTGAAAATAATATCCAGTTTTATTCGAATTAAGTTGAAATTGAATTGAGTTAAATAAATCTGAGTTAAAATAAAATTGAATTGGAATAAAAATTCAATTGAGTTATTGAACAGAATTAGATTCTTACTTGGATAAATGGAGGTAAGTTGAATAAGAATTGGAATGAAAAAAAAATTAGAATAACTTGTAAAGGAATCAAAATCCATGGAACAAGATATGCTTGGGTTATAAATAAGCATAAGGCTCGAGTTAAAAATAAAAGATGAATATATTTAAGCCTTGAATGAATGGAATTGTGTAAATAATAAGTTATGACTTATAAATTGAAAATGGAATACAAAATCCAAAATAAATATTGTTTGTTGAATTGAAAAATAAAATGAAGATCAAAATTGAATTATAAAATAAATTGAACTTAAGAAAATTAAATGAAGTGATATTTGAAATTAAAAATAAAGTATTGAACTATAAATAGGAGAGAACTAATTTTGTAATAAATTAGTTAATAAAATGTGTAAATGGGAACGTAATGTTGTTTAATAGAAGCTGAATTGTGAATTTATGATGAAGTTAGGAAATAAAACTCAAGTTATAAATTGAATTCGACTTGAATTGTCAGTAAAGTAAATGTAACTGAATTGTGAGTCCATGAAATTGGGTGGCAAATTGAAAATCGATAGTGGATTAAGAACTTGAGTTATAAATTAAATTTTAACTTGAAGTGTTAACAAATTAAATATAATTGAAATGTATTGAATAAAAATGTAAATGGATTAAAATAGTAATGGTAGGAGTTGCAAATAAAATCCAAATAAGTGGAAATAAATTGGAAATGGCCTTGGAATCAATTGAATGAGCTGAATCTAAAAAGTTAAAATGTATAATAACTAATCAAATAAATTTGTAGTTTGAAATGAGATTGGATTGAAATTGAATCAAGTTAAATTGAAAAAGGGAAATTTATTTGCAAAATGAAATGAGCTTAAGTATAGAAAAAAAAGGATTTGAATAAATTGAAGTAGATTGACTTAAGCTAAATAGATGGTGGAGTTGAATTTAATTCAACTTAAACTAAGTTTAATGATTTTTGGTTGATTTTGAATCAAGAAAAAAAATAAATCTAATTGTAATAAAATTCGATGAGTTATAGATAATATTTAATGGAATGAAATTCTTAAACACATAATTGTAAACCATTTAAATTGTTAAGGAATTGAAATAAATCGGAGATAATATGAATGATTGAATGTTTTCAAGTTTAATAGAATGGTTTTAAATGAAACGCAAATGAGTGGGTTGTGACTAAAATTAAAATGAAATGTGTCCAGCTAAATAAATGGTTGTGAATGAATTAAAATAAAAAGGAAATTAAATTAGTAATGAAGATGAACCTAAGTTGTTAATGGTTTTGAATGAACTGGTTTGGTTAATAAAATTGAAATGCAAGTGAATGGATTCGATTTTAAAATGCAGTGAAAATGAGAATATATGGATTGTGAATAAATTTAAAAATGGAATAGAATTAAGTATAAATTGAGTTGAAATCCATTTAAATTGGTTACAAAACATAAATACTTGTTTATTCACATAGATCTCGTCAAATTGCATAGAATAAATTGTCATTGGATGTAAATATGAGTAATTAAAATTCTATGAATTGATAGAAGTAAAATGAATTGATTTTGAGAGCAATTGAATTAAATATGAGTTCAGTTTGCTTAAAAATAAATTAAATGTAAGCGATTGAGTTTTAACCCATTCAAATTGATGAAGTTGTATACGAATGGATTGAAAACCATTCAAATTGAATGAAAATGGTCATAAATTAATTGGAACAGTGGAATTAGTATGAAATTTGTATAAGTTGCTTACGGAGAAATGTTTGGTGTGAATTCTTTTAGAATTCATGTGTTTAACTGTTGCAAATAAGCGAAATGTTGTTAAACTTCATCTATATGGCACTTACATGTTTAAATTGAGTAAGTACAGGTACCTGGAAGCCGTGTGACTGGATTTGGGTGCGCTAACGGCTAAATAAATAAGCTGCTTGCTTAAAAATGCTAAATAAGGTGCGCCTACTCAATAAAAATAAGAAATATGAACTGTTTTTGGTTTTTCCGACCGTGTGGGTCGATGTATATATATTTATATCTATTGTCAAATTTCAAAGCTCCTCCGTACGAAGGAGACTTTGCCAAAAAAATTCAGAAATTTTGGGAGTTAGAAATTTTTTGAAAAATTTTTGAAAAATTTTGTTAAAGACAAAATGATTTCAAACTGGAAATTGAAATAAGTTAGTAAATGAAACTAATTAAAATAATGACATGAATTAGCAATAAATGACAAATATAATTTATATATTCAGAGTTAAAGATAAATTGAATTCATATGGAAATGAAAGAATTAATTTGAATAGAAATGGATATAAACTAAAGTGGTAAAGTGAAAATAAATATAAGAAACATATAAAATGCTTATACTAACTTAAGGAAGGAATGGTGAATTCTTAAACGAAAGATTGACACTACAAATATAATCTAAGATAATATTTGAATGAATAGATATTGACATTTGTAAGTAAATCGATAAAATGTTTTTGAAAGTTGTGATTGGATATTAGTGCTAAGCAGGGTATGCAGGTAATATAAAGGAAAAAGAGAATTAATTCTGATTTCAGAAAGATAAAATTGAATTGCCCGACCAAAAAGGTGTGTGTTTAAATTTCTATGAAATTTGATTGGATTTTTGATGAGCCACTTGGCTTTTTGCTTTCTTTTTGTACTTGGGAGGCCGTATTGCAGTTGTACCGAGCTAGCCGCGCAAAGGAGACGCTGGCAAAAAATTTCGAAAATTTAGGGAGTTGGAAAAAATTTTGAGAAAATTTTGATAATTCAAAATTTAGTTTTGAATTATAATTTGAATGTTTGTATAAATAGAGTTATTTAGGAACTATGGGAAAGTTTGGGAAGTTAATAAAAATAATAATGGGTCTTTTATAAGAAGATAGTTGGTAAGATGTTGAATTGTTAGAACTGTTTGGTTTTAGGAAAATAATAAACAAGTATCGGACCATTCTTCCGAAGTAGAAATTTCGGGGATGAAATTCTTTTCAGGGGAGAGGAATGTGACGACCCGGCATTTTCAAGCATTTAAAATCGGAATATTAAATCAATTTTGAATATTTAAAGGTTAATTTATAACTTGAATTTCAAAATGTCACAATTTATTTGATATATAGATTATTAAATTAAATAATTTGGAATTGGGTGAAATATGACATTTGAAGTTTTAAGCCTGTTAAAAATAATTTGAAAGATTATAAAATTTATATTGATAACATTGAAGATAATAGAAGATGTAAAATTGAAATTAACAGTGGTTTGTTCAGTTTTAAAATATATCGTTTAAATTGAATTTAGAAATAGCCTTTCGAGGAACAGTCTCGGAATTCGACAAAACTAGTTTCATTGGATCCGTAATATTAAATTATTATTGGATTTCAAATTTCGTAGTGATCGGAGTTGTTGTGTGAGCGTACGAGATATAAACGCGTTGAGATTTATGTCGAAAATTCAATATAATAACTGATCCAAGTCGATCGAAATTTAAATTTAAAAATAAAGAATTTTTTTAAATATAATATTCTGATCGGTCAAATCCTTTAAATGTCAAAGTTTTTCATTTCTTCTCAAGGCACTGTAGCCTATCTTCTCGAATACGCCATTTTATATCGATCCAAACACGCAATCTTTTCTTCTGTTTTATAAACCGAGCCTTCGATTTTTTTTTCCAGAACAAAAAAAGGGTAATGGCCGACACTTACTTCCTCTCCAATTCGAATTCATTTCCACGTCCTGTTCATAGAAATTGAGTTTCTGGGGCTCGCGCGTGCTCGCGTAGGGGGCGTCGATTCGATGCGCGATGGGATTGGAGTTTTGGAAGCTCGAGCGTGAGGCAGCTAGGCGCTATTGTGTGAAGAAAGGTCGCGACATGAAGGGCGGATCGAAGTTCGTGGTGTCGACGCATTTAGGGTTTCGGTCTAGGGATTCTTGAGACCGTTCTCGAGCTCGTCGCACAGTGGGTCGCGATCTGGAGGAGGCGGCGAAGTGATGCTCATGGATTCAAGGGCCGTTGATGGTGTGGTGGAAAGCGTCGAAGCAGCTCACGATGGAAGGTTGTGATGGGGCTGCCTAGGGTCTAGCGATCGATTGTGAGGTATAACCCTCTTTTCAAATTTATGTACATAAAAAAAAGGAATTTATTAAACTGCAGCAAAGTGTGTATATATATATACAGTTTACATATTTCAAGATTTAATAATCTATAATAAATAGGAAAACGGAAATTAGTTTTTGTTGATAAAGTTGAAAGAAATAATAATTTAATTTTTTTTATAAGGTTTGTATAAAGAGTATATTTTTAAGTGTCTATACGCTATTTTAGTATTTGTAGTTTCACGAGAAGATAATAAATAAATAAATAAATGTACATATACACATTTTAATTTACTAGATTATTTTAAAAAAATAACGTAGGGAGGTGAGTAATTTTTTTTATTAGCTCATTTAATTATTTGGTTACTAAAAGTTTTTTTAGGAAAATTAGCTAAAAATTTAAAATATTAGTTTAAAAATCAAATTATTAGTTAAAACCAAATGATTAGTCTAAATTAAATTATTGGTCAATTTACTTTATTAAATGGTAAATTAATTGTAGATTATCTCAGACGTTAATAAATCATGTAATTAATTATTCAAGGTGAAATTTGAAAAGAAACAAGCTGGTCTGGAGTGGATTGCAAAATAAACAGCGAAGGTGAGTTAATCTCACTCAGTTTAAATTTAAATGATTAAATCTAAATAATTGTTTGAATGATTGAAATGGTTGATGTACTATAGTATGGTATATTTGGGATTGGTATATTATATTGTGCTAACGTCTGTGGATGCAGGGAAAACAGGTTGGAGGGGTCCAACTGGATCCCTCAACATTTATTTAAATTATTAAACACCCACAGTTGTGATTATTTTATATTCTGGGATGAATATTATTGATATTATTGATAATTGGAATATTGGATGTTATGGTTTACTTGAATATATTCCGGTGCACTAAGTTATCAACATACGAAGAATTGGATTATTGAAATAAAATGAAGATAATGTGTAAGTGAAATAATTATAGAAAAATTAAATAAATTAAAAATAAATTGGATAATAATAATGGTAGTTTTAAATTCTAATAAATAAATTATGTATATGGAAAGGAAAATTTGAATAAATAGAAAGTTAATGAATTTTAAATCTTCAGTGATATTAATTAAAAGAACAAAACATTTATTTAAAATCTAAGATTTAAATTATTGAAAGGAATAAAGAAGAAATTGGGAATAACCTAAAATTGTAAATTTCAGTCAAAAAGGTTTGAAACAAACGGAAATAATAATAATAAAGTCCATAACTAATGAATTTTGAAATGAGCTGATAAGTAAAGAAATTTATTTCAAATGGAATAAATTGGGAATCAATTTGGAAAAATTGATTTAAGTGATTGAGTTTTGAAATTCTCCCTGAATAACCAAGTATGTTTTCAAAATAAATTTTTAAATATAAGTTAAAAGTTTTAAAGTTGTTTTAAAAAGCAAGTTTTGGAAAATTTATTATTTCTAATATTTAATTTCTAAAGTAAGTATTTCCTTTTAATCGATTGTAGCAATAATTATTTAAAGAGTGATTTAGTATTTGTTTTAAAAGTGAAAATTTAGTTTTATATTTTATTAAGTAACCTTATTTCAAATATTCATATAGTATGTATTTTTAATAAATTATTGAAGTAGTTTTTTGTTAAAAACGAATGTTTTAAATAATATTTCAAAGTAAAGTGTTTTAAATTATTTTAAAATCTAGCTTTGTGCTTGGTGATTCCAGAGGAGACAGAAATTATTTGGAAAGTTTATGCTGGAACAGAAAGATGGTGTGTAAACTGTTTTTCAAAGGGGTTTGAAAGTGAAAATATATCTTGTAAAGATATTTTGAGATAAATAAATAATTTGGGAAATTATTTATGGTTGGATGAATGTTGTGAACATTAATTGATAGTTAAATAACCGACTATCAATATTGAACAAGTTGCGTTGATCATTTCGGAGAGACGGGGACCGAGATTTATTTCTCGAAAACCACTTCGATTCGGTTTGTACGTATCGTGGAAAACGATTTTGGATTCAAAGATGGAGCAGTGGAGTACAAGGACTAGTTGCTACTAATCCTAAGGATATTTCCAAAATGGATGTAGTAGGAATAGTGCCTTCGGTTCCGTTCGAACCCGGCGCGGACTTGTATGGATGAATATTTTCGGAACATCGTCAGGTGGATGATGGGCATTCTAAGGGATATGTTCTAAAAAGGTAACGCTTAGCCTCAAGCCTCATCAAATGGGAATGACTGAAAATCAGGGGTTATACAGCAAGGCTAGGTGGGTAGCACCCAAGCAGGGTGAGGTCATTCCTGTCTAGATGTCCCTTTTTATTTCGGCTTAGTGGGCGGTTGCTGATCCCAACCATGGGGTGATCTCACTCGGGATTATCCAGTAAGGGGTAGTCCCGGCCTTGTGTTGCAGGGGAGCTGGCGTACTCCTCGGTACGGTGATCTAGGCCTCGTACTGTGACAGGTGGTACCCCAGTGCCTAGTCATTAGTTGGAAATCCATTCTCCTTACGAGCCTTTTACGAGTTTTGTTTGTATTACCCACTCTGTGTAGTAGCTGGAATTTAATAAATGTAACAATTTCGGCTATTTTATAAGTATTTGTATACAGACCCTATTATAATATCAGAGGATTTCTAACAAAATTGTTTTAGCTATCGTAAGGTAAAAACCCGACATGTTTATTTATGGCGTGGTCTTACGAGATGCTTTTGTTTTTCAAAGGATTTTTGAAACTTTAATAATCAATTGAGTGTGATTTTCTCACGTTGGTATTCCAGACTGACTCGGGTGTTATTTAACTGTAATGCTCGGGTTAGACCGAGTATTATATGATACAGAATATGATGCTGTGAAGCTCAGGAGACGAGCTGGATGACGAGACGTACTTTCGTACTTGTTTTTATATATGTATTCCTCTTTGTTGAGTTGCTTTGTATCCATTTGTACGTTGTTGTGGTTGAGCTGTGATTGGTGTACTCTGATGATGTAATATATATATATATATATATATATATATATATATATATATATATATATATAAACAGATATATTTGTTTTAGTGTAAAGATATATTAATATCTATTATATTTTATTTCGCTACGATGGTTAGATTCTGATGTTGTTTTTCTATTTTCTTCTTCTACCACTTCTTCTTTTACCCAAATGGTTCGTATTTCTGTACAACTTGAGTTGATTGTTGTAGAATAGTGTTAACTCAAGGGGTACGGATTTACGGGCTGTTACAAAATAAATGTCACTAGGGTGGCGCTTATAATAAATAAAATTGGATTTTACCAAAATATGTATAAGCGATAAATTTAGCCACAATGTCATGCCACAGGTTAAAGTGACATGCGAATATTAATTTTTGAATTGTTCGATATTAATTGCCTATTAAATGTACATTTATGATTCACACAACCAAAATAATGAAGATTTTGAATGAACCATACACTTTAATTGATTTTTAATAGTTGAAAACTAATTAAATTAATTAATATTTATTATATTTTATTTCATTTATTTTAATACAATGAGAATTTAGTAAAGAGCATATAAAAGTTATAAATGTGTGTACCGATATACGATATTAGTAGAATGTTTAAGTTTGATTTAAACATAATAAATACTTAAAGGAGTTTAAATAAATTAAATAAATTAATATTTTTGAAATATTAATTGCTAAAAAATTTCTTATTTTATTTGTTTGATTTCTTTGTATTCAATAAAGTGTGTATACAAAGTTATAAGCACATGTATCGGTATACGATATCGATAGGAAATTTAAATTGGATTTAAATGGAAATAATTCTAACTGGTTTTTGTATTTTTTGGAGCCCAAATAGCCCATGTAATAGCTGGAATTACTTTGATGAATCAAAAGGGTCTCTTTTTTTAATGAGAAGAAAATATTATTAAAAGAAGAGGAGGTAGCATATATTAAATGCAACATTTATTTCCTCTTTTAATAAAATTTTCTCTTAGCCATTTGCCTCTTTGATTCTCATCTCATCCTTTAAAAAATTTGAAATTTCCATGGTTGTGATTCTCCAAAAGTTTCAAAAAATAATTCAAACAAAAAAGAGAGAGAAAGAGGCGGTTGTCGCTAGATTATAGCAGATTTAGGTATCGATTTGAAGAATCTAGGAATTTGTCTTCATTTAAGGTGTATTTCTAGGATTTATCATATGCTAATTCTATATATTTATTTATCATTTAATTTTGCTTACATCCCCTTAATTCTCTGCCTCTCCCTTCTATTTATATATATGAATTTGGGTTTTGACTTGGATGTCCCAAATCCCTTCTTGAATCAATTGTATATTCTTACCATGAGAAAAATAACTCTTGCTATGTTCATTACTATTTTTTATGAATAATGATAGTAATTTTTGTCTCTATTCTATATGTTTATGTATCTAGTTTGTTTAACCTAGATATAGATCGTTTTAATTTTATTTTCTCTTTTTTGCATGTTGATTCGTCCATGTATAACCTAGATCGAGATATTCTTATCTTGAATATATATATATATATATGCCAATGTCATTTGAATTTATCATTGTTATTAAGAACAACACAAAACTAAATTGAATTCTGGAGTACTCTTGTCAATAAGTTAGTATTTATAGTAGAAGATTTAGATAATGATGTTTAATAATCACCTACATACCTAACATCGTTTTATCAATGATTGGTTCAGAGGGACTGGGATCAAATTTTGGTGATTCCTATCTGAAAACCACTTCGAACAAATATATTCATTTGAAAGTGAATACATTTGAAGACAATGATTTTGATGATGAGATTTCCATAACGTTAGGCTGCTTGCCACTAACCTTTAGGATGATTCCCACATTATATATATGGTGGCAATAGTGCCTTCGCTCTGAAAATTTTCGATTGGCAAGGACTACTCGCTACAATCCTAGGGATGATTACCAAAAAGGATGTAGTAAGAGGAGTGCCTTCGGTTTGTCCAACTAAACAACTTGTACAGACGAATGTATGACATTACATTTCTAAGACCGCATACGTTGGTTTTTACAAACTTACATCTGTTTGGTAGTGTAGGTGATAATCTCTCTTTTACTTAACACCCTTCCCTGAGGCATACGAACTCAGGGGTTGAACTTTTGTGGAAATCAGTAACGTGCTATTAGAAATGGCAATGTGGCATTCTAAGTGGAATTTGCTCATGGAAAGTAAACCATGATATTGTGTAAAGTAAAGCGTAGCTTTGTGTAAAGTAAACCGTGGCTTTAGGAAAGTAAAGCATAGCCTCACGGGCCTCTCGTATCGGTGATGATACAGGAAACTATTTGGTCTGAAGGAAATATTACAATATTACAGATTATCCGATAATCAAGGATAAAAAGGTGTGACAGCCTTAGAGTTTTAATAAACGAGGAAAGTGGTGTATGAATCCTTGAACAAGCCACCGGATATGCTGATTCATAATAGTGTAGCAATATGGTATAGTGATACATGAGTCCTCATATAAGAAGTCAACGGATATTGTGATTGCTATACGTGGAGTCCGAAAAGGAAGGAAAAGAAACTAGTTCCCTATCATGTTGTAAACCAATTCCAATGTAAGATTTATGATTTTTAACTGTATTCCCAAAAAAGTTGTAGTGCCTTGCACATTTCAACTACACCTTGGTACAAAATACTCTATCGACTGGTCCAGGTATCAGTACTTTCTTTGTATATACATTTATTTGAAAAAGTGCTTTCAAACCAATGTTATTAAAGATAATATCAAAATATTTCGATACAAAGTATTTTGGTTATCGTAAGGTAATAACCTGTCCGTGTTTATATGTCACGATCCAAATTCCAGCGTTCAAAAATCGACATCCGTACTCCACTGTACTTGAATGCCGCAGATTCAAACGTCGAAATTCGAGTCGTGCCGGAGCTTATAACACCATCAAGTAAAACAACACAGCGGAAGAAAAACAGAATATATCAATACACAACATGATACAATATCTGATACAACAGAATGATACAATGAATATCAACATTATCAGAGATACAAAGAATAGCGGCGGAAATATAATAATAACACCAGCAGTGGAACAAATCTCCAAATAGTCTTCAAGAAAGAACTCCAGTATCAGTAATCTCCATCTCCAAAGCACCAATCCAGAAATAGCTCGAACTCCAAATCAAGATGAAGAGAAGCAACTCGATCCAAAATGCGATTGCCAAGTCCTAAGGCTGAAAGCTATCGAATCTACACCTATTAGATTATCTGAAAATCCCGACTCTAGACTGCCCGTGTGGGAAAATAGTGGGCACCCAGAGTTTAGGAAAGGAACAATAAACTCCAGGTCAGTCATGGGACTGGTATGAGCAAACAAAAATATTTGGTCTTTAAAACAGACAACAAGATAATTTAAAATAAATCCGCAATGCTTTTGGAAAATGAAACTACCATAAGGCCTCCCGGCACACACACAATGCAAACGCACACATGGGGGAGATTTCTCCTTATGATAGTCAAATATGCTTAATACGAGAAAAATCTTTGATATTATTACTAGTGCATAGTGGAAAATCTTTTGAAAGTATAATATAAATCCTAGCCAGCATAGGTACCATGATGCTATGCCTACTATAGCTGCCATGTTAAATGGCAGGTTCTACAACAAAAACCGTACAAGGCACGTATTGGATGAATGGATTTCCAACAAATGGTCAGGCTAAGGAACTTCCTACTGCCACATGGGATCGCCTCTGGCGGGACATCCCGAGAAACTAACGTTACAGTTAGATCTCTGCCAACACAAGGCCGGGTTACCTCTGTAACTAGGTAACTACTACACGAGCGTGCCATCCCCCGGTCCTTTGGGACCTTTATCCGAGGTACCTCTAATCCAACAACCACAAAGCAATCACAAAGTAATAGATCTGCAGTATCCACATGAGTAAATATCTGGGCTCCATACCATGATACCACCCTTTACCAGAAGGGAATGACAAACCCTAAAGGGCGCGACCCTCATAACCTTGCCGCATCTTTCCTGTTTCGACCATTTCCGGGGTGTGAGGTCCTGATGCAGTCTCGTCCACAAATCTACGCTTTATACAAAAGCCATGCTTTGATCACAAATGATCAACAAATGATCATCAACACACAGCAGCAGTTAGCATGCCACACTACCAAATTTGGGAGTATATCACTGATAAATATCAACTACATAACCTCTGAGCTTGTACGTCTCAGAGAAGGGTGTTAAGCTAAGAGAATAAATTCTCCGCCACCAAGCAGAAATGTATTTGATAGAGATCAGTTTAATATCTCAAAGCGTAGTGTCAGACATACAACCATACAAGTCTGTTCCGGGTTCGAACAGAACCGAAGGCACTTCCGAAGAAGCCCTTGCCAATCTGGGTATCCACAATCCCGATCGGACTTCCCATCACATAGGGAGAACTCTATACCGGAGCAACTCAGTGCAGAGTCAATCGACAGGTTATCCTACCGTTCTCGAAGACACCCGGTCTTCAACACCGGTCTTCAATTGCAATCCATAACGTCGTATCACTATTTGGAATGGGTTATATGACACAAGGTCCTCTCCCGGCTAAACCGAATAGCGAGCGCGATATTTAAAAATATATGGATATGGGATTTTAGTTAAGTCACAACTTATAAAACCCAAAACCTTTCTTTAAAATGGTTAAACAAATTACCATTCTAAATCTTTTAACAAAAAGATTTATTTCACAAAGTTCACCAAGTTTCATAAAGATCTATTTATGGATTTCCAAAACAATTTCCATTTTAATTGGATTAACTCAATGAAATCTTTAATTTAAAGATTTATAGCTTTCAAAACATGTTCCCAAAGATTTATTCATAATTTGGAAATCTATTTTCCATTTTAGACTTGAAAACTTTTTAACACAAAGTGGAAGTTCATTTCATATGCGAAAGCTTTTATTATTTGAAAAAAATAAAATATTTTTTTGTTTCAGAAAAATCCAATTTATACAAGTTGAAATCTTGGGTTAAATTTAAATTCCAAAACATCACTTTTAAAATGGTTTAAAAACCCATATAAACCCATTTATAAGTTGAATACCCTTTTTAAACATAGTTTTCAAAATCATAGAATTCAATTCAAATATTGAATTCCAATTTAAACCCAATTATTTAAATTTCAAAACTCAATCAAGTTATTCAAAATAACTTTATCTTTGAAATTCATTTTCAAAAGCTTCAATTCTAATTCCAAAACTATTTTGGGTTCAAAAATTCAATTTTTAAAACTATTTCAAAAATCTGTGACTTAACCCATCTCCACGTGCAATCCATATTTGTGTGTGTATAAGTGTGGTCCAGGGGTTTTACACAATAAAAGTGCCACACCATCAATCAGCACAGATTCAAATATAGCAATATATTTAATAGGCGGTATAAACTATAACGCTTATATTTGATAAGCGGTACCAACTAATTGTAACGCTTATCTTTTATTCACAGATCACAGGTATGTATCACAGATAATAAATTACAGTAAACATAGCTCAAATCAAAACAGAGCATCACAATCAGGGATATCAAACAATTCAATCATTCAATCGAATCCAAACATCCATAAGTAAGATCAGTTAATCGTTTGATAAATTCAAATCAAATTTAATTACTGATGAATAATTATTAGTCCTGGTCAATTACAAATCATTTTGATTTAATTATTCTTTAATCATTTATTAATTAACCATTAATAATAATTAATTAACCTTAACTGATGAATTAATCGACCTTTACTAATTAACCTTTAAATTTTTTTTTCTATTCATCATTTAATTAATTTAATTAATTATTTGACCTTTAATAAATTGATTACTATTAAATTAATTATCCTTACTTGGTTACAAAATTAATTACTTCTTAATTAATTACAATTTTATTAACCTTATTTATTTAATCAGTATTAATACTAAAGGTTAATTAAGTAATTACTTTATCTTTAATCTTTAATTACAAATAAATTAATCTTGATTAATTAAATAAATCTCTAATCACAAATTAATAATTTCTAATTACTAATTAATTATACTTAATCATAAATTTGTTAACCTCTAATTAACTAACTTCTAACCTTTAATTATTAATTTTAAATAAATTAATTCATAACTTACTTGATTAATTAAACTTGAATCATCAATTAATTCTATACTAAATTCTAAATCACACTACTAATTCAGTTTTAAATAAGCTTAAGAATTGCCATTTCAAACCATTAATTATCCTTGATACAATTTTTTTTATTTTTTTTATTTTTTTTATTTTTTTTACAAATTTTACTTTAAAGTTTATATCTTGAAACTTGTTAACATTTCTTTTATATAAGAAACTTAGTTAAAACATTCACTTTGGTTTAAAACTTTAATTACTGGTTGCTTCAAAACCTGGTACCAGATTCTCTTTAAAATTTAAAATCCTGGTACCTTAACCCAAAAAAGGAAAAAAAAAACGAACTCCTTCTGTTTTACCCGAGCCTTACCTTCAAACTTCCCGGGACAATCTCACGTTCCCCCGAGCACGAACTCGAGACCACATCTTCTTCCAATCATCAAAACCCCCCAGGCGCGCAAGTGCACGGTGCACGTGCACCAACGTTCCGATCGTCACTGATCAATGCCGAGCCCCTCCACAAGTCACCGTCGTCTTCACTAACCAACACGACCTTCCAGTTCGAAGCGATCGATGCTCAATCAAAATCGAGCCTTCACGTGCTAACTGGAACTAACCCACCCATCGGAAAAACTCCTCGCCACGGCGAACGTGCCCACTGGGACCCACGCCGAACCACCTACCGCTGCCTCACACCACCCCCTTTCGATTCCCCCATGTGCGATTGGCTGAATCGCAACATCAATGACGCGAGTAACTCGTGACTACCACCTACAATCGCACTGCTTAAACCCTAAATCAATACCATTCCAAAGCCCTGATCACTAATAAATTCGATTGGTATTTTTTTATCGATCCTTGATGCTCCAGCTAACCTTGCCAATAATCACGACCGTTACTTCATCGTGAATCATCGGGAATTGACAGAAAAAGGTTTTCTGATCATCACACAATTGCTTGAGATTTACTTACTTAAAAAAAAGATTTAGTTATCAAAATTCATCAATTCGTAACCCCTATCAGTTTCCAAAGTCCATTTATAAAATTAAAAACACTGATTTTTCTGAAATTTATGGATTTTTACTGTAAACTATTTCCTTTGTTAAAAACTACTTTTAAATCTTCTCTAGAATTATTTTAACTCAATTATCTTGTTAATATAAACAAAATTTTGTTTATATATATTAGTCTTAAAGGAACTGAGAGCAGAGACATAAATTTTGAACAAAGTTTTTAAAACCTGTAACAAGAACAGAACAACAAACTGCCATGCACAACAACTCCACAAACAAATACACAGGCAAATTCTATTTAAACAATCAAACAAACACATATCATATTTCATTTTAAGTAATACTACATGCATCTAGATTATACAGGTTTAAATCTATAAATAAAACTGTTTACTCACTTTATATTCAGTTTGAACAGAGGAATTTTTTTCCTTTTTCAGGTTTAAAATGTTTTCAGGCTTTAAAGGGTTTTTTTTTTCGATTTTAAATCTTGATTTCCTCTTCTTTTTGTTTTGACTGCTTCAGGTTGCTTGAATTTGTTTTAAACAAGAAGGTATAGATTTTTCCTTAAAATTTTCTAAATTGTAAACCAAGAACAGTATATCTATTCCTAGACAAATACATGCAGATTTGTAAATATTAACCACGAGCACAACAAGGCAGATCACAAATTCATAGACATCAAATTCAAAAGACAACGAACCAAACAAACAAATTCAGAGTTGGGGGTTTGCTCACCTGGTTATTTGTAACAGAGAAGAAACAGAGGAGAAGCAAGCCTGATTTTTCTTTGATTTCTTTTGAAGATTAGATAGTTTTGAATTCGTTTTAATGCTTCAACTTTGCTTTATTTTCCAGCTTGCAAACTTCAGGGTTTTTTTTTTTCACTTACATTGAATCTCCTGAAACTTAGATTGATAAATAAAGTTGTTTTTAAATTCTTTGTTTTTATTACTGAATACTAGCATCAAATTCAAATTTTAAAGAAAAGAAATTTCTTGCCTTCATCTTTTTTTCCTTTTTCCATAGAAACCATTTTCTCCCAGGTTTGCAGATTTAAATTTTCCCTCTTTACTTTGATTTGAACTTTTAAACTTTTAAAACTGAAGCTTGTTGAAGCTTTGAACTTGCATACTTTCAGACTTGTTTGTGATTTGCCATAATACCGAAGCTTTGCATTGCTCTTCATTTTTTTTCTCTTTCTGGGTTTCATTCTTTTTCCAGGTTGCTTTTCTTTTCTTTTTTCTTTTTTTTCTTCATTGAACTTTGATTCCCTTTTTTTTCCTTTGTCTTGAAACTGGTTTTCAATCTGAAGCTCTCACTTATCCCAGGTTGAACTTCTTTGAAAACAAGGATTTCGTTTCAGATTTTTAGCAGAAATGACAGACCTTCTTTTCTAATTTTTTTTTTCTTTGGGGCTTGAGATTTGAGATACCCAAATCTTTGTTTACTGTATATACAGATTTGGTTGAGATATTTAATAATGATTTCATATGGAAAACTGAAAAGTTTTTCATAATTTTAAATTCCATTTTTTTATTCAATTAAATAATTTGAATGCCATTTGTAAAGAGGAATTGGTTATGGAATATATGCATGTTGATTTGCTTTCTTGCCTACTTTTATGTATGTTTACATTTGTTTATATATACATATATATAAATATTGAATTCAAATGATTTTCTTGAAATATGTATCCTCAATATTTTTAAACCCAAAATCAATTGGAATTTATTTATGTATAGTTATCACTCATTTTATTTGTTTTAACATTTTTTTTTTCAATTTATTCCCAAATTAAATTCTAAAATTTTCTAAAATATATTGTTATTCTATATTAACAAATTTTAGGATGTTACCTTTTATTTATAAGATTTAAAGTACACAATTTCAAATCCATAGTTAAAATTTAAAAATAAATGTCTAAATAAATAAATATCCTATTAAGTTTGAAAAATTCAAATTAATCTACAATTTTATTCCAAATTCATTTAAATTTTCAATTTAAATTTAATTAAAAATCGGGGTCGTTACAGATTTCTCCCCTTAAAAAATTTCGTCCTCGAAATTTGCAAGGAAAACGAGAAAGGATAGATGATAAACCAAGAAATGATTGATCGAATTAGATCGAAATATTTATTCTGCATTCGGTTTACCAAATCAGAATATCAAAAATATGAGAACGAACTCATACAATTATTTCACAAGATATTTGGATCTACCGGTCTACGAATATGCAAGGGCATCGATTAGTTCGAAGGGAAAACTAATCGTTCGTAGAATATATTGGATCCCAGAAAATAGATAGATGGGTTCAATCTGCTACAATTTCTCAAACACTAGATATGGATTCTAAATTCAAGTCGGAATACTCCAAAATATATACCAATTTATTCCTCTTTGAACTTCAATCAACACAAGAAATAGAATTTCGAATTTAGTTTCAATCGATATCGTTTTATTTATACAATTCAATTTTAGCCTTACATTCTATTAACCAATTTAACTTAATTTAAATTTTTTTTTATTTATTTAATTCAAATCTTCAAATTCATCAGAGTTTAGAACGAAAAGCTGATAAGAAACCGACGAAGATACAAAGTAAGGATTTTCTACGACGATTCGTAAGGCTACCATCGCACCGAAACTTCTTCTAGAGCTGCTACGAAGCAATCAAAAAATTGAAAAGACGAATCAAAAGAGATTGATAGAGAAAAGTTGTTTTCCGCTATTGCAGGGTATTGACCACTTGTACTGGTATTTCCCTGTCCCCTATCTCGTTCACTTCTCGCACTCATACTTACTATCAGTGGATAGTAAGAGAATTTACTGAGGCATTCGACGGATATCTTAGGGATATACTCATTCTAGGGTTTACTTCACCCTATCTCTAATGAGTTACTTAACGTGTTATACTCCTGAGCTAAGGTTTTAACCATTAGCTCTGATACCAAAAATGTCACGGGACACTCCAGTGGAAACTGGTAGGCTTTGCAACCATCCCAGACCCACCGTGGCATAACAATGGTACCCCAGACCTTGCTTTTACGGCCAGCCTTTCGACTGTCATGGCTTACGCCTAACCAACCCCTTATCACTAAGAGAGGACGTGTGGGGGTAAGAGTCCCCCGTTCGCCACCAAACCGCGAAGCGAGAACCCCCCATCACATTTCACTAAGATAAGCAAGTCTGGTCCGGGTTCGAACAGAACCGAAGGCACTTCCGAAGAAGCCCTTGCCAATCCGGGTATCCACAATCCCGATCGGACTTCCCATCACATAGGGAGAACTCTATACCGGAGCAACTCAGTGCAGAGTCAATCGACAGGTTATCCTACCGTTCTCGAAGACACCCGGTCTTCAACACCGGTCTTAAATTGCAATCCATAACGTCGTATCACTATTTGGAATGGGTTATATGACACAAGGTCCTCTCCCGGCTAAACCGAATAGCGAGCGCGATATTTATTTAAAAATATATGGATATGGGATTTTAGTTAAGTCACAACTTATAAAACCCAAAACCTTTCTTTAAAATGGTTAAACAAATTACCATTCTAAATCTTTTAACAAAAAGATTTATTTCACAAAGTTCACCAAGTTTCACAAAGATCTATTTATGGATTTCCAAAACAATTTCCATTTTAATTGGATTAACTCAATGAAATCTTTAATTTAAAGATTTATAGCTTTCAAAACATGTTCCCAAAGATTTATTCATAATTTGGAAATCTATTTTCCATTTTAGACTTGAAAACTTTTTAACACAAAGTGGAAGTTCATTTCATATGCGAAAGCTTTTATTATTTGAAAAAAAAAATATTTTTTTGTTTCAGAAAAATCCAATTTATACAAGTTGAAATCTTGGGTTAAATTTAAATTCCAAAACATCACTTTTAAAATGGTTTAAAAACCCATATAAACCCATTTATAAGTTGAATACCCTTTTTAAACATAGTTTTCAAAATCATAGAATTCAATTCAAATATTGAATTCCAATTTAAACCCAATTATTTAAATTTCAAAACTCAATCAAGTTATTCAAAATAACTTTATCTTTGAAATTCATTTTCAAAAGCTTCAATTCTAATTCCAAAACTATTTTGGGTTCAAAAATTCAATTTTTAAAACTATTTCAAAAATCTGTGACTTAACCCATCTCCACGTGCAATCCATATTTGTGTGTGTATAAGTGTGGTCCAGGGGTTTTACACAATAAAAGTGCCACACCATCAATCAGCACAGATTCAAATATAGCAATATATTTAATAGGCGGTATAAACTATAACGCTTATATTTGATAAGCGGTACCAACTAATTGTAAAGCTTATCTTTTATTCACAGATCGCAGGTATGTATCACAGATAATAAATTACAGTAAACATAGCTCAAATCAAAACAGAGCGTCACAATCAGGGATATCAAACAATTCAATCATTCAATCGAATCCAAACATCCATAAGTAAGATCAGTTAATCGTTTGATAAATTCAAATCAAATTTAATTACTGATGAATAATTATTAGTCCTGGTCAATTACAAATCATTTTGATTTAATTATTCTTTAATCATTTATTAATTAACCATTAATAATAATTAATTAACCTTAACTGATGAATTAATCGACCTTTACTAATTAACCTTTAAAAAATTTTTTCTATTCATCATTTAATTAATTTAATTAATTATTTGACCTTTAATAAATTGATTACTATTAAATTAATTATCCTTACTTGGTTACAAAATTAATTACTTCTTAATTAATTACAATTTTATTAACCTTATTTATTTAATCAGTATTAATACTAAAGGTTAATTAAGTAATTACTTTATCTTTAATCTTTAATTACAAATAAATTAATCTTGATTAATTAAATAAATCTCTAATCACAAATTAATAATTTCTAATTACTAATTAATTATACTTAATCATAAATTTGTTAACCTCTAATTAACTAACTTCTAACCTTTAATTATTAATTTTAAATAAATTAATTCATAACTTACTTGATTAATTAAACTTGAATCATCAATTAATTCTATACTAAATTCTAAATCACACTACTAATTCAGTTTTAAATAAGCTTAAGAATTGCCATTTCAAACCATTAATTATCCTTGATACAATTTTTTTTATTTTTTTTATTTTTTTTATTTTTTTTACAAATTTTACTTTAAAGTTTATATCTTGAAACTTGTTAACATTTCTTTTATATAAGAAACTTAGTTAAAACATTCACTTTGGTTTAAAACTTTAATTACTGGTTGCTTCAAAACCTGGTACCAGATTCTCTTTAAAATTTAAAATCCTGGTACCTTAACCCAAAAAAGGAAAAAAAAAACGAACTCCTTCTGTTTTACCCGAGCCTTACCTTCAAACTTCCCGGGACAATCTCACGTTCCCCCGAGCACGAACTCGAGACCACATCTTCTTCCAATCATCAAAACCCCCCAGGCGCGCAAGTGCACGGTGCACGTGCACCAACGTTCCGATCGTCACTGATCAATGCCGAGCCCCTCCACAAGTCACCGTCGTCTTCACTAACCAACACGACCTTCCAGTTCGAAGCGATCGATGCTCAATCAAAATCGAGCCTTCACGTGCTAACTGGAACTAACCCACCCATCGGAAAAACTCCTCGCCACGGCGAACGTGCCCACTGGGACCCACGCCGAACCACCTACCGCTGCCTCACACCACCCCCTTTCGATTCCCCCATGTGCGATTGGCTGAATCGCAACATCAATGACGCGAGTAACTCGTGACTACCACCTACAATCGCACTGCTTAAACCCTAAATCAATACCATTCCAAAGCCCTGATCACTAATAAATTCGATTGGTATTTTTTTATCGATCCTTGATGCTCCAGCTAACCTTGCCAATAATCACGACCGTTACTTCATCGTGAATCATCGGGAATTGACAGAAAAAGGTTTTCTGATCATCACACAATTGCTTGAGATTTACTTACTTAAAAAAAAAGATTTAGTTATCAAAATTCATCAATTCGTAACCCCTATCAGTTTCCAAAGTCCATTTATAAAATTAAAAACATTGATTTTTCTGAAATTTATGGATTTTTACTGTAAACTATTTCCTTTGTTAAAAACTACTTTTAAATCTTCTCTAGAATTATTTTAACTCAATTATCTTGTTAATATAAACAAAATTTTGTTTATATATATTAGTCTTAAAGGAACAGAGAGCAGAGACATAAATTTTGAACAAAGTTTTTAAAACCTGTAACAAGAACAGAACAACAAACTGCCATGCACAACAACTCCACAAACAAATACACAGGCAAATTCTATTTAAACAATCAAACAAACACATATCATATTTCATTTTAAGTAATACTACATGCATCTAGATTATACAGGTTTAAATCTATAAATAAAACTGTTTACTCACTTTATATTCAGTTTGAACAGAGGAAATTTTTTCCTTTTTCAGGTTTAAAATGTTTTCAGGCTTTAAAGGGTTTTTTTTTCGATTTTAAATCTTGATTTCCTCTTCTTTTTGTTTTGACTGCTTCAGGTTGCTTGAATTTGTTTTAAACAAGAAGGTATAGATTTTTCCTTAAAACTTTCTAAATTGTAAACCAAGAACAGTATATCCATTCCTAGACAAATACATGCAGATTTGTAAATATTAACCACGAGCACAACAAGGCAGATCACAAATTCATAGACATCAAATTCAAAAGAAAACGAACCAAACAAACAAATTCAGAGTTGGGGGTTTGCTCACCTGGTTATTTGTAACAGAGAAGAAACAGAGGAGAAGCAAGCCTGATTTTTCTTTGATTTCTTTTGAAGATTAGATAGTTTTGAATTCGTTTTAATGCTTCAACTTTGCTTTATTTTCCAGCTTGCAAACTTCAGGGTTTTTTTCTTCACTTACATTGAATCTCCTGAAACTTAGATTGATAAATAAAGTTGTTTTTAAATTCTTTGTTTTTATTACTGAATACTAGCATCAAATTCAAATTTTAAAGAAAAGAAATTTCTTGCCTTCATCTTTTTTTCCTTTTTCCATAGAAACCATTTTCTCCCAGGTTTGCAGATTTAAATTTTCCCTCTTTACTTTGATTTGAACTTTTAAACTTTTAAAACTGAAGCTTGTTGAAGCTTTGAACTTGCATACTTTCAGACTTGTTTGTGATTTGCCATAATACTGAAGCTTTGCATTGCTCTTCATTTTTTTCTCTTTCTGGGTTTCATTCTTTTTCCAGGTTGCTTTTCTTTTCTTTTTTCTTTTTTTTCTTCATTGAACTTTGATTCCCTTTTTTTCCTTTGTTTTGAAACTGGTTTTCAATCTGAAGCTCTCACTTATCCCAGGTTGAACTTCTTTGAAAACAAGGATTTCGTTTCAGATTTTTAGCAGAAATGACAGACCTTCTTTTCTAATTTTTTTTTCTTTGGGGCTTGAGATTTGAGATACCCAAATCTTTGTTTACTGTATATACAGATTTGGTTGAGATATTTAATAATGATTTCATATGGAAAACTGAAAAAAAATTCATAATTTTAAATTCCATTTTTTTATTCAATTAAATAATTTGAATGCCATTTGTAAAGAGGAATTGGTTATGGAATATATGCATGTTGATTTGCTTTCTTGCCTACTTTTATGTATGTTTACATTTGTTTATATATACATATATATAAATATTGAATTCAAATGATTTTCTTGAAATATGTATCCTCAATATTTTTAAACCCAAAATCAATTGGAATTTATTTATGTATAGTTATCACTCATTTTATTTGTTTTAACATTTTTTTTTTCAATTTATTCCCAAATTAAATTCTAAAATTTTCTAAAATATATTGTTATTCTATATTAACAAATTTTAGGATGTTACCTTTTATTTATAAGATTTAAAGTACACAATTTCAAATCCACAGTTAAAATTTAAAAATAAATGTCTAAATAAATAAATATCCTATTAAGTTTGAAAAATTCAAATTAATCTACAATTTTATTCCAAATTCATTTAAATTTTCAATTTAAATTTAATTAAAAATCGGGGTCGTTACATTATATGTTGTGTGGTCTTCCGAGATACCCTTTCTTTTAAAAAGGTTTTGTTTTGGCATCAATCCGATCCACGACACTATCATATATATATTTATAATTCGTGTTTCTCACGCTGGTTTGCTAAGCCTACTTCGCGTATTCTTAATACTTAGGCCAGATTCGAGTAGTTTCAGGATTAGTTGAAGGCACTTGGAGTTTCCAAAGGAGAGATGGAGTTCTTAATCAATGTATGGATGTAGCTTACTTTTCCACCGTGTTTGTTGTTTTTCAGCATTTGTAAGGACATGTGTTTATAACTGTCCAGGTTGAGCTTAGGTTAGGCTCTAATATATGTATTTCTAATTTCCCGCTGTAAAGATTATTGATATTATAAATTATTCCATTCATATGAGATTCCATCATGTCTTTATTTTCTTTTACACTTAACCATCGGTTTTTTCGGCACTTTAATGCTGACACACAAGACAATGGACATATTAGTGCCGATTCTTGACGTTTGAAAATATCTTTCGTTACGTTTGGTATCAGCCTAAGATTGAGCAAACACCTGAGCCCGTTAGGGGTATGTCTCATCAAAGATGGAGTTAGTAATACCCTTGGATGAGTTATTATTAGAGATAAAGTGAGAAACACTAAAGAATTAGTTTGAGAGTATTATATATAACAGCGTATTTGTTATTGACTATAAAAAAATGATTTGTATTCATTGGTCTGTTAAGTAGGTTAAGAATATTGGTTAGTACATGGGATGCCATACGATTGATAAGGATTCCTAAATACTTAAACAAGATAAACCGACATACTATTCTGAAAATATTATATCTTATAAAAGATTATTTTCAAAAATGGAAATTTTATAAGATGCATTTTCTTTGGAAAGTTCGATGAATAAGTCTTGATTTGTTTGGTGATGAAATCTCCTAAGTATCGATCGGATGTTGGATTGGGTGAACGATATAACATATTTAGTAAATTATTCTTCTTAACATTGTAAGATTGAAACAAGTTTAATTCCAAACAAATCTAAATTTAAGTTATTTAGATAAAAGATTTTTTTAAATGGAATGCGTTGTGATCGGTATAAAACTCCTGATGGTATTTTGTATATTGCTTAGGGGCATAATGGCTTTTTGTAATTCAGGTAATGAGTTTTGGACGAGTCCAAAGATAGCACAAAGCGTAATGTAGAAAAAAGAAACTAAGGGAAAATCAAAACTAGGATCTTATGATGGCATCTACTTCTTTAGGTGTGGTAAAGAAGGGCATTATGCAGTTCATTGCAAGGATAAGAGAATAAAGAAATGAAGAAAGAAAAACATGTTCGGTATGATATATGTTGTTTTAAGTGTAAATGGCAAGGACGTTTTCTTCATGATTCCCTTAGAGCAAAGAAGAAACCAAGAATTCCATCGGGGAAGGAAAAGAATTGCTACCACTGTAAAGCTTTAGGACATATAGTCAAGGAGTGTCCTTTAAAAAAGGAAAAAGAAGGCTACGACATGTGCCTTTCAGATAGCATTCCTTATAGTCACTATTATAGCTAGAAGGAGTGCATGGGCTTGTAGTTCATGATATGAATAGGGGCATATATGGAAGGACCGTCCAAAGAAAAATTAGGGTTGGCTGATTTAGGTACCAAGGGAAAAACACCATCTATCTCGAAAAAGGCCCAAGAATAATGCATATAGCAATCCTAATATACATACACATACACATACATACATACATACATATATGTATGTATATATATATATTAAATGGCTGTGTATGATAATCTGTACTATCTTGGTTTATCCCTTAATTAGTGAATCTCTTTTTTGGTGGATTATTCTCTCCGTGCAGTTTTTCTATCCCATCAATTTGATAAGATATTTTAAAATGAAAATTTAAAGGGATATTTTTTGGATAACTAATTAATTGATAGTGTTTATTAATTTTTACATCAAGATGTTTACGTTTATTATGGAAATTATTTCTAAAGGAAAAATTTTCAAAAATAATAAGTCAATTAGAATTGAGAAGTCCAAATAAGAAGTAAAGTTTGTGAAACGATTTTAAATAAAGCCGTGTCTTTATGAAAAGTGATTTAGAAAGGGCTTAAGCAGAAGTTGTGGATTTCAAAATCGCCGTCGTAAACAAATGTCTTTAGGAAAGTGAGGAAGACATAAACTATAATATTGTTGTTATAGTAAGTGATTTTCGAAAGGAGATATTTAATATATGGGATTTATACGTATCATATTTTCGATATTAAGATTCATGGTGGGTAACTTATATCTATTTTTAAGTTATCAATGACGTCCGTTCAAGTTCTGAGAGGTAATAATGCCCCAACTTGATCAGCTTCATTGTTAACTAATAAACAGCTTAAGTTCGACATCGAAAATTAACATTAGGTATAATTAGTCAGATCCATATACTACTGTTTTTGGGTTGTCGTAACAATGTTTTATGCAACGTTCATTTTGACTTAATTAAATGCGTTTTGGAAAATAGGAAGCTTTCCTCAAGGATTTTTATGGATTTAAGTATATAAAGGTATTTTCTACGTGTTGAAACTGAAATGGTTTCTTTTGAAAAAAGATAGAAATTTTTGGTTAATATAATTTTAAAAGTAATTATATATAAAGAACTATCTTTATAAAAAAATTGAATAAAATTTTTGTGAAATGTTTTCATAAAATTTTTAGGATGGTTAATAAATATGTATGAGGTACATTGATCATTTTGTTACACGATTTTGATCTAAGATTCGAATACAGGGCATTGAGGTGTTTACACCAGTCCAAAAAATGATTTAACATTCGATTCTTAATAGTGAATATTGATAAGGATTTGTAGTATGGTACTTGAGTTTTTTTCATAGTTGAGAGATATGCGAGGATAACGAAGGTTTTTGATCAAGAAGCCTGATCACAGTTCGCACTAGTGGATGGAAGGATCAATACTAGTTTGCAAGTAAAGTTGTGTATTCGAATAAGAGAAAGAATCAGATATTTCACATGGATGATTTGTATACATCATACAAATTTAAGTATATAAAATAATGTTTTTGGCAAACTCTTTTGGGTTTTGGGTTGTGGTGAAATTTCGGGGGCAAAATTCTTTTAAGGAGAAAAGAATGTAACGACCCGGAATTTTATCACTTAAATCTAGAATATTTAAATTAATTTTAGATGTTAGATAATAGATTTTGATTAATTATATAGTGATAATAATTCATCTTGAAAAAAGTTTTGTAAATATATTAACTTGTTTTATAAATATAACATCGTCGCTTTGCCGGATTGAGGTCGTATCTTTACAATTGGATTTTAATATTGATTAATATGGTTTTATAACTCAAATATTTTTTTTAATTATTTAAAAATGATAATAAACAATTTTCATGATTTGTTTACAAACATGTATAGTTTAACTGAAAAGTAAAAATACGAACAGAATTCGAATTTTGGATTTTCAACAGTTTAACAAACAAAAGTTGTTTGAAGTCATTGCAACGTGTTTAGTTTCTTATGCATATAACTATACAGGTACAAATACATATGTGCAAACATGTATATATACACATTCACATTTACATATCTCATTTGTGAAAGGGGTTTTGGTTTCAAAACGTAGCCATCGCATCACCATTAGTGTAAGCTACTTCCATAGTCAAAGAAAGGGCCAAAGAAGAGATGGAAAGGAGGGTGATGGGAGGGTTGCACGATGATGTTAGGAGATATTTTCACTTTTACTAAAGGCTTATTTCCTGAAAAAATCTTTAAATGGGCACCTAAGGCTTCATAAATTTACACACAAATTCCCTTAAGCTCTCTCCTTCTTCTTGAGCCTCTTTGACAGCTTCTCATCTCTAATGAAGAGGTAGCACAAAAATTCACAAAGATATAGCTAAAGAAAATAAAATATAAGTTCACATATACAAGGTCAAAACACTTTAAAACCAAGTCAAAAACGCTCCCCTCCTCCCTATAAGTGCATAGCCTAGCCCTCCCTACTTAGGATGGCCAAGCATCACCCCACTTGAAGGTTTGTCCAAGCTTTCAAGGAGGAAAGGAGAAGATCTAGGAGGCACTTGAGCGAAAAAAAGACGAAAAGAAATACACCCGGAGTGCCACCAGATTGGTTCGGAGAAATTTGGAAAGAATGGAGCTATAATAGTGAGTACTTGATTTATTTTAATCTTAAAAGAGAATATAAATAATAATACGCTTTTTAATTAGCAAATTAATATACTTCGATAATTGTTTGGATGAATATTTGTTGATTATTAGTATTTGATAACTTGGCTATGAATTACTATAACTAATAAATATAAAAATAATATTCATCAAAATAGTGATGGCTAATTGATTAGCCGTAGTTATTTCATAAAGATAACTTATCACACTATAATGTATGCATGGAGTTTATTAAGTCTTTTTGTGGTTTTTAAATTGAAAAAGAAAGGTTGTGTGAAAAGTGTATTATGGAAAGAATATCACTCTAAAACTTATTTGAAAAGAGGAGTTTTGATTTATTTTGAAAAATTAAATTACATGTTTGATTTGAAAAATAATAATTTCACAAGTTGAGAATATCGTATAAAATAACATATGGGAATTTTTATAATGGATTTTAAATAAAAAGTTGAAAAATAAATATTATAACAGTATAATACTATAATATGAAAAGAAAGTGAGAATATATTTTAATCGGGTAATATAGCAAAATATGGTTTTAAATTAGTGAATTTTTTTAATATAATAATAAAATGATTCAAAAGTGTTTTGGACGGGTTTTATAAATTTGACCAAAGTGGAAAAAAATAAGCGCATCGTGTTTTGGCGGTTCGTGATTTCATGCAATAGATAGTTAAATCAATGTGTAGAATGAAATATAAATCGGAATTTATTGAAATAAGAATTTTTCAGACCTTTATAACTATAGTTTTAAAGGAAAATAAAAAATCAATATTTTTTAGTAATGTTTGAAATATATTTGAAACAAATTTTAAAAAATGTTAAATCCATAAATATGAAATAAATTCCTTAAATATGAAATAAATTCCCTAAATATGAAATAAATTCCATAAATATTAAATAAATTCCATATTTAATCTTTAAAAATATGAAATAAATTTCATATTTAATCTTTAAAAATATGAAATAAATTCCATATTTTATTTTAAATGGATATTTTTAATCTTTGACAATTTGCAATAAATTTCATAAATATGTTAAAATGTTTTAAAAAGGATTTGGCTTATAAAAATGAACATATATATATATAATGAAATTGCTGTTTTTATCTATATAGCTTTAAAATCACCATTCGCCGACAATTTAGCAATGAAATTTGAAAACTTTTAAATGTTTTAAACTTGGGTTTTTCTTTCCGAAACTTTTGGAAATGTTTTATAATAATTGCATAAGTATTTTAAAAAATATAGGTTCAATCAAATAACTTGACCGCCTTATGGGTGATAGAGACGTAGTCTCTAGGCTGGAGTTTAGGAGACCAGTTGCCTACTCCCCCTAACTATCTGGACTGGCCCGACTAAGGGATAGTTAACTTAATTTTCTTGGACCGTATTTTCTTTAGATAAAAGAAAAAATATTTGGAGTTTTCCAAAAGTTAAACTAAATTTAAAATGGGATTTTAGTTGTTAAAGAAAACATTCTTGTTAAATTCTGTATTTAATTCCGAAGAGGGAACTCATACTATCCGTATGAATTTAAACGGTGATTTCACCATTATTCGAAAAACATTACAAATTGAATACGAAAGTTAGTATTGAGTATAATTTGTATAAAATTTATGGATCCCTTTTATTCAATACTAACTAGTTTGGGTTTACAGCAAATGATGTCTTAAATAACATTGTTTTTAACTCACTAAAGATATGTTTCAAGAATATGAAATCACTGTTAAGGTTGGAATTATACTAATATTAGAAAATGGAAATATTTTCTTATGTAATTTAAATGAAATGACTTGGTATCTCCAATGTTCAATAGGGGTTTTAATTAACCAAAGGATTTGATAAAAGAGGCTTAATAATCTCATATATACCGAAAAAAATAAAAATGGTTTAAAGCTTATATCTCTGAAGAGATATTTATTTGGATGAAAAGGTTTACAAATTGGATGTTGTTTAGTAATCAGCTACATGGCTGACATCTTTTCATTGATAATTAGTTCAAAGAGACCGGGATCGGATTTGGGTGATTTCTATTCGAAAACTACTTCGAACCAACATACGCATTCGAAAGTGAAGAAATATTGAAGACAATGATTTTGAAAATGGAGATCTGTATAATGTAGGGGTGCTTGCCACTAACCTCTGGGGTGACTCCCATATTACATATATGGTGGCATTAGTACCTTCGTTCTGAAAATCATCGATTGGAAAGGACTACTCGCTACTAATCTAGGGGTGATTCCCAAACAGGATATAGTAAGAGGTGTGACTTCAATTTGTCCTTCACCTGTACAACTTATATAGATGAATGTCTAACATTGCATTTCTAAGACCACGTACATTGGTTTTTACAAATGTATATCTGTTTGGTGGTGTAGGAGGTAACTCCTCTTATACTTAACACCCTTCCCTATGGCGTAAGCAATTGGGGGTTAAACTTTTGTGGAAATCAATAGCGTGTTGCTAGAAATGGCAATGTGTGATTCTAAGTGGAATTTGCTTTGTGGAAAGTAAAGCTTGGCTTTGTGAAAAGTAAAGCATGGCTTTGTAGAAAGTAAAGCGAGGCCTCACGAGCCTTACATCCTGGAGATGATATATGAAACTACGTGGTCCGAAGGAAATATTACAATATTATAAACTATCAGATAATCGTAGATAAAAAGGTGTTGCAGCCTTAGAGTTTAAATAAACATGTATAGTGGCCTATGAGTCCTTTTACGAAAGCCATAGGATATGATAATTCTTAATAGTGTAGCAATATAGTATAGTGGTGTATGAGTCCCTTTACAAGAAGCCACTGGGTACTATGATTGCTATATGTGGAGTCCGCAAAGGAAGGAAAAGGCCACTAGTTCCCTATCATGTTGGAAATCCAATACCAATACAAGCTTTACAATTTTGATTGTATTCCCAAAATAGTTGTAATGCCTTGTAAACATTTTAGCTACCCGTGGGTACCATATACTCTGTCGACTTGTCAAGGTATCAGCACTTTCTTTGTATATACATTTATTTGAAAAGTGTTTTCAAATCAATGTCATTAAAGATAACATAAAAATGCTTCGAGATAAAGTATTTTGGTTATCGTAAAGTAAAAACCTGCCTGTATTCATGTTCGACGTGGTCTTACAAGATATTTTTCTTTCAAGAAGGTTATGTTTTGGCAACAATATGATCTATCACACTATCATATATATTTGTACTTTGTGTTTATCATGATAGTTTGCCAAGCCTGATCTGAGTATTCTTAATACTCGGGTCAGACCCAAGTAGTTTCAGGATTAGCTGAAGATGCTTAAAGTTTCAGAGGAGAGCTGGATATCTTTATCAACGTATGGACGCAATTCACTTTTCCGCTGTGTTTGTTGTTTTTCAACATTTGTAAGGATATGTGTTTGTAACTGTCTAGACTAAGCTTAGGTTTGACTCTGGTACATGTGTATTTCAAATTTTCTGCTATAACGATTATTGATATTTTAAATTATTCCATTTGTGTGATATTCTATTCCGTCTTTATTTTCTTTACCCTTAACAATCGAATTTTCCGGCACTTGAATACTCGACATGCAATACAATGGACGTATTAGTGTAGATTTTCGAGGGTCGAAATTCCTGTTTGTTATAACTAGAGTCTACTTGCCTTAGACAACCCTAAAGTAAAGACATTTATTAGTTGGCCCAATAACATCGAATGTTCTATTTAATATGAAATCTTAACAAATTTTTAAATTTGTTTTTAACTTACTATCTTCTCAAATAAGATTTATAAAAATTCAAATTTTATAATTTAAAAAAGAATACTTAACTTCAATTTCTATATTAATTCGGAAGTTTTTGACTGTCCAAAATTGCTAAAATTCCATTTTGTTTCGGTAATTGAAACTAACAGACAGCATATCATAATAAAATGCACAACAAAACTACCTTAATGCAACGGATACATGCGTCCATAATATAACTTAACAGAAAACATAAAAATTAAACATCTGGTTTGATTTCAATTCATATTGAAATAATATATACTATTTCTTTTGGGATATCAAGTCAAGTTTTAGTATTAAACCAAAATCATTTCCAAAACATATTTCCAATTTTTTTTAAAATCCATAGAAAATATTCATATAGATTGAGTAACAACAAAATGATATAAGTAACTGGGACCAAGAGGTATTATATACCCCCTTTACTAAGAAGGTAATACTCAAGAGAAGTGCTTATCATCTGAGCGCATCTTCCACTCATTTTTAGACACCTTCCAGCCACTCGAACTAGCTTACATAAAAAATACTTTGTTTCCCAAACGGACTTATTAATTTCAAGAGTAGCTTCAAGCTCGAACAAATCTTAAAAATATTTCAGAAAATTAATCCTTCAAAATAGTTTCAAATAATACTATTGTTATTGTTTGCACCAAAATTGGTCACAACACTCTTCTGGAGTCGTTGAAGATATAATAACGAAGAATATAGATTCAAAACGAATATTATCTAACAAAAACTCCAATCAACAGTAAAGTAAAAGAGTAGACAGGCGATTTATAGTGGTTCAGTGTGTTGTCTATGTCCACTGTGAAGTTTTTTGATGTTTTATTGATTCTCTTTCAATGATTACAAGTCGTTACAGCAATAAATAGCAAGTTACAACTAGAAATTCGAATCCACAGCGAAGTTATGATGCAAGATGGTGGAGATCTCGATTTGGCAGAGTCTGGGCGCTTGAGAGTCGAAAGATCCTTTTTCTGTTGGCTCTGGGGCTCTATTTATAGGTGTAGGATGCCGATATTTTGCTGAAAACTAGGGAGACCACTTCTGGCACGTGAGGGGGCCCGCGCGCCCGGCCTTAGGAAATTTGAGCCACTTTGGCATCGATTCGAACTCCATTCGAATCGATCATGAATTCATCCAATCGAGGTGAAATTTGGTGTGGACATTCTTCAACATGTATGCAAGCTTCTGTGAAAATTTCGTGGCATTTGGATCAGTGGATTGAAAGATATGATGGATTCGAGATGGGATTCACTGCGTGGCTGTTCGATTCGAAACCATCCCTTCGAATCGATGGTTTCGAATCGATGATGGCACGTGTCTTTGTGTTGACGTGGAGCGCACACTTCGCCTCAATCCGGGTTTTGCTCTGAGTTGACTGCTTCGACTCCATATATCTCGGCGCATTCGAACCGATGAAAAACACGTCACCATGGCTAGTTGACCCAGTGGATTCGAACGAAGCTCCATTGATGGATTCGAACAAGGCTTCCTGGATGGGTTCGAACGAGGCTTCATCGATGGGTTCGAACGAGGTTTCATCGATGGGTTCGAACGACCGATGCTTGCTGGATACGAACTTGCGTTTCTCTGATGGATACGAGCTTTGTAACTGCTCCATGGATGCGAAGTCAACACTGGCTGATGGATACGAGGTCCATCGATACAAACTCGATGGGTTCGAAGTTGATGGAGTCGAACCGAGGCACTCCGATGGATTCGAAGCTAATCAATACGAAGGTGATCGGTTCGAACGGTGTTTGGTGATGGATTCGAAACTAGTGTTTTTCCCTCCAAGTTGAATCAATCATAACTTGAGCGTATTAACTCGGATTGACTTGAAATTTGAGATGCTGACTCCTATGATCTTTCTTGTCATGTCCTATCAATTGCAGCTCAATTTGGACTCGGACAAAATTCAGTGATATCCATAGCGAAACGAAGTATGACCAATCTCTGAGACGAACTGTTCTCCGTTTTCGATCGATCTTTTGGTATCGCGGCTTTGCCAAAAAGCGAGATAACATTTTGCCCCCCAAAGTACGTCTTGTGGGAACATGACGTGCTTTGAATAGCTGCAATTTCTCTCCGAACAATCATTGCTCTCTTTTTTGTTGAGACTCGTATTCTATACTGCTGTAACCTTGTGCTTATATGATTGATTGCTGTATAATAGCGCTTAGCCGTTGGCTGTTGCATTTGTAACAAGATGAGTATTCGATCCCTGTAAATGTTTAAAATCGAATGTTAGCTCGACATATATGCACATATGTTAGTTTGACCCTTGTTAATGCCGTGTGTCCACGAGTTGTTGTCAGTTTGGTTTGCTATTGAATTTCGTATCGATTCTTTCCTGAACTGATTTGGAAATTTGAGTTGAGACAACGCTTGATGGTTGTTTTGAAAAGTCCCTTCGTATCGATCCTCTCCTGAACCGATATAGAAGGTCGAAGAAAACGACTTTGGGTTGTGCGAAGGTAATACTTCGAACAGATGAATATGAGCACCGATGGGTTCGAGATAAACATTCGTAGGGATGGAGTACGCTTATGCTATGATGGGTACAAAACCGACATTCGAACCGATGGCTTGGATGAATACGAAACGTTCATTCGTACCGATGAGAAAGGATGGATACGAAATAGTAGTTCGCATCGATAGGAAAGGATGGAGTTGTGAATCTGTTAATGTGAACAGGGGCTTCGAATCGATGTGCCCACTGTTTGTTTCGCATCGATGCAACTCGATGCCCTGTTGTGTGTTTCTCATCGATGAGGGCTTAAGCGCATGGATTCGAAAGCTGATTTCAAATCGATCTGATAATTGACCGGTTGGGTTAACTGGGATGCGAAACGTCTCGGTTGCTTTCAAGGCTCCATATAAATAGCAGGGGGTTTCACTTTTTTCACTTTTTACTTTTTTACTTTTGCCTTGTGTTTATTGTGTTCTGCATCGTTTCGAAGCTCCAGAGGGAAAACACTGCGTCACGTCACCGAATCAATCAAGATCCAAGTCTTTAATTCCTCGAATCCATCATCCAAACTAGGTAATTAGCCTCGAATCCAAACGGCAAAGCTATTTCGAATCTACCTCTTCTTCATCGATTGGCCACTCTGGTGATTGGTAAAACCAGATCTGGTTTGGGAGAGCTTCGAATCGATTCGTGGACTCGAGTTCGAATCGATGATGGCGGCGTCATTTTTCCTTGGATTTCGCACCGATCCCTGGAATGACTTTATGGGGGTGACGCAGTTCGCACCGATTGACTACCTTTGATGGTTCCATTCGAATCGATGGATTCAAATCCATCAGCTATCGGTTCGAAATTCTCAACTTTACATTGATACGGAGGGTATCGATTCGAACGTGGTCGATGTTAAGTTGAGGGTTTCCTTATCGGTTCGAACCAGTTAACCAAGGATCGATTCGAAGCCATCCTTCATTGATCGATTCGAACTTGACGCCTGATCATCGATTCGAAGCGCGCCTTTCTGCATCGATTCGAAGTGATGTTAGGATGGGTTCGAATGAGTTCCCTGTGATCGGTTCGAACCCTCTATAATGGATACCAAAGTTTGACATTTTCTAAGCATAATTCGGACGAGCTTCATCCTTGAATATTTGGACTTGACAATTAAACTACATACTTGACCACCCTTTGAAGCTTGTCGTTGGAACCACAACGACTTCCATCCAAATCAACTTCCATCATACAAACGGTTTAGTGGTGACGGTCAGCGATGACGGTCATTATAACTGGACCTCATAGCTTTGTCGTTGGCATATTTCCTTTAACTCTACGACATTTATTCAAGTAATGCATGGCACTATACAACATACATTCATACACTTTACACTGGGGGAACGCACGGGTCCTTTGTCGTCTAACGATGGTTTCTCATGAGTTAGCTAGTCATGGAACCTTCAAGTTCGCAGCAGCAGGAGGTTCAAAGCACAGTCACTCCGAGACTAGAGGTTCCGGATATTGAACCCGATATCATCGGTCCAGCCCCGGACGAATTCCCCAATGCGTCTTTTATTGCCAATCCATCGGATTCCGTTCAATCCAATATTTGTGAAGATATGTTGGGGAGAATATGCTTAAGGCACGGCCTGTCACTGGATGACGTGTTATTGCCGGGGCCGAATGATAGACCACACAACCCGCCAGAAGGATATACAGCATTTAATCGCCACGCGTGCGCGGCTGGGACGCTTCCTCCTTTCAACGAGTACATAAGGGAAGTGTTGTCTTTTTTGAGGATCGCTCCATCTCAACTACACCCGAACGGATATGCTTCCGTGAACAGTTTATTCATCGTCTTCATGGAGTACCTTCATAGACCACTGATCCCGACCGAGATCAGATATCTATTTAATTTCAAAACTCGAGGCGATTACCCTTCCTTCACATTTCTGGAAGCAGTGAGGAATTGCCAAGTGATCACTGGGTCCTGGACCAGGTTGAGTTATTACACGACGGAATGGTTCTATGTCAAATGTCCTCTGGGGTTTGCCCGACGATGGTTATTCAGACATGAGTATAGTTGAGTTATCAAGTAATTACTAAGGCAATTGCGGTCAAAGTGAAACTTATGATTTTTCCTTTTTTACAGCGACGATTCAACGACCTGAGGGCAAACACTTTAAGGAGATGGTACGAGTACTTCGAGAAGTCCCGAGTGAAGATAGGGATATCGAGTCGCTTTTGACCGATAGGAATCTCCGGACTTACGAGTTGATTGAACGAGGGCAGAGCATAAAGTTTGACGGGGCATTAAGGACCGTTTCGAGGAAGCGAGTCAAGCACAAGAAGCACAAAGTTATTAAAGCCGAGGAGGCTGATTCTGAAAGAACTCATACTGACGACGAGCCGTTGTTGGAGCCTACAGACGTGGTTCAGGATGTCGCAGAGCAAAGAAAAGGCAAGGCAGCCGTCGTCGCGTCAACTAAGAAGGGGAGATGGAAATCGGTTGTCACGGCTCGATCCTCGCCCGGAGTTAGAATTTCGGAGATGTCTCCTCCGAGAACTGAAAGTCTTTATGAAGGGCTCACCGATATTCCAATTTTGGACGATGTGTCCCTCCAGCATGATGTCGGATTGGAAGAACTTTCAGAAACTTTAGTTTTGAGCGAGTCTTTTCCCACTGGTGTGGCAGACACATCCGGTTGGTCGGGGGGTTGCACATTCATACATATTTCACAACACTGCATAACCTTTGACTATAAACTACATGTATCAAAGGGTGATTAATCCTGCTTTATTTTGCTTTGCAGATACCATGTCCGGGCGAGGTTCAATGTTAGGGAGTCTCCGACACGCGCGCAAGTCTTCATATCACGGGTCGCGCAGACGAGAAGGGGACAGAGATTACGACCAGGGACGCTCTGGGTACTCTGGTCAAGAGAGATATGATACAGATAGAGGCTATAAGCGTCGATCCCGATCGCGTACTCCTCCTCCTCCCAGAGATCCCATACAACCTCCTGCTCATGTCTCTCGTCCCTCTGAATCCTCACACTACATATCGGCTTCTCAATCTTCTAGGCATGAATCCCGCCATCCTAGGAGCGAAACAATAACTGCCGCCGTTACAGAACAGCCCCCCGTGGAAATTTCAGGGGAAGTTGCAATCGAGCTTTCTCAGCTAAGGAAAGACTTTCCCAATATCTGCTTTGACAACTACATCTTTCCTCCTCATTTAAAAAGGATTCTAGAGGAAGCCGAGCACCTAGTTCATGACTACGCGCATGATTTTTATGCCCAGTACAAGGCTTGGGCAAAAGCGGCTGACAAAGCATAGGCATTAGCCTTTGAGCGTGGGGCCACCATCGAGAGGTTGCAGGCTGAGTTAGCTCAAAAGAGCCGTATTATTGAGGTGTTAAACACTGAAGCTGAATCTTCTTGTAAATCTGAAATGGAGGCTATCAAAAAAGCCGACGAAACCCAAGCAACGATGGATAGGATGAAACGTGAGCATTATGCCACGATAGAGGATATGGGCCATCGAAACACCATGGTCGCTGCCGAGAGGGATGCAGCCCTGAAGGAGCTAAATGAGCTCAAGTCCAAATTTGCCGAAATCGCCAAGGATAGGGACGATGCGAACAACGCAGCCCAGGAGGCATTTGAACAAGCCGTGATGCTCCAGACTGAACGGGATGCGGCAGTGGCCAAGGTCCAGCGGTCGAGACGGAGGTCGAGGAGAAAGTTCAACAAGCGGAGGCCAGGCTGGAGGCCGATATTGAAGATCTGCTCATCACTTACAACGCCAATATGTTGAGACACAGAAATTTGGCCTGGCTTCAAGATTACCCGGTGCACCTCCGTAGCGCTTGGGGTCGATTAGTCAAGGAGGAAGAGGAATCGCATCCGGGTGAATCGGTCGACCGATTTGAACTCGAAAACCATTTGCTGACAGATGATGAGAAAAAGATCCTTCATGACGCTATTATTGCTCATGAGAAGGAGATGATAGGTGGTCGATCTCTGGAGGTTGGAGAGGGATCAGGTGTTGAGCATCACGCTACTGTTATTGAAATCACCGCTCCACCTTCGTTAGAGCTTGTATCTGTGGTTGGTTTACAATCTGTTCGTGCTTATGACCCAGAACAGCCGCGGTTATCTCCTATTCGGGAGCACGTCTCTGAGGCCGTCCAACCGTCAACGAGTCAAACTGAGGAAGGTACTTTGAACATATCTCAAGTGTGTTTCTATTAAAGCGTTTATTTTGAAGTGATTGCTTATAACTCCTTCTTTTCTTTGTTCAGTAACCGAAACTACTCCGGCATCCTCGGCTCAGGAGTCTATTCAGAGGGAAAAGGCCATCACCACCAAAACGACTGTCGTGACGACGGCAGTGACTACTGAGGTGGCGTAGGGGAGATCCTTATCTCTCGACGAACAAATGGTGAGTGAGCTGCTTGGCCAACAGGGTGACCCTTTTACAGACTTGCCATTTATCATCAGAGATCTTCCGCCGGCCTCTAGTTTTGTAACGCAGACCACAGCTGCCCCCAGCCAGGCCTAATCAGCTCGAGACGAGGAAATCTTGGCCGAGATCAATGCCCAAATAGAGGCTGCGGGGCGTGAGGGCAGTGCTAGAGTTAGGACTACGATGCATAGTCCAACACCTCTAAATGTGATATTGCCAAGTGGCTCTGTGGCCGGTACTCGGGCGTCCTCCCCGTCTTCTATTGCAGGTCCGGTCCCTTCAACTCCTCCGACGGGGAGCCTTCATTTAAGTTCAAGTTCTGAGGAGGACGTGGATATTATGCCCCCGGCCGAAGAGCGACCACCGGAGAGGAAACCATCCAAACGAAGGATTTCTGTTCCTAGCGATTCCGACGACGAACCACGGGTAAGACGGTCGAAAAAGAAGAAATAGATCGGCCTCTCAAGCAGATGTTTTGGTAGATAGGGACTGGTGTTTGTTTTTTGTTAGTAGGCCGTGTATAGATGCAGGTTCGGCCCCTGCTAGTAGGAATTCTTTTTGGAAGAACTTGTCTGCATGTAAGTTCTTGTCTCTAGTTAGTTGAAATAAAATTCAATTTCTTTGTTTCAGTTCTCATTTCATTTGTGCTTAAGTACTTGCAATGTTTAGCTTTTAGTCCGGTGTACTTGTGACGTTTTCACCGTCAAGTAGAGTCCGTTTTATTTGTTAAGTCTGAAAATCTTGGTCATATGTTGTTATCGATGAACAAGTTGAACTTCGGGCATTGTATCACTTTGGTTAGTGATTAACACTTAACTTTTTTGCCCCTAGTCTTGGGGAACAACATTTGTACCTTGGTGGTTGATCGCTCTTATTGCAAATCTTGAGCACATGTCCACGCTCTAGGGACTTGCGATAATTCGAGATTGATAACTCGGTCCGCACTCCAGAAATTTGAGAGTTACCGATGTTTGTAACATGGTTCGCGCTCCAGGAACCTGGAATTGATGTTCATGCTCCAATTCACACTCTGCGAACTTGGACATAACGTGTATGTTTGGGTTCGCACTCCGGGAACCTGGAATTGATGTCTGTACTCTGACTCGCGCTTCGGGAATCTGGAGTTAACCGCTGGATGGTCAGTCACATCTATTTGGGCTTTTTAGGAGTCCGTTCACACTTTGGGAATGATAGATTTGACGATTATACTCCAATTCACGTTCTGGTAAGTTGGAGTCCGTTCGCACTTCGGGAACGAGTTGTTGAATATTTATACTCCAATTCACACTCTGGGAAGTTGGAGTCCGTTCGCGCTCTGGGAACGAGTTATTGAATGTTTATACTCCAATTCACGTCTGGGAAGGTGGAGTCCGTTCGCGCTCTGGGAACGAGTTGTTAAATGTTTATACTCCAATTCACACTCTGGGAAGTTGGAGTCCGTTCGCGCTCTGGGAACGAGTTATTGAATGTTTATACTCCAATTCACGCTCTGGGAAGTTGGAGTCCGTTCGCGCTCTGGGAACGAGTTGTTAAATGTTTATAATCCAATTCACGCTCTGGGAACGAGTTGTTAAATGTTTATACTCCAATTCATGCTCTGGGAAGTTGGAGTCCGTTCGCGCTCTGGGAACGAGTTATTGAATGTTTATACTCTAATTCACGCTCTGGGAAGTTGGAGTCCGTTCGCGCTCTGGGAACGAGTTGTTAAATGTTTATACTCCAATTCACGCTCTGGGAAGTTGGAGTCCGTTCGCGCTCTGGGAACGAGTTATTGAATGTTTATACTCCAATTCATGCTCTGGGAAGTTGGAGTCCGTTCGTGCACTGGGAACGGGTTATTGAATGTTTATACTCCAATTCACGCTCTGGGAAGTTGGAGTCCGTTCGCGCTCTGGGAACGAGTTATTGAATGCTTATACTCCAATTCACGCTCTGGGAAGTTGGAGTCCGTTCGCGCTCTGGGAACGAGTTATTGAATGTTTATACTCCAATTCAAGCTCTGGGAAGTTGGAGTCCGTTCCCACTCTGGGAACGAGTTATTGAATGTTTATACTCCAATTCACGCTCTGCAAAGTTGGAGTCCGCTCGCGCTCTGGAAACGAATTATTGAATGTTTATACTCCAATTCACGCTCTGGGAAGTTGGAGTCCGTTCGCGCTTTGGGAACGAGTTGTTAAATGTTTATACTCCAATTCACGCTCTGGGAAGTTGGAGTCCATTCGCGCTCTAGGAACGAGTTATTGAATGAACTGTCGTGTGTTGGTCCAGTTCATCCTTTGATGTGTTGGCTTGCCCCCGAGCTAGGGTTTCACTTAGTGAGTGGCCGGTCGTATCACGGTCACTCGCTATTTGAATAAATTTCATTGTTTGATGGAATCTAGCTCTTCGTGTGTCGTGATTGTTGAATGTTGCATTCGATGAATTACAGCTTTAGCTTGAAGAGATAGTACTTTATTGCTGAAATAAGAAAATATGGAAAAGTTAGTGCCTTATTACAAATTCAAATTTCAGAATGTAAAAGAAACTGCAAAGTATTCATAGAATGAGTGAGCCTGTCATGTGTGACAGTGACGAAGATCTTCGTCGTTCCAGGCTCCTGAGAAAGTTGGTCTGCCATTGATGGCGTTGATCACCAATCTTCCACGGGGACAAGTCGAGTCCTCTTGTCTCGGTCGATTGGGTTCATTATTCTGATTTGATGGGCCCGCTTCTCTGGGCTGCAGTGTCTGCACAAACTGTTCCAGCTTCCTTTCTATGATCAGTTTTTCAACGAGATCCTGTAAGTGACGACACTCGTTCGTATTGTGCCCGTAGCTTTCATGGAACCTGCAAAACTTTCCCGTCTGAATTTGTCTCTCTGACGACGGCCTTGGTGCAGGTTTTTGGTACCGAATTGTATCACAGGTTTTAAGTACAAGTCCTCTAGTGATGTATTCAGAGGGGTGTAACTGTCAAACATTGGATTCTTGTGCTGCGGGCTAGGATTTTGATCTCGTTTTCTGGTTTGATCACGTTCTCTCCTCGCCGAGCTTGATTGTTTTTAACGTTCAACTGAACTTTTCCGGAGCTCTAGCCGGACCGTTTGATTGTAACATTGCTTTGGATCCCTTCTGTACATGGTCCTGCATCAGTTTGCTTCCTAGACTGTTTCGCATCTTCCCGTCTCAGAAATTGAGTCGCATTGGCGTGGAAAGAGTCCAATGATGCAGGTGGTTTTCCAGCTAGCCAGTTGCCAAATTCAGAATCGGGGTCGATCCCCTTAGTCAACGCCATAAGGATGGAGTTATCGTTTGGATTACTAATCTCTGCGCATGTAGTATGGAATCTCTCTAAGTAGTGTCTGAGCGTTTCTCCAGGAGCTTGAGTGACACTAGACAGAGTGTTGACATCTTTGGGCCTCGCGACGTGCATGCGAAATTGTTCAACGAATTTGGTGGCCAACTGGTTGAACGAGGAGATGGATCGAGGTGGTAGTCGAGTAAACCACATGGTAGCGATGCCCCCCAAGGATATGGGGAAACTATGACACTTCACTGCATCGTCGGCTCTGGCAGCAGTCATCGACCATTCATATTTTAGAATATGTTGGTTGGGGTTGGAGTTTCCCTTGTACACGGGTAGAGTTGGCATTCTGAATCGCCGTGGGGGTTCAGCAGTAAGGATGTCGTCCGTAAAAGGAGTGTGACTTCGGGAGACTCCCCAATCGTCATTTGTGAATCCCTGGCTCTCACGGATCATCTGACGTATCATAGTTGAAAGATCCGGCATTTGCGCCGGAGTATGATTGCGTTCCATACTTTGGGTTTGAATCGGATGTCATCGACGGTCCAAGTCTTGCCTTCTTGGCTCATAGTTCTCTAGGACATATGGTTCAGGAGTACGTCCGCTATGACGACGGTCCAGGCCCGACTGATCTTGGACGTCGAACCTTGGTTCAGCCGCAACGTTAGTAGTGCGGTATTCTGTAGTGTGATGAGGGATGGCACCTCCTCAGGAGGAGGGTCCGGTTTGAAAACTGGCCGATGGACCAACTCTCAGTTGTCCAACGGTCAGTGTGGGTTGGTCTCCAGCAGCTGGCATGCGATTCCCATCTAGTCGGGGTCGTGGAGATCGATTGTGATAATCAGAATATGAAGAACTCTCGCTGGAGGAGCGAGACGCTTGGTTTCTCTTTGATCTCTTTCGCTTCTGGCGATCCATCTTGTTGATTAGCTCGGCATTTGCACGTAGCTGTTCTGCTAGTTGTTGCCGACTCTGAGTCAGCTCTTGGAGTAGTAACTGTAACTCTTGTTGGGTAACCGGACCTGATGGTTCCGAGTGCCCAGTAGCATCTTGATTAGATGGAGGTGGCGGAGCTGGATTTTGTCTATCCTGTTCTTCTGGATTGACAGCGTTAGAGGTGGTTCTCATACTAACCATCTTGAAAGGTGAATTCCTTTCCTAGACTTTATGCAAATCTGAATAGAAGGGAAGGAACTTGGATTTGATGATCTGGATCGTTCTCTTAGATTTATTCAATCCGGTATCGATGACAGATCCAAAGAGCAGGAGAAAATCTGGGTTTTCTCAGTGAAAGCACCAAAGTGTTTGCACCAAAATTGGTCACAACACTCTTCGGGAGTCGTTGAAGAGATAATAACGAAGAATATAGATTCAAAACGAATATTATCTAACAAAAACTCCAATCAACAGTAAATTAAAAGAGTAGACAGGCGATTTATAGTGGTTCGGCGTGTTGCCTACGTCCACTGTGAAGTTTTTTTATGTTTTATTGATTCTCTTTCGATGATTACAAGTCGTTGTAGCAATAAACAGCAAGTTACAACTAGAAACTCGAATCCATAGCGAAGTTATGATGTAAGATGGTGGAGATCTCGATTCGGCAGAGTCTGGGCGCTTGAGAGTCAAAAGATCCTTTTTCTGTTGGCTCTGGGGCTCTATTTATAGGTGTAGGATGCTGATATTTCGCTGAAAACTCGGGAGACCACTTCAGGCACGTGAGGCGGCCCGCGCGCCCGGCCTCAGGAAATTTGAGCCCACTTTGGCATTGATTCGAACTCCATCCGAATCGATCATGAATTCATCCAATCGAGGTGAAATTTGGTGTGGACATTCTTCAACGTGTATGCAAGCTTCTGTGAAAATTTTGTGGCAATTGGATCAGTGGATTGAAATATATGATGGATTCGAGATGGGATTCACTGCGTGGCTGTTCGGTTCGAAACCATCCCTTCGAATCGATGGTTTCGAATCGATGGTGGCACGTGTCTTCGTGTTGACGTGGAGTGCACACTTCGCCTCGATTCGGGTTTTGCTCCGAGTTGACTGCTTCGACTCCATATATCTCGGCCCATTCGAACCGATGAAAGACACGTCACCATGGCTAGTTAACCCAGTGGATTCGAACGAAGCTCCATTGATGGATTCGAACAAGGCTTCCTGGATGGGTTCGAACGAGGCTTCATCGATGGGTTCGAACGAGGCTTCATCGATGGGTTCGAACGACCGACGCTTGCTGGATACGAACTTGCGTTTCTCTGATGGATATGAGCTTTGTAACTGCTCCATGGATGCGAAGTCAACACTGGCTGATGGATACGAGGTCCATCGATACGAACTCGATGGGTTCGAAGTTGATGGAGTCGAATCGAGGCACTCCGATGGATTCGAAGCTAATCGATACGAAGGTGATCGGTTCGAACGGTGTTTGGTGATGGATTCGAAACTAGTGTTTTTCCCTCCAAGTTGAATCGATCATAACTTGAGCGTATGAACTCGGATTGACTTGAAATTTGAGATGCTGACTCCTATGATCTTTCTTGTCATATCCTATCAATTGCAGCTCAATCTGGACTTGGACAAAATTCAGTGATATACATAGCGAAACGAAGTATGACCAATCTTTGAGACGAACCGTTCTCCGTTTTCGATCGATCTTTTGGTATCGCGGCTTTGCCAAAAAGCGGGATAACAGTTATTACTCTAAAATCTTAAAAACTAATTTTTTTTCAATAACATCGGGATTTAAGTTCTCAAATTTTCACTTTACATCCTTTGTGTTTATATATAATATTTTGTAAACCATACTTATAAAGTTAATCATTACACAAGTATTTATCTGTTAAATATCTCACCTTTCCCTTAAAACTATATTGCACAACTTTTATTAAATTTAAATTTTTAATTGAACATTATCATTGAATGCCTTATTGTCAAACTACGTAACTTAATTCACAAGATGTTCGTATGAATGTTCCCATGATTACTATCTACCCAACCTATGTTGAAAAGGATAAACTACATACGAATCAATAAACAATAGTTAACGCCCATAAACTGGCCAAGCATGACTAATCAAGCAATAAATGACAATAATTGAATATCATCTTAACAAACACATCATAAATAACTATACCAATTTACTGAAAATTATTCTTTTTATATAAAGTACAATCCTAGGTAAAATTATTCCATTTACCAATTTTTCAAAAATAAAATTGTGTCGATTTTCATTGTTCTAGCGTTTAGATACCCCCATCGACAACATTGATCAAGCACGTCGACCAGAATCCATAAGCACTCAACAAGTTAATTAACATAATATAAAGTATTATTATAATAATAATAATTGGCACTCTCGTATGTATAATATGCTTAACTCATAATAAGGCATTCCATTATCCTATCCATCAATGAGTTATACCCAACTAAAGGCAAGGTTCTTGCTTAACATTGCACTCTGATACTAAGATGTATCTATCGCCTTTCCAACCCCCAAATGTCGACACTAATGCATCCACGGTATTCACATGCCGAACACCCGGATGACAGAAAGACAGAATGTTAAGGTAAAAGAAAATGAAGAAAAGAAAACGAACAAAAAAAGGACAACAAAAACACTAGAGTCTCACAATGAAAGGATAACATATACTATCAAAATGATCTTTACAAAGAAAATGTTATGTGTGCAATAATTAAAGCAAACTAACATATCATCAATCTAGATAGCTATAACTGCATGTCCTTACAATTTCTAATAAAAATATAAAGTAATGTAGTGGAAATAAGAATACCACGATTGATAAACATCCAACTCCTCTCCAAGAGTTCTAATGAACAGCAACAGAATCTGGAAATATACAAAGGGCCGACCCAAACATCATAAGGTAATAATACCCAGATTCGTCTAGTAAACTAGCGTCTAAAACTCAAGTTATCTAAATTATTTAGTGGTATAAAACATTTTGAAAATAATGGTATCACATAAGAACATGACGCAAATAAAAACAGGCGGGTTTTTACCTTATGGTAACAAAACCATTTCATAAGAAGATCTAATGTTTTCATAAAAATGTCCAGGGTTGAAAATAAGTATATAACATGGCTGAAGTGCTTGCATTTTACATTACATACATTTCAGCATATTAGAGTACATCTAAAACCGCGAAGGTGCATTCGTATATAGACTTTCCGTTGGAGGGTCCTTGATACATCAAGGCAAGCCTCCAAGAAAGGGTAAGAAAGTACATTTTGAGCGTCGTTTTGATCTCTAGATGAAATATACCAAATAAGAAAGACATAGCTGGTTCACATAGAAAACGTGTTTCAAATATCATCAACTCTCACAGGCAATGGTTGATAGCATCATCTAGATAATGGAGTTGATATGTATCATCTGAGTTTTGCTAAACCCCATTGGCTATATACCCGTTATGTTTTTAGTCATTTCGGATGTTGAGAATATGTTCGGCATCTCTCATACAAACCTTCGATACTTGAACAAATCATGAACTGCCAACTGGATTCCTGCATCTCAAATAGATACACTTCTAAGAGATAGAGCATGTATCTCAGCCTTGAAGTGTTTTTCAATAAGTAGAACACTTACCGATCCTGATCTCTTCAAGATGGAATCGACGAACTTGGCCATATTCAACAACAATGAAAATGATCACATAACGAAATTAAGTCCCGTATATTTTTCCATAATCAAGTAAACATATAAGCATTATCGATTCATATAATGCACAATCAGGTCATCTAAATAACTTTTAATCCCTTTCTGATTAATTTTGTTCTTTGTTAATTAAAAAATTCTTTATTAGTGAAAACCCCTTTTTATCTTATAAAACTTCCATTATATACTTGCACATATATAAATTTAATTTCTCATTATAAATGATATATACTTGCATCTTAATACTTCATTATTCACTTAAACTCTTCTCAATACTAAAAGAATATTCATATACTTATCTTAACCATATAAGTATATTCACAAATCACTTAACAAAATTTTCCTTTCTTAAAATATAATCAAAGATGTCAAAACAAATGTCACTAAAACATTGTCTACTATAATCCCCTTCTCTTTTATAGATTAAACATATAACATTTTCTATATTTTTATTAAAGATTTCAATACTTGTTGTTATCGTCAAAATTTCAATATTAAAGATCTAATATAATACTTGGTTAGTTGGAAAGTTGACTAATCGATTATTTAGTTAAAACAATTGCTTATACAAATCAATGTTCGTATACTTAACTTGTTTCTAACATTTCAACTAAACTATTCCTCGTCCAAGTGTGAAGCCAGGTAAGTTAAAGCATCAGTTGCATAAAAGCCGTGCTTAGATACTCCATTCTCGAATCATATAAATAGATAACTTTACTCATCCGCTTTTAGTGTTTAGCCTAGTCAATTACCATTCTGATAACTTACATATATAGGAATACCTTTAAAATACTTATTAATATGTTAAAACACTTTTGAACTACTTAAAAATATATTATAATTATTTATATAGAATATTATTTAAAATAACAAACTTTGAAAATAAATAGAAAAACAAAATTAAACATGTTTTATTTAAAGCCGCTTACTTTTAAAAATTCATAATTAATTATTAAAAATATATTTAAACATGAAACCAATTTTAGAAAACTCTAATATAAGTTAGAAAAAACCCTAAAAAGATTAGAGAAAAATACTTAATCTAAATATCATTATTACATAAGTTATAGTTTTAAAAAACAAAGACAACATTTTCAGAAATGATGTCTAAAGTTCTGTTGTATAACATGTTTTGCTACAATTTTGCGCCTAGTTTTCGATGCCTTAACCAATGATTTTTGGTTCTGTCTTTTTATAGTAGTTAGTGTACTTTATGTACTTAAAAACCATGAAGAAAAATCCTAAAAAATACCAATTTATTATTTTATAGAAATTTCTGAAAATAAGATATTTTTGCGAAGTGCTCGTATAGCAACTATTTCGTTATAAGTTTTACCACTTCATTCAACTGGGTACCAATTGTTTCAAGCTTCAAAATATTTACAATAAGAATAATATATTATTTACATCTTAAAATGGTAAAGAAACCCCTAAGGAAGTCTCCAAAAAAATAAAATCTATTTCCCAAAAATAACGAATTTAAAATTATCAATATAGCGACCTCTTTGCTTTAATCGTTTACAACTTTGTTCTAATATTTCCGCAACTGTCCTAACATATTCTTAGCTTCCTAAGACACTTTGAGAAGTTCAGTAGATAACCAAATTATATTATACAAAAATAAGTTCATAAATCACTAAATTTTACAGGTTAAAGTTAAGGGATTCAAAGTGCGTTTGAGGCATTATCGCTATATGGACAATTCCATATTCTACATCATTCAGTCATATATAAATCAAGGCTTTCCAAGGCTCAACAAATACACAAGTAATATGATATTAAAATCATACAAATAAAGGTTTATAACTTTACTTAGTTAGGGTATATTGTGATAGTTTTTAGCAAGCAAATTAACAAATTTTTAACAACCAAATTGTCAAGTTATTTTTTCATTCAAGGTAAGATAACTCACATTTATTCAAACCAAACGCTAACTTATTCCTATCCACTAAAATCAAGCATGAAAACACTTCCTACTACAACTAAAGCTCACGTCTATGGCCCTCCTTTCTCTTGTTGCTCTTGCCCTAGCCTTCCACCACTCACCATTTCTCACGGCCTTGCCTTCCCCTTCTTGTCTATCTCATAGCCAAGAGCATTACTCCCCCTTTTCTCCATCATTTCTTCACTTCTTATATGCTAAATCATGCCTCGTAGATGATTTAATAATTTTGGCAAAGTTTGGTGGAGAAAGGAGTTTGTTTTATATGAGTTTGAGAAAGTTAGAGAGAAGAAGACATGAAAAGAGTGCAAGCTTTGGAACTTTTGGTTTGTGAATTTGTGAGGTAAGAAGAGAGCTAAGGGTGTGTGTTTATAGAGTTGAAAATAGAAGTCAAAAGACTGCAAATACCCTTTCATAGCCATGAAGGAAAAGGATTCCAACATGACAAGGCCATATCTCATACACACCTTAACTTCCTTAAATCACTCCTTGATTGAAAGGTTCATTTGCCCCCTTAATTAAATCCTTTTAACTTAAATAATTTGCTTAGGAACTACTGTGATTTAATACTTGTTAATGTACTCATATGTTACCATACTAGTATACAAATATTCAAACTACTTTTATTTAACAAAAAGTTGATTTTTAACAAAATGTTTTCCAGTCACATTTTCAATATTTTTACAAAGCATACATTCTTGTGAACACATTTCAAAAATAGTTTTTCTATTATTAGTTGTTGACTAAAGTGTTTAACAAGGTTATAAAATCATGTTAATCATATTAAGTCCTAGATCCAAATATTTAAATAATTCAAATATTTTAATATGAGGTAATCGAAATTCTAGATCATTACAATTTGAGTGTTTATTCGATGCTCATATATTCCATTCAATCCATACTATGTATTTTTATACAACAATCCAACAAATAATCATAAAAGCGTTACTGAAAGTCCCATACCAAATGATATCAATAAAAAATTATCTAAATCTGTTATCACGTATAAATAATGATACATAAACAATAATATTCATAGTAATTAATAAATTTATTATTTTGTTTAAAAACATAATAATAATTTAATTATTAAAATAAACAACATTTATTTTATTAATATAGGGCAATAAGAAGTGCCAACACACGTTTCACAAGTAAGGTTTATATATTGTTTGCTATAAGAAGTTTGAATTCTTCATGATTATAAATTCTTCAATTTGAACGTATATTCTTTCCTTTTAAAATATCACGCATCAACATTTTTTATTTTATATAGTAGCTTATATATTAGTATTATCATTGTTTTCATTTTCAAATTACTTTACAAATGCATACATAGCAAGTGCTAGCCCACTCACACACAAGATTTCACAGCACAGACTTATGAATTGCAAAATTTAAGAAAGCCCCAACTTATCAACTTCGAACGCTCAAAATTAAAACACACCACACAAATATACATATACATATATATATATTTATGTGTGTGTGTGTGTGTGTTTGTGTATATATATATTGGTAAACTAACTTGCACTTCATTGTGAAATTTATCTTGTACACACTTATGCATAATTTTTCCCACACACGCATGCGTAAACTTATGCACACACATGCTTAGATTTTCACAATCATACCACGCATTATCACACGACACATGCATAGCCTAAACACACACAATATATACACATGCACATGCAGAACACATATAACATAGGATTATACAACACACACAAAGATCTGCACTCAATACACTTCCCCACACATATGCACACAGCCTCATACACATAATTCTTATAGCAACACACACACAGCCTCTCATACATGCATGTAGAAATGAACACACACAGAACTGCACTAACACACAAAATTACAAAAACTAAGAGAACTGCATTCACACACAACACACATTAATAGTACTACATGCACACATATACACAATACAACTCACACGCATGTAGATTTACACATATACACACAGAAAAACAAACACAGCATTCCATACACACGCATACAGGACTGCCCATATAAGTAGATTAGATTCTTAATACGCAAATGAATAGAACAAACTTATACATACTTGTGAATATTAAAATGCTCACTTTCTTTGAAGAGTTTCTCTTACAAAGCTAGATTAACACCCTGTAATTTTAACGCTAATTAATCTAAAAGAAATTAATTAATAAATGGTAATGTTGAAAAATAAAACTTTCACAAACGTCATAATTTAGTTATGAAACTTGCATCATTAGGTTTGTGGCCATTTTCTGATTAATTCCATATATAAATTTTTTCGATTAGAGTTCAAATGAAAGGTTATTAATGTTTGAAACTTTGGAATAGAAAATAATTATATATATATAATTAAGGAAACAAATAATAATTAACTAATGTTAATTTCAAATAATTAAACTTAATGGTAGCTTAAACGTTAAGAAAACTTTAACAAGAACTAAATTTTCACGATCGACTAATTGAGGAAACAAATAGACAGAATCGTTTAAATGAAACAAAATAATTTGCAAAATCAATCACGCTATTAATGAATGCTAAGAACACACTAATAATTGACCATAAATGTACCTAGGTTGACCGATAATGGTCAACCCCAGGCATGGAGTGGTCGACCCATGTGTTGTTAATTGTAGCAGTAAACAATAGCCTGAGTGGCATGGATTCAAACCAACAATCTATAATTTGGTGGAATTGGGTTTTCAATTTAGCATAAGTTTGGACCCACTGAGGTGTGGGTTCTTACATTTGATATCAGAGCTTAGCTTAGTTGATCTTAAAAATTAGGAAACTTTTAAGTGAATATGTTTATATAAACATCAAATCCTATAAATTTGGACAGTAGAATAATTGCAACCATACATTGGAATATGGATAAGTTGATTTTTAGTTAGAAAAATGGAAGAAATTAAATATATATGCTTACCCTGAATATTCCATGGGAAATAGGTTGAATAGAAAGGCAGTGACTTAAAAAAAGAGCACGAGTGTAGCATATGATTTAGCCCAACAATTGTAGATCCGCATATGATGTCGATTGATAATTTACAATAGGTCCAGATAATGAGAAAATAAAAGTCCATATGTTGCTGACATTCGAAAGCAATTGAGTTCTTGGAGAAATGTGTGAAGCAATCCTTCCAAGATGATAGCTAGATTTAAATACTGGAAAGAAGATAAATCAGTAAGTCAAAGAAGGAGAAGTCCAAAAGAAAGAACAACAAGAAATCCACTCCAAGTCCGACCCAATTGAAAACAGTTTTAAAAGTTGAGAAAAACATATACGCAATATGTTTGAGAAAAAAATGATAAAAATAATCAAGTAAATATTTGGTTTTGAAAAATATTTATAAAATAAAACTTTTATTGGAGATAAATATATATAGTTAAAATTGAAAATTTTCCATTAAAGGGTATTGCAAAAATCTATTTATTTGGAAAAATATATAGCTTATATAGCTCGCTAGTTTCTTTGGGATGAGAGAAAATTTTAAAATTTAAAACTATTTTAGGGTCAGACAATAGGAAGTGGCACTAATAATGGAGTAAATAGCGATGGGTTAGAGAATTTAAATCCTGATGGTAAAAAACTAAAATAAAACGGTATATGAATTCACCGAATAGATAGACCATTGTTTCTCAAGGTAGCCAGAGTCAAGATGTAGAAGACGGAGACAGAACGTATCAACGGTATTTAATAGGACAACAACGCGAAATCTGTTTGGTCCGAAATGGGCCAAGGTTCAAGTTGGAGAATTTACAAAGGGAATGGTCGAACTACGATTACCTACAGTCGACTGGTAATGATCGTAGCGGTCGATCGTCGAACCTTAGGGGGTCGACCATTACCCGTGTAAATTTTTACATATCGAATGTAGTCGATTCATTTTTCATGCCACCATAAATTTTCTTTCCTTCTACCAATCACTCTAAAAACCCAGTATCCTTAGATGTCGACCAATCCAGCTCCACTGGCCACCAATCGACGTCGTCGACCTTTGCTACAACCAAAGCAACACCCCATCCTTCATTTGTGGTTCAGATCTAGACTAAATCTACTCCATAAAATCAAACCATGCTACCGCATCATAGGAACCTAGCCACCCAATACCCAGAGAAGACCCCTTAAAAATTATCATGGTGTTAGAATGATAGGCACATCACCAACACTTATACAGGATCGGCCCATTTCAAGATTCCACAGGGGCGAGCGGTGAACTTCCAGGATATCGCTACATTTGGATTAGAGTATTTATTTATTCATACTGGATTATAGTAGATTTTTCACTATGACACTTTTCAGGATGTAGGCTATATGAGGTGTGTATGTCTATTCAATGCCAATATGGTATCCAACTTTGATGGGCATGAGGCCACTTTCTCGTCTAAAGTATAGGGGATGAATATATGATTTATAGATATGTGGTTGGGTGGTATCCTACATATTAAAGCTTTAGGAAATGATGTGGATGCTATTAAGATGACTCAAGCCGACATACTAGACCAGATTTTTCTACCAGAAGCACACGTCTGGCACCTAGAGAGATGTAGCCTTAGGCCCAGCTGATCATCTGCATTCTTTAGTACAACATCATCCATAAGATGGGGAGCTATAAGCGTATTTAACCCTTGGTCCAAAAGGCTGCCTATGCCATCATAAGTGCAATCGATTTGAATAGGGCCAGGGTGATTATGACTCATTTTGCGGGTTTTGGAGCAGTAGGGACCTAATGGAGCTGTATCCCTTACTATTACCTTTTTATAGCCATTTTCAAACAACATTGGGTCAACCTCCAAGGTCAGCCACAACAGAGTGTTGTGAGTCTACCATTAGATAGGGCCTCGCTCAGATGGATGAGGATTGTGGTAGAGAAACTGCCTGCAGTTCTTGTGGGGCAGCCTCAGTAGGTTGAGTGGGTACATGTAGATTGGGACCCTTGGCCCGACCAAGGGTATTAGCAGCAAGCCCATGGTTATAAGGAGATCTTGGAGTCCTAGCACCGGATGGAGTAGATGCAACAGAGGATCGAGGAGAGGCAGCTGGCTATGTAGGAGGAGCAATAACACTGTCAGCTAGGATGCATAGTGGCTATGATCCGATCACTCAGATGCAGTTACGGTTCTAGCTCTCGCAAAAGGAAAGCTCCTAGTCCTTGTTTAGTAGTGGTAGTTAGTAATATTTGTATTTTTTCTATTATTTGTTTTTTTAGTTTGGGTTGTAAGCATTAGTAGTTGCTATTATGTAAAATCGCATACGATGTTATAGAAATGTTCCTTTTGTTATATGTTTTTTCCATGTGGACTGCTATATTATGAGAAAACAATAAAAATAAAGAAACTTTAAACGGACACTTAACTAATGCTGAGGAAAATAAAATAATAAAGCTGGGAGTTAAGGAATAAATGAAGAAAAAATCATTTTACCAACTATTAAGATAAGAATAAAATGAGATTGATGTTGCTAAACCACGGGTCAATACCCATGCGCCTTAAAAGCTGAAATTTATAATTGAATTTATATACTGGTTGATATTATAAAAGAAAAGAAATGTTTTGAAAATTTAAATTTTACTTTTTAATAGATAGTCCATTATGGATGCCAAAGTGTTTACTAAACCTCTATTTCAGGAGGCGTGGAAACATTTGTTTTGAAAAACCAATATATGTACACTTTTGAAATAATAGTACTTCTGCAAAAGGTTTTTAATAAAAAAATTATTATGTTAGAAGAATTCTTTTATTGATATTATAAAAATAATATAAAAATATTTTTTAAATTGAAAAGGAAGAAATTTTCAAATTTTTGAAATTGTCACTTACTTGATATAGGGTAATAGTTGATAGGTTGGTTAGTATAGATTTTATTTTGTAGTAGTGGCATCGATGTTTTAAGATACAAATAACTGTTTTATTGTATATGACAGACTTGTTATTTATATGTGAGATTGTTGTATGAGATATTTATTTTGAACTTCATACTTTTGGAGTTCATGTATTCTGACTGTTCTATACTGATATTTATTTGTCAGTGGCTTTTGCTAGTGTGGACTCTCATATATTGTTATTCTATTTTTATTCATGTATATTCAGTATATTATATGTTGTCATTCTGTTGTGAGATCTTATCGATGTCTTGCTTCAGTGTTTTGTTCTAATTTTACCTCAACAATCTTCCTTTTGTGGTATGTGAAAGTAAAGCGATGTTGTAAAGCACTATATTTGGTATTACAAACGGCAGGTGGTTATAAACTCATGGATTGATACTGATCCATGATATTTCGACCGTTTGGCCTCGAACTTCCTACACTCTAAAACCATGCTGCCTACAATTCATTTCTGGCCTCTGATGATCATTCGCATGCACCAGTGCTCGATCTCCTTTAACTCTAGAAATCATCAATTCCATACATCTATAGATCATTATTTGGACTCAAAACCAAGCTAATAATGATGCAAACAAGTTGGATTTTTGATCTTAGTCTGTCCTGGTTAGGGAACTTCATCCACACGATGAATATCTTGGTTCTCAGCATCATTAGTAGCTCTCAAATTTGTAGCACGTTTCTCCTTGATGGGGCCATGGTTAATAACTTCTCTGAGATTGTAGAAAATTTGAATAGTAGAACTGTAAGTTTGGAAGATTGGATCCATCTCTCGGATCTAAAGAATCCAATAGTAGATGATAGATCCAAGTAACCTGAGTTCAATTCTCAGTGAATGCACTAAAAATCCAATAGTAGATCAATTTTTGGTTGAATGGTACCAATCCACGATATCAAGTGTTATCCCGCCTTTTGACCAGACAGTATACAAACAACCTTAATGAGTCAAACTTCTAAGTTATTAAAATAAGAAGCACAGAGAGATTAATGTGAAGCCTAAAATTCAAGTACGACCAAGGTCACAAAGTAAATACAAAGCCATTCCATCAAACAAGGATCCAAAACCAACATCTATTGGATCGATATCCAACTCATAGATCTATACCAATCCACTATATTTTTCCCATTTGGCCTCCAACTTCCTATACTCCAAAACGATGCTACCTTCAACCTATATCTAGCCCCCTACGATCGTTCACATGAACCAGTGCTCAATCTCCTTTAACTCTAGAAATTATCATTTCCATACATATATAGATCCATCATTTGAACTCAAAAAAAGCTAATAATGATACAAACTAGTTTGGAATCACGAAGCACATGATAGAATGCATCTATCCCAGGAGTTTAGACCAACCAATAAGTAAATCTTGGTACCAGCCAAGTCCATAGATCGATACTGATCTGTAATGATTGATGAGTTGTCCACATTTTTCATAGGTACTAGTGATGGGCTTAGAGAACGAGGTAGAGATCATGGGGGCAAGAATTCAGGCTACCTATGGCTATAAATAAGAGGGCAAGGCTCATTTTTATGAATCTTTTCAGCTCTCTTGTTCTCTTACTCTAATTTCTTGTAATCATTTATGGATTTATACATATCCATAATGGATTCATACCAATCCATAAGAACAGAAGTGTAAACAGCACTATAAACCATCAACAAGGTTAAGTGGATAGGCCAAGATTAGCCGAACCACTATAAAATGCTTTGTATTCTTTTCTCACTCTTTTTAATTTATTTTTCTTCATTTTTTTTGTCTACTCAATCTATGTATTTATGACATTTTTGGTTCAAACATTTTGGTGCTTTCACTGAGAAACGCTTGAATTTGATAATTTGATATTTAGAAACATTCAAGTTGATAAGATAATCTACTAGGAAGGCTATCACTAAAGGAAATCAATAAGGAGGCAACCAAGAAGCATGCTCAAGAGCCAAACCCTCATCAACCTACATAACATGAGATGACATGGTAAAGATTACGACAGAAATATAGATGAGATTGATAATCTAATTAGAAGAAACGACAAATGGATCCCTCTAAAGGACAGGATAAAAAGGAATGCCAGGGGTCGTTGTAAGCCAGAACTAAAGACCTAAAGCCGGGGGTAGGTACTTGGAAGTAGAGTGCAAAAAGATGGAACAAACCTCGCATTAACCACATGGATCAGAACTGATCCTCATGCATGGATCGGTACTGAACCACAAGAACTCGGGGGCATGTGTAATCTTAGCTTAGTTGGAAATAATGCATGTCACAGATAGAGTAAAGACAAACTAAAAAAATGCCTCCATGACTTAGGGTCACAGTATTCTTAGATCTTATATGAGCTTTAATGCTTGGAACGGGTGGTGTTGGATCCAAAGTGGCTAACTGGAATAAGAATGTATAATAGTATGAGTTGGAACCAGAGGCTTACTGTTGGAACGGGAGGCAGAATGAAATTATGGATAAGCGATTTCCATTGGATGCAACCCCATGATGGGGATAGATTATGGTCAGGTTCAATTCCTTTACCCCGACTTTAAATAAACGATGCAATAAAACCTCAGGCTGCTTACGTGTGTAAGGGATCTCAAACGGTTCCTAAGCACGCTCTGATTTTGATGCCTGTGATGGCTATTTAGAATATTCATGCAATAATAACTTTAGACTGCTTACACGTGTATGGGATTTTGATTGGTCCCGAGGCATGCTCTAAGTTGAAAGTCTAAAGGTGACCTTAATAGGGTCAGATATCTACTAGATGCCCTGACTTAGACTCCATGAGTGATGACCAAAACTGAATAGGAAAGACCAATGAGATTGATGAGCCCCTGGAATTGATCAAAGTTTTATAAACCATTTAAACATGAAGCCTGATACTGATCACATTAGGTCTTGTCCGGAGAGGCGAGACCAGAGTGCAAGTTGCAAGTCCCCTCGTCGGAGAGCGAGCTGATGGACTTGTATGATATTAATTGCTTTAAGCCTCGTCCGAAGAGATGGGACTGGAGTGCAAGAAGTAAGTCACCTCATTAGAGCGTGAGTGGATGGGCATGCATGTTGTTGAGTCCCCTTGTCGAAGAGTGAGCAGATAGGCTCAGCAAGGGCCCGAAGAGACCATGTATTTGGATTGCTTTATCACCTTCCTAGAGAAACAGGTTGAAATGCAGTAAGTAAGTCACATCACTGGATCATGAGCGGATAGGCTTACATGTTGTTGAGTACACTCGTTGAAAAGAGAGCGAATCAGGCACAGTAAGAGTTCGGAGAGACCATGGATTTAATTATCGGACCGAATGGCCGTGGATTTGATTAACGATCCAGAGATATAGTACATCGAACTAAATATAAAACGATCCGGAGATATCGTGCATTAAATTAAGTATAAAATGATCTGGAGAGATCGAACCATAGAAAATATACAGATTTGATAAAAGGATTTACATGCCTTGTAATTGGAGTGAAACAGGTAAATCCTGAATGAACATGGGAAGATTCTGATATATGATGTAATAAATCCAAACGAAATCAAAATGATGATGATCTATAGACTATACTTTAGCAGAGTCTTAGGTTGTAATAGGCCTTTAGCAAAATGTTTGAACCAAAAATGGCACAGACACCCAAAAGATTGTGTAGAGAATAAAAAGTAAATAAAATAAATGAAAAATGGTCAAGTAAATAACACACAACATTTATAGTGGTTTAGCTAATCTTGGCCTATGTCCACCTAGTAATTTTATTAGTTATATCACCGGATTACTAGCTATTGTTTTTATGAATTGGTATAAATCCATTTGTGATCACAAGAAATTAGAGCAGATAAAGTAAGATCTGAAAAGGATCCTTAAAAATGAGCCATATCTCTCTATTCATTGACGTAAGAATCCTAAAATATAGCCATCATTATCTTCACCTCGTTTTCCACGCCATAGACCTATTCTTCAAGAAAATAGGTGGACAGCTCAGCGCTTTGCATAGATCGGTACCGATCCGTAGGTTAGATCGGTACCGATCCATGAGATGGTGAAATAGGTTGTCTTGGACACCTTACCTAGGCTCGATTCTTGGATAACATCATGATTCCAAACTTGTTTGCACCATTGTTTGCTTGTTCTTGAGTCCAAATGAAGGATTGGTAGAGAAGCAGAGTTGTTGATTCCAATGCTTGTAGAGATCGACGGAGAATTAAATGGGATCGATGAAATAACACTTGGAACAAGCTTCTAGTATCAAGTAGAGTAAGTCACATGAATATGGGCAAAAATGGATAAAGGAACATGGATTAGTACCAATCCATGATCTTGGATCGGTACTGATCCAACATGTAATTGGATTTATGTACTCTACTTCTTATGATAGCTTATCTTTTATCTTGCGGCTTCGTTTGAACTTGGTTTCTATACTATTGGGCCATCTGTCCAAGTTTCCGGCCTTGATGATTTCCAAGTAGCCTGAGAATATGAACTCTCATCTATTTTTATGTTGGAATGAATCAAGCGTATATCATATTCAACTTCAACACTTATCACGTTTTCAACCTTCTCAACTTACATTATCACTTGTTCAAGAGTGAAGCCTAGCAGGTCAGAGCAGTGTTGCTTCTAAGCCATACTCAAATCATCATTTTTAACTCTTATAGATAGAACAAGCCTACTTTATCAGTTTTTGTGACAAGCACATAACTAAATACTTTTCATAGACAAGAAAACATACAAGGCATCATTAAGTCACACAAAGCGAGATTAAGTCACGCAAGCGACTTCTAATCCCCTTTTTGTTTAATTTATTCTGTTATTAATTAAAATTTGTTTTATCAAATAAATACTTCCTTTAGAAGTAAGCGAACAACATATAGGAGTCCTCCTTAAGGATCTAAAATACATAAGATCTAGAAACAATGGACGATTCAAATGAATAAGTTCCCCCCAGGGGATATCAAATATTATGGATACATGATGCTTCTATTCACTTACCTTTTCTAGTTGTATACATGCCTAAAATACCTTTATAAAATATATATACATGTATTCTACTATTTCATTATTCATTTGTACTCTTTTCAATACTTCGAATAATATATTTGTATACCTATCTAAAATTGTATAAGAATCACAATACATTTAACAAGATTTCTCACTTTAAAATATAATAAAAGTGGTTAAAAACAAATGTTACTTATAATATTGTTACTATAAACCCCTTCTCTTTTATATGTTAAATCTATACTTTTTCATACATAACGTAATCTGTAAAATATCCTTTATAAAATCTAAGTACATTCACAAGTCTATTCAAAAGGGTTTAAGACAAATGTTGCTTAAATATTGTCACTATAGACCCTAAACCATTTCATTTATAAGTATCATTAAAACGATCTTTTTGAAGTTCTAATATATATTCATACGTATAATAAAAAAGGTTAAAGACAAATGTTACTAACAAATTATCACTATAAACCAAAAAAAATTATACTTAACATTACCTTTAAAACATTCATTTTAAATACCTAAGTATACTTGTTAATAAGATAATATACTTCTACATAATTTCACAAAACCATTTATTATAACTAAAATGTTATAAACCAAAACAACTTATCCTTTTATAAAATACGTTCCTCATTTTTCCCAAACTTATATATATAAGTAACTTTAAAGTACTTATAAATATATTTTAAATATCTATGTAAAACATTATGTGAAAATAATAAATTTTGAAATTTAACAAAAATCATAAAAAGCATGTTTCATATATAAAACCCTTTAATTAAAAAATTGATAAATAATTAATAAAAATATATTTAAATTTAAACCACTTTTAAAATACTCTAATACATGTTATAAATGTCCTTAAAATAATTTTAGAAAAATAATTTATTTAAATATCATTTTTAACCATTTAAATACTTTAAATTATGTTGTTAAAGCACTTAGCGGTTCTATAGTGGTGGAGTTGCAAATAGTTATAGTGGGGATATAGTGGAAAATAGCGGAGCTGCAAAAAGCTTCATTTGGTATAAAACTAAATATTTAAAGTTAATTTGTTCTCATTTTCACATCACTTGTGGTGGAAAAAGAAATACTTTTTAATCTTATATAACTAAATTGAAGAATACCATAATTTATGCAGACAAGATTCGGTGACTGCAATGGATTTGTAACTTATGTTTAGTACTTATGCCTTAAGAATTGGTTTCTGTCTTAGTTTTGTTTATTTTCTTTAAAAGAGAACTAATCCAATCAACCTTTGTATACTTATGTTCCTAAAGTGGGTGCTAAAAAGTCATGATTTAGCGAGTGTATTAGAAAATAACCGGGCTTAATGAGGATCTATTGATTAATACCGCTAAACTGAAGTAACATAGCGGTCGGAGAGGGTTATGCACTATAATAGGTTACAGCAATTAATAGAAGCATTGTAGAAAGTTTGAAAACACCTAGTTTTCAACATTTTTTAAACCCTTAAACATTTGATCAGTTTTCCACATGTTAACAATCGATTTAAAATCCAATTTTGTTACCGCAAGTGCTATATTAATAGTACTTAAGAAGCATGCAAAGTCTTAAAAAAAATCTTATTAAAATTCATTAAAAACTAGGCATTTTATGAAGTTTTTTACTCCTATCTTTTGCCACTTCGTTCAACCAGTTTTAAAATCATTTAAACCGCAATATTTTATAGTAAGAAGTATACGTATCGTACTTGTTTACATAGCATAGATACCCCTAAGGATGCATCTCAAAATCATAGTAAAATCTACCGAACTTAAGGTAACTTCAAAGTGCTTATATACCCACCTTTTCGCTATAAATTTTGCAACTTTTTTCTACATGTTCTTTAAATTTTCAAATATCTTCCTTGCTATTCCATACAATAATATAAGTTTAGAGCACAACCAAGATATATAATTTCATAGCATATTCATAAATGACCATTTTAAGGAGTTTAAACACAAGGGATTTTAGAGTGTAATAGAAGTGGTAGTATTACATATAAAGTTGTCAATTTCTTTCCAAAGCAAGCGGATCCAAAGTGATAACGTGTATAGTTCAATGACTTTTAACTTTATATTCACATATAGCCACACCAAACATGTAAAAACAAAGCATATGCCATGATATGTGTTTTAAAGTGTAATAGAAGTAGTAGTATTACATATAAAGTTGTCAGTTTCTTTACAAAGCAAGGGGATCCAAAGTGATAACATGCATAGTTCAATAACTTTTAACTTTATATTCAAGAACACACCATATATACACATATTATATACCATTCAATGGAGAGTAAAATCACCAAAATCGATGCTAAAACCAAGAAGAAGCAAACAAGAACACATAAACACTTCCTACCATTTCCTAATATCCAAAGCTTTCACCTTTGCTTCCATTTTGCACTAGGCCGCCTCTCACCCCTTGTTGCTCATGACCTATATATGTTAGGGGTGTTTGTCTACTTTTCTTCATACTTCATATTGCTATTCCATATTGGTATAATGATCTAGTTCTATAGCTTGAGTTTTGGGAAGCCTGGTGTTGATTTATTTTGATAAAAGATTGATTAGTGAAGATAGAAATGGATTAAGGTAAGTTGTTTCTACATTTGAAAATTAGCAAATGTAACAATGTTACACATGAAGGGCCTTATGTAGAAGTGGCTAAGAGGTAACCACTCACCTCTTATCTTTCATGGATGGTCAACATGAATGCTTCCTTCCATCTCCTAATTTTACACCTAATTTCCTAAAACAAATATCTTTTTACTATTCACCAAAATATCTTCTCCTTAATCCACTTGCTAATCCGTGTACTATTCACATTTAGTTAGTCATAAATACTAAAATATTTTATTTACTATTTAATTATCACTAATATATTAGACAAGAACAAAAATTTTGAACAACTTTTATCGAGAAAACAACTGCTTGATGATAAAGTGATTTTTGGTCACATTATCGATATTTCTTCGAAATATTTAAACATTTTTCGAAAACAAGTTTACCATCACTACTTATTTATTGGAAGGGGATCAACAAGGTTATAAAATCCATTTAATCATATTAAATCAAAGATTCAAATATTTAAATAATTTAGATATTTAAATGCAGAGTTTTCAAAATTTGTGGTCGTTACATTCTCACCAACTTAAGACATTTCTCCCTTGAAATTCCAAAACGGTCACACATAAAATAACAAGCACATATCAATACTCAATAGCATTCACAATCACTAGAGAAAAAAGCTCATGGTTTGCTCAGGTTAAGAAGTCCTCTGATTGCATAAGGACGATAAGTAACCTACTAAGCAAACCTTATGCTCAACAGCCTCAGGTTATCACTTAGTCGATTATTCATGCTACCTCATGACAAATCAAAGATTCATTCCCTGAACTCTCCATAAGCCAACAAAACATAGTACACATATAGCTTGAACGATGCCCATGGATCATCTGTATGCAATATCAAATCTGATCAATTGCTCGATCACATAAATTTCACTTTCAAACTAGTATAGATCACTTGGCCTCTATAGTGCGAACTCTGATCGTGTTCCTTGAGTAGAAACCTTTGTTTCCCTTACATAGCCATATACTATGATAGAAAACTTCAGGATCATATCAAGAATCCATTTTAATTTTTTCCTTCAAGAATTGAATGAAAAATTCCAAGTTGGACCGGTGTAAATCACCTAGAAACCATATACTCGAATCTTGGACTAAGAATAGTCATACAAGTAAAATGATCTACGGACAACTTACATACTTTATTCTGTTGGTTTCTTAACTACACCGATCTTTTTTTAAAGCACATTCATTTTCACACATAGTATATCATTAGATGCTAAAACTCAATTATGAATAATTTTATAAAATATATCTCAAGTTTATAAACATTTTATAAAGACACGGCTTTGTTTATAAAACATTTTAATAATTTAATTCATGCTCGTATAATACTCCACTACATCCTAAGTGTGTTCAGAAAATATCAAATTCACTCCACTTTTTAAAATCCAGATGAAGTCCCCAAAATAATCTGGGTCTTATATGAGTCAGCCTTCTGCACTTCTTTAGCCATCGGATTAGGCAAGTAGCTAGGATGAGTAGGACACTTGTATCCATACTTATGCCTAGAGTTGAATTTATTTAAACACCCCTAGGGCAAAGACGTTTATTAATTGGCCTAATAATATCGAATATTCTGCCTAACTTAGATATTAGACATTTTCAAAGTTGTTTTACCTTTACTACCCTCTCAATTTAAAAGTTATAGAAACTCAACTTTAGTTTATCAATATCAAATTTCTTTAAAAAAAACTTTAGGACTAAACACCCAGGTTCTTTCTAAATCATTTAAAATAATAATGTATACATATACCTTTTGTATATCAAATCATACTTTCGGGATTAATCAAAATCTATTTTTCCAAAACTACACTATAGAAAACTATTTTCGCAGTGTCCCTTACTTTGAAACCCAAAAATTAACACTGATGTTGCAGTAATTACCATAATTATTTTCAAGCAAATGAAGTGGGTTTTATACATTCAAATCATAATTTTAGGACTTAACTAAAAATAATTTTCAATGAGATATTGAATACTTTGTATAATAATACTAAGAATCATAATCTCAATTTCAGAAACAAATTTCCTAAATATTTACTCTAAAATCCACATAAAACATGTGAATGTATCAAGTAAAACCAAAAAGATACAAGGAAATGGGTCTTACCAAGTCGTAAAATATATTCCTTTACTACAAAGGGTAATACTCATAAGAAGCACTTACCAACCAAACACATCTCTCGTCCATTTTTAGTTACTTTCGAGCTACTCAAACAAGCAAACTTAAAAAACTTTATTCTCTTCGATTAAGAGAGTAACCTCGAACAAATCTTAAACTCTTTTCAAAATATTAGAATTCACAGATACTGTAACATACCATAAAATTGATGGTAAATAATAAACAATTTTAAGGCTCAAAAATGGAATTTGAGCAAACCCTTGAATTTGACCTTGAAATTTGTACCATTGTGTTCTTGGAAATTTTTTAAGCAACTTTCATATTTGGAGTTTTGAGATCGAAGTTCCAACGAAGAAGTTATTAGTGCTTTAATTTTAAGAAACAAAAATAATTTAAAAATGAACGAAAGGAACTAAATAATAATAATTGTGTAGACCTCACCAGTCAACCCCCTCCTCTGGCCAGTCGACCGCCTATAGGGGAGTAGTCGTCCGGTTAAAGACTAGCGGCTAGGGTTGAACCTTGGCTGAACGAGCAGGATTTAACAATTTAATTCTAATGGATATGATGATTTGAATACCTATAAATATAGGCCTAGCCGTTCACTTTTCTTCTTATATTTTCTGATCAAAACAGCAGAGCTTTGTCATTTTCACTTCTTTAGTATTTCCATTAATTATAAAACATTATATTATCTTTAATAATAGTTGTAATAGCTTTGGTGTCATACTTTTTTGGTATCAACTTGAACTACCAAAAATGCCCCCCTAAATATTATCAAATCTTAATCACTTAAAAATAGGATCTAATATTAAACTTCTTTTACAAATTCAAACGCCCCTAAAAGTACGATCTAATAATTAAACATGCTTTACAAATTCAAAATGCTTCTAAAAATAGGATCTAAAATTAAACCTCCTTTTCAAATTCAAAACACCTCTTTACGAGTATATAAATCTTAATATCACTTGAAAATAAAAAATCATTTTTCCTGACTGATTTAAACATATACAATTTATAAAGAAAATAATTCATGTGCAAAGCACCTGCCGTAACACTCACATATATAATGGGAGAAAGGCAGAAAATAAAAGAGAAGAAGAGAAGCAAATCAATAATGTGGAAAGAGTTATATTCATTACTATAATCTAAATCCCACTTAATCCAGGGATCTATTCCTTCCCCTGAGTAGGGGATCAGATTGGATCACTTTGGCTATGAATAACTTAAACTAAAATTTGGCACAAACACCCAATAGATTGAAAGTTGAAAAATAAAGTGAACAAAAAAATTTACAATGGTTCAATGTTAATTGCCTGCATCTACATAAAGGGGCTGCTTTATTAAATACTTGCTTTTCTGGCTACAGAGGGATTGGATCATAATAGATTCTTGATTACAATAGAGTTGAAGTAAAACAGCAGCATAAAGATCCTTAAAATGAACAATAAACTATATATTCATTGGTGTAGGATGACTAAATATCTTTTTGAAATTTCATTGATAGACTCTTACATTATAGACGAGGTCAACTAAAAAGTTTCATGGCCTAACTCCCAGGGATAGGCGATCAGTGTCGATCGGTCAAGATGGCCTTCTGGTCCCTTGTGATCCCTCCTATAGGTCCTCATCCATGGTAGCTTCATGTTTCCAAAAAAAATTCGTATAGTTGCCTACATGTTTTGTGGAGATATCAATTTATTTTTGTTATTTTGAACTTTTAGTTTAAGTTTTTCATAGCTAAAGTGATCCAATCCAATCCCCTACCTGGTGGAAGAGATAAGCATCGATCCACTACCTAGGGGAGGCACTAATCTATACTTTGAATATTCCAGAGAGTCTCTCTTGATCATGCTTGATCGTTGCTTCATACCATTGTCTATGCTTGATCTCTAGACTCTATGATCATCCATTTGGGCTACTTGCCTTGTCTGGTCTAACATGTCCAATCAGTCTGGATATAGCCAAGCCAAAAGGCCGGATAACACTTTCCCCCAAAGTACATCTTGTTTCAACATGACATGCTTTGAATCGAAGAGAGTTAGAGTCGTTCGAAAGGATTCCATTTAGGTTGTTATCCTTCAGTTGAGTTATATTTCCAAAGAGTAGTATCTCTCTTTGTTCGTTAGGATGCCTGGTCGGTATCCGTCGGTATATAATCGAGCTGTAATTCCCAGTTTTTATCTATGCTCGGTTCCATTGAGCTTGATGATCAAGTTAGTAGGCCCTGGTTATTTGGACAGGTCTTCCCTCTCTGGGGTTCTTGGGTAATAATTCAATTTCTGTTTAGTCAGTAAATCAAATATTGAGTTTGTACATGTGCACATTCATTCACGTATACAATTTTGTCATTAGCTCCCAAGCACGTTCACACATTTATGGATTGTATCCCGTTTCCATTAGATTTCAAATGTGAATGTTCAATCATTTGCATTTTTTTCTCTTCATTTTTTGAATAGGGGTTCGGTACCAATCCCCTAGGCGGGGGGATCGGTGCCAATCCTTTTGGTTACAAAAACTTAGCAGATTTAAGGCTTTGTTGAAGAGGGCCACATTCATATATAAGGAACAAGCCGTATAGTCTTCCAACTTGCGTTTATTCCTATTGCAAACCGAGCTAAACCTGTATTCTTTCTCATAGCAGCCATTAGCGAGTTCAAGCTCGAGAAATCCAACAATCTCCTCGATAATCCCTCTCTTCCTTAATCAACAGCCCATCCTATACCTTGTGTCGCCCCTCCCTCCACCAAATTCCAACCCAATCCACTGATTTTTATTTGGATTAAACTCAAGTTCAATCCCTGAGCTGTGACTACGGTCGAACCCCAATTCGTGCTTCATTCTTTTGCGTTAAGAATGGGTTCTTAATCACTACTAGCTTGCAATTGAGAGCTGATTTTGAAACATTATTTGGAGTGGATGAATCAGTTATTTTGGTGGAGACATGATTTACCATGTTTGTATGAATTGTTGGCAACAAAGATGAGGAGGCAATCTGAAATAGGCCTTGGTGATGAGACATTTGGATTACTCACGTTGGTGGATGTGAGATTCAAAATCGACAGTGGATTGGAGAAGATAATGAAGGGGAACGGCGTTCGAGTTTGGATCGGTTTGACATGGTAGTGGTGTGGATATGGTCAGAGGGATTCGTTATGGCATGGGGTTCGAGATTGACTAAGGCGATATTGCCTAGGCTAGGGATCGATCAAAATCTCTTACGTATGGGGACTTAGGCATTTTCAGCACTTGGACTTGAACATTTGAGTTCGAACATAATTTCAATGTGAACTCAAGCACTTAGGATTAGTTACATATGACTCTGAACTTGAACATGAGCACGCATAACTTGTGCATATCGATCCTAGCCTAAAACTTGAACTCTGAAATGAAAACATATGTCTGCATACATCTGATTGTTTACATGGACTTGAACAGGAACATTGAATCCCCATATGTTTATGACTTATCCTAGAGCTTATGTGAAATCCATAACCATCGATATGAAAGCTGGTTGGAGCGGTCAGCGATGACGGTCACTCTGGTTGAATTGCAGAGTCTTATCACAACTGTCATTTAATCCTGAATTGTTTATCATTGCACTGCACCACACTGCACTAGTTTAACACTCTACGTGGGGAACATGTTTCTTTCTCTAACTATAACTATCTACTTGGTGTGATTGTTTATAAGTTATAGATGCTTGAGGCATTTAGCTGCTATGGCCACCAAGCAAGCTGCTACACACGATGGATCTGATGCTGACTCAAGCTATGCAGTAGTCTCTACTAGCTTTTCTTCGACCCAACAATCAGAGTAACCTAAAAGCACACATCAAGTTCCTAAAATCCCACCAAGTCCAGAGAAGAAAATGAGCCAGCCCTTGAGACTATGGAAGATGCCATCGTTTTAGAGAATCCGAAAGACCCTTTGGCTTCGAGAATAAGTGAGGCTTCTCTTCATAGAATTTTCATTAAGTATGTAATCCCATATGTAGATGTATGATCCCTGTCTCGCAAAAATAGAGCTCACTTGTCTTTGATAGCTTACATTGCCTATAACAAGTATATATGTTGGGTAGGATGTGCTCAGCCATTTAATCCATTCATCCAGAAGATGTTAGATTATTTGAGACTAGCCCAAGTTCCGCTGCATCTAAACAGCTAAGAATTTGTGCAATGCACTTATATGATATTCCTCGAGTTCTTATATCGTGAACCTAACCTAGTGGACATTAGATTCATCTACAATTTCAAGTCTTATATCGTGAACCTACCCTAGAGGACATTAGATTCATCTACAATTTCAAGTGACAAAAAGGGAGCCTCTCGTACACTTTTCTTGAGTCAATTAGTAACTGCCAGGTCATAGGCAGTGCATGGAACAGGTTGAGTGCTTTTAAGAATGGATGTTTTTATATAGGTTGCGACCTGGTTCAGGATAATGGCTGAAAGGATGTAAGTTTCATTTGAACTTAATCTTGGATGATTTTTTTCAAGTCGCAACTTGAACTTAGAAGTTCTTTGAATCTTGCAGGCAACTATCCACGACCCATCAGTAATAGTTATTCAAAGGCTATTTCAGAGCTCAGGAATATGCTAGTGGAAGATAGAGATGTCGAATCACTTACTACAGACGAGTGCCTTTTTGCTTTCAGTTTGCTATAAGAGGGCCATAGTGTTAGGTTATCAGGGAATGCTGAGGAGGAAGTGGTAAGAGGAAGAGGCGCTGCTCGGCATGGAGGTGGCGATATTGATCCTATCATGTACTCAATCAAGGAGGCCTAGGATGGTGTCGAAGAAGGCGAAATAAGGGGAAATGCTAATGAGGTTGGTCACAAAGACGCGGGTTGAAGTCACGAGCCTTTAGTCGGGTAATTTCAAGACACATAGCTTCTTACTTCAAAGAAGAGAAAAGGAAACAAACTCATCTATAAGCTTCACTAAGAAAAAATTGCTAAGTAGCCCAAGCCAACCATTGCTGCTATTGATCAATCCACTTCCTTGCCTTCAGAAGATATATTCAAGAGACTGGTGAACATCTCGACACTGGGGGATATTGGGAGTTATGATTTCGCTAATATGATCTTGATGGGTTTGATTCTCCTATCCGAATCGATGTTGACATTCCTCCCACGGGCATGGGAAAGGTAAATTCGGTTAGCAAAACTCCAACACCTGGTCCGTCGGGGGGACACTAGGACACTCACATCCATGCAAACTGCACTATACGACACCTATTCATCTTTAATTCTAATGATGCTAATACATCTTTCTTTTATTTGTAGGTTCCATGGGGTTCTTTTATAACTTTGATCGCTTAAAGAAATCATCACTCTCCCAGTCTTTTTATTTTAAGCCTAGTCAAGTTCCAGACTCTAGTCAACAATCTGGCCAAGAGAAGGAAGGTCGTGACAAGGGGGATGATCAGGATAGGAGATACCAGTCCAAGGACTCATCGTCTAGAAAAAAGTCAAAATCACGGTCTTCTTATTACAAGAATGTCAATCCAAACCCTGCCCTATATAGCGGTGGCAAGTCGTTACCTCACGCACCCACTTTAGCTACAGTGCTTGAGAAACATTCATGTTCTTTTGACATTGGCTCTGAATGCCGATCTGGCATAGAAAACCTCGATAAATCATTTTGTAGACATGGAAGATAGACCCTTATAGCTCCAACTACTCTAGCTAAACCTCCAACGGTGCGCGATGCTACTGCTACAGAAGAGATGGCTGCACTTAGGACTATGTTTCCAAAGTTATGCCTTAACGAGTTCAAATTCGTCCTAGATCTGCACCTATTCCTTTAGAGGCCAAGGACATAGCGCTTTCTTATGTCAGTGATGTCTATGACCAACATAGAACAACTCTCTATTCCTTCTGAAGAGTCGAGGAAAAGGAAACATGAGATCAATTACTTAACTCTCGAGGTAGTCAACGATAAAGACACCATCAAACACCTAGATGAGGAAGTTAAAGACTGAATATGAAGCTTGACATTGAGAAGAAACCCAGAAAATCTTTTGAATTAGCTGAGCGTATAAGGAAAAAGAACCATATTACATGGACACTACTGTTTGTCGCAGTGGTACTTTAGCACTCGAGAAGGATGCTTTGCAAAAAGACAAGGATGCTCTAGAAAAACATAATGACATTTTGCCTCTCTTAATTTAACAACTTGAGGAGGAACTTAAAGGGGAAAATAAGGAGAACATTGAAGCTCAACAAGAGTCTTAAGAATATTGCAAGAAAATTGTTGAGGCTCGCATGACTAAGGATGAGGCAGAGAAACAACTTAGACAAATAGAGACCCTAAAAAAAAGGCTAAGAAGGCTGGTAGGATATACGTAAAGGATGATTTTGATCCTCTATCAATATACTCCAATGTAAGTGCCATCCTTAACCGCAATATTTGATTCCTCAAAGAGGGATACCCTGAGTCGTTAGTTGAGGCATCAGACTATATCGTGGAACTGAAGAAGAAATCTCTTAGTGGCACTGAGGTTGCTAAGGAGCAGCTTATGCATGAAATATTGCACGATGAAGAACTTGATGAACTTAGAGCTGCTCGGCTTAGTCTATTTTATAACCCAACGACTATCGAGCAGGAGAAAGAAAGCGATGAAGCCTCTAGGTCTGGCTCTCAAGACCCTCTTACAAGCGGGCAACTGGTGCCTCAGCTTCTCATGCCCTTGAAAATGACACAGGCTACAATTCGGATTAGCCTAATATGCATAAGTCTTTTAAGCTATCTTTAATTCTCAAAGGCGGCACTCCAATTCAAACTGAAGTCCAATCCGACGAAGGTATATCCCAAACCTTCCTGGCGTTAGAGAAGGTTTACATCTAGGGCATAAAAGTCACGGGCTTAAATATTGAACCTTATGAAATTGCAGCTCTATCCCATCCATCTATGCTTCTGGTTGTGATGTCATCCTCGGAGGGCAGGCACTGACTATGGAGCCCACAGTGATCATTACTACACAGACAGTCCTAACCATTCTGAGGCTCCTGGCCTGGATACCGAAGTTATAGAGGCTTTTAATAAAGAAAATTTGACAATCAGTGGACCTAAGAAGAAATATATGATTTCATGGTGACCCATACCTCTGAGCAAATAGACGAGCTCATCTTGAAAGAGTGCATTGTGAAGGAGGAGCTAGATAAGAAGATCAAGATGAAGCATGCCGAGGTTGTTGTCGCTCCACTCCAAACCGCACTGCCTGGTGGTATCAACCCCAACGAGGTTGACATTTTCAATCCTAGAGTGATACTGCTTCTATTTCTATTTCTAAAAACATTTTTCTGAATAATCGCAAGAGCGAAGGAAACTCAAAGAGGAGGGGCAAGGGTGATAGCTCCAGCTAATCTACCCAGAAGAAAACCAAGAAGGACAAGAAATAGCCATTTAATTGGCATGGGTTATGGATAGCTAGGTAGTTAGTTTTTTTGTTGGCCATGATTATGCGGGTATGACGATAAAATTGTACTTAATTTTTCAAATTCAAAAATGTGAATAAAGACTACTATATTACGGTTTAATCTGTGTATGAACTCATTTAAGTGATCAAGCTATTACGTTTTCCATTCAATGTAGTTGTAATAGGTCGCTCGTCGTTTAAGTTGCAATGTCATTCAATCGCCGGTTATCTCAAGCGTCGATCCGATAATCCTACCTCAAGACCTCCTTCTGGTCATGGCCTTAAGTCGCATTAAGCACTAGGCATGAGCCATAGTGTTATGTTGTAGTATTCAGCGGTTAAGTGATTATACTCTTGCCCTCAGTCTTGGGTTAGTTGAGCTAGTTCATGGATGGATGGATCCTATCCATTATGAGTTTATACTCCTCCTGTCGGGTTCAGGTCAAAGATGGTGAATTAATGGTCAAGTCACATTTATTCATTTGTCTATATTTTCGTCTATACTCCAAGAGTCAAAGTTAGTCGATGGGTGGTTAATCACACCCTTTGATGTTTATACTTCGGCCCACATTTTGTGGAATGGATTTATTCTGAGAAATGGTCGAATCACATTTTCCTCGATTAATTCTTTTGCCCCTAAGTTAGTGGAAAAGTAAAAGAATGATCGGTCAAATCATCCACTTTTACTTATATTCCTCCCGTAGAATCATAGAATGGAGTTAGTTAATGGATGAACAGTAGATCCACGTTCGTTTTGATCGATTGGATCATGGACCCGAGAGCTTGGTTGGCACCAAACTTCAGGACTCATTCTTCTATATTAGGCTTATGTATAGTAAGTTGGTTGCATATTACAACAATTATACTACGTAGAAACAATTCACATATATGGAAAAAGCTTTGAATTTTATTGCAAGCTGAAAGAGAAAACGACAGAGTAAGTGATGTGCACATAAATGTGCATATTTTTACCACAATATTTATTCTATTTAAATCAAATAAATGATCATATGAGGTATTTTAACTTGTTTTAACCAAAATCCATATTAAATTCAAATTGTCACATATCCATCTTCATATAGGGGCAAAACGGTCATTTGTGTGCAAATATTTCTTTAAGAAAAATTAATTGAATATATATATATATATATATATATATATATATATATATTTGTAGGATCTCAGATATAAGAGGTTTCATGAAGAAATATGCATGCATAAAGAAGATACAAAAGAATGAAGATGGAAATGATTCAAAGTGAAGATCATGGAGGACCCCACCTACCCACCTATCTTAAAGAACAAATTAGAGGCTAATGCACATGCTTATGGAGTTTATGACTTCATATACACTTAAATGATGATTAGTAGAGCTAATGATTACTTGGCCTCCACACTTTCTCAAGGGTAGTTTGGTCATTCCCCAATTTATGGATTAGGGTTTAATGCTTGTGTAAATAACCCCTTATGTTTCATGTAACCCTCCACTTACGTTTTCTCTCTTTAGTTTTTTTTGGGCTCAAAATAAAACCAAGCTTTCTTTGTTCTTTTCATGGCTACTTAGCAATTTCTCTTTATGTAATTTTTTTATGCAACTTCAATACATGTTCTTTTCCTTTTCATGCTTATCTACTTTCATGTTGTAGTGTAGATTTATTTTTCATGCAAGTAGAATAGTTTTTCTTTATCTTGCTTTCTTTTTTCCTTTTCTTTTTCTCTCATATTGCAAGCTACATTTGTTGTTTTAATGACAAATATGCGAGGCTAAACTCCTTCAATTTAGGGGGTAATGAAGCTCTCTATTATGTAGCTTCAACTATTTGTTAATCATGCTCTCTTTTTGTGCTTAATGATGATGGTAGAAATGGTTTGCTAGTTGTTTTTGCTTTGAATTTGATAGCCTATATTGTTAACACCATATAGGCTATGCTTAAACAATCACTAACACTAATTGCCTCTTCATCAAAATATGATTATGGCAAAAGAAAGTGATTTGAAATTAAAATTTGATGGACTATATTTCTAATCAATAGTTAATAGGCCATACTTAAAATAGATTTTATTTTCACTTTCTTTTTCAAGTTTCATGAAAGTTAGTAAGTGCTTCAAGGGATGTGTTATATTTTAATGACTTATGTTGGCTAATCAATAGCACAAATATATCCTACCTATGATAAGCATATCAATTAAAGCACCGACGACCATAAAAGAGAGATCATGATTTCATAGGTGTTGAACTATATGATCTAGAGAGTGGATTTATTCCCTAAATTGTCGCTTAACTCTTATATTTGTTTCTCTTTTCTTTTAGTTAGTTAGTTAATTTTCTAATTCTCTAGTTTAACTTTCCATGACTTTGGTTTAATTTGATTGAATAGAATTTCAAAATAATCAATTCCCTGTGGATCGACCCGTATTCGTCACGTACTACAAGTGTATGCCGTGTGCTTGCGGTTATTTTTATTTCTAAATTTTTCGACGGTTTTCTAATCCAATAGAAATTCCATCGATTAACAAGTTTTTGGCGCCGTTGCCGGGTTGTTTCTTAGATTTTAGTTTTCTATTCTTCGAATTATTATTTTTTCTTTTTGTCTGATTTTATTTTGTGAGTTCGCTTATTAAAAAAAAATTGTGTGTTTGTTAGTTTTTGTGTGCATTTGTTTGTGTTCTTGTTTGTTTTGCACTTTCGTTTGCATTTCCATATTAAAACAAATCCAAAAAAAGGTTTTTATTCCATTGCCATTGCTTTTCACATACATGTTCACATTTTCCTTACATTTTCTATACATTTCACATTTTAGTTTTCTGTTTTTAGTCTATAACTGCATTTGTGTGCATTTCTTTCCCTCTGTTTTCATTTTTTTGGATACTGTTATGCTTCGGTTTTTGTTTCATCTTGCATACAAAATCTTCCCTCTGTTCTCTACACTCCATCTTCTTGCTGGTGCCACTCCACTTGCACACAATCATCACCAGTCCACATCCCAAAACTCCCCTCTACACTACATCACTGTTAAAACTGCATCCTCATTATCCCCTCTGTCTCAACTATCTTCATATACAAAGTTTCACTTCTTCCCAGTTCAACTACATCTCCCCTCTAACCCACCCATCACAACATCAAACTTCACCCCGACACACAAACATTACAACTCCCTCTGACATCACTTCCTTGCACCAACAACATCAGTAACCATTCAAGTAAACTGCCTTGCCATTGTTTAGACAAACATCCTCCTTTTTGATCAGTAACACCATTTCATTAGCCGTCCCCTCTGCTTCTCTACATCACAGTGAATACATCACATTACTGCTCACCGAATTTCACTTTGACTATAACTCAGTCCTTCTCAACTGTGCAACAATCCCACCAGCATTTCATCTACCAGCACTCAACAATCGTCACACCCACTATCACCAAAGCCTCTACATCACATACAGCCCTAAAGTTCATCATCAGCCACCATATCACCTTCCAAACCCAAAATATTTACATCCAAACTTACTACACACTCCTATACAGCCTTGCGACAACCAACGACCTCACACCCAATCGAACAAGCGCGAGTTGCTTGAAACCATTGTGCAAGCTCTCTATACTCGCCTGAATATCATCAACGAACATCAAACATCCAGTCGAACACTGCTGAAAAAAATCCACATCGAACCCATAACCTTCAATTCAACGCAGTTAACCCACTACCTGAATCTGTCCTCTCGAATTTGTGACACCAAAATCGAACAACCACTTACGCAATCGCCTGCAATCCAAGCTGAGTGGATTCGACTATAAGATTTGAGATATTGAAAAAATTTGAACTGAGAAACCAAGTCGATTTGGTTACAACATTTTTTAAAAAAAACCGTGTTCATTTGGGCCAGGTAGAAGAAATTTCGGGTTTGTTTAAGTGGTAAAGCATAATTTTTTTAGGGGCAATTTGTTTAATTTTGAGTTTCTCCTTTTCTAAAAAAAAACCCTTTGCTTTTCAATAGTTTTGAATTTTGAATAGTTTTATTCATTTAAGAAAATAAAAAAAAACATTACCTTGTTTTGTTTATGGTTCAGTTCTTCTATTAAATAAAATAACAATTTTGTGTATATATATCTTGCTTTTGATTTCAGGTTGCAGAAGGAGAAATTCAAAGGAAAGAAATTGCTGTCAAAAATAATTGATTCGCTTTGCATGCCCCAAAAAAACTGCTTGCTTGCTTATTTATTGTTTTATTAGTTTTGCATTATTGGTTGGTTGCATTTTATTTAAGAAAAGAAAAAATTTAAAAACAAAAAAAATCCATTCGTAGTTGCATTGTTAGTACACGTTTAATTTAAGCTTTACATTTCATCTTAGAATTTGATTAGTAATAACTGTTAGACATCGATAACCTTTAATTGCCTATCGACAAGTTGTCTTCTTTGAACAATTTAAATTCTTGGTGTCTAGGCTACGGTAGAGCAATAACCATTTATAAATATTACGATGATTCGTAAATATTATAGTGGTTGTTTCTCTGAAGGTACTTAAACCTTCGGCTGCATTACTACGGTGATTCGTGGTGCACCGATAAATCATGTCCGTTATTTGGCTGAGAACTATCTTGTTGATTTAAGACAGTTTGTAATTATACGATTTTGGGTTAACTTAAGATAAATCATTTGTAATTAACCCTTGCATTCATTTAGTTGCATTAGTTCATGCACATTTAAAAAAATTAGAAAAAAAACCAAAATCAAAAAAAAATTATAAAACCTTTCCAAAAACAAAGAAATTTTTTTGAAAAATCCAAAAACAAAACAAAAATCAATTTTTCATTTTGAAAAATAAATTCTATTTGTAAATATTTTTCTTTATAAAAAAACATTCTTGAAAATGTCCGAGTTTCCCCACTTTCGTGAATTTTACAATAGTCGTGAAAATCAATATAATCCATATAATTTCACTACAAATTCATATGGATATTTAAACTTTACATTCAGATTTTGTGGGTAGTATCCGCTGAAAACCCTCACGAGACAACACTCGTCCTACTGGGGACGCCTAGAGGTTTAATGGCTTGTTACATACGCTCAATGCAATCACGCTTCCTATGAAAACGAATTTATCTTAGTTTTTCATTATTCGAGGACGAATAAAATGATAAGTATGGGGGTATTTAATATGCACATAAATGTGCATATTTTTACCAACATATTTATTCTATTTAAATCAAATAAATGATCATATGGGGTATTTTAACTCGTTTTAACCAAAATCCATATTAATTCCAAATTGTCGCATATCCATCTTCATATAAGGGCAAAACGGTCATTTGTGTGCATATATTTCTTTGAGAAAAATTAATTGGAAATTTATATATATTTTTGTAGGATCTCAAATAGGAGTGGTTTCATGAAGAAATATGCATGCACAAAGAAGATACAAAAGAATGAAGATGGAAATAATTCAAAGTGAAGATCATGGAGGACTCCACCTACCCACCTACCTTAATGAACAAATTAGAGGCTAATACACATGCTTATGGAGTTTATGGCTTCACGTACACTTAAATGATGATTAGTAGAAGCTAATGATTACTTGGCCTCCACACTTTCTCAAGGGTAGTTTGGTCATTCCCCAATTTATGGATTAGGGTTTCATGCTTGTATAAATAACCCCTTATGTTTCATGTATCCCTCCACTTACTTTTTCTCTCTTTTGTTTTTTTTAGGCTCAAAATAAAACCAACCTTTCTTCTTTCTTTTCATGGCTGCTTAGCCATTTCTCTTTATATAATTTTTTTTATGCAACTTCATTACATGTTCTTTTGCTTTTCATGCTAATTTACTTTCATGTTGCAGTGTAGATTTATTTTTCATGCAAGTAGAATGGTTTTTCTTTATCTTGCTTTCTTTTTTCCTTTTCTTTTTCTCTCATGTTGTAAGCAACATTTGTTGTTTTATTGACAAATATGAGAGGCTAAACCCCTTCAATTTAGGGGGTAATGAAGCTTTCTAATTATGTAGCTTCAACTATTTGTTAATTCATGCTCTCTTTTTGTGCTTAATGATGATGATAGAAATGGTTTACTAGCTGTTTTTGTTTTGAATTTGATAGCCTATATTGTTGACACCAAATAGGCTATGCTTAAACAATCACTAACACTAATTGCCTCTTCAACAAAATATGATTATGGCAAAAGAAAGTGATTTGAAATTAAAATTGATGGTCTATATTTCTATCAATAGTTAATAGGCCATACTTAAAATAGATTTCATTTTCTTTTCAAGTTTCATGAAAGTTAGTAAGTTCTTCAAGGGATGTGTTATAGTTTTATGGCTTATGTTGGCTAATCAATAGCATAAATATGTCGTACATATGATAGGCATATCAATTAAAGCACTGACGACCATAAAAGAGAGATCATGATTTTATACGTGCTGAACTATATGATCTAGAGAGTGGATTTATTTCCTAAATTGTCACTTAACTCTTATATTTGTTTCTCTTTTCTTTTAGTTAGTTAGTTAATTTTCTAATTCTCTAGCTTAACTTTCCATCGACTTTGGTTTAATTTGATTGAATCGAATTTTAAAATCATCAATTCCTTGTGGATCAACCCGTATTCGCCACGTACTACAAGTGTACGCCGTGCGCTTGCGGTTATTTTTATTTTTAAATTTTTCGAAGGTTTTCTAATCCGATAAAAATTCCGTCGATTAACAGTAAGTCCTATTGCTTGGCTTTGATATAGAACGCAAAAGTAAATGAAATACATATGAATGAAACAAAATTAAGTGAAGTAGCGTTGTAGATCCTCGTTGGCCCATGCCCTAGGGAGTGCAATGCCATCGGTAGTCGTTAGTCTGAAAGTTCCATCTCCAAGCTTCTTATCAATGACATACGGTCATTCCCATCTTAGACCCAAGTTAGCGGAGCTAGGAAAGATCCTTTTCAAAAAAAAGATCTTTAATTTCAAAGGTCCAAACTTGGACTTTAATGTTGTAGTATCAAGCGACTCGGTTTCGGTATGTAGCTACTCTTAACTCAGCCTCTTTGTGCTTCTTATCTATCAAATTTAAAGATTCCAAAAGGAGATATCTATCTGTTCTGCAGTCATAATAAGCCACTCGATGAGAAGGGACTTCAAGTTCTATGGGAATCATGGCTTCAGAGCCATAACCAAGGGCTAATGGAGTGTGACTAGTTGCTAACTTATGGGTGGTTCTATATGCCCATAGTGCTAACGGGAGTTCATCCACCTACCTGCATCTGGCCTTTTCCGAACGCTTCTTTAGAATTGAATTTGTGATTTCATTACGATGCCGATGACAGAAGTCTTTGAATTCAACACTGTCAAATGGGGTACCGTTGTTGGTTATGTTTGTTCGAGGGAGACCAAAATGACAAATGATATTTCATACAACAAAGTTGATTACTTTCTTCACAGTGATCATGGTCAAAGGGTCGACTTCAGCCCATTTAGTAAAGTAATCAACTGCTACGATGGCGTACGTTACGCCACCTTTGAAAATCGACAGGGTGCCTATGGTGTCAATACCCCTTGTAGCAAATAGACATGGATTAACATCTCAATAATCTCTATGGGTGGGGCACCTGGAATCTTCATTGTAGCTCTAGCATTTGTCGCGCCATCTAACGTAATCAACTGCATCTTGATTGACAATTAGCCAGTACTATAATAGCAAAGTATCTTCTTCGCTAAGGTTTGCGTCCTAGTGTAATCGCCACATTCTCATTCATACACTTCTCTTAATACTTGTTTGACTTCATCGTTGGTGATACGCCGAAGTAAGGGGACGAAAAACCCCTTCTTGTACATGACCCCTTCTTGAAGGATGTATCATGAAGCTTTACGAAGGAACTATATTTTTTATACCTCCATTCATAAAGGATCCCCTTTTGCAAATAATCTTTTATTGGAGTCATCCACAACTCCTTCTCGATCTCCATCTTTAAGACCTAACCACTCTCCATCCGATCAATGCTTAGAGCATTAAGTATTTTAACTAGGACCAAGCCCATAAGCTATGCATCCACAGAACTGGCCAATTTGGCAAGTGAGTCGGCTTTCTCATTCTGTTCTTTTGGGATATGTGCAATAGTGTAATGCTCAAGATCGACTAGCAGCTCTTGGACTCGGTTGAGGTAAGGAGCAAGTTTTTCTCCCTTGGCCTAATATTCTCCCCTAACTTGGCACACTACTAACTGAGAAATAGAAAATTTGCAAAGCTTTTACTCCCAGCTCTTTAGCAAGTTTGAGCCCGACCATCTAGGCTTCATATTCAGCTTCATTATTCGTTGCAGGGAAGTTGAGTTCAAGGGCATAGTAGATCAAGCGTTCCTTAGGAGTTACTGGTATGACTCCGGTGCTAGAATACTGATCGTTAGATGCTCCAACCGTGTACATCTTCCATTGGATGGTAGGCTCTCCATTACTCTTAGGAGGGTCATCTTGTGCAATGAATTCGGCTATGAAGTCCGCCAATGTTTGGCCCTGGATAGCTCTCCAAGATGGATAAGTTATGTCAAACTAGCTCAATTTGATGGTCCATTTCAATAACCATGTAGACGTCTCGGGTCGCTGCAGGGCCTGCCATAATAGTTGATCGGTTAAAACATTGACGGGGTGAGCTTGAATATAAAGGCAGAACTTCCTTAATGCAATCAACGGGAGTGCATGTGAGCTTCTGCAACTTCGAATAGTTTCTTCCCGCACCTGTTAGCTGCTTGCTAACATAGTATACTGGCCTCTGGATCTAATTCTCTTTGCGTAGTAGTGCAACACATATCCCATGTGCCGACACCACTAAATAGATATACAAGTCTTCATGATCCAACGGCATAGACAAGATGAGGGTCTTTCGAAGTGATGTACCAGAGCTTAGAACACATCAATACAATCTTGCATCCATGCGAAGTTTCTCTTCCCTCTTCTGATCAAGTCAAAGAAGGAATGCATTTATCTATGGCCCTACTGATGAATCCAATCAATGCGACGACCTTCCCATTTATGCTTTGCATCTGGTTAACCAACTTCAGTGTTTGGATATTCTTATCGCCTAAATATTCTCGGGATTGGCTTCAACCCAATGAGAGTTAACGATGAAACCCAAGTATTTCCCTGACACAACGCCGAAAAAGCATTTCAAGGGGTTGAGTTTCTCTGTATTTTTGGAGAACTCTGAACGTCTCTACCAAATCACCGATGTGCTTATTTGATTGACATGACTTCATGAGCATATCATGCATACATACTTCCATTGATCATCCAACTTGATCCTTGGACATCTAGTTGACCAGTCTTTGATAAGTGTCTCTAGCCTTTTTCATCCCAAAAGGCATCACAACATAGCAGTATAATCCTAGATCAGTGATGAAGCTGGTATGTTCTTGGTCTAGGATGTGCAATAGGATCTGATTTTACTCAGAGTACACGTCCATAAATGAAAGTGGTTCATCTCCATCAGTCAAATCTACTAGCTGGTTGATCCTTAGAAGTGGAAAGTTGTCCTTTGGGCATGCTTTATTCAAAGAGTAATCGATGCATGTCCTTCATTTTCCATTAGCTTTTCTTATGGTTACAGGATTAGATACCTATTTCAAGTAGAGGGAGTCGTGGATAAACCCATTTTTCTTGAGTTTGTCCACCTCATCCTTAAGTGAGCAGATCTCTTTGGATCCATGCCACGTCGTTTCTATTTCACCAGGACAAGCCTGCGGTCGATATAAAATGCATGGCTCATGATGGTTATCGAGATCCCACACATGGTAGAATGGATCTAGGTGAAAACATCAAGACTCACCTGGAGAAAGTTAGCTGATTTCTTCATTATCGTTGAGCTGAGCATTGATCCGACCTTCAGGACCTGCGATGGGTCGTCGTGACTAACCATGATGTCAATCGTTAGCTCAGCGGGTGTAGCCTTGGGTTATTTGGGCTCCTTTTCATCATCTATCGAATCCATATCTTTATAGAACCAACTCTTGTGCTCGAGCTAAGGCTAGGACGTTTATTCCTAAGCTTTGTTAGTTTTGATGCAGATAGGTTTCTCCATATCCTTTCCTTTTTCTCTCCTCTAAGCATCCTTCAACTCATAGCAAGAACGGGTTGTCATCTAGTCTCCATGAATAATTCCCATGCCATTCCCTATCCAGAATTTGAGTTTTAAGCACCAAAGGGTGATAGATGTCTTGAATTCAACAAGCTTCAGTCGACCCAAGAAAGCATTGTATGAAGGGTTCACATCCATTACAACGAACGGCAGTACCCGCAATCTCCTACGGTTTCCATCTACAAACTCCATTGGTAGATCAAGGTAGCCTACCGCCTTAGTAGCAATATCGTTAAAGCCATGAATTCGGGCTTGACATGGTTTCAATTCTTTGGCCTCCAGTAACATCGTGTATAGGCCTTCTTAAAAAGGATATTGACTAAACATCCACAGCCAATCAGAAGCTTTCTCACCAAGGCAGGGTTGATCATTACCGAGATCGCCATTGGGTCTATTATAAAGCCTCTACCCTATCTCCATGCCTCTCTAAAATATGCATCGTCGTTTACCGTTCTTTGTTGCTTCGCCGAAGCACCGTCCTCCACATTTAAGCAGCACTCCATATCCACATATCTTATAGCGTTCATGTAATGCTCCATCTCATTCTAGCTTTTGTCAGTTGGATGTGATCCTCAACCAATAGTGTTAATTACAAACCTTCCTCCTACCTATCTAAGTTCCTCAGCACAAGGCAGGGCTTGTCCTCTATTGGGGTTAGATGTCCCCTTCCCACCATCCTATAGGGCTTTAATAAACTACTGCAACTTTCTTTCACGAATCAACTTTTTAATGACATCATGGAGGTAGGGAACTCCTCTATGGTTTGATTGTTACTTTCATGGAATCAATGGTACATCTTAGTCTCTGCTTCACCGTCGATTCTTTCGAAGGTGGTTTTTTGTACTTCAATCGCAAAATTAGAATCAAAGTTGAACCCTTTAGTCTATGCCATCAGTATTACATCATTTTTTGGATATTTACTTCTGTCAAGGTCGTACTAAACCTTTCCACGTAATCCATTAGTGACTCCGCCAAAGGCTAGATCAAGTGGGAGAGTGAAATAACATCTTTGGGGAGAGCTGCATGCATGTGGTACTGCTCCACGAACGTCCTTGCTAACTCATCAAATGAAGAAATTGACCGCGGTGGTAGCTTGGTGAACCATAATTCGCAACCACTTCTAGAAAAATGGGAAACATGTGCACTTGACTACATCAGTAGCTCATGCGGAGTCCATGTGCCACTCATACTTCATGAGATGTTGCCTGGGGTCGGTTTTTCCCATATAAGCCAACATTATAGGCATATTAACATCTACGGTTACTCTGCATGTAGGAAATTGTAAACGGATGGAATATGTCTTTTGGAGAGTCCCCAATCATCTTTGGTCAGGCCTCTACTTTCTTTCACAAGCTATCTCACCATAGCTGTTAGGTTCGGCGTATGGAGAGCTGGTGTTTGGCGGTAATCATGTTCCACCTCATGTGAATGACCCAATCCATGCCCTCGGGGCAGCACTATTGCCTTAGCTAAGCGTGCTCCTCATTTACCTTCTAAGCAGTAATTCTATCGTCGTCTCTCAACTAGGGTTCAATCACATTCGCCAAGGTTCCAACGCCTTAGTCGGCCGTGCTGCGTTTGGAGCTGGTTCCTCCACCAGCATAAAGGTACTCCCATAGGTTGGAGGGTTCAGTGCTGATACCCCTGGAGGGTTCGGTATTGATCCCTTGGAGGGTTCGGTGCCGATCCAGGTTGTTTGGCGATAGTCGATTGCGTAGTTCCCTCTTCAGCATCATAAGCATCTATCTTGCGTTACCTCTCCTATGATAGTCGGCAAATGAAAAGGAGTTTTCTGATCCTAAATCTGGAGTAGGCTCCTCCTTGTCATCCCACGTTGGTCTTTCAACTAGTTTATTAGGTCGATATTGGCCTTGATTTGTTGATTGAGCTACTGACAACTATCAATAGTTCCTTCATCATCAGGATTTCAAAATCGGCTTTGGTGATGTAATCGGTTGGATTTGGGGCATCGGTAGCCCTGGTTGAACATTCTGATCAACCTATTAAATGATGGTATCTTCATTAACTTCAGCAGCATAGGAAGTAGCGGACTTATTTCTCTGGCCATGGCTAATGGCTTCATTATAGATCTTCTTCAAATCTGAATAGAAACAGAAACTTGTCAGCATAAATTTGGATCTATCTCATGGATGTAGGAATCCACCAGTTGATGATGAGATCCAATCAAAATGAGAATTTTTTCTCGATGAAAGCATAAAAATGTTTGCAGCAGAAGTTGGCATAAACAGCCAATAGATTAAAAGTAGAGAAATAAAGTGAAGAATTAAAATTAAAACGGAGAGTAAACAAGAAGAAACAAGAGCAAACAATTTTATAGTGGTTCAGCATTGATTGCCTATGTCTACTTAAAAAGATTGCGTTATTAAATACTTGCTTCTCTTATTATAGTGGGATTAGATCGTAATAGATGCTTGATTGCAATAGAACTGAAGAAAAATGGCAGCGTAAAGATCCTTAAAACTAATAGCGAACTCTATATTTATAGGTGCGGCCTACCAAATATATTCTCGAAATTTCGTCGACAGACTCTCACGATGTAGGCGAGATCAACCAAAAATTTTATGGCCCAACTCCCAGGGATGGTCGTTCGGTGCGAGTCGGTATAGATGGCATTGTGGGCCCATGCAATCCATCCTATGGTCCCCCTCCTAGCTAGCTTCGTGTTCAAAGTCTTTTGTATAGTTGCATACATTTTTTTTGGAGATATCAATTGATTTCCATTAAGTTGAACTGTTAGTTCAAAATGTTCATAGCCAAAGTGATCCAATCTGATCCCCTACCTAGTCGAAGAGATAGGTACTGATCCCCTGCTTAGGGGATGCACTAATCCATACTTAGAATATTCCAGAGAGTATCTCTCGGTCTTACTTGATGTTTGCTTCATACCTCTGTTTGTGCTTGACCTCTGAACTCCATGATCATCCCTCTATGCTACTTGCCTTGTATATCGTCGAGTCTAGCTTGTCCAATCAGTCTGGATATAGCCGGACCAAAAGGCCGGATAACACTTCTTAGATTTGTAATTGGGATGGTATGTATATATCTTGTTATATTTATTTTTGGATTGGAAAGATAAAGGACTCAATTAAAGAATGGATTTAGATCTAGGAGATTCTGAAAGCTTGAAATGTGAGTGAAAAATTATATGATTTATATATAACACTGAAAAGTATATCGTTGAGTTTTATTTAATTATTATGCCTATGCAAGATTTATGGAGTTGTGGGCTTGGGAAGAACATATTCAACTGAAATCCCACCAACATATTTTGTAAGTTAGGTAATAGGAATAGGAATGTATTTACACCATAATCTAGAAGTTTAGAAATCAGTCCCAGATTTGTTAAAGTAAATATTTATAAGATTGCAAGATATATTCTATATTTAGGGTAATTAGGTTGTAAATTGTTAGTATAGATTTAGATTGCCGTAGTTTGACTTAGAATGTGAATTTCTGTGTTTTAATTTATTAGGAGTGTTTTGGTACAATTTAGTTGTATCTGTTCCCGTGAAATTTTCATATATTATCTTATTTCAAAGCTATATAAAAAAGTATATCATTTAAAATAATAAGGAATATACCAAAAGAAAAGAGATGTGTATGGTACGGATGTTCTCTTCCGTAGTTTGCACTGTCTATTTCAATAAAAGGAAAGAGATAATTCCTTGTAGTTTTAAATAGAGTACAGTCTCATTTTTGTGTAATTTATGGGAAGTTATAACGGTATCCTTTTTCGGAAAGGATAGATCTAATATATTAAAATGTGGAAATAAATATTCCTTATAGAATGTACATACGAGTGTATGTTTTGGAATTTCTAAGCATAGGAATTAATAAGTTAGAAATAGGAATATATATTAATGCATAACCATGCCTATCGGTTATATATATGTATGTATGTATGTATGTATATGTATGTATGTATGTAAAGTAGTATACATCAGTATTTGTCTTAGTTTAATTAGGATGAGTAGTTATTAGTAGCATAGTAAATATAGGACTAGTAGGTTAAAGTGGAAAAGATATTTTAACTTCAAAATTTGGAATTATTACTGCAAATTAGTAGTGCAATAAATGTGCAGTTAATAAGGAGTTACAAGAATTAAATGGGGGCATAAATGTATTTAATAAGACTGATTAAGGAGTTTAATATGGCACTTATGGGAAATGAAATAAGCATAATAGGTTAAATTAGAACATATAAATAAATGCCATTAGTGATTGTCCATTAGCGTAATAACGACCCTTTATTATAGATAATTAACATTTATGAGACGTAAAAGGAAAATAGAGAATATACGTAATAAGCGTATAAGATAGGAATTCAATGCTAGGAGGCCGTCTAATTTGCATACTAAAAAATTACATAGCCTTAATAATACGTTTAGGACAAGCATAAATTAATAGGCCTAGCGTAATATTTAGGCCTTTGAAGATTGGTTTGGTTTAATAAGGGTTGGGATGCAAGGTTAGTAGAGTTACATGACAGAAGTATGTCCTTCATCTATAGGCTACCAGCAGTTGTTTATACTTACTACTGAAGTGAGACATCTCCGACCGAAGACCCATGGGGAAGGGATATACGTTTGTGTATAAGTGTAGGAAAATATAATAAGAATTCGTCTTGGATTTGAAGTATTATATGGCTTGGTACTTTTAGGGATGTTAAGGGTTTTACTTCAGGGTGGAAGGTATTAAATTACTATAAGGTCTGCATTCTCTCTATTCAAGAAGTCTTAAATATCCTATGACTGTATCTAATAGGAAAATGGGGTCTGCTTCAAATCAAACAAGAGGTATTAAGCAACTAGAATGGGCATTTTCGTTAATTTACATTAGGTTAGTTTAAATGGGATTTTGTGTGTGGGAGACTGACGGGCTATGTTATAATTTTTGTTGCACAGGTATTTAGTAGAAGGGCTGGCATATAAGATATGACCACCAGCAGTCCCGAGTGGTCGTTAGCAAAGACATTGGTTATGCCCTAATGGATTTTTCTTCCTACTAATGTAGAATCCATATGGGAAACGCAAAGGCCTCATTATTTAATTAGTTATTTGATTGTCGAAGGTGGGCTAGTTGACCCTTAGATAATTCTTTGAGATGTGTTAGTAATATGGCAATTAAATTATAAAGCTGTATCTAGGAGTCATCTGTCTCTATAGCTAGAAACTATTGACTAGAGATTAACGTAAATGTGCATATTTTTACTTTCATATTTTAAATAATTAAATTAAATAAATGACATATTGGGTGTTTTAACATGTATAAATCAAAATTTATATTATTTTCAAATCGTCGCATATTCATCTTCATCCAGGAGCAAAAAGGTCATTTTTGTGCATATATTAATTTGAGAAAATTAATTGGAAATTTCTATATTATTTTGTAGGAATTTGGCTTCATATACAAGTGGTTTCATGAAGATATATGTATGCAAAAGAATGAATACAAAGGAATAGGGATGAAAATAATTCATTTCATGGTTCATGGAGGACCCCACTACCCATCTACCTTCATGTACATATTAGAAACTAATACACATGCTAATGGTCATTAAAGCTTCATGCACACTTAAATGATGATTATTTGATGCTAATGATTACTTGGCCACCACACTTCCTAAGAGGGTAATTTAGGTTGTTCCTAAAAAAGTGAATTAGGGTTTCTAACTTGTATAAAAACAAATTTTCTTCATGTAACCTCTCTTCTCTTATCCTCTCTTCTTTTAGGCTCTCTTCTTACAAGTTTAGTTGAGGAAAATAAATCAAAGCTCTTCTTTTTCCATGGCTACTTAGCCATTTTATTTCATGTAATTTTCCTTTTTTTATGCAATATTAATTAGTATTCTCTTTTATTTACATGCTTCTATTCTTGTTAGTAGTGTAGTTTACTTTTTATGCAAGTAGATTAGTGCTATTTCTTTTTACTTAGCTTTTCTTTTCATTTTGCTCTCTTTTTCCTCTTCTTTTTGTTCAGTGTTACAAGATGCATTCGTTGATTTGATAACAAATATGAGAGGCTAAACCCCTTCAATTCATAGGTAATGAAGCTATCTGATTATGTAGCTTCAATAACTTGTTAATTTTGATCTCTTTGCGCTTAAATGAATGTTGATGTGATTTATTATTTCGTATTGATTTTGATAGTCTATGTTGTTCATAACAAATAGGCTATGCTTAAACAATCACAAACAATAATTACCACTTCATCTATATATGATGATGGTAATGAAGTGAATGTTAAAATCAAAAAATTGATGGTCTATATTTCTAATTAATAGTCAATAGGCCATACTTAAAATAGATTTCGTTTTCAACTTATTGTCATTTTTCAGCAGTTAAAAAGTAGTTTAAATGGTGTGCTATAGTTTGATGGCTTATGTTAAGCTAATTAATAGCATAAATAGGCCATACTTATGATAAGCACATCAATTAAACTTGCTAATGACCAAAAAAGAGATATCATAATTTCATGTTTTGATGAACTATGTGATCTAGAGAGTGGATTTATCTCTAAATTGTCTTTCAACTCTCATATTTTTATCACTTTCTTTTTGTAGTTTTCTTACATTTTGAGCTTAACATCATCAAATCTTTAGTTTATTTGATTGAATAGAAAGTTTTAAAATCTAACAATTCCCTATGGATCGACTCGTACTCGCCACATAATAGAATTGTACGTTATGCGCTTGCGGTTAATTTTAATTTAAATTCGCTTGGCAGATTTCTAAACCGATAGAATTCACATCGACGAACATAAGTCACGAAGGGCCTGCTTTGGGATTGAAGTACAATATGGTTGATTGGTCTATCTCCTCCTTATTTAAGTAGTATTAAGTGGTCATGTTTTTCTTTTGGGTAGTACAATATTTAGATATATGTGTATATATGCATATATATATATATATATATATATATATATATATATTTACATAGTTATGCATCAAAGAAGGTTAGATATATCGTTTGCATAGATGGAGTTACACAAAATAGCCATAAATAATGGATATAATACTTAAATAGAAATAAGTTAGCATAAATTAGTGTTATGGATAGAGTATGTAATTTTCCAGTCACTAGATTTTAACCCCCTCCCTATTACAAACCTCATGATAGGTTTAGAGGGACATGCTACTAGTGCAAGATGGAAATGACAAGTGATGAAGTCTTCTCGTTAATGCTTGGCGCTAGCAAAGGCAATCAAATACTAAAGAAATAATATTGATTCCTAGATAGTAACCTTGGTCAACATAAATGTTCTACTATATTTTTCTTTTCCATTATAAGCTTATGTAGATGGCTCTTTGATATACTAAAGTTTATTACAGGTTACCAAAACCAACGATTTATATTCTAATGGACTTGGATTTTAATTTAGTCGAAATTTTAGCCCATCAAGGTGCAAGTTGTTATAAATACATTCAAGTAATACGATTGTTTTTTCCTCCAAAAACGTGAAAACCATCAAAGGTACAGAGATTTAAGTTCTTAAATTCTTAGTTTCAATCCTTTTCGTTCATAAACCAAATTTTATAAACTATACCTGTACAAATTCACTTTCTTATATATAATTATTTACACATATTTATTTCCAAAATATCTCATCTTTCCTTTAGTTTATAATAAACAACTTATTTTAAAGTTAGCTTCTAATCCAACATCATTATTGAACGCTTTATAGTCAAACCGTGAAACTCAATTCACAAGGTGTTCAATTTAGTTCGCCCGTAAATACTGTCAACCTAACCCATGTAGTAAAAAGACAAATTGCTCATAAAGTGGTTGATCACAAATAACAATCAATAAACAATAACTAATGCTCATAAACTGGCCAAGCATGACTAATCAATCAATGAATGAAAATAATTCTCGTAAACTGGCTGAGCATGACTAAGCTAATCAATGTAATAAATGAATATCATTAATCCCTACATTAATTTGATTAAACATTATAATTTTACTTATGTAAATTACTTATATATAATACATATACACTCTCATATATATAGTACACTCAACTCATTCTAGTTCATAACTTACCCTATCTTTAATTAGTTATACCTAACAAAACCTAAGGTTCTCACTTAATCTTCAGCTTCGATACCATTTGTAACGACCTATCTTTTCTACCCCCAAATGTCAACAACAATACGTCCACGGTATTCACGTGCCAAGCACTCAAGTGTAAAAAGGACAGATTGTTAGGATAAATAAATAGGAAAAGAAATAGAATAAGAAAGAAAGAACATAACGTTAGAATTCCACAGTGCAACGATATCATATAGTATCAAAAGGATAATACAAAGTGTATTCTAAGATACACATCATTTTAAAGGATCAATTCTAAGTATTATCATCAGCTTGGATAGTTATAACAGTCCGTCCTCATAATTGCTAATATATACATAATAGTAGTCCAGCAAAAATAAGAATACCATGGTATGTGAAACATACTACCCGACTCCTTGAGCTCCAAAGAATATCTAACTAAAACTTGCCTTTCTCAAACTACTCGAAAGATCCTAGTACATTCGCAAGTCTATTCAAAAGAGTTTAAGTGAAATGTTACTAAAACATTGTCGCTATAAACCCAAAATCATTTCACTTATAATTATCTTTAAAATATTCTTTTTAAAGATATAGTCATATTCATAAGTATAATCAAAAGGGTTAAAGACAAATGTTACTAACACATTGTCACTATAAACCTAAAACAATTTACACTTAACATTATCTTTAAAACAGTCAATTTATAGATCTAAGTATACATATTAACAAGATAACATACTTTTACATAACTTTGCAAAAATATTTATTATAACTAAAATTCTATAATCCAAAACGACTTGACCTTTTTATAAAATAATTTACTTATTTTTCCTAAACTCATATATAAATACCATAAAAGTACTTATAAATTTGTTTAATATCTATATAGAATATTATGTAAAAATAAAAATTTTTGAAATTTGACAAAAATAAAAAAAGCATGTCTTTCATATATTCAACCATTTACTTTAAAAATTCATAAATAATTCATAAAAATATATTTAAATTTGAAACCACTTTTAAATTATTCTATTGTATGTTATTAAATATCCCTAAAAAGGTTATAGAAAAGTAAATTTAAGTATCATTTTTACCCATTTTAGGGTCTGAAATAACAATATTACAACATTTGACAGAAGTGCTATCAAAAATTTAGAAACACAAAGAAAGTATTCGGATGGGAAGTGCTGCAATTTCCTGTTCTTGTCATAGAACCAATTTAAGAACCTTAAATGTTCAATCAGTGTTAAATATGTTAACAATCGATCTAAAGTCCATTTTTTTATAGTAAGTACTTTATTTGTAGTAATTAGTAATCATACGAATAAACCCTTAAGGGTTTTTTACAAAAATCATATAAAAATCATAAAAACTAGGCATTTTATGAAGTGCCTATATAGCGACCTTTTTGCTCCAATCTACTTCGTTCAACCAGTTTTAAAATCATTTAAATCTTTCTTTTTTATGGCAAGAAGTACACATATAATACTTATTAAAATAAGAAAGAAACCCCTAAGGATGTCTTTCAAAATCATATTAAAAATCGTTGAACACAAGTTGGTTTCAAAACGCTTAAATAACAACCTTTTCGCTTTAACTTTTGCAACTTTGTTCAACAAGTTCTATAACTTTTCAAATCACTTCCTTGTTATCCCTGTAATGACTCGTATTTTATGCATCATAGGATCGTAAAATAATTTTATTTTATTCGTACGAGGTCATATGATACTGTAAATTTAGGATATGAATGTTAGGAACATTTTATATACCTATGATTTTTTTCGAATTTCTACGCGACCATTTTGACCCAAAAAATCTTGTTTGGGCTATAACATTTGATAGGAGTCAAAATAGGGTCTCAAACTAGTTCTATTGCTTCAGGATGATAGTTTCCCATTCCATAGAGTGGTTATGCATGTTTTAAGTTTTTAAATTTGCTAGCCAGGATTAGTGTGTAATTAATTAATCCCATTAGCAAGCCCATTAGTCTAATTAGAGAATACTATAAATGGAGGGCTGACGAGTCAGGTTAAACTTTTCCCTCTCCCTCTAAATCAGGTCTAGACCCTAATTAGCCCTAAATCCATCCTAGTTCATTCAAATTTCTTTTCAAATCAAATTAGGTTGTGGATTAGAGATTAGATCTTCGGTAAGAGGATAGAGATAAATCTAATTAGTTGATTAGAAGTGTTTTTTATTGTCGTCCAGATTGGATCTACATTAGTATTAGTTGAATTTGGTAATTGGTGAATGGTTTGTGCATTCTACAATACTATGCATGTTTATATGGTAGAATCATAGGATTTAACATGTATTAAATCATTTTTTGACCATAAAACCTTTCTAACTTTAATTACATGATAAATTATGTAAATGATACAGATTAATTAGAAATCATCCTTGCTTATGAACATATATTCCTGTTATATGTAGATGTATGATATAAATTGACTTATTCATCTTATTTTGATGGATTGCATGTTTGATTGGATGAAATTAGTTGTTATGCTATTATTGGATGTTATGCTTTGGTATTGTTCGTTAGTATTATGGATGCATAGGAAAATAAGTTCATAATTTAGGCAAATTGAAGGCAAAAATTGTTCAGAATTGGATGAATCTTGGAGAGGAAGCTCTGGGCTATGAGAGGAGCTTGAGGTTCAAGTCACAGGTCCAGATTCATTAAGCACATAATTCAGTACCTACATGAGAGGTCGGTACCAAGTTCTGTGTGTTGGTCCAACAAGTTAGTAGTTTTGGGAAATTCAAAACCAAGGCTAGTGGAGGTTGCCCAAGTCAAGAGATAGGTGATTGGCTACAAGTTGAAGGCTATACCAACTTGTTTTCTAGAATTTGAAGTAGTTGCTTTATAATAAGAACCGAGTTGTCTGGATGGAAAGGTCAGGGTCAAAGCATCTAGGTATGGAGTACTAGAAGCAAGGAAGGGAAGGAAAGTAACTTGGCCAATATTGGCTAAGCGGAGAGGTCGGTACCTTCATGAGAGGTCAGTGCCGACTTCCCATAGTGAGTCCAATGAGAGTGAAACTTCTGCGATGGTCCTACAGATCATGCTGGAGGTGCAGGCTCATTCGCATCAGGGTTGGATGACGATGTAACAGCATGATGTAAAGCTAGAGTCTTCAGATGTTGGCTCATGTTGGGAGTAGGTTTCAAAGATGGCGGCTCGTAAAAGGAGTGAGTCGTTGGATCAAGGAATGTGGAAGGGTTCCTCCTGAATAATGTAAACTAGATTGGGTAATAAGGGCTCAAAATCCAAATGGAAAAAAGTAGGGCTCGGATGCATGTGCTAAGGAATTATTGATGCTCGTAGTGTTTTATGTCGTACTCGAAGAAGGGGTATTTTTAGTAGAGACATTCGTGGATTGGTAGTGAGGATCCATATACCCTGGACCTATAGCTTTTAGTCTGGTGTCCAACTTCGGATTGCAAGACACATGTTCAGCTTTGGTATGCGAGATACGAGAGTATAATGAAGAATCGAGATTTCCATTAGTCCTTGATAGAAAAGAGGCCATACGCGCTGTCATAAATTCAGAGCACATGGACTGATAGTGAGGATTGTTTGATGGATGCTATGGATGCTATGGTTGCTTTAGCTTTTCTCTTAGTAGGCTATCACCTGTAGGTATTAGGGGAAGTAGGTATCAGAGATAGGAATACTTGAAGGATTGATATCCTTTATTAGGTTTGTCATGTATCTTTATGATATTGTAAAGTAGCATATTATAGTATTGTATGCTAACTCTTTGGTTGCAGGAATAGGTCAGGTATGGTTCATGTACTCTTGTTCCTTACCATATTTACCCGTATAATATTTTGAGACTCGTATACCGCTCACACTAGACTATTGTCTGACCTAAGGTTTTATGCTTTACCTTTTATTATATTGGGTACTATTAAATGAATAAACTAGATAACAAGTCTAGGTGACGCAGTAGCTATTCGGACGACAAGTTGGATGGGGCTATCTCGTATTATATACATATATGGAGGGTACGCTTATTCCGTTGAGCAATGTTGTGGAGTCCGTGATAGTGCTTGCTTGTTACTATTTGTTGAGACAATTTATTTGAATTTATTCCTATTGTATATACTCCACTGCATTTGATGTATAACTTTATGGATCTATTACTATAATGATGATTTGTTCACATAGTCATTCCAGTCTCTTTTGTTATATTTGTGATATTATATTTTATCCGTGCACTGTGAGATAATGACAGGTTATATGCTATATTGATTTATTTCTATCTGGATGATAGTCCTATATCGGTCGGGCATGGATAGTGCACTATTCATATACTATCGGTGCCATTGATATAGGATTGTCATCACATTTGTTATCAAAGCCTTGGTCACATGATTAATAGGAGTTGACACTGTGATCCAGTAGAAATAGGGAATGTGTAATCACCTTAGATTGGATCGAGAGTTTGTGTGTGTATATATATGTGTGTGTGTGTGTGTATGAGAGAAAGTGTGTATTTTAAATAAGTTTGGTTTTCAAAACCATATAGTAATATATTACATAATATAAGGTGCATGCACATGAGCACTATGGACACAATTTTCTTTATGAGAGACTGATCATTCTTGTTACAGATAAGAATGAGCTGGCATACAAGGAACACTGTAAGGAATTCTACTTCAGGAGTAGAGTAAGGAGTGGGATCAGGAGCTGCTACGCCTGATGTCCAAGCCATGTTCAATGCTATGATGGCTAGTATAATGAGGAATGCTCCTAGAGTGGTGATAAGTGGAGGCGCTCCTATGCATGCACTTAAGGTTGACTTCGCCAAGCTAAGCAATGATTATTCTACTCTTAGAGAGGGAAATTCTTTTATGGGATAGAGTCATCTATAGAAGTGCAAGATTGGTTAGATACTTGTAGCGCATCTTCAGTAATATGGAAGTAGAAGACGTTATGAAGAGGAAGTTGGCATCGAGATAGCTATAGATCTAGCCATGAATTGGTGGAATGCTTTTACTATTGCTACTCCAGAGGATGAGTTTAGCTGGGATCAGTCTAAAGCAAGGTTCGAGGAGAAGTTTATTCCGACTGTTCAGAAGGCAGTTTTATTCAGAAAATTTGTCGATCTCAAGCAGGGAGAGATGACATTTTCTAAACATGTGGCCGAATTTGATGCTTTGTCTAAGTATGGGATGTCATTCATCGACCTCCATTGAGGAAGAATGAGAAATTCATCATTGGCTTGCATGACTACTTAGGAATAAAGCTAGTTGACTATATAGATAAACCATTTGAGAAGCTTGTAGAGAAGGTGCTTCGCCATGAGAGTTTGTACCCTAAAGCTAAGACTGCTATTGATGTTTCAACTGAGAAAGAGGAGACAAAGCTATAGCAAGGCGGTAAAGGAAAGAAGAAGTGGAATAGAAAGAGAAAGCAGTCCTAAGGAAAGGGTAGTAAGAAGAAGGGTAAATGAAAACTCATTTGCTTTAGATGCAAAGGTCATTAAGACGGTGAGAAGAAGAAATGCTATAATTGTGATAAGCCCGAGAATTTAAAGAAGAATTGTCCAGAACCGATAAAGGATAAACAGGTGGTGAAGGCGTATGCTTTAGACATCATCCCGACTTCGTAAAATATTCAGTCGACGAAGGAGAAGGGAAATGGGTCGTCATTCAAGGTATGCTTTCTATTAGTGATGTTCTTGTTCGATTTTTGTTTGATACCGATGATTCTCATTCATTCATCTGTAGTGACTTATTAGATGGATTGGGATTGGAAGCTAAGATAGTAGACTCAAATCATGACATAACCTGTTAGAGGCTCTACTGGTGTTTGCATTGTTTGTCATGGCTTTGCTTTATGATTCATGAATGTTCTTTGGTTTTTGATTCTTTAGTTCTTTGTTGGGTTCGGGATTATCTTAGGTATGGAATGGCTTAGGAAGTACGTAGCCATAGTGGATTGTGAGAAGCTTTTAGTGACAATCAGAGATGTGGATAGACAAACAATAGTGATTGGATATCTCCAAGAGGATGGGATGAAGGTTAGATTTCTATATTTGCTTGAGGTTCCACAGGATGGATTGTTATCTGCACCTATCGCTAGAGAGAATTTAGATGTTTTCAAGGAATTGACTGGACTGCCGCCACATAAAGAGATCGAGTTTCGAAAATACTTGGTGATGGAAGCCAAACCGATAGTTATGCTTTTAAGACGTACGGCACCTAAAGAGCAGAAGGAATTGGAGGTGTAAGTGAATGATATATTAAGGAAATGTTTCATTTGAAGGAGCATATCTGAGTGGGGCACATATGTAGTATTCGCAACAAAGGTGGATGGCTCTTTGAGATTATGTGTGGATTACTATGAGCTAAATAAAATGATAAAGAAGAACAAGTATCCACTCCCACACATTGATCAGTTATTCGAACAGCTGCACCATATGAATGTGTTCACCCAAATGGATTTGACAATGGTATTTCACCAATTGAGAGTAGCGAAGAAAAGTGTGCCTATTATTACATTTTGTACAACGTCGGGTTTCTATGAGTGGTTGGTGAAGCCATTCGGGTTAACTAAAGCTCTGGCATACTTTGTAGATCTCATGAATCGGGTTTTCGTAGACAAGTTGAATAAGTTCGTGCTTGTGTCGTGGATGATATTCTGATCTACTCCAAAACTGAAGAGGAGCACAAGGTGAACTTAAGGATTCTGCTAGAGATATTGAAAAAGCACAATCCTAGAGTGTTCTCTAAATGTCACTTCTGGAGAGAAGAAGTGAGATTCTTGGATCACATCGTTTTGGGACAGGGTATAGTTGTGGATCCTACGGAAGTGGCAGTTGTACAAGATTAGAACCATCACAAGAATTCCATGGATGTGAGAAGTTTTTTAGGATTGGCAGGATACTATAGATGACTTGTAAAGGACTTCTTGAAGATAGCAGCACCATTGACCAATTTGATGAAGAAGAATCAGTCCTTGTATGGAATGTGAACTGTGAGCATGCATTTGTAAGTCTGAAATAGAGGTTGATGAGTGCACCAGTGTTGACCATTCCAGGTGGAAATGAAGAACTGATAGTATACACCAATGCTTGCGGTATTGGATTGGGTGTTGTGTTAATGCAGAAAGGGAAATTTGTTGCCCATGTTAGTCGACAACTGAAACCGCACAAAAGTAATTATCTGACCCATGATTTGGAATTGACTGCAATTTTTTTTCTTTAAAGATGTGGAGGCACTGCTTTTTAGGAGAAAGGTTTGAGGCGTTTAAAGACCACAAGTCCTTGAAGTACCTTTTCTCTCAAAAGGATCTCAACCTTTGACAGCAACAGTGGTTGGAGTTTTGGCCTCTTATGATTTCAGTATTTTCTACACACCAGGAGCGATTGCAGTCGCTAATGCATTAAGTAAAACACATGCAGGGTTGGGAGCAATGTTCTTGGAATAGAAGCAGATAGAATACATTGCTAGATTTGATTGTAGGCCTCACTTTGAGCTAGAACTTGAAATGTTAGCAAGTTATCGATTAGACCTACTTTAACTGAAAAGATCGGTACTAGTCAGAAGCGAGATGCTAGGCTAGTAGAGATCATAGCAATGATAAAGGAAGGAGTAGAATCTAAAGATCTGAAGCAATACGAACTCGACCGAAAGGTTTGCTTCGTAAGGATGGCATATTATTTGTTCTCGATGTTGATAGATTTAGAGATGAAGTGCTTAGAGAGTGTCATTATTCTAGATTAATTATTCATCTCGGTGGTTACAAGATGTACTGATATATGAAGTGAATTTACTACTAGAAAAGTATGAAGAAGGATGTTGAGGCAGTCATCACGAAGTGTATAAACTGTCATTTGGTAAAGGCGGATTAGAAAAAACCTAGTGGATTGCTGCTACCATTAGAGATTCCTGAATGAAAATAAGAAAAAGTATCAATGCATTTTATTGATGGATTGCCAAGGACTCGAGAAGGGTACGATGGCATTTGCATCATAGTAGATCGGTTGACCAAGAGTATAAGGTTTATACCTATCAAGTCAAGTAGAATGGCTTTGAAGCTGGAAAATTCGTATGTAAAATGGATAGTACGATTTCATGGTGTGTCGAAGAGAATTGTGAGCGACCTAGACCCGTTTTTGTGGATATTGGAAGCACTTACAAGGGGCATTAGAGATGAAGTTGCATATTAATACAACTTATCTCTCACAAATGGATGGGCAGACCAAAAGAGTAAATCGTATATTGGAAGATCTCTTGCGATCATGTATTATAGACTATGGTGGATCATGGGATGATCATTTGCATTTGGTGGAGTTTGCATACAACAACAATTATCAGTCGACTATTGGTATAGCTCAGTATGAAGTATTGTATGGTCGACCATGTAACGCTCCTTCATGTTGGTGGGAAGTAGGCGAGAAACTGATGCTTGGGCCAGATATGATTAAAGAGACTTCAAAGAAGATTGCGGTCATTCGACAATAAGTGAAAACTGCTCACGATCGACAAAAAAGCTATACGGATAAAAGATGAAGAGACTTGGAGTTTTTTGTTGGAGATACGCTATTTGTAAAGGTTTCTCCTCTAAGGAATGTAGTTTGATGTGTAGAAAGGGGTAGTTGGCACCGAGATTCATAGGTCCTTTTCCAATGGTTGAGAGAATAGGAAGCTAGCATATAGGGTCGGCTTACCTTAAAGATGGCGGGCATGCATAGCATTTTTCATATTTCTTATCTATGGAAGTTCTTGCATGACTGGGGCTTGAAGATTATATCGGATCAGGTAGAAGATGTTGAGGTAGAATTAGAAGTTTCTATATCTTGTTGGGCACTTCGCATTGGTGGGTATGACATGAAAAAACTTAGGAGAAAAACGGTTATGTTAGTTAAAGTACAATGGAGCGGAAGTAAGGACGATTGTGTTTTGGAGATGGAAGAGAGCATGGGACTTATCATCCGAAGCTCTTTGAATGGTAATGCTCATCATTTATCATGTTTACTTTCACCATTATATATTATATTTGATAGGCTAGTAATATGCATTTTAGGATAGACTAACTATACTATCGGTTGCATGGTTGCTTGTTTGAGATGTATGATGGTTGCTTATGATTGATAGGCACGAGGGATGACCATGGTTGCTTATACTTTGGCTTGTTTGGAGATTTCGAGGGTGAAATTCCTAAATGGGGAGAATATGACGATCCGTATTTTACGTATATGAGAATCATAAAATAAAAATATTTTATTTGTATAAGGTCTTATAATTCTATAATTCTTGAATATGACTCTTAGGGACATTTTACATATCTATGATTTTTGCTGAATTTTTACATGACCATTTTGATCATGGAAATCTTCTTTGCGCTATATCTTTTGATAGGAGTAGAATTAGGGTCCCAAACTAGTTCCATTTCTTTAGGATGATGGTTATCCATTCCATGGAGTGGTCATAATAGAAAACCAAACTTAAGGTTAGAAAGTTATACCTATTTTAAGTCCTTAATGCTATTACTCAGGATTAGTGTGCAACTAATTAAGCTCATTAGTGAGCCCATTAGTCTAATTATAGAATAGCATAAATCAAGGGCTAATGAGTAAGTTAAAACTTTTCCCTCTCATTCCAAACCAGGTTTAAACCTTAGTAAATCCTAAATCCATCCTATTCATCCAAATTTCTCTATAAATCAAACTAGGTTGTGGATTAGAGATTAGATTTTCGATTAGAGGCTAGAGATAATCAAATTGGTTGATTAGAAGCTCTTTTCATGGCTGTCCAGATTGGATCTACATTCAAATTAGTTGAATTTGGTCATTGGTGAGTGGTATATGCCTTCTCACTATACTATGCATGTCTATATGGTAGAATCATAGGATTTAACATGTTTTAAATTGATTTCTAGCCATAAAAACTTTTCTAACTTTAATTACATGTTAAACTATTTATATGATTTAGATTGATTAGAAATCATCCTTGCTCATGCTTATATATTCATGATATATGCAGATCTATGTTATAAATTGACTTGCTAGTTTTATTTTGATAAATTACATGTTTGATTGGATGAAATCTTTTTATTTCATGATTGGATGTCATGCTTTGGTATTGTTTGTTAGTGTTGTGGATGCACAGGAAGATATGTTGGTGATTGGGAAATCGAAAGCAAAATTTGTCGGAATTGGACGAAACTTGGAGTGGAAGCTCTAGAGTATGGGAGGATCTTGGGGTTCAATTCGCAAGTCCGGATTCACTAAGCACAAAAATCGATACCTACATAAGAGGTCAGTACCGAGTTCTATGGTTGGTCCAACAAGTCAGCGGTTCGTGGTAGTTCAAGAAAAAGTTTTTAGAGGTGACCCAAGCCAAGTGATAAGTAATTGGCTAAGGGTTAATGGCTATATCGACTTTTTTTGTTGAATTTGAAGTAGCAGCTTTAGAGAGAGAATGAAGTTGTTTGGATGGATAGGTTAGTGTCAAAGAATCTAAGTATGGAGTACTAGAAGCAAGGAAGGGGAGGGAAGAAACTTGGCCAAATATTGGCTAAAGGAAGAGGTCAATACCCACATGAGAGGTTAGTGCCGACTTCCTATAGTGAGTCCAATAAGGGTGATACTACTGGGCGGTGAAGCAAAGGTCTTATAGATCGTGCTGGAGGTGTTGGCTCATTCGCATCAGGGTTGGATGGCGATGTAATAGCATGAAAAGATAGAGTCTTCAAATGTGGCTCGTGTTGGGAGGTTCCTCATGAATAATGGAAACTAGATTGAGCAAGAAAGGCTTGGTATCTAACATATGAAGATGCCAAACCCTTGTGGCCTATAAGGCTTAACATATGTACATTAAAAAGTAGAATTAAAGCTACTACTAAAGAAAATAGTAATAAGGCCTCCCACCAGACTATATCTTTAGCATAGTCTTGGTGATTGTCCTACCTCCGGCTAATATCTATAATCTAAAATCCTATAAAATCAACCTATTCAAATAAGTACCCGTAAGTTTATAGAGAAATATGATAAATACAAGGGTTAAATGTAAGTCTGCTATGAATAATACCATTTCCCATCTAAAATACTCTGCTAGTGGGACCATGCTGGTAAATTATAGAATGTGTTTTCCCCATGCCAGCCTCGGTTAGATAATTTATATAAAACTTTCAAAAGTCATATAGCAAAATATATGTTCACTTAAACATGATAAACGTGTCTCAACAAAACTATAATCGATGCCATGTTAGGTTTAGGGTCTCAAACATAATACTTAACCAAGGATCATGTTTAGGTTTCATAAATATTACCAACAAAATTATTATGATTGTGTTTGTTAGTATTTCTATTCTGAAAGGTACAACCCCTCCCAGTCTTGTTAACTCATTCGTTAATCTTTTATTGCAAGGTGCCACCTCAAGCAATCTCAATTCTTTAAGTTTTAGACTATAAAGTACATCCTAGACTGTAACATCCCGCCTTTTCGCACACTTTAAACCGACACACGTGCCAGTTCAAACCATACGGAAGGGCGGATTGTTATGGGGTAAATAAGAAAAACAGAGAAGAAATAAAAACAAAACAGAATCTCACAGCGGAAGGATAAAATATAATAATCAATATACAGTTCATGATAACTGTTTACAAAATATTTATTTTACTTATACAATGAATATCAGAGTTACACATACCAATACAATCAATGCAGCGGAAATTTAGAGTGTAGTGCACTAGTATAAATAATAATATTATAAATCTTCGTCTTCGTCCTCCAGAGCTAAATCTTGAAATCCTGAAACGCTCGGACTGACCCGAGCGAATTTGAAAAGACAAAACATTCGAGTCGGAACTAAAAGATCTTATGTGAGTTAAATTAACGGAAATAAATATGAGTACAGTAACTCAAGAGATGCTCGGGATTTACATCTCCTAAGGATCCGTTAAACTATTTACTATGTAGTATATTGCGCTATTATAATAGTGTCTATTCATAAAATAAACTTACTTTTAAATAGCGTTAAGGCTTTACATTTTCCACCTTAACACGTAAAATGCCAATAGTCTATACAGTACCGTAATACCTCCTGATCGGGAGGCTACCAGAGGATACTCCATAGGTACGACACAAATAGAAACTCGTAGTAAAGGCTCGGTATGGTAGGTGACACGGCACAACTAGGCAATGCCAGGGTAGATATACCAATTGCTATCCAGGCTGGTGGAAACGCGTAGCCGCAGTTACCGCCCACCTCGGACTAACTCCCCCAAAATCAAAATATAGAAGTGGCCACTGAATCAATCCAAAGTCAAAGTATAATATCGAAGAGGAGGGTCCGATCAGAGGTATGACCTCATTGGCCTGAGAATCGCTCCTGTTTTAGCCACCTTATGCCAACTCACGGGAGTCGGGTCCACGTATTTACCTTACAGGAAACGTCGCCACCACCTACTTCATTCTGGAATCTCCACCGCGTACACGGTTAGTCAAAGTGGTTTTCGGTATCGACAGAGAGTATGTCCATATCCGATCCCGGTCTCTTTGCCAACCCATCGTTATTATAACACCGCGGTCATTTAAAAATAGCTCATACTTTAAAACCAGAATAAACATTTCCATTTTAAAATTATGAATACGATATCATTTTAAAACCCAAAACAATATGATATCCTTTATCCCAAATATAAACCTTTTCAAAAATCCAAATGTTTTAAAATTTATAACGTCTGAAAGCCAAATATCCTTTCAAAGCATAATATTTCGAAATTCATAATTTAAAACCATAACTTTTAAAACTTGAATGGTTTGGATATTCAACGGTATATGAATTAAAAAGTTTAACTTAAATGTTACTTTGTAAAGAAAATAGTTCTCATGGCTTTACAAATACATTTCTTTATTAAAGTCTAAACCAAAATTTGTATTATCTCTCTCAAGTTCCAAAACCACTTCAATTTATATATATATATATATATATATATATATATATATATATATACGTATATCCATTTGGAGTATTAATATTTCAAACTAAAGTTGGATTTTATTCTTTCAACAAATCGAATGTTCTATTAATTAGTCTTGAATATTCACATAAAATCCATAAATAAATAAAAACTCCAATTTCTAGTAATAAAATATATATTTTTTTCAATTCAAATTATACTAGAATATTCATTTCAATTTATCTTGGGAAAAATCCAATTATAAATATCATATCTTAAAATTTCCAAACTTAACATTTAAACATATGATATAAATTATCAAACTCCATTTTCTTAATTTTTTTCCATTTTTAATAAAGAGATTTATACCCCTTTTAATTTCAAAATTTTCAACTTCATATGTATATATATGGAAGAATAATATTTATACAATATAAAATTTAAGATTATTAGAAACCGTATTCCATCCAAACCATAGAAATCACATTAAAATAGTTATATGTAGACCGCGGTGCCTGTATATAATTTTCTATCCTATGGTCAAGTGATACAGATATTTATCATTTCAATCCGCAATTTAAAAAATATATAAAATTTTGCGGTTATATATCATTTCAAACCACAATCCCGAATGGAATGAAATATGCATGATAATTTGCAATTTAATGATATGCAATAAACATCCATTCATCAACATCATCCATCATCCAAAATGAAATCATCAATCAATATCAATCAATAACAACATTATTTTTGGTACTACATAACAGGTAATACTGGCAATTTTATTCAAATTAAATTTAACAGCTATTAATCTACAGTCTATATTCAGTAATAAATTATATAACTGTTAACTAGCAGTTCATATACAAACAAATAAATTTTAACTGTAAATTTATACGCAATAAATTAATTAAATTAACAGTTAAATTTAATAAATGCAATTCAACAGATATGAATAAAATAAACATGCCAAATACTCATAAATAAATTTCTGTTCATTTCTAAAATTAATTTAACAAACATAAAAGCTTCTAGTAGTTGTGAGTGGGTTAAAACACTCACCTTTTGAATTTAAATCGAATTTAAATTCGATTTAAACCCAAAATTTGACGGTCTCCAAATCTGTCCAAACCAGCGACAACAGATCCGGAATTTAATTACGATCCTAACAAAAGAAATTTCGCGTGAATCGGAGAATGTATGAAAAAGATATTCATTTTAAACGATTTGAAACAAAAATAAAAATAAAATAAAATAAAACAAAACAAAACCCACTTAACTTCAATGGCCACGTCAGCTAAAAGCTACAGCACATCGTCGAATTTTTTCTGGTCAAACGAATATCCAAAACAGAAAACGAATTGTACCAGCAGATTACGTGTCTCGAGAACTTTATCATAAATTTTCTGGAATTTTTGTGGAGAGTTTGAATTTTATTAGAAAATTTGAATTGTAGATAGATTAGGTTTTGTAACCATTGAGAAAGAGAAAGAGATGAAGAAAAATGAACGTACAGCCAATTGACAATAGAAAGGAGGCTAGGGTTTATCACAGCATATTTATAGATAGATCGCAAAAGGATTGGTGTGCCCGAATTTTAACGTGCAAACAGAAGTGGTCCCAAAAGGATATTAATTATACACGTTACGGATTAAATTATTTCTTTCTCAACATTTACATTGCATTTTAAGCGTATTCACACATGTATAATTAGATGCTTCATTTAAATTTCCATATATATATTCACAATTCCATAAATTTCCAAATACATAGATAAATTTCCAATTTCAACTAAATTTCTAAATTACTGTAATAATTACAGATTAAATTTCTATCCATTCTCAATAGATTACGTTTACATACTAAAATCCACATTTCTATGTATATTTGAATTCCATATTATACATATTTTATTTATCTTAATTACTTCCAACTTAAATTTCAATCAACATAAAACGTTTTATTCAGTTTCCAATAATTTCAATCATGCTTTAAATCCAAATGAATAAATAACTTAATTCCCATTTAAGCATTTTTCATTTGATTTGCAATCAACCTTTTATGATCAATTAAATCCCGATATATTAAATAAACGTTATTTCCATCATTCTTTATCCTATGAAGAAATTTAAGTTATTCACACATATTACTAAATTTCATATTAATGCACACAAATTTACATTTATTGCAATGGTTACCAAATATTTCCCTGCAATAATTCATTCCCCTATACATACTTACAATTTCACTTAAACTTTATTATACCCATTTATTTTCTCAACATTAAAACCAACGTTACCTCAATTCCACTAATGTACACTTATTCTATTATCACTTACTAACCATTCAAATTTTTATTAACAAATAGGCAGGTAATTCCTATGTTACAAATTTTTAATTCATCCTAATCCCTTACTATTGACATACATTTGCATTACTTACATATCATTTACAATGTTACCCAAAATCTCTATCCATTGTAATTAATACCTTAAATAAGTTTCAATTTATATTCAAGTGAATACATTACCCTTTTTCGTTATGTCATCCATTTTTCACAAGAAACGTTTTATCGTTTCGACAACATTTTATTTCTAATTACCTACATTGATTTGTGTACGTCTCTACTATTTAAAGCATTACCATTCTCACCTTCATCTAAATCTTCATTTATGAATATTTAAAATAAATTTCACTTATTTCCTATTTATACACTTATAAATTCCAATTCCAAATAAATAGATAAATCTCCGTTTGCACTACTTAAATCAAAAATCAGCGATTATCCTATCTATACATTTTAAGTGGATGGATCAAATGTTGTATTCAAAAATCTACTTCTTAATATTCTTATATTTAAACTCAACTCTCTATTAACAGATGTTTAAACTTCTTTTATTACCATTAACTTATTATTATTCATTAAACTTAAATATACTGACAAAGCTTGTTTTTGGTACTCTTTTCATTTCCATAAATAAAATTAGCAGTGGATTCATACCTTATTATGTAATTATCTTTAATTCCACCTAACTAAATATTTACATAATCTTTTATTTGCAATAAATCAACTATTTAATATTAATTAAATTTAATCTTCCTGGTTTACTTATTCATAGTATGTAATTCAGTTACTCACCCTAACCTATTTATTTGAAATCCAATCCAGATTATTTTTACTAAGTTCCAATTTCCAAAGGTTACTGCAATTAATCCAATTAATTGCAATAAATTCTAATAAATTTGATTTTATTGGATTACAACTCAAAATAAATCAATTATTACTTAACTACCTAATTAACATTTCTTTTATATTCCAATACATAAATATTTCCCAAAATTTCATCTTTTATTTGCATAACTTACCGTATCTAAATTTTATTGGAAATTTTGTTAACTTTACGCATAAATAAAGTTAGAACCTCAATTAATTCATTCCATTTTGGTTTCATTCTTTATATCACATTAATCATCATATTATGAATGGAAATTTATCTAGGTTACATCTTATTTATTCACTTACCAATATTCCACACTAACTGCAATAATTTAGTGCATTAATTGAAATTGATCAAAATAAAACTTAACAAACTAATAGAATAAATAACGTACAAAAATTTATTGTCATTAATCTATTTCATAAGTCTACACTCAAATACTCGCTTAAAATAAGTTTTACGTTTTTATAAATTTACCTTCACACTTCCCGTTACTATTTTAATAATTACTAAAGTAACATTTTCATAATAACAACATTAAAATTTCTCAATATTTAGATGAACTTTATTTCCAATACACACTACCAAATTTCAATCACTTATGTTCTATCCAATATTCTTTTAGATTTTACTTCCATCAATTAGTTCATCCAATATTTTCATCCACTTATTAACAAATTTTCCATTATACAATTTCAATTCTTCTTATTATTATTTCATTAATACTATTACCAACTTTTATTACTTTTAGTATTAATTAAACAATCATATTTAATTAAGAGGTTATAATGTTGTGTTCACTATTCCCATTTTCACTCCAAAACTCAAACAGCCGTTTCAATTGCATTTGGATTTGCATTAAATTGGTTATCCATCAACTGCCATCTATATTACCACCTTAATTCACATACAATTACAGTCCTTTTTAATATATTAATACATAGGTAATTTAAATTTTGTCTTTATTTCTTTAATTTACATTTTATTCAAGTGCGACAATTTACGCTATTTCTTTATTGATATTTCACCTAACTTTCAACAATTAAGTTAAATACCCGTTTCTACAATTCATTATTAGTTATAAATTTAAATCTCCTTTATTTATTCAACTTACACACAGGTATACATCTTACACTATCTCAATCATTGGATTTTCATTTAGCGTTCATTCCAGCATAAATTATATCTCTTTTATATATATCTTTATTTTTCTTTACAAAAAATTTTATTACATAATCCCCTTTTAACTAAAATTTAATCGTCGAAATTTACGGGTCGTTACATAGACAGTCTCGGTGCTTTATGTTTATACTGCAAAGTACAACCTTAAGCTATGAAACAACAATAACTCCAATTTGCATCTAACTTCAACAAGAAAACACCCTATCACTAGAAATAAAAAATAACATTAAACAATGCAATACCTAGCTATTAAACAACTTATGTTATCAAATTCTACTCCTCCTTACAATAAAAACTAAAACCAGGCAGAATAGCTAAACAAAGAAACCTGAGATTCAATTATTAAAAAGTGATTAGAATTTAAAATTTTGATTTGAACGTTAATAATGGTTCTAGAATCCAACTTTTTACAAATTGATTTGAATTCAAAATCACTAATAATTGATAACTAAAGGAGGCGGAACAAACAACAAAACCCTAGCTATTTCGATGGACGAAGTGAATGATATTGGCAGATGCTCTACAAGGGTACCAAAAAGTTCTTAATTAAAGATAATCATTTAAAGCATAGCATCTCCAAGGTTTAATATTCAGTGAATATCAACCCCTTAATATCTTAATATTAAAGGGGTGGCCCAACGGCAGGGCGCTGATTAAATCAACACCATGTCTTGGGATTGATTTAATTAGCACCTAAACCTTAGGAGCTGATTAAAGCAGCGTCTAGCGCTAGACGTCTATAAATCCCCCGCCCAGCCTCTTTTACCCCGCAAATGCCTCGTTTAAACTTCTAATTTTCATTTTTTTAAAACAAATTATCCAAATTTCGTCACACATCACCAAAATTGCTTAAACTTACCGTTCGACAACAGACAAAGGAGCATGTAGGTCCACTACACGTTACTCATGCCTTTGAGACGACGATCGATAGCCTACAGATTCTACACAATATACCCAAGGAAAGACACATCTATGTTGACAGCCTTAGATAAGGTCGAGGTGCAATTTAAATAACATTTAATACAGGCTGTTACACTCATCGTATATTAACCATGAAATGTTGTTTGTTACATAGATATGTGATATTATAAAGTATATTGATTAGTTGTTACGTATTTAATTGGTATAATAATCTAGAACAACTGTTACTTTAGTCCCAATACATCAGCTATCGAGGTAGTAAGGCAAAGTGTATATCGTAACATCACGATAGACTTCCTCAGGGTGTATTAGATAAACCATAGGCCAGTCCTTTTGTATTTATCTTACAGATTCAACCACCTAAGTCATTTGATCGTCCACTCATATCTGCCCTAGTTAAGAGGTGTTGGTCTATGACAAACTTTTCATTTTTCAGATTTTGAGCTCAGCATTACCCCGCCAATTTTTAAATTTTGACGGGGATTGAGATAGAAGGTCTAGATAGGATACCATTTTCTTTTGATCATACATATGAGAGCCCTGAGGTTTCCACTATATATCTACCACAGTTTGGGAAGGGTCATGTTTCTTCTGATGTTGTCCCCTTGACATATCTACAAGAGTATTACAGTTCATACGGGCACCGATGCTACGAGTGATGTTGTATTTAGAGCGTTTCTTATATACTTATTCGGTTCGACCTTCTTTTTGAACCAAAAGAGTACCATTAGATTAGGTTATCTTGCATTGGCAGCCGATCTAGATCAGCTTCATATTGTAGATTGGAGTTCCTCTATATTTGGATAATTGTACATCACTCTTGATTCATATGCTCTTGGGGAGGTTAGGCAGATGTTTGGATTCCGGTATATTTTATTGTGTTAGTAATATGAGTACACGACAAACATGCATCCCACATTTTTGAGCCAATTAATCGTGCACCAGAGACATATTTTCCACGCAGGAGACGATGGAAGCGTGCTCAATTTGTTTCTCCTGTGCCTAAGGAGGTTAGGCATGACTTTATGGAGGCCTGTATTAGATTGATTTGAGGTGTAGGGCCAATCTTTTATGGGTACCATGGACTTCATATTGGATCTCCATGACATAGGCGGGCCATATACATGATGGTCATCCTCTTTCTACAATGTATCACTTGTGTTCACGAAGGATTATTTTACTCCCACCAGCGTTTCTTCCTGTTTGGTATGTAGCGGAGAGATGCTCGTTGCAGACCCCTAGGGAGCTATGTATCCCTGGAGATCCGTTATCTTGTGAAGACATTCTTGGTAGACATCAGACCATTGGATCGCAGTATATACAAGGATAGAGACGGATTAAATGGGTAGATACTTCAGCATTTTTCATAGCCAATGTGGATTCTGAAAAATATTGGTTTAGAGTTGCTCCCCGACGGTACATGTTATCTGGCTATGGTCGAGGAGTGAACTTCGATCATATAGGTCCACAATAACCACCGGTAGAGTTCAGGCACCTACATTTTCTTTTGATCCCATTCCATCCCAGTGCTCTCAGCAGCCCATGGACTTTGATCTTGACGTCTATTATATAGCATATGATATCAGCGGTACTCTTATCGAGCAGCCGATAGTTTATCCACAAGATCATGAGATTGCTGGTACCTCTACTGGTGGATTTTACCCACCTTTTTGAGGTAATTCAATGTATAAATAATACATTTTACAGTATTAGTAAGCAAACATATACTAATATATTATATATTATTACATCTTGCAGGTAGTTTAGACGAGCATAGACCGTATATTACCTCTATTCAGTATATGACACTCATTCATACTCAGATGCTCAATTAACAGGCTAACCAGGTGCAGGCATAGATTGATGATTTGCAAGCTCGGTTGGCTGCATTCCAGTTTGATCGTGGTAGTCTTGCTGATTTTGTGATGTAGCAGATGACGACGATGTAATGACCCCTAATTTTGACTAAGTTGTTTAGGACATTTGATTAGAAATTAAAATGAATAATGTAAATGGTTAAGGGATTGATATTTGAGTAATTTAAGGTAGTTGTGACATAATTAACCTATAAGCCAAAGAGAACTAAAATGAAATAAGTAAGAGGAATGAGATAAGGGCAAAATAGGAATAAACTAAGTTCGTATACCCTAAACCCTCATTCCAATTTCATTTACAATATTCACAAATAAAAATAACCTAAAGCTTTGTCGGCCACCATTAGAGGAAAATAAGAGGAAGATAAGTAAGGATTCAAGATGGAAGCTTAATCAAATCAATTCAAGAGCAAATCTCAAACTCCTTAACAAAAAGCTAAGGTGAATAATAGATTACATCTCATTCTTATTGCTTTCGATTTCTAGTGAAATCTGAATTTATTTTGCAAGAAAAATGCAATATTTTTGAATGCTTAAATGTATATACGTGCTTGTAGATGAATTATGTTGTTTCATATAGATTTCATGATAAAATTTGATTTGAAAAACCTATTAAATGACATCCAAATGGCTTATGTCTTTGATATAAGGTCAAAAACATTATTCTAGAGATGGGTTTCAAGTTTCATAATTTTCTAAGTTGTTGTGGATTTATTATGAATTTTCTAGTAAAGAAAATGGTTAAATGGCATTTAAATTATTTTCAGCTATTATATGTTAGCTTTGGGTCAGAAATTTAAATATGCTAGAAAATATATTAAAAGTGAATTATGGGAATTTTTGGAGAATTTTTCTAAGTATTTTATTGAAGATATAAAATTATTTGAGGCATGAGACTTAAATGTTTTATATGTTTAGAAAAGGAGAAGGGGCAATTTGTTAAATGCTTTAAAATTATTAATTAACGAATACAACAGGACTTTTAGAAAAAGGTTTTGCAAAAGAATTGGCAATTTGTTACCCTACTGCCACATTCAACCTTTCGAATCAATGCCTTCGAAAGAATTCTTTTGCCTTAAACTTTGAAGCTGCTTCTCCATGCTTTTGAAGGGGTGGTTCCGAAACCATCCACTTTCATTTACATAGGAAAATTACTTTTGAAAGAATACTTTCACTCCGGTTCTTTTAAGACCCTTAGATGTATTGAAAGTTTAACCTAAAAGTTTTGAAAGAAATGGTTAAAAATAATTTCAAAGGTATGTTCCTTAAAATTTTACTTAAACCTGGTGCTTTCGAAAGGTTTGTTTTAAGTCAAGGAATCTAATGCTTTCGAAAGATATATAATGAAGGTTTCGAAAGGCAGATTCTCCAATGTTTTCAAAAGGTTTACCTTTAGTATTTAAATGGAATGTTTCCAATGCTATCGAAAGGAAAGTTTGAAGTGTTCTGAAAAGTGGGCGTCCAAGGTTTTGTGAAGCTTTCGAAGGAACACTTTCAATAATTTCGAAAGATCTATATTTAAAGGTTTCAAAAGGTAAATTTTGGCCTTTCGGCCTAGTGTTTCAAGGTAAACTAGTTAGCTTATTTTTAAAGGGGTGCTTTCAATGGATTCGGAAAGGACTGTTTAAAGTTTTTAAACAAGGATTTTGAAGGTGATATCTTGAATCTTGAATTTAAAACCTAATGTTTTCTAAGTTAAAAAAGGGCGTTAACTTGTTTTAAATGGATACGTAAAGCTAGTTATTTATGTTTTCGTCAACATTGTTTTGTGTAAAGAACATACCGTGGCAAAGATATTTAAGTAAAGCAAAGAGTATATTTTCCTTGTTTTAGTATGATTTAAAGAGCTAACTCAATCTAAATGAAATGATTTCAAGGAAATTTTGATGGGGTTGTTAACCCTAAGTAAATGACTCATATATTAGAATACCAATTAAGACTATTATAGGGTCGTGCCCTATACTTTAGCTAGTAGCCCCTAGCTAAAGTAATTTCAAATTTCCAGTGTGTAGGGCTTTGACATGGGTAACACAAAATAAGGTTACACATAGAAAGGAATATACATAGAAAGATAGGTTATTGGTGAGCCCATAAAACCATTAGGATCAGTTGACCCTGGGAGAAGTAAGCTAAGGGTAGACCGTCCAGGGTTGTGTCCAACAAATGTTAGATTATTTATTTTATCTGATAGGCTCGAGTCAGCTAGTGGTTAGTAGTTAGCCAAACAAAACTATATTGTTCGGACAGATAGTCCATTGTTTACCTTATTTATGTGCATATGTGATATTGCTATTATTATTTTGATCAGTTTGATTGCAGGATTCTGATTTGCAAAAAATATTTTTAAAAAGGGATATTAGTGAGGGGAAACCTGTTCCACTAAGCAGCGTGGTCTCACTTAATATCACTAAACCGAGATGTAATAGTATTATTCACACTACGCTTTATGTCTGACTTGAAGTTTATGTTTTTCCTTAAACTCTCGGGTGCTCAAAATTAATTTGAGTAGAATGAGAGTTAAGGTTCTACAGGTTCAGTAGGTGGACGAATAAGCTTTCGAAGACATGCAGGAGGTATAGTTAGCTGTTTAGGAGTAATTAGTATTATTTCCGCTATAATGTATTAAGACCGACGTGTTTATTGAGTATTCTGATCATCCAAGGGGGCATCTTCATATGTCACTCTTGGTGTAAATCATAATAATTATAATTGATTAAAACCCAGGAATCGTTTGGGCTTATGTAATGGAATACAAAACATGGTTTTGAAATGTAATGTGAAAAATTGTCTTTAGAATCTTTGATTTTGTTTCGTATTCATGTGCTCTGATATTATGGACACTATTAACATTACCATATTTTGTCACTGCAAGTTAATACAATAGATGACTGTAGCATCTGTAGCGCTTAGCTTTGGGTCTCAAGTAGGGGATGTTACAACTTGGGTATCAAAGCATAGGTTTATGAAAAACTTAAAAGAAATTTCAAATTTGAAATGATTTTGAAAACATAATCCTAATGAATTAGGGAAAATATTTAGGTATGGGATAACGCTATAGTAACGTACTTGTATTTGCTATATATTAGACTCGAATGTAGATTTTATAGACATAAGATATGGATGCTAGAAGTAAAAGATTTTACATTGGTGGAGAAAGCACCACAACCAATGGGAATGCCAGACCAAGCACTAGGAGGAATCCAGGTCAGGCATAAGCTGCTAATGTGGGGACTGGAATGTCGTAAGTAGACATGGGAGCTATGTATCAGTTCTTCATTAACATGATGTAGGCTGGAGTTGCTGCAGGGTTAGTTGGAGGAAATGCTGAAGGAGGAAATCAAGGAGCTCCAGCGGTCAATAACTATGTTGAGTTAAGCAGAGATTATGTCAGGTTGGAAGGAAAACCGTTAATCGAGACCAAGGATGCAATTGAAGTAGAGAACTAGTCACTTCATTGCGAAAGGATTTTTCCTAATTTGGGGCTTAATGATGAGTAGAAAATGAGACTCGCTTCTAGGAAGTTACAAGGAGCAGCATTATACTAGTAGAACAATGTTACGGTTAGAGTCAATGAGGAGACTGTGACTTAGGCTGAGTTCACGAGGAGGATTGAAGAAATATTTATGTCGTAGATTGCTAAGTCTACTCTGCTCAAGAAGTTTGCTTAGTTGGAGCAGGGAGATATGACAGTGCTTGAGTATGCAACCAGATTTGAAGAGCTATCAAGATACAGATACGCTATGGTTTATATAGTTATTAAAAGGAACGAGAAGTTCATTTGTGGGTTGAAGTCTAAGCTTGCTAAGACTACACTGTCACATATTAGAGATCTATACGATGTTGTTGTTGAGATGGCTTTGAGGCAGGAAGAGATGCTTGCTTTTCTTGAGGATAACAATGCATGGGAGCTCAAGGAGGGCGGAACCAGAAGAGAAATTGATTCCATAAGAAGGAAGCTCAGAAGAGTGGAGCTACCAAGAAATGAAGACAGAAGTTATCTGTTATAAGTATGATAAGAAGGGACACTATCCTCATGAGTGTCAGATAGGCAAAGGGAAGAAAGCTGCTGACAAGAAAGAAGTGAGATGTTTAAATTGCAACCAAATTGGACACTATAAGGACCGATGCAAGTGTAACGACCCATATTTTGGAAGATTTAAATCGAAAATAATCCACACTTGTCCAACTTAAACAATCCAGAATGTAGATAATCAATGGGGTTAAATAAGAAGAATAAGAAAATAAGAAGAAAACAAACGTAGAATCTCACAGTAGAAACAATAAAATATAATAATCAAATAAGAGTTCATGACGGTTGTATACCATACATTTGATTATAATCTATACACATTTATCAAAGTTATATCTATACGGCAGGGGTAAATAAACGATACAGCAGAAGCATGATATAGGGGGTAATAATAATAGTAATGTACTAAATCTCCATATTCATCCTCTAGGGAATAATCTCCAATACACTGAAAAATAACTCAGGATTGACCCGAGCGTAATGAAAAAACAAAACACTCGATTCGGGACTAAAATACTCTTATGTAAGTCAAATCAATATCACAAATATGAGTGCAATAACTTAAGAGATGTTATGGGTTTTTCATCTCTTAAGGATTCGTTAAACTATTTATATATAATAGTATACGCTATAACAGATAAAGCCTATTAGTAAAATAAATATCAAAACAGCATTAAGGCTTTACATTGATCCACCTTAACACATTTGTACAGTTCTAAACCAAAGTCGTAATGGCCTCGTATAGGGATAAATATGACAAGGCACGTGAGGAAATGCCCAACGCAGGATTCTACTAGTTTACCCTTTCTGGCTGGTCATAACCCATCCGTGGCCGAACGCGACTATCAATCCAAACAAAAGGTGCACCCATCGAGTCAAATATCACAATAGTAATTTGAGTGGTTAACGTCGCTAGAGATAGCTAACCTCATTGGCCAGACATAGGCTCCTTTTTTGGTCTTTTTAATTATGACACAAGTGTCAACGCTATCCATCATCGTTCACTTACTTCATTCCAGTAAACTCGCCAATTCAACCATTACATTTTGGATATCATCCACCGCGTACACAGTTGTCAAAGTGGTTCCTATGTTGATAGAGAGTATGTCAAAAGGCATCGGTCTCTTTAACAATCAAACATTATTTTACACACCGTTTGATTCTTTTATATTTCAAAACAATTCGTATTTGATATCAAAGTATCACATTTATTTCAAACTCAAATCCATTTCGAAATAATCATATTCACTTCAAAAATCATATTTTGCTTCAAAATGTGAATTCAGCTTGACATATCAATTTCACTTCAAAAAATGTATTCAAATTAAAATTTTGGTTATAACTTCATTTTAACCCAATTCGAATTTAAATACAAGAATTAAATATAAACATTTCGCCCTTTAACCAGTTTGAATTTTAGAAAATAGTTTAAATAGTTTAATAGAAAATAATTTGAGTATTAAAATGGTTCATATAGTAAAATAGTTTGGAAAATCAAAATAATTTGAATAATTAAAGAATAAAGAATTTAAACAGTTTATACTAAAAATAATCACTTAAAATTAGTTTCAAACTCAAGCCGGTTCACATTTCAAATTTTCCAGTTCAAATAATTTCCGATTTCGATTTCGATTTAATCGATTCAATTCCAAATTAATTTAAAATTCCAATCTCAAATTAATTTCAACTCCAATTTCAGGTTTAAACCATTTTGATTTATATCAATTACAAGTTCGATTTCCAAAATATCGATTCAAAACACTTAAATCAAAATTTCCTTCAATGTTCAATTTAAAATCCAAAATCTTCAAATATAATTAAATTCCGAGGTCAATTTCGAAATATCATTTTATATCACCTTTTACTTAGAAATATTCAAAGTTCGAATAAAAGTCCAATCTTTTAAAACAAATCAATTTTCCAAAATTCACATCATATTTTGATTATAACTTAAAAATCTCGACTTCGATTATTAAAACATTCCTATTTCAAATTTAATTTCAACATTCTGAGTTCCAATTCAAAAATAAATTTTGATTTCCATAAATTTGATTTTTTTTTCTTAGAACCAAATCATTTAAATAATTTCAAATCAAAATTTTAAACTCATTTAATTTAACCAATACGATGTCCGTATACATTTCTCTATCCTACAGCCAAGTAAATCAATTATTTCAATTAATTTCAGGGATGGATACATATCATTTCAATCCAAAATAAATGCCATAGGTATATATCATTTCAACCTATGTCTTATTTATTCAAAATAATTCAATTTACCGCTTTATACACTGTAAACAACATAAGGATGATAATAGGATATATTAAACATAAATAAACATCCAAAATATTAATCAAATTTCATTCATCACCACCCATCATCCAAATAGTCAATAATCATAATAATCCAATTATCGATAAATTGGGGATTCTACTAGCAGTTAAATTCTAAATCAATCTTAACTATCAATTTAAATTCTATCAATTAATTCAAGTGTCAAATAAATGTCAATTTAAATTTATCCAACGATCATCAATAAATTCAAGTTACTTTACGATATAAATTTTACTAACAGAAAATATAATAGTCAAATGTGAGCGTAATAACACTCACCTTCCATTTGAAACTAAAATAAAATTCAGCTTCAAATAAATCTCACTTCGATTCCAAGCTGAAGCCGTCGTCGATATGAATCCAGGTTGCTCATTTCGATCGAATCAGATATCATACGGAAAAGTTATTAATGAATTAGTATAACGATAATAAAAATTAACTACTAACAATAAAATAAAATAAATAATAAAAGGAAAACTCACCCTTATCTCCCTCATTCACGCAAACTACAGGCTTTCGCCTCCTTCTTCCTGATCTAGGTCGTGACTTGCCGTAAAACTTTTTTTTTAAATAAACACGATCGATCACCTCCAGCGAAGTCGCCGCCATCTCCAACCACACAGCTGCTACCTCCTTGCTCTAACTCCAGGCTATCGTGTTTCTCCAGGTCGTAAGTGAACATTCTAGGCATGCACGATCTACTCCTCGTCGTGAGGCTTCATTCGCGATTTCCTCAACCGTGGTATTTTTTATGAATCGAACTGGAGTTTTATTTATTTTATTTTGATCGGCATCCCTTTTTTATTTTGAGTGACGATCTGGCAATTGAAAATGATAAAGGGGGAGACAAAGAGGGTTAAGTGGATACGGGTTTGAACGAGTTTGAGATAATGATGTAGATATTTATTATTATTAAAATATGAAATATCTCGTCCGATAGGCCTGCACTGATCCGAACTCCAAACGAAGCATGTCGCTGAGCGTTTGTAATATTTTTCGCCCATTCCAAACACAATGAAACTAGTTTCGAAAGCCGATTCGATCGTATGCAAAATTTAGCGTTTCCAAGTCAATTTATTTTATCGAATTCGTTAAATTGTCTTTCTATGCATTTCAAGCTCGCAAGGCAAAACGTCAAGTCCAATCTCTACGAAACTTGAATTCCTACAATAATTTACTATTACGGATCCAATGAAACTGGTTTCATCGAAATATGAGACAGTGGCCAAAGTGACTATTTTTACTCATCAATTAATATATAAAATTTCCAAATTCTAATTATTCACATTTTGAATCAAATTTTGAAAGTAAATGATCTTCATCCAAATATATATATAATTTAAATCAACTTCCAGAATCATTATCATTCATATTAAATTCAAATTAAATTATTCAAATAATTTCCAATATTAAATTTAAATAATTCAATTATCCAATAACTTACAACAGAAATTTAAACAATTTAATTACCCGATACAACAATACTAATAATTCATTAAATTTTATTTTTAACCATTTTTACATAATAATTATCTCAAATCCTATAATTTAAAACAGTTAAAAAATACGGATCGTCACATACTACCCTCCCCCCCCTTCAAACTTTTCATCCTCGAAAAAGTGTTAAGTAAAGAATCTAACATTTGATATATTTTCTTGAAATAATTATCCTATAAAACACAACTGTCTTATTTTCAAAATTATTACTATGCTTCTACTATGCCATTCTGATATCGATTTTATGGAAAATTAAATTATACATAAAAACAAGTTATAAAAATTTTAAAATTTCATAAGTTTTCTAAATCTCGGATTTATAGAAAATTTTGACAAAGTCACCTTTGCGTTGCTTGATCGAAAAAAATTTCAATATAATATATAACACAAATATAACCAATATATATCAAATATATATATCTTCTCAATGACGAGGCATCCCGATGGCAAAAAATAAGTCGTGGTATGTAATTTGAGATATATACCTTATTATTTATAATACGAGCGAGTTCGCTCGTATTAAGCAAGCAAATGCATATAAATCCTCGTATACGCCCCCAAACGGTTTTCGTATGTACCTATCTCAACTCAATTTAAGATATTAGTTGTAAATAACGATACAAAAGCATGTATAAGTCTAATATAACCATATAATATGAATTTTAAATCCAAATAATAAAGACAAGCACAAATACGCAACACATAACAACCATATGTAATCAAAACAGTAACAACAATGGATTGCAACAAAAGAAACCATCCGACCATCAATATCCGTCCATTAATCCAATTAATTCATAACCATGTGAATATACATTATTTAATGTCAATTTTTAATTATACCCTTCATTTCAATTTATTTGCATTCAACCAACTTTTATTCAATTAGATTTACGTTCAATGATTTTTCATTCAATTTATGTACTTCCAATTGATTTGCAAGCACTTATCAACATTAATGAATTTATATTCTATTAATTTACACTCGTTTATAGTTAAATTCATTTTTTTCTTTCACTTCCATTATTTCATTTCAATAATTCATATAATTAATTACACTTACGTAATTTAATTCCATACCACAATCCATATATTTTAAATTGATTCACATTCGCTTATTAATATTCATTACGTTTACTATACAATGAATTTATATTTAATTCATTCACTTTTAATTGATTTACATTCAACTAATTTGGTTTCAATCCATTTTTAATCAATCAACCAATATTCATTGCATTCACATTTGATTGATTATAATTCAATATATTTACGTTCAATCAATTTTTTTCAATTATTTACATTATTTTATCCATATTTAATTATTTACATTCCTTTGATTTCTTTTAATTTATTAACATTCGTAACAAATTAATTATATTCAATTTTATTCAATTCAATTTGTGAAATTCCAATTGTCACACTTTTTTAACCTATTTCATACAAATTCATTGTTGAATCATTTATAAAATCGTTCCACTTAATCTTGCTTAAGGTAAATCTATTTTATTTCCACTTAGCATATCCTCCTTTTTATTGTACTAATATCATTTGTAAATTATCTAAGTTTATTATAAATATTTTATACAACACAACTCACGTTTATTATTATTATTACTTTATATTTTAAGTTATTATTAATTCAAGGATTCACTTCATTTATTCAAAATTATATTATTAATTGATTAAGGTAAAAAAAATTATATCTCAATTCATATTAATAAATTCTTCTTCTTCTTTTTTCACAATAAATTCATTCAACTTCTCTTAAGTTTACTTCAATTTAACATTTATTCTAGTAACTTATTCCATATTATATTAATTAACATTCAATTTTTATTGAAACTCATTCCTTTTGGCATTTTTTTCAATTTAAATTAAATTCAATCAACCATATTAATTTTACTTACACTCGTCTATTTTTATTCAATTTCTTTTATAATTCAATTTGAATTTTATTTTATAATTCAAGTTGTATTCATTCTATTAATTCATTTATATCCTAAGTGGGATTACGTCACTTTGCGAATTTATCTAGTTTCACTTAATATCTAATCCAGTTTATTTAACATTAAGTTAAACTTCATTTTATTTTAATCCATTGCTTATTTTATTAATTTTATTTAAGTTAAATTTTCTTATCATTCCTATTCAACAAAAATAAATTCATTTTTAGCTTATTAATTCTCAAATCTATAAGTTATACAATTTATTCATTCAAAATTTTATTTTATCTAATTTATTTCAAATATAATTCCTTTTATTTGGTTAATTTCACTAACTCCGTTTGATTTAACAATGCAAAGCCAATTATCTTATTTCGTATCTCAAATTCAAATTTTTTTCTCTTTTGTTTGCTTAACCAAAATTTGACCATTTTAAATTTGGCTTTATTTTCCTATTCAAATTTATAAGTTACAACTTATTTCTTTTCTACACTATTTTAAATTTATAATTTATTAACTTATTCCTTATATAATATTTCCAATTATAAGTTCAAAACTATTTTTATATGTTTATTAAATCATACTTAGAATATATAATTTTTCACCATCAAAACTTGTTTTAATCGAAAATAAATTCATTCTGGTAGCAATTCTCACTCATAAACTCAAAAATGAGTATGGCGATGCTGCAATCATCCCTAGAATTGTTTCCCGTTGACCAAGCAAGTTTAATGCTTTTATTTTCCTTAAATCTTTTCAAAATATATTTCTAGTCAAAACACATTCAAGTAATATTATTACTAATTTTGAAGGCTTTGAAAACAAAAGGATATTGAATTCTAAAATTCTCAATTTTTAAAATCAATTCTACATATAAGTTATATTATAAATATACTTATACAAATTTCCTTACCTTATTACCAAAATATTTCATTAATTTAAAACTTGGTTACTTTAAACAGTTCTCGCTGTAATTAATTTTAATTCAATTTCAATAATCGAATGCTTCATGAAATAAAATTTTCAAGGTACTCATTTTATTTTAATTCAACCAATAATCGATGATAACTAAATATTATCATCTTCTAACAATAATTTCATTAACAATCATTTTAAATATATATATATATAATATTATAACTTATGTAAAATTATTTCATTTACTAGATTTTAAAATAATATTATGTCTACTTGCCTCATTTAAGTGTTTACAAACCCCTATCGATGACAAGGCATCCCACACATCGACCAGGATTCATAAATAATCCAATGGATAAGTAAAAACACTATAAAATAGACACTAACAAGTAAACTCTCACATATATATATATATATATATATATATATATATATATATGCTCAAATAGATGCATTCTAGGGTATTACTTCCCTATCTCTACTAAGTCAGACCACACAAAGCCAAGGTTATTGCTAAACCTCACTCTGATACCAACTTTGACGACCAACATGTTGGAATGTTTAAATCGACAATAATCCACACATGTCCAACTTAAACAATATGGAACATAGATAATTAATGGGGATAAATAAGAAGAATAAGAAAAGAAGAACAAAACAAACACAAAATCTCACAACGAAAACGATAAAATATAATAATCAAATAACAGTTCATGAAGTTGTTTGTATTATACATTTGATTATAATCTATACACATTTATCAGAGTTATATCTATATATCAGGAATAAATAAATGATTCGGCAGAAGCATGCTACGGGGGTAATAATAGTAATATACCAAATCTCCATCTTCGCCCTCCAGGGAATAATCTTCAATACGCTGAAAAAGAACTCAGAACTAACCCAAGCGTAATGAAAAAACAAAACATTCATGTCAGGACTAAAATACTCTTATGTAAGTCAAATCAATATCACAAATATGAGTGCAATAACTTAAAAGATGTTACGGGTTTTTCCATCTCCTAAGGATTCGTTAAACTATTTATATATAATAGTACATGTAATACTAGATAACGCCTATCAGTAAAATAAATATCAAAATAGCATTAAGGCTTTACAATGATCCACCTTAACACATTTGTACAGTTCTAAACCAAAGTCATAATGGGCTCGTATAGGGATAAATATGATAAGGCACGTGAGGCAATGCCCAAGGTAGGATTCTACCAGTTTACCATTTCTCGCTGGTTGTAACCCATCCATGGCCGATCGCGGGTATCAATCAAAACAAAAGGTGCACCCCATCGAGTCAAAAATCACAACAGTAATACGAGTTATTAACGTTGCCAGAGGTAGCTAACCTCATTGGCCAGACATAGGCTCCTGTTTTAGTCATTTTAATTATGACACAAGTGTCAAGGCTATCCATCATCATTCTCTTACTTCATTTCAGTAAACGTCGCCAATTTAACCACTACATTCTGGATATCATCCATCGTGTACATGATTGTCAAAGTAGTTCCAATATTGATAGAGATAATGCCAATAAGATGCCCCGATCTCTTTAACAACCAAACGTTATTTTACACACCGGTTAGTTCTTTTATATTTCAAAACAATCTGTATTTTATATTAAAATTCATATCTATTTCAAACTCAAATCCATTTCAAAATCATCATATTCGCTTCAATGATCATATCTTGCTTCAAAATGTCAATTCAGGTTGATATATCAATTTCACTTCAAAATTTTGATTCGGATTAAATTTTTGGTTATAACTTAACTTTAACCCAATTCGCATTTAAATCCAAGAATTAAATATAAATGTTCCGCCTACTAACCAGTTTGAATTTTAGAAAATAGTTTAAATAGTTTAAAAACAGCTAAGTAGTTAAAATAGTTTAATAGAAAATAATTTGAGTATTAAAATGGTTCATATAGTAAAAAAGTTTGGAAAATCAAAATAATTTGAATATTTAAATAATATAGATTTATACTAAAAATATTCATTTAAAAATAGTTTCAAAGTCAAACCGGTTCACTTTCCAAATTTTCCAATTCAAACAAAATTCCAATTTCCACTTCGATAATCAATTCAAATCCAAATTAATTTCAACTCCAATTCCAAATTAGTTTAAAATTCCAATCTCAAATTAATTTCAATTCCAATTCTAGATTTAAACCATTTTGATTTATATCAATTACGAGTTCGATTTCCAAAATATTGATTCAAAACACTTAAATCAAATTTTCCTTCAATATTCAATTTAAAATCCAAATCTTCAATTATAATTAAATTCTGATTTCAATTTTGAGATATCATGTTATATGACCTTTTATCTTGAAATATTTAAAGTTCTAATAAAAGTCCAATCTTTTAAAATAAATCAATTTTTTAAAATTCACATCATATTTTGATTATAACTTAAAAATCTCAACTTCGATTATTAATACATTCCTATTTTAAATTTAAATTTCAACACTTCGAGTTCCAATTCAAAAATAAACTTTGATTTCCATAAATTCGATTATTTCCATAAAACCAAATCATTTAAATAATTTCAAATCAAACTTTTATACCCATTTAGTTTAACCAATCCAGTATCCATATATAATTCTCTATCCTATGGCCAAGTGAATCAATTATTTCAATTTAATTCCAAGGATGGATGTATATCATTTCAATCCAAAATAAATGCCACAGATATATATCATTTCAACCTATCTCTTCATTTATTCGAAATAATTCAAATTACAGCTTGATATACTGTAAATAACATACAGGATGATAACATGATGTGTTAAACATAAATAAACATCCAAACATCCAAAATATCAATCAAATTTCATCCATCACCACCCATCATCCAAACAGTCAATAATCACAACAGTCAACCAATTATCGATAAATTTGGGGATTTTACTAGCAGTTAAATTCTAATTCAATTTTAATTGTCAATTTAAATTCCATTAATTAATTCAAATGTCAATTTAATGTCAATTTAAATTTATCCAACGATCGTCAATAAATTCAAATTACTTTATGATATAAATTTTACTAACATAAAATATAATAGTCAAACAGAGCGTAAAAACACTCACCTTCCATTTGAACCTGAAATAAAATTCAGCTTCAAATAAATCTCATTTGGATTCCAAGCTGAAGCCGTCGTCGATATGAATCCAGCGTTGCTCATTTCGATCGAATCAGATATCATACAAAAAAGTTATTAATGAATTGATATAACAATAATAAAAATTAACTACTAACAATGAAATAAAATAAATAATAAAAAGAAAAACCCACACTTATCTCCCTCGTTCACGCAAACTACGGGTTTTCCCCTCCTTCTTCCTGATCTAGATCGTGACTTGCTGTAAAAAAAATTAAATAAACGCGATCGACCACCTCCAGCGAAGTCGTCGCTATCTCCAGCCACGTAGCCGCTGCCTCCTTTCTCTGCCTCCAGGCTATCGTGCATCTCCAAGTCATAGGAAAACACTCCAGGCTCGCGCGATCTACTCCTTATCATGAGGCTTCATTCGCGATTTCCTCAACCGTAGTATTTTTTATGAATCGAACTGGAATTGTTTTATAATTTTGATTGGTCTCCCTTTTTATATTTTGAATGACAATCTGGAAGTTGAAAACTATAAAGGGGAAGACGGTAGGGTGAAGTGGACACGGGTTGAACGAGTTTGAGATAATGATGTAGATATTTTTTATTATTAAAATATGAAATATCTCGCCTGTTAGGCCCGCGTGGATCTGAACTTCGAACAAAGCATGCTATTATGCGTTTGTAATAATTTACCCCCATTCTGAATATCTTGGAACTAGTTTCAAAAGCCAATTTGATCATATGCAAAAGTTAGCTTTTCCAACTCAATTTATTTTGTCAAATTCCTCAATTTGATTTCTACGCGTTTAAAGCTCGCACGGCCAAACGATGAGTCCGATGGCTATGAAACTTGAAATCCTATAATAATTCACTACTACAGATCCGATGAAACTGACTTCGTCGAAATCTAAGACAGTGGCCAAAATGGCTATTTTTACTCGTCAATTAATGTATAAAATTTCCGAATTTTAATTATTCGCATTTTAAATCAAATTTTGAAAGTAAATGATCTTCATTCATATTTATATAAAATTTAAATCAACTTCTGGAATCATTTTCATTCATTTAAATTCAAAAATCAATTATTCAAATAATTTCCAATATTAAATTTAAACAATTCAATTATCCAATAACTTACAACATAAATTTAAACAATTTAATTACCCGATACAACAATACTAATAATCCATTAAATTTTATCTGTAAATATTTTTATTTAATTATTATTTCAAATCCTATAATTTAAAACAGTTAAAAAATATGGGTCGTTACAGCAAAGAACCAGCCAAGGTTGGTAAAGGCACGATGTCTGCATTGGAACTAGCTACCTTAAGATCAATGAAAGAGGAAAAGGGAAAAGTTGTGTTGGGAGGTTCTCTTATGATTCATGGCGTATCAACTAGAGTTCTATTTGATACTAGTGCATCACATTCTTTTATATCTTATTGTTTGGTAGATAAGCTTAACCTAGAACCCTCGTACTTAGTTACTTCCTTAAGGGTTGCGAATCCGATAGGAGGGTATGTGGCTCTTGGGATGAAATGTGTGAAAGAAATGCGGATTACATATCTTAAGGCTAGGATTAACACCAGAGGGGGTGAATCGTGTTTATAAAGAATTACTAAATCTTTTTGAGTTTATGTTAATTTAGACATAGATGTATGCAATCTACAGATACATGGATAATCACATAAACAAACACAGATGCAGAAATAAAATAAAAGCAGTAAAGGAAAGAATACACCGGATTTTATACTGGTTCAGAGTTACCCTACATCCAGTCCCGCAACACAAGTACAGATTTCCTTTCAAAAGCAATTTACAATTACACCCTTGATTTCAAGGCTACGAGGTACACCCTCCAGAATTTCAATCCTCTAGGTAGAGATACTTGATTTCCGAGCCATAAGTTTACCTAGTTGATTTACCAAGGCTACAATCACACCTTTTCTCGCTTGATTGATTTTTAAGGCCACAATCACACATTTTCTCGCTTAATAGATTACAAACAAGTCTATAACTCTGAATAGCACTGAGAACCTTGTTGAGATAGTGATAGAGAATCAAACTAGATGTAATCGAGTATGATTCAATATTGATTTCAGGAGAGTAATGGTAAGAGTATGTATTAAGAAATGTGGAAGAAGAAGAGAAGTGAAAAACCAGAAAATTTAATATAAAATTCATTGAAACTAACCCCTATTTATAGAAAAACAACAGCCATGTCCATTCATGAAGAGTTATGGCGAATAGACACTTCTTTTGAAATTTAAATTTTGAGCTCAACTGACACCATGTCGACATGGTCACCATAGGCATGTCGACATCCCAAGGCAATTTTTAATGATTTGATTTTCTTTGAAAATAACCTTTATCTTATATTAAAACTATTTTAAACTTTTCTAATATACTTGACTATAGTTAAAATTCATAAGTAAATATAGAGAATAATATATATATAATTTAACTATAATTTTATATTTAAATCTTAAGTATAAATATTTAAAATTTAAATATATTATTTTAAAAGATAGTTTAAAATCAGGAGTAATTTTGACTTTGAAACTAAAGATAATTTTGAGGCTAAAATTATTTAAAATCAGGATAGAGGTTTTTGATGCTTTTAAAAGGAAGGTTTTGAAAACATTTTGAAAACAGGATATAATTTTGAAAAATCATTTTGAATAAAAAGTTAGCGGATACAAAACAATGTTCCACTAGATTTTTCGTAGGTTCCATCCTACTTAGGTTCCATCCCTTTAACAGGCTCGAAGTGGATTCCATTCCACGAATAAATTGGATTTTAAGATGCCAGTGCTTTTCTATAAGTTTTAACAAAATTTCTAATTAAAGAATAAATTACTACAATTCTTGAACTCTTGATATTCTTGATACTCATGAGTCTTCAATCTTGATACCTTGAATCTCTATACTGTACAGTCTTCATTCTTGGCACCTGCATGGTTAAAACCTGCATATACATACATATATATATATATATAAACTTATAATGTTAGTATTTATATTTTATAATCTATTCTAAGGTTGTTGTCATCAAAACCATCATCTCACAGACTAACAATCTTCCCTTTTTTGATGATGACAACCTTTGTTTATAAAATATTACTTCTATCCTAATAACTCCCCCTTAATCTATAACTCCCCCTTAATTTATGCCTAACTAACCTATTTTATATTTCTCCCCCTTTGTCATCAACGAAAACTAACCCCCCCCTCCCTCATTCTTGGACTAGAGCACCTGTATTAATAAACTATACAATGGAATATATAATAGATAGATTAAGAAATAATTATCCTTATGAACATGATAATTAATCAAGGATTATATACATTTCAATGTATATATATACATGTTTTATGTGGCACCCATCAAACCAATTTAACAAATCAATTAACACCGAGTATCAATCCAAACCAAATCAAATCAATTCAAATAAACAATTCAAACAAAGTAAACAAAATAAAAATTAAACGTTACGTAGAACTTCCACCCATCCTTCTTCTCTAAAGATTGGATCTGCCTTAATAGCATCCTAATTATCATTGTTGTTGGTGAGAGAGACTGAAGGATGTGCTTCATTATCATCCTTGTGTAGGGAGGAAATCATCCATCGTATTGCATCAAAATGCCTTTCTTTCTCCTTGATCATCTGCATTTGACTCAATTCTAAGTGTCGCTGGTTATGAAGAATGAACGAGAGAATACTCTTGAACGAATTAAGAGTTTCTTCAAGATTTTCTGATAAATTGTGAATTGGATTAGCCATAGTTGAATTTGTGAAAGAAATGAAGAATTAAAAGATAGGAAATAATTCTCAGTGAAGAATTCTGGAAGAAATAGGTATATATAGGTGTAGAAATTCGTTTGAAATGAATAGACATATGGTTGTTATTCAAATTTCATATTCAAAATCAATTGTCATTTCTGACCAGTACATGTCGACATGGTCATAGAGGGGATGTAACAACCCAGTATTTTGTGATTATTTTAATTGTATATTTTAATTATTTCAAATTTAATTTTTTGATTTAAAAACTTTATTTTATTTATTAAAATGGATAAATTTTGTTATTTTAAATATAAATTTTGATTTTGATATGAATTAAGATTCCAAACATGACTAAATAGAATATTTTCCAAAAAGGTGAATTTTGGTCAATATGGTGAACTTTGACTTTTAATTTAAAATTTTAAAGGTTTGAAAATTTTAGTTTTATCTTTTATTATGAAAGTAATTAAAATTTTAAGAATATTTCTTTTTGTTTCATTGAAATCCGACTTATATTGTGATAGTTATGCCTTTTTAAATATTGTGTGTAATTTGCTGTATTTAACAAAATTGCTTATTTTAAATTGTACAAATAATATTTTATTTGGTCACGTAATGTTCTAATTTATATTTATATGGTTAAGATAACATGTTATGTATATATTTTGGTTTTAAACATTTTAAAAGTGTAATTGACATTTTCTAGTGTCAGTTGTATTTTTGTTTACAATTTCTAATTTCCAACTTCAATTAATTAAAGGAATTCTTTATCTATTTTTTCTATTTTCTCAAGATCTTATTTTATTCTCATTTCCACTTTATTTTTTTCCTTATTTATTTAATTTATTTTACTCTTATTTGTTTTAAAGTGAAGTAGGAATTTTTCTAGAGGCAATGGTATTTTATTTATAATTTTCATGTCCTTTTTCCAATTTTTAAATAATTTCTTTAGTTCCTTTTCTATTTTCTATAAATTAAATTATTTATTTCACTTTGAAAATTTTTTAAAAAGTATTTTATTTCAAAAAATTTCTTTAGAATATTTTTAAAATGAAGAAGATATTTTTCCAAAGCCAGTGATGTTTTAATTGTAAATTTTTGAACCCAGTTTTCAATTTTTAAGCAATTTCTTTAATTCTTTTTCTATTTTCTTTAAATTTAATTATCTATTTTCTTTTTTTTTAATTTATTTCAGTTTGTTTTTATTTTATTTACTGAGTTTTATTTTATTTATTTTTCATAAAAGATATTGGAAATTTGAAGAGACTAAAGCTTTAAACATTTGACTTTTCACGTTCTTGCCTTTTCATATTTTTGGCCGTTCCTTTTCTATTCATTAGCCATGAGTTTTTATTCATTTTTCACGTGAAAAAGCTTCTCAAAATCAAAAAATTTCGGCCAAACTCAGATCTGAAAAAGATTGGTAATGGTTTCTCTTTTTCTCTACTCTTTTCTTCATTTTTTTCAATGTTTTGCTTGATTTTTGCATTGCCTTTCTAATGTTTGTTCAGCCACATCCCCTCACCATCTCCTCCTTCAACCACCACCACTTCTTTCCCACTTCATCCACGGCCAAACCATCCCCCTTCTCTAACCTGAAGTTGCCTTGACCATCTCACGTTGCAGAATCCACAAAATAATGCCTAACTCCACCAAATATTGCCTAGCCGAGCTCCTATGTGCCATCCACCTTCATTCCTTGCCACGACCACCTCCTTGACCTCCACCACTACCATGACATGATCTCTGACAACCCGCCTAACTGCTGTCTAGACCTGAACTAGCCCTGGCCGAGCCAAGTGTGCTTGTGGCTGAGCCAAATGTTGCAAATCCAAACCCCTTTTGCCTTGCCTTTTGCACTTCCACCCTTTGTAAATTCCAAGACCATTTGTATGCTTGACTTAACCATGTATTTCAGATCCAATGTGACCTTTAGCACCTAAAAACATATGTGACTGAACCAAAATAGCCTTGTGGCCGAGCCTATGTGGGTAAAGGTCAAGCAAATTTGATGGGAAAGCTAGGTGATGTATTTGTCTAGCCTAGTTTCCATTTGTTTCAATCTAAACTTTGGTATTGTATTTATATTCATATTTTGCTTTGTTTATTTTGTGAATACAAGATTTACATCTTGGCTCTCTCTCCATCCAAATCAAGTCGTTCTTTCGTGCTTTCTGGATTTTTCATTTGTGTGTTTGTTTGCAAACTCCAGCGTAGAAAGGTGAGTAATCACACCTGACATTCATACTTATATAACTGTGAATTGATAGCAAGTGAAAGTGTAGAAATAATTATATTATGTTATACCTGCCTGTGATGTTAATTATATGATGTTAAACCCTGTTATTAACTTGCCACATCAGCTGTTATATTATATTTTATTATACTGTTTATTTATTTCTGTTAATCACACTGCAAGTTCCCTGTATAATAGAATCATTATGGGTTGAAATGATATATACTCGAACGGACTTTAGAATAGGGAAAAATCGTTATGGGATGAAATAATAAGCCTGAACGATTTTTATTTTATTTATTTCATTTAACTTGGGATTACGAGTTTGAAATGATAGAACCCGGCTTTTTCCTTTGTAAATTATGGATTGAAATGATATTATCCGTAACATTGACATAGGTTAGAAAAATTATATACAGACCGTGGTTAAAATAATTTTTCTATAATTTTTAAAATATAATAAAAATTTAAATATTATGATATTTTGATTTAAATTTAAATAAAAAATGATTTTTATAAAATATTAGTGATTTTATACAAGTTAAATAAGCGAAATAAATAAATGGTAAAGTAGAATTGGAGATATAAGTAAAATTTGGAATTTATGATTTTGTTTTTAAATAAAGTTTAAGTTAAGTAAGAAAATATGATAATTTGATTTCAATTTAAATTTAAAATGATTTTTATAAAGTGTTATTGATTTTTTATAAATTAAAAATAGTTAAATAAATGAATGTTTAAAAGTTGAAATTTGAAGTATAACTTAACTTGGAAATGTGAAAGTGTTTTAAAAATAAAAGTTAAGTTAAGAAAATAAAATGGAATTTAAATAAAACTATGAAATGGTAAACTTAATTAAAATGTTAAGTAAATGAAATGTTATAAAATTTTACATTTATTTTATAAGTGAATTATTGAAGATTTGATAATTATTTATGAAAATTTCACTTTGTAAAATAATAAATTAAGGGATACTTAAATGATTGTTTTTAAAGTGAGAAAATATGGTTTTTGTAGGTAAAAATGGATTTAAATAAATTTTAATTGTTTACGAAATTGTCGTGAAATTTTGGAATTTAAATTGACAGCATTCCTGAAATTTTATTTCTAAAGTTAAAGATATTACAGCATTATGTGAATGCTGTAATTGATATATATGAACTAAATGGCTAAAATGAACTAAGGGCTATTACAACACTTTGTAGGTGTTGTAGTTGCTGAATTTAACTAAAATATTATTCGAAATCTAAAACCTATTACAGCATTTTAAATGATGTCTTTTGCTAATTGAATTGTGTTAAACATAACTTTCCGTAGCATTCTAAATGCTGCGAAAGTTGAATTTTCATTGTTTTAATAAATTTAAGTGAATAAATGAACTTTGAAAGATATAAATTTTGGAAATTTAATAATTCAATTATTAAGTAAAATAACTTCATTTAATGATTTAAAATGAAGTAAATTGTTTTGAAATATAAACTATTTTGAAATGTGTGTTAAAATGGTATTTTAAATAAAATGAACGTGGTTTGGGAAATATGATATTCTGAAATGGATTTTGAATGATATTGAATTTTAAAATGATATTTGATTCCAAAATATAAAATATCATTCTTGAATTTTAACCACGGGATGTATTTAATTTATGGTTCAAAGGATCCTTAGAGGATGGGCGATCCAACCATCCTTTAAGTTATTGTGATTACTACTACAGTTCACTTGAGTTGATTTACATTATATAAGTATGTATGTCCTGACTCGAATGTTTTGTGTTTTACTTCACGCTTGGGTCAGCTTGAGTATTTATAGCTTAGCTTTGGATTTCTTTCTGGAGCTAGGAATCACTGGAGATTCTGCTTGTCTAGTTATCTATTCCCTTTAAGTTTCAGTTGTTCCACTTAAGCTCTGGTATTTATAAACTTCTATGTATTTGGGATCTCTATTGTATATGTTTTTAGACTGATATTATGTATTTTATTTTGAGATTTTGTTATAGTAGCTTCATGAACTACTATGGTATTTTAATTTCCGCTGCGAGTTATTATGATATTTCTGTGTTTGTGATTCTGTGATTGTTTTCATTGCTCCAAATTTATTTACAATGAGGTATTTTGAGAAATTCAAGTCCGACATGTGTGGATACGAATGGCCGAAAATATTGGGTTATTACAGGGGATGTCGACATGGGTTAGTGAAAAATTAGGATTAATTTGATTTTGTGAATAATTGTGTGTATGTATATGTATGTATGTATATATATATATATATATATATATATATATATATATACTATACTAACATTTATTCTGGAGATAAGATAAGGTAGATAACAGAAAAGAAATTTCATTTCATTGCATACTAAGATGTTACAATGATTAAACACACACCAAACTACTTAAACTTTCGAACTAAACAAATTAAAACACATACAACAAGATACAAAAAGATAGAACTAGTTAGAGGATGATGATGATGATGAAGAAAGTCCAAGTTTCTTACTGACTTTGGAAATGAACTTGTTCATCTCGGATGAAATTTTGTCCAACTTCTTACTAACGGATCGTTTAAGACTCCGTTGATTACCAACAATCGTCTTTTGATTTTTGAGAAGGGTTTTGGTGGATGGATTAGGAGGATAGTCAATGCTTTCCAAAGAGGTTTCACCTTCTTCTTCTTCCTCTTCCTCTTCTTCCATTTCCTTATGTGCCAAACGCTCTTCCTTTTCGGCAAGGGTCTCATAAGGTTGAAAAACAAATGGAATTTTCATAAGCGAAATGTTGGAATGATTAAAAACTTTTCTAGAAACAAATTCTTCACCTTTGAAATCCACTCCAAAATAGTTAAAAATCCGAGTGAGATAAATTCCATGATATAAAGTATTCTCACCCATTTCAAGATTTTTAGGACAAAGTTCATCCAAAATAACTTGCACCCAATTTATGTCATAATTTCCAAAAATAGCAAAAGAAGCTTTGTAAACTTTTGAAGTAGGATTGTTAAAATTCCCCGATCTTGGGGTCAAAGTACGTTGCAAAGAAGATTGACAATCCTTGCCTTTGGTCGAAAATTTCGATTTTTGAATTCAAAATTATCATTCCCTTCAAAAATGTGATGAAATGTCTCACGATCATATTCATCGATTTTAAAAATAGAAAGATCCATTCCCATACACTTGCAACTGAGAATGGTACCCAAAAGATCACAGTTCAAAACAATTCTAGTGTCTTTGACACTACTCCAAATTTCATCTTCATTTCCATGATAAAATCCTCGATTTAAATTAGCATAGAAAATTTTGACAAGATTTGGATAGCAAACAAAATCATTTTGAGAAGCATCAATAAGACTAAGAACTCAATTGTTTGCAAAAAGAGAATCAAGTTCATAAGAAGAGAAATCTTGAAAAATAGCAAACTTTCCAGGATGGAATTTGGCATAATTAGCATAATTGATGTATGCTTTTATTGCCTCCGGATCATTGAATAATTGCTCTTTTATTTTTCTGAAAATTCTCATAGTGGAGGGGTTGCTTGAAGAAGCCATTAAAGTAGAGAGAAGAGAGCTTGAAGTTTTGAAGAGAGGGTTTGAATTTGACAATGAGAGTGAAAAGATATGATAAAAGATAGTGAATAAATTGATTCTCAAAGGACATATTCTCTGGTCAAAAGGTAGCTTTTCAGAAAATTGAATGAAGTAAAAAGGTGGAGGGAAATTCAAACATTTGAATTCAAATTTTGAAATTCAAATTCTGATACCCATGTCGACATCATGGTAGGGACCATGTCGACATGTGCTAGTGAATTTTGATAATTTATTTTTCCTAAGTTATCTAAAATATATATATTTATATAAATATACTTATTATTTTTAATGTCTATATATATATCTGGAATATTTATATTATATTTCAGAAAATTATACTATTAAAAAATAATAACATAATAAGATAATAAAAAAAAATTAAAATTCAAACAACACACCTATTCAAAATCAATCAATCAAGCAACTAATTCTAAGCAAGCAATTTCAACCAATTGTATTCTAAACGTGCAACTTTTTCTGAGTCCGTTTCTTTGAATTCGTCGGAGTCGTGAATAGCTGTGAAACACAAATTCGAATTATCTATCTTCTGATCATCATCACTTGAGGACGAGTCCGAGTCATGTAAAGTAGCAGTAAATGCACGCTTCCATTTTTTTGCTGGATCATTATTCATGGGAGGATTTTGCCTATCTGGATACGGATAGTCTCTTTTGAAATGGCATGGTTCATCACAGTTGTAACATTTGATATTATTTGGCACTACATTCTGATTTCCAGAGTTCTTATAGTTATTTCTCTTGAGATTATTCGTCTTTATGTATTTCAGGAATTTCCTAAAATTTCTGGTCATAAAGGCTATCTCTTCATCATTATCACTGTTTGAGTCTGATCCATCGGTCAATGCATTGAATGCCATTGATTTCTTTTCAGATGCTTTGTTTTCTCTTCTCTCGATCATTTGAACTTCATACGACATTAGATTTCCAATTAATTCTTCTATCTTTAAAGTACTGATGTCATTTGCCTCTTCGATAACAAGTGTCTTTTGATCCCTGGAGTAAGAGAATTTAAAATCTTTCTGACTTAATCTTCTTCAGAAAATTCCTTTCCCAAAGATATTAGAGAATGCACAATATCCTGAAATCTACTATACATATCCGAAATAGACTCATTAGGATTCATTTTAAATTATTGAAACTGATTTGTGAGCACAGAAATTTTGGTCTGTTTAACTTTGCTTGTTCCTTCGTGAGTAACTTGCAAAGTTTTTCAGATTTCATATGCAGACTTACAAACTGACACACTATTGAATTCATTTCTATCTATTGAACAAAACAAAATATTCATTTCCTTAGAATTATTTTGTGCAACAGTCCTTTGCTCTGCAGTCCATTGTGCAAAATCAGTTGTGGGTTCAGAATATTCAGTTTGTGTAATATTCCAAGTGTCTAATCCTGTAGATTGTAAGTATATTTTCATCCTACATGCCCAATATGCATAGTTACTGCCATTAAAAAGTGGTGATCTGACAGTAGACTGACCTTCTACAAATGAACTAGTGATAGGAATACTAGTGTTAGTAACAGTACCAGTGTTGGTAGCCATTTTGAAAACTTTTCAAAAATCAAATTATGAAACTTTGAAAACCTTGCTTTGATACCAATTGAAAGAAATGCGGATTGCAGATCTTAAGGCTAGGATTAACACTAGAGGGAGGGTGGATAGTGTTTATAAAGAATTACTAAATCTTTTTGAGTTTATGTTAATTTAGACACAGATGTATGCAATCTACAAATACAGGGATAATCACGGAAACAAACATAGATGCAGAAATAAAATAAAAGCAGTAAAGGAAAGAACACACCGGATTTTATACTGGTTCGGAGTTACCCTACATCCATTCCCGCAACATAAGTACGGATTTCCTTTCAAAAGAAATTGAACAATTACACCCTCGATTTCAAGGCGACGAGGTACACCCTCTAGAATTTCAGTCCTCTAGGTAGAGATACTTGATTTTCGGACCACAAGTTTACCCAATTGATTTACCAAGGCTACAATGACACATTTTCTCGCTTGATTGATTTTCAAGGCCACAATCACACCTTTTCTCGCTTAATAGATTACAAAGAAGTCTACAACTCTGAATAGCACTGAGAACCTTGTTGAGATAGTGATAGAGAACCAAACTAGAAGTAATCGGGTATGATTCAATATTGATTTCGGCAGATTAATGGTAAGAGTATGTATTAAGAAATATGGAAGAAGAAGAGGAGTGAGAAACCAGAAAATCTGATATAAAATTCGTTGAAACTAACCCCTATTTATAGAAGAACAATAGCCATGTCCATTCATGAAGAGTTATGGCGACTTCTTTTGAAATTTAAATTTTGAACTCAACTGACACTATGTCGACATAGTCACCATAGGCATGTCGACATCCCAAAGCAATTTTTAATGATTTGATTTTCTTTGAAAATAACCTTTATCTTATATTAAAACTATTTTAAACTTTTCTAATACACTTGGCTATAGTTAAAATTCATAAGTAAATATAGAGAATAATATATATAATTTAACTATAATTTTATAGTTAAATCTTAAGTATAAATATTTAAAAGTTAAATATATTATTTTAAAAGATAGTTTAAAATCAGGAGTAATTTTGACTTTCAAATTAAAGATAATTTTGAGGCTAAAATTATTTAAAATCAGGATAGAGGTTTTTGATGCTTTTAAAAGGAAGGTTTTGAAAACATTTTGAAAACAGGATATAATTTTGAAAAATCATTTTGAATAAAAAGTTAGCGGATACAAAACAATGTTCCACTAGATTTTTCGTAGGTTCCATCCTACTTACGGTTCCGTCCCTTTAACAGGCTCGAAGTGTGTTCCATTCCACGAATAAATTGGATTTTATGATGCCAGTGCTTTTCTATGAGTTTTAACAAAATTTCTAATTAAAGAATAAATTACTTTAATTCTTATACTCTTGATATTCTTGATACTCATGAGTCTTCAATCTTGATATCTTGAATCTCTATACTGTACAGTCTTCATTCTTGGTACCTGCATGGTTAAAACCTGCATATACATATATATCTAAACTTATAATGTTTGTATTTATATTTTATAATCTATTCTAAGGTTGTTGTCATCAAAACCATCATCTCGCGGCCTAACAATGTGACCATCTATAGTTTGAATTGTTAGGTCATATATTTGTTTGCAGTTTGCATGTGTTTGATTTTATAGGGTTCGGAATCATTTTGGGTATGGATTGGTTAAGTAAATAAAATGCTAGGATATTTTTCCATGATAGGAAAATATCACTTAGACACCCTGACTTTTAGTGATCGGATTATATACTCCATAGAAGACCCTAGTTTTGAGGATAATGCTTTGTTGGGAGTTATGGAAGCAGAACATGAGTAGAATCGTGTTTTTGTTGTTAGAGAATTCATATAAGTCTTTGAGCCTGTAGTAGGACTGCCGTCGAAATGAGCTATTGAGTTTCTGATAGATTTAGGACTAGGAGCAGAACCGGTGACTAAACCGCCAAGTAGAATGAAAACTACCGAGATAGGGAGCCAAACGTGCAGTTGGTGGATTTGAAAGGCGAGAATTTTATCTGACTAAGTAGTTCGCCTTAAGGAGCCGCCGCAATGTTTGCAAAGAAACCAGACGGATCGTTAAGGTTATGTATTGATTATCATAAGTTGAATGAGAAGCCAATAAAGAATTGATATCAGTTACCCATAATTGATAATTTATTTGACCAGTTGAGTCGAGCCAAAGTATTTTCTTAGTTGTATTTGGCAACAGGGTTCCATTAGCTTAGACTGGCTGAGGATAGTATTCCTTCGACGGCGTTTAGAACTAGATATGGATCGTACAAATGGTTAGTAATGCCATTCGGGCTAACTAATGCGCCTACGTTCTTTTTAGATTTGATGAACCGAGTTTTCCGTTAGCACTTTCATAAGTTCGTATTGGTATTCATAGATGATATTTTGGTATACTCTAAAGATTAAAGAGAGCATGAAGTTCATCTTAGAGTGGTGCTTGAGACGTTAAGGCGGCATCAACTAAAAGAAAAAAATTTGAAGTGTCATTTTTGTAAGAAGGAAGTGAAGTTTCTTGGTCATATAGTCTCAGAGAAATGGTTATCTATAGATCCAGCTAAGATTGAGGCGGTGAATAATTAGAAGAGACCCAAGATAGTGATCGAGATAAAGAGTTTTCTTGGATTAGCTAGGTATTATCGGAGATTCATTAAGGATTTTTTATGGAAAGCGGCACCGATAACCAAGCTAACGCAAAAGGATGTAAAGTCCGTTTAAACCTATAAATGTGAGGAAGCATTCCGGAGATTGTAACACTTATTGTCTAATGCACTTGTGTTAGTTGTTCCAAAAGGGAATCAAGAATTAGTAGTGTATACGGATGCATGTGGAACAGGATTAGGAGCTGTGTTAATGCAAAGGGGTAAAGTGATTGCCCATGCTTCCTGACAGCTTTGACAGCACGAGGTTAGATATCCAACCCATGATTTGGAATTAGCTGCAGTAATTTTTGCGCTAAAGGTATGCAGAAATTACCTTATGGGAGAGAGATTAGAGTTGTATACGTATCATAAGTCGCTAAGGTATTTATTCTCTCAGAAGGAGTTGAATATAAGATAGTAGAGGCGGTTAGAGTTTTTAGCCGCTTATGACTTTAGTATTAAGTACAGACCAGGAAAAGGAAACAAGGTTGCGGATGCACTTAGCAGAAAACATCAGGATGCAGTATTGAAAAAGATAGCTTAGTGAAAATGTTTAAAAACATTAGCTACATCAAGGATGAAATAGAGATCTGAAGGTAGATCTAGTAAGGAAACCGCTCGGTTGTCTTAAAAGTATGACCGATGATGATCGAAAAGATTGCTTTTAAGCAGAAGGAGGATCCATTATTAGTTGAGCGGATCAAAAAGTTAAGGGATGAAACAGAGAGCAATGACTTGGAAGATTTCAGTCTTGACCAGATTGGGTGGTTAAAGAAGAAAGGAAGACTATGTGTTCCGAGTGTGGGAAACATTAGGAAGGAAGTTCTTGAAGAATTCCATCGTTCAAAGTTCACTATTCATTCGGGAGGTATCAGGATATGAAAAGAAGTTTATTCTACGAAGGTATGAAGAGAGATGCAGACTAATGGGTGAAGCAGTGTTTGAATTGTCAACAGGTAAAAGCCGAACATCAGAAATTAAGTGAGTTGCTTCAGTCATTAGAAGTTCCAGTATGAAATGGGATTCTATCTCAATGAATTTTATAGACGGGTTGCCTAGGTCAAATCGAGGAAATGAAAGTATATGGATTATAGTGGATAGGTTGACCAGGAGTGCCCATTTCATTCTAGTTAAGTCAACCAGGATGACACCTGTTTTACCCAAGTTGTTTATGAAGATATAGTTAGACATCATGGAATTCCTAGTAGTATAGTGAGTGATAGAGATTCCTTATTTACTAGCGAGTTCCGGAAGAGTCTACAGGAGACTTTGGGTACTAAGCTCAAGATGAGTACCTATTTCCACCCGCAGACAGATGGACAAACGGAAAGAGTTAACAAAGTCTTAGACGATTTATCATGAGCTTATGTGCTAGATTATGGATAATCAATGGAAGACCATCTACACTTGTCGAGTTTTCGTACAACAACAGTTATTAGGCTAGTATAGGGATAGCATTGTTTGAAGCTTTGTATGGAAGGCATGCAAATCTCCCATTTGTTGGTTAGAGACCTGGGACAGGTTAGTTCTTCGTCCAGATTTGGTTAGAGAAGTTGTAGAAAAGATTGAGTTTGCTCGAGCCAGAATAAAGGAAGATCAGTCTAGGCAGAAGAGCTATGTAGATAGAAGACAAAAAGACTTAAAATTCTCAGTTAGAGATCATGTTTTGTCAAGGTATCACCGATGAAAGGTGTAATCAGATTTGAAAAATCAGGAAAACTGGTGCCGAGATTCGTTGGACCATTTTCTATTATAGAAAGGATTGGGAAACTCACACATAGAGTGGAGTTACCAAGTAGTTTAGCAGGAGTCCACAATGTTTCTCATGTTTCTCATCTAAGGATGTATATCTAAGATCCAAAGACTACTGTAGCACCGACTATATTAGATGACTTAGTAGTGGAACCAAATTTGACTATAGTTAGAAAATCAGTTCGTATGGTCGCGAGGGATGAGAAGAGACTAAGGAACAAGGCAGTTGGATTAGTCAATGTCTAGTGGGGTGAAGATGAGAGAGACTGTACATGGAAAACTGAAAGTAGGATTAGAGATAGTTATCCTGATTTGTCTCATGGTATGTTTTACCTTTATGATTGATTTTATGAGTAACTTATCATAATTTCGAGGACGAATTTTTTTTAAGGAGAGGAATCTGTAATGATCCTAATTTTGACTAACATTATTTAGGGCATTTAATTAGATAAATTAAATGAAATAATTTAAATGGTTAAGGGATTGAGATTTTAATAATTTAAGGTAGTCGTGCCTTAATTAACCCATAAGCCAAAGTGAACTAAAATGAAATAAGTAAGAGGAATAAGATAAGGGCAAAATAGGATCAAACTAAGTTCATGTAACCTAAACCCTTATTCCAATTTCATTTACAATATTCACAAACAAAAACTAAACTAGATCTTGCCTCTACCATTAGAGGAAAATAAGGGGAAGATAAGTAAGAATTCAAGAAGGAAGCTTAATCAAATCAATTCAATGGCAAATCTCAAACTCCTTAATAACAATACACATGGTATTAATGCCTTGGTATATAGTGGATAGGAGAAAGGCAGAAGGTATAGAGTCAAAACATGCTTTTGAAGGGGTAGAAGCAGCTCTTTTAAACTTGGAACTATTTTGATTACAAATGAGGCTTTCGAAGGGGTTGGAGTTTGCTTTCCACTTAACCAACTTTCATATGTTTTTATAAAGAAAGGGCTTTCGAATGGGTTGCCGCCTTTTGTTTTTTAGAACAAGCTTTCGAAAGGGGTCGAAACTCCTGCTGCCACATTCAACCTTTCAAATCAATGCCTTCGTAAGGATTCTTTTGCCTTAAATTTAAAGCCGCTTCTCTATGCTTTTGAAAGGGGTGGTTTCGAAACCATCAACTTTCTTTTACTTAGGAATAATACTTTCGAAATCAATGCTTTCGCACCAGTTCTTTTAAGACCCTTAGATATATTGAAAGTTTAACCCAAAGGTTTTGAAAGGAATGGTTTAAAATGGTTTCAAAGCTACGTTCCACAAACTTTTACTTAAATCCAATGCTTTCGAAAGGTTTGTTTTCTGTAAAGGACTTTAATTCTTTCAAATATATATAATGAAGGTTTCGAAAGGGAGAATTACCAATGTTTTCAAAAGGTTTACCGTTAGTATTTAAACAGAAGGTTTTTTATGCTTTCAAAAGGAAATTTTGAAGTGTTTTGAAAAGAGGACGTCTAAGGTTTTATAAAGCTTACGAAGGGACACTTTTAATGATTTTGAATGGTTTTGAAAGGTATGCTTTGGCCTTTTGGCTTACTGTTTCAAGGTAAAGCAGTTAGCTTATTTTGAAAGGGGTACTTTCAATAGATTTGAAAGGGACTGTTTAAAGTTTTTAAACAAGGATTTCGAAGGTGATATCTTGAATTTAAAACCTAATGTTTTCTTAGTTAAAGAAGGGTTTTAACTTGTTTTAAAGGGATAGGTAATTTTATTGATTCTGGTTTTCATCAACATTGTTTTCTGTAAAGCATATATCATGACAAAGATATTTTATTAAAGAAATGAGTATATTTTCTTTATTTAACTATGATTTAAAGGGTTAAATCAATTTGAAAGAAATGTTTTCAACCCTAAGTAAATGACTTATATAGTAGAATACCAGATGGGACTGGTATAGGGTCGCGCCATATACTTTAGCTAGTATCTCCTAGGTAATATAAGTCCAAAATTCTAGTGTGTAGGGCTTTGTCAAAGGTAAGACAAAAATGAGGTTACATAGAATGGAACACACAGAGAAAGATAGGTTGTTGGTAAGCCCACAAAACCATTAGGATCAGTTGACCCTAGGAGAAGTAAGTCAAGGACAAACCGTCCAAGAGTGTGTCTAACAAAAGTTTGACTATTTATATTGTCTGGTAGGCCCGAGTCAGCCGATGGTTAGTAGTTAGTCAAACAAAACTATATTGTTTAGACAGATAGTCCATTGATTACCTGATTTATGTGCATATATGATATTGCTTTTAATGTTTAATCATTTTTTTACAGAATTCTTATTTGCAAAAGATATGTTTTAAAAAGGGACATTAGTGAAGGGAAATCCGTTCCGCTAAGCGGCATGGTCTCACTTAATATCAGTAAACCGAGATGTAATAGTATTATTCACATTAAGCCTTATGCCTGACTCAAAGTTTATGTTTTATCCTTAAACTTTCAAGTGCTCAAATTTAATTTGAGTAGATTGAGGTTAAGGTTTAATAGGTTTGCTGGATGAAAAAGCTTTCGAATGTATGCAGGAGGCAATGTTAGCTATATAGGAGTAATAATTTTTATTTTCGCTGTAATGTATTAAGACTGATGTTTTTATTGAGTATTCTGATCATCCAAGGGGGCGTCTTCATATGTCCCTCTTAACGTAAATTGTAATAATTATATTTGGTCGAAATCTGGGAATGGTTTGGGATTCTGTAATGGAATATGAAACATGGTTTAGAAATGTAATGTGAAAATTGTTATTAGAATCTGTGAGTTTGTTTCACATTCATCTGCTACTGATATTATGGATACCGTTAAGATTACTGTATTTTGTGATCGAAAGTTAATAATATAGATGTATGCAATATCTGTAGCACTTAGCTTCGAGCCTCAAGATAGGGGATGTTATAGACGATGACCACGATGATGGTGCTATAGACTTAGGATGATCTGTTTTTATACTAATACATTTATGTTACCGTTCTTTGCTTGTACTGTTATGTTGTATATTGTACTGTTACACTTATGTTGTTGTTGTTATGTCACCTTATAAAGCTTTTTTCACATTGCACATCTTAATTCAATTTTAGCATACTTAACGAAGACAAAGTGGTACAGTTTCCTATCATATCAAACACTGTACCTACTGCTTTAACGTTGCACTGCCTTTAATGTCACACTGCTTTTAACGTTGCACTAGTTGACTAGTGGAGATACAAGACCTAAGTTATATTTATATTAGACCGCTTGCCATAATGATCTTCACTAATATTATACTAATAATACAAAAAAATGATGAATTACAACCATACTTCTTTGCCCTCATCATACTCATATGAAGGTTCTTTAAGACATGATACCCTGCCGGATATGTCTTCCCCCCAACCGCCAACAAAGTGGTATGTTGAAATGGAGAAAAGATACTATGAGGATGTAAGGGAGCATGAGAGAGTTTTGCAAGAGCAGAGGCTACTAGAAGATGGTAGAAGACAAAGAGCGGAGCGGCGTAGCAACAATGGCACAAGGAAAAGAAGGGATGAACCATGCCACCAAGTGCCATAGGTGGATCAAAAGGCTACTTGGACACGTATACTATAACTGTGGAGTTTCTATTTTTTATTCTGTTGTGCGAAATGAAACTAAAGTCGGTCGATGTCATTATACATGCCGCAATTTTTCGGATGGTTGGGAATTTTAGCAATGGCTTGATGATCCTTCACCTCATCGAGTAGTTGTGTATGTAACTAAACTTGAAGAAAAAATTGAAACACTCTAGAGAACACTTGGTTCAATGCAGGTATCAGGTGGTCGAAGGCCATTTTTTAATTAGTTTGTGCATTTGTTTTACATTTATTTCAATGTTTTTTGTTTTGTTTCTATTGTGTAGCATCCCCTATCTTGAGGCCCAAAGCTAAGCGCTACAGATGCTGCAGTCATCTATAATATTATCTTCCGGTGGCAAAATATGGTAATGTTAATGATATCCATAATATCAAAAGCACTTAATATGAAATAAAATCAGCACAGATTAAAACAACATTTCTAATTACATTTCAAACCAATATTTCATATTTATATTATATAATCCGAAAATGATTCCCAAATCTTAATCAACTATAACTATTACAAAATACGCCAAGAGCGACATATGAAAATGCCCCCCTTGGATGATTAAAGTACTAAATAGACATATCATTCTTAATACATCACGGTGGAAATAAAACTAAATAGCTCCTATATAGCTAGCTTTTCCTTCTGCATGTCTTCGGAAGCTTTATTCGTCTAGCGTACTAAATGTGTAAAACCTTAACTCTCAATCTACTCAAATTAATTTTGAGCACCCGAGAGTTTAAGGAGAAAATATAAACTTCGAGTCAGACATAAAGCCTGGTGTAAATAGTACTATGCATCTCGGTTATCCGATATTAAGTGAAACCATGCCGCTTAGCAGAATAGGTTTCCCCTCACTAGTATCCCCTTTTACACATATCTTTTGCAAATTAAAATCGTGCAATCAAACTAATTAAAGCAATCATAGCAATATCATATGTGCATATAAATTAGGTAATAAATAGACTATCTGTCCAAACAATATAGTTTTGTTTGTCTTACTACTAACCTTTGGCTGACTCGGGCCTACCAGACATAATAAATAATCCAACTTCCGTTAGACACACTTCTGGATGGCCTGTCCCTAACTTACTTCTCCTAGGGTTTGATCTATCCTAATGGTTTTGCAGGCTCACTAATAACCAATCTTTACTCTGTATATTCATTTCTATATGTAACATCATTTTAGTCCTACCTATGACAAAGCCTTACACACTGAAATTTTGGACTTATATTAGCTAGGAGCTACTAGCTAAAGTTTAGGGAACGACCCTATACTAGTCTTATCCGATGTTCTAATATCTGGGTCATTTACTTAGGGTCAACTTCTCTATCAAATTTTCATTGAAAACATTTCTTTCAAATTGATTTAACCCTTTAAATCATACTTAAACAAAGAAAATATACTCTTTGCTTTTCTCACATCTCTTTTCCATGTTATATATACCTTACTCAAAACGTTGTTGATGAAATATGTTGAGGGTTATCTATCCCTCCAAAATAAGTTAAAAACCCCTTTCAACTTAAAATATCTTAGGCCATAAAGTCAAGGTAAACCATTCCAAACCTTTGCTTAAAAACTTTAAACAACCCTTTTGAATCCTTTGAAAGTACCCCTTTCAAAATATATTAACTACTATACCTTGAAACACTAGGCTGAAAGGCCAAAACATACCTTTTGAAACCTTTATAACAACCTTTCGAAATTATTGAAGGTATCGCTTTGAAACATTTATAAACCTTAAACAACCTCTTTTCAAATCTCTTTAAACTTGCCTTTCGAAAGCATTGAAAATCTTCCATTCAAATACTTAAAGTACCTTTCGAAAACGTTGGGGAACCTCCCCTTCGAAACCTTCATTACAAACCTTTCAAAACCATTAAAATCCTTTACTCTAAACAACCCTTTCAAAAGCATTGGGTTCAAGTAATAGTTAATGAAACTTAGCTTTGAAACCATTTGAAACATTCCTTTTAAAACCTTCGGGTTCATCTTGCAATCGAACAAATGGTCTTAAAAGAATTAGGTTGAAAACAATGTCTTAAGTAAAAGAAAGTGGAGGGTTTCTAGACCAACCCTTTCGAAAGCATGGAGAAGCGGCTTCTTATTTAAAAGCAAAAGCGCCCTTTCGAAACCAATGTTTAAAGGCAAAAGGGGCCTCAAGTGGGTTGAAAGGTAGAATGCGGCAATGAGTGTTTCGACCCTGTCGAAAGCTTGTTTAAAAAAATGTGAAAACCTCTATCGAAATCCGTATTAAAACCCTTTGGAAACCTTTCTTTTGAAAGCAAAAAAAATGACATCTCATTTGAAAGAAAAACAAGGTCCCAACCTTTTTGAAAGCACGTTTCAACCCTATATCTTTCACCTATCTCCATTCCACTACGTACCAAGGCATTGATACCATATGTATAGGTTTTGACTATGATGGAGGTGGTAGTACAAAGTCGAAAGGTAGCTGCCGAGAGTAGCGAAACAGCAAACCTTTACAGAAACTGAATTTTTACTTTATAAAATAATATCTTTTCAACTAACTTGCTTATTTTTCATAATTACCAATTTATTTTCCAAGTTTTTTCTAAAAAGTGCTACCGAATTCAGTATTTAATAATTTAGAACATTTAGCAAATTGCCCCTTATTCTATTTTGAACATATAAACATTTAAGTCTCATACCTTAGATTATTTTATATACTTAATAAAACACTTAGAAATATTCTCCAAAAATTATAATAAATCGCTTTTAATATGTTTTTTAACATACTTAAATTTCTGACTCAAAGCTAACATATAATAGTCGAAATTAATTTAAACCTAATTTAACCATTTTCTTCACTATAAAATTCACAATAAATCCACAATAATTCATAAAATTATAAAATTAGAAACCCATCTAAAATAATATTTCTGACCTTATATCAAAAATTCAAGTCATTTGAATGTTATTTAATAGGTTTTCCAAATCAATTCTTATCATAAAATCTATAGGAACTAGCCTAAATCATCAACATGTATATATGTCCATTTAAACAATCAAAAGACAGAAAATTATTTGCAATGTAAATTCGGAATTTCACTAGAAACTAAGACATAAAAATGAGATGTAATATATTATTCACCTTTAGCTTGTTTGCTAAGGAGGTTTAGATTTGTTCTTTGATTAATTAGCTTAAGCTTCATTCTTGAAATCTTGCTTATTTCCCCTTATCTTCTTCTTATGGTGGCCAGCCAAGCTTGGTATTAAATTTAGTTTATGAATGTGGTTAATGAGAACAGGTTAAGGGTTTAGGGTTTAAAAGTATGTCATATTCCTAATTTGCCCTCATCTTATCACCTTTCTTATCTCATGTGTTTACTCATTAAGCGACGACTACCTTATGCTTTCATAAATCACAATCTCTTAACTACTTAAATCTTTACATTATTCTATCTAGTTTATCTAATTAGTCTTGAATAATGTTATTTAAAAATTAGGGGTGTTACATATCATTTCAATTATATGGTTGTATTATTTGTATCGCTTCAATTATCATATTATCTTAGGTATTTAGTGTTGTTTGTATTGTTTGAATTACATATTCGTCGATTTATTATCTTAAGTACTTTGTAGATATTAAACATACATAAAATTTACTTGATAAGAAGTAACTTAATCACTTTTATTGAAATCAAAATCACATAGAACTTACTTAATATAAATAGCTAACCCAAACATCATTCAAATTGTCGAATATAGCCAACCCAAAGATCATATGCATCATGTCCAACAAAATTAGTTCAATACTCCTACAGATATCGTGAATCAAACTTGGTTTGTGTTAACTGAAATAGGTCTTCTTTCCTCCACTGTATGACGCTTTTGTATCTTTGACAAGCTCTAGTAAACATGACATAAGTACTTCGAGTTTCCAAAACCATCGAATTAATATACAATCAGGATTATTATTAAATGCTTCATTTAGAGTAACCCAGAAATCTTAATTCAATCCTCTTTCATGTGTCTTGTATTGGTTTCTATTTACGCTTCGATTAGTGCCAAATAATCTTATGGAGTTCAACTTTCATTTGCCATTGAATTTGTTGTAAACTTTTAGTGTAAACTTTTCACTTAAATAGACAGTTCATAATCCGTGTCAGTCAGATCAAGTGTGATCTAAATGACTATGTGGCAAACACCTGTGAACAAATGCAGAAATAAAGACAAGTGTGTTTGTTTCTTCATAACGTATAAAATTTTCACTTAAAAACAATAATTCTGAATAACCATGCTCTCAATTAATCCTGTCTGCCACTTGTTACATTTGATATGACAGCACTCTGAAGTCTTTGTCTTCCATTAACTACAGTTTATATGACCACGATCTCAATTAATATTGTTTGCCACATGTTAAAGTTGATGTGACAACATCTTAATCTTTGTCAACCACCAGCTAAAGTTAAGATGGCCATGCTCCAAATTAATGTTGTCTGGCACTTGTTTAAGTCAAGATTGCAGAATGTTTCTGAGAATTTTAGCAGGTATTCAAAACAATAATAAATATTTTATTCAAAAACCAAATGCTGTAAAAACTCAGGCTCTTGGCAGCGAACAAAAAATGACCATCACAATGAGGATGTTAGCTTATGCCACTACCCCAAATGCACTGGACAATGCATATCGGATTACAAAACGCACTGCATTAGAAACCCTTGACAAATTCTACCAAGCTATGATGGACGTTTTTGGCATTGAGTACCTTAGATCTTTGAATGAGGATGATGTGATGTGGATTAAAGAAATGCACGAGAGTAGAGGCTGGCCTGGCATTCAATGAAGTCTCGATTATATGCATTGGGAATGAAAAAAATGCCCCCAAAGTATACTATAGAGCTTACAATGGTAAAGAAAGAAGACCAATTATTTCTTAGAAGCCGTTGCTTCGTACGATTTATGGATATGACATGCTTTCTTTGGAATGCATGGATCTAAAACCGACTTAAATGTTATCGAGAGGTCACATTTCTTCAATGATTTGGCACTTGGTCGAGTAACTCCAGTGACATTTACTCTTTGGCAAAACACTTACGACCATGGATATTATCTTGGTGATGAGATTTATCAAAATGGAGCACCATTGTGAAAATATGTCCAAACTCGATAACAGCAAAGCAAGCAAAGTTTGTTGCGATGCAAGTAGGATAGTGAAAAGACGTGAAAAAAGCTTTTGGGTTCTTCAATCAAGATTTGCAATGACTAGTAATCCTTATCGATTGTGGTCACGAGAAAAAATATCCGCGATCATATTTGCATGTATTATTATGCATAATATGATTATTGAAGATGAAAGAGACATGGATGAAGAACATTGCTGCTACATATATGATGTGCAGCGCAAATGCCATAAATATTCCGAATTGACATTCTTCCAAACAAAGAAGCTTTCAACATTCACATGGAACGTCGACTTTAATTCTAAGATACATAACTTCACCACTGGCTATAAAAATATATTATGAATCATATTTGGAATTACTTTGGAGATTTTTATTTTTATTTTACATCTAACAATTCATTCGTTTATGCATTTTTCTTGTAGTCATGATTTTAGTTAACTTGCCAACTATAATGCATTACCATCAACATCTTATTTAGCTTGCTCATAGAATTTTTATGAATGAAAACAAAAATAGTTGAACATTAGTAAATAACTATGTACAACAGACTGACATAAGTCAAAGTATAATGCAAATAATGCACCTTGTACAATGCTAAGACTAGAACAAACCACACTGAGGGAACTATGATATAAGTACTTGTCTTTTTTGCTTCATCCAATATTTCATTTGAGTTTTATCCATTTCCATCAAATCTTTATTCATAATCATTTGTTCTTTTCGGTCACGTTCAATATCCAACTTTTATTGCTTAATATTTGCAAACTTACGCATTACATCGATCTTCTCCTGCGCTTGCCTACTTCTATATGATGTCATCTTTCATGGATTTCATGAGCGACGTTCACTTTAGCGGTCATAGTGACATCAATTTTATTCTTTCTCTTTGCTGCTTTGACACATATTGGTCCTATAATCTTCTTGGGTCTCTGGGTGACACGTCTGCCCCATTTTTCTCTGTCAAATGAGATTTCTCTACACAATGAATCTTTTGGACTAGACGAGTATTATGATTTTGATGCTATGTTCATTCCCTTTATCTTTTTCTTCACATCTCGGAGGCTCTTCGCGTTATCGGAGTTCCACTTCGATATGCTCATCGGTAACTCATAATAATTCGGTAATTAATAATAGTGTGGTTTTTAGCACCATGTTCTCTTGCAAAAAGCTTCACGAATTCCTTTTTCGCCATTCTTTTCAGATAATCAAAATTGACATAAATTAATAACAAGTTAAAATACTAATAAATCAATAAAATCAAAAATCATATGAAATGCTCTTTGCCTCCCATTCCGCTAGGATTCGCTTTTTTATTTGCAATCTATAATTCAAAAAATTAAGCTTTACAATTGGTTTTTCCAAATCGATCTTGAATCGTAGACAAAGATCGTGTGCTTCTAGAATGCTTAAGGTTGAAGGTATTCATTATTTTCTTTTAAAACTTCTAGCTTTTTTGGTCATTAGCCCTAATCGAGTCTTTGGTATAATGACAATCGATATTGCATAAGTCAAATTACTTGTCGCTTCGTCGTAGGCTGGATGAATGCTGACTGGGAGGAGTACTTGGCAATGGCACGTTGTTGTCTTTGAAGATGTAGTTTTAAGAATTGGAAGGATGCGTAAAAATTCCAAATAGTAAAGACATTTGAAGATAATGAGGGTTGGAGGAGGAAGTATTGAAGATTTTTAAATGGAAATGGAGAGTGAAAGTAGTATATTTAAGGAGTTGAAAAGGAGGAATATAGTCATCAAGGGGAAGAGCGGAGCCATTGGGCCTCAACGATTACCACTCTAGGTGTTGATTAAATCAGTGCCTTACTTTGGGCACTGATTAATTCACTAGCCATTGTTGGGTGCTGATTAAATTCGTGCCTGAGGCCGTTGGAGGAAGAGAGTAGCCGTTGGAGGAAGAGAGTAGTCGTTGGGCTTCAACGCTTACAACTCTAGGCACTGATTAAATTAGCGCCTTATGTAATATTAAGCCTTAATTTGTCTCCGTTGGAGATGCTTTAACATTCGTTGTTTTTGCAAACGCATTAGAATGTTTCCTTCAACTAGCGTGTTATTGTGTGGGTGAGCTTCACTGGGGAATCCGACACATCGGATGCGATGAACGTGAATGGAATTTTTACCCCCTTCAAAATCTCGCGAACACCCCCATAATAAAGACAAATGAGTAAAATTACAAACATGCCCTCCTTACTTTGTCTTATTTATGAAACAATCAATGGTATTCACGATTATAATTACTGGGAGTGGTTTGTAATGGAAGAAAACATTAATAATATGTAGTAGTTATAAATGTTACGAACTGAAAAATAATAAGCGTTGTGAAATGACTGATTTGGTGTAGTGATTCTTGAATAGAATATATAGTGAAGTCAAGAGAGCATATCTGTTTTGGTGTAATTGGATCGACACAAGACGAAGCTTTTGGAGCACCGCCATGAGAAAATGATTGAATGGCGAGACGATGCCATTTATGCACATATAAAGATCGCACGTAGTGTGTCCTTTCGAGGGGTTGTGTGAAAAATCTCCCCTCACGGGAAGAAGAACGTCCTCTTCAGGAATCCCATGCTGAAGACAAATATTGTTAAACATCCGTACTGTGAGAATCGTCGACACTTGCTCTTGTGGATCACTCAATATTCTTAGACCTACAAGCAGATTCAACGAAGATGGCTGATTCTCCACAGGAACAACTAGTACCAATGAACCTTGTAATTTAGATGTAGTGGGTTGGCCCAGTCCAATAGGAATCGTAGGGGAAGCTTGGGTGTAGAAGACCCAGCTTCAGCAATAGTTGATGCGCCCTCATCAAACTTGAGTCGAGGCGGTCGACAAGTCATTCTAAACAATAAAACTTGACGTTCAACATAACCGGGTATGTTTTATCCTAAAATAATAAGTTCATGTGACCAACGTTCAAAATCGAATGGAAGTTGACGTGTGTCAACCAGTCGAATTCTGGGCATTGACTAGGAAAATGAAAAGTGTTAATCTATGCAATGTGAGCTTGGTGTCCCGAATATCACGAGTGGACCATCCTATGTAGAAATCTCTCTCGTGCTAGAAAAATGAGTCGTGTTGTACTTTGAGTTTGTATTTCAGAACATATCCGTAATCAATGGGTAATCGATAATGGAGCCGCTGTATGGAGCGACGCGAAAGCTATTCTTTTCATGAACACCAAAAGTACAGAAAATTAAAAAATCAGTGCGATGGAATCATCCAGTATGATCATTCCCAAAAATGAACCGTCGGTCTAGAATTTAAATGATGATGAGAACTTAGCCGCATTTTATTAAAAGATAGTTGGAATCATCGAGATGGATTTGTCTTCGAAATGGTGTACACATGACCAAGGAAAAATCCTAGAGGTCGAGCGCAACACAAATTCAACCATCTCCTACCAACAGCCATACCCTCACCATTGCCATCACAAAGTCCATCACCAATTGCCAAACTTCGATGACTTGAAATTCTAGTTGGTGGAGAGCGCTCGTACTAAAGCCGAATCAGATAGAATCTAGGGCGGCGGTGGGTCAAGTGGCAGCAAAGATTGGGGCTAGAAGGCGGAGCTTGGAGGTTGCGGCACTTGGACTTGGTCCGAGGCAAGATGAAAAGTGACAGCATGAGTGGAAGCTTAAAGGACTCGATTGTAAGAGGAATATGCAACAAAGGACTCGGGGAAGGAGAAGTCCATGCAAAAAGTGAAGTGGAGAAAATTTTCTAAGTTCCCAAATATACAAGGAAAGGACTCGGTACTGAGAGGAACCTCTCGGCATCGAGTGCTTTTTACTCCCTGATATCATGTAGAATGTAAGACAAAAGCATAGTATACTCATCTAGAACATGAAGCGATCTCCGAAGCATAGATCCAATCTTTAACATGAAGAATGGAATTCCAGTCATATAAAGAAGTTGGAAGAATGTCAACTAAACAGGAGTAACATTCCGAAGCAATGTCCAGACTATCGACCTAAGTTCAAAAGATAGCAGTCATGGCCTTGTCTCGATCCAGAGCACATTTTGTTTTTAATAAAACCATACACTAAGAGGCAGGTGTTATTCGAGTTTTTAACCAAGCAGAATTCAACCCTAAGAACTAAGATAAGACGGAGACCGAACGACTCGAGAACATAGGAACATGATCAAAAGGGTAGAAGATTGGAAAACAAGAAGTTGCAAGCGGTTTTTAGCTAAGGAAACGACTAGGTACCAAGTGCTTTCTCTCTGTACTAAAGGTTTCATTTAAGTTAATTTAGCCACTCATGCTTTATGTACCTCATCTCCATCTTCATCCACTTGGGGTCATGTTATTCTCTTAAAGAATAGTTGAGTGATTCACAAGATTAATAAGAAGAAAGCGAAGAGAGCAAGGCAGTTCAAGTGTTATCGAGAAAACGACTAGAACAAACTCAAAGTCAATAGAATAGAGCTCAAAATGCATCAAAAAGGAGATAGCAGAGCAATGCAAACTAAAAATGATGGTTCATACATAAGTAAACCACTCGGTACTGCGTGGTTGACCACTCGATACCGAGTGGGTTTCATAGCACGTGGGCCAACATGCTTACGTGTGCGTCTCCAGGCTCTCATCTAGGCTTTGACCCAAGTGGGCTTTTGACTTCGTGCTGTTGTTTCCTTACGAATTTCAAACCTATTGCAACTAAAGAAGGGTCTTGGCTAATCTAAACTTTGATTCACTTCTTCATCTCCTACCTCCCTCATAATAGTCATCTATGCAGCTATTGTTTACAGTTTTGGTCCATAAACCTGTCAAACTCTAGAACTGGTGACTTCTACTCTCTAATTACCTGTAAACAACAACCAATAAAAAGTATAAAGTGGATGTAGGCCAAAGATTGCCGAGCCACTATAAATATCATATGTCTACCATTTCAATTTATTTTATTTCCAATACTATATACTAGATCTAGGTCTTACAGGTTCCCTATAACTCAATCTTGGGTGTTGATCCATTTTTGGCGTTAACCTATATACTTGGTTTAATATAGTTAACGAAGAGCGCATTTGAATTTGTGCAATGTTGTTATTCACCACAACTCCTTATGTACGAATAAGCTTTCACATTACTTGATGGTATTCGATTACTTTGTTCTATTTATCACTGCTAAAGTATTTCTTTCTTAGCTAAACAAAACTATAATTGTTTTCCCAAATCATCTGGCCAAGTCCCTAGCCTGTCTTGTTTATCTTTGGTCATATTCCATTCAACCATAAATAAGGTTGTAGTCATAAAAGCTTCTAGCTTCACGTTGCTTCCCATCTTCGAGAAATGATGTTTTGGTTATTTGTCTTTGGACACGCGTCTTTGATCCAATCTATCTTCGAGCATGGATCAGAAGTATTCATTGACCATTATCACTTATCATTAGCCAAGCGTGTCTCATTAGGCTATAAGCATGACCGTTCCTGCAAAAAGTCTAGTCACACATTGTTTCCTATCTCTAGGACCCTGTGGTTTAGGGTTTTTTCTTTGTGCACACTTTAGATTGTACATATCTCTGAGTATCGACCAAAGATTAAATGTATAGGGTGAATCATCCGATCAAGCCCAATATGATTATACTTTGGCAACATAATCATAGACCAGAGGAGTTCATTGGTGCCTATCTCCGAGCGCCAATTTCATACATTGCCTACCTCCAGGCATTTGTCAAAGATTAGGTACATGGGGTGAATTTACCAACTGACCCTAGATTGATTATACTCAAATGACCCGACCATGGATCAAAGGATTTTATCGCTACTTATCTCTAAATGCCTAGATATCGATGTTTTCAAAAAATAGAACATTCCATATTATCATTATTCACACGCATGTAGCCGGGTTTTAAGAATATAGTCCCATATATCCCCAAAAACTGTCTATTTACAAACATAAGAATGACAAACTCTACCTTATTACATTAGAGTCTAGTCGAATATATACAAAAATACGTCTAAGTGAAATAGTGTCTTTGGTGCTCGCTATTCCATGCTCCTAGAATCGGCATTCTATCAACAGTCCTTAGCTTGAAAGTTCCATCTCCAAGATTATGTTCAATCACATAAGAACCTGCTCAATTTTGGCCAGGCACCACTGGACCAGGAAAAACCCGTTTAAAAATGAGGTTGCCTATCTCAATGGTGCGGTTTTTGACCTTGCTGTTGAATTTTCATGATACTCTTTGCTGGTGAGCATTTACCCTCAAATCAGCTTCCTTTTGCTTTTTGTCCTCCAAGTAAAGGGACTCAAGCAAGATCTGCTTAGTCATCTTAGGATCATAGCGAATTCATCTATGAGATGGAACTGCCATTTCAATTGGAATCATGGAACCCGATCCTTAGGCCATAATGAATGGAGTATAATCGATTTTGGACTTATGGGTAGTTCGGTAAGCCTATAATCCCAGTGGTAGTTCATCAACACAGTTGCCCTTAGACAATGTCAATCCCTTCTTTGAGATGGATTTAATGATCTAGTTTACCGCCTCCACTTATTCATTCACTTCTAGATGTGCTACTGCATTATATTTGTTTCAATTCGATATCGATGGCAGAAGTCTTTGAATTTGGCACTTCCAAACCGAGTTCCATTTTCGGTTGTAATCTTCTATGCAACTCCAAATCGACTTATAATGTTCTTTACCACAAAGTTGACCACCTTCTTCGTAGTGATCGTGGTTAGCGATTCCACTTCAACCCACTTTGTAAAGTAATCCACAACTAAAATGAAATACTTCGCTCCATCTTTCGACATCGGTAGTACCCCAATAATATCAAGTCTACAAACTGCGAATGGCCAAGTGCTGACCTTTTGCTAAGCTCAGTAGATAGGACTCTTGGTATCTTTTCAAACCTTTGGCATCTATCAAATTTTCTAGTATAGAGTCAGCCGCATCCCGGTTGAATGTTGGCCAAAAGTATTCATAATAAAAAACTTTTCTTCCTAAGATTTTCCCTTTAATGTAATAACCGCAGCTTCTCTCATGCACATCAGCAAGTATCTTCTTAGCTTCCTCATTTATGACACATCATAATATGGGAGCAGAGAATCCCCTCATGTATAATACTCATTCCTGAATAATAAACTATGGTACTTTTCACAAGAGCTTCCGTCATTCGTTTCTTCTGCTCGAGAAAGTTACCTTAAGTGAATATTCTTTAATCGCAATCATCTATGATTCCTTCTCCACCTCTACCTCAAATATCAAATCATTGTCCATTTTGTCAATGCTCAGAATGACAAAACCTCCAATGGAAAGTCCTATGAGTTGCACCTCCCCAGATCAGGCTATCTTGGCCAGTGAATCAACTTTTGTATTCTCCTCTCTAGGATTATGCGTTATTATGCCATACTCAATATCGTTTAACAATTTTAAGACCTTTGTTAGGTAAGGGGAAAGTGTCGCATCCTTAGAATGGAATTCTTTGTTTGGCATACCACCCAGTAAGAGACACTAAATACATGTAATGTTTTGACTCCTAATTCTTTTGCTATCTTGAGTCCTACGATCAACGCTTAATATTCAGCTTTATTGTTCATTGTTGGGCCCTAGCTTCAAGGTGTAGCATATCGCTCATTCCTTCGGGATCACAAAGATCACTCAGAGTTATGCTCATTGAATGCTTTTTCTATATATAATGTGATGACCGCCTATACCACTGGCTCCAATAATATAAAAATCTAAGCTGCAGTTGTGCTCGGTCAATATAGGACAATCATCGGGGTTGAGAATGGAACAGATTCAGTGTTGAATATGCTAGTATATGATTTTTTTTAATGATAATAAACATTATATCAATTTAAATGTATTTGTTATGGTACTATTTTATTTTTCACATAATTGAATAAATATTTGATGAATAAAATAAATTACATAGAATTCATATTCTAAAAAATATTTTATTACAATTTTGAATAATACAAATTTGAGCGCTCACTGTATATACACAATTTCAATTACATTACAATTTCGATTACATCACAATTTTCAATTTACAATGTTCACCTCACTACATATCACTCATTCACTCGTATTTATCTTTAACTCTATTCCAAATTGAATGCAGCATCTGAATTATCTGCAAAATAAATACAGATGCAGTAAAATTGAAAAAGAAACATTTTTGTAGTGCACACTGAAGTGTGTGTTTTTGAAAATGTTATTTGCCTTAGTTATTTGGGTCGTTCGTCATTTATTTCTTTTGAATTCATCTTATACGAAAAGCATATAACACGCACAGTGTATCACTAGACATGTCACAAGGCCGTGCACACCAATATACACTTGATAAATTGCAAGGACAGTTGAGCGCAAGGTCAAACCCAACCAAATGGTGGATTCAAATCAGGTGCGATACAAAACAAAAATAGAATGGTTAGGTTTACTAGTGCAAGTGCATAAGCAGACTACATGACACAAACAGCCCAAACATGAAACCAGTGGAGGATGACTTCAACATGAAACCAGTCGACTATCAAAATAACAACAAGCTTCAGACATCAACAAGATCAACATGGAGGAGATAGCAATGTGACAGTAATGGAACAAGACTACATGAAATCAGAGTCACATGGACCAAACACAAGAAAGAAGGCAGTAGGGAACAAGGTGCACCAACAACAGTTCAAGCATGAACCAGAGAAAGGTGCACAAAGTGTGAACAAAATATATACGTACAAACGAACTAAAAGCAGTAACACAAGCAGTTCAAGATGATACTTGATGTGCACATAAATGTGCATATTTTTACCACCATATTTATTCTAATTAATTTAAATAAATGATCATATTGCATATTTTAACTTGTTTTAACCAAAATCCATATTAATTCCAAATTTTCACATATTCATCTTTATCTAAGGGCAAAATAGTCATTTTTGTGCATAAATTAACTTGAGAAAATTTAGTTAGAAATTTCCATACTACTTTGTAAGAATTTGATTTCAATCACAAGTTGTTTCATGAAGAAGATATGCGTGCACAAAAAGAACACAAAGGAATGAAGATGGAAATAATTCAAAGTGAAAATCATGGAGGACCTCACCTACTAACCTACCTTAATGTACAAATTAGAGGCTAATGCACATACTTATGGAGTTTATGGCTTCATGTGCACTTAAATGATGATTAGTAGAAGCTAATATTACTTGGCCTCTATACTTTCCGAAGGGTAGTTTGGTCATTCCCCAAATTATGGATTAGGGTTTCATGCTTGTATAAATAACTCATTATGTTCATGTAACCTCTTCTACCCTCTTTAAACCCTCTTATGGAGACACTCTCTTCTATTAACTTTAGTTGAGAATAATTGTCTTTTCTTTCTTTTCATGGCTACTTAGCCATTTGTTTTTATTTTCATGTAACTTTCATTTTCTTATGCAATTTAATTACTTGTTCATTTTACTTTCCTTGTTCATTTACTTTAATGTTGGTAGTGTAGATTTACATTCATGCAAAGTAGATTAGTTTTAATTCTTATTAATTAGCTTCTCTTTTCCATTATCTTTCATTTTCCTTTCTTTTTGCTTTCATGTTGCTAGCTACATTTGTTAATCAAATGACAAATATGAAAGGCTAAACCCCTTCAACTTAGGGGTAATGAAGCTCTCTAATTTTGTAGCTTCAACTATTTGTTAATTCATGCTCTCTTTTTGTGCTTAACGTTGATCAATGAAGTGTTTTATTTATTGTTCTTGCTTTGAATTTGATGGTCTATATTGTTGACGCCAAATAGGCTATGCTTAAACAATCACTAACACAAATGTCCCTTCATCAAAATATGATTATGGCATAAGAAAGTGATTTGAAATTAAAATTTGATGATCTATATTTTTAATCCATAATTAGTAGGTCATACTTAAATTGATTTCATTTTCATTGTCAAGTTTCGTGAAAGTTAGTAAGTCATTTAAGGGGTGTGTTATAGTTTGATGACATATGTTAGCTACTCAATAACACAAATATGTCATACTTATGATAAGCACATCAATTAAAGCACTAATGACCATAAAAGAGATATCATGATTTGATATGTGTTGAACTACATGATCTAGAAAGTGGATTTATTGTCTAAACTGTCACTTAACTCTTATATTTGCTTCTCTTTTCTTTTAGTTATTTAGTTAATTCTCTAATTCTCTAGCTTAACTTTCACTTGAAATTGGTATAATTTTATTGAATTGAATTTTTAAAATCACCAATTCTCTAATGATCGATCCGTACTCGCCACGTACTTCAATATTACGCCGCGCGCTTGCGGTTATTTTTATTATAAATTTTTCGGCGATTTTCTAATCCGATAGAAAATTTGTCGTTAAACAATTTTTGACGTCGTTGCCGGAGAGTTATTTTGATTTTAATTTTCTATTCCTCAAATTATTTTTGTTTGAGTATTCTGTGTTTTTTTGTGTATGTTCGCATTTAAAAAGAAAATTGTGTAGTGTATTTGTGTGATTCTTGTTTGCATATGTTTGAATGCTTGTTTTTCTTGTTTGTTTTGCATTTGCATTTGCATTTCTATGAAAAAAAATCAACATACACAATTTAAAACAAAACAATTTGATTGAATTTTCCTTTCAGTTACATTTTCCATTTACAATTGAAAAAAACACTGTTTTATGTCATTACTGCTGCTTCTCTGCCCACAACACTGTTATCTCTTCTCCATCCGCCTCCCTGACCTTGCTGCTGATCATCCATCCCCTACTTCGATAACTACTGTGCCATACTTCGACAAGTTACCATCAAACCCACTGCCCCTCTTTCACCTGACTCCTCCATGCAAAACGTCCCCTCTGACCATCAATCACTTCTGCCTGTCATCTTCACTCATCAACATTTCCTCCTGCCGTTCACAATGCCCCATACCAGACAACAGACATCACTTCATCACAGCTCTGTCACAGTGCTTCAACCTGCCCACCCATCTACTGCTTCTCCGCTAAGTTGTCATAAAATCCTCTGTCAACTTGCTACAAACCGCGTTCTCTTCATTGACTCACCTACCATCGTCAACAACCCTCTGCCTTCAACACCACAACAGCCACTACTACACTGGCGTTCATCCAGTTCACACTGCATTCAACTCAACTTCTTCCACTCCTGCTTCAAACCCTCTCCTACTTCACTATCTACACATCACTAACTTCTCACCATTCCACCCAAACCATCTTCCACCATTATGCACTACTACAATCAGAGCAACAAAACTGTCGGTCAAACCACCATTCTCCAATACCGCTTATCACTACAAAAACACACTCAATCATCACCAGAAAATCCAGTCCCCTGTTGTAACCCTTAACACTGCAAAAATCAACAGTGTACATCATCTTCTTCTACCAGTTTCATTACATAACCTACCACTGCACCAAAGAATACTTCATACAGCACTACACCATTACTGCTAAATCGTTACCACCAAAAAAAAAACTCTTAAACCATCTCAACAAGTTTCAACTGTCGCCTGACATTAATTCGAACACCACATTCGCAGTCGCCAACTCCTCAATATTACTCCACTGACCATCGACGACCACCGCTTCCATCCACCCCTGCATTTCTGACTGCACTTGAACTCTCAATACAACCTAACAGTCACCACTTCCTTCTAATTCTTTCATCACTTGCCATTCACAAAGCTTCAACCAACACACAGCGCACTCATTGTTCAACAACAGTCTCCCTCCACATCTGTCCCATAGCATTTGTTCAGCAATACCAACAACTTCGACTCAACCTTGCAACGTGACTCCTCCGAAGACCCCTATTTTCAATCACCTTCGAACGACATCTACCAATCGATAAACCTCCACAAATTCGAACTCACCAAACCACCGCTACACCAAATCCCCGTCGTCCTCGCATCCCATCGCGACCTTAAAATGAGGACGAGATTTTGAATTGGGAAAGTTTGTATTTTGATTTCAGGATTTCGACATATTTGTTTGAAACGAAATTGTGGATTGCGAAATTCAGTGGCATATCGTTTTTCTTTTGTTTTAAGAGCGTGAATCATTTTCTTGGTGTGCTGGGCTGATCTATAAAAAAACAAAAAAAGAAAGAAAGAGGGGGTCTCGTTTGTTGATTTTGGGGGAGAACGCAAATTTTTTTTTTTTCCTTGTTGAGTATTGGGCCGGCTAGTTTTAGTTTGGGTTGTGTTCATTTGTTCTTTTGATTCCTTTTTGTTCTTTGATTCAGAAAAGAACCAGTTTTCATCCCACTTAAAAAAAATTCCTTTTGTTTCTTTGGGTAGTTAATAAAAGTTTTGCTTTAGCTTTAATTTTTCCTTCTTAAAAAAAAATCAAAAAACAACAACAACTAAGCAACAAGTTGTTTTCAATTGTTTTAGTTTAATTTGCTATTGTTTTTCATTTGTTTTAGGTTCATTCTCTTTTTATTTGAAAAAAAAATATTGTACATATATCTTGATTTTATTTTCATGTTGCCAAAGCAGAAATTCAGTAAAAGAAGACTTGCTTTACTTGCTTAAAAAAATATATTTGCTGCTTTAAAATAATTGCTCAATAATTATGCACACTCTATTATTGTGCTTTCATCTCTAGTTTTATTTGAATTGCATTGTTGTTTGCTTGCATTTTGTAAAAAAAAATCAAAAACAAAAAAGTCATTCTTAGTTGCATTGTTAATACACGTTTAATTTATGCTTTGCATTTCATCCTAGATTTTGATTAATAATAACAGTTAGATATCAATAACACTTAATTGTATATTGACAAGTTGTCTTTTTTGAACAATTAATTTCTTGGTGTCTAGGCTACGGCAGAGCAATAATCAATTATTAATATTAAAGTGATTCGTAAATATTATACTGAACTGTTTCTCTGAAGTTACTTAGGCTGCATTACTACGGTGATTCGTGGTGCACCGATAAATCCTGTCTGTTACCTGACTGAGAAATATCATGTTGAATTAAGACAATGTGTGATTATACAATTATGGGTTAGCTTAAGATAAATCATTTGTAATTAACCACTGCATTCATGTAGTTGCATTAGTTCATGCATAATTAAAAAAGATTAAATTAAAATCCAAAACAAAAAAATTGTAAATATTCCTTTTCCTTTCCTTTGAAATTTTTAAATACTTTTTCTTTGAAATTTCAAAAAACCAAAATTCAAAAAAAAATTATAAAACCTTTTCAAAAAAATTCAAAATCCAAAAACAAAACAAAATTCAACTTTCCATTTTGAAAAATAAATTCTATTTGTAAATATATTTTTCTTTATAAAAAAACCAAAAACAGTGTTGAAAATGTCCAAGTTTCCCCGCACACTGAATTTAACAATAGTTGTGAAAATCAATATAATCCATATGATTTCATTCCAAATTCATATGGATATTTTAACGACAAATATTCTTTAAACAATTCGAATTTCGAACAACAAAGTTTTCAAAATGATAACCAACCATCGAATCTCAAAAATAGCATTTCATTTTTACTCGAACTCTCTACACAACAAAATCAAATAATAAATGAGTCGTGTAATTCATATTTGTGTGATAACTCGAATCAAAGTTTTCAAAATAATCAAAATTTGAATTCACTTCAAAATTCAAACGACTTTGAGTATAACCCATGCCAATTCAATTTTGAACTCCAAAACGAATTTCAAAATCAAAATGAAAATGTGATCCACTTTTCAAATAATTTTGGCAATGGGAATAATCTCGACTACGACGCGTTTGAAATTTTTTGTTCTCAACAAATCCAAATCAAAAATTCTCAAGTTAATAACTATAACTTGGATTTTGTTGAACAAATGAATGAAATTTACGATGATCACAAGGATTCGTTGTTTGAAGCATATATGAAACGTGATAAACAAAATCAAATCTCAACGAGTGAGGAGTCAAGTGATAATCTACCTTTTACCCAAATCGACGATTTTCAAATAACAACTTTTGAACTTGAAAAAGATAATCTTAACGAAGTTGTTGGAAATATGGTAATTGAGTTGGATTTCAATTCTTTTGAGGGTATGGAACCAAATTTAAAATTCGACTTTCCTTTTCTCGATTTCAAAATTTTAAATACAACAACTTTTGATTTTGAACATGAGATACGCAATGAAGTTGTAGATAATTCAAAAAAGGAAGGTTAATTTAACGAACACGATTTCTTTGAACTTTTTGAAAATGAGTTGTTGAATTCTGAAGGGGAAGATTTAAATCACCATTTTGATTTTGAAATCAATAATTTTGAAGAATTTTTCAATGGAAAACTTGAATTTCAATTTGGTGATAAACTTGAATTTCAATCAATCGTTATATCTATCCCAAATATCATCGAAAATAAAACAACTCGTACGATTTTTAATAAAACGACGTTCGTTTTTTCAAATCCACATCCGATTTCAAAATCTTTTATGATTTGGTTTTTTATGCTTAAGTTGTTTCTCGCATACTTGGCGAGACAAATGAATCAGTTTTTGGAAGATCGGTTCATTTACTCTTTAACGGCATACTTTCTGATGTCATGTAAATAATCATATTTACATTTTCATTTAAATAAAGGTTATGTTTTTATTTTTCTCTTTCCACTTGGGTTGACTGTGGCGACGTAATCAAAATCAAGTGTGGGGGGTGACTCGTCTTCTTTTTGATTTTTCACGATTATTTTACATTTTTTTCCAAAAATCAAAAAAATCAAAAATTTTAAAATATAGAAAAAATATATTTAAGCATTTAGATTTATTTTTAAAGAAACACTATAGGATAAATATATAGTTTTGGTTTACTAAATTGAAATTTTTGAAAATTTATTTATCTTGATAAAAATGAAGTTTGGTTACAAATAACGATAGTTTAACTAGTATATAGGAAGATTCATACATGTTAATTATGAAATATCCTAATTGAAATCTTTGTTTTAAAAAGTGGTTGATTTAAAGTAAATGATATAACATATTTTTGTCTTCTAAGTTAAGTGGTGCCAAGATGATTTTGCAAAACTCTCTCTTTCCAAAAAAAATAAAAATAAAGAGTAAAAAAACTTTAAGAAAAAACATATAAAAAACAAAACATCTGTATATGTAAATATTTTCTATTAACGCCTATGGCCGAGAGGTGTACACCCTTGTGTGTACACTCGCCATGCTCTGTACCATTCTCACGTAAGCCCGAAAGGCAGTGCATGATCGGTATATCTAGCCTCAGTTTATCTGAGCTATGTGTATATATAAAAATTCTTTTTATTAACGTCAACAGTCAATAGGTGTTCACACTCGAGTGTTCACTCGTCACGCTCTGTATTCCCTTCACATAAGTTCGTAAGGTAGTGCATGAATAATATATCTGGCCTTAGTTTATCTGAGTTAGGCATACGTAAATATTGTAAATATAAATAAAAAAATTTAAAAAAAATTAAGAGAGTAAGCAAATGAAATCCAAGCACTGTTTTAACTTATTTGATTTGTCTTGTTATTGATCTGAAATGAAAATACCACTTTGATAATCAACTAAGGATTTATTTCATAGTTACACTTAGTTATCACCTAAATAACGAGTTAAACTATAGTCTGCTTGTTACGATAACTTGATTTTTATTGGAAATTTTGACGAGTAAATGACTTAAATTTTCAAGATAATGGCCGAAACCTATATTTAACTTATTTGTGTCGATTTAAAAGTGAATCCTTCATTGTAAATATTTTTAAAAACTCGCATTCATCTCTTTGTAAATAAATCTTGAATTTTATAAATATTTTCATCCTGCATTTGGATTTTGTGGGTAGTATCCGCTGAAAACCCTCATGAGATAACATTCGTCATACTAGGAACACCCAGAGGTTTAACGGCTTGTTGCATACGCGCAACGCAATCATGCTCCTTACGAAGACGGATTTATCTTAGTTTTTTCCTTTATTCGAGGATGAATAAAAAGATAAGTGTGGGGGTATTTGATGTGCACATAAATGTGCATATTTTACCACCATATGTATTCTAATTAATTTAAATAAATGATCATATTGGGTATTTTACGTTGTTTTAACCAAAATCCATATTAATTCCAAATTGTCACATATTCGTCTTCATCCAAGGGAAAAATAGTCATTTAGGGGTAATGAAGCTTCAACTAATTTTTAATTCAACTAATTATGTAGCTTCAACTAATTTAGGGGTAATGAAGCTCTTTAATTATGTAGCTTCAACTAATTGTTAATTCATGCTCCCTTTTTATGCTTAATGATGATCAATGAAGTGTTTTATTTGTTGTTCTTGCTTTGAATTTGATAGTCTATATTGTTGACACCAAATAGGTTATGCTTAAACAAACACTAACACAAATGCCTCTTCATTAAAAGATGATTATGGCATAAGAAAGCGATTTGAAATTAAAATTTGATGGTCTATATTTCTAATCACTATTTAATAGGCCATACTTAAAATAGATTTTATTTTCAAGTTTCATGAAAGTAAGTAAGTGGTTTAAAGGGTGTGTTATAGTTTGATGGCTTATTTTGGCTAATCAATAGCACAAATATGCCATACTTATGATAAGCACATCAATTAGAGCACTAATGACAATAAAAGAGAGATCATGATTTCATATGTGTTGAGCTACATGATCTAGAGATTGGATTTATTCTCTAAACTGTCACTTAACTCTTATTTTTGCTTCTCTTTTCTTTTAATTAGTTAGTTAATTCTCTAATTCTCTAGCTTAAGTTTCACTACAAATTTGTATAATTTGATTGAATTGAATTTTTAAAATCACTAATTCCCTGCGGATCGACCCGTACTCGCCATGTACTTCAATAGTACGCCATGCGCTTACGGTTATGTTTATTATAAATTTTTCGACGATTTTCTAATCTGAAAATGGTCAGGTGTCATGGGTCATCAAGGAAGCAGTTTGAATAAAGTCAGCAAGTCAAAACCAGAAAAGAATTCAACTTGCAGATGTAACACGAAAATGAACAAGTCTGATTGTATCAAGTCAAGGAAGGGTCAAAAATATTTGAAAATGGAAAGAGCTTGATGAACAAGCATCACAAACATGAAATATTCAAATAACGAAGTCACGGGAACCGATTCAAAGAAAATTCAAAATTTATCAGAGATGAAAAAGTTAGTGCAATCACCATAGTTCAAGCAATTATCTAACGGCCAAGCAAAATCACGAAATATTCAAACACATTTATACGAACGAAAATATAAGGTGTTCAAACCCTATAAATTAAACCCAAAATCATCATTGGCAAGTATTCGAGTTCAAGCGAAATAAGGGAGAAATCAACTAAATCATGAACAAATATATAACTCAAATCGAAGTCGAGCAAATTCAAAATCATAAAAGAAAATCACGTACCAAATCATAGCATTCAAGGTCGATGCAACTTGAAGCCGCCACATATTGTTCGAAGACAGGATCAATTGATAAAGCCAAGCTGAAGTGAATTCAACACTCATTCGATCAATTTTTGAATCGGCGCTTCAAATTTCACAAAGCCTTAGTGTTTGGAAAAGGAATAAAGAAAGATCAGCTAAAGCCATTTTACACAGAAAAGAAAAGAGGGGAGAACATCTTCTTAAAATTAAAACTGGGCCTGTCTCAAATTTTATTTTGGGCTTAAGTTTTATATAATAGAGTTTTTTTAAAAAAAAAAATTTCCTTTTGTAATTTAAATTTTAAATTGTGTTACTTTCTAGTCGTGGGGCTATGTCATGAACTATGGTGGTGTAGTTCGAGAATTCTCAATTCAGTGGCTGAGTTGTGGTAGGGTTTTGAGCGTAGAGTTAGGTTAGTCGTTAGAGGGTGTGGCACGTTTACGTGTGTAAGCGTCTGACTGCTTAATTTCTAGTAGAAACTTAGGGGCGACACGTAGGCAAGGTTTTGTCGATGCTAGGTAAATCTGTATTGTTCTATTTCTTCTTTTATTATTCTGCTCTTATCTGTGTTACAATTATTTTATATATTTCCGCATTAATTTTTATTATTATTAGTATTACCTTATTCACCCCCTCCCATCTACGGTGAAATCGATCCTACATTCAACATACAATCTATCATACATTTCACGGCGTATGGATAAAATATAATATCATAGACATAACAGAAGAGATAGTAATAATTATGTGAACAAATCATTAAAGAAATAGATCCACAGAGTTATATATCAAAAGCAGTAGAGTTTACAAATTAAGATTAAATTCAACAACTTTCTTATTACAAAACGAATAAGAAAGTACTATCAAGGCTCCACAGTGTTACACAGCAGAAAAGTATAGAAAATCATATAGGCATATAATACGAGATAGCTCCATCCTGCTCGTCCTCATCACAAACACTGTGTCACCTACACCTACTATCTAGGCCGCTCAATTAAGAGTACCCAAGATAATAAAAAACAAAGAATAAAACCTTATGTCAAACAACAGTCTAATGTGAGCGATAAATGAATCTCAAAATACTATATAGGTAAATATAGTAAGGAACAGAGGTTTACTATGCATACCTGACTTGTCCCTACAGCCAAAGAGTTAGCATATAACAACATAATATGCTACAAATATCATAAAGGTACTCTACTCAAAATAGAATGGTGGGCGTCCATATATCTCTTTCTCAAGTACCTACTCCTAATGATATTTACGATCAATAACCTATTAAAGAAATAAATCAAAGCAACCATAGCATCCATCAAGAAGTCATCACTATCACTCAACGTGCCCTGAATTATGATAACTCGTATGACATTCTTACTGTCAGGGACTAATGGAAATCCCCGTTTTTAATGAACTTTTTATTACATACTCCAAAGATAAATACGTGGCTCGAGCCCAAAGCTAGACACTAGACCCAAAGCCACTAGTCCAGGGTATTCAGTTCCACTCCAACAATCCATGGGCATCCCCACTTATAATACCCCTGCTTTAAGTACAACATAAAACACTCCAAGTATCAACGATTCCTTAGCACATACATCCATGCCCTCCTTTATGCTCAATCCAGTTTCCATTATCTACGAACCCTTCCATGTTTCTCATTCCATGGCTCCCTCCTTTGTCAAGCCACTATCTTCGGTATCTATTCTCTTCATGAGTCACCAACTGAAGATATAAAGCTTTTACCATGTTGTTACATCACCATCCAATCCTCAAGTGAGTGAGCCAATATTCCAGCATGATATACAAAGTCCCATGCTTCTTCCTTGTACAAGCCCGGACCCACTGAAATCACCCAAACAGCTCAGTATTGACTTGAATTGCTCGGTACTAACTTGCTTACATAGCTAATTTTTAGCTAACTCTCCATCCTTGCTTCTAATAATCCATTCCAAAGTGCTTCAGTCCTCGACCTATCCATCAAAATAACTCAATCCCATGCTAAAGCCTTCATCTTTAAGTTTTATAAACAAGTCAGCGTAACATCCAACACTTAGCCAATCTCCTACATCCTGCCATGTTCCACTTCTACTAGCCGTGTTCTAGAGATGCCCCCACAATCACCGACCTACATAAGAAACATGAATAACTCGGTTCTAACATGAACAAATGGGTACCAACTTGTCTACTTGGTGACTTTGGAAATATGACTTGTACTCCTAGCTTCCTCCATACTCTAAAGCCTCCCCTTCAAGTTTTGTCCAATTCTGACCATCTTCGCTTCTAAATTTCTAAATTCACCAACTTATCTTTCTAAGCATCCAAACATTAGCAAACAACATCAAAGCATATCATATAACCATAGAATAAAATGCATATCCATCCGTTTCAATAAGCACTACATAAGAATGTGATAAATAAGCCAATTCCAGATCTACGTATTACATGAATATATGAATTTAAATAAGAAGAATAAGTAAATCATCATTGAAAACTATTTCAAAGATTTACAAACTTAGGTCATAATCATATGATAACATGTTATTAAAACTAAAAAGGTTTTAAGGCAAAATCATGCCAAAACATGTAATTCTACTAAGGATAGTGAAAAGGCATAAATCACTCACTAATTAACAAAATCAACCAATTCACGTCTAGATCTGATGTGGATAACAATAGAAAGCAATTTAAATCAACCAAAATGATAATCTCTAAATTCTATTTGATGATATTCTCTCTAATTAATGATTTCGCAAAGATTAGAGAGTAATTTATGTGATTTCACATAAAATTAGGTTCAAAGTAGGTTTTGAGCTGATTTGGGAAAGAGAGAAAAGTTTTAATTCAGCTCCCATAGCCCTTTATTTATACTAATCCTGAATTAGATTAATGGACCTAAGTATGGGCTTAACTAATTATTCATTAATACAGGCCTATAGCTATCTAAACTTAAAACAGCATAACTTTCTAACGATAATTCCAGTTTTCTACTATGACCACTCTATAGAACGAGAAACCATCAATAGAATAAATGGAACTGGTTTAAGACCATAATTTGACACCTACCAAAAGTTATAGCCCAAATAATGTTTTCAAGGTCAAAATGGTCATACAGAAATTCGGCAAAAATCATAAATGTCCACACTGTCTCTAACAGTCATGTCCTAAAATTATAGAGTCTTATAACCTCACATGAGTAAAATAAAATTGTTTTATGATCCTCTGTTACGTGAAAGATGGATTGTTATATTCTCCCCCTTTAGAAATTTCCCCCTGAAAATCCCTAAACCAATCAAAGTATTAGCAACCATAACTACTCTACATACCTACTAATCATATGCAACCATCAGCCATATCAATCAAGCATTCTTGCAATCAAAAGAATAGGTGATCCTATCCTAGCATGCATAATACTAACCTATCAAATGCGATATACAATAGTGAAAGTTGATACGATAACGATGGGTCTTACCATTCAAAGAGCTCTGGACATGTGTTCTCATGCTCTTCGCAATTTCCCACGTACAATCATCATCTCATTCGCTTTATTGTACCTTCACTAGCCTCAACATCTTTATGTTGATCTAGTGTAATTGTCACACTTGAGTCATGCACAAATTTCCATATATAGGAAAGTGAAAGACGTTGTGCATGCCCACTATCTTTTGAGGTGAGTCGACCCTATATGCTAACTTCCAATCCTTTCCATTATCAAAAAAGGACCTATGAATCTAGATGACAACTTCCCCTTATTATCGAATTGAACAACATTTTTCAGAGAAGACCCTTTCACAAAAACCATATCTCCAACAGAAAATTCTAAATATTTATGTCTTTTATTAGCATAGCTCTTCTGTCGATCCTAAGTGGCTTTCATCCACTACCGAATGATCTCAATCTTTTTTGAAGTTTCTCTAATCATATCTGGCTTAAGTGAGCGTTACACAGTCGGTCATACAATGCTTCATAAGGAGTTATACTAGAATGATAACTATTGCTGCATACAAAATCTACTAGATGTAGATTGTCATCTCACAATCCTACAGAATCTAAAATGCATGCTCACAAGAGATCCCCCAATATATGATTTACTCTTTCGGTATGCCCATCCATTGCTGGTGGTAAGCTATACTCAAGTGCAGCTCGGTCCTTAACGCCTCTTGTAAGTTCTTCCAAAATCCACCAATGAACAATGGGTCTCGATTTCTCATAATGCTCTTTGGTGCAATATGAAATCGTACTATCTATTTAACATGAAACTCTGCCAGCTTGGATGCCGTTCTATATAAATTAACGGGTATGAATCCAGTGCTCGATCAACCGCGACCCAAATACTATCATACCATGCTCGAGTCCTCGATAGTCCATCAATAAAATCCATTGATACTTGTTCTCATTCCCACTCAAGAATATCTAACGGTTGCAAAAATCCACTGGGTTTCTTCTGTTTTGTGTTTAATCACTAGTAGTTCATGTACTTCGAGATAAATGTCCCAACATCCAACTTTACGCCTTCCAAATAATAAGTTTTCTTAATATCTCAGTGCATCTTGTTACCATGGGATGAATGATCAACTTTGAATGGTGAAACTCTCGTAGCACTTTATCTCTCAATCCATCATTGTTAGGAATAAACAATCTCCCATCCTTACGAAGCCAACCATCTCAGTCGAGTTTATGTTGCTTCATGTCTTTAGATTCTACTCCTTCTACTATCTTCGCTACGATCTCTGCCATCCTAGCATATCACTTCTGACTAGCATCGATCCTTTCAATTAGAGTAGCTCTGATCGACAAACTTGTCAACATCTCTGGTTCCAGCTCGTAATGACGCCTTAAATCATGCCCAGCAATGAATTCAATCTACTTCCATTCCAAGAACAATGCTCCCAAATAAGCATGTCTTCTACTCAATGCGTCGTCAATCGCATTCCATTTTACTGGTGTATAGGAAATGCTAAAATCATAGGAGGCGAAGAACTCCAACCATCGTTGCTGGCGAAGGTTGAGATCGTTTTGAGAGAAAATGCACATCAAGGATTTTTGGTCCGTAAATAGCCCAAACCTTTCTCCTACAGATAATGCCTCTACATCTTCGAATCAAAAACTATCGTCTTCGATTCCAAATCATGAATCAGATAATTCCTTTCATGCGGCTTTAGCTGTCGACTAGAGTAGGCAACAAATTTTTTCTTTTTATCAACATCGCACCTAGCCAGTACCGCAGGCATCTATATATACTGTCAAATCCTCATTTCCACTTGGAATGGCCAACCTTGGTGCACTCATCAACCTCTCCTTCAAAATCACAAATGCATGTTCACACTTTACATTCCAAACAAAAGCATGATTCTTCTTTGTCAAGTTGTTCAACGATGTTGTTATCTTTGAGAAGTCCTTGATGAAGCATCTATAGTATTCGGCTAATCCAAGGAAACTCACATCCGTAGCATTCTAGGGCTGGTTCCAATATTGGACCGCTACGACCTTCGTAGGATCCATTGCTATACCACATCCAGAAATGACATTACCCAAGAATCTCACTTCTCCTTTCCAAAAGTGACATTTAGAGAACTTCACTCTCAACATGTGTTTTCATAACAACTACAACACAATTTTCAAGTGCAACTTGTGCTCCTCTTCAGTTCAAGAATAGATCAAAATATTATCCACTAACACAAGAACGAACTTGTTCAACTGATCTTTAAAAACTTGATTCATGAAATCCACAAAGCATGGCAGAGCGTTGGTAAATCCAAATAGCATAACAAACCACTCATAAAAACCAGATGGTGTACGAAACATAGTATAGGCACACTCTTCTTCGCTAATCTCAACTGGTGAAATCGCATTGAAAATTCATTTAACATAACACCTTTGCACCATGAAGTTGATCAAACAAGTCATCAATGCATGGGAGTAGATACTTGTTCTTCTTCGTTAATTTGTTCAGCTCACGATAACCCACACACAACCTTGAAGAGCCATCCGCCTTAGTTGCAAACACTACATGTGCACCCCACTCATATATACTTATTTGAATGAACCCTCTCCTTAATAGGTCATTCACTCACACCTGTAATTCCTTCTGCTCTGTGCGTGCCATACACCTTGACGTAACTATAGGTCTGGCTTCCTTCACTAAGTCTATCTAAAACCTAATCTCTCTATCCAGAGGCAATTCGGTCACTTCCTTCAATACATCTGGATACTCTCTAGCGATAGACACAAGATAACGACCCATCCTTTGGAACATTAAGCAAACATAGAAAGCTAACCATCATACCATCCTCTGGTAGGCAACCAATCACAACCATCTGTTCTTTCATATCTTCAATTGTCACCAACAGCATCTTGCAATCCACTATCGTCGCATACTTCTTAAACTAGTACATTCCCAAGATAAATCCTGAATCCGACAAAATTCAATCAAAAACAATCAAAAACAAAAGAGCATCCATGACTCGATAATACCATGCCATGAAAAACATGTAAAGGCTAGTAGAGCGTCCAATAGGGTTTGTCGCAATCAAAGGCCGGTTTACTATCTCGGGTCTCAATCCCAGTTTGTTTACTGGGTCACTACATATGAATGAATGTGAAGCTCCAGTAACAATAATGGAAAGCATACTTTGAATAATGACTCCTTTCTCCTTCGTCGAGGGAGCACTCGACGAAGTTGGAACAGCGTTCAAAGCATATGCTTTTACAACCTATTTATCCTTCATCGGTTTTGGACAATCCTTCTTAAAATGCCCAAGCTTATCAAAGTTGTAGCATTTCTTCTTCTCACCTACCTTACAATCTTTAATCGAGTGACCATTTTCCTTGCACCCACGGTAAGTAGGTTCCCACTTAGCTTTCTTTTAGCCATTTTTACCTTGAGACTACTTCCCCTTTCTAATCAACTTGTTCTTGCCACCACCGCCTTGCTGCGGTTTCGGCTCTTCCTTCTCAGTAGTAACGACAACAGTTGTCCTAGACTTAGGATACAAATTATTATGATAAAGAGCTTTCTCAACAAGCTTCTTAAATGGCTCGTCAATGTGGTCTACTAGTTTCTCTCCAAGGTAATCATTTAGAATAATGATATACTTTTAATTTTTCCTCAAGAGAGTGTTGATGAATGGCATCTTATACTTCGATAAAGCATCAAACTCTAAAACATACTTAGAAACTAACATCTCTCTTTGCATAAGATCAGCAAATTTCCTAAACAGTGCCGACTTCTAAACAATCGGGATGAAATTCTCTTCAAACCTTATTTTGAACTGGTCTTAAGTAAACTGATCTTTGGGGGTAGCAATGGTAATGGCGTTCACCAATTCATTTCTGTTCTTAAAGTTGTCTAGTTGCCAGCTTCATCTTCATAGTATCATCTACTTCCATATCAATAAAGATGCACTCACAAATATCCAACAAGTCCTGCACTTCTATGGTTGACTCTGTTCCATGGAATTGTTTTTCTCCAAGAGTAGAATAGACTTTACTTAGCTTGTCAAAATCAACGCTAGGCGCTTGCATGGGAGCATCTCCACCAATAGCCATACCAAGAGCAGCCTGAACATTCATTATCATAGCAGCCATCATAACATTTAGCATCGCTTGCAAGTCAAGTGTAGAGCTCCTGACGTTACTCCTTCCTCAACTTTCGAAGAAGAATTCATCACAATATTTATGCCAGCTCATTCTTAATCTGTAACAAGAATGTTCATCTCTTGTAAAGAAAACCATGTCTATGGTGCTTGTGTGCATGTGGCTTATACTATATAATAGATTACTATATGGCTTTAAAAACAAAAATATATAACAAGTAAGCATTATCCCATATGTATACTCTTGACCTGGTCTAGGATGATAACTCCTTCCTCGTCTCTACAGGATCACAACATTAACTTAAGTTAATCATGTAACCAAAGCATTGATTCCAAAAATATGATGACCGCCTTATACCACCAGCACCAATAATATCAAAATCGTTTGTTGCATCCACGCCTGGTCGATATAGGATGATCATCGGGGTTAAGAATGAAAAAAATATAGCATATAACATATCTTATATCTTACAGTGCATGGATAAAATATAATATCACAAATATAACAGGAGAGACAATAATAACTATGTAAACAAACATAAGAGTAATATAACCATGGAGTTATACATAAAAAGCATTAAAATTAATACAAAAAAATCAAACTCAATAACTTTTTCACTACAACAAGAATAAGGAAGCACTACCAAGGCTATACAGTGTGGCACAACGCAAAATCATAGTAATCCACATATGTATATAATATGAGATAACTCCATCCAGCTCTTCCTCTACACAACTACAGCATCACTTAGACCTGGTATCTAGTCTACTCATTTAAGAGCACTCAAAATAATAAGAAATAAAGCATAAAGCCTTGGTCCAGAATACGTTCTGGTGTAAGCGGTAAAAGAAACTCAAAATACTACACATTTAAATATAGTAAGGAATAAAGATACATGTATCATACTTGACACGTCCCTGCAATCAAAGAGTTGGCACATAACAACATAATATGCTACTCTACAAATATCATAAGGATATTCTACTCAAATAGAATGGCGGGTGTCCAGATATCTCTATCTCAAGTTACTCCCAATGATATCTCCAAGTGATAACCTACTAAAAAAGCAGCTAATGCAACCATAGCATCCATCAAGTAGTCCTTACTATCACTCAATGTGCCCTTAATATGTGATAACTTGTATGACCTCCTTATTACAAAGGATAATGGAAATCTGGGTTTTCAATGTACTCCCATATCATGTAGCCTAAAGCTAGATACGTATCTCATAGCCCAAAGCTAGGCACTAGACCCAAACCTACTGTCCAATGTATTCAACTCCACTCCAATTATCCATGGGCATCCCCACTTATAATGCCCTAGCTTCATGTACGACGGAACACACTCCGAGTATTAATAATTCCTTAGAACATAAATCCGAGCCCTCCTTTCTACTCAATCCAGTTTCAATTATCTAGGAACCCTTCAATGATCCTCATTCTATGGCTCCCTCCTATCGAGCTGCTATCTTCGGTTTCTACTCCCTTTACGAGTCACCAACCGAAGATACAATGATTTACCATGTTGTTACATTGCTATCCAATCCTCAAGCGAGCTAGAAAACACTTAAAACATGATCTACATAGTCCCTTATTTCTTTTTCTACAGCCTGATTCTACTACAATCACCAAAGCAACTCGATATCGACTTGAATTGCTTGCTACCAACTTGTTTACTTAGCTAATTTTTGGATAAATCTTCCTCCCTGCTTTTAATAATCCGTTCCCAAGTGCTTCAGTCCCTGACTCATCCATCAAAACTATTCGGTACTATTTTAAAGCCTTCATCTTCAAGTTTTAGAAACAAGCCGATTAACATCCAACATTCAGCATGTTCCACCTCTACCAGCCATGCTCTAGAGATGCCCTACGATCGCCGACCCATATGACTAACATAGATAACTCAGTACCAACATGCATAACTCGGTATTGACTTGTCTAATTGGTGAATTTGGACATGCGATTTATTCTTGGCTTCCTCCACACTCTAGAGCCTTCCCTCTAAGTTTCGTCTAATTCCAACCATCTTTGCTTCTGATTTGCCGAATTCACCAAACTATCTTCTTGAGCATCCAAAACAGTAGCAAGTAACATCAAAGAACAACATACAACCATAGAATAACATGCATATCCATCCATTTCAATAAGCAATACACAAGAATGTGATAAATAAGCAATCCTAATATAAATCTACATATTATATGCACATACGAATATGAATACAGAGAATTACTAAATCATTATTGAAAATCATTTCAAAGATCCATAAATTTAAGTCACAAGCATATGATAACATGTAATTAAAACTAAAAAAGGTTTTAAGGCCAAAAGTCATGTTAAAGCATGTAATTCTACTATATGAACGTGCATAGGATAGTGAGAAGGCATAACCGACTCACCATTTAACAAAATCAACCAATTCAAGTCTGGATTTAATGTGGAAAACAATAGAAAGTAATAAAGATCAATCAAAATGATGATCTCCAAAAACCATTTAATGATCTTCTCTTTAAGTAGTGATTTGGCAAAGATTAGAGAGTAATTTTTGTGATTTTGGATGAAATTAAGGTTGATAAAAGTTTTGAACTGATTTGGGAAAGAGAGAAAAGTTTTAGTTCAATTCCTATAACCCTCTATCTGTACTAATCCATAATCAGATTAATAGGCCAAAGTATGGGATTAACTAATTACTTACTAATACAGACCAGCAGTTATCGAAACATAAATGACTCATAACTTTCTAATGGTAAGTCCGCTTTCTTATTTGACCTCCTTATGGAATGGGAAACCATTATCCTAAAGCAATGGAACTATTTTAAGACCCTAATTCGACTTCTATCAGAAGTTATAGCCCAAACAAGGTTTTTAGGGTCAAAATTATCACATAGAAATTTGAAAAAAAATTATAAATGTCTAAAATGTCCCTAAGAATCATATTCCAAAATTATAGAGTCATATGACCACACATGAACAAAATAAAAATATTTTACGATCCTCCGATATGTAAAATACGGGTCGTTACATGTAACGTCTATTGACCAAGTGGAGCCACATCTTCATCCACTTCCCCATCCCGAATGGTGAACTCGATAATGAAATCAGCCAATGCATGTCCATGTATTGCTCTTCTAGGATGGTAGATATCTGCAATGACCCTAATTTTGAGTAACATTATTTAGAACATTTAATTGGATAAATAAAATAAAATAATTTTAATAGTTAAGGACTGAGATTTGTTAATTAATAAAAAGGTGTGCCTTAATGAATATATTAAGCAAAAGAGAATTGAAAATACATTAGTAAGAGGAATAGGATTAGAATAAAATGGGAACATCCTTCATTTTAATACCCAAAACCCTTCCTTTCTCCATTCTTTGGTTATTATAATATTCACAAGCAAAATTAAAACACTAAGATCTCGGTCATCCACCATTAAGAGGAATTAAAAAGAAAATAAGCTGGGAATCAAGTAAAAAGCTTGACTAAATTAATTAATAGGCAAATCTCAACCTTCTTAACACCAAACCAAGGTGAATAATTTGATTTACATCCCATTTAGATAACGATTTCGGCTTCATGATTATGTTTAAATTATTTTGCAAGTAATATGCCATGTATGGTTGTTTAAATATATATGTGTGTGTGTGTGTGTGTGTGTGTGTGTGTGTGTGTGTGTGTGTTTGGTGATTTATATTATTTTATATGGGTTTCATGATAAGTTTAAATGAGAAAACCTATTAAATGACACCCAAATGGGTTTCATTTTTGATATATGACCAAAAATATTATTTTAGAAGTAGGTTTCAAGTTTCAAAATCTTCTAGGTAATGTGGATTTATTATGGATTTTCTATGAATGAAAATAGTTAAAACTGGGTGTAAATTATTTAAGGCAATTATATAATAACTTTGGGTCTAAAATTTATATATGTTAGAAAACATATTAAAAGTGAATTGTTGTGATTTTTGGGGAATTTTCCTAAGTATTTTACAATGGTTATAAAATTATTTATGTTAAGAGGCTTAAATGTTTTATCAATGAGAAGGGCTTATTTGACTAAAATGTTTCAAATTATAAAATTTAAGTTCGATAGCCTTTTAGAAAAAGATTTTCACAACAAATGGCAACCAATCATACTTTGACAAATTGGGCAAGTTAAATGAAACGAAATCACTTTAAATGCATAAAATTAGTTTTGTTTCGAACTACAAATTTGTCACTTCCTTTGCTTGCTTCCATCACCATGCCCAGTAGGCCTTTCCAACTCATTCGAAACCAATGCACATTGTAACAAACAATTAGTACGTAGTGCATTGGAGGAAGGTGAAAGGGACTGTGAATGTCTCGAAAGGATCAATTTTAAATGGTTTCGTAGCAATGTTTCCACAATCCTTTACTTGAGCTCAATGCTTTCAAAAGGTATATTGTGAATTTTTTGAAAGATATGTTTTAAGTATTTCGTAAGGATGGTTCTACTACTTTCGAAAGATAAGTATAAATGGTTTTGAAAAAGTAGTCTAAGGTTTTAAGTTATGATTTCGAAAGGTATTGTTTAAGGTTTTAAACAAGGGTTTCGAAGAAATTGCTTTGGCTTCATGGCCTAAAGTTTACAAAGTTAAAAAGAGTTTTAACTTATTTTGAAGGGATACTATTCCATTAATTAGATTTCATCAACATTGTTTTATGTAAAGCATATATCATGGCATAAGTCTTTTGAGTAAAGCAAAGAGTATGATTTATTTATTTTATAAAGATATGATTTCAAGGGTTAATCATTTGTAAAGATTGTTTACAAGGAAATGGAAATTTAATAGGGTAGTTAACCCTAAGTTTATGACTCGGATATTAGTAGACCAGATGGGAATGGTATGGGGTCGCGCCCTATGCTTTAGTTATTAGTCCCTAGCTAAAATAAGTTCAAAATTCCATTGTGTAGGCTTTGTCACAGATGGGACTAAAATGATGTTACACATAGATCAGGATATACAGAGTAAAGAGAAGTTATTGGTGAGCCTATAAAACTATTTGGATCAATTTACCTTTGAAAAGGTAGTTAAGGGCAAAAGGCCCAGTATTGTGTCAAATAGAAGTAAGATTATTGATTATGTCTAGTAGGCCCGAGTCAGCCAATGGTTAATAGTTAGCCAGATAAAACTATAGTGTGGATAGATGGTCCATTGATTACCTAATTTCTATGCATATATGTTATTTCTCTTGCTGTTGTAACCAGTTTGATTGTAGGATTTTGATTTGTAAAAGATATACTTTTAAAAGAATTTTAGTGAAGGGAAACTGGTTCTCCTAAGCGACATGGTCTCACTTAATCTCAGTAAACTGGGATGTAATATTATTATTTACACCAGACTTTATGTCTGACTCGAAGTTTGTGTTTCCTCTTAAACTCTTAGGTGCCCGAAATTTAATCTGAGTTGATTGAGAGTTAAGGTCTTTTTAGGTTTAGAAGGTTGGATGAATAAGCTTTCGAAGACATGCAGGAAGCAAAGCTATCTATGTAGGATTTATTTAGAGTTATTTCCACTGTGATGTATTTATGATTGATATGCCTATCTATTTAGTACTCTGATCATCCAAGGGGGCGTTTTCATATGTCGCTCTTGGCGTAAATGTGGTAATTGTATTTGATCGAAACCTGGGTATCGTTTGGGATTACTGAGTATGAAATGTAATCAAAAAGTTGTTTTTGAAATAAGTGATTTTATTTCATATTCATGTGCTTCTGATATTATGATACCATTAACACTACCATATTTTGTCACCAAAAGTTAAATACTATATACAACTACAATATCTATAGGACACAGCTTTGGGCCTCAAGATAGGGGGTGTTACAAAAGCTCACTTCAATAACCTTCCTAAAGTATCAGTTGGTGCAACACTTGCCTTAAAGGTTTATCAGTAAACACATTTATAAGCCTAGTAGTGTGGTTGCAACTTCCTTGAACCGATCAACAAGCAGTACTCTCACTTTTCTAATTTAGATAATTCTTCTCCTCTCCAGCAAGTCATTTGCTGACATAATATACGGGTCTTTGAATTTTGTACTCCTCACATACCAAGGCTACACTTAGTGCATGAGCGGATACTTCTAAGTAAACAAATAATTCCTCTTCTGCCAAAGGATTTAACGAAATTGGTGGTCTCTTGATGCGATCAAGCCCTGAAAGCCTTCTGATATTCCTCCATCTAGACCAAATTCCCTTTATCTTTCTTAACGACATCAAAAATGGCGTACATTTATCCATCGACTTTTAAATGAATCGATTAAGTGGGGTGACTTTTTCGTTCACGCTTTGCATTTCCTTCCTCATCTTTGGGGAAGTAACATCTTTCAATGCTTTTATTTATTCTAGATTATCTTCTATGCCCCTTGAGTTGACTATGAAACCCATGAACTTGCTTGATGTGTCTCTAAAAGAGCAATTTAGTGGGTTGAGCTACATCTCATACTTCTAAAGCATATCGATCATCTTTGAGAGGTCACACATGTCGTTCATTGATCATTTTGATTTTAATAGCATATCATCTAAGTAGACCTCCATTGGCTATCCAATCTGATCTTGGAACATTGAGTTTACCAATCGTTGATGGTAGCTCTAACTTTCTTTAACCTAATAGCAGTACACGGTAGTAATGCAGTCCCAAATTGGTGATGAAATTGACATGCTCTTGATCTAGAACGCGCATTGCTAGTTGATTGTAATTAGAATACGCATATATAAAGGATAATAGTTTATCTTCGACGGCTCCATTAAAGAGCTGCTCAGTTTTAGGTAGCGAGGAGCTATTCATTAGTCATACCTTATTCAAATTTGAATAATCGATGCATGTCCATCAATTTCCATTAGGCTTTTTGACTAGCATTGGACTTGATACCCATTTAGGGTATATAGAATTGTGGATAAAACCAATCGCCTTCAGCTTATCCATTTCTTTCTTTAACGCAGAGGATAACTTTAGACTCAGGCTACGCATTTTCTACTTCACAAAAGGTACCATGGATCCACATTCAATGTATAGCACGCTATCTCCAATGATATTATACGAATATCGAAATGTGTCTAGGGAACATGCCTTGATTTCTTGAAGAAACCATACCCTGTCATCTTCAAGCCAAGTCGAGGCCTAATCTTTAGGACTCAAGTAGGGTCATCCTCATCGGATGGGATGTTAATAGTCAACTCTACTAGCACTGCACATACATCCTCTCGCTCTTCCCTTGTATCCATAGATTTATTAAACTTAATATGCCATTCGAACCAGGGCGCAGGCCGTGGTTGCTATGCATCAGCTATTTTGATGTAAAGAGCCTTCTCTGCAACTTTTCCTTTCTCACATCACTTTGCCTCTCTAAGCTCGATAATATAACACTCACGACCGATACTCTGGTCTCCCAGATAACTCCTACTCCATTCTTGGTAGGGAACTCTAGCATTAACCACCATTGTAAAAGAGCTATTCTAAAATTGGTAAGAGTCGGTAGGCCTAAGAAAGTATTCTAAGCTGAGTGCGTACGAATCACAACAAATATCTGAACACGTACCATCCTGTAGTCTCCTTCACCCAGCTCAACTCGTAAATTAACAAACCTCTTCGATAAATCCCTGGATACATAATTTACATGGCTTCAGGTCCCACCCACTCATTCTTATCTAGTCAAACATTTTATTAAATAAAATTTTAATTGAGCTCCCACGATCAATCAAGACTCGGCGTACAGTCGTTGGCCCAACCACGGTCGTAATCATTAAGGGGCCAAGCGTTAGCACTTTTCCTAATCCATACTCTATTTTTTGAACACAATATCATCATTCATTGCCTTTCACTATTTTGTCGGAGCTTCGTCTCCCGTAGCAAAATAGGTCTTCTAAACAACATGCTTCAAAGAATGACCACATCTATCGGTCTCATTCTAGCTATTCTTAGCCATATTTAAGGTCTACCGATAATAATGTTTATTACACTTCTCTTTTCAGGCTTCCTAGGTCCATCACCACTAGGCCTAGATTGATTTCGTTTGGCCATTTGCCCTTAGGTCCACTATCCATTTACCCGCCAACATGTGGGTGTTTCACATACTATTGTCATTTTTTTCCATTCAGATCCTCAATTCTATTCCTCAAATGATGGCACTCATTGGTATTGTACCCATGTATCTCATGAAGCGACAATACTTTCCTGAGCGCTGTTTTTATTCAGCTGCCTCCCTCCAAGGTAGCTTCTTATAATTTAAAGTTCCTTGCGCAATAAGGTAAATATTCTTAATGGTCTCATTCAATAGGGTATAATCTTCGGGTTTCATATATCTCGGATGCTTCTTGGAATTCGGCTTCTTTCAACTAGCGCCCTGGTTCCTTCTTTTCTAGTTATTATTATTATTTTCAACATTGATTGAAACATTCCTGACCTCTCACCGGTTTTCCTAATCGCAACATTGCTTTGTATGCATCATTCAATATCCTACCACTAATCGGGCCCCTAGCTAGGTCTTCTTCCTCTGAGCCCAGATACTGGGATGCTTTTTGTTAAAACTATTCCTTGCAGGTGGCTTCTTCCTCTTAATCCATTTTCAAAATCAATATTAGGGTGCACCATCAAAATTATATTTTCCTTCAGGTTGTTGACTTTGGTTAGAACTGTGTTAAACTATATTAGCAAATATTTCAGACTCTCTCTGTGCCTTTGATATATGTTTGACAAGGATATTACATCCTTTGGTTAAGCCGTGTGAAACCTGAACTGCTACATATTTCTTAGTAATTGGATAAACAAAGATATGATCTCGACACAAGCTGAGTAAACTACATCATAGCCTCCCCTTTAAGAAATTTAGGGAAGCACCTACATCGCACTGCGTGAGTGGCTTTAGCACCATTCATGTGCCATTATATTTCAAAAGATGTTTACTTAGATAAGTCATTCTATTGTGAGTTGGCATCATTGGTACAACAAAACTCCTAAGATAGCTTTCCCTCTACACGTCATCGGTAAACGGGGTCCTACTAGGCGATGAACCCAAATCATTGTTATTTCTCTACCGATTCTCTTTCATTAACCTTCTCACCATATTAACTATATATTTCGTGTTAGTCACATCATTTTGACAACAATCATCATGGGCTTCTCGATTATTTGGCTCAGTGAACACTCTCAGTTAGTTCCATGGTGTTTGGGCTCTCCTATCTTTGGGAGAACCATTCGTGTAGTCCTTCATTGTCACGTTTGTTCCTTGATGGCTTGTTCATATTCGCTTGAACACCATAACTATCACTCAACACCATCATCAACCTCCACTTTAGTTTGATCATCTGTCCTATCAATCAAACGGTTGGATAACTCGGTACCAAGTTGTAAAGGTTTGGTGCTTAGTTGTAGTTTGTCAATAGGATCTCTTCCAAGTCCTATTTTGGATGTCCTAGCTTCCCCACTTTTCATCTTCTGCTTTCTGTCTCTTCGATTTTTATCCAATAAATTAAATCTCCTTTTTTGAGTTAGAAGAGGATGACTCTCTATGACTCTTCTATCATCCTTAGGGTAACTAAGTCATTAACGCTATATTTCTCTCCATCTGCATCGAGATTGTAGTTTGACTCTTTAAAAAATTATTCATCTCGGTCATCATCGGTCCAAATCCGGCCTTGTCACCGTCTCTGGGGCACTTGGAATTTTAAAAGAAATGGGTTGATTTATCTCTTCTTCATATTGAGAGCATTCATTTTCAATATCATTGGTGGCTGTAGAAGTGGTTGACTTCTATTTGGCTTTCCTAGGTGTCATAACTCTTCTAGATCAAATGATAGACTTTTTTCAAATTAAAGTATATTTTCAATCCAAAGTTTCTGTATAGATCTACAAGTAAGAATTTCAAATTATCTTAGTGGAAGCATGAAAATGTTTGCTTAAATATTGAGACAAACACCAAAGGGACTGACCAGTGGTAATTACAGAAAATAAAAAAATTAAAATAAGGCAGAAAACAAAAGAATTATAGTGGTTCGGAGAAAACCAATAGCCTACGTCCACCATCAACTTTATCATTGATTTATTCTTTCTTTTACAAGAATGATTTTACAGCTTGGTTAATTACAACTTGGCTAAGAATGCAAAAAAATATCACGTAAACTCTAATAATCCACAAGTAAGGAAATGGCATCATTTATGTGCACTCCTCCTCTTATTTATAGGCGAAGATCGCCGAAATAGGCTTTGATATTTGCTACCCATGTTCTCCATGTCAGCATGATTTTAAAATGAAAATTGTGGCCAATTCGACAATTAGTTGTCAAATTGATACCGTGTTGTACTTCATACTCAGTGTCGAGTTATGGGATTTCATAGCTTTAAGCAATTTTTTCCTTATTTTGTCTCCAATGCAGAATTATATGACTTGATACTGAGTTCGGGCCTCGACTCGGTACCGAGTTATCACTTTAACTTGTACTTTCTCTTTTTCTCCTTGTCTCCTAATTTGTTTGAGAATAAATAAGTGTCTTCTGGTGGTAAGCAAAGTTCAATATCGATTGTCAGGACTTCGCTTGGGTTCTAGCACCGAACTTGTGTTCTAGCCTTCTAAGTTTATCTTTTCAGTGGTTCTGATTCATGAATTATCGCTTGATTCAAAAGCATGATAATAATAATTTAATAATTTAATAAATTTGATTTTTTTATTTTATTTACCTTAAATAATTAAAGACAAAATTTCAACTATAACATACAAGTCACATATATTTGTTCCACTCCATATATATATTATAATTAGTTTACTTTTATTTATTTACTTGTTTAATTAATTAAATATTTAAAATATTAAAATATTAAATTAGTTTCTCATAACAATTTTGAATTTTTTTAGATATATTCTATAACATTTAGAAAATATCCTTTGATATTTTGAATTTAAATATATATCCTTCAAATTTCGAATCTTAATATGAAAATTAGCCCAAGGTCCAAATAATTGGAGCCTTTACAATAGGTCCAACCTTTTGGATTTACTCCACTCATTGGCTAGGTCGGTAGCCAAATAAGGAAGAATATTTTATTATTCAACCCTGAGCCTAGACACAACTTTTTTTAAACATCCATCGGGTAGGTGTGATTAATTAGTTTCCTTAAAGTTATTAATTAGACTGCATAGAACAATTAGGCTTGGATACCAGTAAAGGAACAGGGTCGGTCTATAGTGGATGACATAAGAAGATTTAAAAAATGTTCCCTATTTGGATCATAGTGGGCTTATGAAGTCTAATGGGTTTCACTAGATCCAATCTATTTATTCAACTATCTTTTAATATATATATTGTTTTATAATCATTAGTTAATCACATTAATTAATTTAACCAAATGTTTTATTTAAACGTATCATGTTTACATTTGATATAACAACATAAAATAATGAAACATAAACATGTGTATAACTACACACACGTAGATATTGGGTTTTATATATATTGTATATACATGTATATTATACATACAAATACAGTGACAATTTCATATGAATATTGGGATGTAAATGCCTAAGTATCTACATATATGTGAATATGCTGTAAGATGTGTATATGGTTAGTATATAGATATTCATAGTACTATATGTATATATAGCTTAGACATGTATATCTATATCTATGTGTGTGTATGTACTCAAATATATGCACGCACACACATGCACACATATATATGTGATATTTAGTTGCCACTTATATATATATTGAATATATATGCATATATAAAATTATGAAAACAAACCTATATAATAAAATGAGACAATTCAAGGTAAAAGAATACTTGATAAAGTGAAGAAGGAAATAAAGTTTCATTGTATCTAAATCTAATCAAATTAGTACAAAAAGGAAATGGAATTAGGTGTTATTTTTTATTTCCTCTTTTACAAACATTAACCAATAATAGATTTAATACTAATAAAAATACCATGCTTAATCACAATAAAATATCCAAAGTTTAAAATTAAAAATTTACATACGTATATATATGCACATGTGAAAATTGTTATTTAATATCTAAATTTCAAATATATAATTGACTAAATAACAAAATATTGAATATATTAATTGAAGAACAAAATTAAATTAACTAAAAGAATCAACTTGGTGTTGATTTATAATTTTGGATAACAAAAAATTAAAGCATGTGAATATATGCATAAATAATTTAAACATTTAATTCATAACTTTAAATGAAGTAAATTGTGAAAAAAATGTAAAATTTATAACAAAACAATTCTACACAACTGATAATTTCATATCTAACAAACAATATTAAACACAAAACAAATCAAAATTAAAACTGATATTACCATTGAATCATACTAAAGAAGCGGTTTTAAAAATAAACTCAACAAGTGGCGATATAATATACGTATATGTGTTAATTTAGTCAGGTTAAATATCATGAATAAATAAAACAAAATAGAAGAACCGAACCTAAAAGTCTTGCCCTTTGTAACTTCTTGATTTAAGGATTCTCCTCAGACCTCTAAATAGATCCACACCCAGCTTTGCAAGAGAAGGATGAACTACTTAAATTTTATTTTATTTGATGTTTTCATTTGATTTGGAGTTGAGTTTTTTTTTACAATTGTCTCGTGGTACTTTCGGCCATGGATGATGAGAATAAGAGAAAAGAAAAGTGAATGAAAAATTATTTAATGGAAGGTAAATCAATGGATTTATTTTAATTGAAATAACGAAACCTTTCTTATTATTTTAATTAAAACTTCCCTAATTAATCCCTCCTTAATTTTTAATTAAATCTAGCCAATTACCCACTTTGCATGCCCTACGTTGTCATCCGTATGATAAAATATTTCTAAAATGCCCCTATAATAATTGTCTTTTATTTAAACCCACTTAAAATTACATCAATATCGTATGTCGACGCACGCAGGTATAACTCTTATATGCACTTGCATAATTACAAACAAATATCAAATATCAAATTAATTAAATAACATTAATTTTTCTTAAATCTTAATTAATTTAATAAGTTTTCAACATTTTATATATTAGTTAAATGGTGTGATTTTTTAAAAATTCACAAATATGATTGTGTAGTACAGAGGAATGAAATCAGTCAGCAATTAATGTTGAACAATTCATTTATTAATGATCGCACATCTCCAGTAGTGAGGTGATGGTTTGGCTTAATTCATCGCTTATGGATCTTTAGGAAATCAAATTTTACAAATTCTAAGACGGCACCTTTTAGCAACGATTATTTTTACACTTCTCTTCTTTAACACTATATCACTTTAGAACTTATGCAATTTGGTTTTGGTCAAAATTCTAGTATCATTATTATTCAACTTAGTTAGTCCATAACGAAATTCCATGGTTCAACAATAACATTTGTTATTAACATTACTACTTTGGCTAGAGATTTCGGCTTTGAGTTGGCTATGGTTAACTGTGATGCTAACATCATACAACTAAGGATATATTGAAGGGTGCTTCACTTCCAGTGCTTCAATGTAGATCCAACTATAGTCTCTTGATGCCATGCCATAATTAAAGTCGAGTATTTACATTGAAGTTTCACATTGATCTCAGACGAGGGAATTGTGTAACATCGTTACTATGAGATTTCTTGTTTGACCTAATTATTATATACTAACAGGAAACTCCCGGATGAGTCAATGTATAGTTATCTAGTAACTACGAGTATGTAACACCTTTGTGCCCTAGAAACCATGGAAAATACATTGCCTAACATTTAAAGAGAATTATGCTCTTTGGTTTCAACGGAAGCATCAATGTCATTTCTTAAAACAGCTTAACATGGAACATTTATAATAATATGTTATTTTATATTTTGATAATTTTGTCATGATTACTACTGCTCATGATTATTATCACATAACATATCATTTTCCCATATATTATATCACTATATAACATAGTATATAATAGAAATTAAACACCTTTATAATGAACAAGATAGGTTATAGAATTGGATATGTGTAACAAATTACACAATTGCCCGTATGACATTCCCCTAATTATTTCAGTCCCCCATTTTATGCGATAAGTTGGAGTTATGTGCAATGGTTTGATAATTTATAACGCGGCTCTCATCTTCAACATATCATTTTATTGCATTTAGATTACTCTATCATTGGTTTAGCGGATCATGAAATGCATATTTCAGTATGTCATCATTCGAATAATGAAGATATCAATATAATAAGGTTTACATTATGTCGGTCGATGTACCTACATGGGAATTAATATGTTGTTCAATCCCTGTATGCTATCAGTTGAACAAAAATGGTTATAGGACTGCTTACCACCGAGATTATAAACTCATTGTGTTACAGCAGCACGGTTGTATAGATGATTTAACATCAAGACTATGAAGTCAATGTGTTATGGATAGGTTAATTATATAAGTATTTTAATGTCGAGATTGTATTCTCGATATACCGTTAGGCTTCCCAGTTCGGATGTTTGACCTTCGGGCAAAATTCGTATAGGTTGTTATTAGATTGTCGGTGTGCCATATGCTATTATCCCCTATTATAAAAGTTGGCTAATTTGTTAGATGTACATGTTCATGTAAGTACCATCAGATTACGTATATTATAAACAGTAATTTATCTACATATTAGCACCACACCATTAATATTGCTTAATCATCAAACAACGTCTGACCCCTATATCTTTCCTTCTTTATACTTTATATGTGGATAGGTTGTAGGGTGAACTGACTAGAGTAAGTTACATGGAGAAAGTGACCATTCATAATGGAGTTATTTTATTTACCATCAGTTTATTTGTATTTTATTGTAATAGCCAGATATATATTATTTGTCTTTTCAGTTGTTTATCTGGAACTTCTCCTAGATTATTTCCTATATTTGGTCACTTTTTCTTTGTAAGTAGAGATACTTGGTATATTTCAATTATATTTTTTTTATTCCCCCGTGAGATCTAAAAATGTAGATGTTTAAAATTTATTTCATCTCTATACTATATAAATTATCTCAACCCAATGATCCGTCCTTCTGGCATGATGTGAGTTTAAAAGTCGCTTTTAAGCATTGAATCAATGTGCCCAAAAGAGTTGGTTGTTGTACAGACTCTAATAAAACCTTATCAAGATCAATCTTCAAAGTTACTTAGTTTAATCTGACAATCTTTGCCAACTAACTATATTCCATAACCATATTCTTATGACTTAGTGTCAACTTCTAGTTACGATGACCATGGTTGTAAAAATCGCTAGGGGATGTTACGTAGAAAGCATAGACAAGGGTGTCAATCATTTAGGTGGATATTAATTGAAGATTAATCTTAACTAGGAATTTTTGGTATATACATGTATTTTGATTAAATTTTACTATTTTTTATCATTGATTGATCCAAAATAAAAATCTAGGAGTTTGGAACTTAGGAGTAGCCAAGAAGACAAAACCGCTTGAAACTGACATATAAGTGGTTAAAGAATGTATCAAACCTCATAGTGTCTAAACAATGCTTATATACTTATTAAGATAACAAGTTATCCTTCACCTAAGAAGGCCTAGATGGATGGCTAGGCGACATGCCTCATTTGGCGCCTGGGCGGGGAATAGGTGAAGCCTAAAAGGATTTTTAAATAGAGACGATGAAACTAATGTTCTATAACAAAGGTGACGAATTCTCTCTTAAATAGTGTTTCATTTCATGATTCCCAACCTACCCAACTATGTTTGTAACACGTTCCATATGTCGTGTGATTGACCATAAAAAGGTAAGATCTTGACATATAAGATCTAAGTAGCCTCAGGTCAAAATGCTACAACACATTGTCATGTAAGATCTTCTATTTGATATAGATACAATAATCTATAGAAGACATATAGTGATTCGCTTTGTGTTTGTTCCTTAACAACCATATGTATCTTTTTTATGTCTCTTGTAGTCATAAGTAAACTATCACCGATCTTGTGGAGGACTATGTACACTAGCCTAGTCGATGTATCGATATTTAGTTCTTGAAATATCTTAGACTTGAGATATTTAAGAATAAGTGCTTATTATTACAATACCAATGCTTTTAAAATCTTTCATTACTACAATCCACTAAACACTTTTTCTCAGGACTAATTCCTCTGTCCCTAAAACTGATGTGCTCTGTATCCTCGTTGAAGTCTAACTATTTGTTCTTGGTGTGGTCTCTGCTATATAATTTATTATGAAAATAATCAATGGTTGAGATTTGCAGGGCAATAGGGACACAACACTCGGGGACAGAGGAATTGAACCCCTTTTTACCATGTATTTTTTTACCTTTTTATGTTATAACGAACTATTAAAACATTAGTGATATACAAAAAATAAACACACACATATATATAATATAAATAAAACCAAATGCTGAATACGAAATGTTTAATAGCCTCTTCACTCTCAGACATTTTGGATACTATCAAAAAATTCAAACAACTAATCCAATCACCTAAGACTATACCAACATGCTGCTCTATTCACTCTATTCTCCTTCATCGACGGCAACCGAGAGAACGGACGGTGTAACCAGGAGGAGGAAACAGCCATGGGTTGGTTTGGGAAACAATTTATAATGGAAAAGTCTTTGCCGTTATAAGTTTATAACGGCAAAGACTTTTCCGCTATAAACCAAAAACCTAATTTACCAAACCCCACACTTTCACCTTCTATAAATCTCTCCTCTACCATTTTGCAGCCAAGAAGAACGAAAGCAACCATTCCCTTCCCTAGTTTCCACCACCAAACGCCCAAATCCAATCGTTTATAGCCAAATTAAAGGCCATTTTTGAGATACACGCTCAAAAAGATGTCCAAATTGCTTAAAAATTTCACCAAAAAGTTCATGCACGTAGAAGGCTGTAGTAGCGTTGCTAGTGGCGTAGGTAGAAGCGGCGAGGAACAAAATGTCGTCTTATACGGGCAAAATCAGCCAGGTATAGAAGATTTGTTGTTAGCCGCCAAAAATCTCGAGAATCGAGGCAGAGGCACAGAGGAAGGTGGGCGCTGCGGTCATTATGGCCATAGGGGTGGTCAAGCAAGTAGGACGAGCAGGGGTGTAGGGTAGATTTCAGCTAAACTCATCAACCTTGACCGATTTCAGGATCTGAACCTTAGTGCGATGAAATTACCTATGCTTTCCAACTTTCGCGCACTTTTAGATGACGAAGTACATGTCAGCATGCAGACAAGTTTGGCTATAAGTATTCCTTTATATGATTTAAATAACTATAATACGTTGTTAGTTTAAATATTTAGTATGACTTTATTTAAATTTAACAGTCAACGAATATCAGTCCACGGGGTTCGTTAGTGAACACACTTAACATTTTCATGAACATTTGGCAAATAAAGATAGAGTCGTAGCACTATTATAGGGGCTTATATTCCACCATTTCTTAGGTAATCAAACGAACCATTTATTTAAAAAACTAGTTAATTTATCACTCTATAATTTAACTTGATATATATTCTACAATTATAGGAATCAATAATGTTATAAAAGGAGATGTTCAATTATGCATGGCTACTACTTTACGATGGTATAAAACCACTCAAACGTTCCACTTTCCTTGCGGGGTGTTGGGAATTACACTGCTTGATTTCTCTATGGTCATTGGCATTAGCATTGGAGTAGCTTCTTTTCCACCACTTCCTTTCGATGATGTTCAATGGCGTGATCCCAAGTGTGTTCACAGTCTTCTGCCTCATTTTGATGCCTCCGATGCGTCATATCAGGCAGGAGGCGCTATTAGAGTCAGCGCTATTTATGTTGCCATAGACAACATTCTCACTCATTACTCACTTGATGATGATCTTGAGCTCGCTTGATTATTTGTCCTTTACCTCGTGAGTAACCTATTTTTCTACACATCGAGTAGTAGTCCGGCTGTTGGGTTTGTTGAGGTCGCATCTAAGTTGGATTACAGCGGTGCTATTTTATATGACTAGGGTATGCCTATACTTGCGTACCCATACAGATGCCTTGACATACAGTGCACGATTTCAGACACACATGTTTCATTATTTAGTTTCTGGGAATTATTACTGTATTGGTATTTTGAGTATTCCAGGAATTTCCATTTCATCACTCTTACTTCTGATACGTCTACTTTTTTCCCCTGTCTATTATTTTGGTGCATGGACAACAGGGGCCTAGGGATAATAAATCCCACCTTGTCAATTTGAGGATGTACAGACATCAGATTACATGACATCCATTTAATGATAGTGTATCCTTTGGCATTGATTTTATAGAGATCGCTAGGATGCTAGCTGGAAGGAGATTTCTATTCCTATCTTATCCCTCGGTGTTTGGTGCATATTGGTTTCTAGGTGAGAGGTGTTGGAGGTAGTTGTATGACTTTGATGCTATTCCCGATGATCCACACCCTCATACTACCGCTGTATGATTTACCCTTCATAGCAGCTAGACCTGGCGAGGGTAGGTGGTTGGTGGACGGTCGAGGCCTTTGCTATTACCAGTCAGTCATACATTGACTTTCGGTGCAGAATTTACACCAGTTCCACTGATACCATTGCATATGTAGCGGCGATAGATTTGGTTGGTCTGTCCGCTATACGGCATGGCATACATCCCTAGTTGTCAAGGATCTCACTCAGCCTAGCCAGGGTTACCATGCACCCGATCATGCGGCGGCTGCTTCTCACTTTGGATGGACCATAGCAGTTCCTACCATTGGACCAGACCGCTATGTTGACATATATCATCCTCCAACACACGATCATTACCCCAATCCTAGCCAGATATCCAACCATGATATGTATGACATGCATATGGGGATCAGACATACAGGATACATAGAGCATAGGCGTAGCCTGAACTACTTCGATGGTGAGCTACGTCAACAAGCAGAGGAAGCAGCATGTATGCAGGTACAACTGGAGGAAGAGCACAAGAGATTTGTGGACATGCAGATGTACTACGAGCATTTAGCTGGTCCGAACGGTGGTGGAGACGATGATTGGAAGAGGCCCCGACGATGGCATAGACGTCCACGTACAGATGGTTGATCTTTTGTATTGTAGTTCATTTCCGTTTCTATGCACTTTATGTATTTATTCTTTTAGTATGTTGTATTACATACTTACAGCATTTGGTTTGTGTAGTGATGTTATTATTATTCATGTTTCTGTATAGTTGCTGTTATTGTTCATGTGCTATACTGTATGATATATCTGTTGTATTCAGTTTATGCGTCGACATCATTGTTTTTTTTATTATGTGTTGTTGAAAAATGTGAATGACTAGAACTGTATATAAATGAACTAACAACATTTAAAACATGTTGTTTGACTAACACTATAAACGTATTCATACAATAAATAGCTAATGGACAAAATTTATTTATATAGGACAGATGGATTTATATAGGCCGTTAATAATTAACTTTAGAAAGCCAGTTAATGTTTCACATTTATATAATAAATAGCTACTAGATAAAATGTAATTATATAGGCAGTTATTTTTTAAGTTTATTTTTTACCATGTTTTTCTATACTAAACTTAGGGTATTTCCTTTGCTCTCTTCTTATCATAATTACCAGTTTGCCATTTCTCTCTTCCCTTCTATATATACACATACCAGTTTACATATGCTTCTTCACAATCATCTACTCCTTCTTCACTGCTATCTACATCTTCCTCACATTCATTTACATTTCACAATGATTCCACGTTGTCTTTCTTCTATTGAGTCTAATATTAGAGGCTATGTGCCTTCGGAAAGCCCAAAAATCGATGAGGATTGGCTTATCGAGTATCAAGAATAGCACTACGAGGACATTCGCACCGAGCTCCTAGATCTTAGCCAACTAAGACTCCAAGAGGATGTTCAACCTGCATATGAACAATAGGTAGGGCTCCAACTATATGAAGCAGAGATCGAAGTTCTACGAACGGCCAGGAAAGCCGAGAAGTTCGAAATGAATGTTTTCAGATGAATTTAACTCTCCTCCATTATTATATTTTGTTTGCAGGGTGTCGGTTACGTATTTCGTCATACAAAGCAGAAACGACATTGGCAGGTGCCATTACAGATGCCATAACATTCCAATTAGTTGTGATTTGTGGGAATGGATTAATGATTCGTTCCCTTGTCGAATGGTGGAATATGCAAATGAACTGGAACAAAAAGTAGTCATGCTACCTGACATGCTTGGTGCATTGGAAGTTCAAAACTAGCATGATGAAGAATGTACTTTGTTTTCGTTGTATCTTTAAGTATTTGTTTGATTAAGTTAGTCTTTATTATATGTTCAAGTAAGTTGTGGTATTGTTCAAGTATGTTGTTGTGTGTTTAAGTACATAATTCAGTCTCCAAATACATCGAACATACACAACTCATATTACTACTGATGGGCATGCATTAAACTAATGCAAATCATAAAATTCAATTTCCATTAAACTAATACTTCAACATAAGCAGACCTAAGACAGTTGGACAACCACATAGATATACAGCATTTGTGGACACAACACTCACTTAAACCATCTAACATAATTTACCCTTAACTCATAAGCAGCATGACCAACAAAGTGTGTTTGATGATCCGTAAAATACAGGAAGTCAAAGGTTGATTGGGTCATTTGAAAAACATTGTCGCATTCTACCTCGGCTATAATTCTCCAATACCTCCTATAAGCTCTAGTGAATATAACGAATGTACTTCTAGTATCTAAATTTCATCTTCTTAGCCGACACTCTAGATGGTTGTTGTGTTCATCGTTGACGGTGATCCAAAAATCTTCATCGACCTCCTCTTCCATGTGTCTTGTATCGGCCAGAATATATGCTTTGATCAGCACTAAATAATCATTAGGAGGCCATGTCTAATTTTCCATTTGCACTCTTATGAACCTCCCATGACAAAACTTAGGGTATAAATAGTATGGGGATACGTATTGAAGCCGTTATGTCATGTCATTTCGAACAATGCACTCATAAGTAGCCGTTGAACATACACAACTGCCATGTCATTTTGAATAGTGCACTCATAAGTAGCCATTCAACATACACAACTGTCATATCATTTCAAATAGTGCACTCATAAGTAGCCGTTGAATATACAAAACGGTCATGTCATATCGAACAGTGCACTCATAAGTAGCCGTTGAACATACACAACTGTCATGTCATTTCAAACTATGCATTCATAAGTAGCCTCCTGGTACTCTTATCAATTCTAAGCCGTTAAAGCCTATATACACCCTCTATTTTTTGTATTGTAGCTTTCCATAATGCAGTACAGTGTCTTGTAGCTTTTCATAATGTAGTATAATGTCTTGTAGCTTTCCATACTGCATTATTTCTTTCTGTAGTTCTGCACTTGCACTGTAGGTATGAAAAATGAACTAACTTCAATTTTTGTCCTTTAGTAGTGCACTTGCTGATAGTCTGTACTTTGCAAGTTCATAGTAGGCTCCCTTGCGTTATTTCACACTTGCTTACATGCTTTCATTTATGCATTCCTACACCAATAAATACATGCGTTTTGAATTGAATCAAACACAGCATTGCAGAAATTTTAACAACCTAATAACTCAAAATACATACTCCTTGACAATCATAGATCCCAACATGTACTACCAGTACTACCAAGACATGAACCATAATTACGACAATGCATAAGAAATGGATGATGATTCAACAGAGTTACAAAATCAACAAGCAGTAGCCGGGTATTCTTACTTTTTTGGTGAAGAATCTACGAGCAACCGTCATGGTAGTATACCTAGAAGGATTGACTGAAGATACAAGAGGGACTACAAGGATGGACATGAAACACTGATAAGGGACTACTTCATTGATAATCCAACCTACAATATTACTTTGTTCCACCATAGATTTCCAATGAGCCCAAATGTGTTCTCTAAAATTTACCATAAACTTCATGAAAAAACCAATATTTCATTTATAGGCTAAATGGAGCACAAGAACCTAGAAATTCTCCCCACATCAAAATCTCGGCTGCTTTACATATGTTAAGCTATGGAGCCATCGATGATCATATAGATGAATATTTCAGATTCGCAGCATCAAATGCAATTGAGTGCATAAAGGAATTTTGTAAAACATTATTCCACAATTCGGCGAGGAATACCTACGAATGCCAGGAACGAATGATGTAAGTAGGATACTAGCCAGAGGAGAAGCTAGAGGTTTTCTAAGTATGCTTGGAAGTTTGGATTGCATGCATTGGGCGTGGAAAACTATCTAACAGGTTGGAAAGGAATGTTCACAGGACGTAAAAAGGTGCCGACGATGATCCTTGAAGCGGTTGCCACCGATGATTTATGGGTTTGGCATGCTTTCTTTGGCGTACCTGGTTCGTTAAACAATACAAATGTTTTGAAATAGTCATACCTATTTTCTGAACTGTCTAGCGGAATTTCAACGGATGTTACATATAAAGTTGATAACGTCGAGCATCAACTAGGTATTACCTGGTAGATGGCATTTACCTAAGGTGGAGAACTTTAATACAAGGCTTAAGAGTACCAACAAATGACAAAGAGAGCTATTTCATTGATAAGGTGGCAAGCTACAGAAAGGACAGCGAACAAATGTTTGGTATCTTGCAAGCAAGGTTTTAGATATTATGAAATCCTACATGATTTCATAATTTAAGAGTTCTATCTGAAATTATATATGCGCGTATAATAATTCATAATATGATTGTAGAGTCCGAAAGAGGTGGGTATAAAAATCAAAAGACTAATTACCCTGACTTGTTTAAGGGTTGTAACAAAAAAAATGATAGAAACATAAACTCGATGGAGGAATATGTTGCCATGGTACAACATATTGAAGCCCAACCTGCACACTTCTAGTTACATGACCAATTGGTGGACCATTTGTAGGCACACATAGGACGGAATAGTAGGAGTTCTTAAGCATTGACTGTAGCAGTTTTTTCTTCACCATTAATGGTTTGTTTTTTGTTTGCTACTTTGTTTGCTGTAATGTGTTGTTAAGGTTTAATGTTCACTCTTTTGTTTAATGTATTTTGTTTTACAATTTGAATTTTGACCATTATGTAATATTATTATGGAACTTAGTTAATAAAGTGATGTCTGACCTTAATTCAAAATAAATAACGTTGCAAAAAAATTATATCAAGTAAACTCATAAACCAAAAGATAATTAGACATACTACAGAGTTAACTACAAGTACAAAGCAACTATTACAATATAAAACTCATCCCTAAACAAGACGCTACCTCTTCCGCTTATGTTCCCGCTGCCTATGACTTTCTTTTATGTTTCCAACTGCTTAATTAGTAGTTCCTACTATAAAGGAGAAAGCATACTGAAGCTACAAGTCATAGGTTTGTTGTAATTCTTCTCTCGCATCAAAGCTTTCTACTCTTCATACGCACGTCTCCTGAACTCTCGATCATCCATGATAGCCTTCCAAATATCAGCTTCACTGCAGGTTCTTTGAGCCGAAAAGTTGGCTTCATGCTATTGTGTTTCTCTGGCAGAGGTCTCTAAAGTTCCTACAAGTTTAGAGAACTCTGCACTGTGTTGCTCCATCTAAATTGACTTGTTTCTACCAAGAGGTCATCCATCACTGCTTCCGTATAGTGGAGATCTTTCCTGCGAACTTGGATCGCTGGTCAAAGCACTCTTGAAAGTTGAACGGTTGGCCGTACTGCAGGTGATAGGCCTTATGCGATTCTTCAATCTATAAGATAGATCCAAAAGTGTCCGGATTAAAAAAACTACTCATACACATTACATTATCAAAGAAATTTAAAACAATACTATACTTGCAATGTCATAGGGAGCGACACTACTTGTTGTCTATTCTGCAATTTGGTGATTGTTGCCAAATAGTTTTGGCATGCGGCGTTCATAGCCCGATAACCTCCTCTTAGCGATCCCTATGTTCTCTTCTTCGGTTCTAAGGAGTTGTAAAACTTCGCAACTCTTTACCAAAATTTCTGGCCTTTCATATTATTTCCAGAAACGTTATCTTGCAAAATGCGTGTCCATGATTTAGCAAGGGAAACATAGTGCTCGGTAGTAAACTTACATTGATTTTTTCTACCGTCAGGCTTCCTCTTTGACATTTTCGTCCTCAATGTCCTATATGCCATGTTCTGTTTCCATTGCAGCTAATCTCTATGTCATCTGTTGAAAATGACACTTAAGGATTTCCCCTTCTTCTTATATTCCGAGCTAGGTGGCAAAACAAACCCTATTTCTATTTCTTTTTGGAATTCTTCGACATTTACTGCATCATCTTCTTGGTTTTCTTTGTCCTTCTCGTCCTCCTCCTCCACCTCCGAATTGTCAACAGTTTCTTCATGGAGCATTGCATGCATAAGAAAATTTCCTTTGTAGGTTCTGCATTGCATCATGGTCGCAACTATCTGACTGTTACGCATTAAGATGTTGATGTTGCATTTGATCGTTCTACATCATCAGAGACTTGTACGACGAATGATTGACGTATGCGCCATATGGAGGATGTTGTTGGTAATATTGTTGGTAGAATGCATGGGAGGAAAGTTAGGGGGGCGAGTGGTTGATAAGGTTAGCTATAGGAAAAGTTAAATACGTTGAATATCCAGACTCATGTGAACGACGAGACGTTTGCTGCTAGTATGCTGGACGTTGGTAGGAAAATCCGAAGGAATGCAGATTGGACGTGGGTTTCTTGCCGATAACTTTCTTGCCAGTTCGTTTGGAAGATGAAGCCATTTTTAGAAGTAGAGAATATGTTTGTGTGTAAGGAGGAGATGGTGGAATGATGGAAGATATAGGGTGGGTTTTGACCGTTGGAAGGAGCCGTTGCATTAGCTGTTGGGGAGAAAGGGGTGGGGTTTTATAATGGCAAAATCTTTGCCGTTATAAGTTTATAACGGCAAAGTCTTTGCCATTATAAACTTATAATTACAAAGATGCTGCAGTTATAAAATCCAACCTATGTTCACTCGACCAGCCATGAAAACAACTCCAATCAGCCACGAACTAGCCGTAGCAAAGCGAACAACCCACACCTGGTTGCTCCGTGGCTTTGTAGCCGTAGCAACTGAACAAGCCATTGTTGGTTGTGCCCTTATAGTCTAACATCAAATGTCACCACATCCTCCGTTAATCACCTCCTCCACTAATGAAACCTTACCAAGTGCCAGCAATTAAGATAACACGCTACTTCTTCCCCACCTAATATTGTTATTAACCCTCACATCATCATCCTCAAATGCAGAAAATGACCGTTAGTCACTAGCCTACCACTGCCGACAATGACTACAACCACCAATCAAACAACCTACTATTCAGGTTGAATTACCCAAAAATCCCTCTTCAAGAGGAAACCAAATAATGTAAGCAAATACCTTCCTGAATATTTTGGCATCACGTGTTATAACAGCTATTTCACTAGTTGAAGTGTGACGACCCGGGATTTTCAAGCATTTAAAATCGGAATATTTAATAGATATTAATTATTTAAAGGTTAATTATCAACTTAAATTACAAATATCATAATTTAATTGACAATTAAATTGTTGAATTAAATAACTTGGATTTGAATAAAATATTGAATTTGGAATTTTAGTCCGATTAAAAATAATTTGAAGGCTTTTACAATTTATATTGATGATAATGAAGATAATAGAAGTTGTAAAATTAAATTTAAAAGTGATTTGTTCAGATTTAAAAATATATCGTATAAATTGAATTTAAAATAGCCTTCCGAGGCACAATCTCGGAATTCGACGAAACAAGTACTATTGGATCCGTAATTTTGAATTATTATCGGATTTCAAATTTCGTATTGATCGGAGTTAGTGTGTGAGCGTACGATAGATAAACGCGCTGAAATTTAATTGATAATAATCAATTCGAATTTGAATTTTAATTATAAATGAACACTGTAGCAAGGCGTCTTCAACACGCTTCCTTTGCCTTCTCAAACACGCCATACCCTATCCTGTTTCTTTTTAAAACACGAGACCCTGATTCCTTCAGTTCACTTATCAATTCGAAAAATAAATAAATAAATGAATAATGGCCGAATTCCCTTCTTCCTCGTGTCCTCAAATCCTTCATATCAATTCTTTTACTGTAAAGAAAAATAAATGGTGGAACGATTTTCGTTCATTTCAAATTTCACGTCACCATCTTGATTCATTTTCGCGAATCAAAATTCGAGGGGGAAGAGGCATCGGCGAAGCACCGCACGCGATTTGGGGTCGGCCTAATTTAGGTTTTCGATTTTTGGTGAGGGTTTGGGACGCGACACGATTAGATGGATATCGAGCTTGTTGGGGGTTTTTGGTGACGCGATACTCGATGAAAGCCTGGCAGTGGGAGCATGCGATGCTCGATGGAAGTCGGCCGCTACTTGAAGGGGATGCGACGTCAGCACGTCCTAGCGTTGGGGGTTTGTAGCGGGCGTCGATGGTTTGAAGTGTGTGTGACAGCATCTCCGCTTTAAGGCAGATGACAGTTGCGAATTTGATGCCTCTCAAGCGTCGTGATTGGGTGATTCATAGGTGGCTGAGGCTAGGGGAGGGTGCGGTCTTGGTGGTGCCTTCATGAGTGTCAGGTCGCGATTTTTTTATAAGGAACTGGGCTTTGTCTCATTGCTACCGTAGCGGAGAGGATGTGAAGTTGAGCACGATGACGAAAGCGATTTTTGGGAATTTTTCAGTTCGGCATTAAGGTAAAAATTTAGTAGCTTAATTAAAATTAATTTGAATTATGGATAGGGTAATTCAGAAGTTCGGCAGTAAGATAAATTTTATTTAGTTTTAAATCCTGAAAATTTGATATAACCTGTGTTTGACTTTCATAGTAAGGCATATACATGTATATATTTGGAAACTTATAGGTTTTTAGTAAACTGGAAATAGAATTTGTATAAAATAGATTTCTAATTTATATAGGCTAGGAAATAAATAGTAGGAAGATAAAGAAAGATAATTCTAGCAGAGCAACATTTCGTCTGGTTATTTAATATACCTACAGTCTAAAAATCATAATATATAAACCACTTTGATATTTAGATTTAAACAGTTGTTTTTAATTTAACAAGTTCAAAACAAATATTTAATATAATTTCAAAATAAAAATAAAATAATTATTCAATCAGGCAAATGATTAATAAACTGTAAATTGTTTATATAAGGTATAAAATCATGGGAACAAGCTGGATTGAATCGGATTGCTAGTAAAAGCAAAGGTGAGTTAATCTCACACAGTTTAAAATTTAAATTTAAATGATTAAATTTAAATAATTGTTTGAATGGCTAAATTGATTGATGTGATATAGTATGATACTTTGGAATTAGCATATTATATTGTGCTAACATTTGTGGATGCAGGGGAAACAGGTTGGAGGGATCCAACTGGACCCCTCACATTTATTTAAATTATTCAATAATCTCTGTTGTGATTATTTGATATCTTATGATGAGTTATATTAAAATATTGAATGTTATGGTTTGATTGGATATTTGGGTATAATGAATTACCAAAATATATGAATTGGATTGTTGAAAAGAAATTAAGCGGAAGTAAATGTGTAAGCGAAATAATTATAGAAAGTATGAATAAATCAAGAAAGAATTGAAAAGAAATAGAAGTAATATGAAAATAATAATAAATAACTTCGAGTATGAAGAGAAATGGAATTTTGAATAAAATGAAATTGATGAATTGTAAACTTAAATTATATCAATTAAAGAAATAAAGAATTATTTTAAATTTCAAAGTTTAAATTTATTTAAAAGAATAAAGAAGTAATTGAGAAATCTAAAAATTGGAACTTTTAGTTAAAGTATTTTTTTAAATTATAATCAAGAAATGAAATCTGAAATCAATAGATTCCGAATTAAAAGGGGATAAATTGGAAATCAATTTTGGAAATTGATTTAAGTGATTGAAGTTGGAATTCTCCCTGGATAACCAAGTACGTTTTCAAGTAACTTTTTAAAATATAAATTAAAAAGTTTAAAGTTATTTAGAGAAGTATGTTTTGAAAATTTATTATTTCTAAATATATGAATTCTAAAGAATGTATTTTCTTTTAATCTATTATAGTTATAATTATTTAAAGAGTGACTTGGTATTTTATTTTTAAAAGTAAAAATCTAGTTTTTATATTTTACTTAGCAACCTTATTTTCAAATATTCATATAGTATGCATTTTTAACAAATCATTGAAGTAGTTTTAACTTAAATATTATAAAGTATATTCCTAAGTAAAATGTTTTAAATTATTTTTAAAAATCTAGTTTGTGCTTGGTAATTTCAGAGGAGATAGGAAATTTTTGGGAAAGTTGATTCTGAAAAGAAAGATGGTTTTGAAAACTGTTTTCAAAGGGTTGAAAATAGAAATATATCTTGTGAAGATATTTTTTGGAGATTAATAAATAATTTGGAAATTATTTATTGGTTGATGGTTGTTTTGTGAATATAATTGATAGTTAAATAACCGACTATCAATATTGGACAATGCGTTGATCGTTTCGAAGAGACCGAGATCGAGATTTATTTCTCGAAAACCACTTCGATCTGGTTTGTACGTTTCGTGTAAACGATTTTGGATTCGAAGCTGTAGCAGTGAAGTGCAAGGGCTAGTCGCTACTAATCCTGAGGATATTTCCAAATGGATGTAGTAGGAATAGTGCCTTCGGTTCCGTTCGAACCCGGGATGGACTTGTATGGATGAATGCTTGCAAAACATCGTCAGGTGGGCGATGGGCATTCTAAGTGAAATCGTTTTAAAAGGTAACGCTTAGCCTCAAGCCTCATCAAATGGGAATGACTGAAAATCAGGGGATGTGCAGCAAGGTTAGGTGGGTCATGCCCAAGTAGGACAAGATATTCCCTTGTCTAGATGTCCCTTTTTATATATTTCGGCTTAGTGGGTGGTTGGTCGCGCCAACCACGGGGTTTATCTTGTTCGGGACTGTTCAGTAAGGAAGTTCTGGCCTTGTGTTGCAGGGGATGAAGGGAGTAATCCTCGGTACGGTGATCTAGGCCCCGTACTGTGACAGGTGGTACCCCAGTGCCTAGTCATTTGTTGAAAATCCATTCTCCCTACAAGCCTTGTACGAGTTTTGTTTGTATTACCCACTTTTGTGGCTAGTAGCTGGAATTTAATGAATGTAACAATTTCGGCTATTTTATAAGTACTTGTATATAGACCCTATTATAATATCAGAGGATTTCTATAAAAAATTGTTTTAGCTATCGTAAGGTAAAAACCCGACATGTTTATTTGTGGCGTGGTCTTACGAGATGCTTTTGTTTTCAAAGGATTTTTGAAACTTTAATAATCAATTGGGTGTGATTTTCTCACGCTGGTATTCCAGACTGACTCGGGTATTATTTAACTGTAATGCTCGGGTCAGACCGAGTATTATAGGATACAGGATATGATGCTGTGGAGGTCAGGAGACGAGCTGGATGACGATACATATTCTCGTACTCGTATATATATATATTTCCGCTGTGTTGAGTTGTTGTGTATCCATTGTATGTTATTGATGTGAGCTGTGACTGATGTACTCCGATGATGTAATGTATGTAAACAGATATATTTGATTTTGAGTAAAGATTATTTATTATCTATTATATTTTATTCCGCTGCGATGGTTAGATTCTGTTGTTGTTTTTCAATTCTCTTCTTCTACTTCTTCTTCTTAAATCCAAATGGTTCGTATTTCTGTGAAACTTGAGTTGATTGTTGTAGAATAGTGTTAACTCAAGGGGTACGGATTCGCGGGTCGTCACAGTGTTATCAGAGCTTAGGTTGGTGATAACCTTGGCTTTGGTGGGAATTACTCATAAAATAGAGTCTATAGTACTCTAAAAATGAGATTGAGTGTATTAATAGATATGAATGCGTATTTGTTAGTGAATATAAATTGTTTTAATATTGTGTTGATTGATTTATTGAGTGGCATATGAACCTTCGTCGACACAGTCTGCGCAACTGTATCGAAGGTGTTTCTAAACATTTGAATAGAGCAATCAACACGGTATTGTTTTAAATATGGGTGAATGAAATAATTTTACCCAAAAACATATTTTGATATAAAGAATAGTTTTTGTAAACTGTTTGGCTAATATATGGTTGCTTGGATGTTAGAAATGATAATATTAAAGTATTATCATTGTTAAGTGAAAATTTAACTAGAAATTGAAAAGGAAAATAACCAAAGTTTGAAGGAATAAATTCATTATGAAATGAAATTCATAAATATGGATTATAAACGTAAATAGTAAATGGAAATATAATTAAATGAGAATTTGTATAAGCATAAATTGTGCAAATGCATTATAGCTAAAATTTGAATTAAAAACAGAATTTGAAACTTTCAAAAACCCGGAGATTTGGGAAGTATTTTGAAGATAAATAGTAGCATTGTTGTTTTGGGGTATTTCTGAAAGGAAAATTGTTTTAAATAAATTTTGGGAAGAGATTTAGCATTTGATTTCACTTTAGTCGCTGGAAAATAACTTCGGTGATGACTGCAGCATCATCGATGTTCATTTTCGAGTTTCTAAGTGATGAATTGCTGCCAAATTGATTTGTTCAGGAAAACCTGTTTATCTTTGAAAATCTCAAAAGAAATTTGTTGGGAATAAAACCAGGATTGGTTTAATTACCGAGAAATATGATTTGAGATGTTGGAAATTTCAAAACAATTTGAAACCAAAGCTGGGTGTTTTAGAATCCGAATAAGATAAGTTGTAAGCTTATAAACGGAAATGATTTGTAAATAAGGAAGAAATTTAAGCTTTGGATAATGGAATATAAATTTAAAGTGAAAAGTTAAAATGAAATTTACTTGGATTGGAGAACAAAATTTAACTGGATTAAAATAAATTAAATAAGCTGAAAATAATATCTAGTTATATTCAAATTAAGTTGAAATCGAATTGAGTTGAATAAATCATAGTTAAAATAAAATTGATTTGGAATAAAAATTAAATTGAATTATTGAATGAATTAGATTCTTACTTGAATAAATGGAAAGTAAATTGGATAAGAAATGAGAATTGAAATCAATAAATCAGAATAACTTATAAATGAATTAAAGATCCATGGAAATAAAATATGCTTGGGCTATAAATAAATAGAAGGCTTGAGTTAAAAATAAAAGATGAATATATTCCAGCTTATGATGAATGGAATTGTATAAAATAATAAGTTGTGACTTATTAAATTGAAAATGGAATACAATGCCCAAAATCAATATTTTGATAAATTGAAAAATGAAATGAGGATCCAAACTTGAAGTATAAAATAAATATTGAACTTAACAAAATTAAATGGAGTGATATTTGGAATAAAAATTCAAGTGTTGGATTATGAATAAGGGGAGAACTAATTGGATAATAAATTAGTTAATGTAATTGAATTGTAAGTTTATGATGAAGTTTGGAAATAAACTCAAGTTATAATTAAATTCGACTTATATTGTCGATGAAGAAAATATAATGGAAAGTGGCCTTGCAATTAATTAATTGATTTGTGAACCAAATTGCAATGTAAGTTAATAAATTGGATGGTAAGTTAAAATGTGAATGGTGAAATCAGAACTTGAGTTATTAATTAAAATTTAACTTGAAGTGTTAACAAATTAAAAATAATTGGGAATGTATCGAAAAAAAATGGATCTGGATTTAAAATAGTAATGGTATGAATTGCAAATAAAATACAAATCAGTGGAAATAAGTTGGAAATGGCTTTGTGATAAATTGAATGAGTTGAATCTGGGAAGTTAAATTCTATAATAACCAATCAAATGAAATTGCAAATTTAAAATGAGATTGATTGAAATAGAATCAAGTTAAATTGAAAAGAGAACTTTGATTGTAAGATGAGAATGAGCTTAAGTGTAAAATTTGAATAAATTGAAGTAAATTGACTTAAGCTAAATGAATGGAGGAGAGTTGAATTGAATTCCACTTGAACCAAGTTTAATGATATTGGGTTGGATTTAAGTCAAGTGAAAATAAATTGTTAATCGAAATAAATTCGATGAGTAGTAACTAATATTAATGGAATGGAATTCCAGAATAAATAATTGTAAATCATTTAAAAATTATTAAGGAATTGAAATAACTTGAGATAATAAGTAAAATAGAATGTTTCAAGTTTATTAGAATGGTTTAAGTGAATGTGGATAAATTAATTTTATTGAATAAATATAAATGGATGGAATAAATAAGAATAGAATTGAGTTGAAAACCATTTAAAATGGTTATAAACCATGAATGCTTATTTATTCACCTAGATCTTGTCAAATTGCAAAGAATAAATTATCATTGGGTGTAAATGGAAGTAATTAAAATTCTATGAGTTGATAGAAGTAAAATAAATTGATTTTGAAAGCAATTGAATTAAATATGAGTTCAATCTGCTTAAGAATAAATTAAAAGTAAGCAATTGAGTTCTAAACCATTCAAATTGATGGAGTTGTATACGAATGAATCGAAAACCATCCGAATTGAGTGAAATTGGTTATAAATAAATTGGAACAGTTGAATAGGCATGGAAACTATATAAATTACTTACAGGAAAATGTTTGGTGTGAATTTCTTTTAGAATTCATATGTTTTAACTATTGCAAGTAAGTGATATGCTGTTAAACTTCATATATTTGGTACTTACATGTTTAAATTGAGTAAGTACAGGTACCTGGAAGCCGTATGGCTGGATTTGGGTTGGGCTATTTGCTAAAAATAATAAGCCGCTTGCTTAAAATGCTAAATAAGGTACGCCTACGCAATTAAAATAGAAAATATGAACTGTATTTGATTTTTCCGACCGGGTGGGTCGATGTATATATATTTATCTCTTTTGTCAAATTGCAAAAGCTCCTCCGTACAAAGGTGACTCTGCCAAAAAAATTCAGAAATTTTGGGAGTTGAAAATTTTAGAAAATTTTGTAAAATTTTGTTAACGACAAAACGGTTACAAACTGGAAATTGAAATAAATTAGCAAATGAAGCTAATTAAAATATCGACATAAATTAGTTATAAATGGAAGATAAAATTAAGTGTTCAAAGTTGAAAATAAATAAAATTCATATGGAATGTGAAAACTAAATTGAATAGAAATAGATATAAACTTAAGTGGTAAGGCGAAAATAAATATAAGAAACATATAAATTGCTTATGCTAAACTTAAGAAAGGAATGGTGGATTCTTGATTGGAAACTGATATTGCACATAGATTCTAAGTTGATATTTGGATAAATAGATATTGATATTGGTAAGGAAGTCAATAAAATGTTTTGAAGTGTTGTGATTGGATATTACTGCTTAGTCGGATATGCAGGTAATATAAAGTGAAAAGAGAATTGATTTTGATTTCAGAAGATAAATTTGAATTGCCCGACAAAAGGTATGTATTTAAATTTGGTATGAAATTTGATTGGGATTTGGATTTGGATTGAGCCACTTGGCTTTTTGTTTTCTTTTGGATTTGGAAGGCCGTAGAGCCATTTTGTAGTTGTACCGAGCTAGCCGCGCATAGGAGACGCTGGCAAAAAATTTCGAAAATTTAGGGAGTTAGAATTTTTTTGATAATTCAAGATTTGGTTTTAAATTGAAACTTGAATGGTTAAACAAATGGTATGGTTTGGAACTAGAGAAAGGTTTGGAAGTTAGTAAGAAAGATAATGAGTCTTTTATATAAAAGATAATTGGTAAGATGTTGAACTATTAGAAAACTGTTTGGTTTAGGGAAATAATAAACGGGTATTGGACCATCCTCCCTAATTAGTAATTTCGGAGACGAAATTCTTTTAAGGAGGAGGAATGTGACGACCCGGGATTTTCAAGCATTTAAAATCGGAATATTTAATTGATAGTAATTATTTAAAGGTTAATTATCAACTTAAATTACAAATATCATAATTTAATTGACAATTAAATTGTTGAATTAAATAACTTGGATTTGAATAAAATGTTGAATCTGGAATTTTAGTCCGATTAAAAATAATTTGAAGGCTTATACAATTTATATTGATGATAATGAAGATAATAGAAGTTGTAAAATTAAATTTAAAAGTGATTTGTTCAGATTTAAAAATATATCGTATAAATTGAATTTAAAATAGCCTTCCTAGGCACAATCTTGGAATTCGACGAAACCCATACCATTGGATCCGTAATATTGAATTATTATCGGATTTCAAATTTCATATTGATCGGAGTTAGTGTGTAAGCGTACGATAGATAAACGCGTTGAAATTTAATTGATAATAATCAATTTGAATTTGAATTTTAATTATAAGTGAACACTGTAGCAAGGCGTCTTCAACACGCTTCCTTTGCCTTCTCAAACACGCCATACCCTATCCTGTTTCTTTTTAAAACACGAGACCCTGATTCCTTCAGTTCACTTATCAATTCGAAAATAAATAAAAAATGAATAATGGCCGAATTCCCTTCTTCCTCATGTCCTCAAATCCTTCGTATCAATTCTTTTACTGTAAAGAAAAATAAATGGTGGAATTATTTTCGTTCATTTCAAATTTCACGTCACCATCTTGATTCGTTTTCGCGAATCAAAACTCGAGGGGGAAGAGGCATCGGCGAAGCACCGCACGCGATTTGGGGTCGGCCTAATTTAGGTTTTCGATTTTTGGTGAGGGTTTGGGACGCGACACGATTAGATGGATATCGAGCTCGTTGGGGATTTTTGGTGACGCGATACTCGATGAAAGCCTGGCAGTGGGAGCATGCGATGCTCGATGGAAGTCGGCCGCTACTTGAAGGGGATGCGACGTTAGCATGTCCTAGCATTGGTGGTTTGTAGCGGGCGCCGATGGTTTGAAGTGTGTGTGACAGCATCTCTGCTTTAAGGCAGATGACAGTTGCGAATTTGATGCCTCTCAAGCGTCGTGATTGGGTGATTCATAGGTGGCTGAGGCTTGGGGAGGGTGCGGTCTTGGTGGTGCCTTCATGAGTGTCAGGTCGCGATTTTTTTATAAGGAACTGGGCTTTGTCTCATTGCTACCGTAGCGGAGAGGATGTGAAGTTGAGAACGATGACGAAAGCGATTTTTGGGAATTTTTCAGTTCGGCATTAAGGTAAAAATTTAGTAGCTTAATTTAAATTAATTTAAATTATGGATAGGGTAATTCAGAAGTTCGGCAGTAAGATAATTTTTATTTAGTTTTAAATCCTGAAAATTTGATATAGCCTGTGTTTGACTTTCATAGTAAGGCATATACATGTATATATTTGGAAACTTACAGGTTGTTAGTAAACTGGAAATAGAATTTTTATAAAATAGATTTCTAATCTATATAGGCTAGGAAATAAATAGTAGGCAGATAAAGAAAGATAATTCTAGCAGAGCAACATTTCGTCTGGTTATTTAATATACCTACAGTCTAAAAATCATAATATATAAACCACTTTGATATTTAGATTTAAACAGTTGTTTTTAATTTAACAAGTTCAAAACAAATATTTAATATAATTTCAAAATAAAAATAAAATAATTATTCAATCAGGCAAATGATTAATAAACTGTAAATTGTTTATATAAGGTATAAAATCATGGGAACAAGCTGGATTGAATCGGATTGCTAGTAAAAGCAAAGGTGAGTTAATCTCACTCAGTTTAAAATTTAAATTTAAATGATTAAATTTAAATAATTGTTTGAATGGCTAAATTGATTGATGTGATATAGTATGATATTTTGGAATTAGCATATTATATTGTGCTAACATTTGTGGATGCAGGGGAAACAGGTTGGAGGGATCCAACTGGACCCCTCACATTTATTTAAATTATTCAATAATCTCTGTTGTGATTATTTGATATCTTATGACGAGTTATATTAAAATATTGAATGTTATGCTTTGATTGGATATTTGGGTATAATGAATTACCAAAATATATGAATTGGATTGTTGAAAAGAAATTAAACGGAAGTAAATGTGTAAGCGAAATAATTATAGAAAGTATGAATAAATTAAGAATGAATTGAAAAGAAATAGAAGTAATATGAAAATAATAACAAATAACTTCGAGTATGAAGAGAAATGGAATTTTGAATAAAATGAAATTGATGAATTGTAAACTTAAGTTATATCAATTAAAGAAATAAAGAATTATTTTAAATTTCAAAGTTTAAATTTATTTAAAAGAATAAAGAAGTAATTGAGAAATCTAAAAATTGGAATTTTTAGTTAAAGTATTTTTTTTAAATTATAATCAAGAAATGAAATCTGAAATTAATAGATTCCGAATTAAAAGGGGATAAATTGGAAATCAATTTAGGAAATTGATTTAAGTGATTGAAGTTGGAATTCTCCCTGGATAACCAAGTACGTTTTCAAGTAACTTTTTAAAATATAAATTAAAAAGTTTAAAGTTATTTAGAGAAGTATGTTTTGAAAATTTATTATTTCTAAATATATGAATTCTAAAGAAAGTATTTTCTTTTAATCTATTATAGTTATAATTATTTAAAGAGTGACTTGGTATTGTAATTTTAAAAGTAAAAATCTAGTTTTTATATTTTACTTAGCAACCTTATTTTCAAATATTCATATAGTATGTATTTTTAACAAATCATTGAAGTAGTTTTAGCTTAAATATTATAAAGTATATTCCTAAGTAAAATGTTTTAAATTATTTTTAAAAATCTAGTTTGTGCTTGGTAATTTCAGAGGAGATAGGAAATATTTGGGAAAGTTGATTCTGAAAAGAAAGATGGTTTTGAAAACTGTTTTCAAAGGGTTGAAAATAGAATATTTCTTGTGAAGATATTTTTTGGAGATTAAATAAATAATTTGGAAATTATTTATTGGTTGATGGTTGTTTTGTGAATATAATTGATAGTTAAATAACCGACTATCAATGTTGGACAATGCGTTGATCGTTTCGAAGAGACCGGGATCGAGGTTTATTTCTCGAAAACCACTTCGATCTGGTTTGTACGTTTCGTGTAAACGATTTTGGATTCGAAGATGGAGCAGTGAAGTGCAAGGGCTAGTCGCTACTAATCCTGAGGATATTTCCAAAATGGATGTAGTAGGAATAGTGCCTTCGGTTTCGTTCGAACCCGGGACGGACTTGTATGGATGAATGCTTGCAAAACATCGTCAGGTGGGCGATGGGCATTCTAAGTGAATCGTTCTAAAAGGTAACGCTTAGCCTCAAGCCTCATCAAATGGGAATGACTGAAAATCAGGGGATGTGCAGCAAGGTTAGGTGGGTCATGCCCAAGCAGGACAAGATATTCCCCTGTCTAGATGTCCATTTTTATATATTTCGGCTTAGTGGGTGGTTGGTCGCGCCAACCACGGGGTTTATCTTGTTCGGGACTGTTCAGTAAGGAATGGTTCCGGCCTTGTGTTGCAGGGGATGAAGGGAGTAATCCTCGGTACGGTGATCTAGGCCCCGTACTGTGACAGGTGGTACCCCAGTGCCTAATCATTAGTTGAAAATCCATTCTCCCTACAAGCCTTGTACAAGTTTTGTTTGTATTACCCACTTTTGTGGCTAGTAGCTGGAATTTAATGAATGTAACAATTTCGGCTATTTTATAAGTACTTGTATATAGATCCTATTATAATATCAGAGGATTCTATAAAAATTGTTTTATCTATCGTAAGGTAAAAACCGACATGTTTATTTGTGGTGTGGTCTTACGAGATGCTTTTGTTTTCAAAGGATTTTTGAAACTTTAATAATCAATTGGGTGTGATTTTCTCACGCTGGTATTCCAGACTGACTCAGGTATTATTTAACTGTAATGCTTGGGTCAGACCGAGTATTATAGGATACAGGATATGATGCTGTGGAGCTCAGGAGACGAGCTGGATGACGATACGTATTCTCGTACTCGTATATATATATTTCCGATGTGTTGAGTTGTTGTGTATCCATTGTATGTTATTGATGTGAGCTGTGACTGATGTACTCTGATGATGTAATGTATGTAAACAGATATATTTGATTTTGAGTAAAGATTATTTATTATCTATTATATTTTATTCCGCTGCCATGGTTAGATTTTGTTGTTTTTCAATTCTCTTCTTCTACTTCTTCTTCTTAAATCCAAATGGTTCGTATTTCTGTGTAACTTGAGTTGATTGTTGTAGAATAGTGTTAACTCAAGGGGGATTTTTAAGTCTTCAAATTATATTTTTAACAGACTTAAAAATATAATTTGAAGACTTAAAAATCCGACTTCAACACTTTACCCAATTTCAATTATCAAATTCAATATTTTAAACTAAAAAAATTCAATGATTTAATTGTCAGGTAAATATTAATATTTCGAATTCAAGTTAAAATTAACTTTTAACTATTTTAAAAACAATTAATTATTCTAATTTAGTACGGATTCGCGGGTTGTTACATGAAGTCATGGACGAAGGCAATCATTTACGGAAACAAGACCAGGTAGGGTACTTCCATGATAATAATTTATCATACTCTAGTGTAGTTAACAATTTCATGTCAACATGGAAGTTGAAATGAAAAATTAAGTTTAAGTCAAATGATAATTTTTACATTATTGTTTTTTGTGGTAGGGAAGATCGAAACAAATTTATAGAAGAAGATCCTGTAAAATTATGTAGGAAGTTATTCTACGCCTAAGTGGAAACCTAATACGATTAAGCTAGAAAGCCTAATCTATGATGTTGATCTGATGTAGGTTCAGTTCACTAGAATCCCACCAAACTTATGAACACAGTTGGGTATGTAATGGCTAGCTGGCAATGCTAAGAAACCTATATAATTGACGATTTGACAGAGAAGATGGACAAACACAAGATTTCTCAAGTTTTAATTGAATTTTGTCCTAAAAGGATGCTGCTAGAACAAGTGGAAGTACATCTAAATGACAATTTAAAGGGATTTGTGGATTTAAGCTACTTATGAAAGCCTACAATATGTATAACATTCAAGGAGTTTGGAGATTTGAATGGCTTGTGCAAACCCAATGCACAAACTTGTACATCTGATTCAACAATAGTAACAAATATGTGAAAAATGTGTGTGCAAATAAGCCCAACATCATGCATGTGCAAAAAGTTGCAAAAATTTCATCTCACAATTAAAGGCAACTAGTGCTAAACTAAGTCCATGCAAGGGCGTCATAGTGGACACACTTTAAAAAGGAAACGATTGAGAAACAATCCCCTCCTATAAACAAAAAGGATCAAGAAGGAATGAACATTACATGTTGAAACACTTTACACTCCTCCAGCAAAGTCTACATCTAGTATAGTCCAACCACGACCAACACAAACCTAGTTCCTCCTAAACAAGAAGAAAAAAATTATTAAGAAAAATTAGTAGCTTAGAATCTAGTAAATTAAAACTCGACAATCTAGAGAGTTGTTAATAATGAGAAATAGTATAACAAATGGCTAAAACATAACGGACCATTATGCGCATACTGAACCTAATGTATCAACTAAATTAAACATCTAGTCCTAAATGTCATGATGATAACAACGAATCATTGTACATTACTAACTCCAAAGTCTTAAAGGATGAACCATCTAAGGTGACACTTGTTTGCACAAAAAATGGGTACACCTCTAATCTATTTACTGTAGAGCTATGAATACAATGGTGAATAACACAACTATTATATTTTCAGAGATATCGCATATAGGTTATGCAGAAAGTTAATTACAGTGAAGTAAATAACACAAAGATTTATAGTAGTTCGGCTACAATGTGCCTACCTCTATAGTTCATTTTCATAATCCTTCTTATAGTTTTTTGGTATGATTCTTAGGGTACAAAATATGATGATTTGTTTCTCCATAGAAAATAAGATTTTAACCCAAGGACATCTGTTCGACAACTCCTTTTCTTTTATTCATGTTCGTCTATTCCTATTTTCCTATTCCTGTTAGGTTGTTCATGTTAACCTATACATGTTTTGGTTGTCCCTGCTAGGAAATTCTTATTAGCCTATTCTTGTTAGTCATTCCTATTAGGAAGCTCTTGCTAGCCTGTTCTTATTTGACAGTTTCTGCTAGATAGTTCCTGTTAGGCAGTTCCTGCTAGGGTTTAAGCAATTCCTATAAGGCGATTCCGCTAGGGGTTAGGTAGTTCCTGTAAGGCGGTTCCTACTAGGGGTTAGGAAGTTCTTATAAGGTGGTTCCTGCTAGGTTGTTCCTATAAGGCTGTACCTAGCTTTTCCTAGCTTGTCCAACATTAATGCTGTAGGTTGGGCCCTTTATAATTCTCCTCATTCTTGTTGGAAGCTTGGGTGTTTATAGAAGTGAAGGTATATGGAGATCAGGCCGAAAAATTAGGCAGTTTCTCTATACAACATGCTCGGTTCGATTATTTTCGCATATAGAAAATATGCTCCAAAACGTCTATATAATCAAGATTGCTTTTCCATATATGCTTTTTTCGATCCATTGGTAATTGGCTCAGGGATAGTTAACTCGATGGTTTTGTTATGTTTTCAACCATGTTTGGGTTCGATAGTAGTCTACCAAACAGAAATCTATGTACGGTAGGTAGTGTTCGAAGATGCTTGGTTCGGCAGTGCCTTAGTTCAGTGGTGTATCGGTTCGGCACCTTGGGTTTGGTAGTGCTTTAGTTCAATGATGCTTATGTTCGGCTATGCCTTGGTTCGTCGGTGTCTTGGTTTGGAGTGCATCGGTTGAATGTCTTCGGATTCGGTAGTGCTTTAGTTCGGTGCTCTTGGTTAGGCAGTGCTTTGGTTCGGTAGTAGGCTACCGAACAAGAATCTTTATTCGGTAGTAGGCTACTAAATAGGAATCTCTTTTCGATAATGAACTACCGAATAGGAATTGTTGTTTGGAACCTGATTGCCAAATAAGAATTTCTGCTCGGTATACTACCGTATCAAACTCTTAGTTTTAGCAAAGTTCATCTTTTCATTCTGATTTTGCTTATGACATCTCTCGATCTTCATGCTTTCATATCCCAATGCTTTAACCAAGTGATAATGCTCTGATTCCATAGATCTTAAAGTGGTCTGTCACCACTCAATGTTGGATGATGGAGTAGATGATTGAAGGAGATCGGATAAAGCTGAGATGATTCCTTATTATCCATAAGTTTGTTTTTTAGGCTAGATTCTATTAGGCTTGGCTTTGTTAGGCAGAGAATTGGTTAACTAGTTTCTAGAGCTCTAAATTTTTTTCCATTATTGCTTATCCATTCTCCTCTCTATAGTTGTGCGCACCTGCTTGAGCTATACACAATTTTATGTCATAACTCCTTTATTTTAACTCAGAACTAAATGAAACTTGGACCAATATCTTATTATCATTAAGTAGAGCATTCTAATGTCATTGAATATTCCATTTTCTTGAAGTAGGAATACCTCTCTAAGGTGGGGCATGAGTTAGATGGAATTTTTTAAGACGATCATATCTTACAATCCGCAGCTTGGATTAAGATGCAGTTTTGAATTAAACCCATGTCATGATCTTAGGAACCTTTTACATGTGCTTTGAGTATATTATTTGACTGTGCTAAACCAGCCCCTAACACTTTGTCTTGCTCTTGTGATTACATAATCAAGCCTTTATTATGCAACTTTTGGTCGTTTCTGCCCTTGATGTCTTTTTGTAATCACCTTATTATCGATGAAATTTCCCACAACACTTGCCCACCAAAGCATACCGTTATACCAAAAAATTTCAATAGTAAAAATGATGATTATATTCATAAGTAAAGTCCAACACTCTATATCCATATGTCTTACAAGAGTTATGATGCTTTGATATATAAAGATCAAATGAACTAAGCTCGTCTCGAAAGAATAATACCACAGCCGAAGGAAATAGCCCACTAACAAGTCCAAAGACCAAAGCACCCATTTATAACAATAAGAATCAACGGCCAACGAGATAATGTGCAACTCAGATGCAAGAGGCAGTTTAGGCAGGAAGACAACTCATCAATTTGCACTTTTTAATCAATAGTGCTAGATGCTCAGAACATGCTCCTATCGTAACTGCATAACAATCAACCTCAGCAATTCAAGAAGAAGATTCTCCACCAATGGCATTATAGCTTGCTGGCTATAAATAGGAAGTTATCCCAATGCACAAGGATCTTCTAGCATTTAAAAAGAATAAAACTATATCGTACTTTCTTATGTTTGAGCACTATATAGAAACTCATTAATGGCAGAAACACCTAGATTTGGTGTAATAAGCCTCATACTATTTAATAGTAACCAAATATGGAAAGGACAGTGGACAAGAGGACTTTCAGCTCAAACAACTATAAAACTCTCAGTGTTATTTTTACTTTCAGCACTTATGTTCTTCCCGTTTATCATCATGATTCTATAATTCAACGCCCCGCAACTCCAGTCTGTGTATATCACATCTCGGTAAACTCATAACAGAGACCTATAACTCAACCAGCTTTCGAAGCTATACCTTCGGACCTTGGGGTGTTGATGTAGATGAAATTCTACACTAACATTTTTGGTGCTAGAAGGAGGGCCCGAATCTCCAACCTTTGTTCCTCTCAAACCCAGTAACACTATCCCTCCAACCATGGCTAACTTCGACAATAGGAAGCTAACCCCATATTATCCCTTAACCTTCGCATTCGGCTTACCGACAACAATGAATGATTGATCACCCTCATTTCAGAAAAAGAGAATGGTAAAGAATTTATAAACTTCAAGCTTCTCAAATCAAACAGCTTTTGGGATATCTCCATGAATCACACCATGAGTCGGCCTAGCTCCGAATGATTATTAAGGCTATAAAAAGTGAAGCTAGGGATCATCTTTCCATCAAACTGTTGAAATATAAAGGTTTGGTTTCTTCAAACAAGAAAGCCCTTCGGTTACCTTAGATGATGAGTTTTGGAAGAAATTCAAAGGTGATCAATTCTTACCTCACTCAGTCAAAGCTTGTCTCGGATATTCATAAAAACTCATGATGGCCTCTCTTACCCAAATTACCCCTATTAAAGAAGGAAGAACTGAAGATTGAGAAGTTTTGTGCTTATCACTTAATGAATAGGCATGAAGCAGACAAACGCCGAAAGCTCTCTTACACAATCAAAAAATCAATACAACAAAGGGAAGTTAACGAAATTTATTAAACATTAGATTAAATATCTTATTTCGGAATTATTCACTTTTTTTTTATAATTCCTGGAGTACTCCATGTAGCCCTTGTCAAATGAATGCATAAGGTGTTTCTTTTTACAAGGATGAAGTTTTAAGAAGAATTCTTTTCATAAGTCAACCATGGACAAATAAAGGACCTTGGTTCCATTGAAGTGCTCATCTGATTATAACCTCGAAAGCTTCGACTCCAAAGAAGACACCTCATAGTCTCAGATCTTCAAAAGTTTAATCAATGAGTTTCGTTACATCTTTCTTTGATATAACCTTATCGTGGGTTCCAATTCTAGGGGAATATTCAACTCTTAGTATTTATAGTATCTCTTTCGGTATGTTTTCTCTCTTTCAGAACTTTCGCATTCCATGCTTGCATTTAGAATTTAAGGATTGGAATTCCTCCATTGATCTGACTAGATCAGTCAAGTATTTCACTTTTTCTAAATATATATATAATAATTACTTTTTCCAAACTTGGATCGAACTTTCTATTAAACAACATGATTTATAGACTATATGATTCCAAAAATCTTTTGCAAAATAGTTTTAAAGTACCCTTTTCAAAAAAAATGTGTGTGTATATATTCACCTTTACCAAGTTACAAATAGCATTAGGTATGAACAATTAACTTAAAGTAGTGTTAGATGGCCAACACCAGTAGAAAGTGATTGTAAATGGTCGACACTAGTTAAAAGTGGTTGTAGTGACCAACACCAGCTAAAAGTGGTTGTAAATGGCCGATGCCAACCATAACTGTTTATAGATTAGGACCCAAAGATAAGTTGGTAGACCTCTCCATAAGAGCACCCCCACAGTGATACGCAACAAAGTGTAAGGCCAATATCACCTAGGTTTAAAAAGAGTCGAAATGTAGAAGTACGCCGATAGTAAGCCATAATCAAGTTGTACCATGCATTGGGAAGACTCCCAATTAGATTATAGCGTTAGGTAGATTCTTGATAATAGTAATCCATGGTCAAGTAGTACCATGCATTGGCTAGATTCCCAATTAGATCATGGTAGATTCCCAATTAGATTAGAATGTTTGAAAGATTCCCAATAATAATGAGCCATGGTCAAGTAGTACCATGCATTAGGTAGATTCCCAATTAGATTAGAGTATTGGGTAGAATCCTAATAATAGTGAGCCACGGTCAAGTAGTACCATTCATTGGGTAGATTTCCAATTAGATTAGAATGTCGGGTAGCTTCCCAATAATAGTGAGGCATGGTCAAGTAGTATCATACATTGGGTAGATTCCCAGTTAGATTAGAGTACTGGGTAGATTCCCAATGATAGTGAGCCACGATTATGTAGTACCATATACCGGGTAAGTTCCCAATTAGATTAGGATGTTGGGTAAATTTCCAATGATTGTGAACTATAATCGATTAGTGTCGTGCACTGGGTAGATTCCTAGTTATATTAGAATGTTGGTTATATTCCTAATGATAGTGAACCATGGACAAGAAGTGCAACGAGAAGTGTTATGTGTTAAGTGGATTCTAAGTTAGATTAGAATGTTGGGTAAATTCCCAAAGATAGTGAACCATGGGCGAGCAGTGCCATGTGTTGAGTAGATTCCTAGTTTGATTAGAATGTTTAGGAAGATTCCCAATGTTCATGAGCTATGGATAGGAGGTATCATGCATAAGATCAGAAATGGGAAGATTCCAAGTATGGATAGAATGCTAGAATTTTTTTCCTAAGTTAAGATATCGAGTAGAGTCTCGGTAAACCGAAAAGAAGTAAAGGTGATTACGGTATCTATGCCACTAGGATGGCTCTGGATGACAATCCAGCAACAGAACTCAATTGGGTCTGAGATATAATTCTGACAAGATATACCAGCGGCAAGAGATGCCCTACAAGGGAACATTCTAAGACATGCATGAGAAAAGTGATGACCCAAGAAGTAAATCAAAAGAAGTAAAATTCCTTTATATATATTGCTCATTCAAGAAGACGTTACAAGGATTAGGCCCGATGATTAAATTGTTAAAGGAATGATATTACAAATGAAGAGAATCCGAGGATGAGAATATAAAAAAGAGAGGAAGGGATCCCTCCCAACTAGAAAAATTGAAATGATAAGCCAGAACTCTCCAAAACAATCTTAATATTCACAATCTCGGAAGGAGCCTGTTAGAAATATCATCCAAGGCATCCTTTCCTCTCTCTATCTAAAAAGAATTACAACACCATTTCCCGAAACTAGATATTGCTTCAAGGCTTTCTCTTCTCCAAGATAATTTAGTTCTTAGTTTTTAGACCTAGCTTCGACTTAAGGAAATTGCTCTTAATCTTAAAAGCCTTAAGGGTTACTTTCAAGTTGGAGCTTGGCTACCTTGTCCTCATAGAATTGGTAAAGAGAAGCATAGTCTCGTTGAATCTTTGAACAATTCAAGTAGGATATTCCCTAAGGAATATCGACTCAAGATTAGTAGAGATAAAAGGTGGAAAATAAAGAAGGACTTCGTATCGACTACACTAGTTTGAAACAATATGTGACAATCACATCAAGTTGAATGGAAATTAAAATATAATTATGTCTTCAAGGAGTTTTTTTCAAGAATTTATAAAAGTTGATAGTTACAAAAAGTCATATTGTTACAAAGAAAAATCACGGTATGCTTCCTTCGTCGAAATTTTTACCGGGAGTATCTTCTTAAACCTCCTCGCCAGTAGAGGTGATTGCTTCCTCTTCCTCTACCAGGGTTTCGACTTCATGTTCCATATTAGCATCGACATCTTTCTTCTTTTGATGCTTCACATACCTTTTTACGAAGTTGGCCTCTATTGTGGTGGCATGGTTCCCAAAATAAGCTAGAGAAAAATTCATGTTTTAATCCCAGTGGTGTGCATAAGCATCAATAAAACTTGAAAAAACTTGTCTACTAACCTCCCGATCATACTCATCTCTAACTATATAATGTTCTTTATCAACTACCTTGACCTCGACTTTCTTCAACCTCTCGTCCCTTTCCTTTAAGTTTTCCTCAAGAGTCTCAATATTACGATCCTTTTCTCCAGCAGTTTTGTCAGATTCATTTATTTGAGCATTCACATCCCGAATTTTCGCTTTCGGTTTCGCAAACTCCTTTTTTGTCACTTCAGCAGCAGCCACCGTCTCCTTCATTTTTAGCCACCCATGCTGAAGGATAGAGATTTTCATCATGTTCTAAAAATAAGTAAAAAGAGTAAGGACACATATGAAATTATAAGCTAACACAAGAAATTTTACCTTGATGCTCTCCTGGAGGTTATACTCATTTGCTTTTCAGATTCCCAGGGCAGAAGTCGGAGGTATGACATGTGCTTCAGTAACAACATCGAAAAGGTCACCTTGAAAAGCAGGTCTATCTATTTCCCTTACTTGCTTGTTCTTCTCAGCAAGCAAATCCAAAATTTTCCCCTTGATACTCTCGGCTTTAGACGATCCGGTAACCTTTGCTTCTTCAAGCCAAAAGTACTCGTATCAGAAAGTATCAACGTAGACCTCTTTTTAGTCTTTTTTTCCCTTACCTCGAAGGCCGGTCTTCTTAGAAGAAGGAACCACTGCAACAAGGAGAAAAGGGTAACTAAAATCAAGACCAAGTTGTACTCATATTAGAAAACGCCAATGTAGACCTCTTCTTGGTTTCTTTTCTCTTACCCAGGAGGCCAGTTTCTTAGAAGAAGGAACCATTACAACAAGGAGAAAAGGGTAAGGCTAAAACTAAAATCAAGACCTAGTTGTATTGGGAAAAAATATATTAGTTCAAAGAATTAAGGGTTAAACCTTCAGTTTCGCTTTCTACTGGACTAGATTCGGCTTCTTCTCTGCTATTAATAACTACGACAGAAGATTTCTTGTTCCTCATAGAAGGCTTAAGTCCAGTGAATTTAGCAGAAGGAGGTATCAGACTCGTGACTTTCAGTTTGCCTTGGTAAGAGCCAAGTGTCAATATCGTCGTAAAAATGGAATTTTCATGACTTCTTTATATCTGTCTTTAAAGTGATTAAGATCGCTAGATCATTACTTTTCTTGGGTCTCACTATTTGTGATTTAATGAAATAAGGAGACACAACTTAGAACACAGGTAAAAAAATATCTAAAGACATACCAGCATTATTAAAAGAGGTGGTAATTTGATCAGAAGAGGCCTTAACAAGGAACCACTAACATGGCGTTATCTTGCTAAATGGATCCTATAGAGGAGACATCCTTAGGAATTTGAGAAAATACATAGGAAACTCCCCAATGGATTTGGAGTCTAACAAGTTGAACATGTAATTGATCTCGATAATAGGTATATCCCAATAGCCTCCTTTAGAATATAAGATAACCATGGCAGATAAAGTTTTGTAGGAGGTAGCCAAGAGATGGAATGGATAAATGCGATAAAATTCTAAAACAACAAGGGAAGGAAAATCCCATGTTTTAAATGCTCTACAGACTATACATAATATCATTCTTAAGGATTATCATAATGCATCATGGACCAAGGAGCGAGCATCTCGACTCCTGTGATCCCATATGAAGACAAAATCTCATCGAGTTCTTGTCAAGTCTTAATAGGAGCATCCATTTTTAACCTAAGAAAATATGACAGATTTTGAAAACGAATCGAAGAAAGCTTGAGAATGTTAATGGAGGTTTCGCAATTTAAACAGGTGAAAATTGGAGAGAAAGAAAAGAGGCCACTGATATTAAAAAGAACGGTATAGATTGAAAAGAGAGAAGTCTTTCTCACCACAGATTTTATCCAAAAACTACCCATAAGTGAAATGTCAAAAGCTTTCCTCAAATGCTAGATCATCCTTGCATAAGAAAAGGGAGGTGCTTTTTGAAGATAGCCAATCAACTACCGACACTTGGTTCACATTTAATGCAAGACCAGAACCCATCTCTTTAAAGTTCAATCGCAAATGATCGCTTACAAATTCCATACCATAAGTAATTTTGACCTCACGGTCTTAAGTTAGATTTTTCCTCTCGGCACCAAAACCATTTCGTTACCACTTACCTAGATAGCTTCAAGCGACAAGCATATTCCGACCTCACGGTCTGAAGTTAGATTTTGCCTTTTGGCAACAAAACAATTTTGCTTACCACTTAGTTTAGACGAATTCAAGAGGCAATCATAAATTTCAAAAGTTTGACCTCATGGTCTTAAGTTAGATGATGCCTCTTGGCACTAGAACAATTTCACTTATCACTTAATTTAGATGACTTTAAGCGACAATCATAGTTTTCAAAAGTTTCGACCTCATGGTCTCAAGTTAGATTTTACCTCTCGGCACCAAAATAATTTTGCTCAGCACTTAGTCTAGATGACTTCAAGTGACATACATAGCTTTCAAAAGTTTTGACCTCACGGTCTCAAGTTATACTTTGCCTCTCGGCATCAAAACCATTTCGCTCACCACTTAATCTAGAGGACTTCAAGTGACAATCATAGTATTCAAATGTTTTGACCTCACGGTCTTAAGTTAGATTTTACCTCTCGGTACCAAAATCATTCCGCTTACCACTTAGCCGAGATGGCTTCAAGTGACAAATATAGTTTTCAGAATTTTCAACCTCACGGTCTCAAGTTAGATTTTGCTTCTCGACACCAATTTTTTTTTGATTACCACTTAGTCTAGATGACTTCAAGTGACAAGCATAGTTTTCAAATGTTTTGACCTTACATTCTCAAGTTAGATTTTGCCTCTCCGCACCAAAACCATTCGCTTACCACTTAGCCTATATGGCTTCAAGCGACAAGTATAGTTTTCAAAATTTTCAACATCATGGTCTCAAGTTAGATTTTGCCTCTCGGCACCAAAACAATTTCACCTACCACTTAGTTTAGACGACTTCAAGTGACAAGCTCAATTTCCAAAAGTTTCGACCTTGCAGTCTTAGGTTAGATTTTGCATTTCGGCACCAAAATAGCTCTGTTTACCACTCAATCTAAAATGTTTCAAATGGAAAGCTTAGTTTCCATAAATTTTTATTCAGATTTTGCCTCTCAACTTTCAAACATATTTCACTCATTATCTCGCCTAGATGGCTTCACATAACAAATACGATTTTGGAGTTTATGACCTCTCGATTCTAGATAAATCTCCACCCTTCGGTTTTCAAAACCTTTAAATACTCATCACTCGATCTAGTTTCCATCCAAACTAAGTACCATGACCTCTTCCATGCATATAGTGTAGACTGAACTCGAAATATAACCAAGAAAATAAACCAAACCCGCTCACTTCAAAATTCACTCCATATTTCACATATGAAGAAAACCTTAAGGGGCATATGTTATACCAAAAATTTTCAATAGTAGAAACGATGATTATTTTCCAAAGGAAAGCCCAACACTACATATCCATAAGTATTACAAAAGTTATGATGCTTTGATACATAAAGATCAAATGAACTGAGCTCGTATCGAAAGAATAATACCACAGGCCGAAGGAAACAACCCATTAGCGGGTTTGAAGCCCGAAGCACCAATCCATAGCAATAAGAATCAACAGTTGAAACTTCAATGAGACATTATGTGACTCATATGCAAGAGGCTATTTAGGCGGGAAGACAACTCAACAATGTACTTCTTAAGCAGCAATCCTAGAGCTCAGAACAAGCTCCAACCGTAGCTGCATAGCTAGCAAACTCAAACAATATAAGGAGAAGATTCTCCACCAATAGCATTATAACTTGCTAGCTATAAATAGGAATTAATCCCAAGGCATAAGGATCTTCTGGCATATCAAAAAAATAAAACTAAATTATACTTCTCTATGTTAGAGCTCTATTCAAAAACTCTTTAATGACCGAAACCCCTAGATTCAATGTAATAAGCCTCCCAGCTATATAAAAGTAACTAAATAAGGAATGACAGTTGACGTAAGGAATTTCGGCCCGAACCACCATAAAACTCTTGGTGTTATTTTTCCTTTCAGCACTTTACCTTCTTCTCATTTATCATCATGATTTTATAGTTCAACGTCCTGCAACTTCGATCTAATTATATCACATCTTGGTAACCTTATAATCTAGACCTATAACTCAACCATCTTTTGGAGCTATACCTTCAGACTTCGGGGTGTTGGTATAGATGATATTCTACATTAAAACATAATTTCATAGAGTACAAAGTATGCTGTGTTTCATCCAAAATCGTATTTCTTTCTCATGCGATTGTTGTCTCGAACCATGAATACCTACATCCTTACTCCCATCCTTTTGTAAATTTTGCTGCTACGATGTTGTGGAGCACCTTGTTCACTCGAGGAAAGCTTGTTGACCATTCCAAGACATCTTTTATCAATATGACGTTTGTAGCTTGAGCTTTCTTGGTAGTATAGTCATCTAACATGATTTCTCATTGATTCTCCTCTATATTCGATGGGGAGTTGCTTTCTCTGGTTCAACCTCCTTGCTTCTAGGTCTCGAGGGCCATACATTGTCTAACGAGCATTCCAAGTATACCAAGGTGCTGTAGGGAAAGGGATATACTGTGGCTGCATGGTTCGTGGATTTAACGATGTATATTTTGTTGTGCTGACTTATTTTTGGATGGTTAAGATTAGTAGTCATGATGTATTTTTCATACATAATCAGCAAGTTATTCCATCAACGGCTTCTTTATCTCTACCATGCATACTTGTATAGATCAATCACCAAAATGCTTGGCTAGTTAATTGATTTTCGTTGAAGTTTTGAGCATGAGTTGAACGCGCTTATGTTGTGAAGCTAATTTTCTATTGAAGTTTATGCATTTCCGTGTCTGATATCTATTCATATCCATGTTCACCTTTTCCTGGCTAGTAGCCGTAATATGTTTGTTCCATATAATTGATAGGTTTGCTTTTTGGAATAGCAACATTTCTCTCCGGTATCATGCATATTTGTATGGGATCAATCACCAACAAGTTTAACAAGGTAAGTAATTTTTATGATTAATGCTTCCCTTGGCCCATATTTTATATCTCATGTATGATTACTTACATGAGCGCATGTGTATCTTATAGAGATTTTAAATAAAATTATCATAGCTAATTAGGATTAGTTGTTGCATTTGTGTTTCTACGGTATCCTTGCCGAGCCATAAGCTTGTTAGAAAATTTTTTCGTTGCTACCTTAGCACTTGTACAGGATTAATCACTGACAAGTTTGGCAAGGTGAGTATACTAGTAAAGTGGTTCCTAGTTACTTTCCTAGCTCTTCCGAAACCTCCACCTTTTCCCCCGGCATATTTGCGTAGGATCCATTGCTGGCAAGTTCGCGCAAACTAACACTCTACGATGGCATCCTTTATTATTCTATAAGCTCTTTTGATAACCTTCCCATTGCTACCCCTTGTACTTGTGCAAGATCAATCATTGTCGAGTTTGTTGGAGTAAGCGGTCTCTGATGGAATGCCTTCTCATCGCTACCTTACATACTTGCACAGGATCAATCAGTATTAAGTTCGGTAAGGTGAGCGATCATTAGCGTTATGTCTTTATAGTCTAGTCCCGTTTGTCCTTGTTGGTTTCCAATTTCTTAGTCTTAGGTTTGAGTGAATCCATCCATACTGTAAGATGGGAATACTTGTTGTACCTAGATAAGTAAGTCCATAGGTCGATCATCAGTGGTGAACTGACCAAGCGGAGGTTATGTCCTTATTGTCGGTAAGTTGGGTTATTAACTGCTCGCTGAAGGCTTGGAGCCAATCTTCAATAGTAAAAACCAAGTTAGGGTCACTCTGGTCCACCATTTCCAATCAAAATTTTTGGAGTTGATCGTCAATGGTGTACACCCAGTTAGGGTCTGATGTGCACGTAAATATGCATACTTTTACTTCTATATTTTATCAAATTTAATTAAATAAATGAGCATATATGGTATTTTAACATGTTTAAAAAAAATTCAAATCATTTTCAAATCGTTATTTATTCATCTTTATATATGGGCAAAATGATCATTTTTGTGCATATATTAATTTGAGAAAATTTACTTGGATATTTTAATGTTTTTTGTAGGAATTTTAGTGAATTTTGGAAGAGGCTTCATGACGATATGCATGCACAAGGATGAAAACAAAGAAATGAAGATGAAAATAATTTAAACTCATGCATCATGGAGGACCCCACCTACCTCACTTACCTTGATGTACAATTAGAAGCTAATGCACAAGCTTATGAAGATTAAAGTTGCATGCGCATTTAAATGGAGGATAATGCTCATGCTAATGATTACTTGGAGGTTACATCTCCTAAGAGAGTAGTTTGTGTAATTTCCAAAAATATGATTTGGGGTTTTGGCTTGTATAAATATCTCATATGTTCATGTAATTAAGCTCTTAGCCTCCTTTTTAGTTAGTTTAGTTTTAGGCTTAAAAATAAATATACACTCTCTATCTCTATTTCATAGCTTCTTAGCCATTTTCTTCTTTCATCTAATTTACTTAATGCAATTTTAATTCAAGTTCTTTTCTTATTTATTTCCTTTCTTGCTAGTAGCGTAGATCTTTTTATTTATGCAAGTAGATTAGTTTTTATTTTATTTTAATTAGCTCTCTTCTTACTTTTGCTTGCATTTTTCTTCTGTTTTTGTTCATGTTGAATGCTACATTTGTTGAAATGATAACAAATATGAATGACTAAACCCCTTCAATTTGGGGGTAAGAAAGCTCTCTTAATCATGTAAATTCATCATTTTGCTAATTTTTATCTCTTTTTGTGCTTAATGATAATGTTTAAATGAGTAAAATTTTGTTGTTTTATCTTTGAATTTGATAGCCTATGTTGATACCAAATATGCTGTTTTTAAGCCAACATGAACACAAATTACCTCTTCATCTACATATGATTATGCTAATGAAGTGGATTTTAAAATCAAAATTTGAGGGTTTATTTTACTAATAAATAGTAAATAGATCATGCTTAGAATAGATTTTATTTTCAAATTCATTGTCAATTTTCATGGGAGTTAGCAATTGTTTAGTGGCTATATTAAAGTTTGATGGATTACAAATATTCGATACTTATGATAATAATATCAACTAAATTCTCTAATGACCAAAAGAGATATCATAATTTCATATATGTTGATTTATGTGATCTTGAGAAGGACATTGCCTCTAAATTGCCTTCTACTCATATTTTTATCTACTTTTACCTTTTGCTAGTCTCTAAAATTTTTTAACTAATCACAACTTCAATTCTTGGTTTAATTTGATTGAATATATTTTAAAATCAATACAATTTCCTACGGATCGATCCGTACTCGTCACGTACTAACATTTTACGTCGTGCGCTTGCAGTTAATCTTTAATTTAAAATTTTCGATTATTTTCTAATTCGATAGAGATTTAGCCGTTAAACAAGTTTTTAACGCCGTTGTCGAAAAATAGTCTTGATTTTAATTCTATTCTTCGAATTATTGTTGTTTGATAATGTGTGTTTTTAATTTGTGTACTGAATTGCATTTAAAAAAAAATTGTATGTATGTTTGTTGTGCGATTTGATTTGTGAGCTTGTTTTTTTGTTTGTTTTGCAATTGCATATTTAATACATACACACACAACTTCATTTGAAAAAGAATTTTTTTTATTTCATTTCCTTTCCTTTTACAATTTTGCATTTACAATTTCAAAAACTACCTGATTTACAACACTGTTCACTGTGCAACTGTGCTCTGTTCTTGCCACTATTTCATTGTCCACTCTAATATAACCCAGTTCGACCATACAAACCATCCACACTGATCATTGTTTCTCCACCCTCTCCGCTGCTACTCTCCATCAGACCCCATCTGCTCACACTTCAACAGCCATTGTTCCATTGCATACCTGCCATTCAACCCAGTTGCTACACAAACCAGTTGCCATACAAACTGTCAGCTCATACAAACTGTCAGCAGCACTCAGTTGCCTCTCTTTCCCCTACCCTACTGCCTTCATCACTTTCACTGCCATCATATACCAACCTTCCCTTACATTTCAACCAAACACCCCTGACATTTAACACTCAACCACTATCACAACAGTCCATTTCCAGTCACCACTACAACAATCCTTCTTACTGTCATCATACATCACTGCCTGCACACCCAAAAACTTCTCTGATCAACATTCACTTCCTCCAAAACTACAAACTCAAACTCAAACTCAAAAACTTCTCTGAACAGTGAACAAACTGCTACAACCATCAGCCACCTCCCCCTTGCAACTTTTTGTGCAATCATTTAACACAACTAACCATCTTGCCACTGTCAACATACAATACCATCCTTTCACTTCCCATCACAAGCCTTCACTGCCTCAACACTGTCAAACACCAGCATTTCAGCAAACCATTACATAACCACATTATCAAAACTACCAATAACCTGTACAACTTCTCATTGCTGCCTTCTTACAAACAACTCGACTTCACCTCTGCTTACCACTGTTGCACCCAACATCACCAACAATTACAACACATAGTGCATATACTCCTTAACCATAATCACTTCATTAATACCAGCATCTCACAACTTCATTACACTTCAACAAACTGCCATCTACTCGACCACCCTCCCCAACCAACATCTCACCAGAGAATATCACAATAACTATAACCATAAGAACTCCTCATTACATCATAAATGCCTACACTATTTCATTGCCTCATCACCATAACCTTCTCTGATAGACTCGTCGCTGCCATTACCCTATAGCTATTGCAGCCAAAAAATACTGAAAATACTGCATTCCTTCTTACAACTACATACATCCCACTTCATTCCTTCATACCACTGGAAACTTCACCATTGATTTCACCATTGACTCCAACTGCTTGCTGAGAATCCTGCATCTCTGACTTGCCATTCCTATACAGCACATCCATAGCCTGCATTGCCATCACCTCCTATGTAAAACTTACACCATCTTCACTTCCAAACTTCTGCACTTCCTCTTGCATCTCCATCACCATAACATAACTGCCTACACACCCATACCCAGAACTGCACATATCCTACCACTACCCACAACAGTCCCCAACTTTATACCCTCTGTCATCTCTGTCAATTACATCTACCCACGATAGCAAGCTCCTCCCTGATTAAATTCAAACAGTACATCCCCCTCTGTCATCTCTTGTCTACCAATCACTCCTCACAACCACATCATACAACTAACACTGCACACCATCATCCCCCCGCCGCTCCATTTACAGCCATCGAAACCAAATCACCGTCGACCGAACCCACTTCATCCACAATACCCCGACCAATTGAACAACAACCCAACCTCTTCCATTCATCCGCAATCGTAATCCACCATATGAGCATCACCTCAAAACCCAAAACACTTAAATCGAGCAATTCGAATCGATTTGGGATTGTTATTTTCGAATTGCGTTTCGTTGTTTAATTTGAGAAGTTGAGTATAATTTTGTAACAGAAAAAAAAAGGGTGTGGTTGATTAACTGTAAAGAGTTGCTAATTGGACTTTGGTTTATACGAGCTAATCAATTTTTTTTTAATTTTAAAGTCATTTGTTCTTTTTAAGTTCTTCTATCTCTTTCTTAAAAAAATTACAAAAAAAGAAAAGAAAAAAAAGGAGTTGTTTTAAGTTTTTTTTAGGTAACTTGATTTCTGGCAAGTCAATTTGGTTTCATTTTTTTTAGGTTGCTTCTTTGATATTAAAATAAATAAATAAAAGTATTGTATATGTTTTGTCTATAGTTTCAGGTTGCCAAAGCAGGAATTCAGAAGGAGACGACATGCTGCCAAAAATAAATGCTTGCTTTGTTGTATAAAAAAAAAATTCTTTTAAAAATTGCTAATAAATTCCGCATACTCTGGTATCGTGCCCTTTTCTCACGTTTTTATTTTCACTTTTCATTGTTGGTTGCTTGCATTTTAACAAAATTTCAAAAATAAAAACAAATTTCATTCGTAGTTTCATTGTTAATACATTTATAACTTTTTTCATTTCAGAACTTTACTAATAATAATGGTTAGACACTTGACTTAAGGGTGTCACGAGCTCACCTAGGGCTTGATTATATATTGACAGATTGTCCTCTTTCGACAATTTACTTTCTTGGTGTCTATGCTAAGGTAGATCAATAATCAGTTATAAATATTACGTTGATTCGTAATTATACTAATTATTTCTTTGTAGGTACTTAAATCTTCGGCCACCTTGCTACGGTGATTCATGGTGCATCGATAAATCATGTATGTTGCCTGGCTGAGACTATCTTGTCGAATACGACAAAGCGTGATTATATAACTTTGGGTTAGGAGCTAACAAGGATGGAAAATTTGTAATTAAGCCATTACATTCATTTAGTTGCATTAGTTTACAGATATTTAAAAAAAATTCAAAATCCAAAACTAAAAGAAATTGTAAATATTTCTTAACTTAGTTTTTAAATCCCTTCTTTTGAAAATTTTCAATCAAAATCAAAAATCCAAAAAAAAAATTTGGGTTAGCTTTTCTAGAAAAGAAAAATCCAAAAAAAATATAAAACCTTTTCAAAAAAATTAAAAATCCAAAAAAAACAAAAATGAAATTTCCTTTTAGAAAAAAATAATTTCCTTTTGGTAAATAGTTTTCCTTTATTAAAAAAATATTTTTTGAAATGTCCTAATTTTCTTACTCGTCATAATTTCACAATAGTTATGGAAATCAATGTAATCCATATAATTTCACACCAAATTCTGATTGATATTTTAATGATAAGCATTGTTCAATTCGAATTTTGAACAAAATTTTCAAAATAATGACCAACCCACAAATCTTGAAAAAAGCATTGAAAAAATTTCGTCTTTGCTTGAACTCTCTACACAAGAAAATCAAAGGATAAATTATTTGTGTCATTCATATTTGTGCAATAACCCAAGTCAAGGTTTTCAAAATAATCATAATTTGAATTCACTTCAAAATTCAAATAATTTTGATTATAACCCATGCCAATTCAATTTCGAACTCCAACATGGATTTCAAAATCAAAATGAAAATGGAAACAACTATTTAAATAATTTTAGCAATCGAAGTTGTTTCAATGGTAGTGAAATTTTTTACTCTCAATAACTTCAAATCGAAAATCCTCAAATTAACAGTTATAAATTTTATTGTTGAGAAAATGGACGAAATTTACAAAGATCACATGGATTCGTTGTTTGAAACATATATGAAACAACGTGAGAAATAAAATCAATTCTCAACGTGTGACGAGTCAAATAATAATCCACCTTTTACCAAAATCGATGATTTTCAAATAATAACTTCTGAAATTGAAAATGACAATCTTAATGAAGCTGTTGAAAATATGGTAATGGAGTTGGATTTCAATTCTTTTGAGAGTGTGGAATCAAATTTAAATTTCGATCTTCCTTTTTTTCATTTTGAAATATTGAATACACCAACTTTGGAATTAGAACTTGATATATGCAATGAAGTTGTGAATAATTCAACAAGGGAAGACAAATTTAGTGAACATGTTTTCTTTAGATTTTTTGAAAATGAGTTGTTGAATTCTGAAAGGGAACAATTAAATCGCCATTTTGAGTTTGATATCAATAATTAAGAAGAAGTTTTCAATGATAAGTTTGAATTTCAATTTGGTGAAAATAAACTTGAATTTCAACCAATTGTTCTATGTAACGATCCCAGTTTTGAGTAAAATTAAATTTAGTAATTAATATAAATTTATGGATTAAATTGTAAATTTATAAAATGAGACTTGATAAAAGATTTAAAATATCTTTTGAAATTAAATAAGATTTTTATATATTTAAAAAGAAAAAAAAACTTGTTTCATAAATTAAAATAAAGTATGGTTTAAAAACAAAGTTTATAAAATTATTTGAAAGAGGGATTTAAACATAAAATTATCATATAAGGACATTTGTAAAACAAGTGTTAATATAAACTTACAAGTGTTAACAATAATTACAAGTGGCACACAAATTTCTCCTTTGAAAATTTATTTACAATAATATGTTTTAAAGAAAAAATTGATGAAATGAGAAAGCCAGGTTACTCATTTCAGTTAAAATTCTTTACATTTCTCTTCATTTTCATTCTCAAGTCCGAAATCTGGAATCAAGGAAGGAAAAAAAGTTAATAAAAGATCAAAATAAACTTCAATCTGGAAGTTATGAACCGGATCAAACAAAATATGTTCCAAGTTTTCAAGCCTGAAAACATCTTAAACCTGGAAATCAATAAATAAAGTAGACGATTCAAAGGCAATTCAATACAAGTAACCAAAACAAATTCAAAGTTCAGAAACAAAACCAAAAATTTCCAGAAGAAAATTCAAATTGCAGGCTCTGTTCAACATCAAGGTGAGTAAACTTTTACCTTAAAAACGGTTAAAATTATGTGATTAAACTTGTTGCATGTAATGGAAATTGGTGGAGATATAGTATATAATGATTACTTGAATGTCTAGTTGAGCATGTATGTATGAACATTAGATTTGTTTGAGATTGTGCATGTACATGTATATATATCTACTCTGTTGTTATTCACAGGCTCAAGAACAGCTTTCAAAAATTTATATCTCCTCATAGATTTGATTTCAGGCTCAGATTCCTAAATGAAAACTGTTCCTAACTATATAATATCAATTTTAAAAATAATTCCAGAATTTTATATTTTGTAATTAATTTAAATTTGGGAAAATTCAGTGAAAAATCAATTTGGGTCAAAAATCAATCTTGATTTAATAATCAAAATCCACAATCAGATTAGTTATTGTAATTCATGAATTTAGGCAAAACAGTTGTGATTTTTAGTTTGGGAATTATCGAGATATTAGGAGTTGATCAGTTTCTGTTTCATCATCAAATTCTGATGATCGGCATGCTGGATGGAGGCGAGATCATGGTCAAAGTTAGTTGGAGGGTTGCCGATAGTAGGAAAAATAGTTTTATATTTTACTAATGGCCGTAGTGACCGAGGTAGGGCGAAGTAGGGTTTTCTTTGACGATACGATAGCTAATTTAATCATGACGAATGTGGCAACGATGGTGCTCCGATCCCGATCACGATATGGGGGATAGGTGCGGGAGGTTGAGGTGATTCGTTGGTAAGGTGGGCGGGGTTTATCAGTGTCGGGTTCGTCGGCGATTGGAGGAATTCCGATGGTGGTATTTCCAGGCTTTTGAGTCATGGATTCGATTTTCGTTCGTTGGTGGATGTGGCGATTTGGGTTCACGAGAGGGACGGTGAGGCTATCGATGACCGACAGATGATTGGAGAAAGGGTCGGAACGATATGGTTCGTTGACGTGCATGCACCACGTGCACGTTGCAACGATTCGCGAGTGTCACAAGTTTATCTCGGGATTTTGAAAATTTTGCTCGAGGATTTGGATATTTTAGTCGAGTTGTTTTTGTTAAGTGTTCTGGTTTCAAAAATCTTAAAAGAAAAGTGTTCTAGGTTATAAACAAAGAGCTTGGGTTTTACAAATGTTTCAAGTAAAAAAGCAAAGTAAAACAAGTTTTTAAGTTATGAAAATAATTTGTTTTCAAAGATAAATGTTTAACAAATTTTAAAAATATATATTAAAGTAGATAAGGTTTAGAAGATATGATAAGTTGGTTTTCAAAAATAACTATGTATTAAATTTATTAAACAACTTTGAAAAGTTTTCAAAGATTTAAATAACGTTAAATTAGATGTTTAAATTGTTTTTAATAATAATTGATTTCTAAATGTTTAGTTTAAAATAAGCTTTAATGATATAATTAAGTAATCAATAATATAAAGAATTTATCTTTAAGTAATTAAGATTTTGAATAATTGAAGATAATTAATAGGTGATGATAACAAAGGTTAATAAATTATTGTTAATGATTAAATAATAGTTCGTTAATGTAAATAATTTATTGATAAGTAAGAGTTTAATTAAGATAAATGATTTTTCTTAATTAATTAAGGTCTTTTAAATACAAGGAGTTAAGTAAATTTTTAATTAATTTTAAATGATTAGTTAAAATAATTAATTATAGAAAAATAATTAGTTTAATTAATTAAAGATAATCACTTAATTACGAATTAATTATAATTACTTAGTGAAGTAATTAATGGATAACTACTCAATGTAATTAATTAAAGATAAATTATTTAATGAAGTAATTAGAGGATAATTGCTTAATGGAAGTAATTAAGGATTAATTACTTAGCATAATTAATTTAGTTAATTAATTAATGTGATTGATTTAAGTTAACTAATGTGATTAATTAAGATCAATTAATAAATGTGATTAATTAACGATTACTTCTTAATTGTAATTAATTAAAGAGTAATTAATTAATGAAAGTAATTAGAGGATCATTAATGTAATTAATGAGATTAATTTAAGATTAACTAATGGGAGTGATTAAAGGATAGTTAATTTTCTTAATTAATTAGGGATTAATTACTTAATGTGATTAAGAGTAATTAATCAAGAATGATTAATTAAAATGAATAGTTAAGGGTTAATTACTTAATGTAATTAAAGAATATTTAATTAAAGGATAATTAAGTAATTAAAGGTTAATTATTTAATGATTAAAGGTTAATTAATTTATTAATTAATAAATGATTAAAGGATAACTAATCAAATGATTCGTAATTAATTAATGTTAATTAACCAGGATTGATGATTAATCTGATTTACATCAATCAGATGATTGATTAATCTGACTTATGGATGTTTGGATTCAATTGAATGTTGAATTGTTTGATATCCCTGATGTGTGAAGCTTTGTGATATAAACTGTTTTGATTTGAACTGTGATGAATATAATTTATTTATCTGTAATGAATTTATATTATTTATTTGTGAATCTATGAATGAAGATAAGCGTTATATATTATACCGCTTATCGATATTGCTATACATGAATCTGTGATGGTTGTTGATATTGCACTATTATGTAAAACCCCCGGACTTCACCATACACACACAAATATGGATTTCAAGAGGAAATCGGTTAAGTCACAGATATTTTAAAAATATTATTTTGTTTAAAGGTTGTAGTTTGAATCCAAATGATTTTGGAAATGGAATTGAATTGAATATAAAAAGCTTTTGAAAAGGAAGTTTGAAATTGAAATGTAGTCTGAATATAATATATCTTGTAAAAGATTTGAAATGAAAATAGTTTGATTCGAATTTGAATTCAAGAATTGAAATTGAATTTCTATGTTTTGGAAATTATGGTTTAAAAAGGCTATACAAGTTACATAATGTATTTATATGGGTTTTACAACTATTTTAAAAGTATTATTTTGAGAATTTAAATTTAACCCAAATTTATACCTTTAAAGGCTATAACTTGTGTGTATATGATCGGATTTTTCCGAACAAAAAGTATTTGTTTTCAAATAATAATAGCTTTCGTATAAAAGAAAGAATTTCCAGTTTTGTCGAAAGGATTTCCAAGCTATGAATAAATCAAATTTAAAAAAGAAATAGTTTTGAAAGCTATCTTTGTTAAAGATTTGGTTGTTGAACTGAAGTGGATCTTTTACTTATAAGATTAAAGGCTATAAGTGAATCTTGGTTAAAGATTTTGGTGAACTTTGTTTCAAACTAAAGAGGATCTCAAGGATAGAACTTTTGTTTATATATTGTGAATGAATCTTTGTTAAAGATTGGTGAATTTGTTTTCAAATTGAAGAGGATCCTAAAAGGTACCTTTTGTATAAAAGATTTAGAATTGAAATGGAATTGTTTTGAAAGCTATGAATTAATCTTTGTGAAAGATTGATGAACTTTGTGAAGTAAATCTTTTTGTTTAAAAGATTTGAAATTGGTAATTTATTTAAACCATTTGAAGAAAGGTTTGGGCTTTAAGTTGTGACTTAACTAAGATCCCATATATCCATATTGTTTTAAAATTAAGCGCTCATTTTTCGGTTTAGCCGGGAGAGGACTTTGTGTCATATAACCCATTTCGAATAATGATTCGACGTTATGGATTGCATGACCGGCGGTGAAGATCGGGTATTTTCGGGAACGAAAGGATATGTCACGGCCCGTTTTTCCGTACCCTTTGAATCGACAATAAACCACACATGTTCAACTCAAATTGCACGAAAATACGGAATATGAAGGGTAATAAAGAAAAATAGACAGAACAGAATCTCACTCGAATGGAATAACATATATTATTGAACAAACATCTTTACAGCGGAAAACTTTTAAATACATATATCAGAGTCTAACCTAAATTCAACTTGGACAGTTATAAACATCTGTTCTTACAATTGCTGACAAACATCAAACTAAAACAACTAAGTATAGCGGATAATAGAATATGCTCATATGTATGATGAATATCTCGAGCTCTCCTCTGGAAACTCCAACCATCTTCGATTAACCTGAAACTACTCGGATCCGACCCAAGTATTGAAAATACCCGGATCAGGCTTGATAAACCAGCGTGAGGAAAACTCAATAGTAAATGACAGTGTCATATACAGCCTATTTATAAATCCTTTGAAAATAAAGAGTATCTCATAAGACCATTCCCACACATAAACACTGATGGGTTTTTACCTTATGATAACTAAATTACTTTTATATCAAAACCTTTAATTATTTCTAATGACATTCTTTGAAAACATTTGCAAATAAACTTATTAATCTCAGCCGAAATTGTTACATTGATTAAATTCCAACATAATAGGTTTACAATCAAGTCCGTAGGTTCTTAGTGGAGAATGTATTTTCATACAAATGACCAGGTGAAGGATCTACCATCCGAAATGGGTACACCTCTAGGTGAATGTCTCGAGGAACCATCACAAAGCACCTCTACCAACACAAGACCGACCTACCTCTATAACTAGATAACATCGAATATGTCATCCCCCGGTCGTTACCGACCTTTAACCGAGCACTCGTTTTTCATACACCACATTAATTTACATCCCAAACATCATAGTGGGAAGAAATATATCTAGAAGAGGATGATCATACCCTACTTGGGAATGACCCACTTAGCGTTGCCGCATCTAATCCTGTTTTTGTTATTTTCGGTTTGATGAGGCTTGAGGTTACGATTATCTTTTCACATAGCACATATCACATCTTTGAATGCCACATTGCCATTTCCATTAATTACTAATTGCCTTCCACAAAAATACAACCCTTGAGCCCGTACGTCTCAAGGAGGGTGTTAAGCTAAGAGAAGTTGCCCTCTCTGCCACCGCTGATGTATGTTTGTAAAAACCAATCTACGTAATCTTTAGAAATGCAATGTCAGACAAACGTCCATACAAGTTGTTTAGGAATAGGATAAACTGAAGGCACTCTTCTACTACCACTAGTAGCGAGTAGTCCTTGCAATCCGAAAAATCTCCATCACGAGGAGGCCACTACTATAAATAACTCTATAAATGGGGCCAACCAGAGCATGCTCAACAAGCAGTTCACGCTATGAAGATCCACGGTCTTCAATAATCGTCATCATCAACATATCTTCACGTTAAAACTTGTACATTGGTTCGAAGTGATTTTCGGGTAGGAAATACCCAAATCCGACCCCAGTTCCTTCGAAATCTAATTATCAATAAAAAGTGAATATCAGTATACATGATTTATTAAGTCCCTTTCCACTTTAATTCTTTTAGGATGATTTCGAAATCTCTTTCTTCTGACTTAGGATAATTCTAAGTAATTCATTCTTTTGCTTTGGATAATATCTCAAATTTCCTCACTTAATTCTCAATCCAAATTTCTTAACTTTTAGACGGGTCAAAAACAATGTTATTTAAGACATCGTTTACAACGAACCCTAAATCAATTTGAGCAAACATTTTGGAGTAAATAGGATCATAGAAATCATTCATTTTGGAGATTGCTTAACTTTTGGATAATACCAATCTTCTTTTATTTTGGGAAACTTAACAGAATCTTTTTATTTAAGAGCATCCGAACTTTCCTTTCTATCTGTTCCACCCCTCGCCTAAGAAAAGAAAACATTGGCCAGGTAAGTTCAAGGCACTGGTTGCTCCATCCCTAACCTTAGTTAAACACCTTGTTTTATATTCCCAGATCTCACAGGCGGGACAAATGTACTAGTCGTTTCCGCGTACTCGGTTATCAACTTAATTTTGGAATTGATTATGAATATTCCAAATTATCCTTTAAACACTTAAATTTCCTTTTAAAAACATTCACAATTGATTCCGAGAAACAAGGTTACATTTAAACTCATATTCCAAAAGTTATAGAATTCACAGTAGAAAAGTGCTGCGGAAAGTGCTATATAAGCCTATTTGATTTAAACTTTTAAACATTTGATAACTCATATTTTCTAATCCAAATCTCTTTTAAATCATGTAAATAGATTTATCAAATTTATTCCATATTTTTCCATAATTAAAAACATTCAATTAAACAGATTTCCTGTTATGGTCACTTAACTGCACTAGCGCGATTTTTTTAGAAAATTGATTTGGACTTATTTCAAAATCTACTCAATAAAACTTTGATTTTCTTTCTTCCTTTAGAAGATATGGATATAATAGTCCAGAATTTTATTGTCTCGAAGAATTCCGAGTTATATTTCACTCTACACATTCATTTGAACTTTTCGGCGTGATATCGCGAACTACCGTTGCGCGACGCACCTGGTTTTAACTTATTTCTCAATACTTGAAATAATTTATTCAAAATGAATTATATTACTTATAAAATCATTACAAATTATTTTTAATCAATATTTTCACTTTTTAAAGTATTTCAAATATATTCTCACTATTACCATATTATAATATTATTTTATACCTATTATTTTAATATTAAATTTTAAATTTCTATTTCAATTCAATTTCAATTCTAACTTCAAATTAAACTCATTTAAAACTTAGATTCCAAATCTAACTTCAATTTAATTTCAATTCAATCTCAAACTAAACTTCAATTTTCAAAATCGATTTTAATTTCAATTTCACTATTCGTCTCAATTTCAATTTCAAATTAATTACCTTTTTTAAATCCGTTTCACTTCAAATTTCAAATTTTCTTTTATTTTAACTTTAATTTCACTTCTAATTGAAAAGAGACTTATTTATCCAAAATATCTCATATCACTAAAATATGGTCTTATTAACAAAGGTGATTACTTAGTCAAAATGAACATATCCAATATTTATTATCTACCACTAACATAACATCCATTCAACCAATCACATAACATATAATTTCGAATTCAACATTCACTATTAATATCGTAATGGGATATATTATCACAATTCAATTAATTAACCAATTATCAAACCATCAATATTAACAATCAATTTGGTATAAACATTCATATGTCATAAGGGAATAAATATGATTGTTTTAACATAACCAAAATATAAATTCAAAAGCGATGAGAATTTCTCACCTTTACCCAAAACGTTTAACTTCCTACCAACATTCATTAAATTCAACACTTCACTAAACCACCACCTAAACATTCTTCCACCTTTTTCAAGTGTTCGTCCATCGCTTCTACCTTTGCTTTGATCTCGACCCTACCTCCCCATCTCCATATTTCTCACGACCAAGCGCCATTTTTTAAGAAGAAAAGAAGAAGAAGTGAATTAAGAAGAGGTTAGAGAGTAACATGTGGATTATTGCTTAAGCACTACACTATTTTTAAACCTCCTACCTCTCTTAAAGAAGAAAGTCATTAAAATAGCTTAAAGAAAGAAGAAAGAGAATGATTTGTGTGAAAATAGAAGAGGTATGCATGACTATTTATAGGAAAAAGTTTGGAATAAAATATTATTATGTAAAATGACCAAAATGCCATTTACTTACTTTTTAAGAAACCTTATATTTTTCAACACTTAACATCACATTTCAAATCATCCTTTATGTAACTTCGACTTAAGGAGTAAGAAAAGTAAAGTAATAATTATGTTTGGCTTAATTTGACATGTTTTGTCCTTTTGTGTTTACTTTTGCACTCCTTTTATATTTATGTAAATATTTTCAAAAGTAAACTCATTTTGTCTTTAGTGCTAAATATAGAATGTTTAAATAGTTTGTAAACTTGTATTTATATGTTAGAAAATTTATCAAGTTGCAACAACTTGTCGGCGACTTGTTTTGCTTGAAAATGGTGTTTTTTGTCGACAAATTTACAATCAAAATTTAACGTTTTTATTAAGCTATATATTGAAATAAACCAAACTTTAAAATGAACTTTTTACTTCTTTAAATAAATTAAAACATGTCTCTTTATATTTTAAAATCATATTAAATAATATCAAAATCTCTGATTTTACAGCGTATGTAAAACTGACAAAATGCGACAAATTTTGGTTACTTTTGTAAAACGATTATTAATATATTTTTAAATCTTTAAATATACCTTTATTATCTTTATCAGATGTTTTGAATAAGATTTACCTTTTTAAATAAGTATTTAAATCCATTTATTTAAGCCTTTATTTATTATTAACAAAACTAAATTTTGTCAATTTGTTTAAAAATCCAAATTTATACTTTTAATCTATTAACTATAAGAATAAATAAATTTCTCTATTATTATTTATTACATATAACATATTTATTTAAGATTTAAATTCCTTTTAAATTTAAAACGAACGAAATCTCTCATTTTCAAATTAGCGAAATTACGGGTCGTTACATTCTCCCCTACTTAAAAGCATTTCGTCCTTGAAATGAAAGTTAGATAAAGGAATCTATCTCATACGCATATCCTCAAATAATTTGACTTATTTCAATTGATGATAGAAAAGAAGAAGGTCGATGTCATAACAACACTAAAACAAATAATGCCAAATATACATACAAAGATTCCCAACATCAACTTGAGTATCTATCACGTACTTACGGTTATATATACATACATTAAGTCAAAATTCTATCCTACCCATCCTAGTGCATATTGCACATTTGAGATAATATATACAACAACCAAATAAGACTATACATCCAAAAACAACGAAACTAATACTATATCAACATAAATGAATACATCCACATAACTCATTTTCTGTTCTGAGCATGTACTATACCTGAGGTCTATATATATACATACCTTAACATCAGTCCACCCACTATATCTTAGTGCCTACTACTAGAGATAACTATCCAACTACTAAGTAGACAGACCCAAAACATCATACTATATGTGATATTTGATTCAGTCTATTATTCAAATTCATAACTTTACTTTTGAAGTAGTATCGATCCTCTGATTTTCTAGTACAGAATTTGATCAGGCTTTTTGATCACAAACCCTTGCTTTCCTTGCATAGCTCTAAACTATGATAGAAAACTCATGTATATAATCATAAACTCTCATCAATGTTTGTTGTCAAGAATCGAGTGATAAATCCTTTTTCGAATTGGTGTAAACACCTCCAAATTCTATACCCAAATTTTAGATCAAATTTTATGTGCTGAAATGATGTACGTCTATCTTATGTACTTATTCACATTCATCTTTACCTAATACATTTTTTTTTTAAATTCTACTAATCCAAGTTTATTTCACAACCATTTACCTTTCTTCTAAATACATTATTACTTAAGCATACAAATATGACTTAAACTTATATAATATACCTTTACTTCCTAAGAGTATATATACATATCCCCAACTTGAAATCGTCATTACTTCAATTAGGGTGTTTAAGTAATGTGTAATTCTACAATTATCTCAAATTAATAAGTTTTAAAACACAGTCCTTATTTATTTAAGGTCTCAATTTAACTAATATTATTTATCTTATCTATATTAATGAGACAACTTTACTAAGTGTATATCCTTTTCTTACAAATCTTATGATTATCAACTTAACTTATTTACTTAACCGTTTCTAAATCAAATTTCTTAACCTTAAATCCATCAAATACCTTATAGTCAAATTGTGAAACTTAATTCACATAGTATTTGTTACTTAAACATTTTCATCCAACATTCAATCTACTAACCATATTATTCAAAAATTTCCACTTCTAATCTTAATTCATTTTGAATTACAAAAGTTACCCTAAATGTATCACTAATTCAAATTTTTATATGAGGATGATATTTATTATATCTCTTATTCCTAAATTTTAGTTTAATTTTTTTTGCCTAATCAAAGTGTCTAAATTTCAAATAACCTTATCTTTTTTATAAGTTATAGAACTTACCTTTTTATATTATATTTACAAAAAGTCTCAATTTAGGTTTATCTTTTTTCTATCTTATTGATAAGAATTTTTTCTAAGTATGCATTTTCTTTTTTACTTTCTCCAATTACAACTTGTAGCTTCAATATTATCATCAAATATCATACGGTCAAATTGTGAATTTTACTTCACAAGATATTTGCACTATCCATCCATTATGATAATCACTTAATTATTATTATTTCTTAATACTAAATATCTAAGGGTATATGATTAAAGTTCTAAATTCTAGCTTCCTACTTATTAATTCTATATGGAATATCTTATAGTCAAATCGTGCAATTCTAATCACAAGATATTCATATTTTAGTTTCACTAAGCTAAGTTACAATCAATCTTAATTTCTAAACCAAAAATAATAATATCCCCTTTTAATATACAAAATATAATCCCAAGGTAAAATTATTTCATTTACCAATTTCTTTAAAACAAAATCATTTTTATAAAATTAACAAATACGCGCTTGTATATATAATACTCTCATAAATCATTCTAGGGTGTTACTAACTCTATCTCTAATGAGTTACTCATCCTAGGATATTACTAATCCTCTTTCTGATGAGACGTTACCCATAACAAAGCCAATGTTCTCGCTTAACCTTCGACTCTGATATCAAATGTCACGCTCGTTATTCTGTACCCTTTGAATCGATAATAAACCATACATGTCCAACTCAAATTGCATGAAAATACGGAACATGAATGGTAATAAAGAAAAATAGACAGAACAGAATCTCACTCGAATGGAATAACATATATTTTTGAACAAATATCTTTACAGCGGAAATTTTTTAAATACATATATCAGAGTCTAACCTAAATTCAACTTGGAAGTTATAAACATCTGTCCTTATAATTGTTGACAAATATCAAACTAAAATAACTAAGTATAGAGGATAATAGAATATGCTCATACGTATGATGAATATCTCCAGCTCTCCTCTGGAAACTCTAACCATCTTCGATTAACCTGAAACTACTCGGATCTGATCCGAGTATTGAAAATACCCGGATTAGGCTTGATAAACCAGCATAATAAAAAATAAATAGTAAATGACAGTGTCATATATCAGCCTTTTTATAAATCCTTTGAAAATAAAAGGTATCTCATAAGACCACGCCCACACATAAACACGGACGGGTTTTTACCTTATGATAACTAAAACACTTTTATATCAAAACCTTTGATATTATTTCTAATGACATTCTTTGATAATATTTGCAAATAAACTCATTAATCTTAGCCGAAATTGTTACATTGATTAAATTCCAGTATAATAGGTTTACAATCAAGTCTGTAGGTTCTTATTAGAGAATGGATTTCCATACAAATGACTAGGTGAAGGATCTACCTTCCGAAATGGGTACACCTCTAGATGGATGTCCCGAGGAACCATCACAAAGCACCTCTACCAACACAAGACTGGCCTACCTCTATAACTAGATAGTACCGAATATGTCATCCCCATGCCGTTACCGACTTTTAACCGAGCGCTCGTTTTCATACATAAACATTAATTTACATCCCAAACATCATAGTAGAAAGAAATATATCCAGAAGGGGATGATCATACCCTAATTGAAAATGACCCACTTAGCCTTGGCGCATCAAATCCTGTTTCGGTCATTTCCGGTTTGGTGAGGCTTGAGGTTACAATTACCTTTTCACATAGCATATATCACATCTTTGAATGCCACATTGCCATTTCCATTAACTACTAATTGCCTTCCACAAAAATACAACCCTTGAGCTCGTACGTCTCAAGGAGGGTGTTAAGCTAAGAGAAGTTGCCTTCTCCGCCACCATTGATGTACATTTGTAAAAACCAATATACGTAATCTTTAGAAAAGCAATGTCAGACAAACGTCCATACAAGTTATACAAGAATAGGACAAATCGAAGGCGCTCTCCTACTACCACTAGTAGTGAGTAGTCCCTGCAATCCGAAAAATTTCCATCACGAGGAGACCACTACTATAAATAACTCTATAAAGGGGGCCAAATAGAGCATGTTCAACAAGCAGTCTTCACACTGTTAAGATCCACGGTCTTCAATAATCATCATCTTTAACATGTCTTCACGTTCAAACGTATACATTGGTTCGAAGTGGTTTTTGGATTGGGATTACCCAAATCCGACCCTGGTTCCTTTGAAATCTAATTATCGATAAAAAAACAAATATGAATATACATGATTATTAAGTCTCTTTTCACTTTAATTCTTTTCGGATGATTTCGAAATTTCTTTCTTCTGACTTAGGATTATTCTAAGTAATTAATTCTTTTGCTTTGGATAATATCTCAAATTTACTCACTTAACTCTCAATCCAAATTCCTTAACTTTTAGGCGGTTCAAAAACAATATTATTTAAGACATCGTTTACAATGAACCCTAACTCAATTTGAGAAAACATTTTGGAGTAAATATGATCATAGAAATCATTCATTTGGAGATTGCTTAACTTTTGGATAATACCAATCTCCTTTTATTTTGAAAAACTTAACAAAATCTTTTGATTTAAGAGCATCCAGGCTTTCCTTTCGATCTGTTCCACCAAACGAAAACATAGGCTAGGTAAGTTCAAGGCACCGGTTGCTCCATCCCTAACCTTAGTTAAACACCTTGTTTTATCTTTCTAGATCTCACAGGCGGGACAAATGTACTAATCGTTTACGCATACTCGGTTATCAACTTAATTTTGGAATTGATTATAAATATTCCAAATTATCTTTTAAACACTTAGATTTTCTTTTAAAAACATTCACAATTGATTCCAAGAAACATCGTTACATTTAAACTCATATTCGAAAAGTTATAGAATTCACATCAGAATAGTGTTGTGGAAAGTGCTATAGAAGCCTATTTGATTTAAACTTTTAAACATTTGATAAGTCATATTTTCCAATCCAAATCTCTTTTAAATCATTTAAATAGGTTTATCAAATTTATTCCATATTTTTCCATAATTAAAAACATTCATTTAAATAGGTTTCATGTTATAGTCACTTAACTGCACTAGCGCGATTTTTCTAGAAAATTGATTTGGACTTATTTCAAAATCTACTCAATGAAACTTTGATTGTCTTTCTTCGTTTAGAAGATATGGATATTATAGTCCGAAATTTTATTATCTCAAAGAATTGCGAGCTGCATTTCACTCTACACATTCATTTGAGCTTTTCGACGCGAAATCGTGAACTACCATTGCGCGACGTACCTAATTTTAACTTATTTTTCAATACTTGAAATAATCTATTCAAATTGAATTCTATTACTTATAAAATCATTACAAATCATTTTAAATCAATATTTTCACTTTTTAAAGTATTTAAATATATTCTCACTATTACCATATTATAATATTATTTTATTCCTATTATTTTAATATTAGATCCAATTTTAATTCAATTTCAATTCCGACTTCAAATTAAACTCAACTTAGATTTCAAATCTAACTTCAATTTAAATTTCAATTCAATCTCAAACTAAACTTCAGTTTTCAAAATCGATTTTAATTTCAATTTCACTATTCATCTCAATTTCAATTTCAAATTAACTACATTTTTTTAATCCGCTTCACTTCAAATTTCAATTTCTCTTTTATTTTAACTTTAATTTCACTTCTAATTGAAAAGAGTCTATTTTCCAAAATATCTCATATCGCTAAAATATGGTCTTATTAATAAAGGTGATTACTTAATCAAAATGAACATATCCAATATTCATTATTTATCACTAACATAACATCCATTCAACCAATCACGTAACATATGATTTCAAATTCAACATTCACTATTAGTACCATAACAGGATATATTATCACAATTCAATTAATTAACCAATTATCAAACCATCCATATTAACAATCAATTTGGTATAAGCATTCATATGTCACAAGGGTATAAATATAATTGTTTTAACATAACCAAAATATAAATTCAAAAGCGATGAAAAATTTTCACCTTTACCCAAAACGTTTAACTTCCTACCAACATTCAGTAAATTCAACACTTCACTAAACCACCACCTAAACACTCTTCCACCTTTTTCAAGTGTTTGTTAATCGCTTCTACATTTGCTTTGATCTCGACCCTGCCTCCCAATCTCCATATTTCTCACGACCAAGCGTCATTTTTTAAGAAGAGAAGAAGAAGAAGTGAATTAAGAAGAGGTTGGAGAGTAACATGTGGATTAGTACTTAAGCACTCCACTATTTTTAACCCTCCTACCTCTTTTAAAGAGAGAATCCATTAAAATAGCTTAAATGAATAAGACGAAGAGAATGATTTGTATGAAATGGAAGAGGTATGCATGTTTATTTATAGGAAAAAGTTTGGAATAAAATATTATTATGTAAAATGACCAAAATGCCCTTTACTTACTTCTTAAGAAACCTTACCTTTTTCAACACTTATCACGTTTCAAATCATTTTTATGTCATTTTCACTTAAGGAGTAAGAAAAGTAAAGTAATAATTATGTTTGGTTTGATTTGACTTGTTTTGTCCTTTTGTGTTTACTTTTGCACTCTTTTTATATTTATGTAAATATTTTCAAAAGTAAACTCCTTTTTCCTTTAGTGCTAAATGTAGAATGTTTAAATAGTTTGCAAACTTGTATTTATATGTTAGAAAATGTATCAAGTTGCAACAACTTGTCGACGACTTATTTTGGTTGAAAACAGTGTTTTTTGTCGATAAATTTTGCAGTCAAAATTTGTCGTTTTTGTTAAGTTATATATTGAAGTAAGCTAAACTTTAAAATGAACTTTTTAATTCTTTAAATAAATTAAAACATGTCTCTTTATATTTTAAAATCATATTAAACTAATATCAAAATCTCTAATTTTACAGCATATGAAAAACTGACAAAATGCGACAAATTTTGGTTACTATTACAAAACGATTATTAACGTATTTTTAAATCTTTAAATATACTTTTATTATCTTTATTATATGTTTTAAATAAGAATTATCTTGTTAAATACGCATTTAAATCCATTTATTTAAGCCTTTATTTATTATTAACAAAACTTAACTTTTGTCAATTTGTTCAAAAATCCAAATTTGTACTTTTTAATCTATTAACTATAAGAATAAATAAATTTTTCTATTATTATTTATTATATATAACACATTTGTTTAAGATTTAAATTCCTTTTAAATTTAAAATGAATGAAACTTCTCATTTTCGAAGTAGCGAAATTACGGGTCGTTACAGGATAACTCGTCGAATGTCTCTGCACTGAGTCGCGTCGGTATAGAGATCTCCATATATGATGGAGAGTCCGATCGAGATTGTGAATACTCAGATTGCAAGGGCTTCTTTGTGAAGTGCCTTCGGTTTTGTTCGAACCCGAAACAGACTTGTATGGATGTGTGTCCGACATTACACTTTGGGATGTAAAGCTAGCTTCTATCTAATACATTTCTATTTGGTGGCGGAGAATTTATTTTTTTAGCTTAACACCCTTCTCTGAAACGTACGAACTCAGAGGTTATGTAGTTGATGGTCACTAATGATACGTAGTGTGGCATGCTGAGTGTTGCTGATCATTTGTTGATCAAAGCATGGCTTTGATGTAAAGCATAGCTTTGTGGACAAGGCCTTGTCGGACCTCATAACCCGAAAATGGTCGCAACAGGAAAGATGCGGCAAGGTTATGAGGGTCGCGCCCTTTAGGGTATGCCATATCCTTTTAGAAAAGGGTGGTATCATGGTATGGAGCCCGGATACTTAACTTATGTGGTTGGTGCAAATTTATTACTTTATGGTTTAGGATCCTTGGATAAAGGTCGCTAACGACCGGGGGATGGCATACTCGTGTAGTAGTTACCTATTTACAGAGGTAACCCGGCCTTGTGTTGGCAGAGATCCGGCTAGGTTTTCGGGGCGTCCCTCCAGTGGTGTACCCATGTGGCCCAGGATGTTCCTTAGCCTGACCATTTGTTGGAAATCCAATCACCAATACGCGCCCTTTACGATTGCAGTTGTATAACCTACCATTCTTAAGTGGTAGCTATAGCTGGCATAATATAATGGTACCTTTGTTGGTTAAGATTTATATTATATTTTCGAAAGGTTTTCTGCATTATGCATTAATAATAATATCAAAAAGGATTTCGAATATCAAGCATGTTTGACTATCATAAGGAAAAATCTCCTCCAATTGTGCGTTTGCATTGTGTGTGTGCAGGGGGGCCTAATGGTAGTTTCATTTGCAAAAGGCATTGCGGATTTCAATCTTAAATTCTTTGTTGTTTGTTTTTGTTTGAAAATGTTTTTGTTTGCTCATACCAGTCCCATGATTGACTTGGAGTTTATTGTTCCCTTTCTAAACTCTGGGTGCCCACAATTTTTCATACAGGCAGTCTAGAGTTAGATCTTTTAGATAATCGGATAATAGATGTAGATTCGATATCTTTCGAAGTCTCTGGTTTGGTAGCACTTGGAAATCTTCTTCAGTCTTTGCATTTTGGCGATTGCATTCATAAATGACCTTGCTTAGTTCATCAAGATGGTGGTTTGAGCTTATGGTTTGAAGAGCTTTGGCAATAGAGTCGTGATGTATTAGATTCTCGCTTTCTCACTTGGAAATTCTATTGGAGTTTTTCTTTCCGATGCATCTTGTATCTGTAATAATATTGATAAATTGTTGTTGTATCAATGTGTTGCATCAAATATTGTGTATCAATGATATTATTTATATTTTCTTCTGCTGTGTTGTTGTACTTAATGTGTTATAAGCTCCATCCGAACTGGAGTTCGACATTCGAATTTGCGGCATTCGAAGACGAGTAAAGTATGGATGTCGATTTTTGAGCTACGGACTTTAGGTCATGAAAAGTGGTATCAGAGCTGAAGGTTGAACTTTACTTTTGGAGTATAACACATTAAGTGACTCATTAGAGATAGGGTTACAAATACCCTAGAATGAGTATTCTCTAAGATAACCGTCTGTATGCCTTAGTATATTCACTTACTATCCACTGATAGTGAGTATGAGTGCAAGAAGAGGATGAGATAGGGACATGGAAATACAACTATGTTCAATATCCTACAACAACAAGGAAATAATCTTTTCTCTACCAATCTCCTTTGATCCTCATTCAATTTCAATTCTTTGATGGCTTCGTGGCAGCTCAAGGGAGAAGCTTCAGTGTGGTGATGGCCCTGCAAATCGTTGTAGAAAAGGTTCTAATTCCTATTTCGTATTCTAATCATCCATTTCCCTCAGCCTTTTGTTTTAACTTTAATGAATTTGAAATTTTAATTGAAATGAATTGGTTAACAAAATATGAAGATTTGTATCGATAAAACAATTTTGATTAAAACCAAATTTGAAATTCTATTGTACTTTTTGTGAAGATCAAAGTTCGAAGAGGGACAAGTTGGTGTAAACTTTGGGGTATTCCAACCTGAGTTTGGAATTCATACCTAGAGTTTGAGAATTGTGGAAGATTGAATCTATTTGTCTGTTCTTTTGGGTCCAGATATATTCTACGAATGGTTAGCTATCCTTTCGAACTAACCAATGCCTCTGCATACTTCGTAGAACGGATGACCCAAGAATACCTCGTGAAATATTGAATGAGTTCGTTCTCATAATTATTGTTGATATTCTGATTTGGTAAGCCAAATGCAGAATAAATATTCCGCTTGATCTGATACAGCATTTTTATCTGTTCTTTGTGGTTTCCCTGTCTCTCAAATTTCGGGGACGAAATTTCCTTAAGGGGGAATTTGTAACGATCCCGGTTTTGAGTAAAATTAAATTTAGTAATTAATATAAATTTGTGGCTTAAAATGTAAATTTATAAAATGAGATTTGATGAAAGATCTAAAATATCTTTTGAAATTAAATAAGATTTGTATATATTTAAAAAGAATAAATAAAAATATTTTTTTTTCATAAGTTAAAATAGTAAGGTTTAAAAACAAAGTTTATAAAATTATTTGAAAGAGGGATTTAAGCATAAAATTATCATATAAGGACATTTGTAAAACAAGTGTTAATATAAACTTACAAGTGTTAACAATAATTACAAGTAGCACACAAATTTCTCCTTTGAAAATTTATTTACAATAATATGTTTTAAAGAAAAAATTGATGAAATGAGAAAACTAGGTTACTCATTTCAGTTAAAATTCTCTACATTTCTCTTTATTTTCATTCTCAAATTCAAAATCTAGAATCAAGGAAGAAAAAAAATCAATTCAAATCAAAATAAACTTCAATCTGGAAGTTATGAAGCAGATCAAACAAAATTTGTTCCAAGTTTTCAAGCCTGAAAACATCTTAAACCTGGAAATCAATAGACAATGTAGAAGATTCAAAGGCAATTCAATACAAGTAACCAAAAGAAATTCAAAGTTCAGAAACAAAACCAAAAATTTCCAAAAGAAAATTCGAATTGCAGGCTCTATTCAACATAAAAGTGAGTAAGCTTTTACCTTAAAAACGATTAAAGTTGTGTGATTAAACTTGTTGCATGTAATGGAAATTGGTAGAGATATAGTATACAATGATTACTTGAATGTCTGGTTGAGCATGTATGTATGAACATTAGATTTGTTTGAGACTGTGCCTGTACATGTATATATATCTACTATGTTGTTATTCACAGGCTGAAGAACAACTTTCAAAAATTTATATCGTCTCATAGTTTTGATTTGAGGCTTAGAGTCCTATACGAAAACTGTTCCTAACTTTTAAAGATAATATGAGAAAATTACAATAACTAATCGTCTCAAGTTTTATATTTTATAATTAATTTAAATTTGAGAAAATTCAATGAAAAATTAATTTGGGTCAAAATTCAAACATCTTGATTTAGTAATCGGAATCCATAATCAGATTAGTTATTGTAATTCATGGATTTTGGTAAAACAATTATGATTTTTACTTTGGGAGTCGTCGAGATATTAGGAGTTAATCAGTTTCCGTTTCATTATCAAATTCTGATGATCGGCATGGTGGATGGAGTCGAGATCATGGTTGAAGCTAGCTGAAGGGTTGACGATAGTAGGAAAAATAGTTTTATATTTTACTAATGGCCGTAGTGACCGGGGTAGGTGATGTAGGGTTTTCCCTGACGATACGATAACCGATTTAATCATGACGAATGTGGCAATGATGGTGCTCTGGTCCCGATCGCGATAGGGAGGATATGTGCGGGAGGTTAAGGAGATACATTGGTAAGGTCAGCGGGGTTTATCAGTGGCGGGTTCGTCAGCTATTGGAGCAATTCTGATGGTGGCATTTCCAGGATTTTGAGTCATGGGTTCGATTTTCATTCGTTGGTGGACGTGGCGATTTGGGTTCACGAGAGGGATGGTGAGGCCATCAATGACTAGTAGATAATCGAAGGAAGGATCAGAACGAGTTGGTTCTTCAGCGTGCATGCACCCCGTGCACGTTGTATTAGGTGAAGCTTGGCTATGTATTTGAGTTTTGGGGTTCTCGGGAGTGAGCTCGGGTAAGTAAATGATCGACTCGAAGTAACAGCGATTCGCGAGTGTCACGAGTTTATCTCGAGATTTTGAAAATTTTTCTTGGGGTTTTGGATATTTTTGTCGGGTTGTTTTTGTTAAGTGTTTTGGTTTCAAAATTTTTAAAAGAAAAGTGTTCTAGGTTTTAAACAAAGGGCTTGGGTTTAAAAAATGTTTCATGTTCAAAAGAAAAGTAAAACAAGTTTTTAAGTTATGAAAATAATTTGTTTTCAAATATAAATGTTTAATAAGTTTTAAAATATATATTAAAGTAGATAAGTTTTAGAAGATATGATGTGTATGTTTCCAAAAATAACTATGTATTCAAATTTATTAGACAACTTTGAAAAGTTTTCAAAGATTTAAATAAGGTTAAATTAGATGTTTAAATTGTTTTTAATAATAATTGGTTTCTAAATGTTATACTTTAAAATAAGGTTTAATGATATAATTAAGTAATCAATTATAATAAAGAGTTTATCTTTAAGTAATTTAGATTTTGATTAATTGAAGAAAATTAATAGGTGATGATAATAAAGGTTAATCAGTTATTGTTAATGATTAAAGCATAGTTAGTTAATGTAAATAATTTATTGATAAGCAAGAGTTTAATTAAGATAAATGATTTTTTTAATTAATTAAGGTCTTTTAAATATAAGGAGTTAAGTAATTATTTCTTAATTTTAAATGATTAGTTAAAATAATTAACTAAAGAAACTTAATTAGTCTAATTAATTGAAGATAATCACTTAATTATGAATTAATTATAATTATTTAGTGAAGTAATTAATGGATAATTAATGAATGTAATTAATTAAAGAGAAATTACTTAATGAAGTAATTAGAGGACGATTGCTTAATGAAAGTAATTAAGGATTAATTACTTAGTGTAATTAATTTAGTTAATTAATTATAGTGATTGATTTAAGTTAACTAATGTGATTAATTAAGATTAATTAATGAATGTGACTAATTAACGATTGCTTGTTAATTGTAATTTACTAAAGAGTAATTAACTAATGAAAGTAATTAGAGGATCATTAATGTAATTAATGAGACTAATTTTAGATTAATTAATGGGAGTGATTAAAGGATAATTAATTTTCTTAATTAATTAAGGAGTAATTACTTAATGTGATTAAGAGTAATTAATCAAGAATGATTAATTAAAATGAAAAATTAAGGGTTAATTACTTAATGTAATTAAAGGATAATTAATTAAAGGATAATTAATTAAAGGATAATTAAGTAATTAAAGGTTAATTATTTAATGATTAAAGGTTAATTTATTTATTAATTAATTAATGATTAAAGGATATTAATCAAATGATTCATAATTAATTAATGTTAATTAACCAGGATTGGTGATTAATCTAATTTACATCAATTAGATGGTTAATTAATCTGACTTATGGATGTTTGGATTCAATTGAATGTTGAATTGTTTAATATCCATGATGTGCGATGCTTTGTGATATAAACTATTTTGATTTGAACTATGATTAATATAATTTATTTATCTGTGATGAATTTATATTATTTATCTATGAATCTGTGAATGAAGATAAGCATTATAGATTATACCGCTTATCGATATTGCTATACTTGAATATGTGATGGTTGTTGATATTGCACGATTGTGTAAAACCCCTGGACTTCACCATACACACACAAGTATGGATTTCACGAGGAAATCAGTTAAGTCACAGATATTTTGAAAATATTATTTTGTTTAAAGGTTGTAGTTTGAATCCAAATGATTTTGGAAATGGAATTGAATTGAATATAAAAAACTTTTAAAATGAAGTTTGAAATTGAAATGTAGCCTGAATGTAATATATCTTGTAAAAGATTTGAAATGAAAATAGTTTGATTTGAATTTAAATTCAGGATTTGAAACTGAATTCTATGTTTTGGAAATTATGGTTTAAAAAGGCTATACAGGTTATATTATGTATTTATATGGGTTTTAAAGCCATTTTAAAAGTATTATTTTGAGAATTTAAATTTAACCCAAGTTTATACCTTTAAAGGCTATAACTTGTGTGTATATGATCGGATTTTTCCGAAAAAAAAGTATTTGTTTTCAAATAATAATAGCTTTCATATAAAAGAAAGAATTTCTAGTTTTTTTGAAAGGATTTTGGAGTTATGAATAAATCAAATTTAAAAAGGAAATAGTTTTGAAAGCTATCTTTGTTAAAGATTTGGTTGTTGAACTGAAGTGGATCTTTTACTTAAAAGATTAAAGGCTATAAATGAATCTTGGTTAAAGATTTCGGTGAACTTTGTTTCAAACTAAAGAGGATCTCAAGGATAGATCTTTTGTTTACATATTGTGAATGAATCTTTGTAAAAGATTGGTGAATTTGTTTTCAAATTGATGAGGATCTTAAAAGGTATCTTTTGTATAAAAGATTTAGAATTGAAATGGAATTGTTTTGAAAGCTATGAATTAATCTTTGTGAAAGATTGATGAACTTTAGGAAGTATATCTTTTTGTTTAAAAGATTTGAAATTGGTAGTTTGTTTAAACCATTTGAAGAAAGGTTTTGGGCTTTAAGTTGTGGCTTAACTAAGATCCATATATCCATATGGTTTTAAAATTAAGCACTCATTATTCGGTTTAGCCGGGAGAGGACTTTGTGTCATATAACCCATTCTGAATAATGATACGATGTTATGGATTGCATTTGAAGAGCGGTGGTAAAGACCGGGTATTTTCGAGAATGAAAGGATAACTCGTCGAATGTCTCTGCATTGAGTTGCGCCGGTATAGAGATCTCCATATGTGATGGGGAGTCTGATTGGGATTGTAAATACTCGGATTGCAAGGGCTTCTTTGTGAAGTGCCTTCGGTTCTGTTCGAACCAGGAACAGACTTGTATGTTGTGTGTGTGACAATACACTTTGAGATGTAAAGCTGATTTCTATCAAATACATTTCTGTTTGGTAGAAGAGAATTTATTCTCTTAGCTTAACACCCTTCTCTGAGACGTATGAGCTCAGAGGTTACATAGTTGACGGTTATTAGTGATACATTCCCAATTTGGTAGTGTGGCATGCTGAGTGCTGTTGAGTGTTGCCGATCATTTGTTGATCAAAGCATGGATTTTTTTGTAAAGAGTAGCTTTGTGGACGAGACCTCGTCGAACCTCACAACCCGAAAATGGTCGAAACAGGAAAGACATGGCAATATTGTGAGGGTCGCTCCCTTTAGGGTATGTCATTTCCTTTTGGAAAAGGGTGGTACCATGATATGCAGCCCGGATACTTAACTAATGTGGTTGCTGCAAATTTATTACTTTGTGGTTGTTGTTTTGTGGTTGAGGATCCTCGGATAAAGGTAGCTAACGACCGGTGCATGGCATACTCATGTAGTAATTACCTAGTTATAGAAGTAACCCGCCCTTGTGTTTGTAGAGATCCGGTTAGGTTCTCGGGGAGTCCTTCCAGAGGCATACCCATATGGCCCAAGAAGTTCCTTAGCCTAACCATTTGTTGGAAATCCAATCACCAATACACGCCCTTTACGATTGCAGTTGTATAACCTGTCATTTTTAAATGATAGCTATAGCTAGCATAATATAATGGTACCTATGCTGGTTAAGATTTATATTGTATTTTCAAAAGGTTTTCTGCACTATGGACTAATAATAATATCAAAAAGGATTTTTCTTATCAAGCATGTTTGACTATCATAAGGAGAAATCTTCTCCAATTGTGCGATTGCATTGTGTGTGTGCGGGGAGGCCTTATGGTAATTTCATTTTCCAAAAGGCATTGCGGATTTCAATATTAAATTCTTTGTTGTTTGTTTTTGTTTGCTCATACCAGTCCCATGAGTGACCTGGAGTCTATTGTTCCCTTCCTAAACTCTAGGTGCCAACAATTTTCCACATGGGCAGTCTATAGTTAGATTTTTTAGACAGTCAGATAATAGATGTAGAGTCGATATCTTTTGAAGTCTCTGGTTTGATAGCACTTGGAAATCTTCTCCAGTCTTTGGATTTCGACGATTGCATTCATGACTGACCTTGCTTAGTTCATCGAGATGATGATTTGAGCTTATGGTTTGAAGAGCTTTGGCAATGGAGTCGCAATGTGTTGGATTCTCACTTTCTCACTTGGAAATTCTAATGGAGTTATTTCTTTCCGCTGTGACTTGTATCTCTGATAATATTGATAAATTCTTGTCATATCAATGTGTTGCATCGAATATTGCGTATCAATTATATTATTCATTTTTTCTTCCGTTGTTTTGTTGTACTTAATGTGTTATAAGCTCCATCCGAACTGGAGTTCGACGTTCGAATTTGTGGCGTTCGAATACGTGTAAGGTATGGATGTCGATTTTCAAGCTCTGGACTTCAGGTCATGACATTCTATTTACCCAAAAAATCATCGAAAATAAAACAACTCGTACGATTTTTTAAAAATCGTCATTCATATTTCCAAATCAACATTCAACTTTGAAATCTTTTATGCTTTGGTTTTCTATGCTTAAGCTGTGTCTTTCATACTTGAAGAGACAAATGAATTGGTCTTTGGAAGACCATTTCATTTACTCTTTGACTATATATTTTTTGATGTCGAGTAAACAATAATCGTTTCATGTAAATATAGGTCGTATTTATATTTTTATTTTTTCTTCTTTTACTTGGATTGATTATGGGGACACAATCAAAATCAAGTGTGGGGTGGAATCTCATCTTTGTTTTTTATTTTTCATGGTTTATTTATGCATTTCCTTTTCAAAATTTAAAAAAATTCCATAAAAATACAAAATAAAAATTCTCAAAACAAATTTTCTTTTTAGCATATAGATTTACTTTTAAACCAACATTATAAGATAAGTATTGGAATTTGGTTATTAATTTGAAATTTTTTTGGAAAATTTATTTGTCTTAGAAAAATAAAAATAAATTTTGATTACAAGTAACATTGGTTTAACTAGTATATAGGAAGATTCATGGTGATAATTATGAAGTATATCCCAATTGAAAATCTTTGTTTAAAAAGTGGTGAATTTAAAGAAAAGGATATAACATTTTTTATCTTTTAAGTTAATTGGTGCAAAGATGATTTTGCAAAACTCTCTCTTCAAAAAAATACAAAAAAACCAAAAAAATGAAAAAAATATATATTTGTATATATGTATATATTTTATTAGCACCTAGAGTCATGTGTTCATACACAAGTGTGTACACTCACAATGCTCTGCCCTTCTTACGTAAACCCACAAGGCAGTGCATGATCGGTATATCTGGCCTAAGTTTATCCGAGTTAGGTGTATATATAAAAATTCTTTTATTAATGATACTGACAGACGATAGGTGTATACACTTGTGTATTCACTCGCCACGTTCTGTATTCCCTCACATAAGCCCGCAAGGCAGTGCATGGGTCATATATCTGGCCTCAGTTTATATGTAAATTTTACTAATATCAATAAAATTTTCAAATAAAGAGAGAGTAAGCAATTGAAAACCAAGCACTAATTTAACTTATGTGATTTAACTTGATTTTCAAAAGACTTTGAAAAACTTTCATAATCAACTAAGGGTCTATTTCATAGTTGCACTATGTGATCAACCGAAACAACTGCTAAACTAGAGTTAATTTGTTATGGTAACTTAATTTTCGTTGGAAATTTCAATAAGTAAATGGATTTAAATTTTTTAATAATGACCAAAACTTATATTTAACTCATTCGTGTTAATTTGAAAGTAAATTCTTCATTTGTAAATATTTTCAAGAACTTGCATTCATATAATTGTAAATAAATCTTGCATTTAGGAAATTTTCACTTTACATTTGGATTTTGTGGGTAGTATCTACTGAAAACCCTCACGAGACAACATTCATCCTGCTAGGGACACCTAGAGGTTTAATGGCTTGTTGCATACACTCATGCAATCGTGCTTTCTAAGAAAACGGATTTATCTTAGTTTTAGTTTATTCGAGGACGAATAAGAAGACAAGTGTAGGGGTATTTGATGTGCACATAAATGTGCCTTTCCTTCTATATTTTAATGAATGTAATTAAATAAATGAGCATATAGGGTATTTTAACATGTTTTAACCCGAATTCAAATTATTTTCATCATCATTAATTCATTTTCATATATGGTCAAAATGGTCATTTTTGTGCATATTGAGAAAATTTACTTGGATATTTTATTTTATTTTGGAATTTTAGTGAATTTTGAAAAAGGTTTCATGAAGATATGCATGCACAAGGATGGAAACAAAGGAATGAAGATGAAAATAATTCAAACCCATACATCATGGAGGACCCCACCTACCCACTTACCTTGATGTACAATTAGGAGCTAATGCACATGCAAATGAAGATTAAAGTTACATGCACATTTAAACGGAGCATTATGCTTATGGTAATGATTACTGGATGTTACATTTCCTAAGAGGTTAGTTTGGATAGTTTTCAAAAGTATGATTGGGATTTTAGGCTAGTATAAATACCCTATATGTTCATGTAATTAAGCTCATAGCTTCCTCTTTAGTTAGTTTAGTTTTAGGCTCAAAAATAAATATACGCTCTCTATCTCCCTTTCATGGCTTTTTAGTCATTTTCTTATTTCATGTAATTTACTTAAGTGGAAATTAGGGAGGCATCCCTATCATACTTTCATATTGTAAAGCGAGTCCCCGTCAAAGTTTCATTGTAAATCCGGTCCATATTTTTTAGAAACAAAGAAAAATTATTGTTGAAATGTCAGCAACTTTTATAAATAAGTGCTGACATTTCAACAACTTTCCCCGTCAAAGTTTCATTGTAAATCTGGTCCCTATTTTCTAGAAACAAAGAAAAATTATTGCTGAAATGTCAGCAACTTTTATAAATAAATGCTGATATTTTAGCAACTTTCATAAACTATGTTCCCAGTGTACATAAATGTTGCTGAAATGTCGACAACTTTTATAAATAAGTGCCGATATTTCAGCAACTTTCATACACTATATTCACAGTGTACGAAAAAGTTGCGGAAATGTGAGCAACTTTTATGAAAAGTTGCATCATGCTCTGTAACAATCGTGAATAAAAAACAGGAACCTAATTTACACTGAAATTTAGCGAATGACTTTTCATGTATTTTGAACCTTAATAAGGACCTGTGCCAAAAGTACCCTTTACTTAGTGCAATTTTAATTCAAGTTCTTTTCTTGTTTGTTTCCTTTCGTTCTAGTAGTGTAGATCTTTTTATTTATGCAAATAGATTATTTTTTATTTTATTTTAATTCGACCTCTTCTTACTTTGCCTGCATTTTCCTCTTGTTTTTGTTTCATATTGAATGCTACATCTGTTGAAATGATAACAAATATGAGATGCTAAACCCCTTAAATTTAGGGGTAATGAAACTCTCTTAATTTCAACTAAACATTCTATATATTTCAGCTAAATTCACTAATGATCAAAAAAGAGATCATAATTCATAACGTTGATTTATGTGATCTTGAGATGGACATTGCCTCTAAAATGCCTTCTACTCTCATATTTTTATCCACCTTTATTTTTTGTTAGTCTATTGAAATTTGTAGCTAATCCCAACATTAATTATTGTTTAATTTGATTGAATAGAAATTTTAAAATCAATACAATTCCCTATGGATCGATCCGTTCTCGCCACTACTAACATTGTATGTTGTGCGCTTTCCATTAACTTTTAATTTATTCTTTTTGGCTATTTTCTAATCTAGTAGAGATTTAGCCATCAAACAAGATCCCTCTGGTCCAACATTGTTGACATAAGTTTGGAGCCGTCCATCAATAATGGACACCCGGTTTAGGGCCACTCAGGTCCTCCATCACCGTTAAAAAGTTTGGAGCCAATCGTCAACGGTGTACATCCATTTATGGTCCCTTTGGTCCACCATTGCAAGCTACAAAGTTTGGATTCGACCCTTAATGGTGGACACCCAGTTAGGGTTACTCTGGCCTGCCATAATTGGCAAGAAGATTTAAAGCCAATCACCAATGGTGGATACCTGGTTAAAGTCACTCTAGTCACTATAGTTTGCCATTGCTAGTAAGAAGGTTTGAATCTGATCATCAATGGTGGATACCTGTTTAGGGGCACTCTGTTCCATCATTGCCAGTAAGAAGGTTTGGAGCCGATCATCAATAGCGAACACTCAGTTAGAGTTACTTTAGTCTGCTATTGTCAATAAGAAGGTTTGGGGCCTATCCTCAATAATGAACCACCCATTCCACATCATGTCCTGATCATGGGTAAATTCGGTTCACTTTTCCCAAATAAAGGTTTTCCTAAGCTTTCCATGATGCGCTAAGGATAGGTGCCCCTGTAAGTAGCCTTGCCCATATAGTCCTAAAAATCTAGGACTTTGATTGGTATGGAATGGTTGTTTTTGTGGTGGTTTGGTAGCATTGATCATCCATCATAATTTCGCACAACCATGAAGTTCGGTAAAACCATGATGATTCATAATACACCTATTCATAACCATATAATTACAATAGTCAGTCCGTAAAAAATGAGACATAGGTTTTGAGCATTCCATATTTTCGTTGATACGGCTCGATCCATGATGATGAGAATGTAGGCTCCATTTCGTAGATCCCCACTGGTAAAATATAGTTCATCCCAAATAGATACATTTTCCCTTGGCCAATGGGAATATCAAATTTAGCACTAGTTCTCCTTCCTTGAGCGGATGGTGTTTGGCCTTATAGTTGTATTGTTTGGCTGTCCTTCGCTTATGCGTTTCAACTTTTAAAGCAGCTTCATCATGCCTTTCATCAATCAAAATATTTAGTAATTCCTCATTCACATTCGACTCGTAATGAATCCACATGTATGATGGCATTGTTGTCTTTACTGGTAACATCACTTCTGATCTATAATACAAGGAGAAGGGAGTATATCCTATTGCTATCTTGAAAGAAGTGTAATGGGCCTGTATCCATGCTCCTTTTTCCTTTTATAACTGCTTCTTTATAAGGATCTTCAGAACCTTATTAACCAGTTCCACTCATCCGTTTGCTTATGGGTATGCTACCGTAGAAAAGCTCTTTTTTATTCAACGATGCATATCACATTCTTAGCTCCAACCCTGGCCTTGGGAAGTTCTTAGATCATATAGATTCCCTGGACCATAAAAGGCTAGAGGCTAAACTTTAATTTATTTGGCTGGCGGTGAGCTGGGGATCGTGAGATTTTCATTTCTAGGGTCTACCCCCATTAGTGTGGCCTCCTTAACTACCTTGATGTATGTTGTCCAATATTTCTTTAGCCTCTCTAACAGCCATATACCTAAGCAATAAGTTAGTGAAGACCGTTTTGTATAGGAAGTCATCCTATATGGTGCACCAAGTCGCCTTGCATATCATCTTCCATGCTTTATTTTGGTTTAAGGGTGAAGTTTTTACTAGGACCAACCAAAAAGTGGCCTATTTCCTAAACTGGCCAAATTTTCCAAATCGTCGGCATCCCCATTTTCATCTCGTGAGGAGTACTTAAGTACACAACATTCTTGTGCATCAAGCAAAGCCTTCACCTCCTTTTCTTTTTTAAGTAGTATGCTAACCGTTCTTCTTTGACTTAGAACTCTTAAAGTGCTTGATTCATAGGCATTTGCAAGTTTCTACATATACATAGTGTCTTGGTTCCTAGTTCTTTTGCTATTTGCAATCTTACCATTAATGCATTATGCTATACTGTTCGGCCTAGCTTTCAAGGTTAGAGGTTTATCTGACCAATAGGAATCAAGAACACCCATTCTTGCCTACCCATTAGTATTTCTCTCTCCCACTTCCATGGGTATCGCATAGTCAAGTGATATGGTGTTATTATGCCTCAAGTATCACTGTTAAATGTCATTAGAAATTTATTCATTAGAGTAAGTCATATCTTTGCAATGTTGTCCCATATTCTACGAGGGTAGTCAGCCTTTATAGTATCATGCTTCATATTCATAGGAAGTTGACTTTATCTCTAGGGCTTTTTGAAAAGATAATTCTCCACCATCTATAGAAATGTCTAGTCCCACCTATGGAATAGATCAAAATTACACTCCACTATCTCTATGGGAGCAGAACCTAATCTCTCATTATCTCCGATGGAGTTGAATCCTATGTCCAGGACTAGGAATTTTATGCTCCATGTCCTAATTACTCCGTTCTTTGAAATTTTCATGCACATCTATCTTGGATATCTAATAGAGGAAATGCTTTGATGTTATTAAGGGAATCCAACATTGTGCCCCTAAGCATGGTTTATACCCTTCCTTTGTAAAGACTCGGTATCGTCGAGAGATTATAGTCTATACTTTATGGCAATCTCACCAAGGTTACCTTAGGTTTTATCCTAGAGCATACCAGTTACCATCTTTGCCATAGTTGTCTCTCTAGTTCTCGATTCACCGTATTCTATGATTTCTCTAATAACAAGATAGATTCTATAGGAGTCTCTATAAGCTATGAATGTGGAAAGTTGCCTTGTCTTTTGAAGCGTTTTCCTTTCTCCAATCTTATTATCCATCTTTCATATGTTCCTATATTTGGGCTTTTCATTTCCAAACTAGTTGATATTTGCTAGTCTTGCCTCAATATCAGAATAATCCAAGAGCATAAACGTGTAAGTCTAGTAGTACAAGTCCTCTAAAGAGATGGTTGAATTTTTCTTAAGTTCACTGTAAAAATTCATTTCCTTGTTAATTCTTAAGACAATAGCCATAAGGACAATCCATTCATTACGTTGTTGCATAGCGACTGCTATATTGCTGAACCATCTAATACTATTTCGTAAGTTTTCTCCACCTTTTGCTTTCTTAGGTTGCTTGGTGAGACGCATCATGCCCCTTGTGCAAATGGATCATCCACCTATGTATCAGTCGGTTTGGACTCATAAGGTCCCATTTCAACAGCCAACATGTGGTTCCAACATCAACATTGACTTTTGGTAGGACATCCTTCTTTGGTCCAGCATGGGTTATACCATTGTTTTGGTACCGATCAGTTCTATATCAAGCTAATTTGGTTTGATCCCTTGACAGTTCGATTAATGGAAGTTTAGGTTTCCATGGCTCCTTCCTACACTACTTGCTCCCTTGTGATTGCATCCCAGACTTAGGCTCTCTAGACCTGCATTAGTGTTGCATGCTTAATGAGTCTAAGGAATGCTGCATTATCTCCATTCTCTTAGCTAGGAAAGAAGCTGCCATACTTTTCATCATCATTTGCAGTCGCTATTAGACTCTTCTCTAGTAGAGATACTGGGCTATCTTCATATGCAGCACATTCCAACCTCATATATATTGCCAACTCATAAACTAACCCCTCTAATATGGCTAATCTCTCCATTGTTGATCTCTTAGCAAAATTTGTTCCAAGGTGCACTCCACAATACAAGTCATTTACTAATAAATATCTTCTTTAATATCACACAAGAATGAATTGATCATAGAGGTCAACTACAAAACAACATAGTAGCTAAGTCTGGAAAGAATAGAGGAAAGCACTTGCACACGTCTTCCTCTATGACTTCACTTATCAACTATGCTAGGTATACTATTGTAAATGTACTATAGGGTTAGTTATTTCTTGATACAGTTCCATATTAGGTGTTTTGAAATTTCAAGGGTTCCTGATAGTCCCATCTATATGGAGAAGTTACTGCTAAACCTAGATCCAATTTCTCACTCCACTTGTTCACGTTGGACATACTGTCTAGTGATTCGAGCCATCTTATTCTCCGATTCGAGTAACCGATAATAATAGCTTGACTATTCCATTTGGAGGGAATGATTTCTTTCATTGTCCATATGATGACTTGATACTCAGTTACAGGCATGGTTATAGCTCCTAGATTATTCTTAGTAATCGTTTTGTACTTTATTGACAATTTCAATAAAGGATTGAGACATATTTGCTATAGCAGGCCTTGGTTCGGCATCGTCCCTATCTGGTTCGACGTCGAACAACTTCTTGGTCCAGCTTTAGGCTGAACTCTTACATGTTCATCCATTTAGCATACCTTTTTCTATCTTTTTGACTTTCTTGATTGGAGTCCTTATCATTGCTACCACCTTCTTCTTCTAGATCCCCTAGATTTGGATTTCCCATGTGTTCCCATGTTGTGACCGATAGTTTGCGGCTGCCCCGGGTGTGCCATGAGTTCGTCTACCATTTCTTGTTGTTGAGCAGCGAAACGTTGATTTTGCTTAGCCATAACCCAATCAGAGTTTCCTTTGATAATCATGTTTATTGGCACTGAATGCTTGCTGAATAATCATCCTGATTAGAAGTTGTTTGATTGGGTGTGTTAGTGTTCCCTGCATTCTCGCTGATACCACCAACATTTTTAGTTTCAAAAGCATGTTAAGAATCAGTTCACGGTGAAAGCACCAAAAATGTTTGCACAAAAAATGGGCAGACGTCTCCATTCTGTTTATCATAGAGATGTGAATACATGGTGTATAAAACAACTTTATATTTGTATTATGGTTGATTTTTAGAGAGTGGGTCACATATAGGTCATGTAGAAAGTAAGATTTAGACCTATAGAAGTCTGTTCAACAACTCATGTTCATCAATTCCTATTCATCTATTCCTGCTTCCCTATTCCTGTTAGATTATTTTGATTGGCCTATCCTTATTTGGCTGTCCCTAGTAGGAAATTCCTATTTGGATATTCTTGTTAGTTATTCCTGCTAGGCAGCTCTTTTTAGGCTATTCTTATTAGGTAACTTCTGCTAGGCTGTTCTTGTTAGGCAATTCCTACTTGGTTGTTCCTATTAGGAAGTTCCTACTAGGCAGTTCCTGTTAGGTAGTTCCTACTAGGTTGCTCCTAGCTTTTCTAACTTGTCCATCATTATTGTTATAAGCTTTACTCTTTAGAATATCCTCATTATTGGATGAAGCCTGGGTATTCATAAGAGTGAAGGTATAGGGAGGTCACGCCGATAAAATAGGCAGTTTCTCTATATAACATGCTCGGTTCGGTTATTTCCATCTATATAAGATACGATCCAGAACTTTTATATATTCAAGATTATCTCTTTATATACGTTATGCTCGATCCGGTGGTAATTGGCTCAGAGGTAGTTAGTTTGGAGGTTATGTCATAGTTCAACCATGTCTAGGTTTAGCAGCAATCTACCGAACATGAATCTTTTTCAATGGGTAGTGTTTGGCGATGCTTAGTTCAGCAATGCCTTGGTTCGATGGTGCCTTGGTTTGGTAGTGCATCGGCTCGGTGCCCTGGGTTCGGTAATGCTTTAGTTTGGTGACGCTTCTATTTGGTTGTGCCTTGGTTCATCAGTGGCTTGGTTCGGTAGTGCACGATTTGGTGCCTCTAGGTTCGATAGCACTTTGGTTCGATGCCCTAGGTTTGGTAGTGCTTTGGTTTAATAGTAGGCTACCAAATAGGAATATTTATTCGGCCATATGCTATCAAACAAGAATATCTATTCGGTAGTGGACGATCGAATAGAAATAGTTATTTGGTATCTGACCGTCGAACAAGGCTTTCTGTTCGATATACTACCGAACCACACTCAGTCTCAACAAAGTTCATGTTTTCCTTCCAATTTTTCTTATGCTATCTCACCTCTTCTCGCTTTCATGTCCTTATGCAGTAATCAAGTGATGATGTTGGTCAATCTATCACAGCTCAATATTAGATGATGCACTGGATGATTGATGGGGATTAATGGATAAGGCTAAGATGATACTTTGTTGTCCAAAAGTACTTTAAGCTGGTGACTATTTGAGGTTTTGATCCTTCCGCTTAAGTCCAGATAGGTGATAATTATTTTCTACCATTGTCTATACTTCAACACATGAGCTTATCTCTTGGATTGATGTACCGATTAATGTTTAATGCTTGTGGGTTGTTCAATATAGGGAAGAACTTATATTGCTTAAAGGTTAAGTATAACTAAGTAAAAGTCATGGTATAATAGTTTGCTTATTATGATAGTTACAAATATTATATTCCACTTTTATATTATAAATAAAGTACCAAATTTCCCAAAAAAATATCCAACTGTCACATGTTTTAAATTCAATATGAAGAACAAAAAATTTCAAAATCCAAATCACATCCTCGACATTTTCTTGAGCCCCTCCAACCGCAACCATACATCATCACTTGTTGCCTTCTCTACATCACCTCATCGCCACTTGATTTCACCTATGCCAGAACCTTAGCCTATAACTATATAACGACGATGGCTAAAGAATGTCCATGATAAAAAATGCTAACTTTTTTTAATAAAATGTATAATATTTAATTTTAAGAAGAGCACTCATTTTAACAAGTGTGGTATCTAATTTATGCTAATAAGAGTGATACTTGAGTTAGTGGTCCTTGACAAAAAAGTGCCAACTTAAATTAGCATTAAATAAATATAATGATTTATTAATTTTATAGTTCAAAAAAATGCTAAATTGAAATAATATAATATAACCGTATCCAATTTATAGTTTAAGAAATGCTGAAATAACTATCATTATTTGAATAATATAGCATCATACTTGAATCTTAGTTAAAAAATGCAATTATAACCAGTATTAAAAAATACGATGCTTACATTTTTAGAATACCAAACTTGCTTAGTATATTTAGCATTTCGGGCTACTATGTCTCAACAAAAAAATAAAAAAAATTCAATAATGACTAGCCACCAGCCATACTTCCTCCACCACAGTCGACATTGAAACTCCACTAGAAAAAGTAACATCACCGCTACATGCCATCTCCATTAATTCTTTACCCAACACCATCCATCTTCATCAAAACTGAATCTTAAGTCTAACCTCATCGACAAACACCCATCAACACCATTATTGTCAATCATCATTTGCTAGCCTCGTTAAAACTACCATCCCTCCAAAAGTCATACTCGTGGCCAGTACATGCTTGTACCATTAAGCATCACAGTTGTCCTTGACATGAATTAATACCAAATATTTGGCCTTCAGACAAAGCAAAAAACTTCACGTAGTTGAAGCCAAAAAACATCACAAATTTGCCCTTATGTCGACTTTCAATACGAGAGCGGCTATTAGGATGCAAAATAAAATGAAAGATTTGACCCAATAATTCTTGAACCAAGAAAATAGGCACAAGGACAAACTTTGAAAAATCTTTAAGCTGAAGGACAAGTATTTTTTATGCTGAAAGACAATGCTAATTGTAACAACCCTAATTTTTGTTTTATTTAAATAACATAAATAGTGACTTAAATTGGAGAAATTAATACATGGAATAAATATTTTTGGGATTTATAAATAAATTAAGTGTTGAAGTGAAATAGATACATCATTTTGTTAAATTCTTTTAAACTTATATAGTGAATTTAGAAAGAAATAAAAGAGAGGTCTAAGAAGTGTTTAAATATTAAGTAATCTTTTATTTAAATGGTTGTTTGAGGTTCTAATTCAAATAAAATAAACATAAAATTAATTTAGTATTTAAAAATGATTACAAGGTGGAATTATGAATTATTAATTTAAATGGATTAATACTTTATTTCACGATTTATTAATAAAGTTTAGAAATATAGAAGTGGCTTTTGTGGAAAAAATTAAAAAGAAATAAAATCAATTTCTTTTATTATTGGGTTGTATAATTACCCGAGGCCCAGGTAAAAGTTAAACAAAAATAAACAAGAGAAGGAAGTTTTCTCACTTCTCGCTACTGAACGTACAAAACTCAAAACCAGTAAAAAGAAAAAGGGAGTCCTTTTTTCCTCTTAAAACCTAGAAGCAAGAATCAGGTAAATAAAATCAAAATAAATTCCAGAAATTTGAGATAAAAAATCAAAGTAAGATTTCCAAGCCTTAATTCATCTTGCAAACTTGTTGATTTCAGGCATACAATGTTTAATGTATATTTGTTCTTCTTTTGGGTGAGCTATTCCAAGGTTACTAAAATAAGGGAAAAAAGTCAAATTTGTTCAAATTAGCAAGCTTCTTCATGGAGTTAAGTTGAGTAATCCTCATCACTCTCTTTAAATCTGGTTGTAGGTGTTTATTATTCAATTCAATTGATGCTTTCTGTGGATGAATGAATTGTTTGGCTGTGTTTTGAGTGACTGCCTATTGGAAGTGTTAGTATAGTATATATTTGATAAACTAGTTGTTTGAGATCATTGTGTTAATGTATTGTTGGTTGATAATTGTTGCATGCATGCTTGTATACTCCATACTAGGAGAGTAAACTGAAAAATCATCGTCGGAGATCGACGAATGCTGATCTTGGTAGGTTCCTGGAGCTGAGAAAGCTACATGAAACATCACCACCAGTTGACCGACAGTGCTTCATCGGTCCGTAGGCGGGTGGTACCTGGATTCTAGCTCGATTCCAGATAACCCTGGTTTGTTGGTAGGTAATTTGCTTCTGCTTGCTTGTTACCTCATATTAGTTTTGGTTGATTATTTGCCGTGATTTTGGAGGATTTATTACAACATATTTTTGTAAAATTCTCAACTATCATTAAATATGATTTAGATATAGTTCAAAGACCTATTTTATAAGCCAGTAAAGTTTCAATCGATTTTGATCAACCATATATCTATTGCTACACTTTGCTTTCAAATTAGATTTATAATCTAGTATGTATCAATAAATAACACATGTAATTCTATACAAGTGTTTGAGTGATAAAAATTATAGTGGATTTAAAAAGGGAGTTTATAAAAATATATAAACATATCTAATATTTTGAGAGTCCTTTTACATATATATAGAAGAAATCAAAACTATTTTCTTGATAAACAATTATTCCTCCACTATTGTTATATCGCATTATGACTTTAGCTATTCGTATTCATTTGGAATTTCTATAGGACCTTTGAAATAATGTTTTCTTGCAAACTATTACCTCTATTGATGAGAACTCAAATTAAATGGTTTAGTAATACAAATGGTATGGAACACTTGTATCACTTTAATGTTTAATTCTTTGACTTGTTTGATAGATTATTTTACTTGAGTGGAATCTATGATCTTTTAGTAAATGTTCAAGTATCACCGAATGGCTATAGGACATTGGATCGATACTTGTTTGATTACTAATTGAAAGTATTTAACACATATCGATCAGAAATGATCGCTTGTGCAAGCAATGTGCTTGTCTTTTGTGTTGGCTTGCGAAGTGCATACCATTAGTTTTGACTTGTAATGTGCTCGTCTATTGTGTTGGCTAGCGAAGTGCTTGCTTTTAGTTATGACTTGTGAAGTGCTCGTCTATTGTATTGACTCATGAAGTGCTTTTCTATTATTGAAACTTACGATGTGCTTGCTATTTTATTGACTTGCGAAGCGATCGTCTTTATTTATTGACTCGCGAAGTGCTCATCTTTTGATTATTGACATACGAAGTGCTCGTCTATCGCTCTTTTTCATACTTGTGGATTAGTATGATTTGTGGATTAGTATAATTTGAGGTAGTGTTATTATGATTTTGGTATTGTTATTGATGGGCATAGTTTAACTTTATAACATGAAGTCTTTATAAGGAAGCTTTATTATGTTTAATGTAGCACACTACATGGATATTTCTATATCTTTGACGTTTATGCATGCTCATTATGTAATCTCACTTTTGGTGATATTTATACAGAGTCTGACCCATTTATTATTTTTGTAATACTCGAGTCGGACCGAGACTTGACAAGTATAGGGACTTGGTGGCCTTGGATGTCGGTTAGCATAAGAACTTAAATACCATGTTACTTATATGTTGGATGCATCATTCGATTCTAGCCTATATACTTGTTGTATATTTGTATGTATAGTAGACTTATGTCATCATGTATATTTTGAGACCTGTCGTAGTCTATATGTTTAAGTATGTATATATGGGTGTAATATTTCCTTCTGTAGACTAACATTATAGCCTGATATTTGATTTGTACTATATTTCCATTGCGATCTATGTTTCCGTGTTATATATTATGTGATATATTGCTCTGTTCAATATTAGCTAACGTGTTTATTGCTTTGTGTGGAGTCTATTCACGTATTTATATTGTGTTACGAAGTAAAAGATGACGTGATAGTGTTAGTCCAAGGGAATAGACACGAATGATCGCTCATATCCAGTCTTATTTTCCATACTACCCTACAATATTAATTGTAATATTCTTGGGTAGTATGGGTATAAAGGTGAGGCGTAACACTAATTATAACTAGCATTTTATATAATGTAAGCTGAATATAATGTTGGTTATAACCAGCATTTCATATAGCGTAAAAATTGAATATAATGCTAATTATAACCAGCATTTGTCTTTTAGTCTAAAAATAAAATTAGGTGTCCTTCAATCAAGATTATTTCTGACGTTTATTCCTTTTTTTCTCAGTTTTTACATGGAAGATGGAAATCAACAGAAAATCTATCCTTATAGATTAATTGCATCACATTGTGTCTTTATTTCAAATTAGAATTTCCCTTGTATATGCATAGGTATGTACATAAAATCAGTTTACATAACCAAACACTAGTTAATTTCTAACAAAACCATTATCTTTGGTTCTTTAGTCTCTAAAATTTGGTTCTTTGTTTGGTGTAATATTATCTTCCGAAAACCAAATAACATAGAAACTGTTATTTTTTATAAATTTAAGAGCAATGAATCTCGTTTACTTCTCAATGGGGAGAAAGAGCTAAATTAGCATCAGTTTAACACCCTCTCACCATCGTCGTTGGAAGTGTTATGCCTACGCTTAAATCATGATTTGAACGTCCAACTTCTCAAAACTTCCTTTTTTTAACTGACAGAACTAGTATATCACTATATCGTAGCCAAAGGATAAAACATAAACTCATTTGCAGCATGACAAACAATTAGATAATCTAAACTCAAAATTAATGCTACAATGATAGCAATAGCAAAAGAGAAGAAGCATGAAAACCCAACTCAGTCACCTAGGCACATCAAAACCTTAAACTCATCAAAACAAATAACACCATCACCATTAATATCAAACCTAAAAATCATCTCCTCGCACTCCTCCAAACTCTTCGAGCTTCCTAACAAGCTAAGTGTGCTCTTCAAACTCACAGCAGTAATGGCACCTTTCCCTTCCATTTCGTACACCCTGAACGCTTCTCTCAAATCTTTCTCAACCTCCTCGTTGCCTCCAATGTTTATCAGTTTGATGAACTCGTCAAAGTCCATCAAACCATCTCCATTCAGGTCCATAGATTCGATTGCAGACTGGGCTTCATCGGGGATGAGCTCTTCTCCTATGCTCCACATCAGAAGTCTGAGCTCCGTAGACGACAGTTTTCCATCTCCATTTGCGTCAAAGCGTGTGAATATTCGTTTAAGGTCTGATACATCCGTAGAGTAGGCCATTAAGTATGACGTATGTACCTCAGCTTTTTACAGTTTAGAGTTTATTGTGGGTAGGTTTGATTTATTTGGAACAAAAGATCTGCTTCTGAACTGTATATATAGACGATAGTATTACTAATCACTGGCTTCGTGGTAAATACTTAGAACATTGGAGTGAAACAACCCAACAAGTTGGCCTATTGGGTCCAATTGGAAATAACATGAGATCCTAACTGACAATAGTTAATGTTCTTTTTCAATTTATTTATTTATTTATTTTGATTTTTTTTTGATTTGCCCATGTTTATTATTTTCTCAATATTCATAGATATTATATTCCGAAGATTCATTTTACAGTTTTGTTTTATATTTATGCATTAAGTACTGTATTTAACCTACTCTGTGTTTGCATGTCAGACAATTTCTCTATTAAACAGTCCATCTAAAGTTGAACTTGATTATTTGATGTACATTAGTACATGCCAAAATAGGTAACGAGGACATATTTTTAATTTTTGTCATTCATTTTAGGGTTGGTAAATAATATAAAAAAAATTATTCATTTTATAACCTTAGTATATATCTTTAGAGCTTATATATTCATTTGAACTACATAGTCTCACATACCTATTGTTTGATCCTATTTGTGTTCGTTTAACGCATTTATTAATTGAATTATGTTATCAAACATAAAATAAAATATGAGGACTGTGCTGGTAAAAGAATTTTTATCCTTAGAAATTGACAAAAACAAAATTAACCATGTTACCATTTTGATTAATAGAATTTAGCGTATACATAATTAAACTCTTATCCAATCTCACCCTTCTAAAAGGAATCTTTAATTTGTTTATTACATGTACATATATCCAAGTATACATGTTGAGATTTGTGCAATGAAAACATAGTATATTTGTTGTAACAAACAAAATTGTGATTTGTCTCTCATACGGCAAGTGGTTGGATACATGTCTGTATTCTGAATGGGATACAACAAGCATCTTCCCTATAATATTATTTTGATTGTGATTCGCTGTTATATTTCAATGGACATATTTAATTTGTTGTATGATTAAGTTAGCGAGTACAGGTTAGAAATTTGTTTGGTCACAGCTGGACGAACACGGATACAAGCATACAAACGGAGATATATATTGTACTTATTAGTTCCGTGATTATTGTGTGAGATGAAAGTGATAGATGTGATGTTTTTTAAAACAGCTTTGTGCCGTAATTTGAAGGTGTTATATGTTCACACTTTCATTTAAAAGAAATGCCCAAAAAAATAAATTATATATATATATATATATATTTGAAAACAGTTAAAGGGCCCAGCCCAATACAAATGAACGGGTAACCAGAGGAAAACCCGATACGCGAAAGTTAAACCCTAAACAAACTTAGGGTTGCCGACAAACAACACCAATTAAACACAAGTAGAAATCATGGCGACGAGAAAATTACAAAAACAATAAATCAGATCTCTCTCGTCTTCTCATTTCTGGTGCTCTCGCCCCTTTCCCAGTATGAAAGACACGGGTTAAACTTGTTTCTCATGCTACTATCGGTTTTGATTGAGCTGATGTGATTTCTCAAGTCAGAGTTTCGGTTCATAAGGCTAGGATCCACAGATCTGGTGTCATTGCGACTCAGATCTGTGGATTTGCAGCTGATATCACCATTTTCAGGATGATTGCTGGTTAGAGGCTCGTTGTTGACACGATTGCTTCGCTGATGAATGCTAGGATCATTTTGATAAGCCTTCGAATTGTGGAGATAATGTTCGATATGCTTACTGCCAGCCTCTTTACTCCAACAATCCGCAAGGAAGTCAAATCTGGTTTGGTCTCTGATTTTTTCTTAGACTTCTGGAGAATGATTTTGCTGTCATTCTCAATTATAATCCATCTTTGCTCTTTGGACAACTTTGATTTGTTGTGAGTACGATTATTTCTCTCTTTCCATATATGATAAACTGCGGAAGTCAGTAAAATATGGACGAGATCTCTTTCGAGGGATTTGTTTCTGAATTGATTGTTGATATCTGTGATAATTCGATTAAGCTCCGTGCTGCTATTGTTGCTCATGCTCAGTTTAGTTCTGATTTGGCTCCATATATAGTAACTGTAACTGCATTCAAAAAATAAATGAGTCACTGTTTCATTAGTTAAATTGCATGAGGAACAAAGTGAAGAAGTATTCCTTTCCCATTTATTGATAATATCCAAAGTTGGCAATCTATTTTTAATAGCAAAATATGTGCAGATCGCCATCTTAGGATTATTCACCTTGTTCTAAATGTATTTATGCCAATCTACAGTGGTTTGTTTGTTTCTGATATGTTCCCAAGTTTTCTTGACAGAAAACTCACCTTTACTGTTAGCTAACCATTCCCAGTAGTCACATTCTACATCAGGATCTAAGGGGATATTAATAATTAGATTTTTATGTGGATTTGTGATTGGATGAATATGAGGTTGCCAGTGATTATTTTTAATAATGACATTTACATTAGCATTAGCTTCACCACAAATAACAAGATTATCCCACTACAACAAAACAGTCTTTTTACAACGAGCAATGTCCGTTGTAATATTGTTTTTGCAACAGGCATGTGCCCGTTGTAATAGGCCTCGTTGTAATAGATCCACCACATTTTACAACGGGCAAAGCACGTTGTAAAATCCGTTGCAGTATACCTTTTTACAACGGGTATTGACCGTTGTAAAATACCTATTTAACAACTTGTATTGACCGTTGTAAAATACATATTTCACAACGTGTGTTGACCGTTGTAAAAATCTTATATAACAACGTGCAGTGACCGTTGTAAGAAGCTCATATAACAACGCACATTGCCTGTTGCAAAAAAAAAAACAGAGCATTGGTGCAACATGTATACAGATTATACTCACAATTGCTAAAAAACCAAAACAAATTATACATTCACATCCTCTTAACTCATTAAAAATAGCAGTCAAAATCATCTTCTAGCTAGTTGTTAATACAAATTTCAATACACATTCAATAACAAATATCTGTCACCAATTCGTTAACCAGATCACTAACTATCCCATTCTCAATCTATACAATGGACTCTAACGTTTCGACCTCAAACTCCCACCACAGTTTATATGGATCTCTGGTATATTTTTTAACAGTGGCCTGCATTGATTCACCGACCATGTCTCAACCTAACTGCTACCTGTAACCCTGCTGCTACTTGTTACCCTGCTACTACCTATACTCAGTCACCAACATTCAATTCCACCAACCATCTACATCCAAACAACATTCACCAAAATTGTGCAACATTCCTTCCCTTCCAACATGCAACACGGTTCCACATACAACAAACAATCCGCCGCTTCAAAACTCCACCAATTGCCTTCTTTCATCAAATCAACACATACAACGACTGTGTGCATAACCCCTGCCCGTCAACTTCTTCCACCTGCACCAGACTCCGCACCCCTCCCTGCCTCCTCACCACAACCCTAAACCATTTCAATCTTGCTTCTGATCAACCATTCACCCTCCCTTCACACTTGCCTGAACCACCACCTTCCCCGTTATAACTCTCTGTCATCATCACATACACACCCTCAAATTCCCATACAAGCAGCAACACACACCCATCACAATCAACGGCAATCTTCATACACCATACCACCACCTACCACATACAACAATACTACTCTCGCAACCATTCCCATTGCCCTGACCCTCCTCAACTCCACACACCCCATACAAGCAACTGAACAGCAGCCACTCCTCATCGGCAATTCACTACCACAACTAGCAAATCACCATTCACTGCTGCACCATCAAATACCTCCTCCCTCAACTGACATCGGTTAACACTCTTTCAAGACTGCAAACCACATATCCTCGTTGTCATCCCAAACCACCTACTGTTTGTTACATTGCTCATCCACTAAGCATCCCCACTGACAATCAATGCTTCATCTTGCCTGAACCATCACCAAACTTCGCCTTACCAAAATCCAACCAATCAAAAAAAATATATTCAAACATCGTAAATCGAGTTTGCACACACTGCATCCCCCTCCATCAAACACCAAAGTCGCAAACCAAATCGCTAACCTGAAGCTCACCTTCATCGAATCCCCAACCGCCATACCCAATCAGCAACTCAAATCGAAAATCGCTTCCAAGTTATTTTGAGCATGAAAAAATGGTACAAATTGTGATACAAAACCTCTCCACTATGTCTGGACAAATATAAGTAATATAGGAAAAATAATAGTGAGATGTAGGGAGAGGAAATTCAAATCTGAGAAAAGTACATAAAAAAGATTTAAGTTGAAGATACTAAACAACTAATATGCTGATAGTTATGGATTAATATGGAATAATATGCCCAGCAGATTGATATTATGCAAAATCTACAACCACGCTGGAATGTTACTACTAATAACTATGCAGATTTCAAAGGAAGAATTTTTTTTTGTAATGGGATCAAAATATATAGACTTTCATCAAAGATTTTTGAATAAATGCAACATACTATAGTGGAGACTACAAATACCGGAGCTTTCTCCTTTATTTTTACTAATATCCACGCAAGCAATTTACAGAAGGAGAGTGAGACGTCATGGCAACATATTATTGCAGAATGTGGAAACTTAAGTAATGCATGCTTACTCATGGGAAACTTATTTTTTATCTCCTACCGATAAAAAATAAGGACCAACTATACATTTTAACCAGTTAAGGAGGTTTAACAATTGTTTTTTACAATCTGGCCTGACTGAAATCAAACCTATAGGGTTCAATTGTACTTGGAGAAGAAAGAGGACTGTGAATAATAATGAAAAATTCTTTTCAATAATGTGCTATTCAGACCTTTACGATTTTGAAATCCCTTATCTTATCTAATTTTTCTACCAATCACAACCCTTTGTTGATTCATTTCATTCAAACTTACACGCACAAAGGGCGGCCTTTTCCATATGATAATTCATGATCTCAACTAGATGGATACTACAAAAATGTACAACAAGTTTTGGACATGCAATTGGATGGAGATTTTAAATATGAATTAATGTTCAACATGAAAGAATGCAAAAGGCTGTTAAAACAATGGAATAGGTAAAGGCCACAAATAGTCTTTTCTTGATGATGCTGAAAAAGAATATAATTCTCCAATGGAACTAGTAGACCAAAACGTAGAAACTATTGATTGCATGAAACCATGTTATTGGGAAGACACAAATTCCAAATTTAATAAAAAATCAAGTTTTGGAGTAATAAAAAAAATCAAAAATCAAAAATCCAATGGCAATAAGGGGACACCAATTCCAAATTCTTTCATGATAAAATGACCCAAAGAAGATATCTAAACAACATTCAAGCATTGATTAATAATGATGGAGACTACATCTATAAAGCTAAAGATATAGAAAATGCTGTTATTAACTACTTTTTCGAATTACTTGAATTAATAGTAATATTCTGTATATTTCTTGAATTAATATTAATTTACCAATTTAAACGCCCTGCAGATTTTCATACTTCATATGCCCAAATGAAAATAAAGAAACTTGCTTTAAAATCAAGTAATGAAATTTTGCAGTACCTTGTTTGCAGTCATGACATAAATCAGAAAGAGATTTATCATCCTATTAGGATGGTGCTGATGAAATTTATCCCATTCAACACCTTTAAACCAGGGATGCTCCTGCACATGACCACCCAAGAAAACAATGACTTTTTTAAAATCAATTTTAAATCAATTTTCATTCAGATATCGGTATGTGAAGACCTTAATTTCATCAGCACCATTTGTCCTAAGCCTTTGATTTACATTGCATAAAAGTTTACAAATCTGGAAAACGTGTTTGATTACTGGTTCATTATTTGACTCCATTACAAATGCTAACAAAAACAGAGTGAAATATACAGCACAAAAATTCAATGTCTTGAAATAAATTTGATATTGTATGCAGCTTGTAATAAATACCAAGCAACGGAAATGAACGGTAATAAAAATTGAAATATTTATATGTAATTAGCATATCATTCTTATCAGATTTAGTACAACGTATATAATTGACAGTATAATCATCTAATCATGTGCATATACACCACTAAATCTATCTGAAACTGAACGCGCACTGTAACAAAGAAATTCTCTTCTATCCTACAAAAAGTCTGAAATATAGATCAGCTAAATGTGGCTTTGAGTGTAGCAGTAGAAAGCTATAAAGAACAAACTAACCTTTTGTTGGCAATGAGAAATGTCTGAGGGACTTTCGTTCAGGCAAAGTGCCAGTAATGATAATATAACCATGGTTTCCTTCAAGTTTTGTTTTGCATTCATGTCGGTGTAAGTTGTTTTTACTAACCTCCTAAAGTACACCAGGTTGCAGACTTCACACAATCAACTCCACTACCATACTTCTTTGCCTAAACCATCACCACTGCTTTCAATACCAAGCAACCTCCCCCGTCACATAAAACATCAGCATGTGCCACTGCAATGTTATCCATTACTTGCCTCTGCATCTCCACTAGCCCTCACTGCATCATAATCAACCACTTCACAATCACAATCTACATACAACACCTCCACTGTCATCACCATCAACCAACATCTCAACTATGCATCACCAATTCATCACCTCCATCTCTCTGCCGAAATCACAACGTTGCACTTCCCATCATCACAGTCAATTGCCTTCAACCCCTGCCTACAAATCCACTTTATATCCTCACAAACAATCATCATACAACTGAAATGCATTTCACCTTACTTTATCATACAACTGAATTTCTACTCCATCAACACTCAGCTGACATCACTTCTCCGACCAGACATACCATCCCAACATCCAACATCCAACGATTCACTTCCCACCTACAATCACCACCTGCTCCTCACACTTCAACCTGTACTTACATACTGCTGCAGCAACCCCATCCCACCCCATTGCCTTGACTTCACCACTACACAATCACAAAACAATCATCCACCACCTCCAAAACCATCAGCCTGCATCACCATCTTCCTCACTGTTGCACTTTGAACCAATAATGCCTTCTCCACCTCTGTCAACGGTTCAATCTTCACATAAACTTACATCACCCATACAACTTCACAACTGCTCATAAACAAACCACCCTACCCATCCTTCACCGACCATAAGAAAACTTCGGCCTTCAACAACCTCCATCCCCTCTTTTCCAATCACGATGACCTCATTTGCAAATCCAATTCAAGATGCTAATAACCGTTAACCAACAATCGCATCCCTAAATCGTGACCTCTGTAACCAGCGCGAAAATCTCCCTAAATCCACCTCATCCCCGTTTCACAACCGTGAGCATCGAACAAGCAAACCCGAACTCGAGAATCGCACAAATCCATCGTTTCCATCTGCTTCCACTGTCAATCTAACTGCCTTGCCACCTGCCTTCGTCCTCTAATCCAAAGCAGCCATCGACCAAGAACAAACTCACGATTGTCTCCAACCAGAAATCAAAACACGAACATAATTCTCTAATCAATCGAAAAAAGGAAAAAATGGCATACCGTTTTTGACAATCGAACTCGACCCAATTGAGGTAGCCGCAGGCAATCACTGATAGAGGAAAATATTTGAAGCATCATCGACAAATTGAAGCGGCGCCACAAAACCCTAATTTATTGAAGAGGAACGAACGAAGAGAAAAGCTTTTAGTTTATTGAAGAGGAACGAAAAAACCCTGGGCCGTCTCCTTTACATTATAAATTGCACGCTCTTAGTTTTATATATTACAACGGATGTAATACGCGTTGTCAAATTGGAACCTTTTACAACGGGCATTTTGTGATCGTTGTAAAGTTGGCATCTATTACAACGACCCTGAATGGACCGTTGCAATAGCCTTCTATTACAACAGGCAACCAATGCCCGTTGTAAAAAGGGCATTATATATGGCATCTTTTACAACGGACATGAATGGACCGTTGTAACAGCCTTCTATTACAACGAGTAACCAATGCCCGTTGTAAAAAGGGCGTTGTAATATGGTATTTTTGTTGTAGTGTCCCATCCAACCCTATTTATAAAAGAAGCATTTTGAAACCAATGGTCAAACCAAAGACTAGTTTCATTACCGGCTTTAAATTTTATTTGAATTAAAGATTTTCCTAAATCTCTGCATTTTAAAATTTGATTCCAAGCATTGGATTGATTATTTTTTGGTAAAGCAGTCTAGAAGTTGCCATTTTTGAGATATTTGCAAGTCATCCATTTTGTCCATAATGAATCACCACTTACAAATCTCCAAAAAGTTTTAATTAACAAGTTAAACTCAAATCACTTAGATTTCTAATACCAAGACCACCTTCTTTTTTTGGTTTGCATGCTTTATCCCAACTAATTTTATGGTATTTACCCCTCCATGAAATTCAGCACATCTACTTTCAATTTTTTTTAATAGTGGCTACAGGGATATGGTATGTTTGAAACCAGTATAGAATAATAGCATAAACAACAATCTTTATTAACTTAATTCTACCAGCAATAGATAGAAGCTTGCATGACCAAGTTTCCATTCTGCTTTGAATTTTTTCAATCAGACTAGAACAATCACTATCTTTGATTTGATTGACTGATAAAGGTTGACCTAAGTATTTGATAGGAAGATTACCTTCACGCACTTTAAGAACATCCAGAACTCCTTTTTATACCTGCAATATTTGCTGAAATATGCTTTTGTTTTAAATTCATTAATTTTAACACCAGCATAATTGTACATATTCTCAAAAACCTCACTAATAGCCTTTGCATTATCTTTGTTACCTTTAGAGAAAAACATAAGATCATCAGCATAAATCAGGTGAGTAATGGATGGTTGAACTCTATTTATTAGAGAAATGTTGTTTTTAATAGTTTCAATGTCAATAAGAATAGAAAAATATTCCATAGCCAAAGTAAAAAGATAGGGGGAACGTGGATCTCCTTGTCTAATTCCCCTGTTACTCTTGATGAAACCTTTAGGTTTACCTTGAAATAAGATTGAGAAGGTGGGTGTATTAATGCACTCAAAAATTAACTTATAAAATTTAGCAGGAAATTTCATGCATTTCATGATATGAATTATAAAATTTCTGTTAACTTTGTCATATGCTTTCTGAAGGTCAACTTTAAGACACATTTTATCCCCTTTTTTTTTATTGAAATTCCTGACCATTTCATGTGCTAACAAAGAGTTTTCATATATTAATCTGCTAGGAATATAAGCACATTGATTTTCTGAGATTAAAAAGGGAAGAAACAATTTAATTTTATTACTTAAAATGGTAGCAATGATTTTATAAACAAAATTACAACAAGAAATTGGTCTGTAATCCCTAATATAAGTTGGATTTTTGTTTTTTGGAATTAAGGTAATAAAAGTATGACTAAAACTTTTAAGCAGTTTTCCTTCATCCATAAATTCATTGACTACTTTAAAAATTTACTCTTTGATATTTTCCCAATGATTTTTGAAATTTTTTGCATTGAAACCATTTGGACCAGGACTTTTATTGTCACCAGCACTAAAAATAATTGATTTGATTTCATCCAAATTAACAGGAGCTAATAAGATATCTGCGGCATTATCATTTAACACATTTTTACATACAATGTTAGGAAAATTACTTTCATTGGAGTCTGAAAAATATAACTGAGAATAGAAATTAATAGCTTCACGGACAATCTTATCAAAGTCATTTATGCACACACCTCTATTGTCAATAATTTTGCCTATATCGTTGATGTGTTTTCTGCAGCTCATTTTAGCATGAAAAAAATTTGGTACAGTCATCTACCATAGTAAGTCAGTCTACTTTAGCTTTTTGTTTATAATTGACTGTGTTGATATAAAGTTCTTGAGAAAGTTTAGCTTGATTAGAAAAGAATTTATCAATGATATTAGTGTTACCAGGGTTATCATCAGCAAGCTTTTGCAAAAATTTCCCTTCTTCTCTTAATTTATTTAAAATATCATTCTTCCTGAAGTTAACCTTATTCCAGTTTTAAATTTAAGTTTTTGTGTTTTTAAGAAACATGTTGAACTGGAATTGGTAAGAACCATTACTTGAAAAATTAAAGCAATCTTTAATTATCTCATTATACTCATTGTTCATAACCCAACCATTTTTAAACCTGAAAGGAGCAGTTTTAAAGTTTTTATTAATTTGGTTCTGAAAAAAATTAATAAGTAAAGGGGTATGATCGCTAGTATTTTGCTCAATAGAGCAACAACTGAAATCTGGGAAAGTTTCACAAATTTTTTTATTGATTAATACTCCGTCTAGCTTGCAATGAATATTTTTTTCCTTACCAGATTTCCAAGTGTACTTATTACCATTCATATTAGGTTCAATAAGCCCAGATTCAAGTAAAAATTTATTGATTTTTTCCGGCTTACTGTGGGGGATTTTATTACCACCATATTTTTCATTTGCATGAAAAACAGTATTAAAATCTCCCAAAATAATCCAAGGAAAATCATAACTTTGACTAAGAGCTTTTAATCTGTACCATAAACTGTTTCTTTCGTTTTCAAAATTACTTCCATAAATATTAGTGATTTGAATGGAGAAACCATTGCAATCAATAAATTAAATATCTTAATTGTAATTAACCATATTCCATATATTAGAGTCCCAAATAATTAGGATTCTACCCTTACTACCATAGTCATTATTGTTGATGGATTTCCAGTTATTGGAGAGTTTAAAACAGAATTTCTCAATACTAGAATCATCCATCTTTTTTTCAACGAGGGCAACGATTGATGGTTTGTAAATTATGATCTTATTTAAAATATCAGTTTGTTTAGCAGGGGAATTCATACCCCTAACATTGCATGCAATAATAGACATAATGAAAATGATAAAGGTATGAAAAATAAAGAATTAAACAGGGTTTCAGATTGAACCTGACACACTGCTACCCTTACCCTTCTTCTTTTTCTCTGAGCCTTTAGCTTTAAGTCTTGTGGTCATTTCATTCCAGTCTGGATTGATTGATATGTATTTTTGCCTAAAAGATTTTTTCTCTTTATCTTTGCTCTTATATTTTCCAATCGCTTTAGTCTTAGGTATATGTAATTCTGATATATCAAATTGCTTTTCAGATTCCTCCATAACATTATCAGTTATTGATGCAATATTGCTATTTGGGATTCGGATGCGAGAGATGTCAAACTCCTCAGCATTGCGAGGCAAAGTTGAGTGGATGCCAACATTGTCCTTAACTTCATTTGCAGTCAGGCAGTGCATCTGTTCCCAACATATCATTATAAATACTGGAGACAGCATGACCTTTTCCATTCCAAAGCACTGTGCTTTCATCATGTAACACAGATTTGTTCACAGCGTAATGACTCCAGAAGGCTCTAACAAACTGGTTACTAGAGTAAGGCATCACAAGATTACCATTATGAATGTGATCCATAGCCTTTGCATTCAAACCAATTCCAGATTGATATTTTTATTGCAGACTGAATTGCTGCTCAATTATGATACCCTTACATATCCAAGGATCATGCCAAAATCTGTAAGTGCTACTGCCAGAAAGCATTATTTGAACAAAAGGCTGTAATGTGTTTCTAAACTTCAATAAGCTTCTCCATATCCAACTGGAAGACTGGGCAGCCTCCATAAGCATTGCGAGGAATAGATGTCAAACTCCTCAGCATTGCGAGGCAAAGTTGAGTAGATGTCAACATTGTCCTCAACTCCATTTGCAGTCAGGCATTGCATCTGTTCCCAACATATCATTATAAATACTGGAGACAACATGACTTTTTCCATTCCAAAGCACTGTGCTTTCATCATGTAACACAAATTTGTTCACAGCGTAATGACTCCAGAAGGCTCTAACAAACTGGTTACTAGAGTTAGGCATCACAAGATTACCATTATGAATGTGATCCACAGCCTTTGCATTCAAACCGATTCCAGATTGATATTTTTGTTGCGGACTGAATTGCTGCTCAATTATGTTACCCTTACATATCCAAGGATCATGCCAAAAACTGCAAGTGCTACTGCCAGAAAGCATTATTTGAACAAAAGGCTGTAATGTGTTTCTCAACTTCAATAAGCTTCTCCATATCCAACTGGAAGACTAGGCAGCCTCCATAAGCCAAATTTTTTTTGCTCCAACATTATATCTGAGCACCCATCGAACCCATAAGGAATTCTTCTTATGTAATAGAGAATCAATGTGATAACTATAGGCTGCTTTATTCCACACTTCAATTTTGCACAAACCCAGACCCCCTTTGACCTTTGGTTTCTCAAAAATAGAAAATGAACAGGGAACTGGCTTCTTGGAATGAATGGACCCAAACCAGAAAAATCTCATCATTGCCCTTCTAACCATTCTCAAAAGCTTGATTGGAAGAATGTATGCTCTAGCCCAATAGACCATCATGGAGAAGCTAACAGTCTTAACAAGGACAAGCCTGCCGGTTTGAGATGAGAAATTGTTGGCCCAACAGTCCATGACAGCAGTTATTCTTTGATAGAGAGGAAGACAGTTTGCATGAGTCACCCGAGAGGTATAAAGAGGCAAACCTAGGTACGTCATGTCAAGATTCATGGATTGCAAACCAGCTGAGGATGCAATGTTGTTCTACTGCAAGCTAGTAATCCCAGCAAACAGAATACTAGATTTAGAGATATTAAGCCTTAGGCCTGTCATTAGGTAAAATTTTTGAAGAAAAATATGATACAAAATTTTCCAATGGCAGCTCAACTGCATTTCCAATGCATTTCTTCTGCTCAATCCGCCTTACGCCTTAAGCTCCACTGCATTTCTTACCTTTATTAAAGTATATAAACTTGGGCACGTATCATTTTATTTGATCCGCCTGAATTTACACTTCATATCTAAGAAGGATTTTCAAAAATCATTAAACAAATTTTGAATCCTAATATAACTACTATTGAAAATGGATTAATGCTCAGAAATCATAAGCTGAAAGTAATGTTAAAATTATTTTGTGCGTTAGATAGAAAGAAATTTAACCGATTTAGTATTTGTCCTTTAGCATATAATATTTGTTGAACTTTACAAGTGACTCACAAAGGAGTAAATAAAGCATACCAAAAAATTTGTTTTGAAAAATAAATTCTATAGTTGTAAATGAAAAATGATGACAACATTTTAGAAATGTACTCATGATTACAAGATATCGCACATGTTGTAATGACCCATACTTTATTTATTGGATGATTGGAAAATATGGTTTTTAAAATCATGTTGGATCATATGACACTATAAATTTGGGAATGTTGAGTAGTGATATTTTTACCTCGAAAATTTTTGTCGGACAAATTTACCCTTGAAAACGTTTAATGGCTATAACTTTTGATAATATCTGCATTAGTGCCCAATACTATTTGAAGATATGATGATTTCTCTTTCTGTAGGATGGATATAATAGATATTTGGAGTTTCTTTCTAGAAGATATGCTTGTTTGAAGTTTGGCAGCTTTTGGAGCAACATAGTAGGCAACTACTGAGACTAGCGAGAGGCCCAATAAACCATTTCGGGTTTAATAGTTATATTGGCTGAAACAAATATCCCTAAATCATTTGTACCATCTCCCAAATAGATCTATGCCTTTATTAACTTCTTCTTCACCCAAAACATTCTTTTTTCTCCCCCAAATCAAGTCTAAATCATAGATTAATAGTATATTAGCAAGGGGATTAGTTGGAGATCTTCAAATCTACATTTATGGAAAGAAAAATTAAGGCTTTTCCATTTTATTTTGGATTTTCCTTGATTTGCGTACATAACTTGGATTTTGGAAGATTTTGTGAGTAACTTATCATCTCTCATATTATTATATATGTATCTATAAGTTTTATTATGTTTTGGATCCATTTTTAAAGTCAAAATTAAGCTTATGCTGTTTTAAAATCCTACCTGTAAAAATGTGAATAGATTAATTTTTGGTGTTCTAAACATTTTATTTGGATATGTGGTTGCCTTGATATATGTTAGGCTATGTTGTAATACATGATACGATGATTAGTTGTGTGATTTGCATGCTTGAATGATATTTGATGTGTGTGTGGTGTTTGTGTGTATGCTTGATTGGCTGAAAATGCTCATTGATGCGAATTTGTGGTAGGAACCATGAAATCAAACTTTGACGGATGGACTTTAGGGTGTTGGGAGTTGCATCGATGTGTGTAGATAATGCATGTGGGTCGAAGAGCTGAGTGTAGTGGTGAAATCAACAAAAACTTGAAAATTTGACATACTACAACATTTCTTCTCAACGGTGCTTGGAGTCGTGCTTGGGGACAGTGGGAGACCTGCTTAGGCCTTGATTAGGGTCGGCGTGGAGAAGAACCAAGTAGCAAATGCTACATAATAGTGCTATCATTCGGTGGTCGGGCAAGAAAGTGGTTTTGTGGTTGCTTGGTGTAGTGCTCGGGGAGTTTCGTAGTTGCTTCAGGTCGATACCTAGGCAAGAATTTAGGATCGATGAGTTTTGGGGTGCTTGGAGTCAGGTGGAAGGTTGCTCTAGGATTTTAAGGATTGCTTAGGGCTAGACCTAGGGAAAACCTAAACTGAAAATTTAGATTTTGGAGTTTTGGTCGTGGCGAGACGAAACTTTGGGATTTCTTCAAAACTTGTTCTTGTGGTCTAGTGGGTGATGTGGAGTTAAAGCAAACGACTTCGAACAACTTAGGATGTCCTTGTATTTCGTGTAGCGATCGATGAAGCGATGGCATAGCACTTCGACTCAACGATGATGACTTTAGAACTTCGATACGATAGCTCTACGACTTAAGATGGGTGTCTAAAGGTGTTTTGTATTAACGATGTGACTTGTGATTGTGGTCCACAAGGAGAAGTTCAATAATGAGGGCTTATGAGTAGTAATTGAGATTGTGTTCTAATATGGAGATAACCCGGATGGAATAACAATTGCATTCCATTATAGAGATGCATGCAAAAGGATCATTGGTAACTTGAAGTATTCTAGTATGCTTATGAAGAAGGAGGATGTGAGGACATCCAACTCGATTTGTGATCATGTCTAGACCTTGCGAAAGTAATTATCCTTGGCTTTTATGATTGTGAGCTTAGTTCCTAGCCTTACGAAGTGGCATGGATTAGAGTACATATAAGCCAGGATTGATTGAGTCCTTAATGTGTGATTGTGCCATATGAGTTATCACATATCTAACATACACAAGTAACTGTGAGGATTATTTAATGGATTCCATGTTTGTCAAGGTTGTTTATCAATCTGTGGTATCACACAATGCATTTATTTCGACCATGTACCTAGACACTGGGCATTGTACTTCGATTGTAGTACACTTATTTGGAAATCATATTAAATTAGCATATATCGACTATTATGTGTTAACTCTTTGGATGTAGAGACATGTCATGTATGGTTCTTCATACCTATGACCCTATTGACTATTTACAATTTTTATAGTATTTTTAAGATGATGTATCGCTCACACTAGACTTTTGTTTGACCTGTGATTTTATGCTTTTCTTTTTATTATCTTGGGTACTCTTAAATGAGTAGATTAAGAATAATAGGTCTGGATAGCACATGGAGCTGTATGAGGAGGCTACACTTTCATATATCTATACTTGGAGCTTACCATCGCTTATATTCCACCGTGCAGTATGGAGCTATATTAGCACTTCTATTACCTTAAATACATAATAGAGTTTATTTTGGAGATTTGGGATGTATAAACTCTATTATTTTGGTTTTTGTATAATCCATGCACCTATTGCACTTTGATATTCTTATTTATGATTCATTTGATTATATCACTGTTTCACCAGTTTTACTTCTATATTATTACGTTATATTTTGTCTAATGTGTTGTGAGATGTTCTACATTTTTTACTGGGATTTTTGTTACTTTACACCCTTAGGCTACCATCCTACATTGATCGGGTACCTCTACAGCACACTGTATAGGTATATTGGGTATCAATGGTGTAGGGTGATCATCACATTTGGATTTGGTATTAGAGCATATGTTGCGTAGATGATCTAAGTTGATAATATTAGAGATAAGGAAGGAGCTATCGCCTTAGAATGTATTAAGCAACATATAAGCAAGTGTGTTGATTATATTACAGTTTTCTAAACTATATAGTAGTATATATAGTATAAGTCGTATTACACACATGATTTCCATTGACGTAGTTCTTCTTTATGAGAGACTGGTTATTCTGACTATATATTAAGAATGAATTGGCATACAGGAAGTAATGCTAGGAACTCCATCTCTGGGGTTGAGAAGTAGGCAGTTTCGGGGTCCACTAACCTTGATTTATATGGCATGTTCGTTGAGATGGTACAAAACATGGTCATGAATGCCCAAGTTTCTCCTGATGTTAATGGTATTCAAGTGCAAATGCCAAGAGTTGGCTTTTTGAGATGCATAAAGACTACATGAGTCAAGGAGGTAGGTTGTTCCTTAGAATGGAGTTGGCTGTTGAGTGGCAAGATTGTATGGATATTTACAAGAGGACCTTTAATGACTTGGAGTCATATGATGTTATGTGGTAGAGGTTGGGATCTACATAAATCTAGGGATGGGTTATGAAATAGTGGAATTCCCTTAGTGCTATGACTCATGTGGATCATTTACTTAGGGACTGGTTCATAGTTTGCTTCAAAGAGAAGTTATCTCGATTGCTCAGAAGTTTATGTTTTCTAGGAAGTTCGTCAACTTGATGCAAGGTGGTATATTTGTGTTGGAGTGTGTGCTCGAATTCGATGTGTTGTCGAAGTAAGGTCTATCCTTCATTGAAATTTCGCTCGAAAAGGATGAGAATTTTACCATTAGATTAGGCGATCACCTTAGGAAGCGGTTAATTGGTCATTTCGACGAGTGCTTCAAGAAATTAACCAAGAGGGCTTTGCGATGCGATAACCTTACCTAATATAGAAGGGCTTTCCAAAACCAGCTATGCAAGGATAGATAGTGAAGGCATATGCGTTGAATGTCATTCTGATTTCATCAAGTGCTCCATCAACGAAAAATAAGGGAAAGGGCATCACTGTCTGCTTTCCATCTATGATGTTTCGATACACGTTTTATTTGATACCAAGGATTTCACATTCTTTCATATCTAGTGATTTGGTAGATAGATTGATATTGAGACCCAAGAAAGTTGATTGACCTTTAAATTGCAACATCGTTATTTGGGGCTCAGCCGGCCCATGTGTGGTTTGCTAAGTCTTCGGGTTATCGAGTAATGTTGTTTATTTGCTTGTAATTACTTTGTTTTGGGTTTTATGGGGTTCAGTATTTTTTTAGGATGGATTGGTTAGGAGGTATGAAGTAGTGTGGACTATGAGAGGCTAATGGTGATGATAAGGATGGACGACTAGTGTAGATTGGAGATAGACTACCTACCTAACGATTAGGTGATGGTTAGCCTTTCATATTCGCTCAAGATATCTTATAGCGAGTTGTCATCTATACCATAGGTAGAGAGTATCCTAACTTATTTGAGAAAGTGACTGGATTACACTACATAGAGAGATAGAGTTCCATATAGATTCATTCAAAGGTGCTATACCAATTGTTATGCCATTGAAGTGTGTGGGACCGAAAGAGAAGAAGGAAGTGGCGGTGCAAATGAATGGCTTATTGAACTTAGGGTTCATTCGATAGAGTATGTCTAAGTGCTGGGCACTTGTAGTGTTCACCAATAAGGCGGACGACTCTTTGAGATTGTGTATAGATTACCATGAGCTGAATAAGATGTCGAAAAAGAATAAATATTCACTCCCACGTAATAATGACTTGTTCGACCAGCTCCATAAAGCTAGGATGTCCTCTCAATTGGAACTTGCGATGGCATTTCATTAGTAAAGAGTGGCAAAGGAGAGTGCGACGATCACAATGTTTCATATGCCATCTGAATTTTATGAATGGTTGGTTTTGCTATTAGGTCTAACCAAATCATTGGCATACTTTGTTAGTGTTATGAACCGTGTTTTCAGGGATTGGTTAAATAAATTTGTAATTGTAATTATAGACGATATCCTTGTTTATTCTAGGGTAGAGGTAGAACACAAGGAGCATTTGGGGATTGTGTTCGAGGTGATGAGGAGACACCGATGAAGGTGAAGTTTTCGAAGTGTCACTTTTGGAGGAGGGAAGTGTGATATTTGGTTCACGTTGTTTCTGAGGAAGGTATTGTTGTAGATCCTGCAAAGGTGGCAACAGCAAAAGACTGGGATCGACCCATGACAGTTATAGATGTGAGAAGTTCCCTTGAACTGGCGGGATATTATAGACGTATTATCCAAGACTTCTTTAAGGCAGTAGGGCCATTAACCAACTAGACGAAGAAGAATCAGACTTTTACATGGGACATAAAGTGCAAGCATGCATTCGCAAGTCTAAAGGTGAGGTTGAAGAATGCACCGGTGTTAGTCATTAAAACTGAGATTGAAGATCTAATAGTATATATAGATGCCTATGGTACTGGATAAGGTGCGGAGTTAAAGTAGAGATGAAAAGTTGTCACCTACATTAGTGGACATCTGAAACAACCTAAAAGGAAGTACCCGACTCATGATTTAGAGTTGGCAACGGTAGAGTTTTGTTTGAAAATATGGATGTATTATTTGCTTGGGGAGAGGTTTTAGTTATATACAGATTACAAATCGTTGAAATATCTTTTCTCTTGAACTATCTTAACCTTCGTCAACAACGATGGTTAGAGTTCCTGGCATCCTATGATTGACATTTCCTATACAACCGGTAAGGGAAATGTGCTCCCTGTTGCTTTCAGTAGAAGGCATGCTAGCTTGGTAGCGATGTTCCTTGAATGGAAGCGGTTGGAGTTTATCCCTGGCCATGATTTTAGACCTCGATGTGAGCGAGAGCTGGAAGTGCTAGCTAGCTTAATGATCACACCAACATTGATTGAGAGGATCGGTACTAGTCAGAGCGAGATTCTATACTAATGGAGATTACGGCAAAGATAGAGGAAGGAACAGAGTCTGAGGAGATGAAACAATACGGTTTCCACCATGATTCTTAGCTCCATAAGGATGGAAGATTATTTGTTCCTTATATCAATGGGTTGAAGGATAGGGTGCTACGAGAGTGCCACTAATCGCAATGGCAAAAAATATACCCTGATATAAGGCAAACATTTTATTGGGAAGGGATGAAGAAGGACATTAGGGCATTCATCTTGAAGTGCATGAACTATAAATTGGTAAAGATAGAGAATAAGAAGTCGAGTTTTTTGCTGCAACCGTTTGAAATTCCTAAGTGGAAATAGGAAAAGTTTCAATGGGCTTCATTGATGGATTGTTGATGATCATAGGAGGGTATGAAAACATGTGGGTCATAGTCAATAGATTGACTAAGGATGCTAGATTTATAGCCGTGAAGTCTAGTAGAACAACATCCAAATTGGTCAAGTCGTAGGTGAAGTAGGTTGTGCGATTCCATCGTGTGTCGAAAAGCGTTATGGGTGATCGAGACTCTTTGTTTACTAGCGAATTTTGGAAGAGCTCATAAGAGGCATTGGGGTTGGAGCTGCATCTTTGTACAGCTTATCACCATAAACTGATGGATATACTAAGAGGGAATTGTATCTTGGAGGATCTCTTGCAAGCTTGTATTATTGATTTTTTCGATGGCTCATAGGATGATCGTTTGCACCTATTAGAGTTCGCATAAAATAATAGTTATCATTCTGATATCGGTATGGCACCATTGATGGAGTTATATGGCCAACCTGCAATGCTTCTTCATGTTGGTGGGATGAGAAACCAATACTTGAGCTATTTGATTGTCGAGACTTCGGAGAAGATCGAGATCATTTAGAAATGAATAAAAGCATCTCAAAATAGACAGTAGAGCTATGCTGATAGGAGAAGATGTGATTTAGATTCTCCGTAGGCGATATGATATTTGTCAAGATCTCTCCACTGAAGAATGTTGTTTGATTCAGTACTAAGGGGAAGTTTGCACTAAGATTTGTTAGTTATTTTCCTATACTTAAGAGGATTGGGAACCTGGTTTAAAGAGTTCACTTACCTCAAAAGATGGCGGACGTGCACAACGTGTTCTACAAATCCCACTTGCGTAAGTTTGTACATGGCTTGGGCATGGTAGTAAAGCTGGGCCAAGTTAAAGATATCGAGATTGAATTAGAAGCTTTGAGACCTCGTAGTACTACTCATATCATTGGACATGATATAAAGCACTTTAGGAAGAAGACGGTAGAGCTGGTGAAGGTTCAGTGGAGTGAGAGGAAAGACTATTCTATTATGGACACCGAGGAGAGCATGAGGACCACTTATTTGGAGCTATTTACTTGGTGGGACTTTATGTTTATCATATTTAATTTCACTTTCGATATCATATAGGGTAATGTAGTATCATGCTTGTTAGGGTGGGCATATATATCATTTCCTGCTTCTATGTGCAAGTTTGTTGTTTGATATGTTTGCACATGGATGTTAGGAATGCGGGGTAGCTATGTTTAATTTTACCTTGTTCATGTTCAGGATTTCGAAGGCGAAATTCCAAAGAAGGGAAGAGTGTAACGATATGTATTTTACGTAATAGAGGGTTGTAAAATATATTTTGTAATTTGCATTGGGTCTATGACACTATATCTTTAGTGATGTTGAGTGGTGAACATTTTTGACCTCGGAAAATTTTATCTTACAATTTTACTCTTGAAAACATGTAATGACTATAACTTTTGATTGAAGCAGAATTAGCGCCTCGGACCACTTTCATTAGAAATATATGATGGTTTTCCTTTCTGTGAAATGGTCATAATAGCGATTTGGACTTTCTAGATATGAGATATGACTCTTTGAAGTTTGGTAGTCCTTGAAGCAACTCAGTAAGTAATTATTGAAATTAGGGAGAGTCTCAATAACCCATTTTGGGTTTGAGGGTTATACTAGCTATAACATCCCTAAATCATTTCTACGATCTCTTAAATAGATCCAAGCCTCCATTAACTCATTCGTCACTAAAAACTATCTCCTTTTCCCTCCAAATCAAGTCTATATCACAGATTAAGGGTAGATTAGCAAGGGATTAGTTAGAGATCTTCAAATCTAAATTTTTAGAGAAGAAAATTTAGGCTTTTGCTATTCATTTTCAGAATTTCCTCAATTTACGTGAAAATATGAATTTTGGAAGGTTTGATGAGTTATTAATCATCTCTCACCATATTATATATGTTACAATAGATTTTAATATGTTTTGGATCCAATTTTAAAGTCAAAACTAAATTTTAATGCATTTTTAAAACCCTACTATAGTAAAAATGTAAATAAATGAATTTTTGTTGTTCTAAACATGTTATTTGGATGTGTGGTTGCCTTTATATATGTTAGGCTTTGTTTTAGATACATGATATAATGATCGCTATGATTGTTTGTGTGATTTGCATGCTTAAACGTTGTTTGATGCATGTATGGTGCTTGTATGTGCGCTTGAATGGTTGAAAACACTCATTTGAGCGAATTACTTATAGAGATACAAAATAAAAGTTTGACAGATAGATCAAGGATGTTGGGAGTTGCATCAATGTGTGGGGAATGCATGTGGGTTGAAGAATGAAGTGTAGTGTGAAAGCGGTGCGAAATTAGAAATTTGACCCAATACAACATTTCTGTCCAGTGGTGCTTAGAGTAGTGCTTGAGGCCAGTAGGTGGTCTTGGTTGGAATCGGTATGCGGAAGAACTAGATAACAAATGTCGTTCGGTAGCGCTGTCATTCGGTGGTCGGTAAGAGAAGTGGTTTAGTGGTTGCTTGGTGTCGTACTTTACGATTGTGGGTAGTTGCTTCAAATCAACACCTAGGCAAGAATTTATGGCCAATGGTTTTTGTTTTGCTTGGGGTAAGGTTGCAGGTTCCTCAGTGATTTTACGAAGGTTGCTTAGGGCTCAACCTAGGGAATAACCAGATAATTTTTTTTTAGGTTTTGGAGTTTTGGTCATGGCGAGGCGAAACCTCGGGATATGTTGGGGACTGTTTCAAGGGTCTAATGAGTGATGTGGATTGAAGTAAATGACTACAAACAACTAAGGATGATCTTGGATTTTATGTGGTGACAAGTGAAGCGTTACATAGTGCTTCGAAATGATGACGATTTAGAAACATTAGTACAATGACTCTGTGACTTTAGATGGGTGCCAAAAGGAATTCCAAAGATGATGACTTAACGATCGAAGTCGCGATGGTGATCCACAAGGAAAAGTTCAACGAGAAGGGCTTATGAGTAGGACTTGTTATTCTATCCTACTATGGAGATAGCTGGAATGGAATACCAATTGACTTCCATTATGGAGACATGCGCAAAGGGACCGTTGGTAACTCTGAGGTTTCTGGTGTGCTTGTCAAGAAGGGGTATACGGGGGATTTGTGATCATGTACAGATCTTGCCATATTAGATTACCCTAGGCTTCTATGACTATAAGCCTGGTTCCTATCCTTAAAACATGGCATAGATTCAAATACCAAAAAAGGCATAATTTGAATGAGTCCATGATTTGAGATTCTGTCATGCAATTTATCGTATATCCAATGCACAAGAGTGATGGTGAGGATTGTTTAATGGATACTATGTTTTTCATGTTTATTCATCACTCTAGGGTGTTGTACGAAGTAGGTATTTTTGACCGTATACCTTGAAACTGGACATTGTACTCCGATTGTAGTGCACTTATATGGAAATAATAGTAGATTAGCATATGTGAACTGTTATGTGCTAACTCCTTGGATTCAGGGACAAGTTAGAGAAGATTCTTCATACCTTGTGCCCTTATATACTATATGTTGTTTTATAGTATTTTTGAGATGATGTATCGCTCACACTAGACTATTGTCTGATCCATGTTTTTATGCATTGCTTCTAATTATCTTAGGTACTCTTAAATGAGTAGATTAGTGATAATAGGTCTGGTAAGTACATTTATAAGGAGTGACCAGAAGACTATGCTTTCATATATCTATGCTTGAAGCTTACTATTGCTTGGATTCCGTTACGTAGTACAACGGAGTTATACCATTATTTGTATTACCGAGATAGTTGTTGAGTTTATTCTGGAGATTTAGGATGTATTAACTCTACTATGTCAGTTTTTGTATAATAGATGAACCTACTGCACTCTAATGTTCTTTTTATGCTTCGTTTGATTATATCACTATCTCGCCTATTTTACATCTATATTATTATATTACATTTTGTCTATGCACTGTGACTTGTTCTACAGATTCTTTTCTTGGAATTTTATTACTTTGCACCATTGGTTACCATCCTGCAACGACCGAGTACTTACATATCACAGTATACAGTTATATTGGATACCGGAGGTATAGGGCGGTTGACACACATGCACTTATGGCATTAAAAGTAACATTTTTTAACTTCTACGTAATTTCAATAATCTTAATCATTTTAACTAATAAACGGGTTAGAAACATTCTAGCAATCAAAGAAGCAAAGGATCTTTTTTTTTCCTGCCGATGTTTTCCACTGTCGATTTTTTTGCAGCGCCTCCAGTACCTCGTTTTAGTCCGCCCCCTACTTCTGTTCATTCGCCTCCACTTCCATTCGTATGCCCTTCTCATCACCGTCCCCTCTCCATTCCATTCCCCTCTCTCCGTCATCAACTAGGTCAGGTCGTGGTTACAAACCATCTTTGTCTATGTCTACGCGTTCTCCTGCTCTCCAGTCGCAATCTGATTTTCCTCCCTTGCTATCCTCTCCGATTCGTGCCAGTGCCTTAAAAGCTAGTGTGTCAACGCGTGATGGCCTATCTCTTTCGGTTGCGACTGTGCAAGTGTCCAATTTGCCGAATTTGTTGAGTAATGAAGTGAGTAAGTCTACTTTGGTTAATGGGTTCGAACCTACTGTGGTTCCCACTGTGGTTGCTAGCGAGGCTGTCCAAGTCCAGGGGTGTGTTACTGCTATTTCCCCTTGTTGTGCTCAAGGCACTTCACTTGCTTGTGAAAATTCCCCTGAGAAAAATGCACCTTCTGCCTCTGTTTTGAACCCAGATGCTACTATCCCCCTTGCTGCATCGAGCCTCGTTGCTGATGTACCGTCGCAATCCACAAAATCGTGGTCCTCTCTGTTTACATCCTTGCCCCGTAATGCGGGAGTCTACGTACCGATTGAGTTTGAAATGGTTGAGGAAAATGGTGTGATGATTCCTCCCCCTAGTGTGTTGCAAGCCGGTGAGGAATTTTGGGCAGACTATTTGGTTGGTTTTTTCCTTGACTCACAACACCGTCTTTCATCGGCTGCTTCTGTGCTTCGGAGGGTTTGGAAGCTTCGAGGTAATTTGCATGTTAAGTTGATTGATTCGATGTACTACTTAAAGTTCTCTTCTTCTGAAGAGCGTAGGCAAGTTCTGGATGCGGAGCCTTCCTTTGTTGATGGAAGGCCTTTCATCGTTACCCCCTGGTCTTCTAAGGTGGCGTGTGCTCGAGAGCAAGTTTTTTCTGTCCCTGTTTGGGTATATTTTTCTCAGATTCCTTCTGTTCTCCAGCCACTAATCGGATTGAATTGGTTAGCTTGTAATGTTGGAAAGTTGAAATGTTTTGACTCTAATACGGTGGCGCGAGATAAGTTGATGTTTGCGAAGGCGCTTATTGAGATTTCTCCCTCTAAGCCTCTTCCAACCTCTATTCCTGTTCAGCTTGCTGTTGGTCATGTTGTGGAAGTTAGGGTTCGCTATGGCTGGGTTCCGGATATTTGTATTTTCTGTCACTCTTTTGGACACCTTACTTTAGATTGTCATCATTCTGTAGCATCCGTGGCTGCTCCGAAGTTTCCTTTGCCGCGCCCTTGTCGTAGGATCTGGGTCCCCAAGGTTTCTGCCCCTCCGACACATTCTTATCCTCCTCCTGAGGCTAAGTTGCATGATCAGAGTGATCTTTCATTGCCTGTGGTTTCTCCTGTTTCTCCGACTGTTCCTGAGGTTCTTTGTGCTGCTCATGACATTGATGACCCTGACCCTACCTTGTTGCTGCCTCCTGTGGCTTGGGATGAACCAGAAGGGTGTTGGATTGATCCCATTTCTGATATGAGGTATAATCCGGTTGATGAATCCTTCTTCCGGTTTGTATCTGATGATCAACAGGACCTTAGATGCTTACGCTATAAACAATTTGGTGATTCTATAGTCCTTGATATGGAAGGTCTATATGCGACTGAAAATTCTGACATGCTAGCTGATCCATCCTGGGATCGATCTTTTATCTACAGTTCTGATGTTGTAGATTATGACCCTCGTCTTGCTCTACGGTTCCGCCCATTTGCTGCCCTTTTTGGGTCTGCCCCTTTATTGTTGTCTGGTGTTGTTAGTGACTCTCCCTCAGGGGAAAGCTAGTTTTTGTTATTTAGTTACTGTGACATAGTTGTCAAGTACCTGTGCTGTTTTTTTTTTTTTGCTTTATTTCTAGTAGTTAAGGTGCTTCTACCTTACTCCTGTACTTCAATTTTTATTACGATTGTAATAAAAGTGGACGGTCCACTATAAAACCGGCTGGCCTTGCCAAAAAAAAGAAGCAAAGGATCTTTCCTGACTCAAAGTTCAAGAATTAATCTAAAATTTAGTGTCTTATGAAATCAATTTGAAGACCGAAAACAAAAACAAGCAGAACAAGTTTTTAGCATTTAACTCCCAAACTAAAGATGATTCTGACTCAAAAAAAGAAGATAAGTTTTATTAGTTAACGAATTCAAAGAGTATCTCATAAGAAAATTATCTCAGAAGAATAGGATGCTGAATAGGTTCAAAAATGAAAAGCTAAATTTTAAATGCTTAACATGTGGTAGAAATGGACGTCTACAGATAAAGCATTACAAATTGAACAAAAGGGAAAAGAAGTCTAAGAAAATATAAGTTAAAATATGCGAAAAGAAGTTGCAAGCTTTTCAAGCTTACGAGATAATTTTGATTCATCATCAGATTTAAAAATTGAGAGTGACTTCGAGCAAGCAAACTTATGGTTTATTACCTTCGATGATTAGGTACGCAATGAAATTTCTTATGATTATTTACTTAAATTAAATTTTGGGCCAATGATAAATTAAAATAAGCATCTGGTAATTATAAGGAATTAAAAAGGGACTGCATTTGATTAGAATTAGAAATAGTAATTATAACACCCTGTAAATTAAATGATAATTAAGTAAAAGGAATTAATAAATAATTAATAGTGCTGAAAAACAAAATTGTTTATAAACATCATAATTTGGCTATGAAATTTGCACCGTTATGTCCATAGCGATTTTCTGATCAATCTTCGTATATAAAGTTTTACGATCGGATATTCAAACGAAGAAGTTATTAGCGTTTGAAGATTTCATATCAAAAATAATTATATGTAAATAGGAAATAAATATTATTAATTAACGTTGATTAATAGTTAGCGTTTAAGCAAGGTTAGCATTATGCAGATGAAACAAAATTAGTTCAATTAGAAAACAAAGCAAATGAAAATCAATAAATAACGTACAAAGGCGACCGATTGACCCCCTTAATTGGACCGTTCGATCTCTAGCAGTCGACTGATGGAAATAGAGTAGCCGACTGGTGGTGCAATGGTGGCATGTATTCAACCTAGGTTGAACGACTCATATTTAATATCATCTAATCTAACCGCTAGAATTGATTCGAACCCCTATAAATACAGGCCTAGCCCCTTACTTTTTTTCTTATATTTCTAAGCCAATGATGAGTCTCTGCCATTTTCTTTTCTCTACAATCCTAAAATTTGTATAAACTATAATCTATATATATAAGTGGAGAATAACGAGGAATGATAGAGAAGAAGAATAGGATCGAATCTAATCTCCAAAACCAAAGGTAAATCATAAATTTAAATCCAAATCTATGTTTAATTCAATTCTTTTCTTAGATCTATAATTCTAATAAATATGTATGTCCTTTTTTATATATATTTTGATCAAAAGAGAGTTAACCAAGAATAATAGATTATGATTTGGAGATTTGAAAGCTTAGAGGTGAGTGGGAAATTATATATTTATATAATATTGTATTTATATCATTGTGAATTTGTTCCATGTATGCCTATTTGTAAATTTTAGAGTTGTAGGCTTAAATATGTAAATGTTATAAAATTGATAACCTTACCTACATATTCTATGAATGGTTAAAGCTGATTTAAAAATCATATATGCCTAAACCTAGAAAGTAAGGGTGAAAGTAGTACCTAAAAGCTATGAATAATTCATAAAGAGATATTTATGTAAATTCTAGATTTGTTAATTGGACATGAATAGAAGACTATTACGAATTCGACGAATAAAAGAAAGAGATATAAAAAATAGGGATACTGCTGTATTTTGTATTGGCTATTTCAATAACAAAAAAAAAATGATAATTCCTTATAATTTCAAACACAAGACAAAAACTCTTTTTGGTAATTTATGGAAAAATACAATGTTAGCATTATCTTTTGCGAAGATGTAGTTTTAATGAATTAAGATACAGGAATCTCTAAAGATAAAATCAAAATATTATAAACAAAAATAATAAATATAATTCCACTAATAATTTAATACACAGGCTTAAAATTAAGTTAACAAATAAACAATAAGCGATGAAAGTAGTAACTAGGCAACATAATAAGAAATTATAAAAGTTGTAATAAGCAAAGAAGTATAATTACTAGGTTAAAAGGAACAGTGTAACATATCTAATTATATCAATTGGATATCAACCGGAAGAAGTACTTAGTCTATTAAATCAAAACAAGCAGTAAAGGATATTTAATAGTATTAAAGAAATAATATGTAAGTTCATGTAAAAGTAACTTAATACTAATAATTGAACTTAGGAGGTAAAATAATTTTACAGGTTAAATCTATATAGCCTTAAGTGTACCTTATAATGGGTGTGAATCATTAGATATAGACAAATGATTTAAATTAACAATGAATGACATAATCATCAGTAAGGATTGGGATGCAAGGTCAGTAATGTTGCACAATAGAAGTATTCCCTCCACGTGAGGCTACTAGTAATTATGTATACATTATAGTGATGTAGGAAATTTCCAACTGTAAGATCCATGGGAATATACATTCGCATATTGGTGAAGGGAATATACAAAAGCAGGGTTTGCCTCGGTTTAAAGTGTTAAAAGGCCAAGTAGGGTTTACTTCAATCCTTATAATATTAAGTAAGCAAGTAGGCATTTCCTTGATTGCATTAGGCAATCCAAATGGAATAGTGAGTGTAGGCTTGACGTTATATCAGTAAGGTTGGTAACATATATGTGAGGAGTAAGGTTGTACACATAGATCGACAATGTCATCGGTCCTGGGTTGGTCATTAGAAAGACTTGGGTTACACCTAAACAGACCACACCTCTTACTGGTGTAGGATCTATATGTGATATGCACCCACCTTACTATTTTTTGTTAGCTTGTTTGTAGTTAGGAGGCAAGGTAAAAATACCCCTAGATAAGTCTTTAAAATGAAGTAGAATACGACTTAATAGTTACAATGCCTTTATTAGGCAGTAATGTGAGATTTCTTGGTGTACACAACAATTCGGCCTACACATAGATGGTGGATACCCAGCTTAGTGCAGAGTAACAGATACTATTGGGGAATGTATCCTGGTCTATTGATGGGATTATGATATACATACATACATATATATAGTTATTGTACACCTCAAGTGGGTGTGCTGCTTTGTATGCATACAAGAAGTCAAAATGACTAACCTTAAATAATAGGCAGAACATGTAATGGAAAACAATCAACATAAATGACTGCTATGGACAAAGTATGTAATTTACCAATCAATAGAGTGTTGTTCTGACCCTCTCCTCATTACAACCCATATTATAGATTTAGAGGAATAGGTAATGGTATAAGGTGGGCACGATGGAAGGATATATTTCCTTATGCACACTCAATGTTGACAGGGCCACTAGATTCTAAAGGTATCAGTCCTGATAAGTAAATATATGTTTTATTATATTTGGTTATTCCATTGTGAGTTCTTACCGTAGTTTTGTGACATATTCTTATTGTTTACAAGATACCAACACCAATGATCAGTAACTAGTGGACTTAGGTTTTTGATTTAGCGAAAATTCAGACCCATTAATGTGCAAGTTGTTGCACTTGATATCAGAGCCTAGGTTTACCGATCATAGGAATTAAGATATATTGAGTAAACGTGTTTGGGTTTTGTGATATCCCGAAAATTTGGCAATATAAATTTAATAATCTGTGTTAGAAATTAAATTGATTTGATAATTTATGATAATAAATTTTGAATTGATTTAATAATCTTCTTTTAATAAATATTTAAATTGGAAGATTTTATCTTTTTAAAGCTAATAAATTGTTTTCTATTTATAATGTATATATATAATTGTATATATTGTAAATAGATAAGCTTTGGTTTGGAATTTAGTAAATAAATCAATTTTCTAATTCTAATTTATTTTTGGTAAATTGGAAATTTGATTTAAATTTAACATTTAACTTTTCAAAGCAATTTAATAAATATCTATATGGTTTGTAAATACTTAATGTAAATCTTATTTGTTTTAAAATTTTAATTAACTTAAATATGAATTTAAATTAGATTAATATAAAAGCTTTGTTTTGTTTTATTTTTAAATATTGCTTGAAATTATATATAAGAATTTAAAATACAATTTACAAAATGATCTTAATATATTGAGTAACAGAAGTAATTTATAATCTCTTTCATAAATCATTTAATATTGTTTAATCTATTTTTTTCAAATGATAATTATAATAATTAGTTTTTATGAACATAAATAAATTTTTAGAAATAGGATTTTTTATTTTTAAATTTAATAAGAGTTATATATGTATATATATAACTTGATTTTTAAATTAGGTTTTATAATTTAATTCAAATTTGAATTTAACGTTTTGAAATTCAAAAGAATAAATACTTAAAAATATTTGAATAAGCTTTTATTTATAATTTGTTTTGTTTCATTTCTTTTTAATTAAAAAAGGGAGAAATTTATTTATATATACATAAAAAGTAATAAATTTAGATTTAAAAGCTTTTATAAACAATTTAAATTAAAATAAAATATTTAAAGAGACATGTGTAAATCTCTTAACACACTTAATAGACATGTGTTAAGCCATAAATTAATCAAGTGACAAACGTTAGATTTTATAACAAGTGTCCTAATTAATTTTTCATTTTCTTTTGTTTTAATTAAATCATTTTGTGCTTATATAATCATTGCCCCTCAATCTCATTTTTCTTTTCTATTCTTATTTTTTCAAAACTTGAGAAAATTTTCATCCAACAATTAAACCAAGATCTGAAAACATCTTCATTCAAAACAGAAATTTTAATGAAAAAAAAAAATCTGCAATCTTCCATAAAACAGAAAATCTGTTCAAAACAAATTCCTGTAAAATCCCCTCAAAAATCAATCTAAAAGCTAATATCTCCTCTAACCCAAAATTTTCTGAAATTATCTTCAAACCTGAAATGCAAATCAAGTATTACTTGTAGCCTCTTCAAATTCATCAACCTGAAAATCATTCTGCAAATTCTAAAGCCTACAGATCTCCTCCATTTCTGTATTAAATCAACCAAGCCTGCAATTCTTTTTTTTTCAGAAAACATACAAATGAAATCAGGGAGCAAGCATTGCAGTAAAACAAGACTAAAGTTTTTTAAAAAGCAAAACAAGAAGCAACTTGAAGTTTTCGGTTCAAAGCACATTCAGGTTCAAGCTTTTTAAAAACAAGTGCTCTGCTCATAAAAATTACTAGCGAGTAACATTTTTTATTTAAACTAATTTAAGTAAATATAGTTGTTGGTTGTTTCCTGATATAGTCATCATTTATGTGAAAGAATATGATAGAATTTCATGTATATATGTATGGTTACGGAATGCATGCTTACTGTTGATTTATTCTTGCCTGTTCTAGAATTCCAGGTTTAAACTCTGATCAAAATCATGATCTTATGTTCAAATCTTTGTTAAGGTTCAAGATTCAAAACAATATATGGTTATGTAATATAAATTAAAGTTTTAATTTTATTTAATATGAAGAAAAACCTGTAATGTCTTTGAAAACACAAATACAACAGAACAAACTTTTGAAAATAAGAATTTGATCATTCAGATTCTTTGATTCAAGAGTATAAACAGGTTACATAAACAAAGACTTGAATTTTAAAACTAAAATTAGAATTTTTAGTTTGAATATGTTTAAGTATTCTGGTTTAACTAGAAATCCTATTTTGAGTTTGATCTGTCAATCTAGTGGCCGGGTGGCCAACGGCTTCTCTGGTTGATGGAATGGTGATCGAAGATTCAGGGAAAAATGGTAGGAAGTGGATCAAAGCTTTGAGACGATGGTGATTTTGAATCAAAGATTTAAACCCTAGTTTTTTGTTCATCAGAAAAATTTGGTCCACGCAAACTCTAGAAGTGATCGAGCTTTCCCAGATTCGAGTAGGTGATAGATGAGGTATGGAAGTAGTTGTGGCCAGAGGTGAAGCTTTTCTGGTGATCGGATTTTGGTGTTTGAAGCGAATTACAGTTTCGAAATTTTTTCCAGTTTGAGCTTGAAAGCTCGTTTTTGATTTTGGGTTTCTGTAAGTTGTTTGATGGTCGGAATTAGGTTGAAGGATGGTCGCCGACTTGCGAGTGTCATCACGAAAGGTCGGAATTAGTTGAAGTGGCGGTGCAGCTGCACGAAGTTCATGGTGTGTATGCTGTGTTTTTGAGGGAAGAAGGTACTTGAGTGATGTTCGAGTAGAATCGTGTTTTACTCGAAGTTTGGGGGCGTTGGACACGAAGACATGGTTAAGTGGGCTTGGGTGTGTTGATGTTTCAGATTTTTGTGTACTGTCAGTATTTTAGTTTAAATGATTTCAAGATGAAAATGTTACTCGAGTTGTTTGAGTTTTGCTCCGGCTAGGTTAGGATTAGACTCGAGTGATGTATGTATAGCTCGGGTTAGTTTTGTTACAGGTTAAAATCCTGTTCTATTTTCTAAATTTAAACTGAATTTTAAAAGTAAAGCAAAGATTTAAAATATGTTTTAAATCTAATTTAAATAATGAATTCAAGTTTAAATTGAATCTTTGTTTTAAATTAAATTTAAGTTCTATAAATTTAAGTGTTTAACAATTTTGAATGACAAAGTAAAATTTAAATGTTTTGAATTTAAAAAGAAATTTGTTTTAACTCTTGTAAAATTTCTTTTATAAGAGAAAGTATTCTTTATCATGTTATTTTAAAGTGTTAAATTGATTTTAAAACTTGTTGAAGATAAATTGAATTTCATTTTAAAATTGAATTTAAAAATGAAATTTGAAATTTAAATTTGGAAATGAATGTTTTCAAATATATTTATGATAATTTAACCATTGATAAGAAAAAGGTTTTATCTTAAAGTTAAATTAGAATTTAATTATTTGTTAGGGTAATTAAATGGATGATTAATTTATTTAATAAATTAACGAAATAGATAATTACTTAAGGTAATTAAGGGTTTTAAGCTTAATGGTTTAAGATTAATTATTCTTAGAATAGTTAACTTGTAATTTAAGAATCATTAATTAATAAGATTATATTTTAATTAATGATTAATAATTAATTAATCAAGTAATAAAGGATTAATTAAGTTATAGTTAACACTTAATTAATTAAATAATTAGGGGTTAATTAATGGGTTATTAATGATTAATTAATTTGTAATTAATAATGATGAAAAAAAGTTAATTACTTTAGAAAAATAATTAATAAATTGTTAATAGTTAATAAAGGTTATTAACTAAGGATTATTTAATAATTAATTAATGAGTTTAATTTTTAATAATTAATCAGATTAATTAATTTAAAGATAATCATTTGTGTAAATTATTAAGTATAATTACTTATGGAAGTAATTAAGGAATTAAATTACTTATTGTAATTAATTGAGTTTAATTTGATTAGATAAGCTAATTAATTCAGTTTAATTAATTTAGAATAATCATTTGATTATTTGTGAAGTATAATTACTTAATGTAATTAAATGAAGAGAAATTACTTAGGAAAGTAATTAATGGGTAATTACTGGATTTAATTAATTGAAGGTGATTTGTTGATGAAAGTAATTTGAGCATAATTACTTTGTAAAATTAATCAAGGGATTAATTAAGGATTAATTAATTTATTTGGTGAAGTAATTAAGGGTAGTTAATTACAAAATGGAGTTAATCAAGGGTGACTAACAATTATGGTTTAAATAAAGATTAATTTATTAATGCAATTAATTTAAAAAGAAAATATAATTAGAAATCATTAATTATTATAATTAATGACGTAATTAAGAATAGATTTATTTGGAAATAATTAATAAACGAAGGGATTAATTAATGTAATTAATTAAGAAGTAATGTAATTAATTTATAGTTAATTAATTAAGAAAGTAGTTAAAGATTAATTACTGTATTTGGTTAAGTATAATTAATTTGTAAAATTAATTAAAGGATAATTACTTGAATGTAATTAAAGGTTAATTAATAAGGGATGATTAATTAAAATGAATAATTGATTGATGATTAATTAATTGATTGATAATTAATTAATAGTGATGTAAGCAAGATTTATATTAATGAAGCTATTAATTTAATTCACTTTAAATTAATTAGAAATGATGTAATTAATTTAATTCATTTTAAATTAATTATATTTGGTGTGATTATTAATCATTGCTTATATGAATGGATGATATTGTTTGCCTTGGATGGTTTGAATCTCAGATATGAGATAAGTAATGTTGAGTGATATGGATGCATTGGTTGCATTGTGATGATGATTTGGATTATCTTTTGATAATGATAATATGCATTATATGTTATGTTGATTACCTATTGTGAATCTGTGAATTATCTATTTGTGTGTATATAGATAATTGAATTGATTTAAACTCTAAATCAACTTGGACCTAAAAGACATGCTTTGGATTTCGATGAGACCAGGATGGGGTTTCCATATATCGATATCTAAAAACCACATCGATCCAAATTAACGATAGGTCGTGAATCTCATGTGAAGAGTGAAGACTCGAGGTGTAAGAACTATTCGTCAGTATAACTCTGAGGGTGATTCCAAGATGAGTTTGACGGGTAGTACTTTCAGATTCGAGATAAAGATTCAGAGTGCAAGGGTTATCGTCGTTAACTCTGAGGGTGATTCCATAATGAGTGTAACGAGATAATGCCTTCGGTTTCGTTCGAACCCGGAACGAACTTGTATGGATTGAATGCTTTCAGAACATCGTCAGGTGGACGATGAGCATTCTAAGAGATGTGTTCTCTAAAGGCAATCGTAGCCTCAAGCCTCATCAACCGGGAATGGCTAAAACAGGGGAGGTGCAGCAAGGCTAAGTAGGTCATGCCCAAGTAGGACGAGATTTTCCCCTTTCTAGAAGTCTCTTTTTATTCGGCTGTGTGGGCGGTTAGAACGTACGCCAACTGTGGGGTTGTCTTGTTCGAGACTGTCCAGTAAGGGATGGTTCCGGTCTTGTGTTGCAGGGGATTGGGAGTGATCCTCGGTACGTTGATCTAGGCCACGTACTGTGACGGGCGGTACCCCGGTAGCCCTGCCATTGATGGAATCTAAAATCCAATAAGTGCCAACGGTTTTGATTGTATTACCCACTTTTGTGGCTAGTAGCTGGAATTTAATGAACGTAACAATTTCGGCTATTTCATATTTACTTGAAAACTCTAGACCTATTATAATATCACTGGATTTCCTATCAAATGTTTTGGTTAGCGTAAGGTAAAAACTTTTCCATGTTTATGTATGGGAAGTCTTACGTGATACCTTTCTTTTCAAAGGCTTTTCAAAGTTAAGCAAATTTAACCTGTTACTCACACTAGACCCATGTCTGACCCGGAGTTTATCTTCTGTTTTCTTAAACACTTGGGTACTCAAATTTTTACGAGTAGCCAAGGGATTCAGGTTAGCTTTGACGAATTATGGAGGAGCAATGGAGCAGAAGGCTTCGGCGTTAGATATATAGTTTCCGCTGTGTGTACAATGTGTTGGTATCTCTTTGTTGAGTTGTATTGAGTTGTAATAACTAGACAGGTGTTTATAACTGTCTAGTATGTGATGTGTAATCTGTGTAACTCTGATTAGTGTTGTATACTATGTAATACTTATGTTATTAATATAATTTATTCGTTCCGCTGTTGAGATTCTGATGTTGTTTCTTCTTTCTTCTCTTTCTTTTTTCTTTTCTATCCCTTTCTTTCTTCAAGATGATGTGACTTTCTGTGGAGAAAAAATCGGGTCGTCTCAGGTGGTATCAGAGCACTAGGTTGAGTGAATACCTAGGCTTTGAAGTAATTTCTTTCTTGAGAGAGCATATTTGTAATTTTGAATACATATATATATATATATCTAACTATTTGTTTGGTTACCTGTTCAGGTTTTCCAATATAAGTTATAAATGTAGATAAGGTAGTGGGGTGTGTAACACGACTACTACCAATGGTTGGAGTTTGAGTATTGAAGTTGGAACTGGATCTATCGAGACTGTAGACCTAATACCGTCTCGAGTAAGCTTTGCAGTTGGATGTAAGGATTTTATAGATCTTTGAAGGTAACCTGTAAAGGTTCGGAGTTCATCTTTGAGTTGGATGAGTAGAGTTTGGATCTGTCGGTTGGGCAGAAGAGAATAATGGCATCTTGATACCTCAGGAATTAGTAGCTGTGTGATGAGGCGCAGTGACTATGGATGTCTCCGAAGATTGTTCTTTGGAACAAGTTTAGGAAGTATATCTGCTTTGATGTTGTGGCTGGGTTCAGCAGGATGTTTCTGTCTAGTATGAGGTCCAAGTATCTCGAAGAGATTTGGATTAGGAAGTCTTTGGCGTCGGTGTCAGCAGTGCAGCTCGGAGTATTCTGTGTGCCAGCAAGAAGGTCTTCTGGTTAGCAGTTTTCTGGAGATGGAGTTCAGAAGCAGTAGAGTAGATCCATTTCTTCGATGGATTGGCTAGATAATTGTAAGCTGTTCTGATTGGTAAAGAGAGAACAGTTTTCTTTGGATATTGGACTGGTTGATCGAAAAAGTAACTTGCGATAGTTTGAGTGTTCTCTTGAGTTATCAGAGGGTTGTCTGCATCTGGAGGTTGAGTTTTCTTATCAACTGGATTCCAGGAGTGCTACCGATGGTTCAGTTTAGTAGAAGGATGACTTCTAGAGAGAGATTTGGTGAAGCAGCTTAGGATCAGGTGGGACATCTAAGTTTTCTTTTATGAATCTGTTGAACCATATTTCTGAGATGTGTTGTCCAGTTTGTGCTTGTGTTCTTCATCAACATTTTCTCCTACTTCAGATCAGAGTTGTGCATCGGAAGCAGTTTGGGAGTGCTTTTGTTTTGTCTTTTCCGGATTAGGAGAAGTAAGTTAGTCTTCTGATGTTTGTGGAGTAGAGTTGGTGTTCTTGGTTTAGGATTGATCTTGAGGAGATCATTCTGTTGGGTTGTTTTAGTCCAGTTTGTTTCTAGAGACATCAACAAGGGTTGAGCTGATCGGGAGGGATGAAGGCAGCCTAGGATCGTCAGAAGTATTTTGTGGATAAGAGACGAAGAAATTTGGATTCCGGAGTCGGAGATTTGATTTGGGTAAGTTTTCTCTGATTTTAGGAGCTATAAGATTGAGTAAGACTGGGTAAGTCAGCTCCGAGGTGTTTTGGATCTTTTCTGTGTTCTTGTGAGAATTGGTGTTTGATTTTCAAGGTTGAATTGCCAGTTTGGATAACTGAGATTCGATGTGTTTCACGTATCTCTGAGGGAGTACGTGTATGATCTATCTCTAGTTGTGGAACCAGCAGTTCAGGAGGATATGATTGTTGAGTCAGACTTGTCTGTAGTCTGATATCCTGTTTAGTTTTGTAGATCTAGTTGGATAGGAGCTATGTAGCTTAGCAGTATAGATTATTTGGATTCTGTAGAGTGAGTATCCCGGTATTTATACTTGGAAAACTCTAGAAAATCCAATCCAGAATTTTGTCTGGATAGTTAGATTTGTTTGTTAGAGTAAATTGGTTGCTATGGTTGTTAGCATATGATTAATATATGCTTGTGTTTTATTTTTAAAATCTTAAAATAGATTATTAAATTACCTTTGCTTTTAAATTTCGGGGACGAAATTCTTTTAAGGGGGAAGGAATGTGATATCCCGGAAATTTGGCAATATAAATTTAATAATCCGTGTTAGAAATTAAATTGATTTGATAATTTTTGATAATAAATTTTGAATTGATTTAATAATCTTCTTTTAATAAATATTTAAATTGGAAGATTTTATCTTTTTAAAGCTAACAAATTGTTTTCTGTTTATAATGTATATATATAATTGTATATATTGTAAATATATAAGCTTTGGTTTGGAATTTAGTAAATAAATCAATTTCTAATTCTAATTTATTTTTGGTAAATTTGAAATTTGATTTAAATTTAACATTTAACCTTTCAAAGCAATTTAATAAATATCTATAAGGTTTGTAAATACTTAATGTAAATCTTATTTTATTTTAAAATTTTATTTAATTAACTTAAACATGAATTTAAATTAGATTAACATAAAAGCTTTGTTTTATTTTATTTTTAAATATTGCTTGAAATTATATATAAGAATTTAAAATACAATTCACAATATGATCTTAATATATTGAGTAACAGAAGTAATTTATAATCTCTTTTATAAATCATTTAATATTGTTTAATTTATTTTTTTCAAACGATAATTATAATACTTAGTTTTCATGAACATAAATAAATTTTTAGAAATAGGATTTGTTATTTTTAAATTTAATAAGAGTTATATATGTATATATATAACTTGATTTTTAAATTAGGTTTTATAATTTAATTCAAATTTGAATTTAACGTTTTGAAATTCAAAAGAATAAATACTTAAAAATATTTGAATAAGCTTTTATTTATAATTTGTTTTGTTTCATTTCTTTTTAATTAAAAAAGGGAGAAATTTATTTATATATACATAAAAAGTAATAAATTTAGATTTAAAAGCTTTTATAAGCAATTTAAATTAAAATAAAATACTTAAAGAGACATGTGTAAATATCTTAACACACCTAATAGACATGTGTTAAGCCATAAATTAATCAAGTGACAAATGTTAGATTTTAGAACAAGTGTCCTAATTAATTTTTCATTTTCTTTTATTTTAATTAAATCATTTTGTGCTTATATAATCATTGCCCTTCATTCTCTTTATTCTTTTCTATTCTTCTTTTTTCAAAACTTGAGAAAATTTTAAGCCAACAATTAAACCAAGATCTGAAATCATCTTCATTCAAAACAGAAATTTTGATCAAAAACAAAATATGCAATCTTCCACAAAACAGAAAATCTATTCAAAACAAATTCCTGTAAAATCCCCTCAAAAATCAATCTAAAAGCTAATATCTCCTCTAACCCAAAATTTTCTGAAATTATCTTCAAACCTGAAATGCAAATCAAGTATTACTTGTAGCCTCTTCAAATTCGTCAACCAGAAATCATTCTGCAAATTCTAAAGCCTGCAGATCTCCTCCATTTCTGTTTTAAATCAACCAAGCCTGCAATTCTTTTTTTTCTTCTGAAAACATACAAATGAAATCAGGGAGCAAGCATTGCAGTAAAACAAGACTAAAGTTTTTAAAAAAGCAAAACAAGAAGCAACTTGAAGTTTTCAGTTCAAAGCACATTCAGGTTCAAGCTTTTCAAAAACAAGCGCTCTGCTCATAAAAATTACTGGTGAGTAACATTTTTTATTTAAACTAATTTAAGTAAATATAGTTGTTGATTGTTTCCTGATATAGTCATGATTTATGTGTAAGAATATGATAGAATTTCCTGTATATATGTATGGTTACTGAATGCATGCTTAATGTTGATTTATTCTTGCCTGTTCTAGAATTCCAGGTTTAAACTCTGATCAAAATCATGATCTTATGTTCAAATCTTTGTTAAGGTTCAAGATTCAAAACAATATATGGTTATGTAATATAAGTTAAAGTTTTAATTTTATTTAATATGAAGAAAAACCTATAATGTCTCTGAAAACACAAATACAATAGAACAAACTTTTGAAAATAAGAATTTGATCATTCAGATTCTTTGATTCAAGAGTATAAACAGGTTATATAAAAAAAGACATGAATTTTAAAACTAAAATTAGAATTTTTAGTTTGAATATGATTAAGTATTTCTGGTTTAACCAGAAATCCTGTTTTCAGTTGGATCTGTCAATCTAGTGGTCGGGGTGGCCAGCGGCTTCTCTGGTTGATGGAATGGTGATCGAAGATTCAGGGAAAAATGGTAGGAAGTGGATCAAAGCTTTGAGACGATGGTGATTTTGAATCAAAGATTTAAACGCTAGTTTTCTGTTCATCAAAAAATTTGGTCGACGCAAACTCTAGAAGTGATCGAGCTTTCCCAGATTCGAGTAGGTGATAGATGGGGTGTGGAAGTAGTTGTGGCCGGAGGTGAAGCTTCTCTGGTGATCAAATTTTGGTGTTTGAAGCGAATTACAGTTTTGACATTTTTTCCAGTTTTGAGCTTGAAAGCTCGTTTTTGATTTTGGGTTTCTGTAAGTTGTTTGATGGTCGGAATTAGGTTGAAGGATGGTCGCCGACTTGCGAGTGTCGTCGCGAAAGGTCGGAATTGGTTGCAGTGGTGGTGCAGGTGCACGAAGTTCATGGTGTGTATGCTGTGTTTTTGGGGGAAGAAGGTACTCGAGTGATGTTCGAGTAGAATCGTGTTTTACTCGAAGTTTTGGGGCGTTGGACTCGAAGACATGGTTGAGTGGGCTCGGGTGTGTTGATGTTTCAGGTTTTTGTGTACTGTCAGTATTTTAGTTTAAATGATTTCAAGACGAAAATGTTACTCGAGTTGTTTTGAGTTTTGCTCGGGCTAGGTTAGGATTAGACTCAAGTGATGTATGTATAGCTCGGGTTAGTTTTGTTACAGGTTAAAATCCTGTTCTATTTTCTAAATTTAAACTGAATTTTAAAAGTAAAGCAAAGATTTAAAACATGTTTTAAATCTAATTTAAATAATGAATTCAAGTTTAAATTAAATCTTTGTTTTAAATTAAATTTAAGTTTTATAAATTTAAGTGTTTAACAATTTTGAATGATAAAGTAAAATTTAAATGTTTTGAATTTAGAAAGAAATTTGTTTTAACTCTTGTAAAATTACTTTTATAAGAGAAAGTATTCTTTATCATGTGATTTTAAAGTTTTATATTGATTTTAAAACTTGTTGAAGATAAATTGAATTTCTTTTTAAAACTTGAATTTAAAAATGAAATTTGAAATTTAAATTTGGAAATGAATGTTTTCAAATATATTTATGATAATTTAACCATTGATAAGAAAAAGGTTTTACCTTAAAGTTAAATTAGAATTTAATGATTCATTATGCATTTAATTATTAGGGTAATTAAATGGATAATTAATTTATTTAATAAATTAGTGAAATAGATAATAACTTAAGGTAATTAAGGGTTTTAAACTTAAAGGTTTAAGATTAATTATTCTTAGAATAATTAATTTGTAATTTAATAATCATTAATTAATAAGATTAGATTTTAATTAACGATTAATAATTAATTAATCAAGTAATAAAGGATTAATTAAGTTATAGTTAACACTTAATTAATTAAATAATTAGGGGTTAATTAATGGGTTATTAATGATTAATTAATTTGTAATTAATAATGATTAAAATAAGTTAATTACTTTAGAAAAATAATTAATAAATTGTTAATAGTTAATAAAGGTTATTAACTAAGGATTATTTAATAATTAATTAACGTGATTAATTTTGAATAATTAATGAGATTAATTAATTTAAAGATAATCATTTGTGTAAATTATTAAGTATAATTACTTATGGAAGTAATTAAGGAATTAAATTACTTATTGTAATTAATTGAGTTTAATTTGATTAGATAAGTTAATTAATTCAGTTTAATTAATTTAGAATAATCATTTGATGATTTGTGAAGTATAATTACTTAATGTAATTAAATGAGGAGAAATTACTTAGGGAAGTAATTAATGGGTAATTAGTGGATGTAATTAATTGAAGGTGATTTGTTGATGAAAGTAATTTGAGCATAATTACTTTGTAAAATTAATCAAGGGATTAATTAGAGATAATTAATTAAGGATTAATTAATTTATTTGGTGAAGTAATTAAGGGTAGTTAATTACTGAATGGAGTTTATCAAGGGTGATTAACAATTATGGTTTAAATAAAGATTAATTTCTTAATGTAATTAATTTAAAAAGAAAATATAACTAGAAATCATTAATTATTATAATTAATGATGTAATTAAGAATAGATTTATTTGGAAATAATTAATAAATGAAGGGATTAATTAATGTAATTAATTAAGAAGTAATGTAGTTAATTTATAGTTAATTAATTACGAAAGTAGTTAGAGATTAATTACTGTATTTGGTTAAGTATAATTAATTTGTAAAATTAATTAAAGGATAATTACTTGAATGTAATTAAAGGTTAATTAATCAGGGATGATTAATTAAAATGAATAATTGATTGATGATTAATTAATTGATTGATAATTTATTAATAGTGATGTAAGCAAGATTTATATTAATGAAGTAATTAATTTAATTCACTTTAAATTAATTAGAAATGATGTAATTAATTTAATTCATTTTAAATTAATTATATTTGATGTGATTATTAATCATTGCTTATATGAATGGATGATATTGTTTGCCTTGGATGGTTTGAATCTTAGATATGAGATAAGTAATGTTGAGTGATATGGATGCATTGGTTGCATTGTGATGATGCTTTGGATTATCTTTTGATAATGATAATATGGATTATGTGTTGTATTGATTACCTATTGTGAATCTGTGAATTATCTATTTGTGTGTATATAGATAATTGAATTGTTTTAAACTCTAAATCAACTTGGACCTAAAAGACACGCTTTGGATTTCGATGAGACCGGGATCGGGTTTCCATATTTGGATATCCGAAAACCACATCGATCCAAATTAACGATAGGTCGTGAATCTCATGTGAAGAGTGAAGACTCGAGGTGTAAGAACTATTCGTCAGTATAACTCTGAGGGTGATTCCGAGATGAGTTTGACGGGTAGTACTTTCAGATTCGAGATAAAGATTCAGATGCAAGGGTTATCGTCGCTAACTCTGAGGGTGTTTCCAAAATGAGTGTAACGAGATAATGCCTTCGGTTTCGCTCGAACCCGAAACGAACTTGTATGGATTGAATGCGTTCAGAACATCGTCAGGTGGACGATGAGCATTCTAAGAGATGTGTTCTCTAAAGGCAATCATAGCCTCAAGCCTCATCAACCGGGAATGGCTAAAACAGGGGAGGTGCAGCAAGGCTAAGTAGGTCATGCCCAAGTAGGATGAGATTTTCCCCTGTCTAGAAGTCCCTTTTTATTCGGCCGTGTGGACGGTTTGAACGTACGCCAACTGTGGGGTTGTCTTGTTCGGGGTTGTCTAGTAAGGGATGGTTCCGGTCTTGTGTTGAAGGGGATTGGGAGTGATCCTCGGTACGTTGATCTAGGCCACGTACTGTGACAGGCGGTACCCCGGTAGCCCTGCCATATGCCTAAACCGAGGAAGAAATTTTCCTAAGGGGGGAATTCATAACGATCCTGTAACGACCATGAATTTTCGACCCAATTTAAAATTTTAAATCCATTATTTTAATAAAAAAATTTGAAATTTATATACGATCTCAATTAACGTCCAAACTTCGTTTATAAGATGTGTCTAGTTAGTTACGGATATAGGAAAAGTTTCATCGCAAAATATCGAACTAAATTTCGTTCGCATTTTTATTTACATATCAGTTCATTTTAAAGTGCGTAAATTTTCATCTTCCAAATCTAAATATTTTTACACAGAAATGTTGTAAAAATTTATCTAATCAAGACGTCGCATTTTGTTTCGTCTAATTCCGTCGTCGCTTGCTTCATTTAAATTGTTTTGTCAAACGAACAATCTAATCGGCGTAAATTTTGAATTTTAATAAAACTGTCGTATCGCAATTATCTGTGTACCGTTGTAAGTGCCTCGTCGCGTTGATCAAAATGGTATGTTCATTCGTACGAATCGGAGTTCGACGTAAAACGTCGTGCTAATTTAACCGATCCAAGCAGACCGATTAAATAATATTCAACCCGGATTGGCAGCGCATTTGCGTTCAAATTTTGAAAAATAGATTTTGAGTTAAAGAGAAAGTAATGTGAGTAGTTGATATATGGTTGTTGACTTGGAAATGGGAGTGACGTTTCGAAATTCAAAATGACATTAACTACTGCAAATTATAAAAATAAAAAATGAAACTTAGTCATCATAGTAGCCATTCCAAATCTCATCTTACAGGTACGAAACCATCTTCCCTTCTTCTTCACCTTTATTTTTCTTCCTTTTCTTATTTTTTTGGTTCTCTATGAACTTTAAACTTGCAAAGAAAAAAAATATAAACCCAGACGATACACCTCTTCACCCCTCCACCGTCCGCCCCACCTTCACCTCGCCCAACGCCCACTACGCGCGCCACACCTCTGCCAGAAATCCCTTCCATTGCCTGTGCGCATCTCCCGTCCAGTCACCCCTCCTCCATACGCGCGCGTACTGCCTCCCCTCTCTCGCTGAAATGCATGCGCCATTCACCACTCCGACCTCCACAGTCATCGCCTTCGCACTCGCCGGCCACTGGTGTGCGACCATCCCCAGGCGCCACACCTCCGGCCATCACATGCGCACAACCCTCCCAGATCGAAGCTCCCCTCTCCTGCTGCTTCACACCCTGACCAGACCACTTGAGCAGCATCACCGCCTCCTCCGCGCGCGCACGCGCAACCATATCCAGATCTTACGCGTCACCCCCTCCTTCCACCGCCTAGCCGCACCACCTGAGAAACCTGAACCCCTCCACCAAGCGCACCGACCCACTGAACCACTCCTTCCTCTAGCCGCGCCACCACCCTAGTTCCCTTACCTCGCTTATGCATGCAGTGCATGCCGTGTGCATATATATGTATGAAGTCGTGTGCATGCGTGGGTATGAAATGCAGTGTGCATTAATTGAAGAAGAAAATGATGTGTTCTATTTTCTAAAAAAAAGAGCAGCGGTTTTGTTTAAAAAGAAGAAGGAGGAAACACTTTGTTTATAAAAATAAAAATGAAAGTGAACAGTGTTGCTTTATGGAATGGTGGAAGTGACTGTCGCTTTCAAATTGTTGCTGAAGAAAATATGTACGCAGTATATATTTTGTTGCTGAATAATAGTAACCACTTCTTTTCTTGTTGTGTACTGCAGCAACCGGTTGAAGTTCCGTTTTGCAGCAGCATCAAAATTCTCAGCTTTCTTTCTTTTCTTCACCGTTTGGTAAGCGCATATATATGATTTTATAAAAATATATATGAACGTCCATATTGAAATTAATACCATTTTTCTTTTGACAATGGTTGCAGTGTTCGATTGTTTGTGTTTGAGCTGTGTTTGAACCAATTCCATTCGTGCCTCTTCGTGCTTCGTCATTCATTTCTCTAACCACGAAAGGTGAATAAGTTTTTTATGACTTATATTCTTATACGATGATAATCAAGTTTGGTTGATGAATGATTGTTTGTTTAATGTTAATATTGGACGTTAAAATTGTTAATACATGAAGCTATAAATAATATACACTTGTATTTGACGTAGGGTAGTTGACAATTTGAAATTGATATATGTGTTTGAATTTGATTAAATAAAATTTGTATAATATGACCTTTTAAATGTCTAGTTAATTGACACATAGAAATATGATTAATTACACCTTGAACCATTTAAGTTTAGGTTGTATGAATTGATGTAGTATGAAATTGAATAATAAATATCAAGTGTAGAACCGCATAAAATAATAGTGTAATAATCTTTAATCTACATGAAATGATAGTGTAGATTCTAGAAATAACTATATTAATTTGCACAAACAACAATGTAAATTAATACGATTATTTCCGGATTATTTAAATAAATTATTGGATTGTTATTGATTGTTTTTATTGCTTGTTTATTTACTTTAACACCATCCCAGTTATCACACTGCAAGTTCCCTTTACTATGCTTTGATTTTTAATTGAAATGGAATCGGGTTGAAATGATAAATACCCAAATAAAACAATTGACCTATAATAGAAAATTAAATAAAAACCCGATTGGTCAAATAATTCGATTTAAATAAAAAAAATAAAGATTTTATTTGAATAAAATAATAAGAGTTTTTAAATGAAGATTGAAATTTGAATTCTAGTGAAATTAAAAATGTTAATATTTAATAATTTGAAACAAAATACTAACAAAGTGTTGATGAAAGAATGTTGTTTAAATTTAAGTAAATTATTGAATTAAGCGTTGAAATTATTTAATAATGAAATAAATTGAATACTTTAATAAGTGAAATTTAATTTCTTTAATAAGTAAAATTTAATTTCTTTAATAAGTGAAATTGAGTTTCTTTAATAACTAAATTTTGAAATTGGTTTAATGTACATAAGTAAATAAGTGAAAAGGACTTTCTTTAATAAGAAATAAGATGTGATTTATGGAAATTAATATGAGACTTCCAATTAAAGAATTTAATTTGACGAATTTAATTTAATTCAATTTATAAGTTTTGATATAATATAGGTAAACTTAAATGATTGATTCAATGAATTGGAAATTCAATTGAAATTATTTTATAATGATAAATTTACTTGATTTAAATGATTACTGAACGAATTCATCAAATGAATTTAAATTGTTTTGAATGTTAATTAACTTAATTTAAATGATTATGGAATGAAACTTATATATCAATTTAAATCAATATTTGAATTGTTTTAAATCAAAATTTGAAGTTGAATTATAGAGTTTTGAAATGCTAAATTTGGAAGTTTTGAAACGTAAATTATAGAAATTGATATAGAAAGACAAATGAAATGTTGGCTTTCGAATTTTAAGTGAAATTAATTTGGTTTTGAAATTTATTAAATGACCAATCGGTGTAATAATTACGGAAGTTCTTAAAGAAAGCAGAATTAGTTAGAGACATACTCACTGTCTAAACCGAATATCGTTTTAATAACTATACGCGGAGTGTGATCCAGAATGAAGTGGTTGGAATGATGTATGTTGATGACTGAAGAAAGAGAACGATAATGAATGACCTTGACACTTGTGTCAAATTGGAAATGACTAAAACTGGAGGTGTGCTAGGCCAAATGGGGTTAGCTACCTCGAGCGAACACACTTCTTCGTAAACTTGTCATTACTTGTTATTGATTGGTGAGCACCCTTGAATTTGGAGTAATGTTTTGTGGTGTTACGATCGTTGCGGCGATGCGTTCTCACCAGACCGGATCAGGAAAACGGTAGTTTCACTATCTTGGGTATTGCCTCATGTGCCTTGTCATACTTGTATCCCCATACGCGACTACTACGTTTTGTTTTATATTATACATATGGAGTCTCCTTGATATTCAACTAGTTTACGGTGGAGTTTACAGTGCTATATAGACTATAATGCTATATAAATGTGTTAAGGGGAAAATGGTAGCGCCTTAACACTATTTTGATACTTTATTTTACTGTTAGGCACTATCTACTTAGCATACCCTACTATATATGTAGATAGTTTAACGGATCCTGAAAGATGTTTATTCCATTCGTCTTTGAGTTATTGCTATTTCAAAATTTGAACTATATTATCTGTATAAGAATATATGTCCTGACTCGAGTGTTTGTTTATGCTTATGCTCGGGTCAGTCTAAGGATTTCTGTTGCTGTGCTGCTTGGAAGCTGAAGACTTGAAGACTATCATTTATCTTTATCTTTATCTTTATCTTTATCAGTATTGCTCTTTTCAATTTGGATATTATCGGATATCTATGTATTTCTATTTCACTATTTGCTTGAGACATTGTTGTATTTACTTAGTAGCTTCGTGAACTACTATTATGACATTGTTGTAATTCCACTGCATTATTCTTTTATGTTGTATCTTCTGTGATTCTGCGATGATTCTCATTTATATACATATACTCCATTAATGATTCATGTTTTGAACTATTTAAGTTGACAAGTGTGGATTATTGTCAATTTAAATGGTCCAAATATACGGGTTGTTACAGTTGGTATCAGAGCTTTGGTTCCCAAAACCTTAGCCAGTGGAGTTTTAAAGCTCATTAGAGATAGGGAAACCATACCCTAGAACGAGGGGAATTATTTCAGAATTCATATCCTTTTGACTCCATCCTCCTTGTTGAATTCATTTGATTGGAATTTCCTTAAGTTCTATAAATTTCTATCTTTGATTCTAAAAACGCTTTTGGTATTCCTGGATGAGTACCAGAAGGAACGCTAGAGGTGGGGGTAGAGGAAATGCTCCCGAACCACGTGCCCCAGCTCCCACAGTCAAGTTTTCTACTCTTAGCAAGGAATACGCCCAACTTGGCGGCGTCAAATTCACTGGTTCCGAGAGCATCATTGGAGCGCAATAGTGGCTGAAAACCCTGGAAAGGATCTTCACTGGCTTGAGATTACTGACGTACAGAAGCGTCGATTGGCCGCTTGGTAGCTTCAGGATGCGGCACAGGATTGGTGGGAGTCTGTAACCTCCCGTACTGGCGAGGAAACTATCACCTGGGCTCAGTTTTGGTAGAAATCTATGTAACGACCCGTAAATTTTCAATAATTAAGTTCGGTTATTTTGTTTAAAATTGAGTAATTAAATTTAGAAGAAACAAAAAATTTATAATTTATAATGAAGCAAACGTTAAAAAGGTAAAAGTAGAAATGGTAAATCACATAAGACTTTGTGATTTAATATTGGAAAAATAAATTTTGTGTAACTTATTAATGAAATAATAAGTGAATTAAAACGTAAAAATGCTAATTATGGTCAATAATAATTAATAGGATGAATGAAATGACAATTAATGAATTTATTTAAAATTGTAAAGTTATAATGTAATAAATGGTGATTGGGTGGGAAGAATGAACATTCTAACTTAATAAAATAATTCAAATGTTATGGCTTAGTTTTAAATAGAATATAATAATAAAAAATGCAATCAGTGTATTAATGTGTGAAATAATATATGGATTAAGTGTAACTGAATGTAAATTAAGGCGATTATGTTAATGTAAGTTAATAATAAATAATGAAATTGCAATAAATCTGAATTTAATGTTACGTTAATGTAAATTTGGGTAATAATTGGAATAACGTAAAGTTTATTCAGTGTATGATAATTAGTCGAATAGAACATAAACTTAAGGGTAAATTTAAGGAATGGAAATAAAGTTGTATTAATGTAAATTAAATTTGAAACGTAAACTTATTATAAGGTAGTAATTGGTGTAATATAAGCATGAGACCAATTAAGTAAATTTATCGGGAATATTAAATGTAATTGGACGTAGATTAATGTAATAACGTTAATGCAAGTTGATAAATACCCAATTTAGCGCAATCACTATTAATTGGAACCTATTGCAATAAATGGAATTAAATATTACATTAGTGAAGATGTAAGGTAATATTTGGTAATAAGGTATGGTTAGTGGTTTAAGAATGAATTGATAATTTAAAATTAATGGTAATGATGTTAATATAAGTCGACTATAAAAAAGTTCAATGAAATTCAAATCAATGGAAATAATGTAGACGTATACTTAGCTACAAATTGAATATATGAAAACAAAATGTAAGCATTGAATTAAATTAAGGAATTTAAATTATAATAAATGATTATTGAATAAAATCAATATCTGTAAGTAATTATAATATTGGGTTTAAGGAAATAAACTTAAAAGTAATTAAAGTTTAATGGTTATAATTATTATAAATTACCTATTTGTTTAATTCATAGAATTTAATTTGAAAGCAATTGTAGTAATTGACTTAATTAGTGCAATACCAATTAATTAAAGCAATTAGTTGGATAAGAATAATGGAAATCAAAACTTTATTTTATTTAATTGAAATGTAAAATTCAATAATTGGATTAATTGCAATCAAATGAAATTGAAATAACTAAATAATACGTTATTTGAAATGAAGATGGAATATGAGGAAATTTATGTAATAGTTTTGAATCCAATGTTAAATCCATCCATTTGACAATAATGAATGGAATAATGATTTGTTAAAATAATTTAATAGAATCATTGCAAATTTAATTTATAAATTTTGAATATAATGAAATTGAAAATTTGACACTGCAGTTGATAGGTTTATCAACTTTAAATTGACAGCTAAACTTGTTAAAATTTTTGTAGATGATTAAGAATTATAAAAGTGATAAAATTGTCAATTATAGAATTGAAATTAAAAATTGGATTTTATTAATTAATTATTATATTAAATTTATGGAAAAATAGCCATTTTGGCCACTGACTCGAATTTCGACGAAACCAGTTTCATCGGATCCGTATTGGTGAATTATTGTAGGATTTCAAGTTTCGTAGCGATCGGACTTGTCGTTTGATCGTACGGACTCGAAACGCCTTGAAATCAATTGAAAATATTGATTTTATCATAACTTCTTCATACGATGGAATTTAGACTTGAAACTTGTTCCATCACGTTTAAAATATTTTAAAACATCTATTTTGATATATGGGTTTACCCAATTTCATTCCGTGATTAGAACGGGCTTTTTGGGTCACTGTCGTTTGCGCGTATATCCAACCTTATCCATCCATTCTATTTCAACCCTACCTATAAATACCAGTTATAAACCCTAGCCTACTCCTATTTCTCATTTGTCTGTACGTACGTTTCAACTATCTCTCCTCCTCAATGGCAGACAAACAAATTATAGATCCAAACACAAATCAAATTTCAATCCAAATCAAAAAAATTCAAACTCCTCAAAAAAATTCAGAAAAATTATATATCGAAGTTCTCGATGTGCACATCTCAGCACTGCAATTCATTTTTCATTTTGATTTCTCGGTTAATCAGAAATCGTCGGAGAATTCTAGCCATTCGTATTGGATTTTGGATGATCCAACGGTGGATCTGCGACGGCAGGGCGATCGGAGGGCGACATCGGGAAGAGAACGACGAGCAGACCCTAGCCATGCTATTCGTTCGTCGTGATGGGTTCGATTTTCGCTGGATCTAGGTGATATACGTGGCCGAAGGGGGGTCTTGACCTGGGGTGTTTGGCGACGGCGCGCGCCACGAGGAGGGGTGGGGAGGCTCGGCTCGGAGAGGCTGTGGCGGCGGCGTACTCTGATCTACCTGAAAACACGTGTGGCGGCGACGAACCATGGTAAACGTTGATGAAGACCGGCGGCTGCATAGTGTTTGAACGAGCGAAGAGGGATAGGGTTCTCGGTAGAGAACGTGACGTGTATTATAATTGATATTTTATTTATTTTTAATTTTTGATTTCAAAAGATCTAACTGATATAACTTTTGCTTACGAACTCCGTTTCACACGCGCTTTTCTCCGCTAGGTTCGTATTGGAATTTCGGACATTTTGGCGTTGGTTTGGATGGATTTTAAGATCGTCAAATTTTTGAGTTTAAATTGGATTTAAATTCAATTTAAATTCAAAAGGTGAGTGTTTTAACCCACTCACAACTTCTAAAATTTCTTATGTTTGTTAAATTAAATTCTATTATGATTATGCATTTATTTATGACTTTTCGTATATTTTTAATCATCATCTCAGTTATTGCATTTATTTAAATTAAATCGTTATTTAATTTATTTTTAAATATAACTGCCAGTTAAATACTTGTCATATATATTATCAGTTATCTATTGGTATTGATTGATAGTTTTGGATGATGATTGTGATGGATGTGTGATCTATTGATGGATGAATGGATGTGTATTAAATATTATTTTAAACTGCAAATTATTATGCATTTTATTTCATCCGGGATTGCGGTTTGAAATGATATATAACCGTAATTTTATTTTAAATTACGGATTGAAATGATAAATATCCGTATCACTTGACCATAGGATAGAAAATTATATACAGGCACCGCGGTCTATATATAAAGATATGTTGGAGTGATTTTCTATGGTTTGAAAAGAAATATACGGTTTAATAAATATTAATTTTTGATATTATATAAATATTAATTTTAAAAATATATAGTTAAATTCTTGAATTTAAGCTATGTATAAGTTTGTTTAATAAAAATAAGTTTAATAATGGAATTTGCTTGTTTATATCATATTGTTAAGTACCTATTTAAGATATGGTATATATATATATATATATATATATATATATATATAGAGTTTAGATGACCTAAATAAAAAAATTAAGTTAGAAAATAAATACGAAATTTGTTTGAATTAAATTATTTAAGAATTATGCTCGAAAAATTTGATTTGAAATTTAAAATAAATTGAGATTTTAAAGGGTATGATTCTTATAACTTGATTTGGTTTAGAGGGATTTAAATGAATATGAAGCTTTATATGAATATATCAAGTTAATAAAATTTAAAGAATATCCAGTTGTTTGAAGTTAATGGTTTTACTTAAATGATATTGGGTTTATTAAGTAAACATTTCAAATCTAAATAATAGTAATGGAATTTGATACATATGAAATTATCAAAAAATATTTTTTGAAATTGTAGAATATTTAAAGCTTTGAAATATATGGAAATTGAAATGGTTTATTTGGGAATTTAAACCTATATTTGGAATTTATTTGTGAAATTTAAAAGCTATTTTGTTATATAAAGTGGTTTAATATTTAAACCATTTATGTATTAGAAATTTTGTTTCAAAGCTATGGGGTTTAAGATATATATATTTGAAAATATTATGATTTTGGAAAAAGGGATATATTTAAAATAAAAAAATGATATCATATTGATTTGGGGTTTTAAAAATAGAAATGATATCGTATTTATATGGTTTTGAAAGGGATATTATATTCTGGGTTTAAAGTATGAATTATTTTGAGATAACTGCGGTGTTATAATAACGTTTGGTTGTTGAAGAGACCAGGATCGGAAGTTGTCATACTCTTTGCCAACTCCGAAAACCACTTTAACAACCATGTACGCGGTGGAGATTCCAGAATGGAGTAGGATGGCGGCGACGTTTCCTTTGAGGTAAATACGTGGACCGGACTCCCGTGAGTTGGCATAAGGTGGCTAAAACAGGAGCGATTGACGGGTTAAGAAGGTAGCACCTTTTATCGGACACATCCCTTCGATATTATTCTCTGACTTGTGGATTTATTCGGTGGCCACTTTTGATTTCTTTGATTTACGGGCGTGGCTCGAGGTGGGCGGTAGCTGCGCGCTACGCGTTACGACCGGCCCGGAAGCATAATTGGTATATCTACCCTGGCATTGCCTAGTTGTGCCGTGTCACCTACCATAGCGTGCCTTGTACGAGTTTGATTTGTGTCGTACCTATGGAGTATCTTCTCGTAGTCTCCCGATCAGGAGATATGCAGGTACTGTATAGACTATTGGCACTATTACGTGTTAAGGGCTATATGGGTAACCCCTTAACGCTATTTTTAAGTAAGTTTATTTTACAAATAGACATTATTATTATAGTGCAATATTACTATATAGTAAATAGTTTAACGGATCCTTTGAAGATGTGAATCCCGAGCATCTTTTAAGTTATTGCACTCACGTTAGACTTAACGCTGGATAGGAGATGTCAAATCCCGTAAACATCTCTGACGCCGTTACACTCATATTATTTCCGTTGATTTAACTTACATAAGATCTTTTAGTTCTGACTCGAGTGTTTTGTCTTTTCAATTCGCTCGGGTCAGTCCGAGCGTTTCAGGATATGAAGATTTTATTCTGGAGGCCAAGGACGAAGATTTATTACTATTTATTATAGTATTCCACTACACACCGTATTCCGCTGCATTAATTATTATTCTCTGGTATGTGTAACTCTGATATTGTGTAATATAAGTAAAATCAAATATTTTATAAAACAGCTTCATGAACTGTATATTTGATTATTATATTTTATCGTTCCATTGTAAGATTCTATTTTGCTTTTTTCTTTCCCTGCTTTTCTTATTTGCCCCATAACAAACCACCCTTCTGTATGGTTTAAGTCTGACGTGTGTGGTTTATCGTCGGATTTAAAGCGTGCAAAAGGCGGGACGTTACATCTGGTATCAAAGCTTTGGTTTAGCGATAAACCTAGCTTTGTGGGGTTTGACTCTTTATTAATAGGGTAGTAATACCTTATGATGAGTCGCTGAGTGTATATATGAGAGAGCGTATTTGTTAGTGTTATAAAAAGGTTTTCATATTGTGTTAATCTGTTCCGTTTTGTATTGATAAATTCTGGGTGATGCATGGGACGCAATGACATCAATAGGGGTTTCTAAACACTTAATAGGACAGAACGACACAATATTTGTTTTGAATATAGGTGAATGAAATAATTTTTCCTATTATATTTTCTATATATAAAATAATTTTTTTATAAAGGTTATATTAGGCTGTAATATATTGGTTGTTAAGTAGTGTAATCTATAAAAATTTGTAAAATAAGGTTGAAAAATAAATGAAAATTGGAAATTTAGAACTTAAGTTTCGGGGTTTTGAAACTTTCTTTCAAATGATTTTGGAATATAATAATAATAATATTATTAGAAGTATTTTCTGACATAAATATTTCAATATAATTTGGAAGAAAGATTTTAAAAGAAAATTTGGAAAAGAAATAAGTATGTATTCCCCTCTCTGTCACTGGAAAATAATTTCGGTAATGGCGACTGCATCATCGACATTTATTTTCGAGTTTCGAAGTAGGAAGGCCACTGTAGTAGTTTTGCTACAGATTTATTTTGATAAACAAATATGAATTTAATTGTTTTAAATATAATTGGATATATATGTTGTAAGTATATATTTTTCTATTATTTTAAAATGATTTGAGTTTTGACGCGGTATTTAGTTCTTAAGTTTCCATTAATTAATAGTTTCAATTATTGTAGTAAATTAAAACGTAGGTAATTAATAAATTGGAACCTCTAAAGGAAATAAGAGAGTAATGCTAAGACATAAATGAGAATAAAAGAAAGTGAAATTATAATCTTATAAAACGAAAGATATAATTTTTGAACCATTAATTAATTAAAAGAATTGAGAAAAACTTGTATAACTTTCAATTACATTCATAATGGCATATATATAAATTACCAAAAGATATAAAAGTTGAAAATGTTAATAATAAAATGTAATAGATATTATACAAGTAATTAACTTGAGGTAATGAAAGTAATTAATGGAATTCTTTAATAAATAAGAATTGATGTTGCAGTGTTATAAACTTAAGTATAATTGAGATGCTACTAATTTAATATAATAGGAAGGTCAGTAATATAAATAAATGATTGTAAACCTTAGTAAATGAATTAATGTGCAAAGAAATTGAATTAAACATGAATAGCATGAATAAATGAATATTAATAATGAAATTATGTAATAATTGATAAATGATGGCATTAATAAACGAAATAAGATTTGTAAGTAATAAAGGAATAATTAAAATAAACATTGAACCAATGAATAAAAGTAAAAGGTTGTAAGAAGTAAATGTAAAATAAAAGGATAAACCAATATATGGATAAAAAGGGAATCAAACAACAAATGTATGAATGGAATTAATAAGGATAAACTAAATCTTTTGTTTAAAATTGTTGATGTTTGTTTTGGTTTATGATTGTTTGGGTAAGGATACTTTAAAAGTGTTTGGATGTATGAATAATCTAGTTAGCTTCATCAGAGGCTGTTGAGTAAATGGTGCGCTTAGTAGTTTATTTTTCATCCTGTACAATTTGAAGTTTTGAACCCAAACAACTATTTGTTTTGTTTGATATGAATGAATGATTGATTTGTGATGACTCTATGGGATGGTTGTATGGCTTGTTGCAAGTGATTATTGTTTGAATTGATTTGTTTGGTATGATTTAAACAATCCTAAATATTTCATTTGATATAATTATTAACTCTTTTGGATTATATAAGTAAAATATAGGTTATGGAAGCAATTGCTACTACATTTGGTTTCACAATATAAGCGTAAATTGCCCGACAAATAGGAACGTTTTCGGATTACGGTTTATAGCGCTATTATATTATTTTTCCCGTGTTGGGATATATATTATTGTGGAAATATATGTTGTATATGGTTATATTTGATATTATATTTTCTTCCGAGACTCCCCGTACAAATGAAACTCTGCCGAAATTTTCCGTAGATTTGGACTCAGAAATTTTTTAAAAATATTTTCCAAACTTTATTAATAAAAAGATTTAATGGTTATGAATTGGTTTATTTAAAGTAATTATTTTGTAAATTTATTTGTTTACACAGTTAATATTTTTGAACAAGATGTATTGTTTATTTAAATTCTTTTTCCCTCCTTTTTGCCTTTTCGGGGACGAAAAGTTTTGAGTGGGGGAGAGTGTAACGACCCGTAAATCTTCAATAATTAAGTTTGGTTATTTTGTTTAAAATTGAGTAATTAAATTTAGAAGAAACAAAAAATTTATAATTTATAATGAAGTAAAAGTTAAAAAGGTAATGTAGCAATGGTGAATCACATAAGACTTTGTGATTTAATATTTGAAAAAATAAAATTTGTGTAACTTATTAATGAAATAATAAGTGAATTAAAATGTAAAAATGCTAATTATGGTTAATAATAATTAATACGATGAATGAAATGACAATTAATGAATTTATTTAAAAGTGTAAAATTATAATGTAATAAATGGTGATTGGGTGGGAAGAATGAACATTCCAACTTAATAAAATAATTCAAATGTTATGGCTTAGTTTTAAATAGAATATAGTAAAAAAAAACAAATGCAATCAGTGTATTAATGTGTGAAATAATTTATGGATTAAGTGTAACTGAATGTAAATTAAGGCGATTATGTTAATGTAAGTTAATAATAAATAATGAAATAGCAATAAATCTGAATTTAATGCTACGTTAATGTAAATTTGGGTAATAATTGGAATAACGTAAATTTTATTCAGTGTATGATAATTAGTCGAATAGAACATAAACTTAGGGGTAAATTTAAGGAATGAAAATAAAGTTGTATTAATGTAAATTTAAATTTAAAACGTAAACTTATTATAATGTAGTAATTGGTGTAATAGAAGCATGAGACCAAGTAAGTAAATTTATCGGGAATATTAAATGTAATTGGATGTAGATTAATGCAATAACGTTAATGCAAGTTGATAAATACCCAATTTAGCGCAATCACTATTAATTGGAACCTATTGCAATAAATGGAATTAAACATTACATTAGTGAAGATTTAAGGTAATATTTGTTAATAAGGTATGGTTAGTGGTTTAAGAATGAATTGATAATTTAAATTTTAAGGTAGTGATGTTAATATAAGTTGACTATAAAAAAATTCAATGAAATTCAAATCAATGGAAATAATGTAGACGTATACTTAGCTACAAATTGAATATATGAAAAAAAATGTAAGCATTGAATTAAATTAAGGAATTTAAATTATAATAAATGATCATTGAATAAAATCAATGTTCTGTAAGTAATTATAATATTGGGTTTAAGGAAATAAACTTAAAAGTAATTAAAGTTTAATGGTTACAATTGTTATAAATTACCTATTTGTTAAATTCATAGAATTTAATTTGAAAGAAATTGTAGTAATTGACTTAATTAGTGCAATACCAATTAATTAAAGCAATTAGTTGGATAAGAATAATGGAAATCAAAACTTTATTTTATTTAATTGAAACGTAAAATTCAATAATTGGATTAATTGCAATCAAATAAAATTGAAATAGCTAAATAATACGTTATTTGAAATGAAGATGGAATATGAGGAAATTTATATAATAGTTTTGAATCCAATGTTAAATCCATCTATTTAACAATAATGAATGGAATAATGATTTGTTAATATAATTTAATAGAATTATTGGAAATTTAATTTATAAATTTTGAATATAATGAAATTGAAAATTTGACACTGCAATTGATAGATTTATCAACTTTAAATTGACAGCTAAACTTGTTTAATTTTTTTGTAGATGATTAAGAATTATAAAAGTGATAAAATTGTCAATTATAGAATTGAAATTAAAAATTGGATTTTATTAATTAATTATTAAATTATTTAATTTATGGAAAAATAGACATTTTGGCCACTAACTCGGATTTCGACGAAACTAGTTTCATCGGATCCGTATTGGTGAATTATTGTAGGATTTCAAGTTTCGTAGCGATCGAATTTGTTGTTTGATCGTACGGACTCGAATCGCCTTGAAATCAATTTGAAAATATTAATTTTAGCATAACTTCTTCATACGATGGAATTTGGACTTGAAACTTGTTCCATCGCGTTTAAAATATTTTAAAACATCTATTTTGCTATATGGGTTTACCCAATTTCATTCCGGGGTCAGAACGGGCTTTTTGGGTCACTTTGTCGTTAACGCGTATATCCAACCTTATCCATCCATTCTATTTCAACCCTACCTATAAATACCGGTTATAAACCCTAGCCTACTCCTATTTCCCATTTGTCTATATGTACGTTTCAACTATCTCCCTTCCTCAATGGCAGACAAACAAATTCTAGATCCAAACACAAATCAAATTTCAATCCAAATCAAAAAAATTCAGACTCCTCAATAAAATTCATAAAAATTATATATCGAAGCTCCAGATGTGCACATCTCAACACTGCAATTCGTTTTTCTTTTATGATTTCTCGGTTAATCCGAAATTATCAGGGAATTCTGGCCGTTCGTATTGGATTTTGGATGATCCAACGGTGGATCTGCGATGGCAGAGTGATTGGAGGGCGACATCGGGAAGAGAACGACGAGCAGACCCTAGCCATGCTATTCGTTCGTCATGATGGGTTCGATTTTCGCCGGATCTGGGTGATATACATGGCCTAAGGGGGGTCTCGGCCTAGGGTGTTTGGCGACGGCGCGCGCCACGAGGAGGGGTGGGGAGGCTCGGCTCGGAGAGGCAGTGGCGGTGGCATACTCTGATCTACCTGAAAATGCGTATGGCGGCGAAGAACTGTGGTCAACGTTGATGAAGACCGGCGACTGCGTAGTGTTTGAACGAGCGAAGAGGGATAGGGCTCTCGGTAGAGAAGGTGACATGTATTATAATTGATATTTTATTTATTTTTAATTTTTGATTTCAAAAGATCTAACTGATATAACTTTCGCTTACGAACTCCATTTCACGCACGGTTTTCTCCGCTATGTTCGGATTGGAATTTCAGATATTTTGGCGCTGGCTTGGAAGGATTCTGAGACCATCAAATTTTTGGGTTTAAATTGGATTTAAATTCAAAAGGTGAGTGTTTTAACCCACTCATAACTTCTAAAATTTCTTATGTTTGTTAAATTAAATTCTGTTGTGATTATGCATTTATTTATGACTTTTCGTATATTTTTAATCATCATCTCAGTTATTGCATATATTTAAATTAAATCGTTATTTAATTTATTTTTAAATATAAATGCCAGTTAAATACCTGTCATATATATTATCAGTTATCTATTGGTATTGATTGATAGTTTTGGATGATGATTGTGATGGATGTGTGATCTGTTGATGGATGAATGGATGTGTATTAAATATTATTTTAAACTGCAAATTATTATACATTTTATTTCATTCGAGATTGCGGTTTGAAATGATATATAACCGTAATTTTATTTTAAATTACGGATTGAAATGATAAATATCCTTATCACTTGACCATAGGATATAAAATTGTATACAGGCACCGCGGTCTATATATAAAGATATTTTGAAGTGATTTTCTATGGTTTGAAAAGAAATATACGGTTTAATAAATATTAATTTTTGATATTATATAAATATTAATTATATATATATAGTTAAATTCTTGAATTTAAGCTATGTGTAAGTTTGTTTAATAAGAATAAGTTTAATAATGGAATTTGCTTGTTTATATCATATGGTTTAGTACCTGTTTAAGATATGATGTGTGTATATATATAGAGTTTTGATGACCTAAATAAAAAAATTAAGTTGGAAAATAAGTATGAAATTTGTTTGAATTGAATTATTTAAGAATTATACTTGAAAATTTTGATTTGAAATTTAGAATAAATTGAGATTTTAAAGGGTATGGTTCTTATAACTTGATTTGGTTTAGAGGGATTTAAATGAATATAAAGATTTATATGAATATATCAAGTTAATAAAATTTAAAGAATATCCAATTGTTTGAAGTTAAAGGTTTTACTTAAATGATATTGGGTTTATTAAGTAAACATTTCAAATCTAGATAATAGTAATGGAATTTGATATATATGAAATCATCAAAGAATTCATTTTGAAATTGTAGAATATTTAAAGCTTTGAAATATATGGAAATTGAAATGGTTTATTTGGGAATTTAAACCTATATTTGGCATTTATTTGTGAAATTTAAAAAGCTATTTTGTTATATAAAGTGGTTTAATATTTATACCATTTAAGTATTAGAAATTTTGTTTCAAAGCTATGGGGTTTAAGATATATATATATGAAAAAATTATGATTTTGGAAAAAGGGATATATTTAAAATAAAAAATGATATCATATTGATTTGGGGTTTTAAAAATAGAAATGATATCGTATTTATATGGTTTTGAAAGGGATATTATATTTGGGTTTTAAAGTATAAATTATTTTGAAATAACTGCGGTGTTATAATAACGTTTGGTTATTGAAGAGACCGGTATTGGAAGTTGTCATACTCTCTGCTAACTCTGAAAACCACTTTAACAACCGTGTACGCGGTGGAGATTCCAGAATGAAGTAGGATAGTGGAGGCGTTTCCTTTGAGGTAAATACGTGGACCCGACTCCCGTGAGTTAGCATATGGTGGCTAAAATAGGACCGATTGACGGGTTAAGAAGGTAGCACCTTTTATCGGACACATCCCTTCGATATTATACTCTGACTTGTGGATTTATTCGGTTGCCACTTTTGATTTCTTCGATATGGGGGTGTGGCTCGAGGTGGGCGGTAGCTGCGCGCTACACGTTACCACTGGCCCAGAAGCGTAATTGGTATATCTACCCTGGCATTGCCTAGTTGTGCCGTGTCACCTACCATAGCGCGCCTTGTACGAGTTTGATTTGTGTCGTACCTATGGAGTATCTTCTCGTAGTCTCCGGATCAGGAGATATACAGGTACTGTATAGACTACTGGCACTATTACGTGTTAAGGGCTATATGGGTAACCCCTTAACGCTATTTTTAAGTAAGTTTATTTTACAAATAGACATTATTATAATAGCGAAATATTACTATATAGTAAATAGTTTAACAGATCCTTAGAAGATGTGAATTCCGAGCATCTTTTAAGTTACTGCACTCACGTTAGATACTGGATAGGAGATGTTAAATCCCGTAAACATGTTCGACGCCGTTACACTCATATTATTTCCGTTGATCTAACTTACGTAAGATCTTTTAATTCTGACTCGAGTGTTTTGTCTTTTCAATTCACTCGGGTTGGTCCGAGCGTTTTAGGATTTAAAGATTTTATTCTGGAGGCCGAAGACGAAGATTTATTATTATTTATTATAGTAATCCACTACACACTGTATTCCGCTGCATTAATTATTATTCTCTGGTATGTGTAACTCTGATATTGTGTAATATAAGTAAAATCAAATATTTTATAAAACAGCTTCATGAACTGTATATTTGATTATTATATTTTATCGTTTCGCTGTAAGATTCTATTTTGTTTTTTTTCCTTCCCTGCTTTTCTTATTTACCCCATAACAACCGCCCTTCTGTATGGTTTAAGTCTGACGTGTGTGGTTTATCGTTAGATTTAAAGCATGCAAAAAGGTGGGACGTTACAGTCTAACTGAAATTTCATCCAAATAAATTCTTTCTATCTCGTCGAATTTTGAATCATCTTTATATCGCTTGTAAATTAGGATTCCTTTACGGCTCAGTGGATGCCAATAGCCGAAAAGGCCCAACTTTATCGATCATTTATGAACCTCAAGCAGGGTAACATGACTTTCTTCGAGTATGAAAGGAAGTTTAACGAACTCTCCAAGTTCGGACCTGGTTTGATTGATGCACCACTGCTGAAGAATGAGAAATTCATCCATGGAGCACATCCAGAGTATTACGATCTTCTCACAGCTCATGTCCATGGCACTTTCACCGAGTTGATGGATTATGCTCTTAGGTATGAGGGAAAGCCGAAGGAAACATCAGGCACCAAGGCTTCTGTTACTCGGCCATCTTCTAGTCAGACTGGGAAGAGAAAGCCAAATTTTGAGCAAGAGAAGAAGAACTGGCAGAAGAAATCTGGGCTTGGCTATTCTTAGAAGAAGCCCATTGACATATCCTCTATCACCTGTTTCAACTGCAATCAGGAAGGCCATTATGCCACAGTTTCCCATCCCCAAAGGGAGCAGCTATTCCGCCACCAGCTCAGATGGCCAAGAGAGATGTATGCCACATTTGCTTACAACTAGGACATTTTAAGAAAGATTTCCCAACTTAGAAGAAGGGTACCCCATCTGGAGTATTTGCTATTACCACACCTACCGCGGAAGTTCAGGATGACCAAGGTACATTACAGAGTAGTTTTATGTTGCATACTTTACCCGTTAGAGTTCTATTTGACACTGGAGCTACACATAGTTTCATATCTACTGATTTGTGTAATAAACTTGGATTGGAACCCATCCTTGCATCTACTTTCTTATGTGTATCAAACCCTATTGGAGGACCCGCTAACCTCAAAAGGGTATGCAAATATGTCCCGCTTATGTATGGAATGCACCGTTTCATTTGGGATTTCTATGTCCTTGGATTCGAGGCATTCGATATCCTATTAGGTGTTGATTAGCTACGAAAGTTCGAAGCCGTTATCTCTTGCAAAGCTCGAACCGTCTCTCTAATCGACGACAAGAGTATACCTTTAGTTATTGAAGGTAAATCACCTCAAGAATGTGCTGGGAGTTTTATATTCTCTCTTGACTCCTATCCGAATGATCTAAGCTCTACCCCGGTTGTTCTACTCTTTTCTGATGTGTTTGGAGAAGTCAATTCTCTACCACCTCCACGGGAAATCGAATTCCGCATTGATCTTATACCTGGTGCTCGATAGTAGTTCTCCCTCCTAGGAGAATGGCTCCTAAAGAGAAGGCAGAATTGAATGTTCAGATTGAAGATTTATTTGCTAAAGGATTGATACGACGAAGTTATTCAGAATGGGGAGCAGCTGTTGTATTCGTCACAAAGTCAGATGGTTCTCTCAGAATGTGTGTGGACTATAAGGAGCTAAGCAAGCTCACACATAAGAACAGATATCCAATGCCCCGCATTAACGATCTATTCGACCAGCTTCATGGAGCTAAAGTTCTCTCTCAACTCGATCTGGCTACCGGCTTTCACCAACTCATAATTGCTGAGGAGAGCATTCCTAAAACAACATTCCGCACTAAAAATGGTTTCTTTGAATGGCTGGTTATGCCGTTCGGTCTTACTAATGCTCCAGCTTATTTCATCGACTTGCTGAATATAGTTTTCCGTGATGTCCTTAACAAGTTTGTTCTTGTTTTCATCGATGATATTCTCGTCTTCTGTAAAGATGAGAAAGAGCATAAGTCACATTTGGCTTTTGTTCTTGAAACTCTTCCCAGTCATCAGCTTAAAGCAAAGTTTTCGAAATGCCACTTTTAGAGAGATGAAGTTCGATTTCTCGGCCATATTGTTTCGGAGAATGGGATTTCGGTCGATCCAGCTAAGATCGCCGTAATCAATGTAAGTTCTATCCTTACTTGTCATTTCTATCCGAACATCTTATCACTATCTAAATTCGAATCCTTGAAATTTGCAGGATTGGGAGACTCCCAAAACCCCTACAGATATTCGTAGTTTCTTGGGCTTGGCCGGCTATTATCACCGATTTATAGAAAACTTTGCTCCACTACAACAAAAAGACCCTTTAATAGCATTTAAAAAACGCTATAAAAGGCTTTTATAGCGTTTTTAAAAACGCTGTATATCAACATGTTGTAATAAATCAGAAACCTGTTATTGCAACAGAAAAAACGCTATAAAAAACATGTTTTTTATAGCGTTTTGAACGTGCTATAAATATCATTATTAATGGCATTCCTAATACGCTATAAAAGACTTTTACAGCGTTTTTATAAACACTGTAAATCAACATGTTGTAATAAATCAGTGAGCTATTATTGCAAACAGAAGAAACGCTATAAAAAACATTTTTTTATAGCACTTTGAACATGCTATAAAAAGTCTTATTATTGACATTCTTAACAACATTTTAAAAACCATTTTTGCAGTACGTATATATCCATTACCACATTATAATTGACAAATTTACATAAACACAATATATCATTCCACACAATTACATAGATCACATTAAACGAAAAATAACTAATCATTTAACATTCACATAGAACAATACATAGTATATCATAATATTTAGTGACCATTACATTAGAAATGCAAAAATTACAAGCGAAAAAAAGATCGTACTACACATGACGATTAAACATGCAAACCAAAAAAGTTGTTACTTCAAAAGAACTTCAAATTGCTAGAATGGTGAACTCTGCACAAAACTTTCATCTCTGCGATAAATTCTTTTTTTTTGTAGCAGTCATTTTTTTAGTGGCAACCTCCTGCAGATGCAAAACTATCATAAATGATAAGGTGGTATTTCCCTAGTGCTAAAACAATTTCTTGAATAAATTAAGAGACAGACCTGATCCTGAAGAAATCCATAGTAGACTGAACCATAGGTACCATGACCAAGCAAATTTGCATCAGAAAAGCAATCGGCAGAAGCGAGAATTTCTGCATGAGAAAAGACAACTGGTTTCTCCATATCAAGCGCATCACCAATCACAGCTGCAGAATAAAATGCATCCAATATAGGTTAAACTTTAGACATAAATATAATGTAATACAGTTAACACAAGGCATAAATAGTGTGTTAAAGTTGAGAATCTTCACAGTAAACTTGAACCTGAACAACAACAATACTCCCATCTCTTTAGTATACATATACTAAATTTCTGGCATAGGACACTCATATGTCATTTTTTTTATCAATCGTATATAGATGCAGATCATATATATTTTACAGAAAAAGCAGAGAATATAATGACATCAAACTGAAACTATATAGAAATTTTGAGAAAAAATGCCATTGCAACTTTGCAAGCATTCACACAATAAAATAAAAGTAGCGACATCAACTGATAGAAAGCACACCTGATAATTTTCAGGCTGCAGTTTTTCCAAGATTCGTTTTGTTAGTCTTGTCGTCATAACTGTACAGAATGCAAAATTAAAATGCATAAAAATTGTTCAGTAGACTATGTAACTTGCTTCAAAACTGATTTGTTATAAATTAATCTCAAACCCATAATATCACACTAACTGAACAGGCAAGGAAGAAAATATACCCATATGTTCGGACCTCTTACAGACCTAGATTAAAGTTAACATTAAACACATTGGCTCTTAATATGCGTACAGATTCTATCACAAAATTAGATTATTAACAGGATAATCACGCCTAAGCTGCTGATTTAATAACTGATCAAATATTATCACAGAATTAAGCATTAACCACTTTTTTCCTTCACCTCATTCCTTTAGACATATCAAACTGCTATGAAGATAACAACATATATGTTGCTTTCTTTTAAGTCAATGTGAAATAAGAATTTAAAGTTTGTTATCAACTAAAATTGTAGCTCATTTTCCACTACGCTATTAATAAAGGCATACACACAGTTATTATCGCCTCCTATCCGTTAGCTCTGGACATACGATCCCACATCCATCAACAAATTCTTAACAAATTACTGTGATGATATTAACTTGAGCAGTCCATTTTTCATTTCATGGCAAATAATTTTTAAGACTTCTAAGTAACATATATTTTGAAATACCAAGTTGTGTTATAGTTCATGCAACCAGTGATATTGAACTTGATTAAAACAGGGGTAAAACCTAATGAAAGAATAGGAAAGTTATTGAGTTTTATCTGTTGAATCGTTTAGATAATCCCTCAAAAAATTTGGATTATTAATGTAAATAAAAAATATTGGTATACATCTTACAACCAAATATATCTTCAGCAAAAGGTGGCCTAACGACATAGTTTGTTTCAGTAATAAAACGCTGAACATATGTTACAATATTTTGCACAACTGGGTATTTACGCATTTCAAGTTTCAACCTATCCTGTCTCTTACTCGAAGATGAAGACTCCATACTAACAATACCAAAAGGTGTTGAAGAGGACCTACTTTTAGAATTTGAGAATTCTTTAACATCTACTCATGCTTTCCTTTTACATTTCTTTTTACATGTAGGGATGTACGACATGTAGGGAAGGGTTAAAAAATATGAGCGTTGCTAAAGAGCCTAAATAGACATGTAGGGATGTACGACTTTAGTGGAATTCAAGGGTGCATTGAATATCAACAAAATGCACTAGAAAGTTTACTGTAAAGTTAATGAATGTGAAAAAAAGAAAAGAAATCCTAGGTCACTTTTAAGCACAAACTTCAACTGGACCAACTGTACTGGATTCAGAACAAAGTTTCAGTACTAATACTTGCAGTTTATATGGATTGGCGACGACCCTAAACAATCTAGAAATTCGGATCCGTATATTCTTTTATTTATAATATTTCAAGATAACTACTTTAAGTATTAGTACCGGTAAGTATCAATGAACCCCTACAGAACCAAAAGTTGCTAATGTGCAAGGTCAAATCGAGACATGTTCTCTTGCTTAAACAAGTGGATGTCGAGATGGTTTAGTATATTATGAGATTTGTGGAATATTTTAATCGATCTGTGATATTATGGACCAAAGCACTCTTACCTACATCCATGACATCTAACAGGCAAGGTACCAAAACACTTAAATGAAATAAAATCTGAAGCAATTCCATTATTTCTTAGTAAAACTTAATTTGTTTTAATTATTTTTGCAGAACTAAAAAAAGAAAATTGATAATATCCTCAAATGTCCCTACAGTGTTAACATCTTCAAAATTAACTATAAAATGATTTAAAGATTGATCATTTAACCTATAACTCAATACTGCTGGGTATAAACACATTACATCCAGATAATATTTCTCAAAAATGATGTCCCTACACTACCAATCACATCCCATATCCTGACTTTCATTACTTGTACTTCTAACTTCTAGAGATTTATCAACCTTTAAATGCTCTATACTCTCATTATTTGAATTCTTGTGGACTGAATTTTTCAACCCGGGATATCGATGGATAAATATATATACTATTCATCAGATCCTACGAAGAACATGTTAACCAGTTTACTCGACTCATCCTGATGCTCATGTCTTCTAATGATGACTAGTGATTAGCATGATAAGTAGGTAAAGACACATTGGCCATGGTACCAATAATAGGCTAAGCATGATATTTGCAATAGGCCATGGTACCAATATACTGTGCAAACTCACATGGCTACATCCTTATTTTCTTATGGAAATAATAAATGCTCTCTGTATATTAATGAAACCACAGAATGAAGTTTGCTTGACAGAACATCAACTTGTGAAATATAAAATGGATGTTATTAAGAAACACGCAGAAACTAAAATGCCTACTAGTATCAACATCCCCAAAGTTATACAAAGCACTATTGCTATGGTTGCTTTACTTTTCTTATGAAATTGGCTTGAACTTGCTAAACCTGTAGATTACACCCACTCTAGTATAAAAACATTTGAAACCAAAAAAAGTTTATATGTATATCCAAACCCAGTCAAAACTAACCTTTCAAACATAATGGAAATAAGTGCAGTAACTTCATAAAAGACTGCAATCCATTTCAATTGTTTGCAAATGGTTCCCATGAAAGAGTGCAATCCATTACTATGCATCATCCTTCATTTAGTGTCGTGACTAAAAGTGATGATGCTGCATCGATTGATGATTGGGCACCTGAGATAACCAATTATGCCTCAAAACATATTAACAAAACAAGTTATATTTCAAACTAATTATCAAAACAGACATCAATGGATATATAAGCAGACTATAATAGTCTGCTCTTATAAGCAATAATAAGTTGCACATAAAGGCTCCCATAGCTCGTTAATTATTTTCGATAATTAGTTTGAAACCAATCCCCATTATATTCCGATAATTAGTTTAAAAGACAACATATTTTCTCAAATCAGCTCATATAAAAGGATTATCCTAACTTGTATTCTAGTAAACATGCATATTGTCACTTGTTATACTGGAGAAAAAATGACTTGATTATTAAATACCGCCACCCTAAAGTTTGGATCAGATCAAAATAGTTGACTAAGCCAAATAAATGTATCTTTTAGTCAAGACCACTAAATCTTATTGGACCAAATTTTAAATGCAAGTGGTGTATCCTGATAATGTCACAAGCTATCGTGTTTCATTTTCAAATAGTTATGTCAAGAACTTTTCATGTCGAGAACTTCTCGAATAGCTCTCAATTTTTTTTCAACCAGAACAATGTGATCCAATTTTGTTCTACTACATAACTATGGTGCTATATACCTGTAGGCATTTGTAATAGCTGTAGCTGAAAACATATACCTGTAGGCAGCATCTGCAATAGTAAATGGATGGCGACTCAGCTCCTCAATAGCTGCTCCTTTATATTTTTGCATCATATGTATATCATGGAGGTGAAGTAATCTTTGAATAGGGTTGACAACAACTACTATATTTCCAGAATATGTCTTGCATTTTACACAAAAAGCTAATCAATTATAATGTAATTGAAATATAATAAAATCTGAGCCGGGGAAGTTTTTGTAAATTAAAACTCACATATATTTCATTCATATCATATCTTTATTTGAATTTTTGTAGCACTCCTGGCTCATGCGAATATGCTAGTTTTGTCATGTCATCAACTTCACATGATAATGCTTCAGAATCCTTGGCATATACATCTGACACTTTGGTTGTAACCTGTAATCATAAAGGGCATCAAATTATTTGTTCCTCGCATTATGAGAGTTAAGACTATCTAAAGATTCATTTCTAGTACTAACCAAAAGTTTCATGTTTAACACTGCAAAGTTTCATGTTTCAAGTCATCCCAGCTATCAAATATATGCAGACCGAGTGTAAGTGGGTGTATTTAGGAAAATGAGTAATAGGAGCAGGAGAAATCAAAATGAGTGTAGTCCATAGATAAAAAAAGAGGAAACACATTCACCTAAAAGAGTGAGATACATCTCAAACATGGCATATGGATTTATCAATTAAAGCAAAACATTAACCAATATGTGTGTGCCTGTGTGGTCTAACCCAATATAGCGTAATCATATGCCCAAAAGAGAATGAGTATATTACAGTAATCATAAACTAATCCGCATGACCAGAAAAACATGGCCACTGGTTGCGTGAAAATAACTAATCAGTTGCCTAAATTGCAACCACAAATGCATGTTTCTTACAACTAACATAATAATAAATATGCAGATCGATTAACTTGGGCAAGGTATTCATGCTATACAAGTTAATGGATGTACAGAAACTAACACATGAGCTTTTTCAATCAACTTAAGGATAAAATTCAAATAAACTTTTCATTGTAAATAGGTACAAATGAGAAGAGACTAAATATAGAAACCAAATCATCCAAAAAAAACATTGTGTAGGGTAGATATGGCTGTTATATATGGAGGTGCTTAGTCATTATTCCGACATTATTCACTTATGAGATTACTGAATCAACTATGCAATGGACGCGATTCCCACTTCTACTACTTTTTATGGTGGAAGTGATGCTACATACATAATTGGTGGGTACTTTCATATCAATTCTCGGTCAACTTTATACTAATGTAGCATAATAATGCAGTTCACTACAAGCAATGTCGAAGTTTGGATGCTTTTAAGTTCAAAATACTGAACCAATAAACCAAACAAATGTAGATGGAGCTTTTGGGGTATAAAAATACGTATAAAAATATATTCTTAAAATCCACCTTAAATATTTTTCAAAACGTGTAATTTGCAACTTCTAAGTAGTTCAACTGTCGAATAAAAGGTAAAAGCATCAGGTCAGTTAAAGGTTTTGATCAAATTTAGTTGTAAAAGTTGGATATGGATATAAACACATTTTTATATGCTTGTTATGTAATCTACTATAAAATCGTTTCAAGGCTTATGATACTACCAACATGTATGCATAATTCACTCACTTGACACAAGTAAGAACATAAATTTGAATTAGTTCAAGAAGTAATTCATTAAAGTCAATAGATGGCTAGAAGCCGTGTGCATGCTTGGATGAAAGATAAGCATTTATCATACCTCCTTTATGTCATCTTTTGAAGAACTTCACGCATGGAGTTGCATGGAGTTCCCATAATTCCAGCTGCTGATGCAACTTGCTAATCATCCTCCATGTCAATTTCTATAGATGTACGTTCTGGACGAATTGATCAATCACCTACATGTGAATAAGGATATCCTGATTAATACATTGCTGAAAAATAATATTTTAATAACTAAGAAGGTATGTAAATGCCCTAGCATATCAAAATTTGAACATTCAAAGTTCCAATTGCAACATTAGGTGCTTATTTTGATAAATATATTACTTTCATGAACTAGATACCCTTTTGACAGTAATTACCAATATAACAAAGGTTTCTAGCTTTTATACTAGAGAATGTAACTTTACATACATCATCCAAGTACTCTATGATGTGAACTACACACAACATTAAGTGCAAACATTATCTATTTTTGTAGTTAGCTTCTATGCTTAAAATAGTACTACGAGTTTGGTAATCTGAAAATAGAAACATTTGAAATCTTAGGGACTAAAGTACTCACTTTTAATCAAGGACAATGATGACCATCCAACATAATACTATTTGGCTAGAAATATCTTCTCGATACATATCCAAAAAATGAAATGAATTTTTTTCGTTCAATGATGGTGATTTCGAACATTGTTAAAGAAAGAAAAAATCCACCATGGGAAACATTGTTTGAAATGATACGATAATCATAAAAGTAAAATATCCATAAAACGATTGATTTATATATAAATAATACAAACATACATACTTGTATGTATGGTTTTTGACCATTTAGTCATTTGATTTTACGTACATATAAATAAACATGTTTATCAGATTCACGGATTTGGAAATACTAAAACATATATACTCAAAAATATATTTCAGAGAACTCATATATATACCAGAGAATAAAATAATAAATGACTAGGGAAGTACCAATATATGTACTCATGAATTCGAGTATATATCGGTAAAAAAATGTTTGAAATATGTATGTACAACATGTACTCGGTGAATTTTTTTAGAAAAAAAAGTTTGAAACGTGTACTCAGGGAAGTTACCTCAATGGATAGGATCACACCTAAGGCCTTCCTTATCAAAAGCCAAATGAGATGGCTAGTTGAGTTGCATAAAAATAAACCAGTTAAGCAATTCTGCTTTGGTATACCCTATGATACTCAGTACATTCAACAACTCTTATACTAAAAAAATGATCTCAACAAGTACAAGGCATTAAATTGCAACAACCTTTACAATGAGGTTTAATAAAAGTACAGTGCAATGAATAAAATATCATGTAACTATATATTTGAATATTTAGATGAGTATTCAAATATAAAATAGTGAATAAATATTCGAATATATAACAACGATTGTATAGCTGAGTATTTGAATGTACAATGTAATGAATTAAATATCATGCCTCTACAACCAGGTTCGATCAGTGAATAAATAACAAGACACTTATGAAAAAGGCAATGACTCAGTTAAATAAAAATTGGTGCATATATATGTATAAGGCAATGAATTAATGAATGAATATCTTTTTCTTTTAACCAAGAGACTAAAACTTATGCTTTTAACATACTAACTCTTGTTCGAAGCAATGGATTGACTCAGACTTAACAGACAAATACAATGAGTGCATTGTGCAATGAAGTGCCTCTGACTCTACATAACAAAATCCAAAAATTATACAAGGACTTACAATACTATACATACATATATTCGAATATAAATATGAGTATTCAAATATATATCGGTGAATGGAACAGTGAATGAATCAGTGAATAAAAATACAATCTAGCATTCAACCACTCTTGGACTATCAATACAATCTAACTTACATGCACATATCATATTAGTGAAGTGTAAATATATGTCCAGTTTCCAAGAATACCAAACCATCCTCCAACAAAATAGCATTAGGAAACCCAAAAGCTTAATAAATTTCAAGGATCTTAACAATTCATTTAAATAAGGGAAACAAAGGATCGGTTAAAGTATGAAATAAACTAGGTATGTCGGAAAAAAGAAATTCAACAAAGGCCATAAAAACTTCTGAACTACTTTTTAATAAAAAATTAAAGATAAAATTGAGGTGTTGTTATAAGAAAATCAGTATGTAGATCAAACCGAGTATTGTATCCTGTCAAATACTAAATCTTATAGAAAGCCTAATTGAAGTTTTGTATAATCATGCTTAAGATTCGAAAATATACCTAAACACAAGTCCGCGAAGATTAAATCGCGCTACATCTGCCTTGAACAATCGTAAAGTGAAGAATCGGTCGGAACCGCTCGGGCTTGGTAGGCGAAACCGCATCAGCTACCTTGAACAACAGGGAAGTCAAGCTCGGTCGTCGTTGCGGAATCACTTTGGAGAATTGGTCGGAATCAACCCTTGAGGAAGAGAGGGCTGCGAAGATTTCATATTAAAGAGGGATTTTTTATTGAATAGGGTGAAGAGGAGAATCGTGTGTGGAGAAGGAAGTGAACGTGAAAAGGAAAATTTGGCGGCATAGAAATATTGGGGTGGGAAATGCAATTGGAACCGCCGATTTAATCTTTCAGGTTAATAATTGCGTTAGAACAAGCTATTGTTTTAACCTAAATAAACAACAACTCCTTAACCATAGCAAGCCAAGTTTTAATGCAATCCCTAATTGCTATTAATATAACATTTTCTTGTAGTGCTCGTATTGCCGCGCCGCTCACTGTACTGACCAGAAAGAATGTCAAATTTAATTGGAGCGAAAAGTGCGAAGCAGCTTTCAATGAGATGAAACGAAGGTTGACCTCTGCACCAGTTCTCACAGTTATTGGCGGAAGCGAAGGATTGACCGTCTATACTGATGCATGCCGTGATGGATTAGGAGCAGTTTTAATGCAGAAAGGAAATGTTATTGCCTATGTTGGTCGTCAATTAAAGACCCATGAAGCAAATTATGCAACTCATGATTTAGAGCTTCTTGCGGTTGTATTTGCTCTAAAGCTATAGAGGCATTACCTATTGGGGACCAAATTCGAATTATTCACAAACCACAAGTCATTGAGATATATTTTCTCACAAAAGGATTTGAACCAATGACAAGTCCGATGGCTCGAATTCTTAGCTGCATATGATCTTGATATTAACTACACCCCAGGGAAAGCAAACGTCGTAGCCGATGCTTTGAGCAGAAACCAAGCAATGGCATGTTATAATCTTGTTGAAGGAATGTTATTCCAGCTCGCCGTCTCCCCAGCTCTTATGGATCGCATTATAGTTAAGCAATATGAAGACACTTTGCTCTATCGTATCAAAGAAATAGTTCTCGGTAGAGTCGAAAATGCTGATAGTAAGATGGGTGCACAAGTTGATAGTAATGGAGTCTTGAGAATCGACAATCAAATTTGTGTTCCCAATGTTGATGGTCTAAGACAGGAAGTGCTGAGAGAAAACCATCAATCTTCACTTTCATTTCATCCAGGAGTCACAAAGATGTATCAGAATATGAAGAAGTTATACTGGTGGAGTGGGATGAAGCGTGATGCTTCTACCTATGTTAGTAGATGCATAACTTGTCAACAAGTTAAAGCTGATCACCAAAAGACGGCAGGTTTACTCCAACCTCTAAAGATTCCAAGTTGGAAGTGGGTGTAGATTTCTATGGACTTTATTGATGGGCTACCAAGGACTAGAAAGGGTAACGAAAGCAATTGGGTGATTGTTGATAGACTTACGAAATCCGCTCATTTTATTCCAGTCAAGACCACTCGTACTGCTTCGAGTTTGGCCGAGATATACATGAGAGAAGTTGTCCAACTTCATGGTGTACCATCTAGTATCGTATTCGATAGAGATCCTATTTTCACTAGTAAATTCTGGAAGGCATTTCATGATACTTTAGGCACTAAACTGAACCTAAGCACAGCTTATCATCCTCAGACAGATGGCCAAACTGAGAGGGTGAATCAGATTTTGAAAGACCTTCTCCGAGCTTGTATTATAGACTTTGGTGGATCTTGGGAAGACCATCTCCATTTGGTTGAATTTACCTATAATAGTAGTTAGTAGGTAAAGAAATCAAATTTCAAATTTGAATAAGTATATTTGAATTGGAATTAATTATCTTTAATAAATCAGGCAAGCATTGGTATGGCACCGTTCGAAGCCTTATATGGACGACCGTGCAAATCGCCAACTTGTTGGATTGAGTCGGGGGACTAATTAGTGCTTGGTCTAGAAATAACTATAGAAGCTTCTGAGGAAGTTGAAGAAATCAGAAAGAAGATAAAGACGACACAAGATAGACAGAAATGCTACGCTGACAGAAGGAGGAGAGATCTCGAATTCAATGTAGGAGACGAAGTATTTCTCAAAGTGTCGCCTTTGAAGAATGTTATTCGATTTGGAAGAAAGGGGAAGCTTGCTCCCAGATTTTTTGGTCCATTTGAGATTACGGAAAGGGTTGGAACCTTGGCCTATAGAATCGCATTACTAGAAAAGTTTGCCGGTGTGCACAATGTTTTCTATGTCTCACATCTCCGCAAAGTTGTGCGCGATCCATCTATGACCATTTCCACTGCTCAATTGGAAGAGTTAGTTATTAAACCTGACTTGACCATTGAGCGGAAACTGCTTCGGATAGTCGACCGCGAGACAAAGCAACTTAGAAGGAAGTCGGTCAATCTCGTCAAAGTCCAGTAGAGTGCAGATGACCGAGATTGCACATGAGAAACTGAGGATAGTATTCGGGATTCAAACCCCAAATTACCAATTTCAGGTATAATTCATTTTTCTCAAATTTATCTTGATTTCTGCTTGTTTCTTTCCAACTTCTCCCGTCTCATTCCTTTTCGATGACGAAAAGTTTTGATTGGGGGAGATTGTAACGACCCTGAATTTTCGACCCAATTTAAAATTTTAAATCCATCATTTTAATAAAAAAAATTGAAATTTATATACAATCTCAATTAACGTCCAAACTTCGTTTATAAGATGCGTCTAGTTGGTTATGGATATAGGAAAAGTTTCGTTACAAAATATCGCAGTAAATTTCATTCACATTTTTATTTGCATATCAGTTCGTTTTAAAGTGCGTAAATTTTCATCTTCCAAGCCTAAATATTTTTACACAGAAATGTTGTAAAAAGTTATCTGATCAAGACGTCGTATTTTTTTCCGTCTAATTCCGTCATGACCAGCTTCATTTAAATTGTTTTGCCAAATGAACAATTTAATCGGCGTAAATTTTGAATTTTAATAAAACTGTCGTATCGCAATTATCTGTGTACCGTTGTAAGCGCCTCATCGCGTTGATCAAAATGGTATATTCATTCGTACGAATCAGAGTCCGACATAAAACGTCATGCTAATTTAACCGATCCAACCAAACCAGTTAAATAATATTCAGCCCAGATTGGCAACCCATTTGCGTTCAATTTTGAAAAATAGATTTTGAGCTGAATAGAAAGTAATGTGAGTAGTTGGTAGATGGTGGTTGAAATGGAAATGGGAGTGACGTTTCGAAATTCAAAATGACATTAATTGCTGCAAATTATAAAAATAAAAAAAGAAACTTTGTCATCATAGTAGCCACTCCAAATCTCATCTTACAGGTACGAAACCATCTTCCCTTCTTCTTCGCCATTATTTTTCTTTCTTTTCTTATTTTTTTGATCTCTATGAACTTTGAACTTGCAAAGACAAAAAATAAACCCAGACCGATACACCTCTTCACCCCTCCACCGTCCACCCCTCCTTTACCTCGCCCAACGCCCACTCCACACGCCACACCTCTGCCAAAAACTCCTTCCATCGCCTGCACGCATCTCCCGTCCAGTCATCCCTCCTTCATACATGTGCGCACTGCCTCCCCTCTCCCCCTGAAACGCACGTGCCATTCATCACTCCGATCTCCATAGTCACCGCCTTCGCACTCGCCGGCCACCAGTGCGCAACCATCCTCAGGTGCCACACCTCCGGCCATCACATGCGCACAACCCTCCCAGACCGAAGCTCCCCTCTCCTGCCGCTTCACACCCCGACCAGACCACTTGAATAGCATCACCGCCTCCTCCGCGCGCGCACGCGCAGCCACGCCCAGATCTCGTGCGTCACCCCCTCCTTCCAGCACCTAGCCACACCACCTGAGCAACCTAAACCCCTCCACCAAGCACACCAACCCACTGAACCACTCCTTCCTCTAGTCACGCCACCACCAAAGTTCCTTTACCTCACTTGTGCATGCAGTGCATGCCGTGTGCATACATATGTACGAAGTCGTGTGCATGCATGGATATGAAATGAAGTGTGCATTCATCGAAGAAGGAAATGATGCGTTCTGTTTTCTAAAAGAAGAGTAGCAGTTTTTTTTAAAAAAAAGAAGAAGATGGAAACAAACTTTGTTTATAAAAATAAAAATGAAAGTGAACAGTGTTTCTTTATGGAATGGTGGAAGTGTACTGTCGCTTTTAAATTGTTGCTGAAGAAAATATGTACGCAGCATATATTTTGTTGCTGAATAATAGTAACCACTTCTTTTCCTGTTGTGTACAGCAGCAACCGGTTGAAGTTCCATTTTACAGCAGCGTCAAAATTCTCAGCTTTCTTTCTTTTCTTCGCCGTTTGGTAAGCGCATATATATGATTTTATAAAAATATATTGAACGTCCTTATTGATATTAATACCATTTTTCTTTTGACGATGGTTGCAGTGTTCGATTTTTCATGTTTGAGCTATGTTTGAACCAATTCCATTCATGCCTCTTCATGCTTCGTCGTTCATTTCTCTAACCACGAAACGTGAATAAAATTTTCACGACTTATATTCTTATACGATGATAATCAAGTTTGGTTGATGAATGATTGTTTGTTTAATGTTAATATTGGACGTTAAAATTGTTAATGCATGAAGTTATAAATAATATACACTTGTATTTGATGTAGGGTAGTTGACAATTTGAAATTGATATATGTGTTTGAATTTGATTAAATAAAATTTGTATAATATGACCTTTTAAATGTCCATTTAATTGACAAGTAGAAATATGGTTAATTACACCTTGAACCATTTAAGTTTAGGTTGTATAAATTGATGTAGTATGAAATTGAATAATAGATATCAAGTGTAGAACCACATAAAATAATAGTGTAATAATCTTTAATCTACATGAAATTATTGTGTAGATTCTAGAAATAACTATATTAATTTGCATAAACAACAACGTAAATTAATACGATTATTTTGGGATTATTTAAATAAATTATTGGATTGTAATTGATTGTTGTTATTGCTTGTTTATTTACTTTGACACCATCCCAGTTATCACACTGCAAGTTCCCTTTACTATGCTTTGATTTTTAATTGAAATGGAATCGGGTTGAAATGGTAAATACCCGAATAAAACAATTGACCTAGGATAGAGAATTACACAAAAACCCGATTGGTCAAATAATTCGATTTAAATAAAAAAAAGAAAAAATAATAAAGATTTTATTTGAACAAAATAATAAGAGTTTTTAAATGAAGATTGAAATTTGAATTCTAGTGAAATTAAAAATGTTAATATTTAATAATTTGAAACAAAATATTAACAAAGTGTTGATGAAAGAATGTTGTTTAAATTTAAGTAAATTATTAAATTAAGTTTTGAAATTATTTAATAATGAAATAAAATTGAATTCTTTAATAAGTGAAATTGAATTTCTTTAATAATAAAATTGAATTTCTTTAATAAGTGAAATTGAGTTTCTTTAATAATTAAGTTTTGAAATTGGTTTAAATTAAATAAGTAAATAAGTGAAACGGAATTTCTTTAATAAAAAATAAGATGTGATTTATGGAAACTAATATGAGACTTGTAATTTAAAGAATTTAATTTGACGAATTTAATTTAATTCAATTTATAAGTTTTGATATAAGATAGGTAAACTTAAATGATTGATTTAATTGATTGGAAATTCAATTGAAATTATTTTGAAATGATAAATTTACTTAATTTAAATGACTACTGAATGAATTCATCAATGAATTTAAATTGTTTTGAATGTTAATTAACTTAATTTAAATGATTATGGAATGAAACTTATATATGAATTTAAATCAATATTTGAATTGTTTTAAATCAAAATTTGAAGTTGAATTATAGAGTTTTGAAATGGTAAATTTGGAAGTTTTGAAATTTAAATTATAGAAATTGATATAGAAAGACAAATGAAATGTTGGCTTTCGAATTTTAAGTGAAATTGAAATTGATTTGGTTTGAAATTTATTAATGACCAATCGGTGTAATAATTACGGAAGTTATTAAAGAAACCGGAATCGGTTAGGGACATACTCATTGTCTAAACCGAATACCACTTTAATAACTATACGCGGAGTGTGATCTAGAATGAAGTGGTTGGAATGCTGTACGTTGATGACTGAAGAAATAGAACGATAATGGATGACCTTGACACTTGTGTCAAATTGGAAATGATTAAAACATGAGCCGTGCCGGGCCAAATGGGGTTAGCTACCTCGAGCGAACACACTTCTTTGTAAACTACTCATTACTTGTTATTGATTGGTGCGCAACCTTGAATTTTGAGTGTTGTTTCGCGGTATTGCGATCATTGCGGCGATGCGTTCTCACCAGTCCGGATCAGGCAAATGGTAGTTTCACTACCTTGGGTATTGCCTCATGTGCCTTGTCATACTAGTATCCCTATACGCGACCACTGCGTTTTGTTTTGTATTCTACCTATGGAGTACTCCCTGATATCTCACTAGTTTACCGTAGAGTTTACAGTGCTGTATAGACTGTAATGCTATATAAATGTGTTAAGGGGAAAAAGGTAACGCCTTGACACTATTTTGATACTTTATTTTACTGTTAGGCATTATCTACTTAGTGTATCCTACTATATATATAGATAGTTTAACGGATCTTGAAAGATGTTTATTCCATTCATCTTCGAGTTATTGCTATTTCAAATCTTGAACTATATTATCTGTATAAGAATATAAGTCCTGACTCGAGTGTTTGTTTATGCTTATGCTCGGGTCGGTCTGAGGATTTCTGTTGCTGTGCTGTTTGGAAGCTGAAGACTTGATGACTATCATTTATCTTTATCTTTATCAGTATTGCTCTTTTCTATTTGGATATTATCGGACATCGATGTATTTCTATTTCACTATTTTCTTGAGACATTGTTGTATTTACTTAGTAGCTTCATGAACTTCTATTATGACATTGTTGCAATTCCGCTGCATTATTCTGTTATGTTGTATCTTTTGTGATTCTGTGATGATTCTCATTTATATACATATACTCCATTAACGATTCGTGTTTTGTACTATTTAAGTTGACATGTGTGGATTATTGTCAATTTAAATGGTCCAAATATACGGGTTGTTATAGATCCTGTTTTTAAGCCAAGTTTAATTTAGTAATTAATTTAATTTTCAGAATTAAATTGTGAATTAAATTGGAATTTTCACAAACAAATAAGATTTGTGTTTGTTTTATATATATAAATAGATTATAAGTAGAATTTTTATTTGAAATTCAAAAATAAATATCTTAAAAATATATATTTTTATTTATTAATGTATAGTTAGATTTTAAATCATTTTTCTTTAAAAATTATATAAATATAAATAAAGGAAAAGTATAAAATATAAAATATAAAAACATATACATATAAATAATTGAAAATATAATATAAAAATTATATAAACATATTAAAAATATTAAATTCATGAGAATTAACAAATGCAAAGGATTGAAACATACATTTAAGATTTGTAGCCCTTGTAATATATATAATAAACAAGTGTAAAACATGTAGTATAAAATTTAACAAGTGTCATTAGCTCTTTTTATTTTTAAAATTAATGAATAAAATGAAGAACAAAGTTATATGTACATATCTCTCTACTCTTACTTTCATTCAAAATTTTATCAAAACAAATCCTGGAAACCTAAAAACCAGGCAAAAAAATCAAATAAGCAACTACTTCAAATTTTAAACCGAGCCGTAGTTTCAAAATCAAACAAACAAGATTTCATCTCAAACAAGGTTCAAATCAAAAAAACAACCAGATATAAAAGTAACAAAGAACCTGAAGCATCTCAAATCTGAAGCATGCAAGTTCAGGCAACTCAGCCGAAACAAGTAAGATGAAAATCATTTCAAATCAACAATCAAGTGGCAGATCAAAATCAAGTCCATTTTTTAAAAATCAAAACCAAGTTCCTAGTTTTTAAATTCAAAAGCAATTCCAGGTTCTCTGTTCAATATCCAGGTGAGTAAACCATCTCGAATCTGCTATATATCTTGATGTTTGGATCAATACTTGAGGTATGATATGAGAAATGTTTGTATAGTTGTTAAATATGCCTATAATGGTTGTATATATATGTAAATATGGGTGTGCATGTCTGTGTATAAACATATACAGGCCTATGTTATATAACAGGCTCAAGAACACTTTAAAAAAAAATTCATATCTATACCCTAAATGATTTTAGGATAGCCTCATTAAGGAAAAATGTTTGCACGGGTATAATATCATTTTTAAAAATATTTTCTAGTGAATATGATGAGTAATTATTCAGAAAACAAGAAAGAACGGTGAGAATCAATTAAGGTCAGAAAATCGATTGTTTGAATATCATGTTTGGATTATATAATCAAATTCTTTTTCGAAAATGATGAATTTAGATAGTAATATCATAATTTTTAAGTTTGGGTTCGAATAGAATTTTTGAGTTGAAAGGTTTTGGGTTTCTGGGTGATTTCTGACGATCGTAGGTTATAGGAGGATCGAGGTCATTGCTAGAGATAGCTTGTTGGTCAAGGTGCCAAGGAAAAATGGTGGCATGATTTGTAGGCCACCGTGGTGGCGTATCGACAACGATTTAGGGTTTAACAGCCTAGTTTGGTCGATGTTGTATTTGAGGGCGTAGCACCGTCGAAGGTGAATCGGACTTGACCGGAGATGGTGGAATCGATGCGTGGTTTCATGGAGAAGCTATGGTCTGAGTTTCATACCTTTTGATGATCGAAGGTGGCTACTCGAGGCGTTTTCAGACGAACTGTTTTGGGTTCCAGGGTGCTTAACATCCTTGTTTTCGATTCCAGGAGAAATCGTACGATATGGGTGGTCGGTTTCGTTAGCGAGGTCATCGTTGACCTGTAGGCGATGGAAAAGATGGTCAGAATGGCAGCGTTGGCGCGTGCATGTGCACAAGTGTCCGTTTGTGTCAGTGGTAGGGTGGGAGATGATGGCCTCAGATTTTATCTCTGGGAATTGTGGTGATGGCTCGAGTTAGTACACGGGTTGTATGCGTGTATTTAATATGTTACAACAGTTTTAAATTTTAAAACAAAGTAAAGTTTAAAATGAAAAGAGAAGAAGAATGGCTCGAGTTTGAGCTTGGGAAAGTTTGTGTTTGGCTCGAGTATTTTGGTTGCGGGCTCGGAACAGTGTATAGTATAAACCAAATTTTAAAAGTAAAGAAATTAAGTCTTAACAATTTTCTTAAACCAATTCTTTTAAGTAATAAATGTTTTTTTTAAGTTTTGGTTTAGTCAAGGGTTTTAAAATAAATTATTTTAAATTTATTAAGTTAAAGTGTTTTAATATATATAACCTGTAATTTTAAAGTTTATTTCAAATAAAAGTAATAATGAAATTAAGGAGTTAATTAAGAAGAACAATTAAGGTTAATTAATTAATAATTAAGGTTGAGTAGTTAATGATTAAAGGTTAATTAATTAATGTGATTAAAGGTTAATTAATTAATGTGATTAATTAAAAGTTAATTAATTAATGCGATTAATTAAAGGGTGATTAATTAATGTAATTAATTAAAGGATGATTAATTAACATGATTAGTTAAAGGTTGATTAATTAATGTGATTAATTAAAGGGTGATTAATTAAAGTAATTAATTAAAGGATGATTAATTAATGTGAGTAATTAAAGGATAATTATTTTAAGGATAATTAATTAATTGAGGGCTAATTAATGTAATTAATTAATTAATGGTTAATTAATTAATGTATTTAATTAATCAATGGTTAATTAATTAATGTAAGTAATTAATGGATGATTAATTACTTGAAAGATAATTACTTAATATAAGTAATTAAAGAGTTAATTTGTTAATGTAATTAATTAAGGGTTAATTAATTAATGCAATTAACTTAAAGTTAATTAATTTATGTGGTTAATTAAGGGATTATTAATTGATGAAGTAATTGAGGATAATTAATTAAGATAGATAATTGAGGATGATTAATTTATTTCATTAATTAATTAAAATGATGACAAATGGGTTGTAATTAATTAATGTTAATAAAGCAAGTTCACGTAACAAATTCATAGGTAATTAATCTATTTTGGGATTAATTAAATTAATTATAAATTATGTGATTAATTAATCTTGCTTATGGATGATTGGATTATATTGAATGCCTTGAATTGTTTGATATCTCTAATGTGTGATATTCTGTGATATGAATTGCTTTGGATTGAGCTGTGAACTGTGATTTATTTATCTGTGGCGAATTTACTTGTTTATCTGTGAATGAAAGATAAGTGTTGTAGGATTATACCGCTTATTGATATTGTTGTGCTTGGATTTATGATGGTTGTTTATTGTTATATGCAAAACCCCTGGATACAACACACAAACAAATATGGATTTCACGATAAATTGGTTAAGTCATGGGTATTTTAAATTTAATATTATTCAATATGGTGAAAAAATTTAAATATTGAATTTTGAATCCAAAATGGTTTGGAACTAAAATTTGGTTTAAATATGAAAAAATTTTGAAAAGAAATTTTGAATTAAAATTATTTTGAATGGCTTGTTAAAATTTTGAAATTAAAATAGTTTAATTTGAATTTGAATCCAAGATTTGAAGTTGAGTTATATATATATATATATATATATATATATATATATATATATATACATACACACACACGTTTATAATATGAAATTTTGGAAACTATGGTTTAAAAAGGGTTATACAGATTATACGATATATATGGATTTTAAACCATTTTTAAAGTATTTTAAATGAATTATTTTGGGAATTTTAAATAGAGCTTGCCGAGGGTGCGGCAGTTCGCTGATTTTCCTTTGAAAGGCTATGACTTGAGCAAATTTAATTGGATTTTTCCAAAATGAAAAACTTTTGTTTTCAAATGACAATAGCTTTCATTTAAAGAAATAATTCCCAGTTTTTGTTGAAATGATTTCGAGTTATGGGTAAATCAAATTTGAAATGGAAATAGTTTTGAAAGCAATGAATAAATCTTTGTTAAAGATTTAGTAATCCTTGTTTCAAATTAAAGTGGATCTTAAAAATGGATTTTTTCATTTAAAAGATAAAAATGAAATTTGTTTAAACCATTCAAAAAGAAAAGTTTTGTGAAATAAGTTGTGACTTAACTAAGATCCTAATGTATCCATATGTTTCAAAAAAATAAGCGCTCATTATTCCGATTAGTCGAGGGAGGACATTAAGTCATAAAACCCATTTCGAATAATGATACAACAAAATGGAATAACATTAAAAGACAGGTGGTTGAAGACTGGCTATTTTCGAAAACGAAAGGATTACCTGTCGATTATCTCTGCACCGAGTTGCTCCAGTATAGAGAATTCCCTATGTGATGGGGAGTCCGGTTGGGATTAAGGATATCCGGATTTGCAAGGACTTCTTTTGAAGTGCCTTCAGTTCCATTCAGACTCAGGATGGACTTGCATGGATGTATGTCTGACGTTACAACTTGAGATGTAAAGCTGGTTTCTATCAAATACATTTCTGTTTGGTGGCAGAGAATTTATTCTCTTTGCTTAACACCCTTCTCTGAGACGTACGAGCTCAGAGGTTATGTAGTTGATGGTTACTAGTGATATATTCCCAATTTGGTAATGTGGCATGCTAAGTGCTGATCATTGGTTGATCGAAGCATGGCTTTTGTGAAAAGCGTAGCTTTGTGGGACGAGACTTCATCGTACCTCACACCCCAGAAATGGTCGAAATAGGAAATATGTGGCAAGATTACAGGGGTCGCGTCCCTCTAGGTATGTGCATTTCCTTCAGGATAAAAAGTGGTATCGTGGTATGTGGCCCAGATATTTTACTTATGTGGTTGTTGGAATTTTTTCTTGGGATCCCAGGATAAAGGTGGGTTACGACCGGGGGATGGCATACTCGTGACAGTTAGTTACCTAGTTACAAAGGTAACCTGGCCTTGTGTTGGCAGAGATCCGGATAGGTTCTCGGGGTGTTCCTCCGGAGGCGTACCCATTTGGATAAAGGAAGTTCCTTAGCCTTGACCATTTGTTGGAAATCCAAATAATCAATACGAGCCCTATACGATTTTAGTTGTAGAACCTGCCATCACACATGGTAGCTATAGTAGACATACTATAATGGTACGTATGCTGGCTAAGATTAATATTATACTTACAAAATTTTTCCACACTATGCACTAATAATAATATCAAAAGGATTTTCGCGTATCAACCATGTTTGACTGCTATAAAAAGAAACCTCCGCCAAGTGTGCAATTGTATTGTGTGTGCGGCGGGAGACCTTATGGTAGTTTCATTTTTCAAAAAGCATAACAGATTTCTTTTTTATTTCTTTTTTTTCAAATAACTTTTTTTGTTTGTTCACACCAGTCCTATGACCGGCCTGGAGTTTATTGTTCCCTTTCTAAACTTTGGGTGCCCATAATTTTCCACGTGGGCAGCCTAGAGTCAGGTTATCAGTAAATTACGGAGCTAAATCAGATAGTAGATGTAGATTTGAAGTCTTTGGTTTGGAATCACATCTGCTTCACTTCAGCATGATTAGGGTTTGGAGCTTTCTGATATGGAAGTCTTCGATTTGGAAGCTTTTTTTCTTTGAGCTTTTTGTTTTGGAGCTTTGGATCTTTGGCAATGAAGATGCAGTGTGTTGGATTCTCGCTCTCTCTCTCTCTCTGAAGACCCATGTTGATGTCATTTCTCCTTTATTATCTTTCCATTGTTGTATCTAATTTGGCTCTGATGTTGTTGGGCATTTGTTATCAGAATATTGTAATTCATGTTGTATCCATTTTGGTGTATCAATAAAAGTTATTCTTTTGTTTCCGTTGTGTTGTTATCATCTAATGTGTTATAGCTCCAGCAATACGGACTTCAACGTTTGAATCTTCGACATTCGAATACGGGTGATGTATTGGATGCCGATTTTCAAGCGCTGAATCCGGGTCGTCACAAAACCAAGTTAGGAATATGAATTAAACAAAATATACCATATATCTTCCTGAAAATCTAACATAAGTTTGGTTGGAAGTATAAGAGACTAAAACAAAGCATATTGAATATAAGTATATTTTATTCCTGAATTAAGTTGTAACTCTGACAAAAAATGAAGTGTTATAATTATGTATGCAAGTGGCTATTTTGAATTCAAGTAGGTCTAATAGATTTATAAATAGCTATTTAGGTATCCAAGAACCTTATTGGAAAACCAAGTATTCCATCTCTGTTCATGTGTATAAAACTAACCAAAGCTTAGTTCATTGAAGGTATATATCCAAGTTATAACACACACACACATCCCCTATTTATTAAAACATCAGATGTAAATCCATATAAATATTATATATTTATTCCTTCAATTAGATTGAATTCTAGATTTTTTTTAAACAAAGTGTATGTATTATTCGACTATGTTGAACTCTCGCTTTAACAAAAGTGTAAAATATACATATGCAACTATCATATTCATAGTGTTTAATAGGTTTAAAAAGGTAAATACTAAATATCCATTCGTATACCATATTTAACATTTAAAACTAAAACTACATAAGATTTCATTGCTCTAAAGCTCATAGAAGCATCACACACTAGCAATGAAAGAAGAGTAACCAATTTGCAAATCGACGAAAACAAAAGAATAAGCCTGGAGCTAAGTTTGCTACAGGTGGTTCGCCCACCGATGGACCATGTCATCAATTTCTGCAGCGAACTTAGCTTTAGGAGGCCACCACTGTCGATTATTGTCGATTCTAGTCGACATAACTTCATGATAAAGCTCTTAGCAAGGAATATGAACTAGCATGCAAGCATCACAACTCATCCTAAATGCATTTATACAATAATCATGAGCACAAGTTTAGATAGCAATTAGGTTTTCAACTAATAACATTACCCATTCAAAGAAATTAAAATTGAATTCAGCATGGAGAATAAATACTTAGATTTAGATAAAGATTTTGTGAGGGTGTTACCCAACTTTTGCCAAGGCAGTATACATGCGGATTTAACCCAACAGACTTCGTGATTATCGAGGCCGTTGATTCCAGAGTGATGATTGTGGGACCCAGATATTAACCCAAAAATGAATCAACACCCTGGCTAGCATTTGAAAGCACCATCCCTGTTTTGACAGAGCAATATCACAGATCACATATATAAGAAAAGAACAGTAAAAGAAGGAATAAAGGGAATTTTTATAGTGGTTCGACTGTTAATAAAGCCTGCGTCCACTTTATAATTTTCCTTATAGATTGATTGTTGTTACAAGAGATGTTTGATTACAAGGCTTTGAATATCTTTAGCTAGATTGAATCCTTAGAGTTGGAATCCACTAGAGAATCACAGTGAATTCCTTTGGAGATTGTTATGAGGGAAGTAGAGAATGAATAATAATTCTAGCAGAGCTTCAACAACTAGTCCGGAGAAGATCCTCTTTGTGTTGCAGGTGGGATGATATTAAAAATGGTTGGGGAGCTTCTGGGCCAGGACCGTCTTCATCAACTCGCAGGTAGGTCACAAGCGACCTAGGGAGGCTTTGGCTCGCCAAACGAGCCAAAACCATGGGTCGCTAGTGACCCATCGATTTGGTTTATTTTGCGGACCAATTTTTGCCTCCTTTTGATAGTGTTCCATATCTGGTTTGTTTGATGGTTTGAGCAAAGGCATGCATCGCTGATGAGCTATGCACTTAGGTTTTTTCAGGAGTCTGACTCGGAGATGTTCCTCTAGCCTTTTATTGTTGCTCTTACGTTTTGAAGACAATTCACTAGCTGTTTACGTTCGTCCACCGATCGGATTTAATGGAATGCGGATCTCTCGGCTATGTTGATCCTTTGTCTTGGCTTTTCTGGTTGAGTTCTACGCCATTCTGATGTGATGAGATCATTTCGTATTTTGGTGGATCCTGTTGGGTTAAAACCCAGATAACATTTGCACCCCAAAGTACGCTTATTGATCGAAAGGTGTTCTTTGCTCTAGAACAAGTCATGGCAACGAATCTTCGGTTGTTGAGCTTTAGTCTTGGTGATTCGTCCAGTTCCTTCGGATTCTCTTGCAAGTCACAAGTCATTCCAAACCTGTTACAGCCTAAGACTCTAGACTCTGCCTAAGTGTAATCTATACAACACAATCATGCTGGTTTCATTGGGGGTTATAACGTCACATGCCTCTAATTACATTACACATCTCTAATCGTCCTGGTTGATATAGAATTTTGCTTTTCATTCAGAGTTTTTCATTTAGAGTTTTCACATTACAATCACTATCAACTTTTTCTTTTCGTTTAGAGTTTTTACATCATATATCAAAATCAAATCATATATCAGAATCACATCATATCACATCATATCACATCATATATCAAAATCACATTATATATCAAAATCACATCATGCGACAACAAATGTCAAAATCACATTGTATCTCATCATATATCAAAGTCATCCTATTTTCATCCAGGATTTATCTATTTTGTTCTATTTATTAGGCTTTCAAATCCCTTTTTTTTGCAAAACCAAATTTGTTTTAAGGTCCGAACTTTCTGGACCGTTTAAGTAAGTTTAATGCATGATATCTCCGAATTGTTTAGTGTTTAGTTTAATGTGCAATCTCTTTGGATCGTATAATGTTTAGTTTGATGCGCGATCTCTCTGGATCGTTTAATGTTTTAAGTTAAGGGCCAATCTTTTCAAATTGTTTGTTTTTAAAGTCAAGGGGGATTAAGTAAGCACATCCGCTCATTCCGGTGAAGGGACTTGCTTCTTGCACTTCGATCCTATGAGGGGACTCTAAGGCGATCAATATCGTACAAGTCCATCCACTCGCTCTCTGGCAAAGGGATTTCATCTTGCTCTCTAGTCCTGTGGTGGGACTTTAAGGCGATCAATATCAGTTATCAAAATTCAAATATTCAAATCAAAACAAACAAACAGAAATTAAAAAAGCAGGAGTCCTAATGTTCATCTCAGGCATCCAACTCGGAGCGTGCCTAGGGACCGTTCGGGATCTCATACACATGTAAGCGGCCTTCGATTGTTATTGTCCTAAGTTCTCCTTGTCATCCAACTTAGAGCGTGCCTAGGGACCATTCGAGATCCATACATGTGTAAGCAGCCTTCGATTATTATCGTCTGCATAACAAAAGAAAAGTACAGGAAAGGAAATGATAAAACAAAGCATTAGAATCAAATATGACTCTTGTTTACCCCGATCATGGGATAATTTGTCTTGGCGCTTGTCCCTGGGCATTTCTTGATGCATTTGCTATAGACGGTGGTTGTCCCTACAATTCCACCACAGTTTTGTTCCTCACATATTGTGGAAGCTGGTTGTTCCAGACCAGTTCTTCTATCAGATCATGAATGTGCCGAACTCGTTCGTATCATGCCCTTTCAACTCATGGAAGATGCAAAACTTTTCAGATCTTTTTCCTTAACCAGTGGACTCCCTCAGATTCTGCCACCTTGTATCCAGGTATATCCTCTTTGGGGTTTCAATCAAGTCGGTGTATGAGGAGAATCTTAGCTCGTTTCTCTGTTGTTTTGGGTCTTTAATGTTGCCATCGGCTTTCCTCTTCCCTTTGTCATTTCCAATTCTAGCTCCAGATGGTCCCCCGCCTTCGACGGCATTTATTTCAGCATCCACACCCTCACCCTCGACTTCGGCGTCTTACTAATGCAGGTACCTCTCAGCTTCATAATAGAATTCTGCAAGATCTATCGGTGGGTCCCTTTTCAATGTGGCTTTGAAACTGGTCCTATTCGCGACTGTAGATACTGCTGCTATCTGGATAAAAGATGGGTCTGGTTCGTCTACCACGGTTACCGCCGCATTGAATCTAATTAAATAACTTCTCAAGGATTCTCTAGGCCTTTGCTTTACGTTTTGATAGCGTAAGTACATTTCTTGGTTGTGAGACATGAACTCTGAACTGTCTCAAGAACCCGCTCATTAAGTCGGACCCCTTTTTAATTGTCTAAACCACATTGTAGCTAAATCTGTTAAGTATAAAGGGAAGCATCGACCCATTACTTCCTCAAAAGCACCCAGCACCTCCATATGATGGATGTATCGCATCATGTGAATCGTTGGGTCTGTCTTCATATCGCACATTTCCAGTGCTAAAAGATTGAAATTTGGAGGATTTCTCGCGTTCCGGATATTAGTAGTAAACAGATTTCCATTCACATCTTCCAGACCCTGGTCTAGGGGGCCTCCTCTGATGAATCTCCATACCAATTCAACAATTGTGTTCTCACTGTCGAATAAAGGTCTATGTCCTAAAGCAATACTTTCCCCGACTCTTGGTGGTATCCCATGATGGACTCTTCCAGCAACATACCTATGTTCTAATTTGCAACTCTAGCTTCATTCATTCCACCGTTCCTTTGAGGAAGTTTTGGTACATATCCTTCTATCGGCCGCACCCTAGTATTGGGATCAGCTCTCGTGCTACCAGTTCCTGGTGTTTCAAAAGTCGCTCCGGCATTGATTCCCATGTTGATTCCAGTGATGGCCCCATGTGTTGATTGCTCTGGGCGTGGGGGCAAGGCTCCACCTTAATCCAATCCAAATCCGGCAATCCCTGCATTGTTCCCTGGAGTTTGATTCCCATTCCCTGCAGATCGATCCATCCCTTGTTGCTCTACCCTTTGGAAGAATCCATCCATCATATCCTATTGTCTAGCTAAGAGTCCATCCTGCATCTCTTTCATCATCCTTTCCATCTCCTCTCTAATCACGTAGACGGGTTAATAAAAATTTAAAGACACTTTCTGGCTGCCTCAGGTTGACTTGCTCTAGTTTTCGATCTACTGTGAAGCCTCTTTATTTTCTTTGAATCTTGGAATCAAACTTCAGTTTTTCAGATCTTATTTAAGGTTCTCTGTGAAAGCACAAAAATGTTACCCCAAAAAATGGATCAACACCCAGCTAGAATTTGAAAGAACCAGCCCTGTTCTGACAGAGCAATATCACAGATCACAGATATAAGAAAAGAACATTAAAAGAAAGAAGACAGAGAATTTTTATAGTGGTTCGACTGTTAATGAAGCCTACGTCCACTTTATAATTTCCCTTATAGACTGATTGCTGTTACAAGAGATGTTTGATTACAAGGCTTTGATTATCTTTAGCTAGCTTGTATCCCCAGAGTTGGAATCCACAAGAGAATCACAGTGAATGCCTTTGAAGATTGTTGTAAGGGAGGTAGAGGGTGAAGAATAATTCCAACAGAGCTTCAACAACTAGTCCGAATAAGATCCTCTTTATGTTGCAGGTGGGATGGTATTTATAGAGGTTGGGAAGCTTCTGGGCAACGCCCGTCTTCATCAACTCGCAGGTTGGTCACAGGCGACTTAAGTAGGCTTTGGCTCACAAAACGAGCTAAAACCATGTGTCACTGTTGACCCATGGCCCATAGGTCACTGGCGACCCACCGACTTGGTTCGTTTTGCGGACCTATTCTTGCCTCCTTTTGATACCGTTCCAAATCTGGTTTGTTTGATGGTTTGAGCAGAGGCATGCGTCGCCAATGAGTTATGCACTTAGGATTTTTTTGGAGTCTGGACTTAGAGATGTTCCTATAGCCTTTTATCGTTGCTCTTACATTTTGACGGCAATTCACTAGCTGTTTACGTTTAGCTACTGATTGGATTTGAAGGAATGCTGATCTCTCGGCTCCGTTGATTCTTTGTCTTGGCTTTTTTGGTTAAGTTCTACGCCATTTTGATGTGATGGGACCGTTCTGTATCCTGCTGGATTATGTTGGGTTAAAAATCCGGATAACACCAGAAATCTAGTATAGTTAATAACATGAAGCCCAGATTGAATGGAATTGATAGCTATGTAAAGCAGAATGTTCGAAGTATGGAATATGGCTCAACACATAGGAGCAAGTGCATTTCGGTTGAAAAAAATTAATAACTAAACAACCACAAGAGGGATCGAAGTGAAACTCTTGGAATAGAAAGAGGGGACACTAGGGAGTTCACCATAGGGGTTGCACCCCAAAACATGCAACTTGAAGGGATCAGTACTGATCCCTCTATTGGGGTCAATACTCTTCCCTTGTAGGTGTCAGCTCTATCCTAATTCTGGTAGTGATTAGTCAATATCTCAATTACTACTAATCCAATTGACATGAAACTTGGAGCATAAGCTAACTAAAACATATGGAACACCACATAGGGATCTTATATCATTTGGATCAAGTTGGAGGGATCGGCACCTATCCCTCCATAGGGATCAGCTATAATCAACCTTCACAACTTATTACAACTAAGATTGATCAATAAATCGAGTTCTACTAATCCAATTGGTGTCAAACTTGGAGGCTAAGCATGAAACAACTTTGAGAAGCTCCCCTATGGATCGCATGTTATTTGGTAGAGATTGGAGAGATCAGCAGAAATCAGAATTCAAGCAACATCACTTTATGGAAAACGCAACATCTCACAAACCGTAAGTCGAAATGACGTGAAATTTGAAGGGCAAGTAGCTAACATCATAAGGCACTTCTCATCGGGAATGCAACCTATTTGGACGCAATAATAAGGTTCATTACCGATCCCTGTTGTGGGCCCCAATGGGCATGGAAATTTTTGGTGGCCTCCTCTTGGTCTCCCAAGCTTCTGTTAAAATTTCAGCCCGATCCTTGCACGTTTTCCCTTGTAAATACAACAAGCACAACGTTCGAAAAGGGACCTACTTTATGATTCTCTTTCTTCAAACTAGGCTACACTCTGCCATATTTATTCTTAATTTCGAATTGTAACTATAAACAAAGTGTAGTGTAATAATAAGGATTATTTAGGAGTGGACATAGGCCGGAGTTAGCCGAACCAATATAAATCTTGTCTCTTTTTACTTGCTTTCTGATTTTTTTAATTTTGTTCTTCATTTATTTATCTTCATATTTTGTGATTGGATTAGTTATTGTACTTTTACATAATTGGGTGTTGTTGGCCAATTTTGACACCAACATTTTGGTGCTTTCATTGAGAAAACTAGCCCCCGTGGATTTGGAGTTCATATTTGGAATCAATTAGAGAGCTTCGATTTGGAGCAATGGTGAGACAATAAACTAAGAGACAAGCGATGGATAGGAGTCATCATGAAGGGAGTCTTGAGGCTTCCTCAGGAGCTAGAGCTAACTAAACATCTATCTACATCACCAGGGATGAAATGGGAACAATGATGGATGCTATCCAGGAACGGATGCTGAAAAGACAGGAGGAGATGATATAGAAGCTTTAGGGATCACATGGCAGTTGGATGATATTGGAGGGATCGCTATCGATCCCTCTAGAGGGAATGGAAAAAATCAGAATTCAAGCAACAATACTTCACAGAAAATGCGATATTTCACAAACCGTAAATCGAAATGGCACGAAATTTAGAGGGCTAGTAGCTAACATCATGGGACACCACTCATAGGTAGAGTAGCCCATCATAACACATAATAGGGGTCGGTATCGGTCCTTATTATGGGCTCCAATGGGTTTGGAAATTTGTGGGTGGCCTCATCTTGGTCCCTCGGAGCTGCTATCAAAATTTCAGCCTGATCCATGTACATTTCCCCTATAAATACTACAGGCATGGCATTAGAAAATGGATCATCTTACTGCTTCTCCTTATCTTCAACATAGACTACACTTTTCCAATTTTATTATTGATTTCGGATTGTAACTGTATATAAACTTCAGTGTAATAAAAAGGATTATTTAGAAGTGGACGTAAGCCATGTAAGAAATGCGGATTACGGATCTTAAGGCTGGAATAACACTAAAGTGGGGTGAATAGTGTTTTATGGATGAACTAAATCTTTTTGAAACTTATGTAATTTAGTCACCAACAATGCAATTCACAGACACGGATATAATCACAGAATCAGACACAGACACAAATACTAAATAAAAGCAGTAAAAGAAAGAACACACTAGGATTTTATACTGGTTCGGAGTTACCCTAAGTCCAGTCCCGTATAATCGTACAGATTTTTTTTCAAAATAATCTCCCAGATTACACCCTCAGTTTCAAGATTACTAGGTACATCCTCCTGTATTCGAGTTCAGGGCAACTCTCTTTATTTAACAAGGCTACAAGATCACCTAATTGATTTTCGGGGCTACAATCACAGCCAATTGATTTCAAGGCTCAACGCACCTTTTACTCAACAGTTTTATTTAAAAAAGATTCTATAACTTTGAATAGCACCGAGATCTTATGGAGAGAGTGGGAGAGAATCAAACAAGAGATAATAAAGTTTGATTCACTTGGTATTTCGGCAGAGTATAGTTTGGGATTTTTTTAGAATAAATGTGAAAGATGAAGAGGAGAGAAAACAAGTGAAATCTGATGAAAAATTCGTTTAGAACTATTGGTGTTTATAGGAGATCCACATCAATATCTATTCGTGAAAGGATATGACGAATAGACACTTCTTTTAAAAATTTGAATTTTGAATTTAATGGGCACCATGTCGACATGGGGGGTTGAAGCATGTCGACATGCTCAAGGCAAAAGTTGATGTTTTGATTTTCTTATTCAAAATGGTTTCTATAATTTGTCAAAACAATTTCTAAACTTTGTAAATATATTTGAATATAGTTTAGACATATAAAAGTAATTTTTAATATATAATCTTAATCTGTAATGTGATTTAAAATATTTTAAAGCTAAATATTTAAAATAAGAGATAGCTTAAAATCAAGAATAATTTTGAAATCAAAATATAAAAAAAAATGATAAAGATAGTTTTGAGGCTAAAATATTTAAAACCAGGAGAGATGTCTTTTTGAAAAGAAAGTTTTGAAAGAATTTTTAAAAAACAAAAGATATATTTTTGAAAGGTATTTTTATAAAATTAGTGGATATCAAAACAGGACCACTAAATGTTCCACTAGATATTGTCTTGGTTTCCATTCCACTAGGGTTCCATCCCTTTAACAGGCTCGAAGTTGATTCCATTCCATGAATAAATTTCGAATAATGATGTAAGTGCTTTCAAGAAGTTTTAACACAATTCTAGACTCAATACTTATCCTGTACTCTTGAAATCTTGAACTCTTGATATCTTGATACTCATGAGTCTTCAATCTTGAATATCTATACTGTACAGTCTTCATTCTTGGTACCTGCATGTTTATATCCTGCATATACATATATATCTAAACCATAATGTTAGTATTTATATTTTATTAGAAGTCCTAAGGTTGTTATCATCAAAACCATCATCTCAAGGACTAACAGGCCGGAGTTAGCTGAACCACTATAAATATTATCCCTTTTTACTTGCTTTTTGATTATTTAATTTTGTTCTTCATTGTCAAAACAGACTTTCCCTACGCAGATCACATTGTCGTCTTCTTCCATAGGTGCTTCTTCATCTTCATCTTCTTCCTCTTCGTTGTGCTCTAAGGGGTTATGTACCTGAATGTTGGGAGAATCTTCTTCAATCACAATAGGATTTGCATGATTATCCATTAGCAATTTTTGCATATTCCGAAGAATTTTGCCTTACTTTTCTTGTTCTTTTGCCATCCTTATTGGCACAACTTTAAGTTCAGCCAACATTTGCATGACATCCTTCATAGACTCTTCAACCTTTATCACACGTGCCAGTGTAGTCCGTTGAAATGGACCAGATTGAGGAGAAGGGAAATAAATGGTGTTATTTTGATTTGATTTAGTGGAGGAGGCCATTTGTTTTAATTTTCAGAAGTTTAATACATAGAAAGAGAAGTGAGAAGAGAAAAATTAGAAATACATAGGTTTAGATAACTACCAAACTATTTTTAGAGGGAAAATCCAATTTTCAAATTTTTTCGTTGTATGTCGACATGGGTGGTAGGGGTACGTCGACATCCCTATGAAAAATTATGTTTTCTTGTATATTTCTGTTAAAAATATGTTACTATATCTATATTTTATATCTCAGTTATTGAACAAATGCCTAGTTCTCTTCTTAACTTTATTGAATAATGGTTGATTTAAGGCTTTGGTTAAAATATCAATAATTTGATTTTCGAAGTTGATAAATTCAAGAGAAATAATCTCTTTACTTATATTAACTCTGAGAAAATAATGTCTGATATCAATATGTTTAGTCCTAGCATGATGAGTATGATTTTTAGATAAATTTACCGCACTAGTATTATCACAATAAATTGGTGATTTTGAAATTGTTAATCCAAAATCTTTTAGGGTTTGTTGCATATAAATGACTTAAGAGCAAGACAAAGCAGTAGAGATATATTCTGCTTCAGTTGTTGATAAAGAAACTGTGTTTTGCTTTATACTAAACCATGAAACCAGAGAATGCCCCAAAAAGTGACAAATTCCATTTGTACTTTTCTGGTCAGATTTGCAACCTGCATAGTCAGCATCACAATAAGAGATTAAATCAAATGAATCATTTTTAGGGTAAATAAACCATAGTCAAAAGTATGTTTAACATATCTTATGATACGATTTACAGCTTTTAAGTGAGCTAGTTTGGGTTGAAATTGGTATCTTGCACAGAGACAAACACTATGCATGATATCAGGTCCACTCGCAGTGATATAGAGCAGTGATCCAATCATTCCCCTATATAGTTTTTGATTTACATCTTCTGAAAGATCTTCTTTATTTAAATCTTCATTGGTTGCCATGGGAGTGGGTTTTCCACTTGCTGTAGTCACACCAAATTTACTAACTAGATCCTTAGCATATTTTTTTGACTAATAAAAATACCAATATCTAATTGTTTCATATGTAAACCTAAGAAGAAAGTAAGTTTGCCCATATGACTCATCTCAAAATCTTTTGTCATTATTTCAGAAAATTCTTTATTCATTTCATGATTAGTTGAACCAAAAATAATATCATCTACATAAACTTGTACTAGTTGGATATCATTTTTGTTTCTTTTAACAAAAAGAGTATTATGTACTTTACTAATTTCAAAATTCGATTGTAATAAAAAAAGATCTTAGTCTATCATACCATGCTCTAGGAGCTTGTTTCGGACCATATAGAGCTTTCTTAAGTTTGAAAACGTAGTTTGGAAATTTTTATCTTCAAAGAGTGGAGGTTGTTCAACATAAACTTCCTCTTTCACAAATCCATTTAGAAAAGTACTTTTAACATCCATTTAAAATAATTTGAAATTATTATACTTTGCGAAAGCATGTAGAATTCTAATGGCTTTTAATCTTGCCACGGGTGCAAAGGTTTCATCAAAATCTATTCCTTCTTCTTGACAATAACCTTGTGCGACTAATCATGCTTTATTTCTGACGACCTCACCTAGTTCATTCATTTTATTTTTATAAACCCATTTAGTTCCTACTGTAGTTTTATCCTCCGGTCTAGGAATAAGTTCTCAAACATCATTTCTGGTGAATTGATTCAGTTCTTCTTGCATAGCCAGAATCCGTGAATCATCAGATGATGCTTCCTTCCGATCTTTTAGTTCAACAGATGATATAAAAGCTACATTACTCATGTTATTTAGTTGATTTCTAGTTCTAACAACAGATTCAATATTTCCTAGTGTATTTTCTATAGGATGATCTTTTAAAAGATTAACCTTTTTATTTGGATGACTAAGTTCATTATTTGTTTCAATTGATTCATTATTTAGGGTAGAAAATCCTTCTTCATCATTAATTTGTTTAACATCTTTGAAATTTTCCTCGAACGAAACATGAATTGTTTCTTCGAAGGTATTAGTTCTTAAATTGAAAACTTTGTATGCTTCACTTCTATTAGAATATCCAATAAAGATTCCTTTGTCGGATTTAGGATCAAATTTATCCAAATTGTCCTTTGTATTTAGAATACAAAAGACATTTACTTCCAAAAATTCTAAAATAAGATACCTTTGGTTTCTTCTTGTAAAGAAGTTCAAAAGGTGTTTTATCAGTTAACGGTCTAATTAATATTCTATTCAAAATGTAGCAAACTATAGCGACTGCTTCAGCCCAAATATGTTTTGGTAAATTACTATCTGAAAGCATTGTTCTAACGCACTCTTGAATCATCCTATATTTATGTTCAACCACTCCTTTTTGTTGTGGACTTCTCGAAAAAGAGAAATTATGAGTTATTCCCTTTTTATTGCAGAATCTCTCAAAATTTTCATTTTCCAATTCCCCTCCGTGATCATTACGAACAGTTATAATTTTTAAAGAAGGTTGGTTTTGAAGTCTTTTTGTAAAAAATTTAAATGAATCAAAAGTGTCACTTTTATGTTTCCATAAAGATTGTCCATGTAAACCTAGAATAATCATCTATAATTACAAAGACATATTTATTATTATTTATTTATTGAATTTGAGATGGACCAAACAAATCTAGATCAAGTAACTCAAGAGGTTTTGAAGTTGAAATCATATCTTTTAATTTGAAAGAACTCTTCCTAAGTTTTCCTAATTGACAAGCATCACATATACTATCTATTTTAAAATTCATTCTAGGGAGACCTTTTACTAGATCAAGTTTAGAAAGTCTAGACAAGAGTTTAAAATTTAAACGCCCAAATCTTTTATGCCAAATCCAAGGGTCACTTGTATTCGCCAAAAGACAGATTATCATTTGAGATTTTCATACTAAGAATATAAATATTTTTCTTCCTAATTCCTTCAAATATAATATTTGAATTATTATCTTCGATGTGACACTTATGTTTTTCAAATTTAATTTTGTATCCTTTATCGCAAAGTTGACTAATGCTAAACAGATTGTGTTTCAGATTCTTAATTAATAAAACATTAGAAATAGTAGGATTTTTAGAGTTACCGACATTGCCGATGCCAATCACATATCCTTTTGAGTTGTCTCCAAAATTAACCAATCCTCCATCTTTATAGACAATATCATTCAACATATCTGGATTAGCCGTCATATGTCTTGAACATCCACTATCGAGTATCCACTTATTCTTCTTGATTGGCACAATTTGTTCATCGAATGTTGATTCTTAAAAGGACATATAACATTTTCCTTTCTACATAGAATACAAACTCGGTAGATAGCTTGATTTTTTATAATAACTATATGCAGACTTATGAGACAATGATGATTCGAACAGTTGTAAATTAGTGTTAACAAAATACCCAAAAATAGCCATTTTAATTTTTTTTCAAAATTCAGCTTATGAAAATTTTGAAAACCAATGCTCTAATACCAAATGTGAGAAATGCGAATTATGGATCTTAAGGCTAGAATAACACTAGAGTGGGGGTGAATAGTGTTTTAATGCTGAACTAAATATTTTTGAAACTTATGTAATTTAATCACCAACAAATGCAATTCACAGACACAGATATGATCACAGAATCAGACACAGATGAAAATACTAAATAAAACCAGTATAGGAAAGAACAGTCCAGGATTTTATACAGGTTCAGAGTTACCCTACATCCAGTCCCGTACAATCATACATATTTCTCTTCAAAATAATCTCCCAGATTATTCACTCGGTTTCAAAGCTCCAAGATACACCCTCCTATATTCGAGTTCAGGGTAACTCTCTTGATTTAACCAGGCTATATGAGCACCTAATTGATTTTTTGGGCTACAGTCAAACCCAATTGATTTCAAGGCTCAATCGCACCTTTTACTCAACAGTTTGATTTACAAAAGATTCTATAACTCTGAATAGCACTGAGATCTTATGGAGAGAGTGGCAGCGAATCAAAAAAGAGATAATCAAGTTTGATTCTCTTGGTATTTCGACAAAGTATAGTTTGGGATTCTTTAGAATAAATGTGGAAGATGAAGAGGAGAGAAAACAAGTGAAATCTGATGAAAAAATAGTTTAGAACTACTAGTATTTATAGGAGATCAAAAGCCATATCTATTCATGAAAGGATACGACGAATAGACACTTCTTTTGAAAATTTGAATTTTGAATTTAACGGGCAACATATCGACATGGGGGGTTGAAGGATGTCGATATGCTCAATGAAAAAATTGATATTTTGTTTTTCTTATTAAAAATGGTTCGTATAATTTGTCAAAACAATTTTTAAACATTGTAAATATATTTGAATATATTTTAAACATATAAAAGTAATTTTTAATGTATAATCTTAATCTATAAAGTGATTTAATATCCGAGTATATAAATATTTTAAAGCTAAATATTTAAAATAAGAGATAGTTTAAAATCAAGGATAATTTTGAAATCAAAATATAAAAAAAATGATAAAGATAGTTTTGAGGCTAAAAAATTTAAAACCAAGAGAGTCGTCTTTTTGAAAAGAAAGTTTTGAAAACATTTTAAAAAAATAAAACATATATTTTTGAAAAGCGTTTTTATAAAATTAATGGATAATAAAATAGGACCACTATATGTTCCACTAGATATTGTTATGGATTCCGTCCCACTCGGGTTCCATCTCTTTAACAGGCTCGAAGTGGATTCCATTCCGCGAATAATTTTTGAATAAAGATGTAAGTGCTTTCAAGAAGTTTTAACATAATTCTAGACTCAATACTTATCATGTACTCTTGAAATCTTGAACTTTTGATATCTTGATACTCATGAGTCTTCAATCTTGATATCTTTAGTCTAGAATCTCTATATTGTACAGTCTTCGTTCTTGGTACCTACATGTTATGTCCTGCATACACATATATATCTAAACTATAATGTTAGTATTTATATTTTATAACTGGCCCTAAGGTTGTTGTCAACAAAACCACCATCTTAAGGACTAACAGGCCGGAATTTACCGAACCACTATAAATCTTGTCTCTTTTTACTTGCTTTTTGATTGATTAATTTTGTTCATCATTTATTTCCCTCTATATTTCTGTAATTAGATTGGTTATTGGTACTTTTACATAATTGGGAGGTGGTGGCCAATTTTGATGCCAATAGAGGGTTACTCAACTTTCTTCCCAAACAGATTTGATAAATACTCCATCTTAGCTTAATGTTTGAATTCAGCAAATCCTTGCCTTTATCTATTTGTTTTAGGGTTTTACTTGCATTGAATTTGAAGGATTTATTTCGAGGGTTTCAAAGAGGAGTGACTATGTTTCTTACTTCTGATTTTGCACATATAGGATAATAAAAGATGAGAAGTAAAAATTCTCCTTACGTTTGGTTTGATGTGGGTTTGGGTTTCACTTTAGGCCCATTCTAAAAAGAAATTGTAAAACCTATTATTTATTTCTCCTTTATTTTACAATACAAATTAATATATTAACATTACATCATATTGTTAAAAAGTTAACTATTCTTATTTAATTACCAACTAATAGATTCCTAAATCAAAAGGTTAATTACTTAAATAATAGCCAAAAGAACAAAAGCGACTTCATTAATTACTTAAGAATGATTAATATTTTTATAATGAAGTTTAAAATTTCAAATACTCCTATTATATAAAAATATAAAAGATTCTAATTAAATAAATATCCTTGTCCAAAATTCTAATTCCAATTACTATTATAATTAAACACCAAAATTTCAAAATTTAGAATTTTCCAAAAAAGATCTATAATTCTCATTAACATTATCAATTAATTTCAATATTCGAAAAATATTTTTGCTTTTCCAAATTTCACAATAATTTAGAATTAATCATTCTAAATCAATTCACTTTTAATAAAAGAATTAAATTTCCAAACTGATGATCTAAAATTTCCAATTTAAATCACTATTTAATTTATTTAATTGACATGGAAATCCGGGTTGTTACAATTTTACCTTAGTGAAAGATGTTTATGCCTTGGCCTGATAACATCAAATAGTTTACAAAACTTAGATCTTAACAAAAAGCTAAGGTTTTAATAAAACAATGCTTATTAAAACTCGAGTTAAATTATCTCTTTTTTGTCCAAAAGCTAAAAAAAGTTCATTTATCAAATTATTTATCAAAATACCTTTTATTCTAAATCAATTTACTTTATGGAAACTAAAGAACTAAACACCATTTTTTATTTCAAAACCCTTTTGTAATCATACTACATATATTTCTAGATGTATAAAATAATTTTAATAATTTATTCACTAATACTCATTTTTGGTTCGTTCGGATTCAAACACATCTCGATTGCACAATGATAAAGAGAATAATTTACTAAGGGCACTACAACGTTCACCTAAGCAACATTTGATCGTCACTTTAAAGATTATTCAGATTACCAGAAAACAAGTCGAGATATTTTTCTCGAACAATCAAAAGAAAATGTATCTTTCTTCAAAATTGTCTTTAAAATATTTGTATACATGAATACTTCCAAGTAATACTACCACTACATTTCTCTAATCTCTTTGAAATCTTTTCAAACAATACTGGGATTTAAGTTCTCAAAAACTCTTTTTATTTATAGTATACCCTTTATACATCATTTTATACACCATACTCATACAAAATGTAACTTTAAAATCATCGTATATTATAATAACTTTTCCTTTATTATAATAAACTTCTCATAAATATTTATTCTCTAAATGTCTTATCTTCCCATTTAGGTTAGATTAAACAATTTTATTTAAAGATGACTTTAACTTAACACTTTCATCGAACACCATCTAGTCAAATTATGAAACTTAATTCACAGGGGGTTCGTTTTAATGTTCGCATAATTATAAATAAATGCTCATAAACTGGTCAAACATAAGTCAAAAATCAACAAACAATAGTCAGTGCTTCTAAACTTCTTAATCATAATGAATCAAATAATAATAAGGATAAAGAAATATTATCATTAACAAATAAAAAACATAAATAACTATATAAATTTTTAAAATTATTCTTTCATTTATATCAAATATATAGTCCTAGGTAAAATATTTCATATATCAAATTTAAAAAAAATCACTATCGTGTCTGTTTTCCTTGTACAAGTGTTTTGAAATCCATATTGAAACCATGACATCCCACGTCTCAACTAGAATTTAAAATTCAAACTTAACATACCAATTAATACGATACATTTTTATAGCAATAACAAATACACTCTCATATATGTAGTACTATCAACTCATTCTATGGTGTCACATAACCTATCTCAAATGAGTTTAGCCCACTAAAGCTAAGGTTCTTGCTTGATCTTCAACTTTAATACTATTCAATAACAACCCGCCTTTTCGATCCTCGAAAGTCGGTGCTTAATACATCTACGGTATTGAATGCTAAGCATCGAAGTGCCAAAAAAGCAGATTCTTAGGGTAAATAAAAAGAAAGGAACAGAGGGAAACAAAATCTCATAGCGGAGCGATAACATATAATATAACAAAGATAACAAAAGCTGTCACTCTAATATACATAGTATATCGGACTTAAAATCAAACCTCATCAGCTTGGACAGTTATAATTTCTCGACCTTACAATTGCTGACAGGTGTGTCTAATAATATAGCAGAAAATAAAAATACTATGGTAGATGAATATTCATCTTAACTCTTTGAGCTCCATGCCCCAACAACGATAACCCCAACACAGTTTGACCCAAGCATTATAATAAAATAACATCATAATTAGTTTGCAAACCCAGCATAAGAAAACTCAAGTAATATAATGAACATAAAATAATCTATGAGACCATGCCGCTAAATACATAATGGGTCTTAACTCATGAGAACAACAGCCATAGATGAAAAAATGGAAACAAATTGGAACAAAATCCAAAATTGAAAGAATAGGCATAAACAAGATCAAAATCCAAACTTGAGAATGGACATAAATAATTTAACAACGCGAAGAGTGAAAGACACTTCACGATACAGTTAAGAAAGATTCAATTCAAAGGTTTGAATCAGAAACAAGGAAAATGAAATTCTCCAATTATGACTAGAAGGGTGTATCCCTCTTAACAAAAGTATACCCCTAGAAATATACTTGAGAACTATGATGGCTCTCGAAAAATCTACAAGCCGGACCCCGCCAACCATTCCAAGAATTCAAGTATTTCACACTCCGCATCCATACAACCGGGTCCAATATAGAGTAGATGTGAAGACACCCTAATGGGAGCAACCTCATAAAGCTTGACGTCCACTTGTGCTTTGGTTTTAGTCATTTATGGTAAATGATATCAAAATCGATAGTCAATGAATCAATTATCGAAAACTAACTAGTACTACCTTAAGAAAACAATGAAGCCGAACAAGTTAGGGCAGTGTTTCTTCCTATCTTGACTCGATACCATTCTTAACTTTAAGAATAGCAACGGTTTCACTGCCCTAAATGAGAAACTAAACTATCTCGGATCGACGAATACAAAGAATATAACAGGATCGATAGTCAATAAATTAACTAACGGGAATAAGAAAATGGTCGTCTATGAAAATTAGATCTCTTAAAACATTTGAAACACACTTGTGTTAGATTGTCACATCATAAATATTTGTAAAACACTTTAAAAAAACTCTTTATAATATTCTATGTAAAGCGCAAATTATATTTATAAGTGTATTAAAAATAAAGGTAAAATATAAATGACATTAAAACAACATTTATTATAAACCAAAAACAATTTACACTTAGCTTTATTCTTAAACATTCCTTTTTTCTTCTTTTTTTAAGGTCCGTGGGTGTGGCGCAGTGGAAAGGAGGCTTGAGTTCTGGTAAAAATACACAGATTCGATTCCTACCATGCGTTTCCTTATCCTATATAATTTACCCGGGGGTATGGGGGCTTGGATCAGCGGACGGCTTTACTATACCCTCCTTAGGAGTTTACCGGCCCGCGGGGTTCTCTTGGGTTTTAAAAAAAAAAACATTCCATTTTAAAGATTTTCTTATTTATAAACTATCACTTATAACTTTAAAAACAATATTTATTATCCATAAGATAATAAATTAATTTAAAATATCTTAATAAATTTAAAATAATGTTAATCGTCTTGAAAAATAATTGATATAACTCTTTTACAAATCTAAAACAACATTAATTATCCCAATAGATGATTGATCAAATTTATAACTTTTTTATAAATTTAAAACAACTTTATTTATCCTAAACGATAATCAATCAAATTTGAAATTTTTTATAAATTTAAAACAACATTAATTATCTCGAAAGAAAATTAATCAAATTTATAATCTTTTCATAAGTTAGAACAACATCAATTATCCCGAAAGATAATTAATCAAATTTATACGTTTTATAAAATTAGAACCACGCTAATTATCCTCAAAGATAACTAATCAAATTTATAATCTTTTTTATAAATTTAAAACAACATTGACTATCCGAAAGATAATTAATCAAATTTAAATTCTTTTTATAAATTTAAAACCACATTAATTATCTCGAAAAACAATTTATCAAGTTTATAACTTCTTTTATAAATTTTAAATAACACTTATCCTTTATTTCAAAAGTCTCAAAAATAGTTGAAAATATAGTTTAAACAACTTTAAAAGGGAAAAACACAATCAAACATTTATTTTGTAAAAATACAAGCACAAATTCAACACATACGGGTTTAAGGAGATGATATTTCATATATGATGGTATAACAATAATTGCTATAACGACACTTACACAAATTAAATCGAATGTCACAAATATTTCACATAAACATCAATATAAGCAATATAAGAATCAATATTGACGAGAAACCCCTTTGGGTCTCTCTACAAAAGTCCTCTATAAATCACACATATATATGTGTATTCTGAAGTGTGTATAGCAATCTATTCGCTATGTACACTTTGCTTCCTCTTACTTTTGTTCCTTGCAAAACAATGGTTATTTATACCATCCGCTTCCAAGCGAGAATCAAATCCAAAAGAACAATCAAAAAACGATATATAACTATCATCCAAGCATTCAAAAACAATTTATTACAACATATATATATCATATAGTTTATTAAAAGGTGAATTAACTCTCCAAAATTCTAGTTGATGATTCGTGTTCCGGTTTGATCTAAAATCGAACCACGTTTAATTTAGCTCAAAATCTACTAGCTCCAAACTCAACGAACCGAACTTCAATGCGTTGATCATATCGATTCGAGCCCAATGCAAAAGACCGCATCTAAATCCAACATTATATAGAAAAGTTATTCAGTTTATAAGATTTTGAATTAGTTAAATTATTTAAATAGTTATTAATTTAATTTATCAATTTAAACACATTCTTCCTCTTCCCAAACTTAAGCGTGCATGCAAATATACATAATGATACACGAACAAACCCAAAAGTCGATTCTTGCATCTAAGATTTCTCCTCTGATTCTCGATGAAATCGGCAACGGAAAATTCTAACAAACACCTCTCTACCATCTCTTCGAAATCCACACCATCATACGAAGCTTGATCAAACAAATTGCATGACAATCAAAAATCCTTCATCGCCGACTGTACAGGTTGCATTCCCCTACGCGCCACCAGTGTAATGGCCCATTTTTCCATAACCTTTGAATCCACAATAAACCACACATGTCCAACTCAAATTGCATGAATAAGCAGATCATTAAGGGTAGAAAGAAAATAAAAGCAGAATAGAATCTCACACGAAAGGAATAACATATATTATTTCAATAATTATCTTCGCAGTGGAAAATTTTAAAATACAATATCAGAGTCTAACCTAGATTCAGCCTAGATAATTATGACACATGCTCTTACAAGTGCCGACAAACAACAAAACAAATGAAATAGATGTAGCGGATAATAGAATACGTCCATACGATAATGAAGATCTCCAGCTCTTTTATGGAAACTCTAACCGTCTTCAACTCAACTTGAAACTACTCGGATCTGACCCGAGTATTAAATATACCTGGATTAGGCTTGATAAACCAATGTAAGATACTCGAAATTTAAAATGCATAGATCATGACAATGATATCAAAACCTTTGAGAAGAAGGCTAACTCATAGGACCACACCCATACATAAATAAAGATGGGTTTTTACCTTATGATAACCAAAATACTTTTATACTAAAATACACTTTATATTATTTTTAATAATATTCCTTTGAAAACACTTTTCAAATAAACTTATTCAAATAAAGTATCAATACCTTGACTAAGTCTAAGAGAATATATTCAGACTAGGTCAACGGAATATACCGAACATAATATATGATACCAAAAATGGGTAGCTGAAATGTTTGCAAGTCATTATAGCCATTTTGGGAATACAATCAAAACCGTAAATCTCGTATTGGGATTGTATTTCCAACATGATAGGGAACTAGTGGAAAGATCAATCTGTATCCATGGTTTACGTCCAAGACTCAAACGCCGTTATACAACAACAGAAATGACTAAAAGTGGATACAATCTGCGAATAACATCCAAGGACTTGGACTTCATGCATCCCTGCCATGAGGCCCACACGTATCTGGTACCTAGGCTCATTTTATCTAATAACCCAAATCATTACTATCCGAAATGCGAGCATACATCTGACCACATAGATTCCCATCATAACCGGGGTGGGAGGCTCGCGAGGCTACGCTCAATTTCTTCAAAGCCACGCTTTTCATACAAAACCATGCTTTAATCATAACAGGTTCCACTTTGAATGCCACACTACCATTCCTTTGATCACTATTTGACTCCTACAATCATTCAACCTCTGACCTCGTAAGTCTCAAAGAAAGGTATTAAGTTAAAAGAAGTTGACTTCTCCACCACCCAGCAGATGTACATTTGTAAAAGTCAAATGTTATGTCTCAGAAATGCAATGTCAGACTTTCGTCTAGACAAGTTCTTTCTGGGAATGAACGAAACCGAAGGCACTTTTCTCCGCCATTACTAGGCGAGAAGCCCTTGTAATCCAAAAAATATCCACAAAGAGGAGATCACTACTATAAATAACTCTATAATGGGAGCAACCCAGAGCATGTCAACAAGCAGTCCTCACGCTATGAAGATCCACGGTCTTCAATAATCATCATCTTCAACATGTCTTCACTTTTGAATGTATACATTGCTTCGAAGTGGTTTTCGGATTGGAATCACCCAAATCCGACTACGGTTCCTTTGAAGCCAATTATTGATAAAAAGATGTTAAGTTCATATGTGGATATCAATCATCAATCAATTACTTCATCTTTTATTTAAATCAAATATCTTTCTTAGATATATTCTTTTCAATTTATTCTATTTTCTTTTCAAGAGTATATGGAATCACTAAGCCTTATTTACCAAATCATTTGATTTATTTAAACCTTTCTTAAATCCTATAATAATTCCAAATCATTTTCTCTTTTACTTAGGAAAACATTTCCAAACCATTAATTAAATCTTATCAAAGATTTCTTATATTCAAGTTATAACTTTTAACTTAGGGAAAATATTTCCAAATCATTTATTAAATCTTAATCAAAGATTACTTATGTTCAAGTTATAACTTTTAACTTAGGGAAAATATTAACAAATCATTCATTAAATCTTAATCAAAGATTTATTTCTTAACTTCAAATCATATTCTTGCAAATCGAAGATTTTCACAACAGAGCACTACTGCCACCATAGATATGGTAAATTTCACCTCCGAGGACTAATGGCAAGTAATCCTACATCATGAAGATCCTTGTCATCAGTATATTTTATTTCGAAAATTAGTTTGAAGGGGCTTTCGGATAGGAAGAACCCAAATCCGATCACGGTTCTTCGGGTAGGAATAACCCAACCCCGATCCCGGTTCCTTCATGCTAATCATTGATAAAAAGATGTTAAGTGGTTAATTAACATTCAAAGAAATTTTTTATTTTCTTTTATCTTGGAAAAACTTAAATATGATCTTTTAGAGCATTTGGGCTTTCCTTTCGATATATTCCACCCCACGCCTAAAAAAGAGAAAACATAGAATAGATAAGTTCAGGGCACTGGTTGCTCCATTCTTAATCTTAGTTAAACACCTTGTTTTATCTTCCCAGATCTCACAAGTGGGACAAATGTACTAGTCGTTTCTGCATACTCGGTTATTAGATTTATTTTGGAATTGATAATAAGATTCCAAATTATCTTTTAAACTCTTAATTTTCCTTTTTTAAAACATTCATAATTGTTTCTAGAAAATATCGTTATGTTTACACTCATATTCAAAAGGTTATACAATTCGCAGCAATAAAAGTGCTACAGAAAGTGGTATGTAAGCTTATTTGATTTAAATAACATTTTAATATTTGAAAATTCATATTTTCCATTCCAAATATCTTTTAAACCATTTTAAAAGATTTATCAAATTTATTTCATATTTTTAATCATTTAAAAATATCATTTATAAAAAAAACCTTTTTTTGAATTTCGAACTACAAAACTTCGATGCTTTTAGAAAATTGACTAGATGGTTTGATTTTTTGATTTTCTGAATTTAGAAAATTGATTTTCTGAATTTAAAAAACCTTTTTTTGAATTTCATTTATAATGAAATTTTGATTTTCTTTCTTCGTTGGAAACCTATTACCACTGTGGACCAAAGAATTTTTATTTCATAGAAATCCGACTTATAAATCATTCTCTACGTTAATTTGAAGTCACGGGTCAAAATTTACGAACTACCGCTACACGACGAGCTCGATTTTGATCAATTTTGTGAATTGCTTCGGAACTTGTCCAAAACACTTCAAATTTGTTTTAAACCATGTTTAAACTATTTAAATCATTTAATTCATTATGAGGCTGAATAACTTCCATACATATATTTCTATGGATTTAATTTCATTTAATTAACTATGGTTAATTACTAATCATTTATCTTATCATTTATCAAACAAGTTATCAACCACATAAATAATCATATAATCAACCAATTTTTGCAACCAAGTTATAAAACATTCATTCAACATATTTAAACTTCCAAATTATTATATTTGAAATAATTTATGGATTAATTAGTAAATACGAGTACTCACCTTTAACCAAATCGTTTAACTTCCTACCAACATTCATTTAATCCAACACTTCACTATTTTTTAAATTTAATCAACTTTGAAAAATTCGACAGAGCTTCCACAGCGTCTCGAATTTGCTCCTAGCTCCTTGGAATGAAATCAGCTATACTTCTCTTTTTCATGCTCTGGAGCTTCACGACTTGCTACTTCCTTCCAAATGGTTCGGCCTCCTCCTATTCAACTCCTTCCTCCATAATTTCTTCACTCCTTAGATACTAAACCATGTTTTAATGGTATTCTAAGGTCTTTGGCAAAGTTTGGTGGTGTTTTGACTTTGTTTAAGATGGTTTTGAAAAAGTTAGTAAGGAAATGGAAGAGAAAAAGCCATTAGAGAAGCTTTTAGAAAGCTTGAGAAAGGAAGAAGAAGATGTAAAAATGTGTAAAAGAAAGTGGAAGAATGGTGGTCTTATTTATAGAAAAGTTTTGGATTAAAATAATATTTTGTAAAAAGACCAAAATACCCTTACTTACTTATAAAGTAATCTTATTTTTTTCAACACTTAACATCACATTTAAAATCATTACTTTATGTCATTTTTACTTAAATATTAAGTAAAGAAAGTAAAAATTATATTTCTTTGATTTGATGTTTTACTTTTTGACTTTTGTATTTTTTTGTCTTTTTATGCTTACTTTATGTTAATTATATTTTAGAATTTTATAAGTATGTTTAGTAAAAGTAAACTTGATTAGTGAACTAATTAATACTTATACTATTTGAATATATGTTTCTATATAGAAAATAAAGGTGCAATGATGTTACGACAACTTTTAATCGACAACACATTGATTTTCGACAAAATGTTTTACAGTTACATGTGACGTTTTGGTTAAACTATTTATATATGTAACCAAATTTAAAAATAAATTTGTATAATGTGATTTAAAAATATAAACATTTATAAATAAATTAAAATAATTTATTTAACCAATGAAACTTACTTTTCTGAAATCAGCATTTTGTCACTTTTGTCAATATAGGCAAATGTTACTATTTTTGTGTATACTTCTCTTTTCAAATCCTATCTAATTTTGTTTGAATCATATAACCTTACCTGTTTTATTTTTAAAAATCACTTTAAATAGTATATTTTAAAGTGGTCAAATTCTGGGTCATTACATTCTTCTGTACTTAAAAGAATTTCGTCCTCGAAATTACCCAAAATAAAAGTTCGCCCAAAACATTTATCTTTAAACTTAATTCCATTTAATATACACAGATCATCCGTATGAAACATCCTATTCGGTCTCCTATTCAAATACACAACTTTACTTCTGAACTAGTATCGATCCCCCGATCCTCTAGTGCGTACTTAATCAGGCTCTTTGCTCAAAAAACTTTGCTTTCCTTACATAGCTCTCAACTGTGATAGAAAACTCAAGTATCTAACCACAAACCCTTATCAATATTCGCTATCAAGAATCAAGTGATAAATACTTTTTCGGACTAATGTAAACACCTCAAAGTTCTATACTCGAATCTTATATTCAAATTTTGTGATGAGATGATCTACATATAATATATGTATTTATTAACTTTCAAAAAAAATTCATAAACTTTTATCTTAAGTTTAAACATTTTATAAAGGTGCTTCTTTATATAATCCCTTTAATTGTTTATTTTCGAATATTTTTAATAAAGGAAAATATTCTAAAGAAACCATTTTTCACTCAAAAAATTATTTTTCTTTATGAAAAAGTTTTCCCACGACCTTTTAGCTTAGTATATTTCCTTTAACACTAATATTATTTATGAAACATTTCGTAAAACTATTACTTAAGTTTATTACATCTTATAACTTATGTAAATCAATCATATTTTGAAGACTTAAGTCCAAATTCTTAATTTATGCTTGAATTCATTAATAAAACATTTTCCAGGTTAAATTACTTTTTGAGGAGTCATTATTTTACTAACAGTTCATGACTTAAATCTATATTTGTAATTTATACCTTTACATCCTAAGAGTATATACAAATCCCAAATTCCAAATTGATTTTACTTAAATCCGTCTGTCTAACAAATTTAAACTTTTTTTCAATTTACTATTATATCGAATTCATAAGTAATAAAACTTATTTCTTATTTAATGCTATTATTAATTTTCTTGCTTTGAAAAGCAAATTTAAAACCACCCGTATTTAAATACTCATACTCTTAACTATTAAATCTTTTTTTTCTTCCTTTATAAATTAGATTTATAAATTATCCTTATCTTATTTCATTTACTCAAAGTATTTCACAATCTTTTACCAAGAGTTTTCACAACTTTCTTAGCTCTAAGTGAGGTATGATTTAAAAAATTCGACTGTCCAAAATCGTCGGAAATTCCGTTTTATTTTAGCAATTAGCGATTCAAATTTGTCTTTATTTTAAACATTTTTATAAAGATTACTAATCACTGATTCACATTATCTCTATTACTTAAGAAAATTATATAGATCGAATAACTCTAAAATAATGCCAAGGAATTGGTACTACCAATAGAATCATATATCCTCTTAACAGGAAGTTAAGGGAAGTGCTTACCATTCGAACACATCTCTTGCCTATTTTTATTTTATTTTTGAGCCAATTGAATTAGTAATCATAAAATACCTCTTTTTATTTGAAATAATATCATTTCAAAATCCTTTAGAAATTACTTTTGTTTATAAAACCTATTGTGATGCCCCACCTCTATGCTCACAATAACAAAAGTTATTATACGGAATAACGTCTGCTATTGCGAAGAATAAGGCTTGTTAGAAGCGACCATCTATAAGTTATACCTTAGACGAGTATTGATTACATCGATATGAGTTGTGTAAATTTCTTCCAAAGATATATATTCAATCCAAATCTAAAACGAAACTACAGTGGCTTAAGAAAAATTCAGAACAACTCATAATAACAACAACACTGATAGTAAATCACATCAGAACAGAAATATCAGATATATAGCGGAAGACAAGTCTGGAATACATGCTACAACAACCGATGGTTCTTGCGAACCAAATGTACATATACAATCTAACATACATGAGATGAGAACAAATAAACCAAAAGAACTCCTCGAAGGCTAGACAAAAGATGATGTGAGATCCCAAAAGCTGAAGCTGCAACTGAATCAGAGATAGCGACTATCTTGAAATAACTCGGTCTGACCAGGGTATTATTTAAAAGAAAGTAATAAACGAACCAGTCTAATTTATTCTTAGAAGTGAATGCATCATAAACAACAACAAGAAAAATAATAATAATAGTCTCGAATGAGACTATTCAACATAAGAAATCAACATAGTTTAAATGAAGAAATCAAAACAAACACCATCAATTTCAACTTATTAAACTCCATCATAATCATTCTCAAATTCAAGATTGAATTAAAAACTATAATTCACAAAATCTAGAAATCAAAAATAGATTAACTAGAAAATCAACACAAAAGTGGATCGATCCTAGCAGATGACGAGTTTTAGCTACACCGCACGTGCATCTCAAATGGCCGAAGCCTACTAAGTACTATAAATTTTTGGTGCCCAACAAATGACCCGAAGGTCCAATAAATGACTCGAAGGTCCAACAAATGACCCGAAGGTCCAACAAATGACCCGATGGTCTAGTGCTGGTAATTGACCCGAAGGTCCAACAAAGTGGCTCGAAAGCCCAAAAATCATCAAACAACAAATATTTCAATTAACGAGTCAGGAATTAACCGAAATAGTAAAAGTATGGTTCCATACTCCGCACTTTTGCTAAATCGTTTAAATCTCTTCATCGTTTCCTTGAAAGTGCAAAATTGTGTATTTTATTAAATAACATTTACGTTCTCAAACGGACAAGTCCGGAATTAAGCGAATCAGTAAAAGTAAGGGTTCATAGTCCTCAATTTTGCTGAAGCGTTTAAATCGATTCCTCATTCTTTTGAAAGCGTAAACTGTAATATTTTTGCAAATAATTTTATTTTAAAATAATTTTTAAAACACGTGATTAAAACAGTAACAACTATAGCAATTTCGACTAGGAAATTGCGCTTCACAAAACACCGTAAAAACGAGTATCAAATCAGAGTTGCGGGATAACCGCTTAAAAATTCACTTTAGATAAACAGTTACTAAAGTCAAAAATAACAGTGATTTTAATTCATCAAAAATGTCGTCAAACAACATGCTTCAAAAATACAGTACCGGCATACATATTCCGTTATAAAAATAATGGCAACAACTTTCGTTTTAAAACCAAACATCGGTTCAACGTAAATTAACCGGTAGGTTGCACTACTATAAATTCAACAAAAAGTTGCATTGTCCACTTGCACATAAGCTTTTTTCATTTGTACGTTACTCATAAATACACTTTTCTTTTGCACAAAAATAATGAACACGTCCATTTTGTTCTAATTTGCATGCATACAACTTACTATTTACACACGAAAAATGTAATACAAGTGCCGGGTAAACTTATTTTCACGTAAATAACAGATTGATGTATGCTTGAACCCAAGTTCAAACATTTTTACTGAAAAGATTTCGTGCATTACCCATTGCACGTCTATAACTATTACCAAAGTAATGTGATTGGCCAAAAATGCAAATGACCTGGCAACCAAAGCTTTGCATTCATACAAATAATAGATGACTTAGACCTCAATATTACTACACTTGTGCATACAGATTAGAGTACATATGATACCTGAGTAATCTACACTTGTATGCATGAATTATAATACACTTGTTGCCTGGACCAACTCACGTATGTAACTCAAGTGAAAAATAATGATAAAGCCTGGACTCAACTCATGTATGTAACGCAATCATTGCCTAAAATGAAAAAAACAAACAAAAACCCGAGTGACAAAAGTTACACGCATGCACCTTGTGGAACAAGAATATAGGCAATAAAAAAAACCTAGGAAACACATCACTAAACATGCACGCATGTTTTTCACGCATACACAATTGTGGTCTGGACTTGAATTTGGTGCAAGTATACTAGCACTCATAAAATAGTTAAAATATGAAGTGAAGTGGTCTTGGCTAGGAAACTTAGTGCAAAGTTTGATGGCACGTAACAAAATAAAATAAAGATTTACAACCTGGACTCATACTAATCAAATTTTAATGCCTGGCAATAACTAATTCACATATATACATGTAAAGAATCGTAAAGTGTGTGATAAATAAAAGAAAACATGTTGAAGTCAAAGTTTCCATGCACATCACAAACTGTACAAGTTTACACAATGACCTGTACATTTTTAAAAGTATGCACTTTTGCATGCAAGTTACTAAATGAATAACCTGTATTCTATTTAGGCATATATAGTTTGCAGTGCATAAGACAAATATGTGAATCTGGACAATGCTTTAATACACACGCAATAAAAGATTTGGACCGTATTTATGCACAACCACATGAGAATTTTAGAAAACAAAACCAGTGCACATTTACCCAGTTCAGTTGAACTGAGCTAGTAAGTAGTGTTAAAAAGAATGGATTAGCAAATGTGAGATTTTACACTCACCGTATGTTTTAAGGACCAACCCCTTTATATCCAACAGAGATCGAATTTATGCTGCCATTAATGCTTCCCTTTAACAGCTGAAAATGAGCAAGGAGAAGGTTGCAGATATTTTCTTTTCTTTCTTTATTTTTTTTTCAAAAATAAAAGTATAAGTCAAAGCAACATGGGCTGGCTAACATTTTTGAGTACACTTTGCATTTAATGCAACATACTTAAGTGAAGCAAAGAAAGATAAAGGACGTGCAGAAAATGATGATGGTTGCAAGTTCAAATGTTTTCTTTTACAAAACTATGTGGTGACAGTAATTGAAATTTGTTTTCACACTTGCTTTATTACTTGAATGTTAGCAATGCAAAGTTGAAGGAAAAATAATGTAAAGTGTACACTTCCTTTTTTTTCAACTGCTTTGCATTTGGAACATTGTTGTAAAAAGTGACGGCAAGTAGAAAATTATTTAAACTTTGCTTTTGAATTTACATCCATATTTTTCTTTCCAAATTTTAATTTAAAAATTTTCTATTTACAATATTTATTACGACGGTAATAAAATCACGGTCGTTACAGACTCCCCCTATAAAAATTGCGTCCCCGCAGTCTTCATACTAGATGTAGTCAATAACATAAATAATTCTTCATACAAAGGATTTAAAAGAAAAGATGAACATGAATTCTCACACCCACCCGAAGAGGAAAGAAAACCCGGAGAAGAATGCTCGATGAATTCTCTGGTTTCCCAAGTGCAATCCTTAGGGTTTGCGGACCATTGAATCTTCACGAGCGGAACTTCTTTGTTCGAAGGCGTTTTACCTCCGTAGCTAGCACGCGAATAGGATTTTGCACAGTAGACAAGTCGGGTGAGATCTCAAGATCTTGCAACATATGAGAATCAATAACAGAATCTGAATCTCAAAGGCATCGACGAAGCTGTGATATATGAAATACGTCATGAATTCTCGAAAACTGAACAGGTAGCGATACACGATAAGCAACAGGGTCAATACGTTCCGTAATAGGAAACGGTCCAATATAATGAGGAGCTAGTTTCCCGAAGCTACTAAAACGCACTACACCCTTCATCGGGGAAACATAAAGGAATACAAGATCACCAATAGAAAATTCTAAAGGCTTCCTACGATGATCGACATAAGATTTCTGCCTATTCTGAACCTCCTTCATTCTCTGTCTGATAATATCAATCCTCTCTGAAGAATCACGAATATAATTGGGGCCGAGAACTAACTTTTCCCCCGTTTCCAACCCACAAGATGGTAATCGACACGGCCTTCCGTAAAGAGCTTCGCAAGGAGCCATACCGATACTGAATTGAAAACTGTTGTTATAAGAGAAGTCAACAAGAGATAAGTGGTCTTTCCAACTACCACCAAAATCCAGAGTGCAAGCTTGAAGAGATCTTCCAAAACTTGATTCACCCTTTTAGTCTGACCGTTAGACTGTGGATGATAAGATGTACTGAGATTGAGCTTAGTGTCCAAAGCTTTCTGAAGGCTCTGCCAGAAACCACTAGTAAAAAGCGGATCTCTGTCACTAACAATAGAACTAGGCACACCATGAAGTCGAACGACTTCTTTAATAAATAGCTTAGACAATAAAGGAGCAGTCCGATTAGACTTGATAGGAATAAAATGGACTGATTTAGTCAATCTGTCAACAATCACCCAAATACTAGTATGGCCCAACCTCGAACGAGGTAGACCATCAATGAAGTCCATGGAAATCTAATCCCATTTCCATAATGGAATCTCAAGAGGCTACAAAAGACTATTGGGACGCTAGTGTTCTGCTTTAACAAGTTGACAAGTCATGCAACGACTTACATGACTTGCAATATCATGCTTCATACCCTCCCAATAGTATACGCGTTGCATATCAGCATACATCTTACTACTAACCGAATGGATAGTATACTTAGAACGATGACAGTCCTAAAGAATGTCATTTCTAAGATCAGGAACATCAAGCACGATCAACCTTCCCTTCTTCCGAATACAACCTTGAACATCAATATCGAAATCCTTTAGATCATCACTTCGGGATTCCGATTCACAACTCTGAATAAGATAAGCAATATGTGGATCTTGTTTCTGGACATCGGAAACACGATCCAACAAACTAGGACGAGCTTCCATGCTAAATAAAAGCATGGGATAATTAGAAACTGAAGGACGGTCTCTAATATCACAAAGAGATAAAGCTTCCAAAATATTCCACTCTGCTAGCATCATGGAAACAACAACTTGCTGCCTGCGAATAAGCGCATCAGCCACTCTATTACCATTACCAGGGGTATACTGAATATCGAAATCATATGAAGCAACAAATTCGAGCTAACGCTGTTGCCTCATATTAAGCTCTTTCTGAGTAAATAAATACTTCAGAGATTTGTGATCAGTGAAGAGAATAAAACGCTCGCCCAATAAATAATGTCGCCAAATCTTTAGAGCAAAGACTATGGCGGCCAACTCCAAATCATGGGTAGCATAACGAATCTCGTTAGGGTTTAGTTGTCTAGAAGCATAGGCAACTACTCTATCCTTTTGCATGAGAATAACACCGAGCCCAAAGCCACTGGCATCGGTATACATAACAAGATCATGATTTCCTTCGGGAACCACTAAGATAGGAGCAGGAGTAAGGAGATCTTTTAACTTCAAGAAAGAATTCTCACACCTATCCGACCAAATAAAAGAACAGCTTTTCTCATGAGAGTGGTAAGCGGTAAAGAAATATGAGAAAAGTCCTTAATAAACCGGCGATAATAACCCGCCAATCCAAGAAAACTATGGATCTCTGTAACAGTCTCGGGCCTCTTCCAATTCTGAATAGATTTGATCTTGGAAGGATCGACAGAGATACCATCGGAAGAAACAATATGACCGAGAAACTTCACCTTATTCTTCCAGAAGTGACACTTGGAGAATTTGGCATAAAGCTGATGCTGACGAAGAGTGCTCAAAACAATCTTCAAATGATGAATATGATCGGCTTTAGATTTGGAATATATAAGAATATCATCAATGAAAACCAAGACGAACTTATCGAGATATTCCCGGAATATCCGATTCATAAGATCAACAAAATACGCCGGAGCGTTCGTCAAACCGAATGGCATAACAAGCCATTCGTAAGAATCATAACGAGTACGGAATGCGGTGAGAGGAATGCTATCTTCCGCTACTCGTAACTGATGAAAATCGGTAGCAAGATTGAGTTAGAGAACAGTTTAGCGCCACTTAATTGATCAAACATGTCATCGATCCTAGGCAATGGATACCTATTTTTGATAGTGAGCTCGTTAAGCTTGCGATAATCAATGCAAAGCCTAAGAGTACCATCTGGCTTCTTAACGAAGACAACGACGGTGCCCCAAGGAGACGAGCTAGAACGAATAAAATGCTTGGCTTCCAACTCAGATAATTGTTGCTTGAGTTCCTCATTTTCATTAGCAGACATCCTCGTGGGAGGACGACTGACAGGATGTACACCAGGTATAAGATCAACACGTAACTCAATTTCCCTCTTCGACGGCAATCTCGAAATAAGCTCAAAAACATCAGAAAAACCACAAACAACCGGAATATTATCTATGACATCCTCCGAATCGAAGGAAGAAATGAAAGCATTCGAAGTATGATTCATGCTTCGAAATATAATAGATAACTGCTCGCTAGCATCGGGGTGCTTAAGATATAAAGTTCTTTCGGGACATATAATTTGAACTTCATAACGAACGAACCAATCCATACCCAATATCATATCAAATCCAAGATGATCCATAACATACAGATTCGCATGAAAGGAGAAACCATAAAGAATAATCTCAACATCAACACACAACAAACCAAGAGTAGCTGATCCACCAATAGGATTTACGATCCTCAAAGGGTCGCAAAGAGTAACAAAATCCAAATGAATAATATCAACAAGCTCCTTTGATACGAATGAATGCGATGCACCCGTATCGAAAAGAACTCTAATAGAACAGCCATGAAGTAAAATAATACCTTCCAAAACAAAAGGAGTAGTACCTTTGGGCTGAGAAGAAACACTAGAAGCTTTAGCAACATTAAGCTTTCCAGATTTGAGACCCTTAGGAGCAGTAGGACAATCAAAATTCCAATGACCTTCCTTCTTGCAATAACGGCAAATGCGAGGCTTAGGACAGCTACGAAGAAGATGATCCAACGAACCACAATTATAGCACGTCCTCTGAATAGAAGGTGCACTACTAGGCTGAGAACTAGAGGTAGCTTGCTTCTTCTTCTTCTGGTTGGAAGAATTAGGCTTACGAAATGGAAACCTCTTCTTGTTGGGGTTCTTAGAAACCTCAACATCATCACAACTATCACGTTCCTTTTCCACAACTTCAAGACAAAGAGTCGAATCAACAAGCTCCTCAAAAGAGAGCTTAAGCTGAAGCAAAAGAACTTTCTTCAAATACTTCTTCAAACCATCAACAAAACGAAGATTCTTCTTACGCAGAGTATTAATGAACTCAACTCCGTATTTTGACAAGGCCTCGAAAGATGCAACATAATCAGAAATAGAGGACTTTCCTTGCTTCAACTCAAGGAAACTACGAGCAAGATTCGCCTTTTCTGATTCAGGAACGAACTTAAGTTCGAATCGTTCCTTAAACTGAATCCAAGAGAGAGAGGACTCATCAACTTCCGCAATAAAGAGCTCATACCAATCAAGCACACGCTCTTGCAACATGCTAGATGCCATGAGAACGCGATGATGATCCGAAAGATCCATCCGAGAAAATGTGCGCTCACAAGTGCGCAACCAAGTCTGAACCTCCATAACACTTTCTGATCCCTTGAAAGCCTTGCCTCTAAGGTGGGAATAGTCATTACACATGTGGGCGAAGGCAGACTTTTGATTAGGAGCTGTGGGAGTAGCAACAGGAGGCTGAGTACCCCGAAATAGCTCCATAAACTGATCAGCTGACATATAGACTCCATCCGGATGGGAACCATTAGACGGGCCTGCAGAAGAACGCTTCCCTCTAACTCTTCCAGCCATAGGCTGAGAGACAAGAGAAGGTAAAGATTAGTTAAAACAACACACAATTGATAAGAAATTTAACAAATGGAATACTACGGAATATAAATTTTTTATTCCTAGACGTACTCCACATGTTAAAGTGGAAAGAATATATTAGAAAGGCACGAATAAAATCCCCGAATAGTTGTAACACATGTTCCATTCTGTTTCTATTCTGTGTGTATTATAATTTGTTCTGAATCTCAGCTCTGATACCAAGCTATGACGCCCCACCTCTATGCTCACAATAATAAAGGTTATTATACGGAATAACGTCTACTATTGCGAAGAATAAGGCTTGTTAGAAGCGACCATCTGTAAGTTATGCCTTAGACGAGTATTGATTACATCGATAGAAGTTGTGTAAATTTCTCCCAAAGATATATATTCAATCCAAATCTAAAACAAAACTACAGTGGCTTAAGAAAAATTCAGAACAACTCATAATAACAACAACATTGATAGTAAATCACATCAGAACAGAAATACCAGATATATAGCGGAAGACAAGTCTGGAATACATGCTACAACAACCGATGGTTCACAAGAACCAAATGTACATATACATATACAATCTAACATACATAAAATGAGAACTAATAAACCAAAAGAACTCCTCGAAGGCTAGACAAAAGATGATGTGAGATCCCAGAAGCTGAAGCTGCAACTGAATCAGAGATAGCGACTATCCTGAAATAACTCGGTCTGACCCGAGTATTATTTAAAAGAAAATAATAAACGGATCAGTCTAATTTATTCTTAGAAGTGAATGCATCATAAACAACATCAAGAAAAATAATAATAATAGTCTCGAATGAGACTATTCAACATAAGAAATCAACATAGTTTAAATGAAGAAATCACAACAAACACCATCAATTTCAACTTATTAAACTCCATCAGAATCATTTTCAAATTCAAGATTGAATTCAAAACTGTAATTCACAAAATCTAGAAATAAAAAATAGATTAACTAGAAAATCAACACAAAAGTGGATCGATCCCAACAGATGATGAGTTTTAGCTACGCCGCACGTGCATCTCAAACGGCCGAAGCCTACTAAGTACTATAAATTTTTGGTGCCCAACAAATGACCCGAAGGTCTAGTACTGGTAATTGACCCAAAGGTCCAACAAAGTGGCTAGAAAGCCCAACAAAATCATCAAAATCATCAAACAACAAATATTTCAATTAACGAGTCTGGAATTAACCGAAATAGTAAAAGTATGGTTCCATACTCTGCACTTTTGCTAAATCGTTTAAATCTCTTCATCGTTTCCTTGAAAATGCAAAATTGTGTATTTTATTAAATAACATTTTACGTTCTCAAACGGACAAGTCCGGAATTAAGCGAATCAGTAAAAGTAAGGGTTCATAGTCCTCAATTTTGTTGAAGCGTTTAAATCGACTGCTCATTCTTTTGAAAGCGTAAACTGTAAAAATTTTGCAAACAAATTTATTTTAAAATGATTTTTAAAACACGTGATTAAAACAGCAACAACTATAGCAATTTCGACTAGAAAATTGCGCTTCACAAAACACCATAAAAACGGGTATCGAATCAGCGTTGCGGGATAACCGCTTAAAAATCCACTTTAGATAAACAGTTACTGAAGTCAAAAATAACAGTGATTATAATTCGTCAAAAATGTCGTCAAACAACATGCTTCAAAAATACAGTACCGGCGTACATATTCCGTTATAAAAATAACGGCAACAAATTTCGTTTTAAAACCAAACATCGGTTCAACGTAAATTAACCGGTAGGTTGCACTACTATAAATTCAACAAAAAGTTGCACTATCCACTTGCACATGAGCTTTGTTCATTTGTACGTAACTCATAAATACACTTTTCTTTTTGCACAAAAATAATGAACACATCCATTTTGTTCTAGTTTGCATGCATATAACTTACTATTTACACACGAAAAATGTAATACAAATGCCTGGGTAAACTTCTTTTCACGTAAATAACAGATTGATGTATGCTTGAACCCAAGTCCAAACATTTTTAGTATAAAGATTTCGTGCATTACCCATTGCACGTCTGTGACAATTACCAAAGTAATGTGATTGGCCAAAAATGCAAATGACCTGGCAACCAAAGCTTTGCATTCATACAAATAATAGATGACTTAGACCTCAATATTACTACACTTCTGCATATAGATTAGAGTACATATGATACCTGAGTAATCTACACTTGTATGCATGAATTATAATACACTTGTTGCCTGGACCAACTCACGTATGTAACGCAAGTGAAAAATGATGATAAAACCTGGACTCAACTCACGTATGTAACGCAATCATTGCCTAAAATGAAAAAAACAAACAAAAACCCGAGTGACAAAAGATACACGCACGCACCTTGTGGAACAAGAATATAGACAATAAAAAAAAAACCTAGGCAACACATCACTAAGCATTCACGCATGTTTTTTACGCATACACAATTGTGGTCTGGACTTGAATTTGGTGCAAGTATACTAGCACTCACGAAATAGTTAAAATATGAAGTGAAGTGGTCTGGGCTAGGAAACTTAGTGCAAAGTTTGATGGCACGTAACAAAGTAAAACAAAGATTTACAACCTGGACTCATACTAATCATATTTTTATGCCTGGTAATAACTAATTCACATATATGCACGTAAAGAATCCCAAAGTGTGTGATAAATAAAAGAAAACATGTTGAAGCCGAAACATGTTGAAGCCGAAGTTTCCATGCACATCTCAAACTGTACAAGTTTGCACAATGACCTATACATTTTTAAAAGCATGCACTTTTGTATGCAAGTTACTATATGAATAACCTGTATTCTATTTAGGCATATATAATTTGCAGTGCATAAGAAAAATATGTGAATCTGGACAATGCTTTAACACGCACGCAATAAAAGATTTGGATCGTATTTATGCACAACCACATGAGAATTTTATAAAACAAAACCAGTGCACATTTACCCAGTTCAATTGAACTGAGCTAGTAAGCAGTGTCAAAAATAATAGATTAGAAAATGTGAGATTTTACACTCACCGTATATTTTAAGGACCAACCCATTTATATCCAACAAAGATCGAATTTATGCTACCATTAATGCTTCCCTTTAACAGCTGAAAATGAGCAAGGAGAAGGTTGCAGATATTTTCTTTTCTTTCCTTATTTTTTTTTTCAAAAATAAAAGTATAAGTCAAAGCAACATGGGCTGGCTAACATTTTTGAGTACACTTTGCATTTAACGCAACATGCTTAAGTGAAGCAAAGAAAGATAAAGGACGTGCAGAAAATGATGATGGCTGCAAGTTCAAGTGTTTGCTTTTACAAAACTATGTGGTGACAGTAATTGAATTTTTTTTTCACACTTGCTTCATTACTTGAATGTTAGCAATGCAAAGTTGAAGGAAAAATAATGTAAAGTGTACACTACCTTTTTTTTCAACTGCTTTGCATTTGGAACATTGTTGTAAAAAGTGACGGCAAGTAGAAAATTATTTAAACTTTTCTTTTGAATTTACATCCATATTTTTCTTTCCAAATTTTAATTTAAAAAATTTCTATTTACAATATTTATTATGACGGTAATAAAATCACGGTCGTTACACCTATCTTATAAATTCTTTTTATAAATTTATCGTATTTTAATTAACTTCATTTAAATTTCCACAATTCTTTTACTCGAATTTAAATTCTCATTCCTTTTATATTTTTTTTTTTACATAATTATTTTCTATTGCATTTTTATCTTATATTTTCATTCCTCAAATAAATCTTATTATCAAACACCTTATAGTCAAATCATGAAACTTAATTGACAAGGTATTTGTACTTAAACTTTTAAATCAAACAATTGATCAATTTATGATAGTAACTTAACATTATCATTTCTTAATTTATTATTTTGGAATAAGCATTAAAGGTCTTTATTACTTTATCAGATTTCTTAATTATCAATTATATTCATGAAACATCTTATAGCCAAACGGTGAAATTCTAATCACAAGGTGTTCATATTTAAATTTCACTAATCTTGATTTCTGACTATACAACTTTTCAAAATAAATCCTTGGTAAAATTATTTCGTTTACCAAGTTTTTCAAAATCAGTGTGTCGGTTCGTCTTGTTTAAATGTTTAGCAACCCTCATCGATAACGGTGACCAGGCGCATCGATTAGAATCTTTAGATCGCTCAAAAGATAAATCAACACAAAACAATTTATTAGTCACTAACAAATATGCGCTCATATATAATACACTCAAACTCATTCTACGGTGTTACTAAACCCATCTCCAATGAGTTACACGTCTTAGGGTATTACTAACCCTATCTTTGATGAGTCTTTACCCCACCCAAACCAAGGTTCTCGCTTAACCTTCAGCTCTGATACCAATGTAGTGGCCCGTTTTTCCATACCTTTTTAATCAACAATAAACCACACATGTCCAACACAAATTGCACAAATAAGTGGATCATTAAGGGTAGAAAGAATATAAAGGCAGAACAGAATCTCACACGAATGGAATAACATATATTATTTCAATAATAATCTTTAAAGCGGAAAATTTTAAAATACAATATCAGGGTCTAACCTAGATTCAGCCTAGACAATTATAACACATGCCCTTACAAATGCTGACAAGCAACAAAACAAATGAAAAAGATGTATCGGATAATAGAATACGCCTATACGATGATGAAGATCTCCAGCTCTCCTTTGGAAATTCTAACCGACTTCAACTCAACCTGAAACTACTCGGATCTGACCCAAGTATTAAAAATACCTGGATCAGGCTTGATAAACCAACGTGAGATGCTCGAAATTTAAAATGCATAGATCATGACGATGATATCAAAACCTTTGAAAAGAAGGGTATCTTATAAGACCACGCCCACACATAAATATGGATGTCTTTTTACCTTATGATAACCAAAATAAATTTATACCAAAATACACTTGATATTATTTTTAATGCCATTCCTTTGAAAACACTTGTCAAATAAACTTGTTCAAATAAGGTATCAATAAACGGTAAGTCTAAGGGAATATATCCGGAGGGGGTCAACGGAATATATCATACAGAATATATGATACCAAAAAGGGGTAGCTGAAATGTTTGCAAGTCATTACAGCTATCTTGGGAATACAATCAAAACCGTCAATCTCTTATTAGGATTGAATTTCTAACATGATAGGGAACTAGTGGAAAGATCAATCTGTATCCATGGAAAACGACTAAGACTCAAAAGCCGCTATACAAAAACACAAATGGCTAAAAGTGGATACAATCTGCGAATAACATCCAAGGACTCGAACTTCGCGCATCCCTGCCATGAGGCCCAGACGTATCTGGTACCTAGAGCTCAGAACATCTGATAACCCAAATCACTACTATCTGAAGTGCGAGCATATATCTGACCACATAGAATCTCATCATAACCAGGGTGTGAGGCTTGCGAGGCTACGCTCAATTTCTTCAAAGCCACGTTTTTCATAGAAAAACATGCTTTGATCATAACAGGTTCCACTTTGAATGCCATATTACCATTCCTTTGATCACTATTTGACTCCCATAAGCATACAACCTATGAGCTTGTATGTCTCAGAGAAGGGTGTTAAGTTAAGAGAAGTTGCCGTCTCCACCACCAAGCAGATGTACATTTGTAAAAGTCAAATGTTATGTCTCAGAAATGCAACATCATCCATTCGTCCATACAAGTTCGTTCTAGGACTGAAGGAAACTGAAGGCACTTTCCTCAACCATTACTAGGCAAGAATCCCTTGCAATCCGAAAAAATCTCCACAACGAGAAGACCACTACTATAAATAACTCTATAATGGAAGCGACCCAAAGCTTGTAAACAAGCAGTCCGCACGCTATGAAGATCCACGGTCTTCAATAATAATCATCTTCAACGTGTCTTCACTTTCGAACGTATGCATTGGTTCGAAGTGGTTTTTGGATAGGAATCACCCAAATTTGACTCCGGTTCCTTTGAAGCCAATTATTGATAAAAAGATGTTAAGTTTATATGTGGATATCAATCATCAATGAATTATTTCATCTTTTATTCAAATCAAATATCGTTCTTAGATATATTCTTTTCAATTTATTCCATTTTCTTTTCAAGAGTATATGGAATCATTAAACCGCATTTATCAAATCGTTTGGTTTATTTAAACCTTTCTTAAATCCTGGAATAATTCCAAATTATTTTCTCTTTCACTTAGGAAAACCTTTCCAAATCATTCATTAAATCTTAATCAAAGATTTCTTATATTTAAGTTATAACTTTTAACTTACAGAAAACATTCCCAAATCATTTATTAAATCTTAACCAAAGATCACTTATGTTCAAGTTATAACTTTTAACTTAGGGAAAGTATTACCAAATAATTCATTAAATCTTAATCAAAGATTTCTTTCTTAACTTTAAATCATATTCTTACAAATCAAATATTTTCATAACAGAGCACTACTGCCACCTTAGATACGGTAAATTTCACCTCCAGGGACTAATGGCAAGTAATCCTACATTATGAAGATCTTTGACATTAATATATTTTATTTCAAAAATTAGTATGAAGGGGCTTTCGGATAGAAATCATCCAAATCCAATCCCGGTTATTCAGATAGGAATCATCCAAACCCGATCCCGGTTCTTCCATGCTAATCATTGATAAAACGATGTTAAGTGGTTAATTAACATTCAAAGAATTTCTTTTCTTCTATATTGGAAAAACTTAAATATGATCTTTTAGATCATTCGGGCTTTCCTTTCGATCTATTCTACCCCTCACCTAAAAAGAGAAAACATGGGCCAGGTAAGTTCGGGGAATTGGTTGATCCATCCCTAACCTTAGTTAAACACCTTGTATTATCTTCCTAGATCTCACATGCGGGACAAACGTACTAGTCATTTCCGCATACTCAGTTATTAGCTTTACTTTGGAATTGATTATAAGATTCCAAACTATCTTTTAAAATCTTAATTTTCTTATTTAAAAACATTCATAATTGATTCTAGAAAATATCGTTATGTTTAAACTCATATTCAAAAGGTTACACAATTCGCAGCATAAAAGTGCTACAGAAAGTGTTATATGAGCTTATATAATTTAAACAACTTTTTATTATTTGAAAATTCATATTTTCCATTCCAAATCTCTTTTAAACCATTTTAATAGATTTATCAAATTTATTTCATATTTTTAATCATTTACAAATATCATTTATAAAAATAATCCTTTTTTGGATTCCGAACTACAAAACCGCGATGTTTTTAGAAAATTGTTTTGGACATATTTCGAAATCTACTTGATGAAATCTTGATTTTCTTTCTTCGTTAGAAAACTATTATCATTGTGGCAAAGAATTTTTATTTCAAAGAAATCCGACTTATGAATCATTCTCTACATTAATTTGAAGTTACGGGTCGAAATTTACAAACTGCCGCTAAACGACGAGCTTGATTTTGATCAATTTTGTGAATTGCTTCGGAATTTTTCCGAAACACTTAAAATTTGTTTTAAACCATATTTAAACTAATTTAACTCATTTAAAATCAATAAGAGGTCAAATAGCTTCCATACACACATTTGTATGGATTTAATTCTCATTTAATTAACTATGGTTAATTACTAATCATTTCTCTTATCATTTATCAAACAAGTTATCAACCACATAAATAATCATATGATTAACCAATTTTGCAAAAAATTTGTCAAACATTCATTCGACAGATTTAAACTTTCAAATCATTATACTTGAAATAATTTATCGATCAATTAGTAAATACGAGCAATCACCCTTAACCAAATCTTTTAACTTCCTACCAACTTCATTTAATCCAACACTTCTCTATTTTTTTTAATTTAACCAACTTTGGAAAATTCGGCAGAGCTTTCACAGCGCCTTGAATTTGCTCCTCGCTCCTTGGAATGAAATCAGCGTCGTTTCCTTCTCTTTTCTTGCTCCGGAGCTTCACGACTTGCTCCTTCCTTCCAAATGGTTCAGCCTCCTCATATTCCACTCCTTCCTCCATCATTTTTTCACTTCTTAGATGCTAAACCATGTTTTAATGGTATTCTAAGCTCTTTGGCAATGTTTGGTGGTGTTTTGTCTTTATTTGATATGGTTTTGAAAAGTTAGTAAGGAAATTGAAGAAAAGAAGCCTTCAGAGAAGCTTTTAGAAAGCTTGAGATAGGAAGAAGAAGATGTAAAAATGTGTAAAAGAAAGTGGAAGAATAGTGGTCTTATTTATAGAAAAGTTTTGGATTAAAATAATATTTTGTAAAAAGACCAAAATACACATACTTACTTATAAAGTAATATATTTTTTTAACACTTAACATCACATTTAAAATCATTACTTTATGTCATTTTCACTTAGATATTAAGTAAAAAAAGTAATAATTATGTTTCTTCGATTTGATGTTTTACCTTTTGACTTCTGTACTTTTTTTCTTTTTATGCTTACTTTTGTTAATTATATTCTAGAATTTTCTAAGTATGTTTAGTAAAGTACACTTGATTAGTGAATTAATTAATACTTATACTATTTTAATATATATTTCCATATAAGAAAATAAAGGTGCGATGACGTTGTGACAACGTTTAATCGACAAAACGTTGATTTTCGACAAAATGTTTTACGATCTCATTTTGACGTTTTAGTTAAACTATATTTATATGTAAGCCAAATTTAAAAATAAATTTGTATAATGTGATTTAAAAATATAAACACTCATAAATAAATTAAAATAATTTATTTAACCAATGAAACTTACTTTTCTGAAATCAACATTTGTCACTTTTTTCAATATAAGCAAATGTTAAAATTTTTATGTGTACTTCTCTTTTCAAATCCTATCTAATTTTGTTTGAATCATATTACCTTACCTTTTTTATTTATAAAAATCATTTTAAATAGTATATTTTAATGTGGTCAAATTTTGGGTCGTTACAACCAAGTTTCACCATACTCCGATTGAAGTTGCTCCGCCATTCCACAAGCCTCATGCAACCAGCCTTGACCACTATTGTGGCTTATACCCTTCACAAAATAAAACCCTAATGGTTGCCTATTCACATCCATCACCAAAACATGACCACACCCCTCAAAATTGACATGGATTCGAAGATCTTGGCCTCAGAGTTCATAGAATCCAACTTTATAATTTTTCGTTGAGTATAGATTTTGATTTTGATTTTTGAAGGTGAATGTTACTTTTCTTTTTACTTTACAGGAATAGGAAATGAGAGAGAGAAGGGAAAGAAATGTAAAAGTGGTAGTGGAGAATCTTAGTGTTGATGCTAGTTTATTTTGCAATTTCTGACATCTCACTACACAGCATTTTGTTCATGTATGAACAACGAACGACAAAATAAAAATACGATCACGAAAAAATATGCGACACGATCTCAAAACAACAATAAAATACACCGGTTATATTATTCTAAGAATATTTCAAAAATTCCATCGTTTGCCAAAATATTCGTCAAACAAAAATTTAAATATTTTCCAAATTAAAAATTATGGAAATATCCTATAAATTCTTTAAAAATACATCGTTAAAAATTAAGTCATTTTATTAACAATTGATTTTCTTGTTTTATATGCAACTATTTATTATTGTAAATAAATTTATAAAATGAGTTCACCACTATTATTTATTAACTAAAATGAGTTAAATAAGGCTATTAAATCTATTTAATGTAGTTAATTCATAATTCATAATTCAGATATTTAAATTATCCCAATACTTGAATTTAAGGTTGTTATATTTTTCTAGGATGTCACATTTGGTGTTTGTTTTACTAGTATTATGGGTTAGTACACATTTTTTGAATTTATACTTCCATTGATGAAGTATTGTTAAAAGATGGTGATTAGTTCATACGTGAGGATAATTGTTGTTAGTTTATTTGACATTTTGGGTTGACATTGGGTGTTATCAAACATACGTGATGTTAAATGGCTGAGTTTGTATTTTTGTTATTACCCAAAATTTATAATGATTGGAGGCGATGGCTAAGTAGGAGTTATGTTTCTTGTATGCATTGATTACATTGGTTGTATAGATGTTATGGTTGTTATGTGCCAACAAGTAATTGGATGCAGGAGAACAACATGAAATTGGACTATGTGGGCTTGACCTTTAGAAGGGTCGGTCTTTTTCTATGCAATAGCAAATAGGTCCCTTAGGTTGGGTTTGGGTATATAGAAATTAGATCAATCTTAACATAGTTATTTTTCATCCCATGAATTTATGAAATTGCACGAGGAGTAGAAGAGGGGACAAAAGTGTGGATGGGTCATTGATGGCTGATTTGATATATTCTTTTATACCATAGTCATATTGTTTATGAGTAAGTGATAATTAATGTATTGAAAGGTAGATTGATGCAATGATCTTGAATAATAATAGCATTATTGGTTTATGTACGTTTATATTGATGTTTGATTCTGCTGTGAGGTTTCCCCTTTTACTTTCATAGTACTAAAATTCTAAATTATTAACTAAACCTCGTGCTTTTAATACCAGTAGTTAGTTGCAAGCGATATTTTTGACGTTCGTAAATAATTTAAAACATTAAAAATAGCATGGTGTCACAATGTAGTTATTACATAAGGAAAGACTATTTCATGCTCTTATACTGTATTAAGTATTTGTTAGCACACAAAATTGCACAATAACAGTAACTAAGGAAAACTAGATAACTTGATATTCTACTATGCAACCACAACAATCATCATAAATATGGTGTAGTAATAATAATAATAGAAACTCATAGGCATTAAACATCATACAAATTCAATAATACTCAATCTTAACTCCAAACATCAAATAGATCAACAATAACAAATATCTTCAAATATTTACTACTCATTGATCACCAGTAACAGAAAATTACCAGCACAAATGCAAGTTATGTTCACCAAAATATGTACTAACCACTCCATATTACTAACACAATATCAAACTCATCAAATGTGTACTAACTACTCTATATTAGTAACACAATAAACTCATCAAATGCATATTAACCACTCTATATTAGTAATACGAACATGAAATCATGAACACAAACAAATCATAATTAACTACACAGCATCCACGTTGTAATAATGGTGAAATATCGCATAATGGTTCCTAATGTGATTCCATCTTCTTCAACAAACAGACAAAATAGACATAAAAGGGAATGTATCATATTTGTCATAATAATTCAAAATAACATATTTACACCTATTCTCACTTAAGTATAAAATCATCTTATTATTGTTTATTGTAAAAAAACATTTATTTATTTTACATCGAAACAATAACATTCTTCTAAAATTTGTTACTATATAATTATTACTTTAAATATCTTTAATAATATTATTTAATCTAAAATAGTAATTTATGTGAAATTAATTTTCAAAATAGTAATATTATTACATTCATCAAAGTAATAATATTTACCCAAATCTTCATATTAATTTTCATAGCCAATTTATTATTATTTAACCCAAAATGTTAAATATCAAAAATTCTTTTGCTGTTATTTATCTCAAAAACTATATATTTATCCCATACTTTTGAAGTATGTATCTTTATCATTATCATTATTATTCTCAAACTAACTCGTACCAATCTTACTTAAATATAATAATAATGGAAATAATATCTTTCCATAAACTCCATAAAAGCGTTTGTATTATGATTTACTCCAAATGATACAATCTTCCCAAAAATCACATTATTGTTATTAATTATACTTTACTTTAAGAATAATAATAAATTTGGAAAATTAGCATTAAAAATATTTTTTTCATTATTATTTGTGAATTAACTTAGAAATTCATAAATAATAACCTTCCAAAATTTTCCACGTTAATTTCGGTATAAATTGTTAAATCATAATTATGTACAAAGTATCGCTCAGAATTTATAAATGATTTTATTTTTTACCAAAACTACAAAATCTTATGTGTTTACTATTAATTAATCATTTTCCTAAATCTAAAAATAATTATTGAACATCCATCACTCAATAGTGCAACAATTGATAGATGACAACCATAATGGATCGCATACCACATCAAATATTTAAACAATCGTAGAAATGTATAAAACATATCAATAGATGTATATTTTTATCCATGAATATTTGCTCAATAATTTTAAAATATAAACACTAATGACCATTTGATCTCAAAAATGTGCTTTCCCAAATAACTCCAAAGTTGGCAACCAAGATGCCAACCCTTCCGGAATTTTGCCATAAATCCAACAGAATAAACAGTGTGTGAAAGAGAGACCGTACGCAAAACATATGATGATAAGAAAACCTATGGCTTAATTTATAATTTATAAAAGTTAAGATTTTCAATCAAAAAATTGCCTTCCTCCCCATATCATTTAGCTACCGCCTATAGCCTAATTTGATCACCGATTGTGCACTCCTCTAGCCACTATTGAGTGACCACTGGCGTTTGACTCAGCACACACTCCCTATACGGCTGCCTAATCATTCCTACCTCTAATCACCAAATTCGTTGGTGATGAAACCCTAGCCATCGAACCGAAACTCAATTTCTAACCAACTTTCTTCAAATTTAATCCTAATCTAGCCACCAATCGACTCCTCTCTATATACGAATCGATTGATACTAAAATTGCCTCCTATTATTGCCCTTAGTAAGAATGTCTAAATCACATGATCTAGGTCGCCGCCTTATAGTTCAATCGTTGATTTTTAGCCGCCTTATGTGCCATATTAGAAAATAGACACTTGATGTCTCTTTGACTCATTGAGATAATTAATTTGGATATAACTTGATGGTACAAGGACAATTTGAATTTTTACAACAAATTGTAATCAGAAAATTTTCCATCATTTAAACGTGATTAAGAAGAAATTTCAAGATTAGAAAAGAGATGATAGTGTGGTGGTAGCTAGGGTTTGAAAGTGTAAAATTTATAATAAAAATTCGGTTATTGTGTCAACAGCGCTTCTAGGTCTAACTATTCATATTTCGCTTAATGTCCAGACCATAGCATATTATACATCAAAATTGGTTTCTTGAACATTCCGAAGGCATTGGAATATCAAAATTTCCAAAAGACGGCTCTGCTCAAAATTATCTTTTAGTGTCAATAAAATGTAAACGACTTTTATATAATTAACTAATAATTAATGTGTCAAATTTATAGGTCATTACAGATCAAATAATTTTTCTTAAGTATTTTCTATCCTTATATATTGAATATATTTAAAATATCAATTATATTATGAAATAACGACACGCACAATACAAAGCAAAACCAAAACTTACTTTATTTCAAATAAGAGCTATTTGAGTAAATTGTATAAACAAATAGATAATTACCCCAAGGCCACGCCCTTAATTTTATCATATTTATCTTTTCCATGGGTTATTTTAAAGCCATAGTATTATATATAGTATTTTTGTATAAAATGAATTAGATATACTGATATTGCTAGGATTCCCTTCCTAATGATATATCCGTTCTTTTAATTCCTTGGAACATCTACTATGTAGCTATCCAACTCTTTTCAGTATCGTCAAGTTCCTACAAAAAAATAGTTATGTATACTAGTGCCTACTTCCTATATTATGGTAGCAAGGTTTAGTGAGAAGGTAACTATACCCATAAGGGTTATGTAGAACCTATAAGGAAAGAGTAATGCTTTATGTATTCTAAAATAAAATTATCTATATACTTATATCTAAAGAGGGTATTAGTATCAAGAACCTAATTATTTTTGTAATAAGAGTGGTACACTATTAAACCATAACACTTAATTTGATGTCTCACAGGTTCGAAACCATGACCTTTGGAACCTCTATATAGAATGACATACCACTTTCCACTTGGACTGCGGCCCTTGACTAGAAACTCAAATTTAATAGTATAATTTTTTTAACATAGGGTTTGCAAAACTATTAATTTTTGACTTCCTAAAATTAGTATATGGCAAACTTTCTAATACTTGTTTTACTACTTCTATATCTTCTAAATCATAATCCAGTTTTATTATAAGCAAGATTTAAAATATTTAACATGTTTTATACTTTTTTGACCTTTATTAAATTTTAAAATATTATTTGATAAAATATTAAATTATTCTATAGATTTTTAACATTGTTTTGTAACAAATGACTATAAATCGTAGTTTTCCTTTGATAATCTAACATTCTCATCTCTACCAACATTGATTTCATTATTAAGTACAAGAGAGTGATAATTTGAATTTTCAAATGAATCTTGTGAGTATTCGTAATTTTTCTTTGAGAATTACTTTCTCATCTTCTTATATTACTGTAACAACTCGCCTCTTAATGTAGGGGCGGGCATAAACCGCACCACTATACAGAAAACCCTGCACCGAGCTGCAAAATGGTGTGGAAACTCTCATTGAAGCTTCTAACCAAAGCAAATAGCCTAAACTGAACTGATCAACATCGATACGATTGGGTTGCGGTTTGGACGATTAAACCGGCCATATTACACCGGACCGAACCGAAAATTTACTCTAGTAATCTTATGAGAAAATTATGAACAACTCCTATCTCATTTAAGATTCTAACGATGTATATTCTATTTTCAAATATGTTTTTTTATATTAATAATAATCGTTGTTATAAAGAAAGAAGATATAATTTTAGTACATTATTTTTCATCTCATTTTTTATAGATAAATGCTAATTATAATCTTATTCTAGTCATTTTACTTGTTGATTATGCATTGATTAACACTGTTGTTTGGTTAATCTACTAAAAAATCATTTGTAGCAAAATGTCAAATTGAAATATTCATACAATTAAGAGCTAATTTTTCATTTCAAACCTTCACACCGCGACCTTCGTAAATTAATTGTTGATGGATGTAATTTTCTTATTTCATATTTAATATGGCTTCAAATCGAACTGGACCAAAAGCAGACCGTATTGCATCAAACCAAACCGTTTAAAAGATTAGTATGATGGTTTGTATTTTTGTTGAACCGTCTGATGTGGTGCGGAAGCGGTTTGGGCTCCAAACTACACCGAACCTACCCGCATCCACTAATATCTTAATAGGCTCGAATTTTTACTAAATTGAAAACCCTAGTCCACTAGAGTACAGAATGTTAGTGCTGGTATCCTATAACTAAATAAGAGTGTGTTAGAGAACTATTGATAAAAACTCAATGAGGAATAATCCAACATAATAAATTATATCTAGTGGCCTTGTCAGTGTCGAGAATGCATGACGAAATCTGTCCTTCTATCTTTCCCGCCTTGTACCTGTACCTCCAAGTCTATCCTTTGGGTTGCAATGTAGAGGGGTTAGAACAACGTATGATGACTGGTAAATTACGTACTTCATCCATAATACTCATTTATGCCGATTGTTTTATATCACAAGTTAAGTCTAATGTATAAGCTTAGTCATTTTGACTTTATGTGCGCGTACGATACACCCAACCTACTTGAGGTATACAATAACTGTAGCATCCCGTAAAATCAACTATAAGTAAATTGAATGACTTAAATTAAATAAGGTAGGGTTGAATATGAAAATTTTATAAAAGTTTTGACCATGAAAGTTATTTTGTTGCATTCGCGGTGAAATTCTGATCTATTTCCATATATAATATGTTGAAAATGGAGCTTAAACGAAGAAGTTATAGGCATTTAAAGATTTGAGATTTAAACTAATTTAATATTAATTCAATTTGAAGTGAGTATTTAAATTTAAGGTTTGAATTTAAAAAATTAACCATAGGTTTACTTGTGGGTTAAGTAACTTTGAGCTAAACAATTAACGTTAAAAGTTAATTAAGAATGAAAATAAAAGAGCAACAGATACAAATCAGCGCTCCCAAAATAAGCGCACTACCCAACAGGTCGACCCCTAGTGTCAACCGATCGAGCAAAGTGGTCCACCATTGCCTTATAGTGGCGGCAAGGGTTTTGTAATGTCGAATGTTTCAAATTTATCCTTTTTTAATCTATTTTCTTTCGACGGTTTGTTACGTTTCAACTTCTATATATAGGGCCATGTGCTTTTCACCTTTTATTCATAAATATTTGGGAAATACCTTAAACCTCGGCCATTTTCTCTCTTTAGTTAGATTCATAAATTCAATTAGAATTCAGGTAAGGATTCTAATCCTTTTCTAATTATTCTTTTAATCTATTCTCTTCTCCTTCAACCTTTCCAAATCCAACAAAATGATATATAAAACTATCCTTCGCGCTATGTATGTATCAAAAGAAGGAGATTTGGAAAAGAGTTTCTTTGGTGTTGGAAATCCATATAGGAAAAGCTAATGATAATATGTGATTGGAAACCCTGGTACTTTTATTTTAGTAATTGATTTGTATATATATATCTATGGATTTGAATATGCCTTAGGGATATTGGGATTACAAAAATAGAATAAATAAAATCCCCCAAAATTCCATTTTATTTCGAAATGCCAATTCTAGATGGAGATTCTCAATCATTTATGTTAATTTGATGGAATTTATATTGTTTTCACATTTTTTGATAATTTCATTGTCTATTCCACTTCTCCTCCTTCTTTGATTCATATTGTGAGTTTTCAATAATGAAGTAAGGTTATGAAGCACGAATCCTATTCGTATTTTACACCACTTATTCCATACAAAATTCTTTCGTTAATTTCTGTAAAAGAGAAGTTGAATAGAATATGAAGTTAGAAATACAATTCCTATTCTTTAGGTAATTTCATTAATTTGATGTCATAAATTGAGTTTTCATTTCTATTTACAAGTCTATTTATTGCAGTTTTTGATATAATTATTTATCACTTGTTATGGATATTGAAACCTTGAAAATCTAAAGGGAAAGGACTTGTATTAGTATTATGGTTAAAAGAATTGACATTTAACGCTAGTTTAGGGCATATAAAGACATGCTTAGAATTTATTAGGTGTGAATATATATTGTTTCCATTAGTGTAATAAACATATAATTATGGTGTATGATTGCATAGTTAATTAGGTACCAATTGTCATTAATTTTCCCCTTTAGGAGGGTATTTGATATTTTTAGGCGTGATAAGGAAGCTTTCTTATAAGGCCTTATTCATGAAATGGTGAGATGAGTGCTATATAAATGGAGAATATTTAAATTATGGATAAGTCATAGGAACGCGAGGGTAGTAGAGTTGCACGATAGAAGTTCACCCTTCAATTTGAGGCTACCGGTAGTTGTGTACACTTCCTATTGATGTGAGACATCTCCGATGATAATTTTTTTTGATGATACGAGGTTATTACCTAATTCTGTAAGGTAAATCTTCCCAGCTAATCTGGCTACTAGTTCCTGCTAATAGTCAAACTAATGTGATACGTCATTATGAGTATGCGTCTTAAAACGAAGGGCCTACTTCGGGGTCTTGAGGTATTAAGTGGTTGTTTGAGGGCCCGTCTCTTTTCCCCAAATGAAGTATTAAATGGCCAAGGGGCAAGTTATTAGACACGATAGGTGGTATCTTGACAGGCATCTGCTTTGGGATAAGGTATTAAGTGACTGATTTAGGGCATGCCTTTTAATAAAGAAATATTAAGTGGCTCAAGAGATCCCATGCGATATTAGCTAGATAGTCACCTTTGAGGGATCCGCCTTTGAAATAGGTATTAAATGATGGGTTCTACCTCATTCAGGTCTTAAATGACTAGAGTCTATCTATTTTCCAATAGAAGGTATTAAGTGGCTTGGGTACTATCTCTTGCATTGTTAGATATTTATGACGTGTGATTTGGGTTATGGGATTTAGAAACCTGCTTTAGGAATGAAAGGTATTAAGCGGTTGATTAATGACTCGCATCTTTTCCTTATAAGAAGTATTAAATGGTTTAGGTCTGTGGACACATTCTTATTTTTAAATATACTGCTCGAGTACTAAAATAATAAGAATCAAAGTTTTTATTCACCGAACATTTGTTATTCTAACCCTCTTCTCATTACAACACAGGTTAAAGATAGAACGATGCTTAAAGGTGGAGTGGCTTAAGTTTGTGGCAGTTATTATTATCTTTTACGTTATTTTTATGTTGTACCCATGTATTTAGACAAATGATGTAAGGGATCTTGATTGACCACTTTATGATGTTTTGTATTATAACATTTAAAATGGTTTTGAAATAAAAGGGTATAATTTGAAATTATATTTTATTCCATCGAATGTGAGTTCTGAAAGAATAGTTATTGCTGTTTACCGTTACTTCTTTTTCCAAACAACAGCTAGCCTTCGAGTGGATCTAAGTTTTTTTAGGCTTTTCTATGTCGAAATTTATGCGTGGTTCGAGGTGGGTTATTACATATGGTATCAAAGCTTAGGCGACCCAATCGACGGAGAAACTACATATATGAGTGACATACTTATTATTTTTGAAAAGGATTTTAAAATTCTTATTATATATATGCCTCTATTTCCTTGAGCATATGCACCTATACTAGGAAACCCTTTTTTAGCATATAATACTATCTTAGGAAATCGTTACTAAAGATTCAACCTTCAGATAGTTCATATGACTGATAATCAATCTTTTTCCAAAAATGGGATCCCTGCCAGTGGAAGCCCTTCCATTCGAGGAATGCTCGAATGGTTTAGGCATATATGATGCTTAAATTAGCTTTGAGTTATGGGATTCAGAAACCTACTTCAGGAATGGAAGGTATTAAGTGGTTGATTGAGGACCCACCTTTCCTTATAAGAAGTATTAAATGGTTTTATATACACAGACATATTGTTATTTTAAATATATTTCCCAAGTATTGAAGTGGTAAGATTCGGGGATATTATTCACCATACATTTGTTGTTCTGACTCCCTTCTCATTACAACACAGGTTAAGGATAGAGTGATGATGGTGATGATGCATGAAGGTGGAGTGGTTTAAGCTTGTGGTAGTTATTATCGTCTTTTATGGTATTTTTACGCTGTACCCATATATTTAGATAAATGGTGTAATGGATCTTATTTGACAATTTATGATGATTTTTATTATGACATTTCAAATGGTTTTGATATAAATAGGTACGATTTGATATTATATTTTACTCAATCTGCTATGGGTTTTGAAGGATAGTTATGCTTTGTACCATTACTTCTTTTTCCAACCTATAGCCCGTCCTACAATGGATCTAAATTTTGATGGGCCTTTTCAGGATCGAAATTTAGGCCGGTTCTGAGTAGGTTGTTACAACAACAATATATGTCTAAATATGCATATCACAGTCCCCTCCATAGACCAAGATACATTCTCCATTTGTATCCATAACTCTGCACCATGCGGGGTATCGACCATCTGTGTCTAGGCCGAATTGCCCACGTTAGTGCCCAATAACGGCATTACAACTATTTATCCATATTATACTTTACCCTATAGACTTGCATAGGGGTTGCCTAGCCTAGTCTCCTATGTACAAAAAAACTAACAAGCAACTTTGAGGCAGTGCATATCCCATACAGATCTAACACTAGTAGGAGGTGTAGTCCATTTGAGCGTAACCCAAGTCTTTCTAATGACCACCCAAGACTGATTACACTTTCGACCTATGTGTACATCCCTACTCCTCACATATATGGCACCAATCTTGCTGACATTGAGTTAAGCCTACACTTGCCATCCCATTTAGATTGCCTAGTGCGATCAAGAAAACGCCTACTTTTACTTAATACGTCCTAGATGGATGGAAATAGACCCTACTTGGCTATTTAATACTTCAAAGTATGGAAAACCCTACTTTGGTATATTCTCTTCACTTATATGCGAACGTATATTCCTATGTGTTCTACCGTTGAAAATGTCCTATATCAGTACAATGTATACATAACTGTTGGGAACCCATTACGGAGGGCAGACTTCTTTGTGCAACATTACTGACCTCACATTCCAACCCTTACAAATGACTGTCATTCATAGTTGAAATCATGTGTTTAGATCTAATAATTCACACCCGTTACAACATAGACTTAAGGCTGCATGGATTTAACTTGTAAAATTATTTTTCCTCCTAAGTTCAATTATTAGTATTAAGATACTTTTACATGAACTTACATCTTACTTCTTTAATTCTATTAAATATCCTTTATTGCTTGTCCCTGATTTAATAGGCAAAGCACTTATGTTAGTTGATATCCAATTAATATAATTAGATATGTTTTAATGCCCTTTTTTAACTAGTAACTATACTTCTTTGAGTATTATAACTTTCCTAATTTCTTATTCCTTTGTCTTCTTACTGCTTTCATCGTTTATTGTTTATTTGCTAACTTACTTTTAAACATGTATATTAAATTAACAATGGAATTACCTTTATTATTTTTGTTTATAATATTTGGTTTTATCTATAGGGATTTCTATATTTTAACGCATTAAAACTACATCTTCCCAAAAGGTAATGTTAACACTGCAATTTTCTATAAATTACATAAAAGTGGTTTTGTGTTGCGTTCTAAATTATAAAGAATTATCTTTTATGTTATTATTGAGATAGACAGTACAAAATACGGTAACATCCTTATTTCATACATATCTTTCTTTTAGTCATGCTCCTTGTTATTTCAAATAGTACAACTTCATAGATAATTATAGAGTTAGATAATTTATAGATATTTACATTGCAATATACTTCATTCAATGAATTAAACTATTACTTAAATCTTAATCCAAATCATAACAATTTTCAATACATGTTTAATAATATACAACTTCAAATAACAAATATGGAATTTACACACACGCGCGCGCACACACACACACATATCATTGAATTATCCATAACATTTAGGGACTACTTTTAACCTTACGTCCTCGAAATTTGAAAGCAAAAGATAATTCTAAAGCTTTATTTCAAACAATCAAGCATACATATCAGTCATATACTAACAACCAAAGCAAACAATTTATTCAAACAAACATTCCTAACTATCCGGACACAAATCCAGATAGGCTTTCCTAATATTATCTAGAGTTTCCCTAGGTACAATCATTCGATCTCCACTCCATTGTACTTTCATCAATTTCACCACTTTATTCCTTAACCACTTTTCATCTCGACCAATAGGTATGGATTCCAAACTCTACTTTAGTTTGTTCCTCTTCGGACTTGGATCCTCCTAAGAAATCACAACAAAATTCCAAAGTTTAGTTTTAACCGAAACCGTTTAATTGATACAATCCAATTTAGCTTCATATTTTGTTAACCAGTTCATTCCAATTAAAATTTCAAATTCATTAAAGTCAAGAACGAAAAGGCAGATAGGAAACTGATGAAGAAAATATGAAATAGGAACCTTCTATAATGTAAACAAAGATTCGCAGGGCCTCCTACCGGGTTCTTTGCACAAATAGGTTCGTTAACGAATTCGGGTTCAAGATTTAACTTTTCTACGGTTTACTAGAAAATAAAACAATGTGTGGCTCTAGTGTCGAATAGAATTCTAATAATTTTATCATAAATAAGAAGATTATCGTCAAAACTCCTTTAATTAATTAACAAATGTGACAGTCTAGGCTTTGCAACCATCGATAGCGGCCAAAGTAGTCTCCCGCCATGCAAAATCTTCTTTCTCGAGCTGCCAGGAAGCCATCAAAGGATTGAAACTGGACGACGATCAAAAGAGTTTGATGGGAAAAGGTTGTTCCTTTTTGTTGCAGGGTATCGACCATTTGTAGTGGTACTCCCCTCTCCCCTACCTCTCATCTTCTTGCACTCATTCTCACTATCAATGAATAGTAAGTGAATTGATCTGGGCATACAGACAAGATATATTAGGGAATATATCATTCTAGGTCATTTCTGACCCTATCTCTAATGAGTCACCTAATGAGTTCTACTCCAAAGCTAAAGTTCTTACTAAACCTTTAGCTTTGATACCAAATGTGACAACCCGGATTCAGCGCTTGAAAATCGGCATCCAATACATCACCCGTATTCGAATGCTGAGATTCAAACGTTGAAGTCCGTATCGTTGGAGCTATAACACGTTAGATGATAAAGACACAGCGGAAACAAAAGAATAACTTTATTGATACACTAAAATGGATACAACATGAAGCACTATATTCTAATAATAAATGCCCAACAACATCAGAGACAAAATAGATACAACAGCGGAAAGATAAGAAAGGAGAAATGACATCAACATGGGTCTTCAGAGAGAGAGAGAGCGAGAATCCAACACACTGCATCTTCATTGCCAAAGCTGCAAAGCTGCAAAGCTCCAAAACAAAAAGCTCAAAAGCAAAAGCTTCCAAATTGAAGACTTCCAAATCAAAAAGCTCAAAACCCTAATCATGTTGAAGTGAAGTGTTACCTGGATGTTTGACCATGTAACAAGAGGCTTAGCATGGATACCTCGATCGGCACAGGCTTCGTTCGACGCACCTCCCCTCGCTCGGCATCTTGCCTCATTCGGCATGGAAAGGTCGCTTGGCATCTTGCCTCGTTCAGCGTTGAGGGGTCGATCGGCATCTTACCTCATTCGATATAGAAGAATCGCTCGGCATGAAGCCTCGCTCGGCATGGAAGGGTTGCTCGGCATGAAGCTCGCTTGGGATTGAGGGGTCGCAAGGCATCAATGCCTCGTTCGGCATTGAGGGGTCGTTCAACATTGAGGGGTCGTTCGACACAGCACCTCTTTCGGCATACGAGTGCAGATCAATACGCATCCCTTGCTCGACATATGAATGCCATTCGGCCTGGATGTGTGGCTTGGCATACGAGTGTCGTTCGGCATGAAGGCCTCACTTGGCATTCTCTGGTTCGACCAACCTCGCTCGGAAATTGCCGTTCGGCATCTATGGCTCGGTGCACAAAAGTTAGTTACCACGGGCTGAGGTACCTTGTTCCTAGGCCTATGAGGAAAGTCCAACCCATCTTCGTCTATAAATAGAAGGGCAGGGGCACAGTGAAATGGAAATTTTTTCGAGTACATTGAGGGGACTCTCCTGCATTCAAGACTTATTCTATTTTACTTAGCACTTGTATTCAAGTCAATGTAGTACGGATTGTATTTGTATTCAATCATTTGTGAAAGCAGTAAAGATCAAAACTCAAAGTGGACGTAGGCAGTTACGCTAAACCACTATAAATCCGGTGTTCTTATTTTTGCATTTAACTTAGCATACAATTCTCTGTTTTAATTTACTTTTTTCATTAATCTCTCTACATAATCTTTCTCAAGGGTGTTAGTGACCAATTCTGGTGCTAATATTTTAGTTCTTTCACTGAGAATCAAATTCTCAGGTCGCTAGGAACTGCTTTGTAGCTACTGGATTGAATAAATCCCTCAGAGGAGATCCAAGCCATTTACAGGACGTCCATTGATTCTACTCAAAGTTCCTATCAATAACTCTACTATGAGAAGACCACGTACCAGATCAGCCTCTCATAATTCGGACGTCAACGAGACTGCTAGCGTATAACAAATAGGACCTAGCAATAAACAAGCAAATCTGGGTGCAGGAACTACCACCCAAAATCAAATAGAAGTTGTCACCAGAACACAGTACAACGACATGATGAGAGAACTCATGGAAAGCAGAAGACAACTCAACGAGCAGATTCAAGCTAACGCTTACCTTGTAACTCAGCTTAATCAGCAACAGCATCAGAATGCTGGAGGTAGCCCCATTTCTTACTCTTCATCTGATAGCTCGACTTCATCCGATGAACCTCCTAGGCATAGACGCTGCAAAACTAAAACTACACAAGCAAGTGCTGCTGATCGATCAACTAGGGATCACATACATCTTAGATACCACATCCAAGCCGGAACAGGAAACTTAGGAGCTGGAGCACGTATGGAAACTGGACGACCGGCTCACCAAGACCCTAATAAAGCTAGTCCCTAAGATACACATTTGGAAGATAGCCAACAGAGGGGACACCAACCCGAGCGGTCCCGTAGAACAAAGTCCAACTTTCCATCCTCCATACAAATCCCGGATTTATCAGCTATGATCAAACAGTTGATGAGAGAAAATCAAGGCTTGACCAATGAAGATTGGAGGATATCCAAGAGCCATACTTCATTCACGGATACTATTCTATAGGCCGAGTAGCCTAGGATGTTTAGCATGCCAACTATCCCGGCCTACGAAGGGAAGACTGATCCTAGATAGCATGTGATGAGATATGGGTGGACGATGGATTCGGCTGGAGCAAATGACGCGACCAAGTGTAGATGTTTCCCAATTACTTTATCCGCAATCGCCACCATGTAGTTCACTCAACTTCCCCCATGGTCTATATTCAGCTTTGACGAATTGGCGACGAAATTTGTAGAACAATTCAGGATACATGTCACTCGTCCGAAGTACGTGATGTCCCTATCTAGTGTAATCTAGGCTCTGGGGGAGTCATCGAAAGAGTGCTTACATAGATTTCATGTTGCGGCTATTGAAGTTAGCAACCCTAATGACCATGCAATTCTGATGGCTGCAATGCAAGGAGAGGATTCAGAATCAGAGTTTGGAGATTGGTTGGCAGAAAAACCTCCAACTACGTTAGAGCATTTTTATTCAAAGGCTCATCAATTCATAAGAAGGGAGGAAGTCAGATGGACAAGGTGAGATAAGGCACCAGGGCCTGGTCAGGATACTGTAAAAAGAAACATCATCGTAAAAAAATCCGGTGACAACTCGAGGAAGGTTCGAGTCAATGTCTAAAACAAGCCTGGGCAATCTAAAGGGCACGGAGGAGGAAATCCCAGAAAGAAAACGAAAACAGGAAAATGGAAGCCAAGGATTCCAACCTACAACAAATACACCCTGCTAAATGCATCTCTTGAGAATATTTACATGCCAACTTGTAATACTTTTCAATACAGAAAGCCACGTCCAAAGGAGTCAATAGAGGAACAGAAGCGGACTGGGAAGTATTGCTGCTTCCATGAGACTTACGGGCATAATACAGAAGAGTGCAGACACCTCCACGATGCCATAGAAAATCTGATTAGATAGAAAAAGTTGCAGAAGTTTGTCAAAAACCCATAGGAAGGTAGGCAAGGAACTCGGACCCCGGACGCGGGCTGGCTCCACGCCATCCAGAGGAACCTGCTCAAACTGTGGGTAGGCTAGTCATAAACACGATAGTCGATGGACCTCACCCTGTAGATAAGAATTGGCAGGAAATGGAGCGGTACGCTAACTCCCTAAGACATGCATATTTTGAGTGTTGTTCAAATACCGAGGACGGATCCCCAGCTAAGAAGTAGCGGACAATGACAGACGATATAGTATTCAAGAGCCGAGAGGCTGACCAGATGGAGGCTCCTACGGTTGACCGATGGTCATATCTGCGACTATCGGGCTAGCATTCGTGAAGAGAATTTTGATTGATTGTGGAAGTTCTGTTAACATCATCTTCAAAAAGGAATATGACCAAATGCAGATGAAGACGAAGGATTTAAAGCCATTTAAAGCTAGTATCCATGGCTTTAATGGTGCAGCAACCGATGTGGTGGGGTGTGTTGAATTGCCAAATGAACTAGGACAAGGTGAACGTAGGAGGGTGTGAATCCTTCCTTTCATAGTTTTGGATGTTGATTCTCCGTATAATGTGTTTCTGGGTCGACCGGCCCTGGAAGAGTTTAGGGCAGCTTTGGCCTCGTGATGTTTGACTTTGAAATTTCCGACAGACAAAGGAGTTGGTGTGGTGCATGGCGATCAGGCGACCGGTCGTGCATGTTATGTGGCTAAGCTGAGAGAGGCCTAACAGAGAAGGAAAGGAAAGGTTGTGGACAACTCCGTCCGCATCCGGAATACCGACAATTAACAAGTAGTTCCCGAGCCCTGGCTCAGGCAACTTTCTCGGATCTATAGAGACATAGATCCGAGAGATGATGATGGGGAACCCAGGGAAGCAAATGAAGCACCGATCGAGCTAACGATTGACATTTCGGTCAGTCAAGATGACCCATCGCGAGTACTTAAGATTGGATCACAACTCGACCCCTCAGCGGCTGAGGATCTCATGGATTTCCTTCGAACGAATCTGGATGTTTTTGCTTGGACACATTCTGATATATGCCGGGATTTCTCTTGCTATTACGAGTCATATGTTGAAAATAGACCCAAAGTATGTTCCTGTAAAGAAAAAAAGGAGAGGCATGGACCCGGAGAGGCCCATTTCTCTCAGAGAGGAAGTGGACAAACTCAAAACTAATGGATTCGTCTATGACGCCCTCTACCCTGAATGGGTGTTTAACCCAGTGCTAGTGAGGAAAGAAAATGAAAAATGGAGAACTTGCATGGACTACTCTGACTTAAACAAAGCATGCGTGAAGGATAGTTTCCCTTTACCCAGAATCGACCAGCTGGTCGACTCAACGGCCGGACACGAGTTACTGTCATTTATGGATGCATACTCGAGATATAATCTGATCCTGATGCACATTCTAGATAAAGAACACACCAGTTTTGTCACATACGTCGGGCTATGTTGCTATGTAGTGATGCCTTTTGGATTGAAAAATACGGAAGCAACTTATCAGCATCTAGTAAGTCGAATGTTTAAAGACCAGATTGGTAGAAAATGAAAGTCTATGTGGATGACATGCTCGTGAAGTCACGGCAGTCAAACGACCATATTCGAAACTTAGCGGAAATGTTCGATATACTCGGATATTATGGAATGAAAATGAATCCTTTAAAATGTTCCTTTGGCGTTGCGTCAGGGAATTTTTTAGGTTTCACTGTTAATGCATGGGGAATTGAAGCTAACCCGAAAAAGATTCAAGCTATTCAGGACATACAAGTGCCCAAAACAATAAAGCAAGTACAAAGCCTGAACAGAAAAGTAGCCGTGCTGAGTCGATTCATATCCAGAGCCATAGATAAGTGTGTTCCCTTCTTTGATGTAATAAAGAAAGAAAAGAGAAATTTTGAATGGACATCCGACTGTGAGGATGCATTCCGAGCTTTGGTAAGATATTTGGAAAGTCCCCCGGTGTCGTCGAAGCCTATAGACCATGAAGTATTGTATGTGTACTTGGCTGTATCCTAGCATGCTATCAGTACGGCTTTGTTTCGCAAGGAGGACCGAGTTCAAAAGCCAGTGTACTATGTCAGTAAACGTTTGACGGGGGCAGAAAGAGATTATCCTAAGATTGAGAAACTGCCCTGCTGCTTGGTGATTACGTCACACAAGCTTCGTCCGTACTTTTAGGCACACTCAATCAGTGTTTATACCGATCAACCCCTGCGATAGGTACTCCAACGACTAGGAACCTTTGGAAGGATGTTAAAATGGAATATCGAGTTGAGTCAGTTCGATATTACGTACCTTCCGCGAAGGGCATACAAGAGCAAGCGCTAACGGACTTTATTGTTGAATTCACCGTGTCAGGCGAATCAAACAGTCACAATGTCATACCTCCCGTTCGATGGAAGCTGTACATCGATGGGGCATCTAACGACCGTTGCTCTGGAACTAGTATAGTTCTTGTGACTCCCGAAAACCGATCAATTTGTTAGGCTTTGAAGCTCGAATTCCCAACAATGAATAACGAGGCCGAGTATGAAGCATTGATTGCTGGTTTGAAACTTATCAGAGAACTAGGGGTAAAATCGGTTGAACTCTTTTGTGACTCACAATTGGTGGTATACTAGGTCCGAAAGGGGGCTATCAAGTGAAGGGACAGAGACTTGCCCCATACCTTACACGGGTTCAAGAGCTGCTAGCAAATCTAGAATATTATGATATTTCGCATGTCCCGCGTGAACAAAACAGACAAGTTGAGTCATTGGCAAAATTTGCGAGTACTAGCGATGCACAGCAAATGGAATTGGTTCCCTTCGAAATCTTACATACTCCAAGTATATATATGATGGAGAGAGATTTCGTGTTAGCAACAGAAATCGAGAAGTAATCATGGATGACCTCATTTAAGCAATACTTGCTATACGGGGTCTTGCCCGAAAGAAAGAGCGAAAGACGACAGGTCATTCGTAAGACTTCGCGGTATGTAATGCAGGACGGAGTAATGTATCGAAGGGGATTCTTAGCCCCCTTACTTCGGTGTATTGCCCACGATGAGATAAAACGAGTCCTGATGGAAATCCATGAAGGAGAATGTGGTAACCATACTGGGGGCAGACGTTAGCAAAAATGATCCTCCGCTATGGATATTATTGGCCAAATGTAAATCGGGATGCTGCATACTACGTAAGAAGATGTGACAAATGCCAAAAGTATGAAAAAATCTCGAGAGCTCCGTCGACGTAACTCATGCAAATGGTTAGTCCCTGTCCGTTTGTGATGTGGGGGATTGGTATAATCGGTTCTTTACCCATATCCAATGGTGGTGCAAAATACATAATAGTTGCAGTCGATTACTTTACCAAGTGGGTAGAAGCAGAGCCCTTAGCCACGATCACTACCAAGAAAGTCATTAATTTCGTCATACGAAACATTATATGCCATTTTGGCATCCCATGGACTATCATTACGGACAACAGAACTCAATTCAAAAGTAGGGAGTTCAAAGAATTTTTTCAAAAGTATGGCATTGAAAAAAGGTTTGCAGCAGTGGCTCGTCTTAAAGCCAATGGACAAGTAGAAGCTGTGAACAAAATAATCAAGTCCATATTGAAAAAGCATTTGGAAAAGGCTAGAGGCAAGTGGGTAGATGAACTCCCAACAGCACTTTGGGCTTATAGAACCACCCACAAGTCTGGGACTGGCCACACTCCATTCATATTGGCATATGGCATGGAAGCTGTTATACCTATAGAACTTGAAGTTCCATCGCATCGGGTAACTCATTACGACCCTAAGAAGAATTGGGATCTTTTACCGGAATCACTGGACTTCATCGATGAAATAGCGAGGAAGCCAATTTAAGGGCGGCTGCATATAGGCACCGAGTCGCTCGATATTATAATGAAAAAGTCCGACTGAGAATCTTTGATGTTGGTGACCTCATTTGGAAACGATTCTTCCCGGTCCCGTCGCATATGAATCCCACATGGGAAGGTCCATACGTCATTGAACGGAAGCTTGGAGAGGGAACTTTCATACTAGCGATCGTTGATGGTGCGACACTCCCCCGAGCATGGAATAACGAGCATCTGCGGCATTATTATACTTAGTCTATTTCTTTCATATTTTAGTTTCAATTACTTCCATTATATTTATATTTCGTTGATTCTTAGTTTTCAGCATGTAATAAGACAATTTAACTTGTTTTCATTAATAAAGGCTTGAAGCCATCTTTTCTATGATTTATTGATGTTTCTGTGTATGATAATTCTATGGAAAAAAACTAGAGTTACATTATTTTGTTTGACGTACGAAAGCACATAAAAGACTCGAAACATCCAAGTCCCCGGAGTGCGGACTGGAGTACTCTAAGTCCCCAGAGTATGGAGTATAGTATAAATGACTTAAAATTTTCAAGTCCCCAGAGTGCGGACTGGAGTACTATGAGTCCCCGGAGTGTGGATTAGAGAATAAAGGACTTAAAATCTCTAAGTCCCCAGAGTGCAGACTGGAGTACTCTTCGTCCCCAGAGTGTGGACTAGAGTATAAATGACTTGAAATCTCCAAGTCCCCAGAGTGCGGACTGGAGTACTCTGCGTCCCTAGAGTGTGGATTAGAGTATAAACGACTTAAAATCTCCAAGTCCCTGAAGTGCGAACTGGAGTACTCTTGAGTCCCCAAAGTGCAGACTAGAGAATAAACGGCTTAAAATCTCCAAGTCCCCATAGTGCGGATTGGAGTACTCAAAGTCCCCAGAGTGTGGACTAGAGTATAAACGACTTAAAATCTCAAAGTCCCAAGAGTGCGGACTAGAGTACTCGGATTCTCCATAGTGCGGACTAGAGTATAAACGACTTAAAATCTCAAAGTCCCCAGAGTGTAGACTGGAGTACTCCGAGTCTCCAAAGTGTGGACCAGATTATAAACGACTTAAAAGTATCTAATTCCCCAGAGTGAAGACTAGAGTACAAATGACTTGAAGACTTCAAGTCCCTAGAGTACGAACAAAAAAATATTCTAAGTACTTGAAGTGTGGAATAAAGGATGTGCAATTCCAAAGAATTTTCGAGTTGTATGAAGATGAATTGGGGGTTTATGTAACTCACAGTAGCTCAGTTTTCAACCACAGTTATACAAAAAGCTAAACAACAAAAGTCATTTGAAAGACAAAGAAACTAAATTTTATTTATCAATCCAAAATGAGATCCTGCTACAACTCCTCCAAAATCCGGAGTCAAAAATCTATCTACATTGACTATGAAAATAAATAAAAATAATTACATAATCTAAGCTAACTCTCGTTGAACGAGCGTAACAGCTATTCTTTCGTTTCTTCGGTTTCTTTTCCTCCCTCGTTTTCTCCGGCGACTCCTCCCCCACGCGTTTTCGCTTAGACGCTTTGCTTGATGGGGAGGTAACATCCGAGGAAGAACGAGGGACTTCTAGTGGCCTAGACCCACCAGGGAGGATGACCTTCAAAGGCTTGTTCAAAGGATCATCTAGATCCATAACTCGGGACTCAACTTTGATTTCAACTTTCTTTTTCTTTTCCTCCGCAAGTTGCTCCTTCATGCATTTTTGAAGTGTGTCCAAAGGCGCCTGTGATCTCAATTTCATAACTTTCTTCGACGGGAGATGAAGGTTCTGACTTGTCCTCGTCAAGCGCCTCAATCACTTGAGCATCAGGACTGGGAGTCTCTCCTGCGTGAGTAGACTCGCTCGCCTTCCCCTTCTCCCCCTTAGCATCTTCGCTCCTTGGAGTTGGTTCAGGATCAGAATGGCCTGCACAAAATCACAAGAAACGAACATTATAATACAATAACCTCTCGTCGAAAACGATGGCTCTATGAACTTTAAGAAGAACAGTTATATATCGGCTTCTTACTGGCTCTCAACTGCCCGAGGAGTCTCACCCTATGGAATGAGAGATAGAACATGAATGTCGATGCCAGGGTCTTTCGGGTTGTACCCAGCGTGTTGCTCGAACGGATCAAGTACTGGACGATCAGCCGATTGAGTAGGAGGAGGAGCTGGAGACTCTGTTCCAGATGGTCCAGCGATGACATCTTTTCCTTTTTATGAGGAGGGACCTTTGTTGTAGAGAGCCTTTGCTGTAAACAAGTCTGAAGGCTCATTCCCCCTGAGAAATTCCTTTGCCAAAGCCTCCTCGTCAACCTCCTCCTTGCCCGACTCAACCTTTCTGATCTTTATCAAAGTCTCCTACGCTTCGGCTAGAGATTCGTGGTAACCCTCGCCAAGAAATGTTAGATCCTAATGCATGATAACACGGGCATTATATTCTTCTATAAGCGGGTCGAACAAGAACTTAATCTCCTCCCTGCCGGCTTTCGTAGCCACCTCAAGACCAGAATCAATCTCCTCGGAAGCTATTCTTTTGCCCTCCTCACGGGCTTCATCCTTCAGCACCTCAACTTTGGAGAGTTCATCGTCGAATTTTGTTTTCAGGATTCGCAACAACAACCTCATCGCAGTACTGTTGCGCCTCCTCTTGAACAGTAATTTTCTCTTCTTTCTCTTTGAGAAGTAGCTCTTCCAACTCTTTGACGCGCTGAGCAAATGCATCTCTCTCCTTTTGTGTAGAATATTTCTCTAAAGCTAAGGCCCCGCAGCGCTGGACCGCTTCGTCGATTTCTTTCTTATGTGTCGCCCCCAAACGATTAACGACCTCCAATGTCTTTAATGCTTTTTTGGGAAGCTTCAAATTGAGACTTGTATGAAGAAAGCTCATCATCCTGAGCTTTAATGATGTCTTTGTCATGAATAGCTTCGAGCTTCAGGCGATCAATTTTGTGTTGACGCTCAACAGAGACTTCCGAGACTTTTTCAGCTAAATGGACAAACACATCATGTTGAACATAAACATCGTTGTTACAAGCAATGGCGCTCAGTTTGATGTGTCCCAGAATGTGATGGATCGCCGGGAGAAACTTAAGACCATCGAAGCATATTTTGGGGAACTTAGCCTTAAGCTCGACTAGCCTCTCCGATATCGACGGATCTGTTGCAGGAATAGAAGGAGATGGTCTTGAGAGTTCAGATTTCTTATGGGGTTCCTGGCATTGCCTTTGTGCTGGATGAACCTGAATGCTGATCGCAAGGAGCATCGGACTGGGACCTCTTATGGTCGGATTTCTCCCTGCCTTTCTTCGAGTGAGAAGGAGGATTGTAATGATATGAAGGTTGATGATAATTTTTCTTTTGAGATGATGAATCCTGGGAGTGATAATCCCTATTGACGTCATCATCTCTATCCCGACGTCTTCCGGAGCCCGAATCCTGTCCAAAGTGGTAAAAAATAGATGACCCGCGAAGACGATCGAGTCCGTGAGTACGTCCTATATCACCTGCACAGAATCTAAATAATGACAAGTTAGTAAAGAGTAGAATGATGGCTAAAATTTAAGTGTAAGGTGAAGTGCATGTGTTTGTGTGTGTCCTAATGTTACCCCCCGACGGACCAGATTCTTTATCTTTACTAATAGGAGTTTTTTCTCCATGGTTTTGGGCTTGAGTGCCTTCTTCGGCTCTCGCCGACGAATGAAGCTTAATGATTTCTGGATCGTTGAAGCCATAGTTAAGCAAATCATCAGGAATAGTGAGGATTGACAGGCCTTTCAAAGAACTCTCTAAGTGTTGAAGGGACTCTCTCTCCATTGGAGTGATGGTGACCTTAGAGGTTCCGCCCACTATCTTCTTTCTTAATTTGTAGGTCAATTTCTTCTTTTCCTTGGAAGGAGGAGGCGTTACTTCGATATCATGAACCTCGACTATCAGGTCTCGAGCGGGACTAACATTCTCACCCGATACTTCGGGTGATTTAGCTTCTCTAACCTCCCCCTCCTCAGGTGTGTCAAGGGTATTACATGCTGAAGGCCCAGCTTGCTTTTTTCTATTTCCCAAAGCAGAGAAGGTTATAGTGACGCCTTAAGGAAGGCTTATTGGGCGACCTTCCGCCAGTGGCCCAAAATTTGAGAGCGAAATAAGAGATCTAATGCCCCGGTCTCCTACAAGGATAGCTCGGATAGCTTCAATGGCTTCAGAATACCCGGGGCCTTATAGACGTGGGCTAATACCTGTAAAAGTAGAGTAAGGGTTAGAAAAGATGCAATTTACGCCAAATGCAAGTATTGATCCAAGAAAGAAACTTACTCCCTTCCACCCATCTCCTTGCAAAGCCAGGAGGACAACGCATGTAGAACCATTCATGCTTAACTGGGCGAATTTTCTCCATGTCCCAATCAGAATTTAACACTTGTTGTGTGGCTCAAGAAATACAAAAGATGGGCTGTTTGATCATCTCTTGAAACAATAAATGTAGTGGATATCGCCAGGAGTCGGGAGCCTGGAAAGGACGCTCATGAAAAGAATGCACGTGTCATATATGAATGCGTGACTGTTTGGATGTAATTGCGATGGAACAATCTCCATATACTGCAACAGGTCGCGAAGGAAGGAGTTGAATGGTGGCACGCTACCAACCCAGCATATAAATTTACTGCAGGCCATATATCCGACTGGGGGCGAGTGAGGACGATCTTGTCCCGATGGAACCAACACATCATCGAAAGGAGTCCCGTGAACCGAGCATATGCGATGAAGAGCGCTTTCATTAATTCTCGAAGCTTGAGAATCAATCACATAGTCTAATAAGATCGTTGTATCTAAGGCATCGGGAGCCAAGTCGACGGACGCGATCGTGGAGCTTGGAATATCTTGTACAGGAATTTTTGATGGATTTGAGGTTCCAACCATTTCCTATTGAGAAGATGGCCAGTGTCTGTCCGAGACCGTGGTAGAACTAGATTTTGTAGACATCTTTAATGTGTTGGATCTGAAGAAACACCTGTTTAAACTATACTTGAAACGCAATCAACATTAGACATAACAACAAAAATACTCCCCCCATGTGGTGTGTGAACTAGTGCAATCGTTTAAGTATAAGTGACAGGAATTAAAAGTCGTAGAGTTGATGAAATAGAGTTAGGCTTTGAACTATCATCTTCGAAGACCGTCATCGCTGACCGTCTACGAGGGCTTGTCGTATGATGGTTTCTATTTTGAACTCGGCATCGACACTGTATGATTGAAGGTTATTATCTGTTTTAATCAAGTCCAATTCAGTTTTATAGCTGTCAAGACAAGGGAGTTATCAGTATGGATTGTTTGATATGCTTAATTGTTTAAGTCCTTGTCCTTGTTCACTGTCATATGTTCGGGCCTAGGAAAAAGGTTAAGTCAACATGTATTATGTTCGAGTTGGGATGGTTCTGACTATTGTGGCCTACTACCGGACTTAATGCCGAACGACACTGCACAGACTCGACTATTTATTACCTACTTCACCCTCCTATGTTCACTCTCCACCGTTCGGCATGAGGAAAGTCTGGCCAAGCCACAACCATGCCGAGCCCCATCGCTCGGCGCGTTGAACCCAACTCCAACTTCCTTCCTACATTCCCTCTCTACCGCTCGGCATAGAGAGTCATTCGGCAAGTCATGCCAAGCTGCATCGCTCAGCACTTTGCCCTCAACTCCTAATTCTCTCCTGCACTCCCTATTACGTCGTTCGGTGAAAGGGAGTCATGTCGATCCATGGTCATACCGAGCCACATCGCTTGGCATGCTAGACCAAACTCCAACTTCCTTCCTACACTCCCTCTCCATCGCTCGACGTACGAAAGTCATACAGAGCCATAGCCATACATTTTCCTCCAACTTGCACACCACACTCAACCAATACTTCTTAACCTCGCCAATTCTACTAAGCTAACCACACCTCCAATCACCTCGTTCGGCAACCAGACAAGAGCCTACTTCACAATAGCCTTCGACACCCTCTTCCTTCTACATCTAATCCTAAAGCATGCTTAAGTCTTATGTTCATCTTCCTCGTCTAAGACGTCTTCTACCATTATAGTTTTAAAAAAAGGGGGTAAAGAAGATAATAATGAATATTAGTCTCGAATGACCCCTCAATTTGGAGGTGGTCGAGAAATTCATACCTAAGGAGTAGGTCGAAGCTTAGGGAATTCTGGATTTGGAATCGAAAATCGTTTGGGTTCATCGATGGTAGAGGATGCGAGTCAATGTATTGGATTTGGTAGGAAAAGGGATGTTAAGGTGTTAGCAGGAGTCTGGTGGAAGACGAGTTCGAAAGCCTTGTAGAGTGGAGGTAAAAGTAAAAGGAGGGAAGAGGAGAAGTCTTGGGTTATATAGGAAAGAGGGAAGGCAAATAGACAATGACCGGTAGAACCGGTCAAGACACGTCGGTCGTTCGGCATCAGTATGTCGTTCAGTATCAATGTAGTTTGGCATCAATATGTCGTTCGGCATCAATAAGTTGTTCGGCATCAATGTCGCTCGGCATCAATATGTCGTTCGGCATTCAATGCCTCGTTTGGCATTCATGAGATCGTAGGAGATCACTATCGAGAGGATAAAATAAGGATTCAAAGAAAAGCGCGGAGTGTTGACGATTCAAAGCGCACCATGTTAGTGCACACGATACACTTTGGAGAGGCAAGTGTTACCCAGATGTTTGACCATGTAACAAGAGGCTCGGCATGGATACCTCGGTCAGCACAGGCTTCGTTCGACGCACCTACCCTCTCTCGGCATCTTGCCTCGTTCGGTACGGAAAGGCCACTCGACATCTTGCCTCGTTTGGCATGGAAAGGTCGCTCGGCATCTTGCCTCGTTTAGCATGGAAAGGTCGCTAGGCATCTTGCCTCGTTCGATATTGAGGGTTCGATCGGCATCTTGCCTTGTTCGACATGGAAGGGTCACTCGGCATGGAGCCTCGCTTAGCATGGAAGGGTCGCTCAGCATGAAGCCTCGCTCGGCATTGAGGGGTCGCTCGATATCAAAGCATCATTCGGCATTGAGAGGTCGTTCGGCACAGCACCTCGTTTGGCATTGAGGGGTCGTTCGGCACAGCACCTCGTTCGACAAACGAGTGCAGATCAACACGCATCCCTCACTCAGCATACGAATGTGGATCGGCCTGGATGTGAGCGACACAGAGACCTCGCTCGGCATTCTCTGGTTCGACCAACCTCGCTCGGTAATAGCCGTTCGTCATCTATGGCTTGGTGCATCGAAGTTACTTACCATGGGCCAAGGTACCTTGTTCCTAAGCCTATGAGGGAAGTCTAACCCATCTTCATCTATAAATAGGAGGTGGGGGCACTGTGAAATGGACCTTTTTTGAGAACACTTGGAAGACTCTGCTGCATTCAAGACTTATTCTATTTTACTTAGCAATTGTATTCAAGTCAATATAGTACACATTGTATCTGTTTCAATCATTTGTGAAAGCAATAAAGATCAAAACTCAAAGTGGACGTAGGCAGTTACGCTGAACCACTATAAATCCGGTATTCTTGTTTTTTGCATTTAACTTAGCATACAATTCTCTATTTTAATTTAATTTCTTTATTAATCTCTCTACATAATCTTTCTCAAGGGTGTTAGTGATCAATTCTGGTGCTAACATGAAGCAAATGGGATTCCAAACCAAAGACTTCAAATCTACATCTACTATCCAACTTAGCTCCATAACCTACTGATAACCTGACTCTACGCTGCCCGTATGGAAAATCATGGGCACCCAAAGTTAAGAAAGGAAACGATAAACTCTAGATCAGTCATGGGACTGGTGTTAGCAAACAAAAACAGTTATTAGAACAAAAAGAAATAAAAAGGAAATTCGTTATTCTTTTTGGAAAATGAAACTACCATAAGGTCTCCCGCCGCACACATAGTGCAATTGCACACTTAGGGGAGATTTCTCCTTATAGCAGTCAAACATGCTTGATACGCGGAAATCCTTTTGATATTATTATTAGTGCATAGTGTGGAAAACATTTGCAAGTATAATATTAATTTTAGCTAGCATATGTACCATTATAGTATGCCTGCTATAGCTACCATGTTAGATGGCAGGTTCTACAACTAAAATCGTACAGGGCTCGTATTGATTGTTTGGATTTCCAACAAATGGTCAAGGCTAAGGAACTTCCTTTATCCGAATGGGTATGCCCCTGGAGGGATGCCCTGAGAACCTAACCTGATCTCTGCCAACACAAGCCCGGGTTACCTCTGTAACTAGGTAACTAACTGCCACGAGTATGCTATCCCCTAGTCGTAACCGACCTTTATCTCGGGATCCCAAAAACAAACTCCAACAACCACATAAGTAAAATATCTAGGCTCCATACCATGATACCACCTTTTATCCAGAAGGAAATGCACATACCATGAGCGGCGCGACCCCCGTAACCTTGCCGCATCCTTCCTGTTTCAACCATGTCCGGGGTGTGAGGTACGATGAAGTCTCGTCCCACAAAGCTACGCTATTTACAAAAGCCATGCTTCGATCAACCAATGATCAACACATAGCATGCCACATTACCAAATTGGGAATATATCACTATTAACCATCAACTACATAACCTCTGAGCTCGTACATCTCAGAGAAGGATGTTAAGCTAAGAGAATAAATTCTCCGCCACCAAACAGAAATGTGTTTGATAGAAACCAGCTTTATATCTCAAAGTGTAACGTCAGATGTACATCCATACAAGTCCATCTTGGGTCTGAATGGAACAGAAGGCACTTCAAAAGAAGTCCTTGCAAATTCGATATCCTCAATCCCTACCAGACTCCCGATCACATAGGGAAATCTCTATACCGGAGCAACTCAGTGCAGAGACAATCACAGGTAATCCTTTCGTTTTTAAAAATACCCGGTCTTCAACCATCGGTCTTCAAATGCTATTCCATTTCGTCGTATCATTATTCGAAATGAGTTTTATGACTTAATGTCCTCCCCCAGCTAATCCGAATAATAAGCGCTTATTTTTTTAAAACATATGGATACATTAGGATCTTAGTTGAGTCACAACTTATTTCCCAAAACCTTTCTTTTTGAATGGTTTAAAAAAAATTCCATTTTTATCTTTTAAACAAAAAATCCATCTTTATGATTCTCTTCAATTTGAAACAAGGTTTACCAAATCTTTAACAAAGATTTATTCATAGCTTTTAAACTATTTCTATTTCAAATTTGATTTACCCATAACACGATATCCTTTCAACAAAAACTAGGAATTATTTCTTTATATGAAAGCCATTGTCATTTGAAAATAAAGGTTTTTCGTTTCGGGAAAATCCTATTAAATCTGCTCAAGTCATAGCCTTTTAAAGGAAAATCAATGAATTGCCGCACCCTCGCAAGCTCTATTTAAAATTCCCAAAATAATTCATTTAAAATAATTTAAAAATGGTTTAGAATCCATATATATATGTCATATAACCTGTATAACCCTTTTTAAACCATAGTTTCCAAATTTTCAGATTATAAACATATATATATATATATATATATATATATATATATATATATATATATATATATAGAACTCAACTTCAAATCTTGAATTCAAATTCAAATTAAACTATTTTAATTTCAAAACTTTAACAAGCCATTCAAAATAATTTTAACTTCAAAACTTCTTTTCAAAAGTTTTTCATATTTAACCCAAATTTTACTTCCAAAACATTTTGGATTCAAAATTCAATATTTAAACTTTTTCACCATATTGAATAATATTAAATTTAAAATATCCATGACTTAACCAATTACCCGTGAAATCCATATTTTTGTGTGTGCGTTGTGTCCAAGGGTTTTGCATACAACAATAAACAACCATTATAAATCCAAGCACAACAATATCAATAAGCGGTATAATCTTATAACGCTTATCCTTCATTCATAGATAAACAAGTAAATTCATCACAGATAAATAAATCACAGTTCACAGCTTAATCCAAAGCAATTCATATCATAGAATATCACACATCAGAGATATCAAACAATTCAAGGCATTCAATATAATACAATCATCCATAAGCAAGATTAATTAATCGCATAATTTATAATTAATTTAATTAACCTCAAAATAGATTAATTAATTACCTAACCTTGCTTGATTACATTAATTAATTACAACCCATTTGTCATTATTTTAATTAATTAATGAAATAAATTAATCATCCTCAATTATCCATCTTAATTAGTTATCCTCAATTACTTACATCAATTAATTATCCCTTAATTAACTACATAAATTAACTAACTTTAAGTTAATTACATTAATTAATTAACCCTTAATTAATTACATTAACAAATTAACCCTTTAATTACTTATATTAACAATTATCCTTTATGTAATTGATCATCCCTTAACTACTTACATTAAATGATTAACCATTAATTAATTAATTAGCCCTCAATTATTTAATTATCCTTAAAATAATTATCCTTTAACTAATCACATTAATTAATCACCCTTTAATTAATCACATTAATTAATCACCCTTTAATTAATCACATTAATTAATTAACCTTTAATTAAGCACATTAATTAATCATCCTTTAATTAATCACATTAATTAATCACCCTTTAATTAATCACATTAATTAATTAACCTTTAATTAATCACATTAATTAATTAACCTTTAATTAATTAATTATCCTTTAATCATTAATTAATTAACCTTAATTATTAATTAATTAACCTTAATTATTCTTCTTAATTAACTCCTTAATTTCATTATTAAGTTTATTTAAAATAAACTTTAAAAATAAAGGTTATATATATTAAAACACTTTAACTTAATAAATTTAAAATAATTTATTTTAAAACCCTTGACTAAATCAAAACTTAAATAAAAACATTTATTACATAAAATAATTGGTTTAAGAAAACTGTTAAGACTTAATTTCTGTAAGTTTTAAAACTTGGTTTATACTATACATTGACCCGAGCCCGCAACCAAAATACCCGAGCCAAAAACAAACTTTCCCAAGCTCAAACTCAAGCCATTCTTCTTCTCTTTTCTTTTTAAACTTTACTTTTTTTTAAAATTTAAAACTGTTGTAACATATTAAACACATGCATACAACCCGTGTACTAACTCGACCCATAACCACAATTCCCTGAGACAAAACCTGAGGCCATCATCTCCTACCCTACCACTGAGACAGATGGACGCTTGTGCACATGCATGCGCCAACGCCACCGTTCTGACCATCTTTGCCATCACCTACAGGTCGAAGATGACCTCGCTAATGAGCCCGACCACCCAGATCGTACGATTTCGCCTAGAATAAAAAACGAGGATGTTAAGAACCCTGGAAACCAAAACTTTTCGTCTAAAAACGCCTCGAGTAGCCACCTTCAATCATCAGAAGGTCTGAAACTTAGACCATAGCTTCGCCACGAAACCATGCATCGATTCCACCATCTCCGGTCATGTCCGATTTACCTTCGACGGCGCTATGCCCTCAAGTACAACGTCGATCAAACTAGGCTGTTAAACCCTAAATCGTTGTCGATACGCCACCACAGTAGCCTACAAATCATGCCACCATATTTCCTAGGCTCCTCGACCAACAAGCTATCTCCAGCAACGACCTCGATCCCCCATAACCTCCGATCACCAGAAATCACCCAGAAACCCAAAACCATTCAACTCGGAAATTCTATTCGATTCCAAACTTAAAAATTATGATATTACTATCTAAATACATCATTTTCAAAAACGAATTTGATTATGTAATCAAAACATGAAATTCAAACAATCGATTTTCTAACCTTAATTGATTCTCATTGTTATTTCTTATTTTCTGAATAATTACTCATCATATTCACCAGATAATATTTTTAAAAATGATATTATACTAATACAAACATTTTTACTTTAATGTTCATTGCCTAAAATCGTTTAGGTGTAGAGATATGAATTTTTTTAAAGTGTCCTTGAGCCTGTTATATAATAGAGGCCTGTATATGTTTATACACAGACATGCACACCCATATTTACATATATATACGAACATTGCAGGCACATTTAACAACAATACAAACATTTCTCATATCGTACTTCAAGTATAGATCCAAAAATCAAGATATATAACCGATTCGAGATAGTTTACTCACATGGATATTGTACAGAGAACCTAGAATAGCTTTTGAATTTAAAAATTGGGAACTTGGTTTTGATTTTTAAAAACTGGACTTGATTTTGATCTGCTACTTGATTGTTGATTTGAAATGATTTTCTTCTTACTTGTTTCAGTTGAGTTGCCTAAACTTGCATGCTTCAGATTTGAGATGCTTCAGGTTGTTTGTTGCTTTTATTTCTGGTTGTTGTTTGATTTGAATCTTGTTTGAGATGAAATCTTCGTTGTTTGATTTTGAAACTACTGCTCAGTTTAAAATTTGAAGTAGTTGCTTATTTGATTTTCTTTCCTGGTTTTTAGGTTTCTAGGTTTTGTTTTGATAAAATTATGAATGAAAGGAAATGAAAGTAGGAGTAGAGAGATATGTATATACAACTTTGTTCTTCATTATATTCATTAATTTTAAAAATAAAAAGAGATAATGACACTTGTTAAATTTTATACTACATGTTTTACACTTGTTAATTATATATATTATAAAGGCTACAAATATTAAATGTATGTTCCAACCCTTTACACTTGTTATTTCTCATGAATTTAATATTTTTAATATGTTTATATAATTTTTACATTATATTTTTTAATTAGTTTTATATATATTTGTGTTTTATATTTTATATTTTATATTTTATACTTTTCTTTTATTTATATTTATATAACTTTAAGGAAAAATGATTTAAAATCTAATTATACATTAACAAATAAACATACACATTTTTAAGATATTTATTTTTGAATTTCAAATCAAAATTCTACTTACAATCTATTTATATATATAAAACAAACATAAATCTTATTTTTTGTGAAAATTTCAATTTAATTCACAATTCAATTCTAAAAATTAAATTATTTACTAAATTAAACTTGGCTTAAAAACGGGATCGTTACAGTTTTGCAAGGAATAAACATACACTTATATGCATATAAGCTTAGGTTTGGAATCAATATATGTTGTGGGCTTGAAAAGAAATTGTATATGTATAAAGTATGTGTATCCTTATATATATTATTTAGAAACTGATTTCTAAAATTAGAAAGATTCAATTTTGGTTTATTTTAATATATAAGAATAGTACACTTTGTTTACTTATCAAATCTTTTGAACTAGTATATTAGCTATTAATGTAAAATATATTATATTCTAGTAATTAAATAATAGAAAAGGTTTTATGGATTTTGAATTATGGTTTTGAAGAGGTTTTTAATAATTATTAGAATACAAAATTGGTTTTGAAAATGGACTTATGGATTCATAAATAAATGAATACTTATATAAGCGGCTTTTGAAAAAATGGTTTGTAACAATATAACTTTATGGAATTTGAATATCAATATGATTTTTGAACATAGAAAATCTTGGTTTTATAAAATAATGCTTTTGAATAATTCTTCCTTGAATATGGTATAACTCATTGAATAGAATGTTTGAGTGAAATTTACTAACTCATTAGCGAATACTTGAATTTGACCTGGTATATGGGATACTTGGGTAAAATTTTTGTCATTTCTTATAGGAAAGTATTTAACACTTTAGAATTGTGTTCTCTTTTAGTGTGCGGCATAGAGCTACTAAATCCTTAAGAGAATATAGTTTAGGTTTTCAATGGTATCTGTAACAAGTGAGACTTACTAGCTTCTAGTAAATATTGGAATTTCACCATGCGGTATAGGACGTTTTGGTTAAGTTCTAGTGACTACTGAAAGTGATATTATTAGCACTTTAGGGTATATACCTTTTAGGGTTCAACCAAGAGCCGATAAATCCTTAAGAGGTATAATCCTAGATTTCTTTCTAAATATAAAAATATATAATAACGTTGAATAATCAAGAGTTTTTGGGTCATTGTTTCCCCGATCGTTTTTATTCGTCGAAATTTGAGTTTTCCTCGATCCTTGTGATCAGTTGAGATTCTGTGTAACAGTATGGACAATCCTAGGTATCAGATTGGTATAAATGATACCACATTGTTTGCACAGTATGGAAAATCGATGTAATTGGTATGTACGATCAGATGGATGATCGGTATTGTGATGTCCCGGGATTTTGGTAATACTTATTTAATAATTTCCATTTATAATTTGTTTTAAAATATGTGATATTGAATTAAAAAATATAAATTAACCAAATATTATATGTTCAAAACTAGTAATTAATCTAATTTAAAAAATGTTATCTTTTCAAAAACTCAATAGTAACGATAATTTAATTTTAATGTTTATTCTTTTCAAATAATAATAATATATATCTAATTAATAATTGATCTTTTAAAGCTAATACAAATATTCTATTTGTAATGTATATATGTATACATTGTAATAAGGAAATGTTTCAATTTAAATTTAATAAAAATATTTTCAAATTATAATATATATATGTTCATATATTGTGATTTGGAGTTTTGTTTTAAAATTCAAATAATTTCTGAAGTTAATATTTAAGATGTTCTATTTACAATGAATATCTATATTTGTATATAATTATTGTGAATAGAAAATGATGGATTAAACTTAAATAGAAAATATATTTCAAATTTATAATGTACATAAGTTTCTATAGTAATTTGGAAGTTTTTGATTTGGTTTAATAAAAATGTTTTTCTAAAAGCTATTTAAAATTTATGTTTATTTATAAAGCACATAAAGGAAAAATCTATCGTTATTCAATGAATAATAACTTGAAATATAGTACATTATTATAAAGATTTAATTTGTTTTCCTTTAAATTGATTTTTGAAAAAAAAATTAGATTCTTAATATAAATTAATGTTAGTTATAGAAATTTATGTTTAAACTTTTAAAAATAAAATTTAAACAAATGTTACTTTCTTTTAAAACTTGTCTTTATGAAGTAAGTTTTAAATAATTATAAACTAAATCACAAGGATATAAATATATTGCATTTCATAGTTATACATTTATAACATGGGTATTAAATTAGTATGGTAATTAAGGGTTATTCATTTATAAACAAATAATTAAGGTTTAATTCATTTTTAAACAAGTGATTAATGTAATAAATCACCTCTTAAAAACATTTAGCATCATAAGAAATTAGAAAGTACACTTGTTTACATAATTAGCAGAGAGCTTGACATTTGTAAATAAATAGTTTATTCTTTTAACAAGTGGCAAGCCATTTAAAAAAAGAAGAAAGTTTTGTTTTAATTAAAGTTTAGGAAGAAAAAGATCTGTTGGTTTCTTATCTTCAAACTTCTTAAAATTTTCTTCAACTAAATAAAAAAAAAGAAATCAAATGCAAACTTCAAATTGAAATCCAGAAAACAGAATTTCAACCTGTAAAGGAACCTGAAGCTTTTTCAATCCAGGTACAAGTTACAAGCTCAACTGGAAAACATGCATAAGCAAGATTCAATCAACAGCAAGTTAAAATGCACAGCAAAAGCTAATTCAATTTGAAGATTCAATCTACAGAAAATTCAAATTTCCAGAAATAAAATGCATTGTTCTCTATTTTGCTCTGGTAAGTAAATTTCTATTTAGAAACAGCTTTGAATCTTTTATTTGTTGATCTGATAAATGTTTGAATTTGTAACTATGATTGCATGTCGAATTTAATAATTTAATGCATGTTGAATTTTCTGTTTGAAAACCTATAGCTATGAAGTTTTAAATTTTCTGTTCTTTCATGTTCCAGATTTAGAGAAAAAAATTATATCTTCTAAGATGATCACTAATCTATGTTAATCATTGAAGATAATTTGGTTACAATAAGAAAATCTTGTTATTAAAAATAAATATAAAGATTTATATTGAACAAAATACTGTGAATAATGAATTTACAGTGGAAAATCCTAATTTGATAAAAACCAAATTTAATAATTTAAATTTCTGTTTATATGATCTGAATGGTAGATCAAATTCATGAATTTTAAAATGAATATGGAAATTTTTATGATGGTGGTTGAAGTGAATTTGGGGGTTTTAGACATTTGGGAATTTGATCGATTCCGGTTGATAGAAGTGGAGTTGGACGGCGAGATTTGGCATAGAGGAGGGCACGGTGATGGGTGATGAGAGAAAAATAGTGGTTGATTTTTATGGTGACGATGGTGGTCGTGGAAGGGGTTAGTAGGGTTTTAGTGTTGTTTTCGGTTAGGGGTCGGAATCGTGGAATTTGCGTCATTGTTGTTGGTTTGTGGAGGATCGCGAGTAGGGATATGGCCTGAGAGGAGCGTGGCACGTGTGTGGGTGGACTTGCAGGCGTTCCCGCGTTGGGGTTCACCGTTGACGGCGAACTTTTGGTTTGAGTTTGTTTCAGGATGTTGGACGCAGTAGCTTTTTTTGATTTGGTGGCGTTTCCTTCAATTTCGAGGGACGAGATGATTGAGGTGGTCAGAGTCGACTTGGGGAGGGCTGTGACGTTGATCGCCGCCGACCATGGCCGGCGTGCACGTGCACGAGGCCGGAAACGTGTGTCAGGGATTTGATTTTTGGCCTTGGGTTTTTTCGCTGTAGTTTGCTCGAGTGGGTCTCGTGTATTTTTGAGGGTGGCTCGGGTTTTTGAGTGTGTTACTTCGTGTGTTTGTTGCAGTTTTAGTTGGTCCAGGTTTTAGCAGAGAAAAATTTTTAATTTAAAGCAAACTATACTTAAGTTTGGGTTACAGGATTTATATTCTGTTCGTTTTTTTTTATTTTGCAAATTGAATCTTCTGAATTCAAAGCGGCTTAAGTTTTAAAATAAAACAAAGTTTAATAGTGATGTTGGATGTTTAAATTTAAAATTTTTCATTCAAACAAGTTAAAATAAATTTGTTTTAAAATAATTTGTTGTTTAAAGTTTAAATATTTACTGAATTTTTTGTGCTTTATAAATGAAGTTTCAAAATTTAAAACAAATTTGATGTTTACAACAAAGTGTTTAAATTAGTATTATTAAGAATGGAATGTTGACTTTAAAGAATTTAGTTTTAAAGTTTGGATTTTATAATTTAAACTTTTGTTTAAAATAGATTGTTTTCCTTTAGTTTTGTTAATAATATAAAAATGTTTTCAAATAAATTGTATTTGAAGTTATTTAAAATGTGATTGAGGTGAGGTATTTAATGATGATAAATTAAAAGATAATGTTTTGTATAAACCAAATACAAGTTTTTGAATTTAATAAAGTTAATAAATGTTTGGTTTATCTAAATCAAGTTTTAATTAAAAGGTAATTAAAGTAAATTACTTAATTAACTTAAATTGGTTAATGTAAGTAATTAAATTAAGGTAAATTAGTTTGTGTAATTAATTAAGTGTAACTAATTACTTAACTAGAAATTAATTTAATCAAAGTTTAATTAATTAAGAAATAATTATTTAATAAGTATTAAGAAGTTAATTACTTAATCATTTTTAAGAATTCTTTAAATATAATTACTTAATGAAGTAATTAAAGTAATTAATTACTCAGGGTAATTAATTAAGTTAAGTAAAGTTAATTAATTAAGTTTAATTAATTAGAAGGATTACTTAATGATGGGATTAAGTGTAATTACTTAATGTAATTAAAGATGTGAAATTACTTAGTAAAGTAATTAATCAATAATTACTAAATGTAATTAATTAAGGAAATTACTTAATGGATAGTAATTAAAGATGCATAATTACTTAAGGAGAAGTAATTAAGGATAATTACTCAATGTAATTAAAGAATGGATTAATGTAATTAATCAAGGTAATGGTTTAATTAGTAAAGTAATTAAGGAAGTTAATTACTGACTTTAATTTAATCAGATTTTGATTAATAATTGTAATTAATTTCATAATTAATTAATAAATGTAATAATTGATTAATAAAGTTATTATAGGTCATTAATTTATTTAATAATGAATAATTAATTGTTTAATTAATTTATAAACGTGATTAATTATAAGATAATTAATCAATGAAGTAAGAAAAAGTAATAATTAATTGATGTAATTAATTAAGGATTTTTGTAATTAATTATTATTAATTAATTGTTTTGAAAATTGATTAAGATTACTTAATGATTAAAGATAAATTAATTTGTGTGATTAATTTAAAGGTTAATTACATAGTGTAATTAAAGAATAATTAATCTAGGGGATTAATTAAGAATATGATTAAAGGATAATTAATCTCTAATTGAAGATTAATTAATTGGATTTTGAAGATGATTAGAGAGTGATTGATTAATTAATTGTAATTAATTTATGGTTGTTTAGGCAGGATTAGTTGTTTAATTCTCAAGTAATTAATTTAATTTAAGATGATTAAATTAATTATAAAGGAATTAATGATGCCTGTTTGTGTATGATTGTTTGTGGAATATCTGTATTGGTTGATATCTATTGGATGATATGTGTGATATTCTTTAATATGATATTTAATGTATAAATGATAAATGTGTGGTATTTCACTGTGGATGATGCTGTGTGAATTCAATATTTAAATTGAAAAAAATTGTTAAACTTTACTCACTTGGACATTAAGATGGCATTTGGATGCGATGAGACCAGGATCGGGTTTCCAAATTTCGAATTCCGAAAACCACATCGATCCAAATTAAACGTTAGGTCGTGAATATCAAGTGAAGAGTGAAGACTCGAGTGTAAGGACTATTTGTCGGTATAAATCTAGGGGTGATTCCGTGATGAGTTTGACGAAATAGTACTTTCAGGCTCGAGATGGTGATTTAGAGTGCAAGGGTTATCGTCGTTAACTCTAAGGGTGATTCCAATACGAGTGTAACGAGATAATGCCTTCGGTTTCGTTCGAACCCGGAACGAACTTGTATGGATTGAATGCTTTCAAAACATCATAAGGTGGACGATGAGCATTCTAAGATAGATGTGTTCTATAAAGGTAATCGTAGCCTCAAGCCTCATCAACCGGGAATGGCTAAAACAGGGGAGATGCAGCAAGGCTTCGTGGGTAGCCCCCACTGGAGAGCAAGATTTACCCCTGTCTAGAGGTCCCTTTTTATTTTGGCTGTGTGGGGCGGTTGATCATGACAACTGCCGGGCTGGTCTTGTTCGGGACTGTCCAGTAAAGGATGGTTCTGGCTTTGTGTTGCAGGGGAGTGGGCGTACTCCTCGGTACGGTGATCTAGGCCACGTACTGTGACGGGCGGTACCCCAGTAGCCCTGCCATTGTATGGAATCCAAAATCCAATAAGTGCCTGTACGGTTTTGATTGTGCCCAACTATGTTGGAACGTGAGATGTAAGCATTCCAGCTATTTCTGTATTTTATTTTGAAAACCCTAGACACTATTATAATATCACTGGATTTCCTATCAAATGTTTGGTTAGCGTAAGGTAAAAACTTACCCATGTTTATTTGTGAGGAGTCTTACGTGATACCTTTGTTTTCAAAGGATTTTCTAAAGTTAAGAAACTTTTAACCGTTTACTCACACCAGACCCCTGTCTGACCCGAGTGTTTATTTTCTATTTTATTAAACACTTGGGTACTCATATTACGTATGAGTAGTCAAGTGATTCAGGTTTTGCTTTGACGAGTTCTGGAGGAGATATGGAGCAAGTGGCTTCAGCGTGTAGATATATATATAGAGTTTTCCGCTGTGTTTGAGTTGTTTCTGATTTCATTTATGTACTTGAGTTGTCATATCTAGACAGGTGTTATAACTGTCTAGTTTTGTGTAGTTTGAGCCGTATAACTCTGATGTATATAATACTATGTAATATTTTATTTGATTAATTTAATTTATTCGTTCCGCTGTGAGATTCTGATGTTGTGTGGTTCTTTCTTTTCTATCTTTTCTCTTTTCTATCCCTTTCTTTCTTCTTAATGATGCGTCTTTCTGTGTTATGAAAGGCGGGTCGTTACATTGTGGTATCAAAGCGCTTGGTTGAGCAAATACCTAGACTCTTGAGTAGTGTCTTATTTGAGAGAGCGTATTTGTAATTTTGACTATATATATATATATGTATATATATATATATATATATATATATATATATATATATCTGTTTATTCCTACCTATTTTGTTGGGTTACCTGTTCGGGTTTGCCAACATAAGTTCTAAGAAGTAGGAGAGATAGTGGTGTGTATAGCACGACTATCAATCGAAGAAGTCCAAGTATTTAAGGTTGGAAGAATATCTGCCAGAACAGTTTTGGGCATTTTGAGTAAGTTTGGCAGCTTGGTGTATGGATTTCATCGATCTCTGAAGGAAATCTTTTAAAGATTCGGAGTTTATCTTTGGAGTATAAGATTGGATTGCGCTCGTGCGAGTGGATTCTCTAGAGTTTGGATCAGTTGGAAGAGCTGAAGCAAGTAATGGTATTTTGGGCAACCATAGGAAGGAGTCTTATCTGTACTGGAGTGGGAGACTCAGTTCAGCTAGGTGTTTGTGCTTGGTCTGAAGCCCGAGTTTCTTGAGAGGTTTCTGCTCATCTTGAAGACTCTTTTTATGGAGTTGGTTGATGTAGCTTTGAGATTCAAGGAGCTTTTGGATAGGAGGTCTGTGGTAGCCAGGGCAGCTCAAAGGTGTTGAATGTGCTATCAGGAAGATCTTTTAGCTCAGCAGTATCCAAGAGGTGGAGTTCGAAAGTAGTTGTGTGGTCCGTTTCTTCGATGGTTTAGAAGTCTTTGAGATTCTTCTGTCAATAGATCGGGCAAATGGTGAAGGCTTGTTCCTTTTTCTTCCGGAAGCTCAGCTGGGTAAGGTGTTTGTGGTTAAGGTGGACCATCAGTTTTTTTTGGAGGGCTTAAGCTGTTCTGTTATGTGAGAGAGAATAGTTTCTTTGGAATCCGAACTGGGTAGTATCGCAAAAGTGACTTGCGATGGTTCGGAAGTTCTTTTAGTAATCTTTGCTTTAGTTTGAGACATCTCTATAGATGTTCGAGCTATTAAAGTGGTTTGAGACTTTTTGAGTATCTTCGAGGAAGTCAAAGGAGTTTGTCCGCATCGGGAGATGGAGTTCTGTTTCGATTTGGTTCTTGGATTTTCTAGAGGTTTGATCTAGTAAAGAGAAGATTCCAGGAGAGAGTATTTTTTGTGAGCAATCAGGATTGATTGGATCTAGTTTTCCGTATGGATTTCCGTTGTAGCATTTGTGACCAAATCAGATAGGTCATTAAGCTTTTATGGAATTTGATGAACAATGTCTCTTGATAAGTTGATCAAGTTTGTGCTTGTGTTCATCAAAAGCATTCTCATCTTCTTCGGATCAGAGTTGCGCAGCGGAAGCATGGTGGCAGCTATTCCAGGATAGAAGCAACTCGGATTCATCGAAAGATTTGTGTTTTCTTGGATTTAAGGTTTTCTTCAGGAAGTTCTTTCGGAATATGAGACTTGGATGTCAGGAGCATCTGTTCTGTTTTTTGAATAGGAGAAGCTAGTTTGAAGTTCATGATGCTTGTATGGTAGGTTGGTGTTTTGGATTACGATGGACTTTTGGGAGAATTATCTTGTTGAGTAGAATTAGGAGGTCGTCTCATTCTTGATCCAGCTTTGTTTTGAGAAGCATTCGAGAAGTTTGGTTGATCAGGAGGGTTGAGGGCAGTCCAGGATCATCAGAAGTTGTGGGCAAGAGTCGGAGATTTAATTTTTGGACAAGTTTTCTCCGATCATAAGAGCAATGAGATTGGATAAGTTGGGAAGCTAGCTCAAGAGTATATGAGAATATTTCTGTTTTCTCTTAAGGATAAGTGTTTGATCTATCACTGGTTTAGAACCAGCAGATCATGGAGATTTGGAAGTTGATCGGATTGTCTGTAATCCGGTATTCTGTTTAGATTGTAGATCTGCATTTATAGGAGTTATAGATTCTGAGTAGAGCAGCTAGTTTTAAATTCTGTAGGGCGAGTATCCCGGTGTTTGTACCCGGGAAACTCAAGGAAATTCTGTCCAGAATTTTGTTTGGATAGTTAGTATTGATTGTTTGAATTAGATGTTATGGTTTCTAGTATGGTTGATAGCATTTGTTGCTGTTTTAAGAATTTAAAATCTGTATGGAATTATTAAATTATCTTTGCTTTTAATTTCAGGGACGAAATTCTTTTAAGGGGGAAGGAATGTGATGTCCCGGGATTTTGGCAATACTTATTTAATAATTTCCATTTATAATTTGTTTTAAAATATGTTATATTGATTTAAAAATATAAATTAACCAAATATTATATGTTCAAAACTAGTAATTAATCTAATTTAACAAATGTTATCTTTTCAAAAACTCAATAGTAATGATAATTTAATTGGAATGTTTATTCTTTTCAAATAATAATAATATATCTCTAATTAATAATTGATCTTTTAAAGCTAATAAAAATATTCTATTTGTAATGTATATATGTATACATTGTAATAAGGAAATTGTTTCAATTTAAATTTAATAAAAATATTTTCAAATTATAATGTATATATTTATATATTGTGATTTGGAGTTTTGTTTTAAAATTCAAATAATTTCTGAAGTTAATATTTAAGATGTTCTATTTACAATAAATATTTATATTTGTATATAATTATTGTGAATAGAAAATGATGGATTAAACTTAAATAGAAAATATATTTTCAAATTTATAATGTACATAAGTTTTTATAGTAATTTGGAAGTTTTTGATTTGGTTTAATAAAAATGTTTTTCCAAAAGCTATTTAAAATTTATGTTTATTTATAAAGCATTTAATGGAAAAATCTATTTTTATTCAATGAATAATAACTTGAAATATAGTACATTATTATAAAGATTTAATTTGTTTTCCTTTAAATTGATTTTTGAAAACAAATTTAGATTCTTAATATAATATTAATGTTAGTTATAGAAATTTATGTTTAAACTTTTAAAAATAAAATTTAAATAAATGTTACTTTCTTTAAAACTTATCTTTATGAAGTAAGTTTTAAATAATTATAAACTAAATCACAAGGATATAAATATATTGCATTTCATAGTTATACATTTATAACATGTGTATTAAATTAGTATGGTAATTAAGGGTTATTCATTTATAAACAAATAATTAAGGTTTAATTCATTTCTAAACAAGTGATTAATGTAATAAATCACCTCTTAAAAACATTTAGCGTCATAAGAAATTAGAAAGTACACTTGTTTACATAATTAGTAGAGAGCTTGACATTTGTAAATAAATAGTTTATTCTTTTAACAAGTGGCAAGCCATTAAAAAAGAAGAAGAAAGTTTTTTTAATTAAAGTTTAGGAAGAAAAAGATCTGTTGGTTTCTTATTTTCAAACTTCTTTAAATTTTCTTCAACTAAATAAAAAAAATCAAATGCAAACTTCAAATTGAAATCCAGAAAACTGAATTTCAACCTGTAAAGGAACCTGAAGCTTTTTCAATCCAGATACAAGTTACAAGCTCAACTGGAAAACATGCATAAGCAAGATTCAATCAATAGCAAGTTAAAATGCACAGCAAAAGCTAATTCAATCTATAGAAAATTCAAATTTCCAGAAATAAAATGCAGTGTTCTTTGTTTTGCTCTGGTGAGTAAATTTCTATTTAAAAACAGCTTTGAATCTTTTATTTGTTGATCTGAGAAATGTTTGAATTTGTAACTATGATTGCATGTTGAATTTAATGATTTAATGCATGTTGAATTTTCTGTTTGAAAACCTGTAGCTATGAAGTTTTAAATTTTCTGTTCTCCATGTTCCAGATTTAGAGAAAAAAATTTATATCTTCTAAGGTGATCACTAATCTATGTTAATCATTGAAGATAATTTGGTTACAATAGGAAAATCTTGTTATTAAAAATAAATATAAAGATTTATATTGAACAAAATACTGTGAATGATAAATTTACAGTGGAAAATCTTAATTTGATAAAAACCAAATTTAATAATTTAAATTTCTGTTTATATGATCTGAATGGTAGATCAAATTCATGAATTTTAAAATGAATATGGAAATTTTTATGATGGTGGTTGAAGTGAATTTGGGCGTTTTAGACATTTGGGAATTTGATCGATTCCGGTTGATAGAAGTGGAGTTGGACGGCGAGATTTGGCATGGAGGAGGGCACGGTGATGGGTGATGAGGGGAAAATAGTGGTTGATTTTTATGGTGACGATGGTAGTCGTGGAAGGACTTAGTAGGGTTTTAGTGTTGTTTTTGGTTAGGGTCGGAATCGTGGAATTTGCGTCATTGTTGTTGGTTTGTGAAGGATCGCGAGTAGGGATATGGCCTTAGAGGAGCGTGGCGCGTGTGTGGGTGGACTTGCAGGCGTTCCGGCGTTGGGGTTAACCGTTGACGGCGAACTTTTGGTTTGAGTTTGTTTCAGGATGTTGGACGCAGTAGTTTTTTTTGATTTGGTGGTGTTTCCTTCAATTTCGAGGGACGAGACGATTGAGTTGGTCAGAGTCGACTTGGGGAGGGCTGCGACGTTGATCGCCGCCGACCATGGCCGGTGTGTACGTGCACGAGGCCGGAAACGTGTGTCAGGGATTTGATTTTTGGCCTTGGGTTTTTTCACTGCAGTTTGCTCGAGTGGGTCTCGTGTATTTTTGAGGGTGGCTCGGGTTTTTGAGTGTGTTACTTCGTGTGTTTGTTGCAGTTTTAGTTGGTCCAGGTTTTAGCAGAGAAAAAAATTTAATTTAATGCAAACTATACTTAAGTTTGGGTTACAGAATTTATATTCTGTTCGTTTTTTTTATTTTGCAAATTGAATCTTCTGAATTCAAAGCGGCTTAAGTTTTAAAATAAAACAAAGTTTAAATAGCTTAAAGATGTTGGCTGTTTAAATTTAAAAAATTTCATTCAAACAAGTTAAAATAAATTTGTTTTAAAATAATTTGTTGTTTAAAGTTTAAATATTTACTGAATTTTTTGTGCTTTGTAAATGAAGTTTCGAAATTTAAAACAAATTTGATGTTTGCAACAAAGTGTTTAAATTAGTATTATTAAGAATGGAATGTTGACTTTAAAGAATTTAGTTTTAACGTTTGGATTTTATAATTTAAACTTTTGTTTAAAATAGATTGTTTTCCTTTAGTTTTGTTAATAATATAAAAATGTTTTCAAATAAATTGTATTTGAAGTTATTTAAAATGTGATTGAGGTGAGGTATTTAATGATGATAAATTAAAAGATAATGTTTTGTATAAACCAAATACAAGTTTTCGAATTTAATAAAGTTAATAAATGTTTGGTTTATCTTAATCAAGTTTTGATTAAAAAGGTAATTAAAGTAAATTACTTAATTAACTTAAATTGGTTAATGTAAGTAAATAAATTAAGGTAAATTAGTTTGTGCAATTAATTAAGTGTAACAAATTACTTAATTAGAAATTAATTTAATCAAAGTTTAATTAATTAAGAAATAATTATTTAATAAGTATTAAGAAGTTAATTACTTAATCATTTTTAAGAATTATTTAAATATAATTACTTAATGAAGTAATTAAAGTAATTAATTACTCAGGGTAATTAATTAAGTTAAGTATAGTTAATTTTAGTTAATTAATTAAGTTTAATTAATTAAAAGGATTACTTAATGATGGGATTAAGTGTAATTACTTAATGTAATTAAAGATGTGAAATTACTTAGTAAAGTAATTAATAAATAATTACTAAATGTAATTAATTAAGGAAATTACTTAATGGATAGTAATTAAAGATGTATAATTACTTAAGGAGAAGTAATTAAGGATAATTACTCAACGTAATTAAAGAATGGATTAATGTAATTAATCAAGGTAATGGTTTAATTAGTAAAGTAATTAAGGAAGTTAATTACTGACTTTAATTTAATCAGGTTTTGATTAATAATTGTGATTAATTTCATAATTAATTAATAAATGTAATAATTGATTAATAAAGTAATTAGAGGTCATTAATTTATGTAATTAATAAATAATTAATTGTTTAATTAATTTATAAATGTGATTAATTATAAGATAATTAATCAATGAAGTAAGAAGAAGTAATAATTAATTGATGTAATTAATTAAGGATTTTTGTAATTAATTATTGTTAATTAATTGTTTTGAAAATTGATTAAGATTACTTAATGATTAAAGATAAATTAATTTGTGTGATTAATTTAAAGGTTAATTACATAGTGTAATTAAAGAATAATTAATCTAGGGGATTAATTAAGAATATGATTAAAGAATAATTAATCTCTAATTGAAGATTAATTAATTGGATTTTGAAGATGATTAGAGAGTGATTAATTAATTAATTGTAATTAATTTATGGTTGTTTAGGCAGGATTAGTTGTTTAATTCTCAAGTAATTAATTTAATTTAAGATGATCAAATTAATTATAAAGGAATTAATGATGCCTGTTTGTGTATGATTGTTTGTGGAATATCTGTATTGGTTGATATCTATTGGATGATATGTGTGATATTCTGTAATATGATATTTGATATATAAATGCTAAATGTGTGGTATTTCTCTGTGGATGATGTTGTGTGAATTCAATATTTGAATTTAATTAAATTGTTAAACTTTAATCACTTGGACATTAAGATGGCGTTTGGATGCGATGAGACCGGGATCAGATTTCCAAATTTGGAATTCCGAAAACCACATCGATCCAAATTAAACGTTAGGTCGGGAATATCAAGTGAAGAGTGAAGACTCGAGATGTAAGGACTACTTGTCAGTATGACTCTGGGGGTGATTCCGTGATGAGTTTGACGAAATAGTACTTTCAGGCTCGAGATGGTGATTCAAAGTGCAAGGGTTATCGTCGTTAACTCTGAGGGAGATTCCAATACGAGTGTAACGAGATAATTCCTTCATTTTTGTTCGAACCCGAAACGAACTTGTATGGATTGAATGCTTTCAAAACATCGTCAGGTGGATGATGAGCATTCTAAGATAGATGTTTTCTATAAAGGTAATCATAGCCTCAAGCCTCATCAACCGAGAATGGCTAAAACAGGGGAGATGTAGCAAGGCTTTGTGGGTAGCCCCCACTGGAGAGCAAGATTTACCCCTGTCTAGAGGTCCCTTTTTATTTCGGCTGTGTGGGGTGATTGATCATGACAACTGCCGGGGTGGTCTTGTTCGAGACTGTCCAGTAAGGGATGGTTCCGGCTTTGTGTTGCAGGGGCGTGGACGTACTCCTCGGTACGGTGATCTAGGCCACGTACTGGGACGGGCGGTACCCCAGTAGCCCTGCCATTGTATGGAATCCAAAATCCAGCAAGTGCCTGTACGGTTTTGATTGTGCCCAACTATGTTGGAACATGAGATGTAAGCATTCCAGCTATTTCTGTATTTATTTTGAAAACCCTAGACACTATTATAATATCACTGGATTTCCTATCAAATGTTTTGGTTAGCGTAAGGTAAAAACTTACCAATGTTTATTTGTGGGGAGTCTTACGTGATACCTTTGTTTTCAAAGGATTTTCTAAAGTTAAGCAACTTTTAACCGTTTACTCACACCAAACCCCTGTCTGACCCGAGTGTTTATTTTCTGTTTTATTAAACACTTGGGTACTCATATTACGTATGAGTAGTCAAGTGATTCAGGTTTTGCTTTAACGAGTTCTGGAGGAGATATGGAGCAGGTGGCTTCAGAGTGTAGATATATATATATAGAGAGAGAGTTTTCCGCTGTGTTTGAGTTATTTCTGATTTCAGTTATGTACTTGAGTTGTAATATCTAGACAGGTGTTATAACTGTCTAGTTTTGTGTAGTTTGAGCTGTATAACTCCGATGTATATGATACTATGTAATATTTTATTTGATTAATATAATTTATTCGTTCCGCTGTGAGATTCTGATGTTGTGTGGTTCTTTCTTTTCTATCTTTTCTCTTTTCTATCCCTTTCTTTCTTCTTAGTGATGCGTCTTTCGGTGTTATGAAAGGCGGGTCGTTACATCGGTATGGAATTGGTTTCTGCGTGATAGAGATATTATGTTTGTTCTAGGTATTTGTGTTTAGTGACTAGTATGTGTTTGTGAATTAAATGTATAACCCGATTCCGTGTTAATTTAATTCCATGACTTATTATTTCTTGGACATCTGGATTTACTTATATGTTATTTATTCTTATGTTATATCTTGTTCTCACTCGATTGGATATTTACAGATTGTCTAACCTAGGTGTTATTTTAATGCTTGGGTCAGGCCAAGAATGTTTTAGGTTATAGGATAAGTAGGATTTTGGATGAATGGCCTATTTGGGGGATAAACAATTTTTGACTTTTAGTTTATCTCGTTAAGGATTTTGTGTTGTATATAAGATGTATAATTGAAATAGTGATTTATAACCCTTGTGTGTTACGTGAGTCTAGTATTTTAATTTGAAGACTCAAGGTTTGTGTATATATAAGATTTATAATTCTGCTATGATCTGTGAATTCTATCTTATATGATATATTGTTTTGATTTTAAGAAACCGATATGTTTATCACTTTAAACTGAGACTGTACACTTCAAATTTTATTCTAAAGATTCAGTGTATAGGTAAGTATTATGTGCTAATGTTAGTTTAAAGTCATATTCACATTTGGTCACCCTAAACAAGCCGTATTCTTTGTATTATTAGACCATACCATTAATAATATTCTCTACTAATATGGGTATCCTGCTGGGTTTGTTACAAAAAAGACCGAAATAGTCGACTCGGTTTTAAGACCCATATTTTGTTTGGGCCTCTATTTGAATTTTGAAAATTAAAAATAAATAATAATTAAAGTAAAATGAAATAGGTGTTTTGTATGCACTCTTATGATAATTAAAGAAGAGTATTATACAAGTGAATAAAGTGGAGTAAGTTTTTGATTTAATATTTTATAAAGTTGTGTCTTTATAAATGTTAATGAACAAAAGTGAAAATTTATAAAGTAATTCATAAATAATTTTAGTACTGAATGAAATAAAATATATGAAAATTAAAGTGATTTAGAAATAGATTGGTGTACTAAAGAAACCAATAAAATTAAGTATGTAAGTTGCATGTAGATCATTTTAATCGCACAGTTTTTTATCTAGGATTCGAGTACATAACTTTGGGGCGATTCACACTAGTCCGAAAAAGGATTTCTCACTTGATTCTTGGCAATGAACACTCGATTCAAATTCTTGATATAACATTGAGATTTTCTATCATATCATATGGCTATGTAAGAAGAACGTAGGTTTCTAATCAAGAAACCTGATCAAAGTCCGCACTAGGGAGGTTGAACGAGCGATACTAGCTCAGAAGTAAAGTCTATGTATCCGAGTAAGTGGCGAGATCAGATATAGTGTACGGTTGATTTATGTACATCATACGGGCTTAATTATATTTGTATGCTTTGTTATGTGCCTTAGGAATGTTTGGGGAGTGACTTTCATTTTTTTTTGAGGGAGCTTAGATAATCTTCTAAGCAATAACCAAAGGCTTATGAGTATAACAGAATGCTCAGGAAATTATATATATCATTGGACGATCGAGAAAGTTATGATCTAAGAAAAATTCTAAATCTTGTTTGTGGTTAAGGCTCAGCTGGGTAAGGTGTTTGTGGTTAAGGTGGACCATCAATTTTTTTTTTGGAGGGCTTAAGCTGTTCTGTTACGTGAAAGAGAATAGTTTCTTTGGAATCTGAACTGGGTAGTATCGCAAAAGTGACTTGCGATGGTTTGGAAGTTCTTTTAGTAATCTTTGCTTTAGTTTGAGACATCTCTATAGATGTTTGAGCTATTAAAGTGGTTTGAGACTTTTTGAGTATCTTCGAGGAAGTCAAAGGAGTTTGTCCGCATCGGGAGATGGAGTTTTGTTTCGATTTGGTTCTTGGATTTTCTGGAGGTTTGATCTAGTAGAGAGAAGATTCGAGGAGAGAGTATTTTTTGTGAGCAATCAGGATTGATTTGATCTAGTTTTCCATATGGATTTCCGTTGTAGTATTTGTGACCAAATCAGATAGGTCATTAAGCTTTTATGGAATTTGATGAACAATGTCTCTTGATAAGTTGATCAAGTTTGTGCTTGTGTTCATCAAAAGCATTCTCATCTTCTTCAGATCAGAGTTGCGCAGCGGAAGCATGGTGGCAGCTATTCAAGGATAGAAGCAACTCGGATTCATCGAAAGATTTATGTTTTCTTGGATTTAAGGTTTTCTTCAGGAAGTTCTTTCGGAATATGAGACTTGGATGTCAGGAGCATCTGTTCTGTTTTCCGAATAGGAGAAGCTAGTTTGAAGTTCATGATGCTTGTATGGTAGGTTGGTGTTATGGATTACGATGGACTTTTGGGAGAATTATCTTGTTGAGTAGAATTAGGAGGTCGTCTCATTCTTGATCCAGCTTTGTTTTGAGAAGCATCTGAGAAGTTTGGTTGATCGGGAGGGTTGAGGGCAGTCCAGGATCAGCAGAAGTTGTGGGCAAGAGTCGGAGATTTAAATTTTGGACAAGTTTTCTCCGATCATAAGAGCAATGAGATTGGATAAGTTTGGAAGCTAGCTCAAGAGTATATGAGAATATTTCTGTTTTCTTTTAAGGATAAGTGTTTGATCTATCACTGGTTTAGAACCAGCAGATCATAGAGATTAGGAAGTTGATCGGATTGTCTGTAATCCGGTATCCTGTTTAGATTGTAGATCTGCATTTATAGGAGTTATAGATTCTGAGTAGAGCAGCTAGTTTTAGATTCTGTAGGGCGAGTATCCCGGCGTTTGTACCCGGGAAACTCAAGGAAATTCTGTCCAGAATTTTGTTTGGATAGTTAGTATTGATTGTTTGAATTAGATGTTATGGTTTCTAGTATGGATGATAGCATTTGTTGCTGTTTTAAGAATTTAAAATCTGTATGGAATTATTAAATTATCTTTGCTTTTAATTTCGGGGACGAAATTCTTTTAAGGGGGAAGGAATGTGATGTCTCAGGATTTTGACAATACTTATTTAATAATTTCCTTTTATAATTTGTTTTAAAATATGTTATATTGATTTAAAAATATAAATTAACCAAATATTATATGTTCAAAACTAGTAATTAATCTAATTTAACAAATGTTATCTTTTCAAAAACTCAATAGTAATGATAATTTAATTTGAATGTTTATTCTTTTCAAATAATAATTATACATATCTAATTAATAATTGATCTTTTAAAGCTAATAAAAATATTCTATTTGTAATGTATATATGTATGCATTGTAATAAGGAAATTGTTTCAATTTAAATTTAATAAAAATATTTTCAAATTATAATATATATATTTATATATTGTGATTTGGAGTTTTGTTTTAAAATTCAAATAATTTCTGAAGTTAATATTTAAGATGTTCTATTTACAATAAATATTTATATTTGTATATAATTATTGTGAATAGAAAATGATGGATTAAACTTAAATAGAAAATATATTTTCAAATTTATAATGTACATAAGTTTTTATAGTAATTTGTAAGTTTTTGATTTGGTTTAATAAAAATGTTTTTCCAAAAGCTATTTAAAATTTATGTTTATTTATAAAGCACTTAAAGGAAAAATCTATTTTTATTCAATGAATAAAAACTTGAAATATAGTACATTATTATAAAGATTTAATTTGTTTTCCTTTAAATTGATTTTTGAAAACAAATTTAGATTCTTAATATAATATTAATGTTAGTTATAGAAACTTATGTTTAAACTTTTAAAAATAAAATTTAAATAAATGTTACTTTCTTTTAAAACTTATCTTTATGAAGTAAATTTAAATAATTATAAACTAAATCGCAAGGATATAAATATATTGCATTTCATAGTTATACATTTATAACATGTGTATTAAATTAGTATGGTAATTAAGGGTTATTCATTTATAAACAAATAATTAAGGTTTAATTCATTTCTAAACAAGTGATTAATGTAATAAATCACCTCTTAAAAACATTTAGCGTCATAAGAAATTAGAAAGTACACTTGTTTACATAATTAGTAGAGAGCTTGACATTTGTAAATAAATAGTTTATTCTTTTAACAAGTGGCAAGCCATTAAAAAAGAAGAAGAAAGATTTTTTTAATTAAAGTTTAGGAAGAAAAAGATCTGTTGGTTTCTTATTTTCAAACTTCTTTAAATTTTCTTCAACTAAATAAAAAAAAATCAAATGCAAACTTCAAATTGAAATCCAGAAAACAGAATTTCAACCTGTAAAGGAACCTGAAGCTTTTTTAATCCAGATACAAGTTACAAGCTTAACTGGAAAACATGCATAAGCAAGATTCAATCAACAGCAAGTTAAAATGCATAGCAAAAGCTAATTCAATTTGAAGATTCAATCTACAGAAGATTCAAATTTCCATAAGTAAAATGCAGTGTTCTCTGTTTTGCTCTGGTGAGTAAATTTCTATTTAAAAACAGCTTTGAATCTTTTATTTGTTGATCTGAGAAATGTTTGAATTTGTAACTATGATTGCATATTGAATTTAATGATTTAATGCATGTTGAATTTTCTGTTTGAAAACCTGTAGCTATGAAGTTTTAAATTTTCTGTTCTTTCATGTTCCAGATTTAGAGAAAAAAATTATATCTTCTAAGATGATCACTAATCTATGTTAATCATTGAAGATAATTTGGTTACAATAGGAAAATCTTGTTATTAAAAATAAATATAAAGATTTATATTGAACAAAATACTGTGAATGATGAATTTACAGTGGAAAATCTTAATTTGATAAAAACCAAATTTAATAATTTAAATTTCTGTTTATATGATCTGAATGGTAGAACAAATTCATGAATTTTAAAATGAATATGGAAATTTTTATGATGGTGGTTGAAGTGAATTTGGGGGTTTTAGACATTTGGGAATTTGATCGATTCCGGTTGATAGAAGTGGAGTTGGACGGCGAGATTTGGCATAGAGGAGGGCACGGTGATGGGTGATGAGAGAAAAATAGTGGTTGATTTTTATGGTGACGATGGTGGTCGTGGAAGGGGTTAGTAGGGTTTTAGTGTTGTTTTCGGTTAGGGGTCGGAATCGTGGAATTTGCGTCATTGTTGTTGGTTTGTGGAGGATCGCGAGTAGGGATATGGCCTGAGAGGAGCGTGGCGCGTGTGTGGGTGGACTTGCAGGCGTTCCCGCGTTGGGGTTCACCGTTGACGGCGAACTTTTGGTTTGAGTTTGTTTCAAGATGTTGGACGCAGTAGCTTTTTTTGATTTGGTGGCGTTTCCTTCAATTTCGAGGGACGAGATGATTGTGGTGGTCAGAGTCGACTTGGGGAGGGCTGCGACGTTGATCGTCGCCGACCATGGCCGGCGTGCACGTGCATGAGGCCGGAAACGTGTGTCAGGGATTTGATTTTTGGCCTTGGGTTTTTTCACTGCAGTTTGCTCGAGTGGGTCTCGTGTATTTTTAAGGGTGGCTCGGGTTTTTGAGTGTGTTACTTCGTGTGTTTGTTGCAGTTTTAGTTGGTCCAGGTTTTAGCAGAGAAAAAAATTTAATTTAAAGCAAACTATACTTCAGTTTGGGTTACAGGATTTATATTCTGTTCGTTTTTTTTATTTCGCAAATTGAATCTTCTAAATTCAAAGCAGCTTAAGTTTTAAAATAAAACAAAGTTTAAATAGCTTAAAGATGTTGGATGTTTAAATTTAAAAATTTTCATTCAAACAAGTTAAAATAAATTTGTTTTAAAATAATTTGTTTTTTAAAGTTTAAATATTTATTGAATTTTTGTGCTTTATAAATGAAGTTTCAAAATTTAAAACAAATTTGATGTTTACAACAAAGTGTTTAAATTAGTATTATTAAGAATGGAATGTTGACTTTAAAGAATTTAGTTTTAAAGTTTGGATTTTATAATTTAAATTTTGTTTAAAATAGATTGTTTTCCTTTAGTTTTGTTAATAATATAAAAATGTTTTCAAATAAATTGTATTTGAAGTTATTTAAAATATGATTGAGGTGAGGTATTTAATGATGATAAATTAAAAGATAATGTTTTGTATAAACCAAATACAAGTTTTCGAATTTAATAAAGTTAATAAATGTTTGGTTTACCTTAATCAAGTTTTGATTAAAAAGGTAATTAAAGAAATTACTTAATTAACTTAAATTGGTTAATGTAAGTAAATAAATTGAGGTAAATTAGTTTGTGTAATTAATTAAGTGTAACTAATTACTTAATTAGAAATTAATTTAATCAAAGTTTAATTAATTAAGAAATAATTATTTAATAAGTATTAAGAAGTTAATTAGTTAATCATTTTTAAGAATTATTTAAATATAATTACTTAATGAAGTAATTAAAGTAATTAATTACTCAGGGTAATTAATTAAGTTAAGTATAGTTAATTTTAGTTAATTAATTAAGTTTAATTAATTAAAAGGATTACTTAATGATGGGATTAAGTGTAATTACTTAATGTAATTAAAGATGTGAAATTACTTAGTAAAGTAATTAATAAATAATTACTAAATGTAATTAATTAAGGAAATTACTTAATGGATAGTAATTAAAGATGTATAATTACTTAAGGAGAAGTAATTAAGGATAATTACTCAGTGTAATTAAAGAATGGATTAATGTAATTAATCAAGGTAATGGTTTAATTAGTAAAGTAATTAAGGAAGTTAATTACTGACTTTAATTTAATCAGGTTTTGATTAATAATTGTGATTAATTTCATAATTAATTAATAAATGTAATAATTGATTAATAAAGTAATTAGAGGTCATTAATTTATATAATTAATAAATAATTAATTGTTTAATTAATTTATAAATGTGATTAATTATAAGATAATTAATCAATGAAGTAAGAAGAAGTAATAATTAATTGATGTAATTAATTAAGGATTTTTGTAATAATTATTGTTAATTAATTGTTTTAAAAATTGATTAAGATTACTTAATGATTAAAGAAAAATTAATTTGTGTGATTAATTTAAAGGTTAATTACATAGTGTAATTAAAGAATAATTAATCTAGGGGATTAATTAAGAATATGATTAAAGGATAATTAATCTCTAATTGAAGATTAATTAATTGGATTTTGAAGATGATTAGAGAGTGATTAATTAATTAATTGTAATTAATTTATGGTTGTTTAGGCAGGATTAGTTGTTTAATTCTCAAGTAATTAATTTAATTTAAGATGATCAATTTAATTATAAAGGAATTAATGATGCCTGTTTGTGTATGATTGTTTGTGGAATATCTGTATTGGTTGATATATATTGGATGATATGTGTGATATTCTGTAATATGATATTTGATATATAAATGATAAATGTGTGGTATTTCTCTGTGGATGATGTTGTGTGAATTCAATATTTGAATTTAATTAAATTGTTAAACTTTAATTACTTGGACATTAAGATGGCGTTTGGATGCGATGAGACCGGGATCGGGTTTCCAAATTTGGAATTCCGAAAACCACATCGATCCAAATTAAACGTTAGGTTGTGAATATCAAGTGAAGAGTGAAGACTCGAGATGTAAGGACTATTTGTCAGTATAACTCTGGGGGTGATTCCGTGATGAGTTTGACGAAATAGTACTTTCAGGCTCGAGATGGTGATTCATAGTGCAAGGGTTATCATCGTTAACTCTAAGGGTGATTCGATTACGAGTGTAACGAGATAATGCCTTCGTTTTCGTTCGAACCCGGAACGAACTTGTATGGATTGAATGCTTTCAAAACATCGTCAGGTGGACGATGAGCATTCTAAGATAGATGTGTTCTATAAGGGTAATCATAGCCTCAAGCCTCATCAACCCGGAATGGCTAAAACAGGGGAGATGCAGCAAGGCTTTGTGGGTAGCCCCTACTGGAGAGCAAGATTTACCCCTGTCTAGAGGTCCCTTTTTATTTCGGCTGTGTGGGGTGGTTGATCATGACAACTGCCGGGGTGGTCTTGTTCGGGACTGTCCAGTAAAGGATGGTTCCGGCTTTGTGTTACAGGGAGTGGGCGTACTCCTCGGTACGGTGATCTAGGCCACGTACTGTGACGGGCGGTACCCCAGTAGCCCTGCCATTGTATGGAATCCAAAATCCAATAAGTGCCTGTACGGTTTTGATTGTGCCCAACTATGTTGGAACGTGAGATGTAAGCATTCCAGCTATTTCTGTATTTTATTTTGAAAACCCTAGACACTATTATAATATCACTAGATTTCCTATCAAATGTTTTGGTTAGCGTAAGGTAAAAACTTACCCATGTTTATTTGTGGGGAGTCTTACGTGATACCTTTGTTTTCAAAGGATTTTCTAAAGTTAAGCAACTTTTAACCGTTTACTCATACCAGACCCCTGTCTGACCCGAGTGTTTATTTTCTGTTTTATTAAACACTTGGGTACTCATATTACGTATGAGTAGTCAAGTGATTCAGGTTTTGCTTTAACGAGTTCTGGAGGAGATATAGAGCAGGTGGCTTCAGAGAGTAGATATATATATATATATATATATATATATATATATAGAGAGAGAGAGAGAGTTTTCCATTGTGTTTGAGTTGTTTCTGATTTCAGTTATGTACTTGAGTTGTAATATCTAGACAGGTGTTATAACTGTCTAGTTTTGTGTAGTTTGAGCTGTATAACTCCGATGTATATGATACTATGTAATATTTTATTTGATTAATATAATTTATTCGTTCCGCTGTGAGATTCTGATGTTGTGTGGTTCTTTCTTTTCTATCTTTTCTCTTTTCTATCCATTTCTTTCTTCTTAGTGATGCATCTTTCTGTGTTATGAAAGGCGGGTCGTTACATCGGTATGGAATTGGTTTCTGCGTGATAGAGATATTATGTTTGTTCTAGGTATCTGTGTTTAGTGGCTAGTATGTGTTTGTGAATTAAATGTATAACCCGATTCCGTGTTAATTTAATTCCATGACTTATTATTTCTTGGACATCTGGATTTACTTATATGTTATTTATTCTTGTGTTATATCTTGTTCTCACTCGATTGGATATTTACAGATTGTCTAACCTAGGTGTTATTTTAATGCTTGGGTCAGGCCAAGAATGTTTTAGGTTATAGGATAAGTAGGATTTTGGATGAATGGCCTATTTGGGGGATAAACAATTTTTGACTGTTAGTTTATCTCGATAAGGATTTTGTGTTGTATATAAGATGTATAATTAAAATAGTGATTTATAACCCTTGTATGTTACGTGAGTCTAGTATTTTAATTTAAAGACTCACAGTTTGTGTATATATAAGATTTATAATTCTGCTATGATCTGTGAATTCTATCTTATATGATATATTGTTTTGATTTTAAGAAACCAATATGTTTATCACTTTAAACTGAGACTGTACACTTCAAATTTTATTCTAAAGATTCAGTGTATAGGTAAGTATTATGTGCTAATGTTAGTTTAAAGTCATATTCACATTTGGTCACCCTAAACAAGCCGTATTCTTTGTATTATTAGACCATACCATTAATAATATTCTCTACTAATATGGGTATCCTGCTGGGTTCGTTACAAAAAAGACCGAAATAGTCGACTCGGTTTTAAGACCCATATTTTGTTTGGGCCTCTATTTGAATTTTGAAAATTAAAAATAAATAATAATTAAAGTAAAATGAAATAGGTGTTTTGTATGCACTCTTATGATAATTAAAGAAGAGTATTATACAAGTGAATAAAAGTGGAGTAAGTTTTTGATTTAATATTTTATAAAGTTGTGTCTTTATAAATGTTTATAAACAAAAGTGAAAATTTATAAAGTAATTCATAAATAATTTTAGTACTGAATGAAATAAAATATATGAAAATTAAAGTGATTAAGAAATAGATTGATGTACTAAAGAAACCAATAAAATTAAGTATGTAAGTTGCATGTACATCATTTTAATCGCACGGTTTTTTATCTAGGATTCGAGTACATAACTTTGGGGCGATTCACACCAGTCCAAAAAAGGATTTCTCACTTGATTCTTGGCAATGAACACTCGATTCAAATTCTTGATATAACATTGAGATTTTCTATCATATCATATGGCTATGTAAGAATAATGTAGGTTTCTAATCAAGAAACCTGATCAGAGTTCGCACTAGGGAGGTTGAATGAGCGATACTAGCTCAGAAGTAAAGTCTATGTATCCGAGTAAGTGGCGAGATCAGATATAGTGTACGGTTGATTTATGTACATCATACGGGCTTAATTATATTTGTATGCTTTGTTATGTGCCTTAGGAAAGTTTGGGGAGTGACTTTCATTTTTGTTTGAGGGAGCTTAGATAATCTTCTAAGCAATAACCAAAGGCTTATGAGTATAGCAGAATGCTCAGGAAATTATATATATCATTGGACGATCGAGAAAGTTATGATCTAAGCAAAATTCTAAATCTTGTTTAATAGTCATTTTGCATTTTAAATGACACTAAGTGTTAGTTTATTGCTTTATGGAATTTGGCTTGATTGTTAATGCGATTTCATATACTATGGTTTATATAGCCTAAATTTATAAATAAAGGATTTTTAATTTGTTGTTTATTAGGACTAAAATCACAGTGATTTTGAAAAAGTGATTTCGTAAGAATTTGTGAAATAAATATTATTATTATTATTATATTTAAAACTTTGGTGTATTATTATTTCAGGTATTTGAAAAGAGCTTTGTGAAGTGATTTTTTGAATATTTCTGTTATGACTAAGGTTGGGCGATTGGGGGCTTTCTAATTTAGAAGACTTGCTAGTTATATTTTTTTACTCTTGTTATTGTTTTAGGAGGAACTGGAATACCATTGGATGCTCCATGTTGTTTTGATTCTAGAGTTATACCATGCTTCGGTAGGAGGAGCCCCCTCCTTGTCATAATTGATTGTGGTTTTGAGGTATTTCTCTTTGAAGGAATTTGAAAATATATTTTGAATATAACAACCCAGGCATTTAGTTCTAAAATTATCTTTCGAAATGATCATATGCGTAGAATTTTATTACAGAGTATTCTCTTTACTTTTGTTGCATATGTTTGTTATATTGCTTTTAGTTGCATGTGGCTTTGTATCACACTAGAGTTGCATCATTATTACAAGTTGCATCATATTTCCTTGCTGCATATAGTTGTTATATTGATTATGTTGCTATTGCTTATGATATGAATAGCTTCTGTATTGCTCTTTTGTCAATATGGTTCTCTTTTAGAATATGTAAGTACATGATAGGTATAAAAAGCAAGAGATTACTATTAGATTTCTTGCGCACTAGCATTTGCATCAAGGTAGTAAGTTGCTTTCTAAAAATCAAATGCAAAAGAGGTAGGTAATTGATTTAGAAATTGGTGATTGATTGATAATTTTATTCCCCAGATATGGGAGCCATCTGCCTTTTGTTGTCTTTGTTAATTTGGGCCAGTTTTGGCGAGTCGTAGTTTTTTCGGATCAGCCACGCAAAGGGGGTGCTGCTGAAATTTTCCATAATATATGGAACTTTAGGAAGCCTAAGGGCGAGAGGACATTTTCTTCCTTTGAGAATTTCAGGGATGAGATTATTTTGTGAGGAGAATGTAGCATCCTAGACAAATATAAATAACTTAAATTCAAATATAGGAATTTATTAAATATTTGAATTAATTATTAATTAAATGGATTAGTAGCCTTATTTAACTCCTTTAATTAATAAATAATAACGGTGAACTCATTTTGTAAATTTATTTACAATGATAAGTAGTTTGAATAAATTATAAGAAAATCGATTGTTAATAAAACGACTTGATTTTTAATGATGAACTTTTAGATGAATTTATAAGATTTTCTCATAATTTTTAATTTGGAAAATATTTAAATTTTCGTCTAACGAGTATTTCAGCAAACAATGGTATTTTTGAAATACTCACAAAATAGGATAACCAGTGTATTTTATTGTTGTTTGAGATTGTGTTGCATTTTTATGCGTAATCGTATTTTTGTTTTATCATTCACGGTTCATACGTGAAAGAAATGCCACGAAGGGAGATGCCAGAAATTTGAAAAATAAACTAACATCAAAACTTAGACTTTTCCCCACTACCTCTTTTACTTTTCTTCCCTCTTTCTTTCATTTCCAATTCCTGTAAACTAAAAAGAAAGCAACCTTCCCCTGTAAAAATCAAACTCTATACTATACGAATAATTATAAAGTTGGATTTTTTGAACTCGTGAGGCCAAGATCTTCGAATTTAAATCAGTTTTAGTAGTTCGATCATGTTTTGGGTGATGGACGTGATTGGGCAGCCACAACGATTTGAGTTTGTGAAGGGTGTAGGTGACAATAGTGATCAGGGTTGGTTACATGGGGTTTATGGCATGAAGGAGTAGCTTCGGTAAGAGTATGATGAAGCTCGGTGGTGTGTAGGAGATCGCGACCTATATGGTCGATTGTGAAGGATTTTTCATCACGATGCAATTTGTTTAATCTAGCTTCGTATAATGGCATGGATTTCGAAGAGATTTGTTTAATCGAAAGAAAAATCTGTAACATCTTGTAAAATGAACCATAAACAAATGAAATAAAATTTAAATAAATATAATAAGCCAGAATACATAAATTTTATAAAGTTGAAATTTGACCACGGAAGTTATTCCATTGCGTTCGTGGCAAAATTCTGATCTGCTTTCATATATAATATACCGAAAATGGAGCTCAACGAGGAAGATATAAGCATTTGAAGTTTTCATAATTAAATTATTTTAGATAAAATTCAAATGAGAATTTAAATTTATGTTTTAAATTTCAAAAATAGCCTGGGTGCCATTATTGCCCTAAATAAGGCGGAGCGGTCGACCTGCATGGGTCAACCGATCAACATAGTGGTTGACCGGTCGAGCTTAGGCGGTCGACCGTGCGTTGTTCAGCGCTCCAGATTTGTCCATTTCTCTTCCAATTTGATCTTATGGTTCTGGTGTGTTTCAACCTCTATAAATGGAACCCTACCTTCTACACTTTTATTCATATTATGTTGGGGAATACAAATCTCTGCAAATTAGATTCAGAAACTCCATAGAGGATTCAAGTAAGAATTTAATTCCTTTTCTAATTATTTTTTCTTCTTACTCCAATCTATTCTTCTTTTGTTCTTTCTCCAATGATTCTAAATCTAATAAAAATATATACATCTTCCCTGTCGTATGTTTTATCAAAAGTGGGAGATTCTGGAAAAGATTGAAAAGTGAAACTAAGGCTGCTGTGGGTGGAAACCTTAGTATTTCTTTTTTAGTAATTGTTTTGTGTATCTCTATAGATTTTAATATGCCTTGGATTTTGGGATTGCGATAATAAGATAGATAAAATCCTCCAATATTCTTTTTGATTTTGAAATGTCAATTCTATGTTGAGATTCTCAATTATTTACATTAATTTGATGGAATTTGTTTTGTTTATGCAATTTTTGATAATTTGTTAGTCTATTCCACTTCTCTTTTTCTTTGGTTCAATTTGTGATTCTTCAATGAAATAAGGGGTTTATATTATGGATTTTATTCATAGTTTACACCACTTATTCCATACAAATTTCCTTCATATATATTTCTTTGTAAAAGAACAGTTGAATAAAATATGGAGTTTAGATTGCAATTCCTATTTGTTTAGGATATTCCATTGAATTATTATGATAAATTGAGTTTCTATTTTATTTACAAGTTTGTTATTGCAGTTTTGGTTATGAATATTTATTCCCTATTTTGGATATTAGAATTCCTTATTTTGGTATGTTGAAATCTTGGGAATTTGAAGAAAAAGGATAATAATGTTCAATTAGGGAACTGACATTTAATGCTAATTTTTGGGCATTTTGGGCATAAAAATTGTGCGTTTAGAATTTATTAGGCAGGAATATTTATTTATCTCTATTAGCATAATTAACGCATAATTATTGTATATATGACACTATTAATTAGGCATTTATTTTTGTTTATTTCCCCCATTAGGAATGTAATTGATTATTAAGCGATCTTATATAGCCTAATTATTATTCTAAGGTGTAATAAGAAAGATTCTTAATAAGACCTTATTTATGAAACAGTGGGATGGGTATTATTATATAAATGGAGTGTATTTAATTTATGGCTAATTCATAAGGATGCTAGGTCAACAGAGTTACATGACAGAAGTCTGCCCTTCAGTTTGTGGCTATCAGTTGTTGTGTACGCTTCCTATTGATGTGAGATATCCTTATGATAAATATTTATAATGACGGGAGGTTAGTCCTAAACTCTGTAGGGGAAACCTGTCCAGCTAATTCGACTGCCTGTTCCTACGAATAGTCAGACTAATGTGAGATGTCATTATGAGTACGAACCATAGTATGAGGGGCCTACTTTGTGGTCTTGAGGTATTAAGTGGTTATTTGAAGGCCCCCTCTTTTCCCTAAATGAAGTATTAAATGGCCTAGGGGGCATGTTAGGTGGTATCTCTACAGGGGTCCGCCCTTCCAAATAAATAAGTATTAAGTGACTTAAGTTTCCATTTGATGCTAGCTAGAAAGTACCATTGAGGAGCATGCCTTGGGGATAGGTATTTAATGATGGGGTCTGCCTTTATTAAAGTATTAAATGAACGGAGTCTGCCTTTTCTCCAATAAATGGTATTAAGTGGCTTTGGTACTATCTCTTTCATCGCTAGTTGATTATAACATGGGATTTGGGTTATAGGATTTTGGATAACTTCTTCTTTCTTTAAAATATGTATTAGATGATTTTAATGGTTTTATGTTCGTAGACATTTTCTTGTTATGAAATATACTGCCCAAGTACTAAAAAGGTAACACTTGAGGTTTTTATTCACGAGACACTTGTTATTTCGACTCCCTTCTCATTACAACATAAGTTAAAAGACGTTGATGACGAAGACGATGCTTAGAGACATATGTGGTTTTCTTATGGTGATATTTATCATTTTCACTTGCTTTTATGTGCACCCATTTATATAGATGGCTGTTGTAACGGATTTATGATACAATTTGATGGTACTGTGTATTTTGCCATATTTATGATTTTGAAATAAATGGGTACACTTTGCTATTATACTTTGTTCCATCCGCTGTGAGTCTGAATGTTAAGTTATGGCTATATACTGTTATTTTATTAGTTCTCCTAATAACTTACCATAGAATGGATCTAAGTTTCAATGAGACTTTTCTGGGTTGAAATTTAGGCTTGTTCCAGGGTGGGTATTTACAAAATTTTGAATGGAAGAATCAACTTTTGGGTTTGTTCATGTGTCATATGTATCTTTGCGTGCATGCTTAAGTTTGGAAAGAGGAAGGATGTGTTTAAATTGATTAATTAAGTTATTATTTAATTAATTAATTTAATTAATTCGAATACCTTTTCATACGAGGTCGGATATGGATGCGGTGTTTTGCGTTGGATCGTATCAATGTTATCTACACACTAGAGTTGGATTCATAGAATTTGGAGCAAGTAGGATTTTAAGCTAAAATCGAACGTAGATCAAACTGAAACGCGAAAGCTTCAATTGGAGTTTTAGTGAATTAACTCACTTTTTAATAAACTATACAATATCTGTATTGCTATAGATTATTTTCGAATGCTTAGATGATAGATTATATACTTTAGTTTGATTATTTGTTTGGATTTGATTTTCATTTAGAAGCGTATGGTATAAATAAATATTCTTTTATAGAAAACAAAAGCAAGGAGAAGTCGAAGTGTACTTAGCGAGAAGGTCGCTACGGAACACTTTGAAATATACATATATGTGATTTAGAAGGGACTTTTATAGGGAGAGCCTAAGGGGTTTCTTGCTAAAATTAATTTACTTATAATCTTATGTTGCTTATATTGATGTTTATTTAAAATATTTGTGACATACTATTCAATTAGTGTAAGTATCATTATAGCAGTTATTGCAATACCATCACTAATGAAATATCATCTCCTAAACTCGTGCGTGTATATTGAACTTGTGTTTGTATTTTTACAAAGTAAATGTTTGTTTGCATTTTCCCTTTTAAAGCTGTTTAAACTATATTTTCAACTATTTTTAAGAATTTTCAAATAAAGGATAAGCTATGTTTAAAATTTGTAAAAAAAAGTTATAAATTTGATTAAATATCTTCTGGGATAATTAATGTGGTTTTAAATTTATAAAAAGATTGTAAATTTGACTAATTATCTTTCCGGATAATTATTGTTGTTTTAAATTTATAAAAAAGATTAATAATTTGATTAATTATCTTTCGGAATAATTAATGTTATTTAAAATTTATACAAAGATTATAAATTAGTTTAATTACTTTTCGGGATAATAAATGTTGTTGAAAATATATGAAAAGTTTATAAATTTTATTGATAATCTTTCAGGATAATTAATGTTGTTTTGAATTTATCAAAAAAGATTATGAATTTGATTAATATTCTTTTGGGATAATCAATATTATTTTAAATTTATAAAAGATTCTAAATTTGATTAATTATCTTTTAGGATAATTGATATTGTTTTAAATTTATAAAAAATTATAACTTTAATCAATCCTCTTTCGGGATAATTAATGTGGTTAAAAATTTATAAAAGAGTATATTGACTGTTTTTCAGGATGATTAACATTATTTTAAATTTATAAAGATATTTTAAATTAATTTATTATCTTTTGGAATAATAAATGTTGTTTTAAAAGCTATAAATGATAAATTATAAATAAAATAATCTTTAAAAAGAAATTTTTAAAAGTAAAGCTAAGTATAAATTATTTTGGGTTTACCATAAACGATGTTTTAATGGCATTTGTTTTTTACCCTTCTTTTTAATACACTTAGAAATATAATTTGCACTTTAAAAAGAAAATTTTAGAGAATACTTTAAAGTGTTTAACAAATATTTTTGATGTGATAATCAACCACAAGTGTGAGTCAAATATTTTAAGAGATTTAATTTTCATATATGACCATTTTGTTATTCCCGATAGTTGATTTATTGAATATCGATCGTGCTACCTTCTTCGTATTCGTCGATTGAAGACAATTTTGTTACACATTTAGGGCATTTGAACTTTTGCTATTCTTAAAGCTAAGAATGCTGTCAAGTCAACATAGGGAGCAACACTACCTTAGCTTGTCCGACTTCATTGTTTTCCTCAGATTAGTACTAGTTTGTTTCCAATAGTTGATTCGTCGACTATCGATTTTGATACTCTTTGCCAGAAATAACTAAACCCAAAGCGCTAGTGCATGTCAACCTATATGGGATTTCTCCCGTTAGGGTATATTTACATCTACTCTAGATTGAATTCGATCGTATGCACGTGGAGATGTGAAATACTCGAATTCTTGGTAAGGTTGGCGGGGTCTGGTTTGTAAATTTTCTTAGAGCCATCATAGTTATCTAGCATATTTTTTAGGGTATAAGTTTGGTAAGGGAAGTGCACACTCCGAGTCATCGTTGAAAATTTTCATTTTCCTTGGTTTTGATTCAAACCTTTGAATTGATTCTTTCTTAATTGCATTGGGAAGTGTCTTGCACTCTTCGCGCTATCCAATTATTTATTCCATTCTTTAAGTTTGGATTTTGATCTTTTTTATGCCCATTCTTTCATGTTTAGGTTTTGTTCTAATTTGTTTCCATTCTTTCATCTACGGATGTTGTTTTTGAGGTAAACTCGTTCGTCATTTAGTGGCTGGTCTCATAGATTGTTATATTTTCATCATATTACTTCAGTTTTCTCAGGCTAAGTTTCCAGATTGATCTGGGTGTTTTTATTATAGTGTTCAAGGTCGAATCGAGTTTTTTTAGCTTGTCGTTGGTGGGGGACGAAGCTCATAGAGTAGAGACGAATGTTCACCTGCATTATATTTTTATTTTCCACTGCATATTTTGTATACCCATCAGCAATTGTAAGGTCGGAAAGTTATAATTTTCCAGGCCGATGAGGTTTTTTTAACCCTAATATATTATGTATCTTTGAGTGACGGCTTTTGTTGTCTTTATTATGTTATATGTTATCGTTTCGCTATGAGATTTTATTTCCCCTGTTCCTTTTCTTTTTATTTACCCAAACAATTTGCCTTTTTGGCTATTGGATGCTCGACATCTGAATACTATAGATGCATTAAGTGCGGACTTTTGAGGGTCGAAAAGCCGGGTCTTTACACTGAAGCAAAAAATGTGCGCTAACCCACTATATTAGTAACACAACATCAAATAATCAAATGTGTACTAACCCATTATATTAGTAACACAAACATCAAACAATAAAATCATAGTTAACTACACATAACATATTGATAATGGTAAAATGTCGCACATACATTCAAATGCGACTTCATCGTCATAAACTAATGTATGTGGTAATTTAAATCTATAATTGGTCACATATTACATCCATTCAAAACATTTTATTTACGAACTTTTTTTCTCTTAAGTATAAAATCATTTTATTATTTTTTATAATAAAAGCACCTTTATTTATCTCAAAACAATAATAATTCATCCGAAATGATAATATACTTCAAAATCTTTATTATACTTCTATTATTTCAAATCTCTTAAACATCATCTTTTCCATAGAAAATAGTAAATTACATCAAATTACTTTTCAACATAATAATACTATTATTATATATCATAATAAAAATATATATTGAAACTTCTTTAATATTTTCAAAAATAAATCTATTACTCCTTACCTCAAAAATAACAATATTCTGTATTAAACTTCAAAACTTCTTTTATTGATATTTGACTGAAAATAGTAATAATTTAGCCAAAACTACTTTTATTTTCTCGTCATAATAATACTTTCCAATAAACACCGTAAAATCGATTATATTGTCATTACTCAATATAAAATAATTTTCACAAAATCGTATTAATATTTATGAAATATCACTTTATTTTATACATAATAAAAAAACTTTCCAAATTCAGTTTAAAAGAAGATTTTTGTTATTATGTATGAATTTATAGGATTCAGTTTAAAGTATATTTCCCGTTACTATTTATCAACATTATTACATTTCTTACCTTAGTTCAAGTTTAGTTCGTTAATTCACTGATATTTTATATATATCACTCAAAATCTTTAAATAACCTTACTTTTCTCAATTATTTAACTATTTCTCCCATTATTACATAATCTCATCCATCTTATTTTAATTAATTACATTCAAAATTCAAATCAATAATTAATTACAATTAAACATCCAATAATACAACAATCAACAATCAAAACATGGCACAAAATATTTAAAATATTCACCACATCTAAACATCCTTCAACATAACAGAAGACATATAATAATTATATTTTCATCAATGGATATGCATTTAATAATTTTAGACCATAATAAATTCAAATAAACAAACCATACCAGTAGGCTTTTGGATATAGCCTCAAATCTTTGCAGTCTTAGTGCCAAATCATTTGGAATTACACCATGAGTCTAATGGAACAAATCGCACTTTATTTGGAGTCTATATGCAGATGAAATGAAGATTAGAAGTTTCAAGGTTTAATTTACAAATATAAAAATTACAAGGAATAAATAAAAATTTTACTCCATCCTTTGAATTTGGCACCACCCAGGGAATTTTGACCGTGAAATTCTTTGTATTATGGCCAAGTTAGGATGCGTCACCACCTATAATCGATATATCTCCTTCCTCTACCACAAATCATGATCAGCACCGCCACTTACTTTACCATCGTTTATCGGAATTTAGAATCAAGTATTGCCCATTGATAGCTTCGAGAGCTGATTCCGACCACCCACATTAACCTTTCATTAAACTGAAGCCAGATCCGCATTCATCTCATCGAGGCCTATGTATTGACCGCCTTATACCTTAGGTGTAAAATGATTGTCAAAGGAAATAAAAGAAGTAAAGAAGAGGAAATTGAAGTGAAGAGAATGGAAAAGAAGAAAAAAGTACAACAAATAATCAAATAACTTTTCATATATCTCACATCGCATCCGATAAAATATAATAGTCAACATAGATATAAAATAGTCGAGACAGTATTAACAATGTGAACTAATCATCAGAATATAAGATCCGTAGAGTTATACAACACAGTAATAGGGTTTATATAACTGATACATAAACTCAACTGATAAAATGTCTCTGATAATAGTAAATCAAACATTGTCAAGGCTCCACAGTGTCATACAGCAGAATATGCAATTACAACTCAAATATAAGTATAAGTAAACATCACCTCCTACTAATCCATCTATTGAACTCCATATGCCATCCACATATGATGCGAACGAGCCAACACCTCCAGCATGATCTATGGAGTCCTAAAACTATCAACCTCAGAAACTACTCATACACCATCGAGTCAAAATCCAAATTACCAACTCTCATGTCATAGTGTCACATCATCGCCTTACCATCTAAATCGCTCGCCATAGAGCAACAACATCAAGACTCTAAGTCGATTGCATGAACAAACCATCAAATCACGCACCACGAAATCTCCTCAACATCCAAGCCAAAGATCAGCCAAATTTCCAATCAACAATAGTGATGGATATTGACCACTCTATAGTGGTCAATAACAACCACTTTGATTGTGTACTTAACCAAAATGTATAAGTACAAACCAAAAGCAAACGTCCAACATCCTTCCTAAAGTCTGAAGCCTCGTCTTTCACTTGTAGATCAGTCGACACGTATCTTAACCCTCTTCTACAACTTATCCCATTTGTTTGATTTTCACGTGTATGGAACCCCAATTCAGAAGATATTCCCTAACATTCAATCGCCGCTAAATCGGCATTTTAACCAAAAACAAGCAAACAGGAAAACATGTGTTGACCTAAAAAATGGACCAAGACCCTAGTTGGAGTTTGAAAGCACCACCCCTGTTCTGACAGAGAAAATCATAGATCATAGATATAAAGAAAGAACTATAAAAGAAAGTAGACAGAGAATTTTTATAGTGGTTCGGCTTTTAACAAAGCCTACATCCACTTTATAGTTTTATTATAGACTAATTGTTGTTACAATAAATATTTGATTACAATGCTTTGATTATTTTCTAGCTAGATTAAATCTCTAGAGTTGGAATCCACTGGAGAATCACAATGCATTCCTTTGGAGATTGTTATGAGTGAGATCGAGAGTGAAGAATAATTCCAGTAGGGCTTCAACAACCAGTCCAGAGAATATCCCCATTATGTTGTAGGAAGGATGATATTTTTATGGATCGGAAAGCTTATGGGTCAGCCACATCATCATCAGCTTGTAGGTAGGTAAAAGACGACCCATGGAGGATTTTCCTTGCAATGCAAGGCAGAACCATGGGTCATTGGTGACCCATGGCTTATGCGTCGCTGGTGGCCAATAGACTTGGCTCCTTTGAGAGCCAATGTCTTTGCCTCTTTCATAGTAATCTTTAGGTGTCTGGTTTAAAGGTTTGAGGGAAGGCATGGGTCGCTGATGATCCAACCACTTAGTATTTTCATGGATTTTGGAATTGGATATGTTTCCTTATCCTTTTATCATAGCTGTTACGTTTCGATGGCAATTCGCTAGTTGTTTACGTTTAGCTGCCGATTGGACTAAAGGAATACTGATCTCTCGGCTTCGTTGATCCCAGTCGTTGTCTTAGTCATATAGCTGGGCTCTCATTCACTCCTTCCCTTAGCTCTGGTTAATTTCTAAGCCATTTTGTCTACATAAGGTTGTTCTATTTTCTATTGGTTTCTGCTGGGTTAAAAACCCAGATAAAATTTACCCCCAGAGTACGTCTTCATTGTAAACAAGGCAAGCTTTAGAAGTTATCGCTTTTAATATCTATCTATTGATTTTCAAGTGATTGCATTAGAGCTTTACGAATACATTAACCTCATGTTGTTGGTCGTCTTTCTTTGGTTCTGACTGTTACTACTTGCCATAGCGTATCACATTTTTGCCTGTAGTTTCTCGGCATGCCTCGGAATGATGAACCGTTGTAAGAGATCGAGTTCGAGAAGAATATATGAAGTTTTCTTTTCCTCTCTCCCTTTTCTTTGGGTCGCTTGCGATCCATGTGGAATGGGTCACTAACAACCTAATTTTTTAAAGGAATTTAAATTTCGCAAAGTAAGGTTGGGTTGCTAAAGATCTATGACGGATTGCATGTGACCCTACTACTTAGCAAAATTTTCAGCTCCTCTTGCTTGCCTACTTATATATTTGAACTGACCCATCATTTCCTCGCTTGACCCGAACTAGTCTTGCCTCTTCACACGATCCGGCTTCCAACGACTAGATTCCATGCGACCCAAGTGCTCACTCGACCTGATTCATCACTTCATTCGAACTCATTCGATGTTGATCACCTAGTTTTAGTCTCAACTGCTACTGCTTGTCGTAACGAATCCAATTTCTGTCCGTAGCTTCTTCGTGTACTTTGAAGTAATGGGTAAGTGTCGAGGCTACCATGCAGATTTGGCTTTGGCTTTTTAGCCATCTATTGAATTTTCAATGTGAATCATTGGAGTCCGCCTCAAGATGTTGTTTTCAACTGACTGACTTTTGATATCCGTTCGTTTTTTTATTTCGATTCGAATTTCAATTCCTAGTATTGACGATGTAATTTTTTCTTCATAGTTTATGCAATGGTTTAGGTTGGTAAGTGGCTGCATGATATAGATTTGGAGTTTCCCCATATAGTATTAATTCGACTGCAGTGAAGCTAAGTTTGTCTCGAATGATTGCACCTCATTTTGGAGCAAAGTTTTGCTCTTTGTTTTTAGCTTTTTCTTCTCGAGAATTTGATTAAGTTATCATCGACGATTTTGAGTTCAGTTGCGATAACTTATTCCAAAATCGGTTATAGTGGATGATTCAATCATATTGCTTGTCCTATTTTTGTGTTCCAATGATCCTGAAAGGAAAAGCTTCCCACATCACTTCGGACAACGACTCCGTTATCGATCATTGATCGATAATGGGTAAGTGTGGAAGAGATAATTTTTAAGGAAGATATGGACTGTTTTTCAAATGCAAGCAAGCTATCTACGCTGGATTTTTTGTTCGTAGTATTTCGGATACTGGACTCTTCTCATGTAGATAACACGCTGCATTTGCCCCGGTCAATGCTTAGGACCCGATTGGTCAACATACGTTGACTTCCCTTGGATTTTGGGCGTTGGTTATACGAAGATATTATTTAGAGTAAAACATACCTGATAAGGTTGAATGCTAAGTTTTGTCCTTGAAAATGATTTTTCGATCATCCAATCTTTAGTCTAGTGGAGGTTCTTCTACTCCTCCAGAAGCTAGGTCCTTCACAACTTAGGCTTCGCTTATTATTCCGGTCATATTGGGAGGGCTGATTGCAGTTAAATTACGAGGCATGATTGTACTTATAGAGTTGTAGTTGAAGTTCAATCCGGCACACTTTTAGCCTTCATAAACTAACACATGTCTTGCTTTTTTGAAATTCAACGCACGCCGACCTCTGTCTTCAAGGGAAATAGGCTTAATTGCTCGATTCTGAACATTCCTTTTTCATGTTGTTGCACTTCTTGTGCTCATGTGCAGCATACTCATTTATTTTAATTCTATACATGTAAGTAATACTTCTACGGTCATTTCAACGTATTCCATTTCATGGCTTTGTTTGAAACTATGAAGTAGCTTGGTCTAGCTAGTTCTATAGCTAATCCTTACTTATGCTCAAATGAGTTAGTTTTAACAAAATATTGGTGTTAATGCCTTAGTCCGTAGGGATGATTACTTTGATTACCGAGACAACATGTTTTGGGAGACTAGGTTTCCTAAGAAAAAAGCTCAATTGCCCCAGTTTGATTGACTCCTTTCTTCGAGAATTGGGGACTTTGTTGCTTGATCCCAAGATCTGAGTTTTGTAATGATGTCGGCATGTATTAGAAAGATGAGTTTCTGGCATCTTTTGCTAAAGTAAATTCTTCAGAGTCTTGCTTTGAGAACCTAATCATGTATTCGTTTCTATCTTTCGAAACTTATACACGGATGACTCAACTCTTTGGATTTTTCCTTGATGTTATGAATCTTCAAATAGCATGACCAAACTTCGGGTAATGACATTATCCTGCAAGGTGGAACCAAATGATCTAGTTAGATCGTAAGTAGGTCGTCGATCCTTCTTATCATTGCCAGACTATGAGCGACGGTGGATTTTTGAACGTTAAATCCTTCGTTTCCTTTGTTGGTGATTTTGTTGCTAAATACTCTGTTTTGTAAAACGTTATCTAACCAACCTCACGATTATTCACGTTTTGACTTTTGAAACATTTCTTTCGATCAAGTATACGTGCCTCTATCCCTTCTTGAGGGACTAGCTACTTCGAATGCATGTATTTAGGTGATTGTGAGAGATGGAAATTTATAGAGTGAATTGCTCATCCCCAATCTGGTTCTCAATCCCATTCTACAATTGAGGACGTTCAGGGATTTTATTTTCAACCTTCCATTATTACTCCCGCTTGTTCTTGGCTATGCATGCTCTTCTTGGTTGTTGACATTGTTACGGAAGTTTTATGCATATGTTAACTCTTATCATTGAGAATTGATAACCTAGCTGTTTGGTTCCAACCAACATTTCCTCAAGGCTGCCTTTCTTTTAGTTGTGTCTAAATTCTTTCTAAGTTGAATTTAGGAAATTTGGTTGTGCACCACCTTTCATCCCTAGAAACTAGTGCATGGGTAATTCAATCCTAGGATTTCCATTCGACGCTGCTTTATTCTTGTGCGGTGGTTAATTCCTATGATGAAAGGTTGACCCATCTGGCTGAATTTTGCAAGGATATGTCTTTTGGTCGCTGTCTGTCATTGGGCAATAGTAGTTTTATGAAGAGAAGGTAGAAACTCAGTTAAGGACCAACTTCTATCTCCAAAAGCTAGTGCATTGATGGTTCACAGCGATGAGCGTTTCTCATCAGCTCTGTAGATTAAAGTTTTCCTAGCATTGTCGGGGAAATGCCGATACTTAACGAGTAGAATGTTTCCTGAAGTTGCCAGGGCAACACCGGTGCTTATGAAATATAAAGTTTCCTAACATTGCCGGGGCAACACTGGTACTTAGGAAATAGAAAATTTTCCCTGCATGGCCAAGGCAACGCCAGTATTTTACAGATAAAAGAATGCCTTGGCATTGGTGAGGCAACACCGACACACTTAAGAGGCTAGGATTTATTTTCTCGGTCGATTCAGCGATTTTCTTAATCCAGTTGGGTGCTAGTTTCGGCCTTCGATAACTAGCATTCGATGGTTGGATTGTAGAAGTATTTTCCTAGTGTTGCCTATCTTATGGGTAGTGTTAAAGTCATGTTGGTGATGGTCTTTAACGGTTTGTACTTCTCTTACCGATTTTAGGTTGGAATTACTGGATTAGGGGGCGGTTGAAACCTACTCATCAGTTTGTGGTGTTTGCATTCTAGTCCGCATTCTAGGAACTTAGAGTCATTCTCTAAGAGGTCGACTCATGCTCGATTTGTGTTCGTACTTCGGTCCATGCTACGGGGACTTGGAGTTCTTTCACATGCAGTTGCATTTTCGCCAAATTGTTTGTACTTTAATTCGTAGTCGAGGACTAGGAGATTTATGTGAATCGTTTATACTCAAGTCTGCTCTCTGGAGACTTAGAGTACTCTAGTCCATGCTTCGGGGATATAGAGATTTTTATGGATCGTTTATACTTTAGTCTATGCTCTGGGGACTTAGAGTACTCTAATCCACACTCCGGAGACTTGTAGATTTTTATCAATCGTTTATGCTCTAGTTCATGCTCTGGGGACTTAGAGTACTCTAGTCCGTACTTCGGGGACTTAGAGATTTTTACGAATCTTTTATACTTTAGTCCATGCTTCGGGGACTAAAATTACTCTAGTCTGTGCTTCGAGGACTTAGAGTTAGTTCGGTGATGGTTCAATCATTTATCTGATCCGTAGAGTTGTGTAGGTTCCCTTTATCCTAATGTGGTGGTTTTCTCAACGTTGTTTAACTTCGAGATGGACCATGTTCTCTAACGATAAGAGTCCCAAGCATTTCCATTGCCTAGCTTGGTTTATAGCCATTAAATGTTACCATTGGAGATGCAAGGATATTGCTTAACTAATTCCATAGTTATTCTTATTCATGAAAAATCAAATTTCCACCAACCGGTTTTTGTTATGTTATGATGACTACCTACGAAGCCCTTCGTTTTCCAGGTGCCAAGTTTCAAGCTCTTATAGAAAATCTAAAATTGAGAAGCAAGTTATCACATTGCCCCTGGTATAACCGCATTCATTCCTATATTAATCATGGACAAGTGAATCCGTGGCACTTAACCTTGCATGTTTCGGGCCATATGTATTATGCTGGGCTGATAGCAGTATTGCGGATATCAGCCTTATTCATTGGTTCCAATCTTTAAGAATCAATGGTTTAGCTGCTAAATTTCGAGCTTTCTCTCCTTTCCATTGTCTGTCTTTATATAACAGCTTGTTTTTTGCAAGTGAAGGTTTGAGACCTCATTCGAGAACCTGCTTCTGTCTTTGGAGCCGATGTGTGATGACTCAGATTTTTGGACATCTATTAGTTGGTAATTAACTAATTTTAATTGAAACACTGATATAGTTGAAAAAATAATTCTGATAGTAAATATATAACTGGATAAATATTTATTTGATAATCTTCATTTATAATCATTTAAAATGAGCCAAAACTTATTCTTTTCCAAAATAAAATAAAATATGTGTTTGTTTATATATATATAAGTAGATTGTAAAGAGAATTTTGTTTTGAAATTCAAAGGAAAATATCTTTAAAATAAATTGGATTTAAAATTCAATATTTTTAAAACTCGTATATATATACATAAAAAATTATTTATTAGGGTATAATAGGATTTTATATCCTTTTCTTTAAAGTTTTATAAATATAAATAAAAAGAAAAGTTTAAATAGAAAAACATAAAACATATATAAATATTAAACTAAGTGGAAAATATAACATAAAATTTTATAAAAAACATAAGTCCATGCAAATTAACATGTGTAAGCTTAGAGTAGCATGCATTAACAAGTGGCATTAGTTTCTTTTTAATTGAAATATATATAGATTAAGTGTTTAAAGAAATCAGGTTGTATATTCATTTTCTCAAATCTCTTCTCTTATTTTCATCTTCTTCTAAAACTAAAACTAAAGCAAAACTAGAAAGCTTAATTAAACAAACAGCAACTTCAGATCCAAATCAAAGATCAAGCTTCAAATTCAACTCAACCTAAAGCAAAGATCAGATTAAGTTCAAAACAATTTCCAGTTTTCAAAGTTTTCAAAATCAAATTCCCAGGCTTTGCTCTATCATCAGTACAGGTGACTAAACTTCTTCTTGAAAATTAATCTGTTTGTTGCATGAGATAAATAATTTAAGTAGAAATGTTTGCATGTATAGATTTATATGTTACATGTATAAAATATGAATAAATACCTGAGCATGTCTGTGTGTATGTATATTCAAACTCTATTCATAAATTACAGGCTCAAGAAACCTTAAGAACTCATATCTCTTCATGTATACAAATTCTGGCTATGATCTATAAATTAAAGATGTTTGTATAGGTGTCATTTTTTTTCAAAAATAGTTTCAGATAAATATATTGGGTGAATATTTCTAAAAGAAGAAATTACAAAGAAATAAAACTCAAGACTGGAATTCGATTTTTAATTTTTTAATTTTTAATCATATAACTGGATTCGCACTTGAAATTTATGAATTTTGATAATAATATTGTGATTTTTAAGTTTGGGGATGATGGGAATTCACGAATTGATCGATATTCGAGGTTTCGAAGATTCCCGACGACCAGAGGGAAGATAGGCTTAGGGCTTGGTGTTAGAGGAAGCCTGGGTGGAGGAGATCAAGGGAAAAATGGTTGGAGAATTTCTAGATCGACGAGATGGCTCATCGACATTGTTGTAGGGTTTTAAGCACTGATGGGTTAGACCATGTTCTCGGGCTCATCGCGACGATGAGGTTGTATCGGACTTGGTCGGAGTAGGTGGAATAGGAGCGTAAGTCAACGGTGAAGGTTTGGCCGGAGTGTCAAACCTTCTAGTGGCCGGAGGTGGCAACACGAGCAGGATTTGGGTGATCAGGTTTGGTTCCAAGGGTTGCTTGTTTGCTCGATTTAATTTCCAGTTAGTTTTGATGATCTAGGTGGTCGATATGTTAGGGAGGTCGTCGGTGACCTATTGACGTCAGCGAGGCTGGCCGGAGTGACGGCGAACTCGTATGCATGTGCATGAGTTATCATTTATGTCAGGTGGTTTCTGTGCTGGTTGGAGCTCGGGGAAGTAGGGGTATTGCCTCGGTTTTGTTCTCGAGTGATTGCTCGGGTAGTTTATTTTGGGCTCGGGTTGGGTTTTGTTGTTACCAGGTTTTAAAATATACAAGTAAATTTTGTACTGGTTTTTGAAATTTGAAAATTAAATCTTGTTAATAGCTTTTTAAAAAAACATGACCGGGTAACATAAGAACAAGGAATGCAGGTTTAAAGTAAAAGTAAATTTAGTGAACAAATTTCCCAAATCAAAGTATTAACAAGTTTTGAAAACAAGTAAATTGTGAAAAGATTTTAAAAGCAAAGGTAAAGAAAATGAGCAAGTTTCAAAGTAAATTTGTTAAACAAGTTTTCAAAAGTAAATATTGACCAGGTTTTCTAAGTAAAGTATTTATTAAGTTTGTCAAGTAAGTTCATATATTAAAATTTTAAAGCTAAATGTTTTTAAGACAAATTGTTTTGGTATTGAATAATTAAATATTAAGTTAATTATTTAATTAAATCTCTAATTGTTTTCAAATGTAATTCAATGATATAATTAAGTAAGTAATTGAGATAAGTATGTTAAACTTTAATTAATAAAAGGATCTCAAGTGGTTTTAATTGAGACCGGGTTGGATATCAGTAATATCCGAAACCACTTCGATTAGTATTCTACAACAATTCTTTATAGATTTGATTTTAGAATCAAATAGGCTGGAATGGAATAAATCAAGTAACATGGCCATTTAAACTAAGTAACGGTACTTAGATGTTGTTTTGTGAAATAAGTGTTGGCTTTAACAAGAAAAGAACTTGTAGTGAGGTACGACTTACCCTGGTTTGCAAATAAGTTTTATAACTTAGTATTTCAAGTTACATGGGTTTACTCACGCTGGTTTCTAGCCTGACTCGGGTGTTACTTTAATGTAATGCTCGGGTCAGACCGAGTATTACAGATTTTCAGGTTAGGACGTTTTGGAGCTTAGGAGGCAAGCTGGATGGTATGAACGTATGAAGGGTATTCCATTGTGTATTTGAGATTGTATTGATAGTAGTCAGGGATAAGTTGTTACAACTGTCCAGTTTATTTGTGAATGATTGTACTCTGATATATTGTCTGTAAATTGACAGTTACAGCTTTTTTTGTATAAATGATATTATTTGATATTATTTTCTAATGAGCTACGAATGTGAGATTCTGTGCTATTGTTTTCTGTTTCTTCTTCTACCTCTTTTCTTCTTCCCTAACAATCTGGGATTTCCAGCGTTCGATTGCTCGACACTTCTATAGTGAACGTATTAGTGTCGAATTTTTAGGGTCGAAAATTCCAGGTCGTTACATTTGGTATCAGAGCCGAAGGTTAAGCGAGAACCTTGGCTCTGGTGGGTTTACTCATTAAGGATAGGGTCAATAGTACCCTAGAATGAGTCGAGTGTATTAAATGAGGGCGTATTTGTTATTTTCTTATATAAAGATTTTTAAAACGGTTTTAAAAGTGGTTTTTATATAAGCTTATATTTTGATATATAAAGCAATAGTTTTTTTATTATACATATTAAGGTAATTGGTTGTTGATTATTGAAATTAAATATATTAATAAGAATTAAGTGATAATAGAAATGTAACCAAATTGGAATTGGATAATATGAACTATACAATAAGATAAGCTAGAAATAGATTCAAATCAGAAAATAAAATCTTGAAATTTGTAGAAATGTTATCAAAATGCTGAATTAAGTTACCTGGTTTTATTTTTCCAACAAATTATGAGATAATATGTAGTGAATTAGTCTCCAGATATGATAATCTTGGTTATTATTATAAAATGGTTATTGTGTCTAATAATGGGATGTTTGTTTCTAATAAAAATTGATGACTAAGCAGAATGGAATGTTTTAAGGAAGTAAACATTTAGGTGAGTATGACTTAAAAATTGAAAAGGATTTAAATTTGTGAAGTTTTAGATTCTAGGTCCAGAAAATTTGAAATCGTTTCGAAGTATTAAAAGAAATGAATATGTATATATGTGGGATATACATAATAATAAGTTGATTGAAAGTAAACACAAAGTGTTTAGTTTTGAATTTTCCCTGAAATGTGATAAGTTTTTGAACTTATAAGTGGGAAAGGATATTGATAAGAAGATTAAAATTGAATTGGAGAATTCAAATTGAGTAAGGTTGACTAGATTAAGTAAATTGAATTTAACTTAGGGAAGTTAAATGGTTGGTTTGAGTGGAAGTTATGTGTGATCTCAAAACAAGTTTGAGATCACAAAATTGGTAATAGGTGCTATTGATTGGTGTTTGGATAATTTGGATGTTTATTTACCTTGGCTTATCCTGATATCATCATGTTGTTATTAATAATCTGTGAAACTGTGAATTAGATTGTTTTAAATGAATTAAGAAGTGGATTGAGATAATATATATATCCATTGCTGAAATTATATGGAAATAAAACCTTATTTTAAAATTATTTAAATGATTTTGATTTTTAGAGATAAAAATTGAACTTATGGAAATGAAATAACTTTGAACTTAAGATTTAAATGTTAGAAATGAACTTGCAAACTAAAATTGTTAAGAATTGGTTTTAGGGTTAGAAGATAAATTTGGGTAAAAAATTGGATTCTGAAGATTAAGTTGTTTCAAAAGTTTTGAACTCTTACTTGAACTTTGAAATATATTAAGTAAAGGTAATTTAAAATGCAATTTTGAAATTTGCACTTAGAATTAAATTGTTTAAAGATTTAGATTGTTAATTTAAAAGTGAAGGTTAATTTGATTTAAGGGATTAAATCAACATTTAAAATTTAACTCGAATTTATATAATTCGAGATGGTTTAAAGTTGAGCTTGGAATTGAAATAAAAATTTAACGGAAAATTGAATCGGAATTAATTCAAAGGTGGAATTAGAATTGAAATTAATTCAAATTGAATTTGGTTTGAATTAAATGGGAACTGTGATTGAAGTTGAATAAGTTTAAATTAAAATTGGAATTGATTTGAATTTGGAAAGGGAATCGAGGTTAATTCAAATTGAATTTGAATTGAATCAATTTAATGGGAAGAGAAATTGTTTTGAAGTGGAGATTGGAAAATTGAACAGTTTGACTCTGAAACTATTTTTCAAATAAATTGTTTTAATATAAACTGTTTTAAATCTATTTTCCTAGTTATTCATTATACAACCTTTCTTTTTAAACCCAAACTATCTTATACTTATTTTACAATTATTTTGAAAACTAATTACTATTTTACATCTGTTTTATAAACTAATTACTATTTTATAACTATTTTACAATTATTTTATAATTACATAACTATTCAACATCTATTTTACAACTAATAACTATTTTACAACTACTTGTCTATTTTAAATTTTTTCAAGCTATTTTATAAATTCAAGTTGGTCAGAGTGCAAACTTTTTATAATTGAAGTGATAACCCAAATGGAAATTGAATCAATTATGAATAAGTGAATAGAAATCAAAATGAATGTGAAGTAAAAGAAAATTGATTTATTCGATAATCAATGAAGGTAAATATGTAGGATATACGTATATTATTCAATTCTCATAATGATTTGATCTAGAATCTGACGCAGCGGATAATAACAGAACGATATAGATCGTTGAAAGTGGCAAACGGTGGATTGAAGATACTGAAACGCCCAAATTCGTTGATCACAAAGATACCGAATTCTAGCTATCTTCAACACGTTGATCACGCACGATACCGTGAAAGAAGATCTACAATTCTTCAAACGTTGATCAAGCGCACTTGATACCGTGAATTGGCTTCAACAATCGTTGAATCGAGCGCACTCGATTAACCGAAAGTGGAGATAGGAGATTACACTCAACTACCAATTTAGGATGAAAGCACACAGCAATCAAACAAGAATTTTATTCAAAAATCAACTACCTTTGAAATTACAACACACTCGCTATTTATAGAAGTTTCCAACCCCTGACCCTTAAGTCGTTGCCGACTTAACTCCACTTAGGTCGTTGCCGACTCATGACTCACGACTCAACTAGGTCGTTGCCGACCTAACAGATACTACTCGCTTCAATTGCATCACAACACACTTTCGGCCGACTCATCGACATACCGACCTACGACTTAGACAACACCTGTACAACGACTTTAAAAAAAATACCACACACATGACTTAAAGTTCTTACGTTTCCCAGTATACGACCAACGACTTATCATAAGTCGGCATAATCAACACGTTACAACACCTTCAATACAAACGACTTAAAATAACCCGACTCAAGACACAACGACTTAACATAGGTCGTGAATGACCTACTGAAGATAACCCGACAGCGTCTTAGCCTTTAGCGACTCAAGGCCTTCATGCGCTTCATCTTCATAATGCCCTGATGCTTTAGGTCGTGACTTTGTTAAGTCGTAACCTGTTAGCGACCTAGAGAATAACTCAAGTGTTGCCCCTTCCTTCAGCTGCATTCCATTAGGTCATTGCTGACCTAAGTCCTTAGGTCGTTGCCGACCTAAAACCGAAGCTTCCTGCGACTTAAGTCCTTCCTCCCCTGCTTGACTCGTGCACGACTTAAGACTTACTTCCTCCCCTGGTTGACTCGTGCACGACTTAAGACTTAAAAACAAAACTTCCTTAACTCGAGAATGACCCAAGTCTTCCTCCTTAAGTTGTGTACGACTTATCCCCTGAGCTGCACCATCCTCCCCTGGTTGGGAAAAATTCGTCCTCGAATTTGTATATTCCTCCACATCAGATTGTCCATCTCCATAATACGGTACAAGATGCTTAACGTTGAACACGTCAGAAGTGTACACTTCCTCCGGTAGCGTCAACTTATAAGCATTTTCATTAATCCGTTTCACAACTTCTACAGGACCAATTTTCCTGGTTTTCAACTTGTTATAAGCGCCCACTGGAAAACGATCCTTCGTTAGCACAGCATAGACCAAATCACCCACGTTAAATTCAACATTTCGTCGCTTCAAATTTGCAGTTTGCTTATACTTCTCATTGGCTTTCACCAATCGTTCATGAACGATTTTATGACATTCAGTCAATCCATCAACAAAGTCTATAGCTCATTTAACCGTCCCCTTCGGTTGTGGCACTACCGCTAAATCCAATGGTCCCTTGGGTAGATTCGAATATACAATCTGAAATGGACTGTAACCTGTGCTTCTATTAACTGCATGATTATGTGCAAACTCTGCTTGGCATAACTTCATGTCCCAACTCTTCAGATTGTCTTTCACAAGACATCGCAACAAATTCCCCAATGATCTGTTAACAACTTCTGTCTGTCCATCTGTTTGCGGATGATAAGCGCTACTAAATTTCAGCTTCGTTCCAACCATCTTCCACAATCTTAGCCAAAAATGACTTAAAAATCTGGTATCCCTGTCCGAAACAATAGACTCCGGCAACCCATGTAAACGATATATTTCTTTAAAGAACAACTGAGCGACACGAACAGCATCCGCCGTCTTCTTACAAGCAATAAAATGCGCCATTTTCGAAAACCTGTCCACCACAACAAATATAGAATCATTCCCCCTTTTAGTTCGAGGTAAACCCAAAACAAAATCCATACTGATATCAACCCATGGTTTAGTCGGTACGGGTAACGGCATATACAATCCTGCATTGGTCGTTGTTCCCTTCGAAACTTGACTGATATGACATCTCTCCACAAACCTTTCAACCTCTCTCCTCATTGACGGCCAAAAGTAAGACTGGGAAATCAATTGCAATGTACGATCACGGCCCACATGTCCTTCCTCGTGCAACTCCTTGATAATCTTCATTCTCAAACTGCTCTCTGGAATACATAACCGATTCCTTTTGAATAAGAAACCATCAACCAACACAAATTCATCACTATCTCCATCCTTAACTTTCTCAACGAACTTTGCAAAGTAAGGATCCTCATCAAACAATTCTGGCAATAATTCAAATCCTGTCACCTCAATTTTCATTGTCGTTAATAAATGACTCCTCCTACTCAAAGCATCAGCTACACGATTCGTTACCCCAGATTTGTGTTTCACAACAAAAGTAAACTGGTGCAAATAAGCAATCCACGATGCATGTCTCGCTGAAATCTTATCCTACCCCTGCAAATGCTTCAAAGCTTCATGATCAGTGTAAAGAACAAACTCTTTCTGAAATAGATAATGTCTCCAGTGTTTAACGGCTTGCACAACAGCATAAAACTCAACATCGTATGTACTATATCTCATCTTTGCCCCTGATAACTTCTCACTGAAATATGCAATAGGACGCCCCTGCTGACTCAACACCCCTCCGATTCCAACCTTAGATGCATCAGTATGTAGCTCAAACAACCACTGAAAATCTGGTAATAAAAGGATTGGTGCTGCCGTTAAAAGTTCTTTGATTCGTTCAAAAGCAACCCCTGCTTCCTCCGACCAAGAAAACCGCTTTCCTTTCATACAATTAGTAACTGGTGCCATCACGCTACTGAAGTGTGGAATGAACCTTCGGTAGAATGATGCCAATCCATGAAAACTTCTAACTTCAGTGATAGTCCTCGGTTGTGGCCAATTTCTGACTGCTTCAACTTTATTCTGGTCCACCTGGATACCTTCTCCTGACACAACATATCCCAAAAATAAAACACTTCAAGTCATGAACACACATTTCTTCGTAACTGCATAAAATTGTTCCTCACGAAGAATAATTAACACCTTTCTCAAATGTTGAACATGCTCCTCCATACTCCTGCTATATATCAGAATATCATCAAAATATACCACCACGAATTTCCCAATGAATGGTCTAAAGATTTGATTCATCACCCGCATGAACGTACTAGGTGCATTTGATAAACCAAATGGCATAACCAACCATTCGTATAGACCCTCCCTGGTTTTAAAAGCAGTCTTCCACTCATCACCTGGTCTAATACGAATTTGATGATATCCGCTCTTCAAATCAATCTTCGAGAATATAGTAGCCCCACTCAACTGATCTAGTAAATCATCCAACCTCGGCATTGGGAATCTGTACCTCACAGTGATCTTATTCAATGCTCGACTGTCGGTGCACATCCTCCACGTCCCGTCCTTCTTCGGTACTAACAAAGCTGGCACAGCACACGGACTCAAACTCTCCTGAACACGCCCCTGTTCTAACAACTCTTCCACCTGCCTCCTCAACTCTTCATGTTCCTTCAGACTCATTCGATAATGTGGTCTATGCGGTAATACTGCCCCCGAAACAAGATCGATTTGATGTTGAATGTCTCTCAGTGGCGGTAACTCCTTAGGAAACTCTTCTGGAAATACATCCTCAAATTCTTTCAAAACTGGCTTCGCTTCTTCTGGAATTTCAACCTTTTCACTACTCTCACGCCCTATCAACAAGTATACTTCAGGTTCCTCTTCGACTTCCTTAACAAACTCCTTCAAAGATAATAAGGCTTTCAGCTCTTCAATCTCCTCTGACTTGCCTTCTTCTTGTTGTCTCTTCTTTGGAACCAAAATGATCTTAACACCTTCAAACATAAAGTTGTAGCTATTGGTCCGACCGTCATGCTGCACTGCTCGATCATACTGCCATGTTCTTCCCAAAAGTAAGTGACAAACATCCATCTCAACCACATCACACCAGATCTCGTCTTTATATTTCTTCCCAATAGAAAATGGAACTCGAACTCGCCTGTCCACCTTCACCTCTCCTCCTTTTCTCAGCCATGCTAACTTGTAAGGATTAGGATGTTTCTCCGTCTTCGACTTCAGCTTTCTCACAGCTTCAGTAGAAATAATATTGTCACAACTTCCAGCGTCAATAACGAACTTGCAAACCTTTCCCAGAATAGTGCATGTCGACTGAAAAATATTGCTCCTCAACCAACCGTTTTCCTCTTCCTGTTTCGGTGTTAAACAAGACCTCCTCATCATTAGATTACATCCTTCATCTCCTGACGCAATATCTTGTTCATCCTCCTCAACTGGGCTAGAATAACCTTCATCAACATCCTCACCTTCAACTTCAACAATCATAGTTCGTTTCTTCGGCTTCGGACATTCATTACTCTTGTGACCCACTTCCTGGCAATTGTAACACTTGAAACTGTTGTTGACCTTCGGCTTCGCAACTTCATTCACAATTGGTTTACTGATAGATTTAGGAATATTAGAGCTTCCACTAACACCCTTCACTTGATTGTTGGAATTAGTAAACACACCACCTCCACGCCTTCCCTGCTTCTCCCAAGCTAACGCTTTCTGATGTGCTTCTGCTACAGACCTTGGATCAAACATATTTACCATATCCTGGATCTGTATCCTCAACCCTCCAACAAATCTAGCAGTCAGCTGTTCTTCCGTCTCCATAATATCATTTCGAGCAATCAGTTGATAAAATTCATCAGCATAATCATTAACAGTTTTCGTCCCTTGCCTCACATTCTGCAACCTCTGGTACATGAGTGATTGATAATTATAAGGTAAAAATGTAGCTTTCATCAACTTCTTCATCTTCTCCCATGATTCAATCTTCGACTTTCCCATTCTCTCCCGTGTAAGTTTAGTTTGCTGCCACCATGCCAAAGCTCTCCCCCTCAACCTAGTAGCAACCAACTTCACTCTTCTATGCCCAAGAACTTCTTTAAATTCAAAAATCTCTTCAACATTAGACAACCAATCAAGAAATTCTTCAGCTACCATTCCACCCTTGAATTCTGGAATTTCCATCTTCATACCCGACTCCCATCGACGATCATCTTCTACATCCCTATATAAGTTTCGAACTTGGTCTCGATCTCGATAATGAATACTAGCTCTATCACCCTCTTCATCATAATCAAATGTACGTCTATATCGATCTCGACCATCAACATCCCTTTGATCATGCATGTCTCTGCTACTATGTCTCTCTTCATCTCTATATGGCTCCTTTTCAAACTCTCTTGGAGTTCTCCTCTCTTCATGTCCACAGTCATGGTGATCTCTTCTTGACGAAATTGATGTTTCTCTTCTCTCTCTAAAAGATTGCGGTGATACCCTCCTCGCTTTCGTAACCGATGACGAAACTCTGTTTCCTCCATGGTTCGAGATTGGTTATCTCCTCCTTTGATTTTGATTCAAATCATTCATCAACTTCTCTAACTTTCCAATGCCTTCATCAAATTTCTTATTAATACGTTGTTCCATTTGCTCGGCTTCTTCTCTTCTATACAACGCTTCAACATTTTGATGACGATTAGCTCTTCTTGGCGGCATGATTTCACAATCACAAACGCTTCAAAACTTCACAAATCTTCTATAAATCAAACTTCAAAACAAACTTCACCTAGGCTCGGCTACTTCTCACAAGTATACACGGCCTACTCTTCAAATTCTCGGCTTAAAACAAGTGATGCACGACTCTACCCAACTCGGCTCAAATTCAAACACCTTTCCAACTTTGATCCAAAATGAAATGAATCGAAAGCTTCTAACTTGTTGCAACTTCAAGATGAACACGATGAACTCCAAACTTCAAACTCCTTGGCTCCAAGACTCGTCTTAACTATGATTGGCTAAGTCAAGCTCTGATACCAAACTGACGCAGCGGATAATAACAGAACGATATAGATCGATGAAAGTGGCAAACGGTGGATTGAAGATACTGAAACGCCCAAATTCGTTGATCACAAAGATACTGTATTCTAGCTATCTTCAACACGTTGATCGCGCACGATACCGTGAAAGAAGATCTACAATTCTTCAAACGTTGATCAAGCACACTTGATACCGTGAATTGGCTTCAACAATCGTTGAATCGAGCGCACTTGATTAACCGAAAGGGGAGATAGGAGATTACACTCAACAACCAATTTAGGATGAAAGCACACAGCAATCAAACAAGAATTTTATTCAAAAATCAACTATCTTTGAAATTACAACACACTCGCTATTTATAGAAGTTTCCAACCCCTGACCCTTAAGTCGTTGCCGACTTAACTCCACTTAGGTCGTTGCCGAATCATGACTCACGACTCAACTAGGTCATTGCCGACCTAACAGATACTACTCGCTTCAATTGCATCACAACACACTTTCGGCCGACTCATCGACATACCGACCTACGACTTAGACAACACTTGTACACCGACTTAAAAAAATACCACACACATGACTCAAAGTTCTTAATTTCCCAGTATACGACCTACGACTTATCATAAGTCGGCATAATCAACACGTTACAACACCTTCAATACCAACGACTTAAAATAACCCGACTCAAGACACAACGACTTAACATAGGTCATGAACAACCTACTGAAGATAACCCGACAGCGTCTTAGCCTGTAGCGACTCAAGGCCTTCATGCGCTTCATCTTCAAAATGCCCTGATGCTTTAGGTCGTGACTTTGTTAAGTCGTAACCCGTTAGCGACCTAGAGAATAACTCAAGTGTTGCCCCTTCCTTCAGCCGCATTCCATTAGGTCGTTGCTGACCTAAGTCCTTAGGTCGTTGCTGACCTAAGTCCTTAGGTCGTTGCCGACCTAAAACCGAAGCTTCCTGCGACTTAAGACCTTCCTCCCCTGCTTGACTCGTGCACGACTTAAGACTTACTTCCTCCCCTGGTTGACTCGTGCACGACTTAAGACTTAAAAACAAAACTTCCTTAACTTGAGAACGACCCAAGTCTTCCTCCTTAAGTTGTGTACGACTTATCCCCTGAGCTGCACCAGAATCGAACACAGAATTTCGAGATAATATATCGATCCGAGTTGGGATTTTTCACTCAATTTTCGACGGCGAACACTGGATATGGATTTTTGATTAGTTCTGGAAATTCTCTATCATAGTTATGTCTATATAAGGAGAATGACGATTTCTGATCAAGAAACCTGATCTGAGTCTGCACTAGGAAGTCGGGTGGACGGTACTAGTTCGGAAGTGAAATTGTGTGATCGAGTGAGCGATCAGATTTGATATTGCATACGGATGGTATATGTACATCGTACGTGCTTGAATGTTTGAAGATTTTGAAAAAAAATGTAAAAATGATTTTTTGAAAGGGAAAAGTATATTTTTGAAAATTATATGATAAATAAAAGTGGAAGTTGGATATCCTTATAATTGAAACTCGTTTTTTTTAAAAGTAAGAAATGTGGCAAGTAACTTTATAAAAGAAATCAAACTTGAACATTTGATTTGGCATAATAAAAGTTATATATATATATATATATATATATATATATATATATATTTAAAATGATAAACTCTCCTTATTAATCTATAGCCAGAAGAAAAGATCTTTGAAACTATTTTTTTCTAGTTAAAAGAATAAACTTATATATATCTATATATATAAATGATTTTACGAGAATGATTTTGGAAAAAAGGTTTTTGGAATTCACTTATTTTGAAAGGCTTTTGATTTTTGGGAAAAATCAATTTTGGGAATTTGGAAAGCCAAGTTTGGAATTATCGATTTTGTGTAAAAGAGATTTTTATGTGAATCATAAAGAGAATGATTTGAAAGATACTATAGGTGTATAGTATAAAATGTTTTGAGATTGGCTCTGGGGAAAATGGTGCTCCCATTTAAATGAACTTCTAGTAGGAGATCCACGGGGTAGTTCTGCATTGAGCCTACGGGGGGTTCTAAATTTGATCCTGGAAGGAAGTCCAAACTAACTGAAGTACCTGAGGATTGTGGTTGGGGTAGCAAAAGTCGAGGGATCTGATGCCTACAGAGACATTTGGGTTATGCTGTGACGACAGTGTAACTCGGTGAAACTACGATTTACTACGCACCATAGCGGAAGTCAAGGGGCAGCGATTGCCCATGGTCTACGTTTGATTTCACCGGGAGGGTGACATAACATCGGTAGAATGCGATATATGAAGACATAGCGAAAGTCATGTGGCAGTGAGTGCCTACAGGATACATTGGAACTCGACTGATGTAGTCTGCGATCTATATGGGAGTGGTGTAGTTTCATTTGGCAGCGAGATTCGAGGGCGCTAATGCCTATAGTTACATGGGTTTTTATCGTCATGGCGACGTAACCCTAGGTGTAGCTGCGATCTATGGCGGGTTCCATGGTGTAATCGAGGGGTGTGGAGTGCCTACAATTTTCTATGGATTTTGTCGGGATGGCAATGTAACCATCGGGCTAACTGCGACCATGGAGGGGGTGATGATTTCTAGAGCATTCTCACCAAAAATGTTTTCTACATTTCCAAAAATGTTTTCTATATTTTCAAAAATGTTTTCTATATTTTCACCAAAATATTTTCCAAGTATTTTCACTGGATGTTGAAAATGGTTTTACCAAGTACTTATAGATTTTCAGTCCTATGCCTGATCAACGAATGACCGAATTTCTATGAGAATAAGGATGGACTTGTTGAGACATCGAGTTATGAAAAGTATTTTTATAAATCTATTTTGGTAATATTATGTCGATTTTAAAGTGTTTTGAAACTTTAGAATAAAAGGAGTAAAGAGTTAACAATGTTTAAGAATAATTTAAATGATAATTAGCATTATAATTTAAACATTCTTGCTTTGTTCCTCTTCGAGGACGTAAAGATTTAAATGGGGATGAATGTGATGACCCGGATTTTATGACATCTGTTAATTGGTAATTAACTGATTTTAATTGAAACACTAATTTAGTTGAACAAATAATTCTGATAATAAATATATATATCTGGATAGATATTTATTTGATAATTTTCTTTCATAATCATTTAAAATGAGCCAAAACTTATTCTTTTTCAAAACAAAATAAAATATGTATTTGTTTATGTATATATAAGTAGATTGTAAAGAGATTTTTGTTTTTAAATTCAAAGGAAAATATCTTAAAAATAAATTGGATTTAGAACTCTATATTTTTAAACTAGTATATGTATATACTTATTTATTAGGGTATAATTGGATTTTTTATCTTTTCTTTAAAGTTTTATAAATATAAATAAAAAGAAAAGTTTAAATATAAAAATATAAAACATATATAAATATTAAACTAAATGGAAAATATAACATAAAATTTTATAGAAAAAACATAAGTCCATGCAAATTAACATGTGTAAGCTTAGAGTGGCATGCATTAACAAGTGGCATTAGTTTCTTTTTAATTGAAACATATATAGATTAAGTGTTTAAAGAAATCAGGATGTATATTCATTTTCTCAAATCTCATCCCTTATTTTCATCTTCTTCTAAAACTAAAACTAAAACTAAAACTAAAGAAAAACTAAAAAGCCTAATCAAACAAACAGCAACTTCAGATTCAAATCAAAGATCAACCTTCAAATTCAACTCAACTTAAAGAAAAGATCAGATCAAGTTCAAAACAATTTCCAGTTTTCAAAGTTTTCAAAATCAAATTCCCAGGCTTTGCTCTGTTCATCAGTATAGGTGAGTAAACTTCTACTTGAAAATTAATCTGTTTTTTGCATGAGATAAATAATTTAAGTAGAAATGTTTGCATGTATAGATTTATATGTTGCATGTATAAAATGTGAACAAATACCTATGCATGTCTATGTGTATGTATATTCAAACTCTATTCATAAATTGCAGGCTCAAGCAGCCTTAAGAAACTCATATCTCTTCATCTATACAATTTCTGGCTAAGATCTATAAAGGAAAGATGTTTGTATGGGTGGTATTTTATTTTTAAAAATAGTTTCAGATAAATATAGTACGTGAATATTTCTAAAAGAAGAAATTAAAGAGAAATAAAATTCAAGAATGGAATTCGATTTTCAATTTTTAATTATATAACTGGATTCGCAATCGAAATTTATGAATTTTGATAATAATATTGTGATTTTTAAGTGTGGGGATGACGGGAATTCGCGAGTTGATCGATATTCGGGGTTTCGATGATTCCCAACGACCAAAGGGAAGATAGGCTTCGGGCCTGGTGCTAGTGGAAGCTTGGGTGGAGGAGACCAAGGGAAAAATTGTTAGAGAATTTTTAGATCGACGAGGTGGCTCGTCGACGTAATTGTATGGTTTTAAGCACTGATGGGTTAGACGATGTTCTCGGGCTCATCACAACGACGAGGTTGCATCAGACTTGGTCGGAGTAGGTGAAATAGGAGCGTAGGTCTACGGCGAAGGTTTAGTCCGAGTGTCGAACCTTCTAGTGGCTGGAGGTGGCAAAACGGGGCGCATTTAGGTGTCAGGTTTGGTTCCAAGGGTTGCTTGTTTACTCGATTTTTTTATCCAGTTAGTTTTAATGATTTGGTGGTCGAGATGTTAGGGGAGGTCGTCGGTGACTTGTTGACATCAGCGAGGCTGGCAGAGCGACGGCGAACTCATGTGCACGTGTAGGAGTTATCATTTGTTTTAAGTGGTTTCTGTGCTGGTTAGAGCTCGGGGAAGTAGAGGTGTTGCCTCGACTTTGTTCTCAAGTGATTGTTCGGGTAGTTTATTTTGGGCTCGGGTTGGGTTTTGTAGTTACCAGGTTTTAAAATATACAAGTAAATTTTTAATGGTTTTTTGAAATCTGAAAATTAAATCTTGTTAATAGGTTTAAAAAAAGAAACATGACCACGTAATAGAAGAAACAAGGAATGCAGGTTTAAAGTAAAAGTAAATTTAGTGAACAAGTTTCCCAAATCAAAGTATTAACAAGTTTTGAAAAAAAGTAAATTGTGAATAAGATTTTGAAAGCAAAGGTAAAAGAAAATGAGCAAGTTTCAAAGTAAATTTGTTAAACAAGTTTTCAAAAGTAAAAATTGACCAGGTTTTCTAAGTAAATTATTTATCAAGTTTGTCAAGTAAGTTCGTATATTAAAATTTTAAAGCTAAATGTTTTTAAGATAAATTGTTTTGGTATTGATAATTAAATATTAAGTTAATTATTTAATTAAATCACTAATTGTTTTCAAATGTAATTCAATGATATAATTAAGTAGGTAATTGAGATAAGTATGTTAAACATTAATTAATAAAAAGATCTCAAGTGGTTTTGAATAAATTAATTTCAATCCTTTAATTTAAATAAGTTTCAAATGATTTAATTAAGTAATTATTTAATATAATGGTTTATCTTAGATTAATTAAGGACTTATGTAATTAAGGGTTAATTAATTAACTTAAGAAATTATGGGATAATTACTTAATGAAATTAATTAAAGGATAATTAATTAGTTAATGTAATTAAAGGATCATTAATTAGAGTGATTAATTAAAGGATAATTAATTAATGTAAGTAATTAAGGTCAATTAATTAATGTGATTGATTAAATGATTTAAAGAATAATTAATTAATTTCAATGACTAATTAAATGGTTTGATTAATTAATTGAGCAGGATTTAAAAGTAATTAAATCATTTTGTGTTAATTAATTAACTTGGATGACAAATTAATCTTGCTTATGGATGATTAAATTGTATTGAATGTTTGGATCAATGTCTCTAGTCTGATCATTTGTGATGTACTGTGATATGATATGTTTGGGTTAAACTGTGATAATATGGGATATATATATCGGTGATGAATTGTTGTGTAAATTGAAATCCTGTATTTAAAATTGAATTGTTTTCTCTTAAACAACTTGGATTAAAAATGGTATTGGATTCTAAGAGACCGGGGTTGGATATCAGCAATATCCGAAACCACTTCGATTAGTATTCTACAATAATTCTTCATAGATTTGATTTTAGAATCAAATAGGCTGGAATGGAATAAATCAAGTAACATGGCCATTTAAACTTAGTAACGGTACTTAGATGTTGTTTTGTGAAATAAGTGTTGGCTTTAACAAGATAAGAACTCGTAGTGAGGTACGAGTTACCCTGGTTTGCAAATAAGTTTTATAACTTAGTATTTCAAGTTATATGGGTTTACTCACGTTGGTTTCCAACCTGACTCGGATGTTACTTTAATGTAATTCTCGGGTCAGACCGAGTATTACAATTCAGGTTAGGACGTTCTGGAGCACAAGAGGCAAGCTGGATGGCAGGAACGTATAGAAATATTCCACCGTGTATTTTAGATTGTAATGATAGTAGTAAGGGACAAGTTGTTACAACTGTCCAGTTTCTTTGTGAATGATTGTACTCTGATATATTGTCTGTAAATTGACAGTTATGGCTTTCTTTGTATAAATGCTATTATTTGATATTATAATTTAATCCGCTGCGAATGTGAGATTCTGTACTGTTGTTTTCTATTTCTTCTTCTACCTCTTTTCTTCTTCCCTAACAATCTAGGATTTTCGGCGTTCGATTGCTCGGCACTTCTACAGTGAACGTATTAGTGTCGAATTTTAGGCGTTGAAAATTCTGGGTCGTTACACGATGTGTTAATGAATTGATTCTGGAAATGCATTCCATCATCGTCTATCTCTGTACGATGGTAAGTTCCTCCTTTTATTGCTAGTTGGAGCGTTCTTTTATTCTGATTGAGTGTTAATGTGTTATGTGCCCCTTAGTCCATAGGGTTGTTTATTATGAAAAATTGATGTGAGATTTGATGTTCTGGCAAGCTCCCTGGATGCCTCTAGTCAAAGGTACATCGTAGCTTCTATCTCTAGGAACTCGTGACTTAAGTGTCTTGATTTTAGACATTTTGTACATTAACGTTGGTCAAAGGTCAGATTTCTTTTCCGACTTCTTAGTTTGTGAGGTTTGCGGCACTACCGAATCAATGTCGGTTCTTTTTGGTAGTTGGAGTTGATCCCTGTTAATCCTACAAAATATAAGTTTCCCAGTGTTGTCGGGACAGCATCGGTACTTAGAATATTTTACCGTTTCTTTGATGATGTCAGAGCAACATCAAGTAGTGTTTGTGTGGCTTATCAGATGCGTGACTTTTTGTGCTCCTTGGCATTGCCTATCTCCAGGAAACGCAAAGAGCATAAGTTTTGATGCGCAACTAATGAGACGCGCAACTTTTGGTCCTCCTTGGTGTTGCCAATCTCTGGGCAACGCAAGGAGTTAGTTCTTTTTATGCTCCTTGGCGTTTCCTATCTTCGGGCAATGCAAGGAGTTTGTTTTCGATGCTCCTCGGCGTTGCCTATCTCCGGGCAACGTGAGGAGTTTTATTTCGATGCTCCTCGGCGTTGCCTATCTCTGGGCAATGCGAGGAGTTTGTTTCAATGCTCCTCGGTGTTGTGTATCTTCGCGAGAAGTTTGATTTCGATGCTCCTCGGCATTGCCTATCTTGGGAAATGTGAGGAGTTTGTTTTCGATTCTCCTCGGGGTTCCCTATCTCCGGGCAAGCGAGAAGTTTGTTTTCAATGCTTATCGGCATTGCCTATCTTTGGGCAATGCGAGGGGTAAGTTTTCAATGCTCCTCAGCGTTTCCTATCTCCAAGCAACGTGTGAAATTTTTTTTCGATGCTCCTCGGCGTTGCCTATCTCCGGGCAACGCGAGGAGTTTGTTTTCGATGCTCTTTGGCGATGCCTACCTCCAAGCAACGTGAGGATTTAGTTTTTGATGTTCCTCGGCATTGACTATCTCCGAGAAACGCGAGGAGTTAGTTTTTTTAGTGCTTTCGGATGTTCACTGGGGCAACATCGATTCTTAGAAGGTAAGGATCGGGTTCCATCGATCTGACAGTTTGAGTCGATTTGATCCCGTTGACTTAGCGGGTTGTTAAATGAACATGGTTTTATTGGTTAAAGAAGCTAAACAGTTTACGGTTCGAGTAACCATGGCATGGATGATCCTTCCGTGTTTTTGGTAGATGTGCACGTCCAAATAGATCAGGTTGCCATGGGGGAGAGACCTATAGTTGATCGTGTGAAGATGGATTAAAGAAAGAGCCTATAGGAGTATAGGCCCGACTCTTAGCTCTTGGTCCCAACTGCCTTCAAAGAATGGGTCTTTGATTGGCATACGGTCTAAGAGGAAGATGAATTGGTCACTAAGAATGGTAAAATAGTAGTTGGAAAGAAGTAGGAAAGTATTATGCTAGTATTTCGCTTGTTGCACTAGTTAGGTCATTAAGTCCGCGGTTGTTAGAATGCCAGAATTTTTGGTTGGGCATAAAAAAATGTGGTATGATTATTCTCGGCCTTTCTTTCGGCTATTAATATGCGTGTCGTGCCCACCTTACCACAGGACTGTTGGTGCACTTGAACTGGACACATGGTCCCTCCACAACATGTTTGGTTGCCCTCGATCCAGTGGGTGCAGTTTTCTGAGGTGCCGAATCTTGGTTTGATTCGAGTTGGCCTCTGATTGATTACAAGGTTAGTTCAGTTTTGGCTTAGTTCCTTTGAGAGACTTTGAAGCTTTGGGGTTCAGCACTTTGTTTCATCAGTCGTTCAATTATGCCGAGTGACTGATTGATTATCGGATTGTGGCCCTGGAGCATGGCTTCGTTAACTCTAAGGGTCTTTGGATTAGATGGCTACTGATCTTCCAATTCACCTTCATAGATATCAGTCACACATAAATTTCGCCGATCTACCGGTTCGCCCTCATGATGTTTTAGTTCGTGAAAGACCTTCACGTTCGCAAAGCTTTTTTAGGATTAGATGACCGCTGATATACCGGTTTACCTTTACGATGCTTTAGTTTGTGAAAGACCTTCACATTCGCGAAGGGTTTTTTGGATCAGATGACCGTTGATCTACTAGTTTACCTTCACAAAGCTTTAGTTCGTGAAAGACCTTTACATTTGCGAAGAGTTTTTTGTGCTCGGATGTCCGACGACCAAACGGCCTTGGAATGATAATATATCAACTCCGAGAGGAGTTTTGGGTTGTGTGTCCGATGGTCCGGTGGTCTTAAAGTAATGATTCATTGACTTCAATAGAAATTTTTCGGACTCATCTCGAAGGAACATGGTTTTTATCGGTTCATGTAAGCAAAGGTGTTAGCTCTTTTTGTTCGACGATTCTTTGGATAAGACTTCTCAACGCCACCAGCAACACCGGTTCTTAGAAGGGGGATTGACATGATTCGTGAGGGCATAGAAGCATTTCTTTCGCCATGCTGTCTGTAGTACCCATAGTGTCCTGGTACAACTCATTTGGAAAAGTGGAGTAGACAAGGATGGATGAGAAGGCATCGCTTTAGGTTGTGTCTCATTCCTTAGTTGCTAGCTAGCTAGAGTGTTATGTGATAAGCATTCTTTTATTTAATTTCGTAAGTTAGTTGGGGCGCTTTTCTGTTCGGTCTTAGTAGCCTTGCTTGGGCAAAAGGTTCCTGAGGTCCAGTAGCACTTCACCGTATGGTATGTTCTTTGGCACACTTCCAGGATTGCCTTCTTCTAATTGCACTACTTCTAGTCTTTAAAATCGGTTTGTACTTCTGTTATCGTGTCGAGGCAAAAGTTGTCGAAAGAACGGTCGAACTATGTGCATGGAATGGGATTCTTCCCCAACATTCAGGATGAAACTTGGCAATCAGACGGTGAATTCACATCCACTTAATAGTTTCGGCTCTTCCCATTAATTCGAGAAAAAAGTAGGTAATGAATGGCTTGATCACATCCATGCTGGGGACGAATGATCGAGTCTTGCACAATTTGCTTTGTATTCTTTCTAGCAAGTGGAGATAATGAGTTATTAATCGTGTAATTAAGTTGCGTCTGTTTCAAGCTGCAATCATGTCCATTTGTTGAAATCTAGGGTTGATCGGTAGGCAGCTAGTCGCGACTACTTCGAGTCTAATATGAAGGTTGTTGAGTGGATAGTCAATCATGTCTACTTTCTATTGGATTCTGAACTTGTTTATTCTATGCCTCGGCATCCCAAATCAAGGCTATATGGGTGGCCGATGAATGATTGAATCACGTTCATCACGATGAAACTCCATAGGTTCAATCACGATCAATGGAGACTGGCTAGTGGCCAACTCTAAGTATTTGGTCACCTGCATCGTTTTAGAAGTAGTTTAGTTCGTAGTTCACAACATAATTAAAATTAAAATAAAATAATTCAAAGAAGATCGAAATAAATCTCATTAATAATTAAAGCAGCATCGTGTGCTCACTATTCCACTTTGCCTCTAGCTCCTTTCAACGGGATGCCGACCGTCAATGGTCCAATCGATAATCAGAGTTCTTTATTGATAGGCATCGTATGTTCCCTGCTCGTCATTCTGTAAGGATTGCACATACTGTTGAAGCTTTCCTTTCCGAATCAGCTTTTCGATCACATCTCGGAGGCGTTTGTGATCGCCAGTGTTAGGACCATGTGCATCTTGGAATACACAACATTCCCCGGATTTTCTCTAGGCTTCGGTGGACTCTCTCGAGACTGGTTTTCAGTATTTCTTTGAGTATTGAGTATCCAATTAGAGCAATCAATTGAATCATTCAAAAGAGCATATGAGTCGAATTTTGAGATCCTGGGTCGTATCTTGGAATCTGAGTCCTTAGCCGATGGGCCCATATTGTTCTTTCTCCTAGTCCGTTCTACCTCCTCCTTGCTTATCTTCTAATTCACTTTATAACAGTGACGATCCAAGGTCGTAGGAGGGTCTCAAGCTAACTAGCCGCCTAAATCTATCCAGGGGATGATTTCCCTCATCGATGCCATCAGTATGATATCCTCACTAGGATTGCTTGCTTTAGTGACGACGATGACGCTGAATCTCTATAGGAAGTCTATGAGTGGCTCACCTAGCATCTGGAACAAATTAGATAATGACATCACATCATTGGTGTGAGTCGTAAGCATTCTAAACTGCTCGACAAGCTTCCGATACGGTTGATTGAATGAGGAGATGGATTTGGGCAATAATTACATAAATCGAATGACTGATACTCCTTCGAGGAATATAGGAATCCATGAGATGTAGTCCAGGGTTGGTTTTCCCTGAGTAAACTGATATGATTGGTACATTAAATCTCCTTGGATATATTGCACATTGATTGCCATCAACGAATAGGCTTCGACCGAGGGAGATGCTTCAGTCATCGACCATCTGGTTCATTTTTAAGTTACAGCTACTTGTAAGCTTGTGAACGATGTATGCATGCCTGAGAAAGATGGACCGGTATTGACAGATTAGTGTAAGTTACTTGGAGTCGGACCTAAGAAAATCTGCTAGTTGCTTAGAGTCAATTGTTGGTCTGCTTGGTGTCATTAAATTCAAAAGCCTGGTGATTGGTGCTTGGAATCACTTTGGCGTTTTCTTGGGGGAAAACATGGTTTACCCAATTCTGGCTTTGGGCCAAAGTTTCTTAGGTTTGCTTTGAGCCAAATGGGTGATTACCCAAGTTCAACTTTAAGTCAGGACTGAACTGAGGTTTTCGACGACCATTTTGATGATTTTCAACAACGACCATTTGTGACTCGACAACGGAAGCTCCATGATAAGATTGGAAGCTTTCCAGTTGGGGGTGGTCACAATATACCATGGGAGCTTGGCATTATTATTGATATCCATTTATATCATATCTTCTTGTTTCTCCTGCCTCTAGGAGTACCGTTTTGAGTAGCAGTTCCTCGTCCTCTGCTTAACACTATGCTACAACATGGGTTTTAGAGCTTCTTCTAGCGCTTTGCACTTTGGCACATTCATCCAATCTGTCTTCCTCAAATTGTTTGTCATCTTCAGGGTGGAAGAGAGTCACCGTTATATACTTTCATGGGGTTTTCACCCCTAATTTAGGTTTATAGCCGGTACTTTGCAGTAAGTGGAGTGTTAACGTTTTCTTCTGTCCTCATTTTTGGAGCTCCATCCATTGCTTCCTTTCGATTATATCCCCTTCGGATGACCCAAACAGCAGTCTCGCTGGTTTGTCGACTCGGGGCAACGCCTCCAAGGTTCACATTATATGCAAAATTCATCACGAGCCAAACTAACTTTATGGATCGCTAGCGAGCCATAGCTTTTGGCTCGATAGCGACCTGGCAAAATAGTATGGATCGTTGGCAATCCATAGTACATGGATTGCTAGCGATCTGTGTACTTAATTGATTTTAGACTTTGTGGCGACCTGGTAAAATACTATAGATCGTTGGCGATCCATAGTACATGGATCGTTGGCGATCCATAGTACATGGATCGTTGGCGATCTATAGTACATGGATCGTTGGTGATCCATAGTACATGGATCGTTGGCGATCCATGTACTTAACTAATTTCAGTACTTTGTCTTCTGGATTTTATGGTGTCTGAAGGAAAGGTATGGATCGCTAGCGACCCATAGTGCATTGATCGCTAGCGACTTTGTGCTTAAGTGATTTCTGAGCTTTGCCTTTAGGATCATGTCTACTATCTCATGTTGATGTTCTCCATCACCTTAGCATATGTTTGCTTGCTTTTTTCAGATCCTTCTGGGTTGGTCCTTCTTTTCTCAATAGAAAACCTTCCAAGCAAAGAATGGGGATCTAACTTTTGGACTTATGGGATCCAAAGTAGATAGCTAGATCTGAACCTTAAGTTGGAGTTCTCAGTGAAAGCATCAAAATGTTGACCCAAAAAAATGGACCAACATTCTGGTTAGAGTTTAAAAGCACCAGCCTTGTTCTGACAGAGCAATATCATAAATCACTGATATAAAGAAAGAACAGTAAAAGAAAGTAGATAGAGAATTTTTATAGTGGTTTGGCTGTTAACGAAGCCTGCGTCCACCTTATAGTTTTATTATAGACTAATTGCTGTTACAATATATGTTTGATTACAAGGCTTTGATTATTTTCTAGCTAGATTGAATCTCCAGAGTTGGAATCAACTGGAGAATCACAGTGTATTCCTTTGGAGATTATTATAAGGGAGATAGAGAGTGAAGAATAATTCCAGTAGTGCTTCAACAACCAGTGCGGAGAAGATCCCATTTATGTTGCAGGTAGGATGGTATTTATATGAATCAGAGAGCTTATGGGCCAGGCCACATCATCACCAGCTCGCAGGTAGGTAGGAGACGACCCATGGAGGATTTGGCTTGTAATAAAAGGCAGAACCATTGGTCACTGGCGACCAATGGTTCTTGGCTCGTTTGCAAGCCAATGTCTTAGCCTCTTTCGTAGTAATCTTTGGTTGTATGGTTTGAAGGTTTAAGGGAAGGCATGGGTCGTTGATGATTCAACCACTTAGGATTTTTCTGGAGTTTGAAATTGAAGATGTTTCCTTAGCCTTTTATCGTAGATGTTACTTTTCGATGGCAATTTACTAGCTTTTTATGTTTAGCTGCTGATTGGACTAAAGGAATACTCATCTATCGGCTTTGTTGATCACAGTCGTTGTTTAGACGTATAGCTTGCCTCCCGTTCACTCCTATCCTTAGCCTTTCTAGTTATGTTCCAAACCATTCTGTCTATGCAAGGTTGTTCTATTTTCTATTGGTTTCTGCTGGGTTAAAAACCCAAATAACAACATGCAACCAACAACCATACATACATCCAAAACAGCATACGTACAATATGTATAAATACATCCATATCAATCACTAGGGAAACTATATCAAAAATAACCCAAATCTAATAATTCCCTAAAAATGGCACATCGATAAGAAAAGTATGATATCCTATAAAAAAACCATTTAAAATAATATTTATTCACCTTTATAAAAATGTAGTATGTCTTTAAGTATAAGAAAAACACATTTTAAAACAAAAAACCATTCCAGAATGTCGATCTAATACTATACGAACAATCATAATAAGGTGAGAGATGATATAAATAACCTTAAAAAAATGCTATCAAAACCAGTGTCGAAACGTAGATCTCTCAATCACGAGCGCAACACAAGAAACCGCATCCAAAATGAACCTCGTATGCAAAAGATATGATAGATATAAGAAATGAGATTGACTAAATCACTAATTAACCAACTAACTAATTAACAAATTAATTATCCAATTACTTACCAAATACTTCTTCCCAAAATTCTTTTTCCAGGCCATACACATGCATGCGCATGCACAAATCCACTCTTTCCCTCCTCTTTAATTTCTTGGCCAATATCAACGAAATTGCAGTCCATCTTGGCCAAGGCATCCCATTACGCAAGAGCTTTGCTATGGATTTATGACTTCAAGCATGGCTCGGCCGAAGAGATCACAACCAAATACGCGCATCATGACAAGGAGAGGACACGTTTTGATTGACTTGACTGGGTCCGATAAGATTTTGCAGGTAGATGTTATTCACAAAGAGAAATCCAATGGCGATATCTGTTTCTCTATCGTCGTTTGAAACTCTGGCTAGGTGTAACCCTAGATCGACCATGGATGATGGATCTCGGCCAATCACAATTGATCACTATTTGACCATGGTCATCACTAAGCTCTCATCCTACGAGCCGATCGGATCTGGTTTCGCAATTTTTAGAGGAGCGGATCTCTCGATTTTATATGTTGAAGAAGATTGAGAGCAGCACCATTGATTTTGGATGGAACAGTAACTATAAAAAATTGATTAGAGCGGGAAGAGTTTGGTTTATTTTTTATTATTTTTTATTCCATTCTTTATTTTTCTCAAATAAATGGTCATATGTTTCGAGTTCATACAATCACATGACGCGTTCGATTGTAATGAAACTCGTTTGTATACGTGGCCTCATTTTTCCGGACCCAGCGGTATAAATCACATTGTTGTCTGAGACTGCGCCTCGGGATGCTAATTTCATGCATTTCAAGATAATTTTGGCCATTGAATCGCACGATCTCCAAATACACAATGCTTATACACATTTTAATTCGCAACGTCAATCTTAGCTCAACGAGAGTGGTCTCGAGTCCTGATTCGACCGTATGAAAAAAAATCATATTTTTCGGCCTTCATTTAATTAATGGTTAAATATTTAAAACAATCATTAAAATATTCCATCGTTAAAAATATGGGTCGTTACAGCTACATATTAATGTCATAAGTTTCATCAAGTGGTCACCAAATCAAAAAGGCCCAAATCCAAAACCTAATTTTGCACCCAGTCAACTTTGACCATCACTTTTGGTCGATCTGAGCATTTTTATGATAAATGGACACTTGACGCTTCTTCTACACGTAGAGATCTTCGAATCTATATATTATAAATTAGGGTTTGAGCGATCTGAATTTTAAATTATTTTTAATTAATTTGTTAATCCACCATTAGAGTGTGACTAGGAGACATTTTGGATTAGAAGAGGAATAATGATGTGGCGGCTACTCTCTAAGGTATGTAAGCATCATATATATTGGCAACGAGGAGGGTTTGGTTATATATAACCGATTGGTCCAAAAGTGGAAACGTACTCTATTTAAACATTATAACGCCTCTATTTAACAAACTGTAACCTTATTCCACCAGAATTGTATACCAAACTGATCAGCTGGGAAAGATCAACGCAAAACATACAATACCCAAACCACTCTTTTATTAAATATCCATTTTTATTTGATTAAGCATGTCAGATTTGCAGCATTGCATTCTTCATCCTTTAAAAGAATTGCATGCTCGTAATTTCACAAATACAACCCTCACCAAATATATAAAGTACCATCATGTGCTTAATCATAAAATATAGAAAAACATATGAATCACCAATTATCTACTTATAAAGTTAGATACGACACCCGAATAACATAACCAATCATGACACAATAAAATCCATTCACAAAAGTGAATTAAACACACATAATGTAGTATTACATACATCTAAACCATAGCACGAAAAGAGAATAACAATTCAGCAACAAAGGGTGAGACAATTTTAACCATAGATCAACTCTATACACATATTATATCATACATATCAACAATCCAAAATAATCGCCCATAACAAAAATACACAATAAGATTTAGGTTTTTCTAAACATGCAAGCACAATAAATATATAATAAATCAATAATTAACATAGCTCATCAAAATAAGGCATGGATATACCTAAAATTGGTAATAACCTCATCATACCAACAAATAACACATGTGTGTTAATCCTGTGCTGACTACGTATTCACTATAACATGTATATCTTCAAAACTATCCATGAACATCCTTACAGTCCCATCTTGATAAAAATCGATGTACCATCTCAACCTACACCCTCCGAATAAAATATGTGCCCAAACATTGCTACATCCTTAAAATAGTGATGCATCTGCACCAATCCTCAATATAGTCTCTTACCAAGCATATTTGGATATATAATAACTCGTGTAACCATTACTAAGGTCGATATTTGCTTAAATCCGCAACCTCATCGATGCCCAAATCAACTCCTTGCATTACTAGGGAAAATTAGACCGTAACCGAGGTCCTATACTAAACACTACTTTCTACTACTGAGGCAAACTAGACCATCATTAAGGTCTTGTATCAAACACTTCTTTCCACTACTAAGGAAAAATAGAACACAACCAATATCTCACATAGTTATAGCCATCACAAAGGCCTCGCATCCCCTCCAAGATGCTCATGGATATATGCCAACTGATTTGATGTTTGATACAAGGTTGCTAACACACCGCATCACAACAGCTTTGGTGTTCGATCAAATACTGTCACCAAGGTACTTCCACCACCAAGGTAGACTGGGTCATCACCAGGGTCTAGGGTACATAGGAGAGCGTCCTTGCATACCTTTGCACCACAAAACACCCATCACATCTAGAATTATCAACAATCCCTTCAGAACAAGAATCGGTACCGAGAAAGACACCACATCCCACCACATCACCTTACATTGTCGAACATGCCTCCTTTGACATCACCAAGTCCATATACACTTCTCACCCGAAGCATAGGAACAAAATGAGTCACACCAATGATATGTCGTAGTTCAAAACCTGCATTTGATCAAAACCAAACCACTATTTTTCCTAAGCATGGCTCGAAGTCAACTAAAGAAAACCCTACATCATCCACTATAGCTGCTCCATATATGTCACTTATCAACTAACTAGTTTCTCCGATGTACATCCTATGGAAAGAAAACATTGGGTAATTACCTTATCCAAAAATTATTAACAGTAACAAACAATGTGTCCTAACATATAACATACAAAATCATAACAAGGCAAAAAAACAAGCTACCAATAAATAGTCAAATTAACATAACTGATAACTCAAAAAACATTTGAACTGCACAACCAATTCATCCAAAGCAAGCAAATACATGAAAGGCAAAATGTCATAATCACATATGTCAAAATAGGTAATCTTAACCTCATATTCCTACTCTTTCTATGGAAGGGAATAACTAGACATCCCTACAATGTATTAGGGAAGGCTACATGCGATGGATATACAACTTATATCATCGTACTGGATAGATGATGGACTAAAATTCACATCATGTAGTTGGCCCCCATCCCATGCTAATTAGTTTAGCCTCATAGGCTTCAAAATGTCTTTCTCGATGAAATATCTTTCCACCCAATTTTTTTTTCACAACCACCTTAAGGTTTGTTATTCAAAACAAATATTTTACTTCTTTGTTCAAAATTCACTTTTGAATTTGATTATTTCCATTTTTTTAAAGTATCCCCCAAAGTATTTTTAAAATTATATATTTGACAAAACATTCTTTTTCGATAAAAAGATTTTCACATGTATTCTCAATATGTGTACTTCCCCAATCAAATCCTTTATCTACTAAATGTTTTCCTTCCAAACATCATTTGTCAAAAAGTATACTTGGCATAGAAATACTTATAACTAGAGTTAACTTCAACATAAAAGCCTTTTATATTTCAAGGATGTTCTTTTGAAGAAAACACTTTCCTCAATCCAACAACGTTGGCTCAGCTGGTTGGTGGTTAAGACAACGAGATTAATGGTCATGATTTTGATGCTCGAGATCGAAACTTGTTGGCACTAATAAACAATGTTCCAAAAAAACACTTTCCTCAAATTAAAAAATGTTCCTCTCACTCTTTACTTCAAAATTTATTTCTCAAAACATTTCTGACAAAAATACTTTTAAAAAATTTCTCCCCCACAATAACTTCTTGAAAGTAAATTTTTCAATATTCAAATATCTTTTTACTACTGCTACTTTTTCATGAAACATCCTTGAAACTAGTTTTCCTTAAGTTTATATTTTATTTTTAATTTTATTTACTAAAATCACTTTTCTATCCAAAAACATACGTTTTCCTTTCTTAAGTAAATACCTTTAAAATCCAAAAGAGTATAATTTTCTATTATAAATTTTCAAGTCAAAATTCTATAAAATTAGGTCCATATATTAAGCTTAGGTCCTAATGTCATATGTATGTCACTTGGGTTATAACCAGCACTTAACCCCTCCGTATCCTACCCCATTTATATAGTATTTATTTCCCATTCAAAGGTCATTATAAGTAACTAACATCATAGGATGACGTAATGGTGGTTATGGACAGAACCAATATACACAATACGTACAACTTTCGATAAGAATGCTCCCTCATTCTATATTTTTAACTCAACCTAAGGTGTAAATTAATCTACCCTAATAGGTTAAGTCCACCTAATGATTATGAAATCGCTAAACCTAAGCTCTAATAACAACTATGATTCCCTATTAATATTAACATATGAAATCAATTACAAAAGCATTAAAATATGCTTGCAACTAATTTCTGATATTAAAAATGTGGATCATTTATTTTATAATTTAATTTCATAACCACAATAGTAAAAGAGGAAACATCGCATAGGAATCAATATCAATATAAATGCACATTAACCCAATAATACTATTATTACACAAGATCGTCACATCAATCCACCTTTAATACACCAATTATCGCTAACTCGTTAAAAATATAACGATGTTATAAATAAATATACCAAATTGACTATTTGTAGTAAAACATAAATCCACACTTGTATTCCCTCTTCTGCTCCTACTGCAACTTCACCAAAGCATAGGAGTGAAAATGTTCAACTATGTTTGGACTATGCTAATTTCTATACACCCCATCCCAATCTAAGGAATTCAACGGCTATTGCACAAAAAAAACAGCTTATTTACCCTTTTGGAGATTAAGTCCATATATTATGTTTCCAACTCTTCTCCTATATCCAAATACTTATTGGCACATAACAACCATAACATCCATGCAACCAATGTAATCCATGGAACTAATGCAAGTAAGAAACACTACTCCTGTCAACTGTCACCATCAATCATCATAAATACTGGTAACAACAAAAATAGCACACTCAGCCATTAAACATCACATGCATTTTACAACACCTAATGTTAACTCCAAACATCAAATGAAATAAAAATAACGAATATACTCACATATGTAATAATCACCAACTTTTAGTAATACATCATTAATGCAAGTATATAAAAACTCGTCCTAGCCCACTATATTAGTAAAACACCAAATCACTAAATGTGTACTAACCCACTATATTAGTAACACAACACCAAATCATCAAATGTGTACTAACCTATAATATTAGCAACACAATACCAAATCATCAAATGTGCATTAACCCACTATATTAGTAACACAAATATCAACATAATAAAACCATAGTCAACTATTCAAAATGCAGTAATAATGGAAAAATATCACACCAACTTCCAAAAGCGATTTCAACATTATAAGACAACATATATGATAATTCAAATCAATAATTATCATATTACATCCATCCAAAACATCATATTTATGTCCATCATTTTCTCTTAGGTATAAAATCATTTTATTATTGTTTACTATAAACGCACATTTATTTATCTCAAACAATAATAATTCTTCCAAAATAACAATATACTTCAAAATCTTTATTATACTTTTATTACTTCAAATTCCTCAAATATCTTATTTCCATCAAAAATAGTAATTTATGTCAAATTACTTTTCAAAATAATATTACTATTATTTTACATCAAATAATAATATATATTGAAATCACTTTGATATTTTTCAGAACTAATTTATTAATATTTATCTCAAAAATAAAAATATTCTACTTCCAACTTCTAGACACCTTATATCGCTATTTTCCTCAAAATAGTAATAATTTAACCTAAAACACTTTTGAAACATATCTCTATAAGTATTATTACTATTTCAAAAATATCCTTTTTTTACTGCTCAAATAATAATAATATTTTCCTATGAACACCATAAGATCCATTATATTGTCCCTTACTCAAAACAACATAATTTTCACAAAACTAAAATATTATTTATGAAATATTACTTTATTTTATAAATAATAATAAACTTCCCAAATTCAACTTAAAACAGATTCTTTGTTATTATTCACGAATTTCCCTAGAAATACATAAATGATAACAATATTTCATATCTTACCTTAATTCAAGTTTAATTTATTAAATCATCATTATTTTACAAATATCCATCGACATTTGTAAATAACCTTATTTTTCATTTATGTAACGACCCGATGATTTAACGATTATAATAACTTAATTAACTAAAATTTTGGAGAAAACAACAAAATTTTGAAATGAAAATTTGATATTTGGAATACGTCTATTTAAACATAGAAAATGATAAATTTTTATTGAAAAATATCTAAGTTAGTTCTGTTGTGTAATTTTCAATCCCAATTTAAAATCGGTTAGTATTTGATGAAAACAAAAATTTCGAAATCTGAATATTTTTATATAATAAAAATGTAGACTATTTTTTGAGTGAGGCTACTTCATTTCGTCAAATTTGGACTGCTCTAGCTCCGTTTATCTTATTTTCAGCATTTTGGCAGTATATTTGGCAACGAAAATTGAGTTTTGATAGAACGGTCGTATCGCTCATATCTACGCACCATTCTGTTCATCTCGTCGTGCTGATCTCTACAGTATATTCATTTTTACATTTCGGTGTCCGGTACGCGGCGAATCTACGAAATGGTTAGCCATATTGGTGCCCGTTTTGAGTCTATAGTGTATTCTATAACTTTCCATTGGTCCACCAGTTGAAAAACAAATGGTTGCTACTGTTTAATATTCCTAGAAATAGATATTCCTGAATTCAACAGGTATGACTTTTTCTTTTCCACCGGTTCCAATATATAATTTTGATTCGTCTTGCTCTACCTTTTCCTTTCTTCTGCTATACTTACGTTTTAAAATAGAAAATGTATATATTTAAACTTTCATTTTCTTTTCTTTCTAAAACCTTGTTTGTTCGCTCATCAACTATCGTCCTCCACGGCAACCGCCTTTACCCCTGCCCTGCCGTTCGCCTCTTTTTCTCCTTTCCTCCATTCATTCTCTTCAAAAAAATGGTTTGCATGCAATTGCCTAAGAAAAACAAGTTTATATATTTAAATGGATAAAGCATGCAACTTCCCTTCGATTCTGAGCATCCACTTTGATCCATCCACATCCAATGCCACGATCGATCCTCCACAATATCTTCCACCGCACACACCCGACCACCCACTGCTTAGTCGGTCTTCCCACCTCCCATAATCGAAGTAGACAAGTACCCTCTCCACTTCACGCCAATTGCTAAGCAACTCATCCCACATCTCCTCATCTATGTAGCCCCTGAATCCACCACACCACAGTCTCTGCTTGCGGACCAAAAACCCGCCAAGGTGCCACTGTTCTGTAACTTACACCACATCAATGCAAGCAGTCGGCCAAGGCTCTACATTCGTAACCCAAACGTTCCTCCTCCTCTACCCAAAACCGAGCACCAGAGCCTGCTTCTCATCAACCTCCACCCGCCTGTGACCACTACCACAAGCCTTGGTCGCAAATCAACTTCCACCTGTGCTCTCTCTCTGTCTGTTGATTGCATGTGTTCTCTAAACGAAATATATAAAGTTTGTATGTATGTATACTTTTTACCAGCTTATATATATATATATAAATATAAATTTAATTTGTATATATATACACACACTTTTTACCTACACCTGCTTATCAATTTATTTTTTATATATATATATATATAAAGTTTGTATATATATACTACATTCATATTTTGTTTCGATCTATCTCTGCCAGCATTCTCTTCTTAAAAAAATGTGTTGTTGAATTTTTTAAAAGAAATACATAGTTTTATAAATATTGATTTTTTAATATATATTATAAATAAAAGGAGTATGGATTTTATCACTTGATTTTAAAATATATGTAAACATATATATATATACACTTTGATTTTTAAATTAGTGTGTTAAAGAAATAATGATTTTTGAAACAATATATAAATATTTCATTTTTACATGCGTATAAATTAAATATTTGTTTTAAAAAATATATATAAAGATATTTTTTTGATATGTGTTTAAATTTGAATTTTAGATTTTGAACATTCTTATATATGTATTACATATATTGATTTTAAAAGAAAATAAAATTTTATATATGTTGTTTTCATCGATCGCGTGTCCACCGTGCACTGCTTTGGAATTTGTGCTTGAATTCATCGCATCATGTTCTTGTTATTTCTCTACCCCCGAAAGGCGAACAATCACTCTCGATTAACATTCTTATATTTAGTAAATTTAATTCACATGAAATGTCGATTGAAATATGTTGTTAATTTGAATTATTAAATTATTTAATTGCTAAATATGATATGCCATTATCTACTATTGTTTACCTATGACATATCACACCATAACCTATTGTATATATTATATTTAAATTTGTTACTGATGATATATGCCCAGTTTTGATATGTTATATTATTATTATCATATTTTTTTCTCACTCTGCAAGTTCTCTGTTAGTTTAAAAATCCCTATGGATCGAAATGATACATACTGGAACGATATTTTAAAATAGGAAAAAATTATTATGGGTTAAAATGATAAACCCAAGCGATTTTTATTGATTTTGAAATTTTTGGTTTGTGGGTTGAAATGATATATACATATGAATATTAATGTGACGCCCCACCTCTATACCCACGCTAGCCAAGAACACTACGGTGTAATGCTGTCAACTAGCACGGAGAATAAGGCTGTTGAGGAGCGACCATCCGTGTAATTGCTTTGCGCGAGCATCGATATGTCTGATAGTATAACATGCATTCTATTTCAAGAGGAAATCCGGCACACCGACACAAACTCAAAGCTACTACACGGTGGCTATAAAGGTCTTCGGAAACAAATATAGAAATAAACATAACATAAATCAGTCACAGACAATTCATATCACAAAGGCGGAAAAAGATATGAATATTACACATGAAAGTGTACATCAGAGTAGTGGTCAAAAGGATCCCCAATAATACAAAGGAATAGATACAAGTGCTAGACAAAAGAATAAGTATACATCATAGGGTCTGTATCTCAAATGTATACAACAAAAACTACTAAACTAGAGTAATTAGCCAAAAGTCAAAAGATGGTTCCAGGTAGGAAGCCATGAGTAAGCACCTGTAATATCTCAGTCTGACCCGAGTATTATTTAAGAAGAAAATAATAAACGGATCAGTCTAGCTATAAATATCAGATGAAGTGATATATAATAAGAGATATGACATAAACATATAATAATCACAACGCCAAGCTGTGATAAATAGGTAATTGAAAATCAACAAGAGATTAATCAATATCACAATAATCTACACAAGATAAAAAGGAATGTCATACTCCTAATTTCATTCACCAAGCCACAATAATTGACATATATATCAATGCCCATCGTAAAAGTTGGTGAAACATAAATTCCAGAAATCAACACATGAAATCCAGAAATCACAATAAAAAGGAACAACGACGTCGTACAGCGGGACATCCGATGAACCAAATCACAATAAAAAGGATGGCCAATCCCCAAAAAACTGGACATCGACACACCTAAAAAGACATGCCCCATGAACAGTCGAACATCGACGCACCTAGAAAGATACGCCTCATGCTCTAGCATCGACGCACCTAGAAAGATACGCCCCATGCACAATTAAATAAACATCGATGCACCTAGAAAGATACACCCCATGATCTTACATCGACGCACCTAGAAAGATACGCCCCATGCACAAATAAATAAAAATCGATGCACCTAGAAAGATACACCCCATGTAATGTCTAACATCGATGCACCTAGAAAGATACACCCCATGCTAAGTCGAACATCGACGCACCTAGAAAGATACGCCCCATGCATAGACACACATCGACGCACCTAGAAAGATACGCCCCATGCCCCGACTTATTGAGCCGATTGCTCCACGAAGTAAATAAACATCGATGCACCTAGAAAGGTACACCCCATGCATAATAAAACATTGACGCACCTAGAAAGGTACGACCCATGTGAGAAATGAGACGAAGCTCAATAAAATAAGGAACAGTCCTCCACATAAACAAAGAGACATCGCACATTGCTAGTCTAAACCACAAAGATGATCGTCATGATCAACGAGAAGTGTCAATTACAATAAGCTAGTAAATATATGAGCTTAGCTTCATGTCCCATAACCACCAGCTTAACTTAAATATTTACGAACAAATTGTAGATCTCCACTAGAAAATTGTCACAAGAGATTCAATCGAACAAGTCCAAGAATTAACCGACGAAGTAAACGCAAGCGTTTCATACCACTCGTTTTACTAAGTCGTTTAATTAGATTTCTCATACGAGTGAGGTAAAGGTTTATATATACTAATAGATTGGAAAACGGTTTGAGAAAACGAGCTTATTAATAAAATAGTGTTGAAATCTTTTGAAGAAAGAGTTTTGATATTTACTACTAGTATAGAAAACCTTTATATTTTTAAAGTGACAAATCACAAAGAAGATTGTAGAAACAATCGGGCATAAAAATTCACATTCGAAGACGTGAATAAAATCCAAAGAAATCGATATAAAATCCATCAAAGTGGATATATCTAAAATTCCCATAGAAAAGGTCATCAAAGTCGATAATAAATGACAACAACAAAAGGGAGACAACACGAATCGATTAAAGTTGGATATTCAAACGGATTAGCAAAATAGGCTAATCTGGCAAAAATCATCAGGTCGGTCGACCGGCTGCAGGGCTCGGTCGACCGGACCCTGTTCCACAAAAATCCTCGGGAAGCAGGTCGGTCGGCCGAACCCCTCTAGTCGGTCGACCGGACCCTAAAACAGAAAGTGCTTACGCACTTAGAAGCAGGTCAGTCGACCGGACCAGGGGGTCGGTCGGCCGAACCTGTATACTTGCACTTCCTACCCTATTTCAATGGAGGTGCAAATCCCGACCAATTTGCAACCGCACGAGCAACGGCGCTAAGGGTTTATGTCAATCGACTACCCGGCCCTATAAGCTCCTCGATGCATCACCAAAAACATGTTCAAACATCAAAGTTAGGATTTTTAATGAATTGAACTCAAAACACTAAAAATTGGAATATTCACAAAAGCAATCCAACTCAAGGTCAAATGCACATGAATAAGTGTTAGGAATTCATACCTAACAATAGAAGAGAATTATAAGCATAGATGTGAGATTAAAAATCTCACCTTTGAATCCGAAAACAATGAATGAGAAGCTTGAAGACGAAGGAAGATCAACCACACTTCAATCTCAACGCAAGAAGCTTGAATCTAAGCTTAAAAGAGAAACATTTCCTAAATTAGGTTTAGGAAATTTCTGAAATCAATGAGAGAATGAGTTGGAGAAGAAGAAGACGAGGAGCTTACCAATGGGTTCTCTTTGATTTTGGAGCAAGAACTTGAGCTAGCAAGAGGAACTAGGGCTTGGAGTTTCTAATTCCCTTTCCTCTCCACCATTTTCAGTTGGAGCTTGAGTTTGAGGAGTTAGAATGAAGTAATGAAGAGGAGAGGGGAATTGGGACAGAGTTAGTAAGTGGTTAATTGGCTCAGCCCAAACCAAAGCCCAAAGCAAAAAGTAGCAAAAATCAACTTTCTCCAAACATATCGAAGCTTATACTCAAAAAGGTCGCAAATGGCATTTTGAACTCAATGGAGGTGGTCTCGAGTCCTAATTCGACCGTATGCAAAAAGTAGGTTTTCGGACTAAAATCCGACGAGTGATAAAATATTTAAATATAAAATCGATAAATATGCGGGTTGTTACAGACTCCCATCCTTAAAGAAATTGCGTCCTCGCAATACTTAAGAAGGAAATATAAGAAGTAACAACTATAGAAGCATATCAACACAAAAGAAAATTTGAAATAGGAAGTTCACCATAAAGTGCACGAAAGAGTTAGCAAGAAATCTGGTGAAACTTCAATTTCCACAATATTGCCGGGCTCAAGAATGAAAACCGGAATCCCTAAGGCATTTCTGTAGATAAAAGACGTGGGGAACGTCAAGAATAGCAAAAAATTGAGCCGGTGCAACGGCTAGTACGAAAACGGTACGCCCGAGGAACTAGAAACTCAAATAATTTAGGACATCAGCGTAGTACAAAAACGGTACGCCCAATGAACCAAAGCAAAGACATTGATGTAGTACAAACGGTACATCCAATGAATCAAAAGGAAAGACATTGATGTAGTACAACGGTACATCCAATGAATCAAATAGCAAAGACATTGATGTAGTACAACGGTACATCCAATGAATCAAAAGGAAAGACATTGATGTAGTACAACGGTACATCCAATGAATCAAATAGCAAAGACACTGATGTAGCACAAACGGTACATCCGATGAATCAAAAGGAAAGACATTGATGTAGTACAAACAGTACATCCGATGAATCAAAAGGAAAGACATTGATGTAGTACAATGGTACATCCTATGAATCAAAAGCAAAGACATCGATGTAGTACAAACGGTACATCCGATGAATCAAAAGCAAAGACAACGATGTAGTACAAACGGTACATCCGATGAATCAAAAGCAAAGACATCGATGTAGTACAAACGGTACATCCGATGAATCAAAAGCAAAGACATCTATGTAGTACAAACGGTACATCCGATGAATCAAAAGCAAAGACATCGATGTAGTACAAACGGTACATCCGATGAATCAAAAGCAAAGACATCGATGTAGTACAAACGGTACATCCGATGAATCAAAAGCAAAGACATCGATGTAGTACAAACGGTACATCCGATGAATCAAAAGCAAAGACATCGATGTAGTACAAACGGTACATTCGATGAATCAAAAGCAAAGACATCGATGTAGTACAAACGGTACATCCGATGAATCAAAAGCAAAGACATCGATGTAGTACAAACGGTACATCCGATGAATCAAAAGCAAAGACATCGATGTAGTACAAACGGTACATCCGATGAATCAAAAGCAAAGACATCGATGTTGTACAAACGGTACATCCGATGAATCAAAAGCAAAGACATCGATGTAGTACAAACGGTACATCCGATGAATCAAAACCCAAATAATTCGGAACACTGACGCAGTACAAAAACGGTACGTCCAATGAACCGAAGCTCGAATGATTTTCGGAACACCGACGTAGTACAAAAACGGTACGTCCAATGAACCGAACACAATAAAAGAACATCGGACGCAAGTTCATAAAAGCAATGAGATGAAACTCAATAAAACGAAGTACATCAAAACGCCCGATGAACTTGATAAAAAGATAATTTCATTTAGTCATCAACAAAGAAACAACCCCTTGTTGCTTACGACTAAACGCATTGGCAACACGATTTCCACTTCGGGAATAAAAAGAATATCAAGATCATAAGAAGCTAGGAACTCGAGTCAACATGAAGTTCCTTATGAGAAAATAAATATTCCAAGGATTTATGATCGAGATAGAGAACAAATTTCTCATCCAAATATGATGATGCCAAAATCCAAAAGTAAAAACAATAGCCGAGAGAACCAGATCATGAGTGGCATATCTAGTCTCGATAAGCTATAATGATTTAGAAGCACAAGAGATAGCACGTTCTCCTTTGCAAGATAACGGCATCCAAACCAATACGACTAGTATCGGTACAAATAGCAAAGTCTTGGTTCCCCTTTAGGAATCACAAGAATAAGAGTTTCGAAAAGAAGGAATTTCTTTTAAATAATCTTCTTTCTCGAAAGCTAAAACTTTCAAAATCACAATTATTTCAATGTAAAAATATTTCTAGAAAAAATTACAATTTACAAGTCAATATACCGTGTCTGATTGTCTCATCAAAGCGTTTAGGAAATTCCTATCGATAACGTTGATCAAGCGCATCGACCAAAATTCTTAAAGCACTCAACGGGCAATACAATCACAAAATCATCTTTTATAGGATAAATAAATCTCTTAAAAAGTTTTAAGAATATTCTTTGTTCGTTTCAAGAACAAAATCCAGTTTTACTTATAAATAAATCTTATGAAAAAGATTTGCAAAATTTTAAATTACTATTTTCATCCAAAATCAGTAAATACAAGAATAGTCTTATCGGAATATTCATAGAATATTCGATTTATAAAATGGATGAAATAAGCTGGACAATTTGAATGACACAATAAGTCATTCATAAGAATCGTAACGAGTGCGGAATGCGGTAAGTGGACTGCTAACTTCCGCAACTCGTAGTAAATGAAAACCGGTGGTAAAGTCAAACTGAAAAAACCTTAACACCACACTAAAGATTTCTTAGGTGATAATCCTAAGACAAACTCAAAAATACCGGAAAATTTCTCAAACTACATGATTGAGAGAAATAACACTTTCCTTATAGGTGGGCTTAAGGAATAAAATGATGCCATCAAGTTGGAATCAAAATCATAAAGGAAAAATAGAAATCTGCTTAACAGATTGAAAATGTCGAAGATGAATAGTCCACTCGAAAAATAGGATATGGGCTTCACAATGATTAAGCCGATCCTTGCAAAAAATCAATTCCGAAGCCTAAGTAAAAATATCGGCTCGGAAAGAAAAATCACATAAAGTAATTTTGACATCAATAAAGACAAATTGAGTGTTGCGGACCTACCATCCGGATTCGCAATCCTCAAAGAAGTCACCAAGCCCAAAATATTCAAAGAAAAAGAATCGACAAGTTCTTTTGATATAAAATAGTGAGATGGAACCCATATCAAAAAGAACTCAAATAAGAAGATCACGAAATAAAACAATGCCATCAAGGATTGAATGAAAATACCTTGACCAAGAGAAGAGTTGCCAGGGGCCTGCACAATATTTAGCTTTCTCATGTCCTTGTTCAAAAGTTTGGGACACGCAGATAAAAGATGACCCGGTTTCTTGTAATAGCGATAAGAATGGGGTTTTGGACACATATACGCATAGTGTTCCATAGAATTACAATTGTAGCATCCTCCACGATTAGGGATTGGAGTCTGTGCTACAAAAGTAGTTTGCTTCACTCTCTTATTGGGATTAAGGCTCTTGAACTTAATATGCCTCTTCTTGGAAGTCCCAATATCACAAACACTTCCTTTACCAACCTCTCCATGAAGAAGAGTAACATCCACAAGCTGATTGAAAGAAACTTCAAGTTTTAAAGGTAGAACCATTTCGGGGTTCTTACTCAAAGCATAGATAAACTCTTGATTCTTTACAAGATCCAAAAGTTGTTGAGCAGACATGAATACTCCATCCAGGGGAGTAGCACTAGATTGACCGGCGCTGGGACGGCTAGGTCTAACCATTTCTCTTCTTTAAGAAAGAAAGAAGGAGAAAAGTTATTCTCAAAATAAATATCAAGAAATCTTGATAGATAAAACAAGGAATCATAAAAGAAAGTAGGATAGAACGGTACGAAGACCCGAATAAAATCCTAAAGCACAACTCCTAAGAAAGACTTAGGACATGATCCTTGTTATAATATTCCATATTGTTCCGAAGTTTGGCTCTGATACCAAGCTGTGACGCCCCACCTCTATACCCACGCTAGCCAAGAACACTACGGTGTAATGCTGTCAACTAGCACGGAGAATAAGGCTGTTGAGGAGCGACCATCCGTGTAATTGCTTTGCGCGAGCATCGATATGTCTGATAGTATAACATGCATTCTATTTCAAGAGGAAATCCGGCACACCGACACAAACTCAAAGCTACTACACGGTGGCTATAAAGGTCTTCGGAAACAAATATAGAAATAAACATAACATAAATCAGTCACAGACAATTCATATCACAAAGGCGGAAAAAGATATGAATATTACACATGAAAGTGTACATCAGAGTAGTGGTCAAAAGGATCCCCAATAATACAAAGGAATAGATACAAGTGCTAGACAAAAGAATAAGTATACATCATAGGGTCTGTATCTCAAATGTATACAACAAAAACTACTAAACTAGAGTAGTTAGCCAAAAGTCAAAATATGGTTCCAGGTAGGAAGCCATGAGTAAGCACCTGTAATATCTCAGTCTGACCCGAGTATTATTTAAGAAGAAAATAATAAACGGATCAGTCTAGCTATAAATATCAGATGAAGTGATATATAATAAGAGATATGACATAAACATATAATAATCACAACGCCAAGCTGTGATAAATAGGTAATTGAAAATCAACAAGAGATTAATCAATATCACAATAATCTACACAAGATAAAAAGGAATGTCATACTCCTAATTTCATTCACCAAGCCACAATAATTGACATATATATCAATGCCCATCGTAAAAGTTGGTGAAACATAAATTCCAGAAATCAACGCACAAAATCTAGAAATCACAATAAAAAGGAACAACGACGTCGTACAGCGGGACATCCGATGAACCAAATCACAATAAAAAGGATGGCCAATCCACAAAAAAACTGGACATCGACACACCTAAAAAGACATGCCCCATGAACAGTCGAACATCGACGCACCTAGAAAGATACGCCCCATGCTCTAGCATCGACGCACCTAGAAAGATACGCCCCATGCACAATTAAATAAACATCGATGCACCTAGAAAGATACACCCCATGCTCTTGCATCGACGCACCTAGAAAGATACGCCCCATGCACAAATAAATAAACATCGATGCACCTAGAAAGATACACCCCATGTAATGTCTAACATCGATGCACCTAGAAAGATACACCCCATGCTAAGTCGAACATCGACGCACCTAGAAAGATACGCCCCATGCATAGACGAACATCGACGCACCTAGAAAGATACGCCCCATGCCCCGACTTATTGAGCCGATTGCTCCACGAAGTAAATAAACATCGATGCACCTAGAAAGGTACACCCCATGCATAATAAAACATTGACGCATCTAGAAAGGTACGACCCATGTGAGAAATGAGACGAAGCTCAATAAAATGAGGAACAGTCCTCCACATAAACAAAGAGACATCGCACATTGCTAGTCTAAACCACAAAGATGATCGTCATGATCAACGAGAAGTGTCAATTACAATAAGCTAGTAAATATATGAGCTTAGCTTCATGTCCCATAACCACTAGCTTAACTTAAATATTTACGAACAAATTGTAAATCTCCACTAGAAAATTGTCACAAGAGATTCAATCGAACAAGTCCAAGAATTAACCGACGAAGTAAACGCAAGCGTTTCATACCACTCGTTTTACTAAGTCGTTTAATTAGATTTCTCATACGAGTGAGGTAAAGGTTTATATATACTAATAGATTGGAAAACGGTTTGAGAAAACGAGCTTAGTAATAAAATAGTGTTGAAATCTTTTGAAGAAAGAGTTTTGATATTTACTACTAGTATGGAAAACCTTTATATTTTTAAAGTGACAAATCACAAAGAAGATTGTAGAAACAATCGGGCATAAAAATTCACATTCGAAGACATGAATAAAATCCAAAGAAATCGATATAAAATCCATCAAAGTGGATATATCTAAAATTCCCAAAGAAAAGGTCATCAAAGTCGATAATAAATGACAACAACAAAAGGGAGACAACACGAATCGATTAAAGTTGGATATTCAAACGGATTAGCAAAATAGGCTAATCTGGCAAAAATCATCAGGTCGGTCGACCGGCTGCAGGGCTCGGTCGACCGGACCCTGTTCCACAAAAATCCTCGGGAAGCAGGTCGGTCGGCCGAACCCCTGTAGTCGGTCGACCGAACCCTAAAACAGAAAGTGCTTATGCACTTAGAAGCAGATCGATCGACCGGACCAGGGGGTCGGTCGGCCGAACCTGTATACTTGCACTTCCTACCCTATTTCAATGGAGGTGCAAATCCCGACCAATTTGCAATCACACGAGCAACGGCGCTAATGGTTTATGTCAATCGACTACCCGGCCCTATAAGCTCCTCGATGCATCACCAAAAACATGTTCAAACATCAAAGTTAGGATTTTTAATGAATTGAACTCAAAACACTAAAAATTGGAATATTCACAAAAGCAATCCAAATCAAGGTCAAATGCACATGAATAAGTGTTAGGAATTCATACCTAACAATAGAAGAGAATTATAAGCATAGATGTGAGATTAAAAATCTCACCTTTGAATCCGAAAACAATGAATGAGAAGCTTGAAGACGAAGGAAGATCAACCACACTTCAATCTCAACACAAGAAGCTTGAATCTAAGCTTAAAAGAGAAACATTTCCTAAATTGGTTTAGGAAATTTCTGAAATCAATGAGAGAATGAGTTGGAGAAGAAGAAGAGGAGCTTACCAATGGGTTCTCTTTGATTTTGGAGCAAGAACTTGAGCTAGCAAGAGGAACTAGGGCTTGGAGTTTCTAACTCCCTTTCCTCTCCACCATTTTCAGTTGGAGCTTGAATTTGAGGAGTTAGAATGAAGTAATGAAGAGGAGAGGGGAATTGGGACTGAGTTAGTAAGTGGTTAATTGGCTCAGCCCAAACCAAAGCCCAAAGCAAAAAGTAGCAAAAATCAACTTTCTCCAAACATATCGAAGCTTATACTCAAAAAGGTCGCAAACGGCATTTTGAACTCAATGGAGGTGGTCTCGAGTCCTAATTCGACCGTATGCAAAAAGTAGGTTTTCGGACTAAAATCCGACGAATGATAAAATATTTAAATAAAATATTAAAATATAAAATCGATAAATATGCGGGTTGTTACAATTAAATTTTAAATTGCGGATTGAATGATAAATATCCATATCACTTGACCATAAGATAGAAAATTATATACGGACACCGTTGGCCTATTTTTGAAAAATGATTTCCAAAATTTTTGTAAGGAAATATATGGGTTTTAATAAAGTTGATTTAAAAATATAATATAAAGGTTTTATTTTAAATTTTAATATGTATGTAAATTTAGATTTTAAATTATATGTTTTGGAAATGTTGAAAATTATAAGTTAAAGTTTTGAAATGTAAATTATAAATTTTACTTTAATTTTATTTTTTTCAAATATATAAAAATAAGATTTAAAATAGATTTAATAATAATAAGATTTAATTTAATAATAATTAATAAAATTTATTATGAATTTAACTTAATATATATATAATATATGTTTAAAGTATTTATTTAATTTTTATTAACATTATGAAAATAGATTTTGCAATAACTTTAATAAATCAAGATTGGAAAGATAAATTGAAATTGATTTGAAATTTATTTTGTTTAAGGATTATATTTGAATCCGAAATGATTTGAAACTTATTGGTTTTGAGATTTTGAAAGGTATGATTTTATAACCTAATAACTTTATTTTGATTAAAGGTGATTAAATGACTATTTTAAATTTAAATAAAATTGAATTTTAATATTTAATTTTGATTTAAATATGTAATTTGAGATTTCATTTAAAGTGATAAAATGAATATTTTCAAATTTAAATATATTGAAGTTGAATATTGGATTTGATTTAAATTTTTAATTTGACATTTATTTAAATTTTATTAACAATGATTAAGTGAATACTTCTGATTTAAATAAAACTAAAGTTGAATTTTGAAATATAAATGAAATTTATCAAATTAAGTTATTGTAAATTGTTTGAATATTTAACTTTGGAACCTATTGAATGAGAAGTGGTTTAAAATTTGGAACAATATAAATTAAAAATGATTTTATTAAGAATGTGAATTGAATTGTAATTGTTGAACTGAGATTGATTTAAATTGAATTTTTGGAACTATAGTTGATTTGGGTTGATTTATAGAATTGAAAGAAATGATTCTAATTTGAAACTATTTTCGAAATGAACTATTTTTATTGTATAAGCTACTTTTAATATATAAAATATTTCAGACTATAACCTATATTTTAAATATAAACTATTTTTAATATATAAACTATTTTTATACTACTTTCAATATTCAAATTGGTTAAAGATGGAACTTTTATGATTTAGATATTCAGGGTTCAAATGCGAATATTTTGATATGATGGTTTGAACTATTTTGTGGTTATGATTTTGGAAGTGAATATGATTTTGAAAGTGATATGGTTTTGAAATGAATATGATACTTTGATGTGAAGTATGAATTGTTTGAACTAAAAATGACCCAAATGTGAAATAAGCGTTTGGTTGTCAATGAGATCGGGACGGATATTGTGACGCTCTCTGCCAATACCAAAAACCACTTTAACAACTATGTACATGGTGGAGATTCCAGAACAAGGTAGGATGGTTTGGCGATGATACTGTATGAGGTATTAACGCAGGCCTGACTCCTGTGAGTTAGCTTGATGTGGCTAAAACAGGAGCTATACCGGGCCAAGTGAGGTCGAACCTCCGATCGAGCATGCTTCTTTAGTACCATTCTATTACTTTGTGATTGATTGGGTGCACCTTTGATTTAGGACCATGTCTTGTGGTGGGCGATAGAAGCTGCTATGCGTTACCACCAATCCGGGAGTGCAAACGGTAGAATCCTACATCGGCATTGCCTCGCATGCCTTGTCACATGCCATATCGTGCCTTCTACGAGTTTGTTTTGTACCGTACCTATGGAGTTCCCTATGGGTAAACCGCCGGTTTGGTGGAGCTTACGGTGCTGTATAGACTACGAGAATACATAAATATGTTAAAGGCGACAAGGGTAACGCCTTAACGCAATTTTAATACTTTACTTTACTGATAGACATATTTTAATAGCGTATATTACTACATAGTAGATAGTTCCACAAATCCTTAGAGGATGGAAACCCCAAACATTCTTTAAGTTATATTGTATTTCATTTGAACATTTCACTTGAGTTGATTTACTGATATAAGAATGTTAATCCTACCTCGAGGGTTTTGTGTTTTGCTTTATGCTCGGATCAAACTGAATGTCACAGCATTTGAGACTCACTTTTCGAGATTGGAGCTTCCCTTGGAGATCCATGTATATCTATTCAGCTTTCTGTTATTCAGTTGTCTCCAGTTGTTTAGATTCATATTTTGTCATTTGACTATGTATTGAGATTTCTATGTGTTCGAGATTTATGTTGTATTTTGATTTTAACTCTGATGTTCTGTAGTAGCTTCATGAACTACTATTTATCTATTCCACTTCATATTGTTATATTACTCTGTGTCTGTGGTTCTGTGATAGATTTATTTACTATATAAGCTGAGTTTTGCCAAATATAAATTAACAATCCGATATTTTGAGCCATTCAAGTCCGACATGTGCGGATGCGAATGGTTCGAAATAGCGGGTCATTACAAGTGATATCAGAGCGAGGTTTAGGCAAACTTAGCATATGGAATAAAATTTAATTACAGAATCGCCTTCGTTCGAGCTTGAATTTCTTCCTCTTTGACTCAGATCCATTGAATTATGGGAACTCCCATTTTGTTCTGAAATCCATTCTTGTCTTATCTTGTTCTTTGATACTGGAGCATCCTATAGCTCCAACCTCAACTATAAACTTCATCCTTGTGTGATAGATCCTATTGGCGTTCTCGCCAACCTCAGTATGATCTATAAAAGGGTGAAACTCCATTACAACTAGCGTCGATTTACCGAAGATTTTATGTCATCCATTTTAATGCACTTATCTTATGCAAAGCCTGAACCATTCTCTAGTAGACGACCCGGGTAATTCTTTTATGATCATATGTTGATTGCCTCAGGATTTTGCATGTAGTTTATCTTTCCGCTTGATTCTCAACTGAATGATCCTAACTTCATTATGATAGTCAGGGATTATCATGACATTTTGGTGAAGTCACTTCTCTCCCTCTCGGTTGGAAAATTGAATTCCGCATCGATCTTATTCCTAGAGCTCGACCTGTTGTCCGAATGAATGGTCTATAAATGGTTAGTCATGCCCTTTGGATTAACCAATGCTCCTGCCTTCTTTGTTGATCTCTTGAATCGTGTTTTCTGCGATGTGCTCAGTAAGTGTGTCCCCACTTTCATTGATGATATTCCCGTTTTTCTAAGTCTTAGTTGACCCGGTTAAAGTCGCCGCGGTTAATTGATTATATTATCTTCTTTTCAAACTAACTTCTTAGTTAGAATTCTCTTTGACTAGGGTCTCTCTAAATTTAAATCTCTGTCCTTGTTCTAGAATCCATTCTTGGATAATTCTATGAGAGAGTGTATTTGTAATTTATATAAAAATGTTTTATATTGTGTTGTTTGAGTTGTTAAGTTTGATTTGGGTTTCGATCAATTCGTCTGACCAATGCTATCGATAGGAATTCCAAAACACTTGAACAGAGCAAACTGACACAATATTGTTTTCGAAGTGGCACAATATTGTTTTTGAAGTTGGTAAATGAAATAATTTTATGTATAATTATATTTTATATATAAGAGTATAATTTTCTAAAAAAACTAGATAGTTAAATGAATTGGTTTTTAGAAATAACAATACAAGATTATCATTTATTATTTTCTTAACATTTCTAAACCATTAGCTATTATTGTATAATACAAGGAAATGAAAATTTTAAAAATATAGTTTATAAATATGATTTGCAAATGAATTGTATTTAAATTTAGGATTTGGGAATTAAATCTTCGGTGCTTTTCAAAATTTGGTTTTCAAAATTTTGAAAATATACATTATTTAAAACTATTTTCGAATAAAAATTATTTCCAAAGAATTTTAAATGAAGTAAGGTAGTACTCTCCTCGTTTGTCGCTGGAAAATAATTTCGGTGATGACTGCACCATCATCGATATTCATTTACGAGTCTTAGAGTAGGGAGACCACATAGTAGCTTTGCTAAACTTTTGTTTTGGAAAATGAGTTTTATTTGAATTTCTTGAGTATGATTTGATTTATAAAATATATTTGTATATATTTGTTTCAAAATGGTCTGAAATGAAACCGAAAAATTTAACTCTTAAATTTTGTGTTAAGTAATGGTTTTCAATTATTGAAATAAAGCAATATTTTTGAATAATTGGGGAAATGGAGTTTAAACAATTTGAAACAGTTTAAATAGGGTAAAATTTATTTATATAATACTCAATTGTATTTTAAAACATATATATATATATATATATATATATATATATATATATAACTTAAGTGATTATTCGAAAAGTTAAAATGTAATGTAAATATGTAACTAAAGGTTATAGAAGAGAAATTTAAGTAATAAAAATGTTCAATTAAATTTTTTCTTAATTAGAATGTTATAAATAAAAGGTGAATTTGTATAGTATTTAATTACACTCAGAACATTAATATAACTGCCTAGAAATAGTTAAATGTTAATGAGAATATGTAATTGAATAATAGATGAGATAAATGTAAGTAATAAGATGTCCAAAAATGAAATTTATATGGTTTTGAATTAATTGTTGTATCTAGCACTATGTATTTTTAATTTATCTTTCCTTTTTGTTATTTCTATTCTCCTACCTTGTTCCTTTTCGAGGATGAAAAGTTTTGAGTGGGGGAGAGTGTAACAACCCAGTGATTTAACAATTTTAATAATGTAATTAACAAAAAAATTGGGGAAAATTAAATAATAAAATTTTGAAATTAAAATTTGATATTTGGAAAACATCTATTTAAACATATCAAAGGTAAATTTTATTGGAAAATATGTAAGTTAGTTTTGTTGTGTAATTTTCAATTCCAATTTAAAATCAATTAATATTTGATGAAAATAATCGAAATCTGAATATTTTTATATAATAAAATTGTAGACTATTTTCCGAGTGAGATGTCATAATTCGTTTCTTCAAATTTGGATTGTTCTAGCTCCATTTATCTTATTTTCGGCGTTTTAGCAGTATATTTAGCAGCGAAAATTGAGTTTTGATACGACAGTCGTTCGCTCATATCTGTGTACCATTATGTTCGTCTTGTCGTGCTGATCTCTACAGTATATTCATTTGTACATTTCGGTGTCAGGTACGCGGTGAAATCTGCAAAACAGTTAGCCGTATCGATGTCTGTTTTAAGTCTATAGTGTATTCTGTGACTTTCCATTAGTCCACTAGTTGAAAACCAAATGGTCACTACTGTTTAATATTCCCAGAAATAAATATTCCTAAATTCAATAGCTATGACTTTTGCTTTTCGACTCGTTCCAATATAGATTTCTGGTTCGTCTTGCTCTACCTTTTCCTTTCTTCTGCTATACTTACGTTATAAAATAAAAAATGTATACATTTAAACTTTCATTTGCTTTTCTTTATGAAACCATGTTTGTTCGTCCATCAACTCTCGTCCTCCATGGAAACCGCCTTTTCCCCTGCCCTGCCATTCTCCACTCTTTCTCCTTTCCCCATTCATTCTCTTAAAAAAATGGTTTGCATGCAATTTCCTGAAAAAAACAAGTTCATATATTTAAATGGCTAGAGCTTGCAACTTCCCTTTGATTCTGAGCATCCCTTTTAATCCATCCACGTCCAATGCCACTATCGATCCTCCACAATAGCTTCCATCGCACAAACCCGACCACCCACTGCTCAACGCGCCTTCCCACCTCCCATTACCGAAGTAGACAAGCACTCTCTCCACTTCATGCCTATTTCTAAGCAACTCAACCTACAACGCCTCATCCATGTAGCCGCTGAAACCACCACACAATAGTCTTCGCTGCAGACCCAAAACCCGCCAGCAAGCCACTGTCCTACGACTTGCACCACACCCACGAAAGCAGTCAGCCAAGGCTCCGCATCCATAACCCGAACATACTCCTCCTCCGCCTAAAGCCGAGCACTATAGCCCGCTTCTCATCACCCTCTGCCCACCTACGACCACTACCTCAAGCCTTTGCCATAGATCAACTTCCACTCGTGCTCTCTCTCTATCATTTGCTTGTGCATCTTTCTAAATGAAATATATAAAGTTTGTATGTACGTATACTTTTTACCTGCTTATATATATATATATATATATATATATATGTATATATAAAAAGTTAATTCATATATATACACACTTTTTACCTACACCTGCTTATCAATTTATCTTTTTTATATATAAATTTTGTGTATATATACTACATTCATATTTTGTTTCAATCCATCTCTACAAGCATTCTCTTCTCAAAAAATGTGTTATTGAATTTTTGCGAAAGAAATACATGGGTTTTATAAATATTGATTTTTTAATATATATATATATATATATATATATATATATTAAATGAAAGAAGTATGGATTTTATCATTTGATTTTAAAATAATAATAATAATAATAATAATAATATATACTTTAAATAAATGTGTTAAAGAAATAATGATTTTTGAAACAATATATATAAATATTTCATTTTTATATATGTATAAATTAAATATTAGTTTTAAAAAATATATATAAAGATATGTTTTGATATGTGTTTAAATTTGAATTTTAGATTTTGAACATTCTTGTGTGTGTGTCTACATATATATATATATATATATATTACATATATTCTTTTTAAAAGATAATAAAATTTTATATATGTTGTTTTCATCGATCTCGTGTCCACATTGCTTTGCTTTGGAATTTGTGCTTGGATTTGTCACATCCTGATCCTGTTATTTCTCTAGCCTAGAAAGGTGAGCAATCACTTCCGATTAATATTCTTATATTTAGTAAATTTAATTCACATGAAATGACGATTTAAATATGCTGTTAAATTTTAATTATTAAGTTATTTAATTGCTAAATATGATATGCCATTATGTGCCATTGTTTACCTATGACATATGACAACATAACCTGTTGTATATATTGTATTTAAATTTGTTACTGATGATATATGCCTATTATTGATATGTTATAATATTATAATATTTGTACTCACTCTGCATGTTCTCTATTAGTTTAGAAATCCCTATGGGTTAAAATGATACGTACTCTAATGATATTTTAGAATAGAAAAAAATCGTTATAGGTTGAAATGATAAACCCAAGCGATTTTTATTGTCTTTGAATTTTTTGGATTGCGGGTTAAAATGATATATACCTGTGAATATTAAATTTTAAATTGCAGATTAAAATGATAAATATCCATATCACTTAACCATAGGATAGAAAATTATATGCGCACACCATTGGCCTATTTTTGAAAAATGATTTCCAAATTTTTTGAAAGGAAATATATGGGTTTTAATAAAGTTGATTTTAAAATATAATATAAAGGTTTTATTGTAAATTTTAATATGTATGTAAATTTAGATTTTAAATTACATGTTTTGGAAATGTTAAAAATTTTAAGTTAAAATTTTAAAATGTAAATTATAAAATTTACTTGTAATTTTATATTTTTCAAATATATATAAAATAAGGTTTAAAATGGATTTAATAATAATAAGATTTAATTTGATAATAATTAATAAAATTTATTAATAATTTAATCGAACTATGTGTATATATATTATGTGTTGAAAGTATTTATTTAATTTTTTATTAATATTATGAAAATAGATTTTGCAATAAATTTAATTAATTAAGGTTGGAAAGATAAATTGAAATTGATTTTGCATAAGGATTATATTTAAATTAGAATTGACTTGAAACAAACTGGTTTTGGGATTTTGACAGATATGATTTTATAACCTAATAACTTAATTATGATTAAAGGTGATCAAATGAATATTTAAATTTAAATAAAATTGAATTTTTAATATTTAATTTTGATTTTAATATGTAATTTGAGATTTCATTTAAAGTGACAAAAAAATATTTTCAATTTAAATATATTGAAGTTGAATATTGGATTTGGTTATAATTTGTAATTTGATATTTTATTTATATGTTATCAAAAATGATTAAGTTAATTTTTCACATTTAAATAAAACTACAGTTGGATTTGAAATATAAATGAAATTTATCAAATTATGTTATTGTAAATTGTTTGAATATTTAACTTTAAAACCTATTGAATGGGAAGTGGTTTAAAATTTGAAATCAATATAAATTAAAAATGTTTTATTAAAAATTTGAACTAAATTATAATTAGTGAACTGAGATTGATTTGGATTGAATTTTTGGAACTATAGTTGATTTGAATTGATTTATGGAATTGGAAGAAACAATTCTAATTTGAAACTATTTTCGATATAAACTATTTTTAATGTATAAACTATTATTAATATATAAAATATTTCAAACTATAACCTATATTTTAAATATAAACTATTTTTAGCATATAAACTATTTTTAGCATATAAACTATTTTTATTATATAAACTACTTTCAATATTCAAACTGTTTTGAAATTAGAACTTTTATGATTTAGATTTAATGGGTTTAAATGCGACTATTTTGATATGATGGTTTAAATTATTTTGTGGTTATGATTTTAGAAGTGAATATGATTTCGAAAGTGATATGATTTTGAAATGAATATGATATTTTGATATGAAGTATGAACTGTTTGAAATAAAAATGACCACGGTGTGAAATAAGAGTTTGGTTGTTAAAAAGACCAAGATTGGATATTGTCATACTCTCTGCCAATACTGAAAACCACTTTAACAACTGTGTACGTGGTGGAGATTCCAGAACGAAGTAGGATGGTTTGGCGATGATCATGTATGAGGTATTAACGCAGCCCTGACACCCTTGAGTCAACTTGATGTGGCTAAAACAGGAGATATACCAGGCCAAGTGTGGTCGCACCTCCAATCGAGCATGCTTCTTCGATACCATTCTATTACTTTGTGATTTGAGTGGGTGCATCATTGATTTGGGAGTGTGTCTCGAGGTGGGCGATAGTAGTTGCTATGTGTTACCACCAGTCCGAGAGTGCAAACGGTAGAATTCTACTCTAGCATTGCCTCGAATGCCTTGTCACATGCCTTGTCGTGCCTTCTACAAATTTATTTTGTATCGTACCTATGGAATGCCCTTTGGGTAAACCACCAGTTTGGTGGAGCTCACGGTACTGTATAGACTACGGGAATATATAAAATGTGTTAAGAGGGATATGGATAACGCCTTAACGCTATTTTAATACTTTACTTTACTAATAGACATATTATAATAGTATATGTTACTACATAGTAGATGGTTCCATGGATCCTTAGAGGATGGAAATCCAATCATCCTTTAAGTTATATTGTATTTCATTTGAACATTTCACTTGAGTTGATTTACTAATATAAGAATGTTAATCGTGATTCGAATGTTTTGTGTTTTGCTTTATGCTTGGTCAGACTGAGTGTCACGGTATTTAAGACTCACCATTGGAGATTGGAGCTTCGCTTGGAGATCCATCTATATCTATTCAGCTTTTAGTTATTCGGTTGTTTCTAGTTGTTTAGATTCAGATTTTTTCATTTGACTATGTATTGAGACTTCTATGTATTCGAGATTTCTGTTATATTTTATTTTTAACTCTGATATTCTGTAGTAGCTTCATGAACTACAATTTATCTATTCCACTGCTTATTGTTATATTACTTTGTGCCTATGATTGATTTATTTACTGTATATGCTGAGTTTTGCCAAATATAAATTAACAATGTGATATTTTAAGCCATTCAAGTCTGACATGTGCGGATTCAAATGGTTCGAAATAGCGGGTCGTTACAATTTAGTGACTTAATTTCCTCATTATTACACAATTTCATCCATTTTATTTGAATTAATTACATTCAAATTTTAAATCTATAGTAATTACAATTAAACATCAAATAAATCACTAATCAACAATAAATAATTGAACCAAGTCAAGACATATCCAAAATATCTAATCAAATAATCTTCAAATACCACAACACAAATCAATAATTATAAAGTTTCATCAACAGTTATACATTTAATGTTTAAAACATTAAGTAATTAAAATAAATAAACCATATCAACATGTTATCGCAAACAGCATTAAAACTCGGTAAGCCAAGCATGAAATCTTTCGGAATTCCTCCATGAGTCCAACAAAATAATCCATGCATGAATCGAAGTTCGTTTGCAAAATATATTAAGATCAAAGGTTTAAGAGTTCAAGTTGCAAATATACAAATTATAAGGGAAAATTTTTAAATCACCTTTGCCATTTAAATTCGATATCGCTTGGGTAGTTATGAAATTCTCCTTCTTTTGATCAAGTTAGAAAGCGCCACGATCTTTGTTAATAGATCTCCTTACTCACTACCAATCTCGATTGGCATCGCCACCTACCTTACCACCATTCGTCGAAATTGGGCATCGAAAGTTTCACCCTTCACCATCTTTGAGAGCCAATTCCAACTGCTCACATTGACAAATCATCAAATTAAAGTTAGATCGATGTTCACTCGTCGAGGCCTATTGAAATTTGTTATTGATTTCACTAATTGATCGCCAAATCAGAAAGCCTGAAATCCAAACCCTAATTTTGCACCCTCCTAAATTTTACCATTGAATTTGGTTGATCTGAGCATTTTTTCGACAAACAGTCATTGCTTCCTCCCCTACTCATCAAGATATTTGAATCCATGTAGTATACGCTAGCAATCGAGCACTTTGAACTTTAAATGATTTTTTGTTAGATTATTAGTCCGCTATTAGGGAGTGATTCGAATATTTTAGGATTAGAAGAGGAAGATTGATGTGATGATTTCTCTCTAGGGTTTCTAAGCATCATTTACATATGAAATGAGGTAGGTTCTATTATATGTAAATGTTTGGCCCAAAAGTGGTTGCGTACTCTATTCAAATACAATAATGCATCTATTCCACAAACCTTAACTCCAAATCCATTCAAATTATACACCAAACTGATCATCTCGTAAAGACCTATGTAATATTTATTAATGCCACACCCAACCTGCTATTTTATTAAAAATTCATTTTTAATTAATTAACTGTGTCAAATTTATAGTTAGTTACATATAGAACCCCTTAGGTCGAATTAGGTTATATAGGATAAGCCGTAGTTTGAACATGGTTGACCTTTTCTACTTTTTATGCACTTTGGAGGCTTTCATGTGAAAACGACAGAATGAAAAGAAGGGTGGCAACATGCCACGCTTACAAGTTGTCTATTTGAAAATTTTCTTCAAGATTGCTATTTTTGTTGATAGTTTTTAATAGTGGCTTAATTATAGAACAATATACATGTGTTATTTATTATATTGAGCCTTGTATGTTATTCATTATTAAGATATATATATATATATATGTATATGTATGTATATATATATATATATTTTATTACATTGTGAGGTTTTATTCCTTTTGTTCATAGTTTTAGACTTTGAATTATATAACCAATGACCCACTATTTTTTATATCTAAGATTAGTGTGCAAGCATATTTTGATGGCGTTTGTCACTAGTTTTAGATATTAAGATTGTAGGACGTAACATTTTATATCAAAGCTTAGATTTAGCAATTACCTGACCCTTGGATTAGTTTAAACTATTTGAAGGAGGTTAATTTAAACCTAAGATTGGGTTAAATATAGGTAAGAGAGCGTTCTTATTAATGAATGCATACCTTGCGTGTATAGGGGATGCAAGTGTAACTACTATTACTTCACCCTAAAATGATGCTTATTATGGTGATCATTGTATGGGAAATAAATACAATAAGGGTGGTGTACAATGAGCACTCATAGAAGGGACTGAATGTTAATTACGACTCGAGTGACACACATATGAGTATAAAATTTTGTACATAATTCCCGATTTTATTAGGCATGCTTATTGTTTGATTGTATATAGTTTTAACAAAAAAGTATTTTAAAAAATTTATATTGAAATATTCATTATTCATTTTAAAGATATTTTATTAAAAAATGAAATGAATGTTATGGACTAAAAGTGATTCTTTTTAATGATTATACATGGGTAAAAATAATCCATTTAATGTATGAAACAAGTACTTTTTAAAGATACTTTCATAACAAAAAAGGAGTAATGTAAAAATATTTTATTTAAAGGTATTTTTGGAATGAACTTTAGCTTAGAGTATTTGAAAAATATATTTTGGCAGAAAATAATTTGATTAAAATATGGTTCTAATTTGAAAACATTCTTTGAAAATACTTTGTTTGACGAAAACTTTAGAATAAGAACTATATGATTTATGGGGTATTTGCTTAAAAGTTGTTTTGAAGGAAAAATATTTTATAGAAAACACTAGATTGTTTTAGGAAAAATATTTTGATAAAATATTTTATTGAAGAATTTTTTTTTTTTAAAATACTTTGTGTAACACCCTGTAAAATCAACCAAAGTTAAATAAATTAAATAAACTCCACTAAATATGGTAAGGGTTAAAAAAATGGAAATCCTGTAAAATTTGGAATTTAGCCATAAAAGTTTTACCCTTGCATTCATGGTGAAAATCCAATCAATTTTCATATATACTATGCCGAAAACGGAGCTTGAATGAAGAAGTTACGAGTGTTTGATGTTTTTAGTTTAAAATAATTCAATTCAAATTCAAATAAATTAATTTGAATTTTAAATATCAAAAATTTAACTAAGATTCGACTTGGGGTTAAGTAACGTTAAAGTTAACAATTAACGTTAAAATGAATTAAGAAAAGAAATTAAGTATGAAATGGTAACTGAAATAAATTCTCCAAAATAAGGGGGAGCGGTCGATCATGTTACCTAACCGATCGACCGGTGCACATTGGGCGATCGATTTCTTCCGAAGGGAGGCATCTAGGGTTTTGAGGCGATAAATGCACTGGAATTTTCTATTTTTAACCTACTTTCATCCTACGGGTTCAACCTCTATAAATAAGACCTTAGACTCCTAAATTTTATTCATAAATGTTTTGGGAGCATCGGCGAACTCTGTTAGTTCACCCCTTCTTAGATTCAGAAAACTCCATTAGGGTATCAAGTAAGAAATACCATATACCTGCCTTTATTTATTATTTAATTTCTAATCCTCTTCTCCTTCAACCTTTCTGAATCTAATATTTATACAAATCACTTGTTGTATATGCCAATAAGAAGATATCTGAAGGAGATCATAATGTGTATTTCAAATCCAAAGAGAAATAAAGCCAAGGACCAACTATGAGTGGAAATTTTTGCATTTTCATTTTAGTAATTTGTTAGTATATTATGGAATTGAACACGCCTTAGGGGTTTTGGATAAAATAAAACAAAATAAAACCTTCCAAAACTTATATAATTCGAATTGTCAATTCTTGTTGGAATTCTTAATTGTTTACATTAAATTGTGGGGATTTGTAGTTACGGCAGTTTTTGGTGATTTCAATTTCTATTCCACTCCTCTTTAATTCTAATTTGATTATGGAGTTTCAAATAAGGAATAAGGTGTAAAATATGAACTTATTAGTAGTTTTAACCATTTATTCCATATGAAAATTAAAGAGAAATTCCATAATTTAATTCATTTTAAAATTGGGGTTGAATAGAAGTTCAAACTGGAATTACTATTTTTGAGGTTATTCCATTGATTTGATGCGATAGATTGAGTTGAAATTTTTGTTATGCACAAGTCTATTTATTGCAATTTTTGGATATGAATATTATATCCTTTATTAAGGATACTACAATCCCTTGTAAAGGATATTAAAAATATTCACCATTAGTAATATGGAAAAAGAACTTGTATTGTTGTTGTTAGAAAGGAATTGACATTTAAACATTAGTTAGGGTGTAATCTCCGCATGCATAGAAAATAACAAGTGCGTATTTATTTATGTATTAATCACTGTAAATAGCGTACGATTTTAATGTATTAATTTCATAGTTAATTAGGTAATAAGTGTCATTAAAAACCCTTAGGAAAGTAATCGATTGTTAAGGCAAAATAAGAAGGAATTCTTGTACATCCTAATTAATGGACATAGTGAGGTACGTAATAATATATTAAGAGTGTTGTAAATATGACCAAGTCATACTGATGTGAGGTCTATCAAGAAACATGCGGAAGTCTGCCCAAGTAATCTGGCTACAAGTAGTGTGAATTTAAGGCTAATGTGAAATAACACCTATGATAAGTAACTATGATGACGCAAGGTTAGTCCCAAGTCTTTGGATAAATCAACCAAGTTAATCAGGCTACCAGTACCTATGAATAGTCGGGTTAATGCGTGGCATCACTGTGGGTTCAGATCATAAGACGAAGGACCTACTTTCGGGTTTTGGAGGTATTAAGTGGTTGTTTGAGGGCCCGCCTTATTCCCCAAATGAAGTATTAAATGGTCGGGATTGGGTTCAAGCATGGTTTAGGATATCTCAAAAATGCCCACTTCAATAGGAAGTATTAAGTGTTTGAAGAGACTTTCATGCAATCACAGTTAGATAGATATCTATATGGAGTCCGCCTTTGGAATAGGTATTAAATAATAGAGGCCTCCCTCAATTGAGGACTTAAATGGTCAAAGTCTGCATATTTTCCATTAAGTGGCTTGGGTTTTATCCTCATATTGTTAGACATTTATGATGTTGGTTATGGGTTATAGGATTGGAAAACTGCTTCGGGAATGGAAGGTATTAAGTGGTTGTTTGAGGGCCTACTTTCTTCCTTGTATGAAGTATTTATGTAGGACATATTCCTATTTTAAAATATACTTCCCAAGTACTGAAATAGTAAGGCTCAAGTTTTTTATTCACCAAACCTAGTTCCATCTTCATGCTTTCCTGATAGAGGGTTCTCGCACTGTGAACTATGGCGAAGCTTTGTCCCTTACCCTACATGTCCCAACAATGTGGATTGGCGGTGTTATGGCCTGTGCAGTCAAGTGGCTAGCCGTTTTAGGGTGCGTGGGATTACCATTTGCAACCGCCACTGTTTTAGGGCAGTAAACGTTACGTTGGTATCAAAGCTTAGGTTACCCCATCAATGTGGAAAATATACTATGAGTGGTGTACTTGTTATTTTTGAAAAGGTTTTTCAAAAGGTTTTAATACAGATATATATACTTATTTTGAATATACAACTAACTCTGTAAATTCCGACCATAAAAGTAGTTGCGACCATATTCGAAAGGATAGACGAAGTGACTATGGGTTGGAAAAGATAAATAGAGTTAAATTTATACTTCTACTTTGATTACCCATGGAGAGAAGATTGTACCATAATTAGTGGACTAAGAGAGCATGGCCACAACGTAGGGAAGCATTTAGAAGCTGAATAGTACTTGACTCCTTTGTTAGACCTAGATTCCCTTTTAATTGCAGATCTCATAAGCATATTAAATAATAGGAGTAGAAAATGTAGAAGGAAAGGTAATATCTCTAAAAATTTAACAGACAATGTATGTGCAATAAGTGAGGAGTTACAAGAAATTAAATAGATTAATGAGACTATTAAGGTAATTATGGGAAGATAGGGCAGAAGTTAAATAGGTAAAAATTAGTAAGCAAGTAAATGTCTTTAGGTAATGTCTATTAAGATAACAACCATTTAATATGGACAAAGTGACATTTATGGAGGTAATGAATTAAATGTTAAGTATTAATTAAATAGTATAAGGTAGGATATTGGTAAAAATTTGAAAGTGAGATATAAAGAAAGAATGAAATAAGCTTCCATAAGAAGTGTGCATTAATCACCACAAGAAGATAACCAGACTTTTGTAAGAGGATTGAGTGGGAAGGTTCAAAGAAAAGAATAATTTTTACATCTTACCCTAAGAGAAAGAATTTGATAAAAAAGTTTTGAAACCCCATGAATGTTTTGAAAGAGCTTTTAAAAAGATAATTAAGTGAAGATCTTATGCATTGTAAGTTGAATTTAAAAGTGATTTTAGACAGCAGTGGAAATATACAACCATTTGTAAAAAGTTTGGAAAGTGGATGGTGGTGAAACAATTTAAAAAAAAAGGGTGGATGATTTTTTATTTGTAAAATTAATGGCATAAAAAGTTGAAAAAAAAGAGGAAGTTTCATTTGAATTTGTTAAATTAAAAGTTTTCAACTTTTAGATTCTTCGTTTTTGGATTCTTCTATTTTTGTATGATTACTTTTACTTTATATATTTGGATGTTATTTTCCTTAATATTGTTTAAAAAAGTTGGATGTGCAAATGGAAATGATACTTGATTGGAATAAGGAAGTAGAAAATAAAGGGATAAGAATGTCCAATAAGATAGTTAGGAGAGACAATTATGTACTAGGAGATAGGAGAATAATAGCTAAAATTTTGATAGTAATAGAATTGAAAATTTTAATCCAATGATAAATAATATAAGAGAGGAGTAATAATAATAAGATAGAAGTTATCTTTGTTTACTCCATTTTTCCATGTTTAAAGTTTGAAAAGGGAATTTTGACAGTTGAATAGATTTGGATTGTATTAATAAATGACTTTGATATTCTTATATATAGAAAAAGCATCTATGTAAAGATGAGAATTATATATATATATATATATATATTATCCTATTTGAATTTAGAACTTTTTGAATAAGAATATTACAGGATTTAAAATGGAAATCAAATAAATTGGAATTGATAAAGAAAAGGAGTCCGAATAATTATAGAAGCTTAAAAGAAATTTATATAAAGTATTTGGTTAACTTATAATATATTTTGAGTAATAAAGAAATAGATGATGATGTATATTTTAAAATATATAACTTTCTTGTAACAAAAAAAACCTTTGAAATGATAAATGTCTAGTCCATTATTTTGGAGTGATAATCGAGTTTTGAATGCTTCGTGTTAAAGATCCTATTTTCAAAAGGAGTAAATTTTTAAGTCATTAAAAAGGGAAGATTTTTAATAGTACCTTTTTGAAAACCAATCAATTTTTGAATACTATGAATTAAAAATCTAACTTTTAAAGGAATTACTTTGCTCCTTGTTGGAAAGAAGCAAATCAGAATTCTTGATGAAGTTTTCTAAGTTTATATTTTCAAAGAGGGAGATTTTGAATTTGGTATTTCATGTTTGTGAAATTTTAAATTTTACAAGAAATGGTGTATTAAATGCTGATTTTGAATTTAATGAAATAAGTTTATTTGTATAAAAATAATTTATTTAAAATTATTACTAGCTAAAGTTCAGGTTTCATAAGAATACTGAAAATAAATTTTTTACGGAGTAGATAGGGATCAATACCTAGGTAAGAAAAACTAAGGTTTTTAAGACGAGAATATAATGGTGATAGAGTGTACAACCTTGTTTGAAAATTTGAAATCAATCCTAACCCCTATTTGAAGAATTTGGTAAAGTGTAAAGATATTCCAGATCTATAATTAGGTTATAAATTAGGTCTCCCTAGAGAACTTAAGATGTAAACTTGTATGTTTTAATTTACTTGGAGCAGTTTGTATATAATTTCCATGAATTACCATATTCCAAAATGTAATGAACCGCCATTTTGAACCATTCAAATCGACAATTATCCACTCATGTCAGACTTGAATTTCTCAAAGCTATAGATTGTTAATTTATATTTGGAAAAACTCAACATATACAGTAAACAAATCAATCACAGAATCACAAACACAGAGTAATAAAACAATAAGTAGCAGAATAGATAAATAGTAGTTCATGAAGCTACTATATAAACATCAGAGTCTGAAATGAATACAACATAAATCTCAAATACAGAGTAGTCTCAAATACAAAATTAATTGACAAGTCCTAACAAAACAACTGGAAATAACTGAGATAACTACAAAGCTGAATAGATAAGAGAGACAGTTCTTCAAGAAAGCTCTAAAATCTAAAGGCGAGTCAAATGCTATGATACTCAGTCTGACCCGAGCATAAGGCAAAACACAAAACACTCGAGCCAGGATTGACATTCTTGTACCAGTAAATTTAACTCAAGTGAAGTGTCAACTGAAATACAATAAACTTAAAGGATGTTTGGGATTTCCATCCTTTAAGGATCTTTTAAACTATCTACATACATAGTACAATACACTACATACATAATGTCTATAGTAAAATAAACTATTAAAATAGCATTAAGACTTTATCCATACTCCCCTTAACACATATTTATATTCCATAGTCTATACAGTACCGTAAGCTACGCCAATCCGGTGGTTTACCTAGAGGGCACTCCATAAGTACGGTACAAAAAAAAACTCATAGAGGGTGCGATAAGGCATGTGACTAGGCATACGAGGCAATGGCCAGGGTAGGATTCTACCGTTTTGCGGATACGGACTTATGGTAATGCACAGCAGCTACTACCGCCCACCTCGAGACACACTCCCAGGTAAAAGGTGCACCCAATCAAATCATAAAGTAATAGAATGGTGTCGAAGAGAAGTGCCCGATCGAAGGTGCAATCTCACATGGCCTGACATGGCTCTTGTTTTAACCACATCAAGCTGACTCACGGGAGTCAGGGATGCGTTAAAGCCTCATACAGAATCATTGCCAAACCATCCTACTTCGTTCTACAATCTCCACCACGTACACAGTTGTTAAAGTGGTTTTCGGTATTAGCAAAGATTATGACAATATCTGATCCCAGTCTCTTTAACAACCAACTGCTTATTTCATACCATGGTCATTTTATAAAATCAATTTAAAATCATTTCAAGCAGTTCATACATCATATCAAAATATCATATTCATTTCAAAATCATATCACTTTCGAAATCATATTCACTTTAAATCATAACAGTTACAACTTAAACAGTTTAAAAATTGAAAACAGTTTATATATTTGAAATAGTTATAAATTAAATATAGTTTATATTTAAAAATAGTTATATATTAAAAATATTTTATATATATCAAAATAGTTTAAATATAAATATAGTTTATAATTAGAATTGTTCCTTCCAATTTCACAAATCAATTCAAATTCTCATTAAACCATTTTAATTTATATCGATTTCAAATCCAGGTTTGAATTTCAAATTTAAACCACTTCCAATTCAATAGGTTTCAAAGTTTAAATATTCAAACAGATCACAATAACTCAATATGATAAATTTCATTTATATTTCAAAATTCAAATTTAATTTTATTTACACTTGAAAATATTCATTTTATCATTTTCATATGCATTTAAATAAAATCCTAGATTACAAATTTAAATCAAAATTAAATATTAAATATCTAACTTTAATTTATTTAATTCTAAAATATTCACTTAATCACCTTTTATGAACATTTAAATAAAATCTCAAAATCAAAGTTAAATCAAATTTAAATATTCAATTTCAATTTTTATTTAAATTTAAATGTATTCACTTAATCACTTTATTCAAAATAAAGTTATAAGGTTATAAAATAATATTCTTAAAATCTCAAAATCAGTAAGTTCAAATCAATTCTTATTTAGATCCAATTCTTATACAAATAATATTTCAAATCAATTTCAATTTATCTTTCCAACCATACATTATTAAATTTATTATAAAAATCTATTTTTAAAATACTAATAAAATTTTATGTAAATATTTAAGCATATTATATATACTAATTAAATTAAACTTTATTAAATTAAATTTTATTAAATTAAATCTTATTATCAAATTTTATTTTATATTATATCTTATTTTATACATTCAAAAATAATAAAATTATATATAAAGTCTTAAAATTTATATTTTCAAAACTAACTTATAAATTTAAAATTTCCAAATATGTATTTTTAAAAATCTAAATTTTACATATATATATATATATAAAATAAAATTTACATACTTATTTTAAAATCAATATTTCTTAAAAATCCATTTCAAAACCATGGAAATCATTTTCAAAAATATACCGGCGGTATCCGTATATAGTTTTCTATACAATGGTCAAGTGATAAAGATATTTATCATTTCAATCCGTAATTATTTTAAATTTACGAGTTTATGTCATTTCAAACCGTAATCCCAAAATTTCAAAATCAATGAAAATCGTTTGGGTTTATCATTTCAACCCATAACGATTTTCCCTAATCTATAAGATCGTTCGGGTATGTATCATTTCAACCCATAGGGAATTCTAAACTAACAGGAAACTTGCAGAGTGAGAACAAATAATAAAATAACATATTATAATATGACATGCAGTCAATAGCAGGCATATTAACAATTTAGATATAAAATATATGATAGATTATGGTGTCATATGTCATAGGTAAACAATTGCAGATGATAGCATAACATATTTAACAATAAAATAACTAACAATTCAAATTTAATAACATATTTCAATCGTCATTTGATGTGAATTAACTTACTAAATATTAGAATGTTAATCGTGAGTGATTGCTCACCTTTCGAAGCTAGAGAAATTTGACAACACGACAAGCTACGAATTGAATCACGAACTAGACGATTGACCAATCCAAACAACAAATCTCAAAGCAAAGAAAGTTGAACACGGATTCGACGAATGAAGCAAAGTTGGTCTGGAATTCGAAAAATGGATGAAAACAAAAACATAAATTTTAAAAATCTATTATTTACTCATATAAAATCATTATAATGTATATTTTCCTTTAAAATCAATATCCGATTTGAAACTTATATATATATATATATATATATATATATATTATAAAATCAATTTTTAATTCGAAACCCATATATAAAATAAAATCCATATATATATAATATATTACCAAATCAACACTTAATTTAAAACATATTTTTAAAATAGCATATCTATATATTATAATTTAATCTAAAATCAAAACATATATTGAAAAATCAATATATTTGCAGACTGTATCTCTATGGAAAAAATACATGCATGCTACTCAACATATATGTAAACTATAGTGTATATAAACGAATATATGCAGACTCTAATATATAGATATATAATAAAAGAGGTATGCAGGCTACTATGCCGACTCTAATATATAGATATACCATTACACACACACACACACATATAAACAGAACAAAAGAATAGGATTATAATATATATACATAATTGTTACAAAAATCTATTTTATATATACCTTTCTAAAAAAATTTATACAGGAAGAGAAACTGCAGTGTGGGCTATTGTCAGGTCTGGTTGGAGGTCTGGTGTTACACAGGGCAAAGCACTTGCCGAAGTGGAAGAATTTTAGCATGGGTTTTCTGGAGAAGGTTGTTCGCGCCACAGCAGAGGGCTGACGAGGCTGTGCTTTAGGGTGGAGGGTGGTCCACATGTAGATTTTATTATTAAATATATAAATTTCTCAATGAAAAGCGAACATACATGTACTAGTGTGTGTGTGTGTGTTATGGAATGGCAGAACGATGTAAGAAGGAAAGAGAAAGAGTTGGTAACCGAACCATCAAACATATGAAAACAAATGGGAAAATGTAAAGCCACGAACATTGAATTTTAGAAATATAAAAGCTAATGACCATTGGCTATTGGCATTATACATTGGATAAATGAAAGGACATGGGAAACCAAAAGACTCTAGAAATGGGTGCCGATACGGCTAACCTTTTTGCAGATTTCGTCGTGCACCAGATGCTAAAATGTGCAAATGGATATACTATGGAGATCAGCACAACGAGACGAACAAAATGGTATACAAATATCAACGATATGATAATCCTATCAAAAATTGATTTTCGTTGCCAAATTGCTGCTAATTTGCCGAAATTAAGATAAACGGGGCTATAGCAGTCCAAATTTGACGAAACTAAATATGATGCCTCACTCAGTAAATGATTTAAGATTTTATTATATAAGAATATTCAGGTTTCAAAAATACTTTATTAACATCAAATTTAACTGATTTTAATTGAATTGAAAATTACACTACCGAAATTACTTTCATATTCTCTGATAAAAATTTGACATTAGCTATGTTAAAATAGACGCATTCCAAATATCAAAATTTTCATACTAAAATTTTACTGTTTAAATTCCATAAAAATTCAATTCATTATGTTAATTAAATCTTTAAAATTACCGGGTCATTGCACTCTCCCCCACTCAAAGCTTTTCGTCTCCGAAAAGAAACGAGATAGGAGAATGAAGCAACGGAAAGGAAAATAGATTAAAATATAGTACCAGACACAATAATTAAATTCCATTTATTTTTCATTCACATAGTATATTTCTTTAAATGTAAGTATCACTTAATTAATCCTTTAACAATTTGATTTAAGTAATATTATTAACATTCCATATTTTCGTTATAACCTTAAGTTCATTTTTTTTTCAAAACAATTTTTTTATTTTACTTAACTCACTGATTATTAAATTATTCACTTAACAATTCTTATAACATAGGCTAAGTGTATAAACATTTATTATAACAATAAAAAATTTATTTATAATTTTCCTTAACAAAATTTCATTTTGAATATCTTATTACTTACATTTATATTGTATACTATTCAATTACATTCAAACCACTTCCACATATTATTAATATTTCGAATGTAATTAAACACTATAAAATTTTTCTTTTATTTACAATAATTCTATTGAGCAAAATTTAGTTTAAACATTTCCATTACTTAAATTTCTCTTACATAACCTTCAATTACGTTCATTGGCATTTAACTCTTTGAATATCTCAGGTAAGTCATATATGCATGTTAGAATGCAATTGAGTACTATATAAATAATTTTAACCTAGTTCAACTGTTTCAAGTTGTTTTGATTCCATTTCCCATTTTATACACTCCAATTATTCAAAACTTTGCTTTATTTAAATGATTGAAAACCATCATTTAACAGAAACTTAAGAATTAAATTTCCGATTTTAGTTCAAACCATTTTAAATTAGATATATATATATATATATATATATATTATACATCAAATCATACTTAAGAAATTCAAACCAAATCCATTTTCCAAAGCAAAAGTGTAGCAAATTTACTAGGTGGTCTCCTCACTTTGAAACTTGAAAATGACTGTCGATGATACCGCAGTCATCACCGAAATAATTTTCCAGCGACAAATGAAGAGAGTACCGACTTACTTCCTTTAAAATTATTTGAAAACCATTTCCATTTGAAAAATACTTTCAAATAATATATTTCCAAACTTTGAAAACCAAACTTTGAAAAGCACCGGTAATTTAATTCTCAAATATTTAATTTAAATTCATTTTATTTCCAAACTAAATTTTATAAAACATGTTTTAATTTTTTTTATCACTTTTGAAAACAATATGGTGTCGGTTTGACCTGTTCAAGTGTTTTGGAATTCCTATCGGTAGCGTTGGCTAGAGGAATCGATCGAAACCCAAAATTCAAACTTTACAACTCAAACAACACAATATAATTTTTTTATATTAATTATAAATACACTCCCTCACAGGATGATTCAAAATTGATTGCAGAACAAGGATAGAGATTCAAATTAAGAAGATAGGCTCGAAAGAAGATAAGATAAATGGAAAGATGGATAGACTTACATTAATCATGGCGACCTTAACCAGTTCAACCGAGACTTATAAGAATGAGAATATCATCAACGAAAACTAGGACAACTAGTTGAGAACATCATGGAAAATGTGATTCATAGATCGACGAAGAAGGCAAGAGCATTGGTTAATCCAATAGGCAGACTAACCATTCATTTGGAAGGAAGGACAATTAGTCGAGCTCTAGGAATAAGATTGAAGCAGAATTAAATTTTCCCTTGAGAGGAAGAGAAATGAATTTACCAAAGACATCCGAAAAGAGTTAGACAACAGGGGTGAAGTCAAGATCACTAGACTGAGCACCAAGTGAAAGATAGGACTGCCTGCATAATCCTGAGACAATTTACATTCGATCGCAAGAGAATTACCCTTGTCATCTACTAGAGAAATGGTTCATATTTTGCAAGAGATAACAACATCAAAACCGAGGACGTATAAATCTTCGGTTAATCGACACCCGCTGTAAAGGAGTTTCACCCCTTTACAAAACATATTAAGGTTGGCGGGACCGCAGATAGGATAGAGTCACACGCACGGATAAAATTACTAATTGAGGTTGAATTTATTTCAAGGATTAACAAAAATAGAGCTATAGGATGCTCTAGTATCAAGAAGAAGACGAAACGAAAGACAAGAATAGGTTTTAGAACAAAGGGATTTTTCTAAAATTCAAAGATAATTTGAATCAAAGAGGAAGAAATTCAAGCTCGAACGAAGGTGATTCTGTAATTATTTTACTCCATATGCTAAGTTTTTCCTAAACTGGAGCTTTGATACAAACTGTAACGAACCGCCATTTTGTACCATTCAAATCAACAATCGTCTACTCATGTCAGACTTGAATTGCCCAAAACAACAGAATGTTAATTTATATTTGGAAAAACTCAGCATATACAGTAAATAAATCAATCGCAGAATCACAGACACGAAGTAATAAAACAATAAGCAGCAGAATAGATAAATAGTAGTTAATGAAGCAACTATATAAACATCAGAGTCAGAATTAAATACAATAAAAATCTCAAGTACATAGTAGTCTCAAATACAAAAGCAACTGACAAGTCCTAACAAAACAACTGGGAATAACTGAGATAACTGCAAAACTGAATAGATAAGAGACAGATCTTTAAGAAAAGCTCCAAATTCCAAAGGTGGGTCGAATGCTGTGACACTCAGTCTGACCCGAGCATAAAGCAAAACAAAAAACACTCGAATCATGATTAACATTCTTATACCAGTAAATTTAATTCAAGTGAAATGTCAACTGAAATACAGTAAACTTAAAGGATGTTAGAGATTTCCATCCTCTAAGGATCCGTTAAATTATCTACATACATAATACAATACACTATATACATAGTGCCTATAGTAAAGTAAACTATTAAAATAACGCTACGACTTAACACATATTTATATTCCTGTAGTCTATAAAGTACATTATGCTCCGCCAATCTGGTGGTTTACCAAGAGGGCACTCTATAGGTACGGTACAAAACAAACTCATAGAGGGCGTGATAAGGCATGTGACAAGACATTCGTGGCAAAGGCCAGGGTAGGATGCTACCGTTTTGCGGATCTGGACTGGTGGTGACGCATAGTAGCTACTACCGCCCACCTCGAGACACGCTCCCAAATAAAAGGTGCACCTAATCAAATCACAAAGTAATAGAATGGTATCGAAGAAATATGCCCGATCAGAGGTGCAACCTCACTTGGCCGAGCATGGCTCCTATTTTAGCCACATCAAGCTGAGTCATGGGAGTCAGGGCTGCGTTAATACTCATACAGAATCATCGCCAAACCATCCTACTTCATTCTGGAATCTCCATGACGTACACAGTAACTAAAATGGTTTTCGTTATTGGCAGAGAGTATGAAAATATCCGATCTCAGTCTCTTTGACAACAAAACGCTTATTTCATACCGTGATCATTTTATAAAATCACTTTAATAATCATTTCAAGCAGTTCGTACATCATATCAAAATATCATATTCCTTTCAAAATCTTATCACTTTCGAAATCATATTCCTTTAAATCATAACAGTTCCAACTTAAATGGTTTAAAAATTGAAAATAGTTTTTATATTAAAATAGTTATAAATTAAAAATAATTTATATTTAAAAATAGTTATATATTAAAAATAGTTTATATATATGAAAATAGTTTATAATTAGAATTGTTCCTTCCAATTTCATAAATCAATTCAAATTCTCATTAAACCATTTTAGTTTATATCGATTTCAAATCTAGGTTTGAACTTCAAATTTAAACCACTTCCAATTCAATAGGTTTCAAAGTTTAAATATTCAAAAATTCACAATAACTCAATATGATAAATTTCATTTATATTTCAAAATTCAACTTTAATTTTATTTAAATTTGAAAATATTCATTTTATCATTTTCATACGCATTTAAATAAAATCCCAGATTACAAATTCAAATCAAAATGAAATATTAAATATCTAACTTTAATTTATTTAATTTTGAAATATTCACTTAATCTTCTTTTATGAACATTTAAATAAAATCTCAAATTAAGAGTTAAATCAAATTTGAATATTCAATTTCAATTTTTATTTAAATTTAAATATATTCATTTAATCACCTTAATCAAAATTAAGTTATAAGGTTATAAAATCATATTCTTAAAATCTCAAAATCAGTAAGTTCAAATCAATTCTTATTTATATCCAATTCTTAAACAAATAATATTTCAAATCAATTTCAATTTACCTTTCCAATCATACTTTATTAAATTTATCACAAAAATCTATTTTCAAAATATTAATAATTTTTTTTATAAATACTTAAACATATTATATATATACTAATTTAATTAAATTTTATTAAATTAAATCTTATTATTAAATTTTATTTTATATTAAATTTTATTTTATATATTTATACTAAAATTATAAGTAAAATCTTAAAATTTATATTTTCAAAACTAACTTATAAATTTAAAATTTTCAAATATATAATTTCAAAAATCTAAATTTTATACATATATATAAAATAAAATTTATATATTATATTTTAAAATCAATATATGTTAAAAATCCATTTCAAACCCAAGGAAATCATTTTCAAAAATAGACCGACGGTGTCCGTGTATAGTTTCCTATGGTCAAGTGATATGGATTTTTATCGTTTCAATTTGTAATTATTTTAAATTTACAAGTTTATATCATTTCAACCCATAATCCCAATATTTCGAAATCAGTGAAAATCGCTTGGGTTTATCATCAACCCATAACAATTTTTCCTAATCTTTAAGATCGTTTGGGTATGTATCATTTCAACCCATAGGGAATTCTAAACTAATAGGGAACTTGTAGAGTGAACAAAATAACATATTATAAATGACATACATGTCAGTAGCAGGCATATTAACAATTTAAATATGATATATACGACAGGTTATGGTGTCATATGTCATAGGTAAATAATTGTAGATGATGGCATATCATACTTAACAATTAAATAACTAACAATTCAAATTTAACAACATATTTCAATTGTCATTTGATGTGAATAAATTTACTAAATATAAGAATGTTAATCGTGAGTGATTGCTCAACTTTCAAGGCTATAGAAATTTGACAATACGACAAGCTACGAATTGAATCACGAACTAGACGATTGACCAATCCAAACAACAAATCTCAAAGCAAAGCATGTTGAACACAGATTCGACGAATAAAGAAAAGCTGGGTTGGAATTCGAAAATTGATGAGAACGAAATATATATAAATTTTAAAAACCCATTATTTACTCGTATAAAATCTTTATAATGTATATTTTCCTTTAAAATCAATATTTGATAAGAAACACAAAATAAAATAAATTCTTTATATATATATATATATATATATATATATATATTACAAAATCAATATTTAATTCCAAACCCATATATAAAATAAAATCCACATATATAATATATTACAAAATCATCACTTAATTAAAAACACATATTTAAAATAGCCTATATGTATATTATAATTTACTCTAAAATAATAAAAAAATTGAAAAATCAATACATTTGTAGACTATATCTCTATGAAACAAATACATGCATGCTACTCAACATATATGTAAACTATAGGTATATATAAACGAATATATGCAGACTCTAATATATAGATATATGATAAATATGTATTCAGGCTACTATTCACACTCTAATACATAAATATATAATAAATATATATAAATAGAACAAAGGAATAGGATTATAATATATATATATATATATGTATAATTGTTATAAAAATCTATTTATTATATACCTTTCTATATTTTTTTATACAAGAAGAGAAACTGCAGTGTAGGCTGTTGTCAGGTATGGTCGGAGATCTGGTGTTGCATAGGGGAGGAGCACTGGCTGAAGTGGAAGAATGTTGGCGCTGGGTTTTCTAGAGAAGGTTGCTCGCAGCACAACAGAGGGCCGATGAGACCGTGCTTTGGGGTGGAGGGTGATCGGACTGTGTAGGAGTTTGGAGCGAATAGAGACAGGTGAAGGAGGGTATGGGCTCAGGTCGAGTGGATGAGCCCGGGTTTCGAATTGAGAGGGTATGCCGAGGAGGAAAAGGGGAAAACATGGGCTTGTTGCCATGAGAGAGAGTGGGTGGTGGGTTCGGTAGAGAGGCCGAAAGGAGAAATGGTGGCAAGTGGTTGTGAAGGCTATAAGGTGGTTCAGGCTTTGCTTGAGGGCTCGTCGATGAGCTGTTAGAGGATGGCGAGATGCTTGTTGTTAGAGGGTGGTGGAGTTAGTGGATCCGTTTTGGGTATTGCTGCGGTCGCTACGTGGTTTTGGGTGTTGTCGGCTGTGGGTTGCATGGAGGCAGGGAGGCCGGAGGCTATGGAGATGCCCAGTTGTTGGCGGAGCTCGGTGATGGTGGGTTTTGGTGAGAAAAGTGGCGGTGAAGGGGAAGGCTTGCGGATCTAGAGGCGGTAGGGCAGCGATGGGTTTTGCAAATTGGAGAGAGAGAGCAAGCGGTTCTAATATAAATTTATATATTAATATACTCGACAAATAGAAGAAGGACGAGCTATCCACATGCAGATTTTATTATTAAATATATAAATTTCTCAATCAAAAGCGAACATACATTACTAGTGTGTGTGTGTGTGTGTGTGTGTGTGTGTGTATTTAAAATGAAATGGTAGAATGAAGTAAGAAGGAAAGAAAAAGAGTTGGTAACCGAACCATCAAATATATGAAAACAAAGGGAAAATGTAAAGCCACGAACATTGAATTTCATAAATATAAAAGCTAATGATCATTGGCTGTTGGTGTTATACGTTGGATAAATGAAAGGACAAGGGAAACCAAAGGACTCTAGAAATGGGTACCGATACGGCTACCCGTTTTTTAGATTTCGTCATGCACCGGATGCCGAAATGCACAAATGAATATACTGTGGATATCAGCACAACGAGACGAACAGAATGGTACATAGATATCAACGATATGATCATCCTATCAAAAATCGATTTCCACTGCCAAATTGCTGCTAATTTGCTGAAAATAAGATAAACGAGGCTATAGCAATCCAAATTTGACGAAACGAAATATGATGCCTCACTCAAAAAATGATTTAAGATTTTATTATATAAGAATATTCAGGTTTCGAAAATATTTTATTAACATCAAATTTAACTGACTTAAACTAAAATTAAAAATTGCACAACCGAACTAACTTTCATATTCTTTGATGAAAATTTGACATTTGCTATGTTAAAATAGATGCATTCCAAATATCAAATTTTTCATACGAACATTGTATTATTTAAATTCCATAAAAATTCAGTTAATTATGTTAATTAAATCATTAAAATTACCCGGTCGTTACACAAAATATGTATAAAAGCATGTCAATAGAATTAACAAAGGATGCACTAAAAAGGGAAAGAGATATATAGAATATGGATATCCTTTCCATTTATACATTGTCTCTTTCAATAGAAGAAAAGAAATAATTCTTTGTAAATTCAAACAAAGCAAAAATCTTATTCGTGGTTAATTTATAGGAGATTGTAATGGTAGTCCTTTTTTAATGATAGCTCTAATAAATTAAAAATGTGGAGATACGTGTTCTAGTTTAGAAATTGATATACACGTATAACCATGCTTAATGACTAGAAATAAGAATATATATAGAAATAACATAAAATAAGGCTATATGCGTATTAATTAGTAATTAACATATTATTATTTACTAATTTAACGAACAATGAATTTATAATGAATGAAAGGAAAAAGAATTAATTATGGACTGATTAGGGAACTTAATATAACATTTATCGAAGAATTCGATCAAAGTAATGGTAGATTTTGAAACTTGAAGAAGGCTAAAGGGATTAAATAAAGATTAATTTTGGATGGTCCAATTTTGACACTAATGACAGACTATTATGGATATGATAGCTGAAGCAATAGATGGACCACATTTATTAGAAACCAAAAAGGAAATTTAAGGAAAATGGGTAATAACGGAATAATATATTAAGAAATACTCATCTTTATTTAGTAAGGAGTGTTAGGACCTCAATACCATTCACAACACTTGATAATAAATGGCTACTTCCAACAAAAATTTCTTTTAGAGTTTTTGGGTTATAATCACTAGTTGTCTTCCTTAGTAAGTGAAAAAGTATATGATGTCATATAAGATATATCCTTATTTTATTCCAGTGTTGATTTTATGAATGAGATTAAACCACTTGATAAATTATACATATTGAGAAGCAATGTAAATAATTTTATGGGACACTTAACTAGCGATAAACCATAGGTGAAACTAGTAGATAATGAGGAAATTAGCTTAGCAACCTAAAGTAAATAAATGCTTCAACCCCAGTACTCTAGGATTTTGGGAAAAATAAAATTTAGCTCAAAGAATGTCATTATTCAATAGAGATGCCCTTTTATTCCCATTTGGGAAATAGGACCACAGCGTCTCTAGCATACATTCATGTAACGACCCAGGATCTGACGATCGAAAATCAGCATCCAATACATCACCCGTATTCGAATGCCGGAGATTCAAACGTTGAGTCTGGTTTGCTGGAGCTTATAACACATTAGGTGAAAACAACACAGCAGAAACAAAGAAGAAATTTTATTGATATACCAAATGGATACAACATTTTGATAACAAATGCCCAACAACATCAGAGATCAATAATATACAACAATGGAAAATAATAGCAAACGTGAGGGTCTAGCTTGACAACCATCGATAGAGCTCCAAATGAGAGTGAGAGAATCCAACATACTGCATCTTCAATCCAAATCTCCAAAGATTTCCATAGACTTTTCATATCCAAAACCAAAAGCTCAAAGCCACAATCATGCTGCAATGAAGCAAATGCGATCCCAAACTAAAGACTTCCAGATCCACATTTACTATTCAACTAAGCGTTTGAACTTACTGATAACCTGACTAGGCTGCCCGTGTGGAAAATTATGGGCACCCAGAGTTTAGAAAGGGAATAATAAACTCTGGGTCATGTGACTGGTGTGAGCAAACATAAAACATTTATTTGAACAAAAAAGAAATAAAAAGAAATCCATTATGCTTTTTGGAAAATGAAACTACCATTAGGCCTCCCGGCACACACATAATGCAATTGTACACTTGGGGGAGGTTTCTCCTTATAGCAGTCAAACATGTTTGATACGCAAAAATCCTTTTGATATTATTATTAGTGCATAGTGTGGAAAACATTTCAAAAGTATAATATTAATCTTAGCCAGCATACATACCATTATAGTATGCCTACTATAGCTACCATTTAAAAATGGCAGGTTATACAACAAAAATTGTACATGGCTCGTATTGATTGTTTAGATTTCCAACAAATGGTCAAGGCCAAGGAACTTCCTTTCCGAATGGGTACGCCTCTGGAGGGACGCCCCGAGAACCTAACCGGATCTCTGCCAACACAAGGCCAAGTTACATCTGTAACTAGGTAATTATCTTTCATGAGTATGCCATCCCTCGATCGTAACCGACCTTTATCCCGGGATTCCACAAATTCCAACAACCACATAAGTAAAATATCTGGGCTCCATACCATGATACCACTTTTTATCCAGAAAGAAATTCACATACATTAAGGGGAGCGATTCCCGTAACCTTGCCGCATCCTTTCTGTTTCGACCATTTTTGGGGTGTGAGGTTCGATGAAGTCTTGTCCCACAAAGCTACGTTTTTCACAAAAGTCATGCTTCGATCATCCAATGCTCAACACTTAGCATGCTACATTACCAAATTGGGAGTATATCACTAGTAACCATCAACTACATAACCTCTGAGCTCGTATGTCTCAGAGAAGGGTGTTAAGCTAAGTGAATAAATTTTCTACCACCAAAACGGAAATGTATTTGATAGAAACGAGCTTTATATCTCAAAGTGTAATGTCAGACATACATCCATACAAGTCCATCCTAGGTCTGAATGGAACCGAAGGCACTTCGTCCAATTAAGGAAAAAGTCCTTGCAAATCCGGATATCCCCTAATCACGTCCAAACTCCCCATCACATAGGGTAATCTCTATACTAGGGCTACTCGGTGAAGAGATGATCAACAGGTAATCCTTACGTTTTCGAAAATACCCGGTCTTCAACCACCAACTTCAAATGCCATTCCATTTCGTCGTATCATTATTCGGAATGGGTTTTATGATTTAGTGTCCTCCCTCGGCTTATCCGAATAATGAGCGCTTATTTTAAAAACATATAGATACATTCGGATCTTAGATAAGTCGCAAATTTTTAGCACTTACTTCCCAGAACCTTTCCTTTTGAATAGTTTAAAAAAATTTCCGTTTTTAATCTTTTAAACAAAAGATCCATCTTTAAGATCCTCCTTAATTTGAAACAAGGTTTACCAAGTCTTTAACAAAGATTCATTCATAGCTTTCAAAACTATCTCCATTTCAAATTTGATTTACTCATAACTCGAAATCCTTTCAATAAAAACTGGAAATTCTTTCTTTATATGAAAGCTATTATCATTTGAAAATATAGGTTTTTCGTTTTAGGAAAATCCGATTAAATTTTCTCAAGTTATAGTCTTTTAAAGTGTAAATTGAAAAATCAGCAAACTGCCATACTCTCGGCTAGCTCTATTTGAATTAAATTTAAATTCCCAAAATAATTCATTTAAATATTTTAAAATGGCTTAGAAACCATATATATACACATTATCTAACCTGTATAACCCTTTTTAAACCACAGTTTTCAAAAGAATATACAAAATAATTTTTAATTTCAAAACTTCCTTTTCAAAAGCTTTTCATATTTTAACCCAATTTCACTTCCAAACCATTTTGCATTCAAAATTCAACTTTTAAATCTTTCACCATTTTGAATAAAATAATATTAAATTCAAAATACCCGTGACTTAACCAATTTCCCGCGAAATCCATATTTGTGTATGTGTTGTCCTGGGGTTTTGCATGCAACAATAAAATATCACAACCATCATAAATCCAAGCATAACAATATTAATAAGCGATATAATCCTATAACGCTTATTTTCCATTCACAGATAACATGTAAATTCATCACAGATAAATAACTTTCATTCATCACAGCTCAATCCAAAGAAATTCATATCACATAGCATCACACATCACATATCAGAGATATCAAACAATTCAAGGCATTTAATATAATCTAATCATCCATAAGAAAGATTAATTAATCACATGTTTATAATTAATTTAAACCAAATAATTTAATTACTTATGAATTAATTACCTAACCCTGCTTAATTAATTACAAACCATTCGTTATTAATATAATTAATTAATGAAAATTAATTAATCATCCTCAATCAACCATCTTAATCAATTATCCTTAATTATTTATTTATCCTTAATTAATCACATAAATTAATTAACCTTAAATCATTAATCAACCTTTGATTATTAATTAATTAACCTTTAATTAATTAATTATCCTTTAAGTAATCACATTAAATAATTATCCCTTAATTACATTAAGTAATAATATTTTATTAATTAAATTAAGTAATTATCCTTAATTAATTTCATTAAGTAATTATCCCTTAATTACTTATATTAATTAATTAACCTTTAATTAATTAATTAATTATCCTTTAATTACATTAAATAATTGTCATTTAAGTAATTAATTATCCCTTAATTACTTACATTAATTAACTAACCTTAAAATTAATTAATTATCCTTTAATTAATTTCATTAAGTAATTATCCTTTAATTACTTACATTAATTAATCAACCTTTAAATTAATTGCATTAAGTAATTATCCTTAATTAATTAATAATGATCCTTTAATAAATTAAGACCCCAATTAACTTAAGATAAACCATTTATCTTAATTTATTATTTTAATGATCATTTAAACCTTATTAAATAAACCTTTGAAATTAATTATCATTAACATATGAATTAACTAAGATCTTTTAAATTAATAATTAAAACATTTACCTTAAACACTCACTTAATTGCATCACTAAATTCTTTAGAAACACTTAGGGATTTAAATCAAATAATTAACCTAATATATAATTATTTTAAATCAAAACAAATTAAAAAAAACATTATACATTAAAATTTCAATCTTTGAAACTTGCTTGAAAAACTTGTTCAATACTTTTATTTTGAAGCTTGTTTAACATTTCCTTAGAAACTTTATTCATCTTTGAAAACTTGTTACAAATTTTCTTTTACTTTTAAACTTTTAAAATTTCAAAAAAACCCGAGCCAAATCTGGAAATACCCGAGCAAATCACCAAGCAAACCCGGGCCTAAACCCGAGACACTTTCCCCTTTTTTTCTTTTTTTTAAACTTTATTTTGTTTTAACCTTTAAAACTATTGTAACCAACTACCCACGCGAACACCCCCAAGAACGTACATGAGCCATTACATCACTTTCCCGAGAGCAAACCCGAGTCAGTCACCTTCTTCCTCAACCCAACCTACTGACATTCTACCAATACATGTGCATGTGTTCAGACCATCGGAGCAACTCTGACATCGACACCATCGCCAGAAGGTCGACGACAACCCACTCGTACGTTCTGACCACCCAGTATCTTCGATTTCGCCTGGAATCGAAATCGAACAAATTGATACAAACTGGAACCCAAAACTGATCATCGAAATCACCTCGCATGGCCACCTCCAGTCACCAGAAAATCTGAAACTCCGACCATAGCCGCACCGAAGACCCACGCATCGATTCCCCCACCTGCGATCATCTCCAGTGCATTATTGACGACGCATGACCCTCGAATACAACCTCAACCAAATCAGGTTACAAAACCCTACTCCATCGCCGTTTCGCCACCACGGAGATCAACAAACCCAACCACCATTTTTCCCATGATCATCGATCAACGAGCAACCTACGGCTACAACCCCGAAGTCACCGAGCCACGCGATCGTCGAAAATCAAGCAAACTCTCCATTATGTTCAGCTCTCAAACTTTGATGATTTACAAATTTAAAAATCATGATATTTGCCTTAAAAATCATAGTTTTCAAAGTCGAATAAGATTATGTAGGTGAAACAAGAAATTAAAACAATCGACTTTTCTGATATATTTTCTTTTTACTGTAATTTCAAATTTTCCATTAAAACTCTAACCAATTATATTTATGAATATTTCTTAAAAACAAGATTTCGATAATTTAAACATAATTCCTTTGAACATCATAGCCTATAACTGATTATAGAAAAAGATTTGAATTTTTAAATAGGTTTTGAAACCTGTAATCTATGAACAAAGGCATGTTTTACAGACATGCACACTACATATTTACATATATATACAAGCATGCATGCATATTTAACAACTAACCAAGCATTTTTTATAACATACATCAAGTGTCAACCACAAACATCAAAATATATAGGAAGATTCAAGTGAGTTTACTCACTATTTGAGCAGAGAAGCTTGGGTATTGTTAGTTGATCTTGTATTTGAAACTGGAAACTGATTCTTGATTGATCTTTACTTGATATTGATCTGTTACTTTGAATTTGATTTGCTTTGTGTTGAGTTTGAATTGAATCCATATATTTGCTTTGCTTCAGCTTAGTTGAAGACTTAAAACAGGTTTTGATTTTAGATTGATTTTGATCTTTGAATTGCTTGTCTAAACTGGATTGAACTTGCTTGATTTAGGCTTGAGGTTTATAAGTAGTTTTTTTTCTTTTCTCATAGCTTTTCTGGTTTTCTTTTTCAGGCTTTTGATTTTGAACATATGAAAGAAAATGAAGTGTAGGAGAAGAGAGACATATATAACTTGTTTTCTTCTTTTTTTAAATATAAAAGATAATTAAAAATGTGACACTTGTTCTGCACTTGTAAATTTACATGACACAATTGTTACATCTATTTTAATGCATGTATATTTAAGCCACAAATGTTTTGATGCATTTTATAATCTTTACACTTGTCTTTTGCATCTTTATTTAATGTTTAAATATGTTTTATTATATTTTCAATTTAGTTTTTAATACGGTTATTTTTATTAATTTATGTTTATGTTTTTAAATTTATATTAACATATGTTTTTATGTTTTATATTTATATATGCACAAATTATATTTATTTATATATATAATTTTAAAAGAAAGTATATTAAACCTTTTTATTTATATTTATATAATCTTAAAGAAAATGATTTTAAAATTTAATTATACTCTAATAAAAATCATACATACATACATACATACATACATACATATATATATATATATATATATAAAACAAACACATATGTTATTTGTTTTTAAAAAAATTCAAATTAATTCACAATTTAATTCTAAAAATTATATTAATTGCCAAATTAAATTTGGCTTAAAAACAGGATCATTACAATTCATATCAAGGAGGCAGTTTGAATTTAATGGAATTTTGGTTAGGACCATTAGTAATAAAGACCTCTTATTTGCTAGCCAATTTTGGAGGAGTTTGCTGGCAACCTTGGGAACTTTATTAGCTTTAGGAACAAAGTTAATTTTTAGCACCACTTACAGCACATAGACTGACGGAAAAAATGAATAAGTGAATGGAAACTTGGAGGATTTGTTGAGAGCTTACTTCATGGACTTTGGAGGACATTAGGAGTGGCACTTACCTTTAGTAGAATTCCTATATAATAATAGTCATCAGTAGAAGATTGGTACGATACCCTTGAATCTTTTTATGGGAGGCCCTACAAATTGCTAAATTATGGGTGGGAAACCACTGACAAAATTCTACTCGAACCTGATTTGAATTAGAGACTTTGGAAAGTTAGATTTGGTTAGGCCGCATGTGAAGGTTGTAAGGTTTGGAAAGTTGGACAATTTGGCACCGAGATCTATCGGGCCTTTCCCAATATCAGGAAAAATAAGAAAACTTATTAGTTGGTTGGAGTCTATGACGTTTTTCATGCTTCGCATTTGACAAAGTACCTTCATATCATACCCCTTATGGTAGAGCCTAATTGTAACGACTCTAATTTTGATTCACATTATTTAAGACATTTAATTAGTTAAATAAATGAAATAATGGAATGGTTAAAGGATTGAGATTTTTATTAATAGAGGTAGTTGTGCCAATTTAAAACAATGAACTAAGGGGAAACTAAAATGAAATTGGTTAGAGAATTATATAAGGGTAAAATAGGAATAAGTCTTATTCTTATACCCTAAACCCACACACCACTTCATTTTACACGTTCACAATCAAAAACAAAACAAAGAGAGGTCGGCCACTAATAAAGGAAAACAAGAAGAAGATAAGAGGAAGAAGCTTAATCAACTTAATTCAAGATCAAATATCAACACCTTAATCACAAAGCTAAAGGTGGATAATAGGTTAAATCTAATAGTTTGATGTTTTTGGTTTCTATATCAGATTCGAATATTTTTTGCAAAGATATTGCCATGTTTTTTATTGTTAAAATGGATATATACGCTTGTTGATGATTTATGCTATTTCATATGGAATTTATGATAAGTTTAAATGTGAAAACCCTATCAGATGACATCCAAATGCATTGCGATTTTAATATAAGGTCGGAAATGATATTTTAGTAATGGGTTTCAAATTTCGTAATTTTATGAATTAATGTGGATTTATTATTGATTTTCTAGTGAAGAAAATGATTGATTGGGTTTAAAATTACGGCTAATTTATATTTTTTTTAGGTCAGAAATTAATATACGTTAGACAACATATTAAAAATGATTTATGAGAACTTTTGTAGAATTTTTCTAAGTGTTTTAATAAGCATATAAAATTATTTAAGGTATGGGATTTAAATGTTTTATATATTTATAGAAGGGAGATGGTGTATTTTGTAAGTATTTTAAATTGTTTATCTCTGAAATTTTGGCAGAACTTTTAGAAAGAAATTAACAACCAATCGTACGTGGACAAACAAAGCAGATTAGATGAAAAGAATTACTTTTTAAAGTTAAAAATCTATTTTACCATGTTCTTGCCGTTTCGCCACTTTCGGCAGCACCTTTCGACTAGGTACTTCCGCCTCCATCTCCATCGAAACTAATGCGCATGGTATCAAATACTTGGTACGTGGTGAATTAGGCATAGGCGAAAGGTATATAGTCGAAACAAGGGGTTCCGAAGGGGTTGAAACCTTGCTTTGCTTTTAAAAGGAAATGCTCCTGCTTTGCTTTCGAAAAGAATGCTTACGACTTAGATAGTTTTCGACTTGGTCAAATGGCTTTAAAGAATGGTCTTGAAAGAGGTTGCACCTTTTGTTTTATAAAGAAGCTTTCAAAGTGGTTGAAACTACTAGCTGTCACATCCTGCCTTTCGAAGCAATGCTTTCTAAGGGATTGATTTCAACACCATCTACTTCTTTTACTTAGGAAATTGCTTTCAGAAGAGTGCTTTCGACTTAGTTGTTTTAAGACCCTTTGTTCTATTGAAAGTTAAAACCAAAGGTGTCAAAAAGAATGGTTTTAAAAGTTTTCGTAAGGTCGTTCCATGTGTTTTACTTGAACCCAAATGCTTTCGAATGGTTTGATTTACGTAAAGAACTTAATGGTTTTGAAAGGTTTAGGTGAAAGGCTTCGAATGGGTGGTTCCCTAATGTTTTCAAAAGATTTTAAATGGAACGTTTCAAATGGTTTTGAAAGGCATGTTTAAAGTGTTTTGAAAAGAGGATGTCCATGGTTTTATAAAGCTTTCGAAAGAGATGATTTCAATGTTTTCGAAAGATTTAATTTAAATGGTTTCGAAAGGTATGTTTTGTCCTTCGGCCTAGGTTATAAACTAAAGTAGTTACTTGTATCGAAGGGGTTACTTTAAATGGTTTCTAAAGGGGTACTTTCAAAGGTTTCGAATTTTGCATCAACAATGTTTAGTGTAAAGTATATATAACATTGCAAAGTGATTTGAGTAAAGCATAGAGTATGCTTTACTCAATTTGGAATGATTTAAGAGGGTTAAATCAATTTGAAAGAAATGTTTTCAAGAAAAATTTTAAGGGTACATGACACTAAGTAAAATGGCTCAGATATTAGAATATCAGATGGGACTGTTATGGGGTCATGCCCTATACTTTAGCTAGTAACCCCTAGCTAATATAAGTCCAAAATTCCAAAGTGTAGGACTTTGTCATAGGTTGACTAAAATGATGTTACACACAGAAAAAATATACAGAGTAGAGATAGGTTATTGGTGAGCCCGCAAAACCATTAGGATTAGTTGACTCTAGGAGAAGTAAGTTAGGGACAAACCATCCAAAAAAGTATCTAATAGAAGTTATATTATTAAATTATTTTGTTTGGTAGGCCCGAGTCAGCCTAAGGTTAGTAGTTAGCCAAACAAAACTACAGTGTTCGGACAAATAGTATTACCTGATTTCTATGCATACGTGATATTGCTATTATTGTTTTAACTAGTTTGGATGCAGGTTTTGATTTGAAAAGGATATGTTTTAAAAATGGATATTAGTGAGGGGAAACCCATCCCGCTAAGCGGCGTAGTCTTACTTAATATCAAATAACCGAGATGTATAGTATTACTTACACCAGACTTAATGTATGACTCGAAGTTTATGTTTTTCCCCTTAAACTCTCGGGTGCTTAAAATTGATTTGAGTAGGTTGAGAGTTGAGGATTTATAGGTTTTTGTAGGTGGACAGATAAAGTTTCTAGAGATGAGCAGAAGGCTGATGTTAGCTATCTAGGAGTTGTTTGGTTTTATTTTTGCTATGTTGTACTACGTTTGTTATGACTATTTAGTACTCTGATCAACCAATGGGGCATCTTCATATGTCGCTCTTGGCATATTTATGTAATAATTTTATTTGATCTGAACCTGGAAAATGATTGGGATTATGTAATTGGATATGAAACATGCTTTGTAGGATGTAATAAAAAATGTTGTTTTTGAATATGTGATTTTGTTTCATATTCATGTGCTTACGACATTATTGATACCATTAGCATTACCGTATTTTGTCGCCAGAAATTAATACTATAGATGACTGTAGCATCTGTAGCTCTTAACTTTGGGCCTCAAGATAAGAGATGTTACAACTTGGTATTGAAGCATAAGTTTATGTAAAACTTTAAACTTAAAATGATTTTGAAAACATAATCCTAAGGAATTATAGTAAGATCGGTACATGGGATAACGCTATTGTAATGTACTTGTATTTGCTATATATAAGTACATGCTATATCTCTATTCTCTTATCTCTCTTAGGTTATTCTTTTGTATCTTATGAAGACTCAAATGCAGATATGGATGCTAAAAGTGGAAGAGTTGACATTGGTGGGGGAAGCACCGCAACTAATGGAAATATCAGACCAAATACGAGGAGGAATCAAGGTCAGGCATAAGCTATAAATGTGGGTGCTGGAGTCCCATGTGTAGACATGGGAGCGATGTATCAGTTCTTCGTAAACATGATGCAAGTGAAAGTTGCTGCTGGAATAGTTACAGGAAGGAAATCAAGAAGCTCCAATGGTGAATAACTATGTTATTTTGAGTAGAGATTATGCTCGACTGGGAGGAGTGCCGTTTATTGTTACTGAAGATGTAATCGAAATGGAGTACTGGTTACTTCATTGCGAGAGGATTTTCACTAATCTAGGGCTCAATGATGAGCATAAGAAAAGGTTTGCTTCTAGACAGCTATAAGGAGTTGCACTGTATTGTTGAAATATTGTTACTGCTAGAGTTAATGAGGAGATAATGACAAGGGTTGAGTTCAAAAGGATATTTGAGTAGAGATTTATGTCGGCGATCGCTAAATCTATTCTGTGTAGGAAGTTTGCTGAGTTAGAGCAGGGAGACATGACTGCAAAGGAGTATGCATTGAAGTCTGATAAGCTAGAAAGATATGGTTATACTACGGTGGATACTGTGATTAAGAGGAATGAGAAGTTCATTAGGAGGTTGAAGCCTGAACGTGCTAAGGCCACATTACCTTATATCAGGGATCCTTATGATGTTGTAGTGGAAATGGCTTTAAGGAATCAATAGATGCTTGCTTTTCCTAAAAGACGTAAGGTAAAGGAAGTTCAAGGAGGGCAAAGTCAAAAGAGAAAGTTTTTCCACAACAAAGGAGCTTAGAAGGGTGGAGCTATCAAGAAGGGAAAGGCAGAGGTTTTCTGCTATAAATGTGATAAGAAAGGGCATTCGTGAATGAATGTCGCTCTGGAGATGGAAATAGGATGATCGGTAAGAAGAATATTAGATGCTTTAACAGCGATCAAAATGAACATTAAAAGAATCAGTGCAAGGAGTCAGCCAAGGATAGGAAGGGGAAAGTGTTTGGATTGAAGCCAGCAACCTCGAGGCCAACAATAGAAGAAAAGGGAGAGGCTGTGTTGGGAGGTATGCTTATGATTCATGGTATGTCAGTTAGCTTTATTTGATACTGGTGCATCGCATTCTTTTATATCTCATTGTTTAGTAAATAAGCTTAACCTAGAACCCTCATTCCTAGTTACTTCCTTAAGGGTTTCAAATCCGATAGGAGGTTATGTGGCTCTTCAGATGAGATGTGACAACTTAGAGTTTTAATTGTTAGGTCATACATTTGTTTGCAGTTTGCATGTGTTTGATTTCATAGGGTTTGAAATTATTTTGGGTATGGATTGGTTAAGTAAATACGGTGCTAGAATATTTTGTCATGATAGGACAATATCGCTTAGACACCCTAATTGTAATGACCAGATTATATACTCCGTAGGAAACCCTAGCTGTGAGGTTAATGCTTTGTTGGGGTGTTGTGGAGATAGAAGACAAGTTGAGTCGAGTTTTTGTGGTTAGAGAATTCACAAATGTCTTTGAACCTGTAGTGGGATTGCCACCAAAATGAGCTATTGAGTTTCTGATTGATTAAGTGCCACGAGTAGAACTGGTGAGTAAACCACCAAGCAGAATGCACCTACCGAGATGAGGGAGTTAAAGGTGCAGTTGGTGTATTTGGAAGGCAATAATTTTATCAGGCCAAGCAGTTCGCCTTGGGGACCAACCGCAATATTTGCTAAGAAGCCGGGTGGATCATTAAGGTTGTGTATCGATTATTGTAAGTTGAATGAGAAGACAATAAAGAATTGATATCCCTTATCTATAATTGACGATTTGTTCGACCAATTGAGTGGAGCCAAAGTATTTTCCTAGTTGGATTTAGCGACAGGGTTCCATCAGCTTAGAGTGGCAGATGATAGTATTCATTTAATGGCATTTAGAACTAGATATGGATCATTAGAATAGTTAGTAATATCGTTTGGACTAACTAATGCGACAGCATGCTTTGTAGATTTGATGAACCGAGTCTTCCGAAAGCACTTGGATAAGTTCGTGTTGGTTTTCACATATGATATTTTGGTATACTAAGGACGAAAGGGAGCATGAAGTTCACCTTCGAGTGGTTCTCAAGATGTTTAGGCATCAGCTGAAGGAAAATTTTTCCAAGTGACATTTCTAGAAGAAGGAAGTGAAGTACTTGGTCATGCAGTCTTGGAGAAAAAGTTGTCTGTAGATCCAACTAAGAATGAAGCGATGAATAATTGGAAGAGACCGGAGACAGTGGCTGAGATAAAGAGTTTTCTTGGATTAGCTGGTTATTACCGGAGGGTCGTAAAGGATTTTTAAGGGATAGCAACACCGATGACCAGGCTAACATGAAAGGAGGTGAATTTCGTTTGGACCGATAAGTGTTAGGAGGCATTCCAGAAGCTGAAACACTTATTAACAACCTGTGCTAGTTGTTCCAAAAGGTAATCGGGATTTAATTGTATATACGGATGCATGTGGAACCGGGTTAGGAGTTGTGTTAATGCAAAATGGTAAAGTGATTGCCTATGCTTCTCGACAACTTATATCGCATGAGGTTAGATATCCAACACATGATTTAGAGCTAGCTGCAGTAATTTTTGCATTGAAGGTATGGAGATATTACCTGTTAGGAGAGAGATTTGAGTCGCATATGAATTATAAGTCGCTGAAGTATTTATTCTTCCAAAAGGAGTTAAATATTAGACAGCAGAGGTGGCTAAAGTTTTTAGCTGCTTATGATTTGGTATTGAGTACACACTAGGAAAATGCAACAAGGTTGCAGATGCACTTAGTAGAAAACATCAGAATGCAGTGTTGGCAATGATAGCTGAGTGGAAAGATTCGGAAGCATTGACGACATGTGGAGTACATTGGAGATCTGAAGTAAGATCTAGTAAGGAGACAATTATGTTGTCATGTTTAGAAGTTCGACCGGTGATGATTGAAAAATTTCTTCTAAGTAGAACGAGGATACATTATTAGTTGAACGGAAGTTAAAGGATGGAATAGAGAGCGATAACTTAAAAGATTTTAGTCTTGACTAGAATGGGAGGTTGAGGAAGAAAGGAAGGTTATATGTTCCGAATGTGGGAGACATTAGGAAAGAAGTTCTTGAAGAATGCCATCATTTGAATTTCACTATTCATTTAGGAGGAACTAAGATGTATCAGGATACGATAAGGACTTTCTTCTAGGAAGGCATGCAGAGGGATTTAGGCTTATGGGTTTAGCGATGTTTGAACTGTCAATCGGTAAAATCCAAACATTAGAAACCAAGTGGATTACTTCAGCCTTTAGATATTCCAGTTTGGAAATAGGATTCTATTTCTATGGATTTTATAAACCGGTTGCCAAGATCTAATAGAGGAAATGAATGCATATGGGTCATAGTGGATGGGTAAACAAAGAGTGCCCATTTCATTCCAGTTAAGTCAACCAAAATGGCACCTGTTTTGGCTAAGTTATTCATGACGAATATAGTTAGACTTCATGGAATTCCTAATAGCATAATAAGTGATAGAGATTCCTTATTCACTAGCGTGTTTTGGAAGAGTCTACAGGATACTTTAGGTACCAAGCTCCAAATGAGTACCACTTACCATCCACAGACAGATGGGCAAACAAAAAGAATTAACAAAGTCTTAGAAGATTTGTTAGGAGCTTCTATGCTAGATTTTGAAGGATCATGGAAAGACCATCTATACTTAGTCAAGTTTTTATATAACAATAGTTATCAGGATAGTAAAGGGATGGCACCGTTTGAAGCTTTGCATGGAAGGCCATGCAAATCACCCGTTTTTTGGTTAGAAACTAGGGATTGACTGGTTATTGGTCCGAATTTGGTTAGAGAAGCTGCAGAGAAGATTGAGTTGATTCGAGCTAGAATGAAGGAAGCTCGGTCTAGGAAGAAGAGTTATGCTGATAAGAGATGGAAGGACTTAAAGTTCTCAGTAAGAGATCATGTTTTTTCGTCAAGGTATCACCGATGAAAGGTGCAATTCGATTCGGAAGTTCAAGGAAATTGGCATCGAGGTTTGTTAAACCATTTCCTATTGTAGAAAGGATCGAGAAACTCGTATATAGAGTAGAGTTAACGAACTGTTTAGTAGGAGTGCACGATGATTTTCGTGTTTCTCATCTAAGGAAGAGCATTCGAGATCCGCAGACTACTATAGCACCAACAATGTGAGGACTTAGAAGTGGAACCGAACTTGACTATAGTTAGGAAGGCAGTTCGTATAGTCGCGAGAGATGAGAAGATGCTAAGGAACAAGACAGTCAGATTAGCTAAGGTCCAGTGGAGCAATGACGAGAGAGACTGTACTTAGGAAACTGATAGTAGGGTTAGAGACGCATATCCTGATTTGTTTCATGGTAGATTTTACCTTTATCATTGATTTGTGCGTACCTTGTCGTAATTTGAGGACGAAATTACTTAAGGAGGGGAGTCTATAACGACCCTAATTTTAACACTATTTAGGACATTTAATTAGTTAAATTAAATGAAATAATGAAATGGTTAAGGGATTAAGATTTGTGCTAATAGAGGTAGCCATGTCAATTTAAAACAATGAACTAAGGGAAACTAAAATGAAATAGGTTAGGAATAATATAAGGGCAAAATAGGAATAAGTCTTATTCTTGTACCCTAAACACTCACACCACTTCACTTTGCACGTTCATAGTCAAAAAACATAGAGAAGCCGATCATCATTAAGGGAAAACAAGAAGAAGATAAGAGGAAGAAGCTTAAGGAACTTAATCCAAGATGAAATCTCAACACCTTAAGCACAAAGCTAACGGTGAATAATAGGTCACATCTCATATTTTTGATGTTTTTGGTTTCTAGATCAGATCCGAATACTTTTCCCAAAGTATATTGCCATGTTTTTTTATTATTAAAATGGATATATATGCTTGTTGATGATTTATGCTATTTCATATGGATTTTATGATAAGTTATAATGTGAAAACCCTATCAGATGACATCCAAATACCCTGCGATTTTAATATAAGGTCATAAATGATATTTTAGTAATGGATTTCAAATTTCATAATTTTCTAAATTAATGTGGATTTATTATTTATTTTTTAGTGAAGAAAATGGTTAATTGGGTTTAAAATTAGTTACGGCTGATTTATATTGTTTTGGGTCAAAAATTAATATATGTTTTAAAACATATTAAAATGATTTATGGGATTTTTTTAGAATTTTTCAAAATATTTTAATAAGTATATAAGATTATTTAAGGTATGGGACTTATATGTTTCATATATTTATAAAAGGCAGAAGGGGCATTTTGTAAATATTGTAAATTGTTTATCTCTGAAATTTCGGTAGCACTTTTAGAAAAGAATTTAGAAAAGAAATTAGCAACCAATCGTACGTTGACAAGAAAAGTAGGTTGGTTGAAAAGAATTACTTTTTAAAGTTAAAAATTAGTTTTACCATGTTTTTGTAGTTTCGCCACTTTTGGCTGCATCTTTCGACTTGGTACTTCCGCCTCCATCTCCATCGAGACCAATGCGCATGTTATCAAAGACTTGATACGTAGTGAATTGGAAATAGGCGAAAGGTATATAGTCAAAATAAGGGGTTCCGAAGGGGTCGAAAACTTGCTTTGCTTTTAAAAGGAAAATGCACGTGCTTTGCTTTAGAAAAGAATGCTTACAACTCAGACAGCTGTAGAATTGGTCAAATGGTTTTAAAGAATGGTTTCGAAAGAGGTTTTGCCTTTTGTTTTATGAAGAAGCTTTCAATGAAACCCTTAGCGGTCGCATCCTACCTTTCGAAGCAATGCTTTCGAAAGTGTTTCTTTGTTTTAAAACCTAAGTCGCTTCCCCAATTCTTTCGAAGGGATTGGTTTTGGTACCATCTACTTCTTTTACTTAGGAAATTGCTTTCGAAAGAATGCTTTTGACTTAGTTGTTTTAAGACCCTTTGTTCTATTGAAAGTTAAACCCAAAGGTTTCAAAAGGAATGTTTTTAAATGTTTTTGAAAGGTTTTTCCACATGTTTTACTTGAACTCAAATGCTTTTGAAAGGTTTGATTTATGTAAAGAAATCAACGCTTTCGAAAGATTTAAGATAAAGGTTTCAAAGGGGTGGTTCTTCAATATTTTTGAAAGGTTTTAAATGGAAGGTTTCCAATGGTTTCAAAAGGCATGTTTAAAGTGTTTTGAAATGAGGATGTCTATGGTTTTGTAAAGCTTTCGAAAGAGATGATTTCAATGTTTTTGAAAGGTTTAACGTAAATGGTTTCGAAAGGTATGTTTTGGCCTTCAGCCTAGGTTATAAAGTAAAGTAGTTTACTTGTATCGAAAGGGTTATTTTCAGTGGTTTCTAAAGGGGTACTTTCAAAGGTTTCGAATGTTTTGATCAACAATGTTTAGTGTAAAGTATGTATAACATGGCTAAGTGATTTGATTAAAGCATAGAGTATATTTTCCTTCTTTAAGAATGATTTAAAAGGATTAAATCAATTTGAAAGAAATGTTTTTAAGGAAAATTTAATGGTTGATGACACTAAGTAAAATGACTCAGATATTAGAATACCAAATGGGACTGGTATGGGGTCGCGCCCTATACTTTAGCTAGTATCCCCTAGCTAATATAAGTCCAAAATTACAGTGTGTAGAGCTTTGTCATAGGTAAGTCTAAAATGATGTTACACACAGAAAAGAATATACTAAGTAGAGATAGGTTATTGGTGATCCCGCAAAACTATTAGGATCAGTTGACCCTAAGAGAAGTAAGTTAGGGACAGACCGTCCAGAAGAATATCTAACAGATGTTAGATTATTTAATTGTTTTGTCTGGTAGGCCCGAGTCAGCCAAAGGTTAGTAATTAGCCAAACAAAACTATAATGTTCGGACAGATAGTCCTTTTATTACCTGATTTGTATGCATACATGATATTTCTATTATCGTTCTAACCAGTTTGGTTACAGGTTTTGATTTGCAAAATATATGTTTTAAAAAGGGATATTTGTGCGGGGAACCCATTCCGCTAAGTAGCATGGTCTCACTTAATATCAGATAACTGAGATGTATAGTATTGTTCACATCAGGCTTTATATCTGACTCGAAGTTTATGTCTTTCACCTTAAACTCTCAAGTTCTCAAAATTGATTCGAGTAGGTTGAGAGTTGAGGATTTGCGGGTTTTAGGAGGTGGATGAATAATTTCTGGAGACGAGCAAGAGGCTGATGTTAGCTATACAGGAGTTGTTTTGTTTTATTTCCACTGTGTTGTATAAGTCTGTTATGAATATTTAGTACTTTGATCAACCAAGGGGGCATCTTTGTATGTCGCTCTTGGCGTATTTATGTAATAATTATATTTGATCCTAACCTAGGAAACGATTGGGATTATGTAATTAGATATGAAACATATTTGGTGAAATGTAATCAAAAAAGCTGTTTTTGGATCTGTGATTTTGTTTCGTATTCGTGTGCTTCTGACATTATGGATGCCATTAGTATTATTGTATTTTGTCGTCGGAAGTTAGTACTATAGATGAAGTACTATAGATGACTATAGCACCCGAAGCGCTTATCTTTGGACCTCATGATTGGGGATGTTACACTAATCAATTGAGGGATATTGAGACTGAGCCAATAGTGTCCTGTATGCAACTACATGCATTTAAAAGCTGGAACTAGCAGGCTTTGCGACAAAAAAATTAGATTGGTCCGAGTACAATAGAGAGAAAGTCTAGTAGAAGGCATGAGAATCTCTCGTCCGAAGCATTTCCCTAATAAACTTTTCTTTCCAAAATTAGGAATTTGGTTGCATCGGGATTGCTAGATTAGATGGCAGGAGATGGCTGCTATACTTTTTCACAATCACTTTACACTCATACGGAAGTTTTATGCATGTTTAAGGTATTTGAGTATATATTTGCATGACACCGTCACATATTCATGCTAAGCTCGAGCTCATTTATAGCATGCCTGCAGTACATAAACACATTGCACTTTGGTTGAGTAGATAGTTGTGTAGATAACTTGGTTGTACAATATGGATGGTATTGTGCATTACGCTTTTCTTCTCTTAGAAAGATTTCAAGGATGAAATTCTTTTAAGGGGGAGAATGTAACACCCGTAATATCAACCATAAGTAAATAAATTAAATAAATTGAACTAAATATGATAAGGGTAAAAATGGAAATTTTGTAAAATTTGGAATTTAGCCATGAAAGTTTTACCATTGCGTTCATGGAAAAATTCTGATCGATTTCCATATATAATATGCTGAAAATGGAGCTCAAACGAAGAAGTTATGAGTGTCTAACGTTCAGGTTTAAAATAATTCAATTCAAATTCAAAAAATAAATAAATTTGAATTTTAAATTTCAAAAAGTTAAATAAGATTAGACTTGGAGGCTAAGTAATGTTAAATTTGACAATTAAAGCTAAAACTAATTAAGGAATGAAATTAATTAAAATATAGTAAATAAAATAAACACATTAAAATAGAACGGGAGCGGTCGACCATGCAACCTAACAAGTCAACTGCTAGCAGCCATAGGGTGGTCAACAGCTACCCAGGGGTGGCGGCTAGGGTACAAAGGTGATGAACATACTGGATTTTTCAGTTTTTAACCAATTTTCATTCTACGGTTCTGGTGTGTTTCAACCTCTATAAGTAAGACCCTAGGCCCCTTGCTTTTATCCACAAATATTTTGGAAACATCAGTGAAACTCTATCAGTTCATATCTTCTTAAATTCAGAAAACTTCATTAAGGTTTCAAGTAAGAAATCCTATATACCTATCTTTATTGATTATTTAATTTCTATTCCTCTTCTCCTCCAACTTTTCTTAACCTACTATATATACAAATCCCTTGATGTACATAATAATAAAAAGAGATCCGAAGGAGGTTATAATAGGTGGTTCAAATCCATAGAGAAGAAAAGCTAAGGACAAACTATGAGGGGAAATCTTAGCATTTTTATTTTAGTAATTGATTAGTATATTTTGGATTTGAACATGCCTTAGAAGTTTTGGGTTTACGAAAATAAAACAAAATAAAACCCTCAAAAACTCCTATAATTCAAATTGTCAATTCTTGTTAGAATTCTTAATTGTTTCATTAAATTGTAGGAATATGCAATTTCTTCAGTTTTTGATGATTTCAATTTCAACTCCACTCCTCTTTAATTCCAATTTTATTATGAAGTTCCAATTAAGGAAGAGAGTGTAAAGTATGAATTTATTTATAGCTTATACCATTTATTCCATATGGAAATAAAAAATAAATTCCATCGTTTATTTCATTGTAAAAGAGGGATTGAATAGAAGTTGAAATTGAAGTTGCAATTTTTATTTTTGAGATTATTCCATTGATTTGACGTGATAGATTGGGTTGAAATTTTTTATTATGTAAAATTATTACAATTTTTGGATGTGAATATTAAATCCTATGTTAAGGATATTGAAATCCCTTGTGATGGATATTGGAAATATGACACCATTGATGATATGGAAAAAAGACTTGTATTCTTGTAGTTAGAAAGGAATTGACATTTAAGTGTTAGTTAGGGTGTAATCTGCGACATGCATAGAAAATAATAAGTGCGTATTTATTTATATACTACTTTCTGTAAATGGAGTGCAATTATAATGTATTAATTGCATAGTTAATTGGGTAATAAGTATCATTAAATTCCCCTTAGGAAAGTAACTGATTGTTAAGGCGAAATAAAAAGGAATTCTTATATAGCCTAATTAATGGACACGTGAGGTGTGGGATAATATATTAAGAGTGTTGTAAATATTACTAAGTCATAGTGATATGAGGTCAATCAAGAGACACATGGAAGTCTATCCAGCTAATCTAGTTACAAGCAGTGCGACTTCGGGGCTGATGTGAGACATCACCTATGATAAGTTACTATGATGACGCATGGTTAGTCCCAATTATTTAGTGCAAATCTCCCCAGTTAATCTAGCTACCAGTACATATGAATAGTCGAGTTAATGTGAGACATCATCGGGGGGACAAGTGATGCAGCTCAAGCTAGAAGAGAAGAGATAAGTCGTACACGACTTAAGGAGGAGTTAAGTCGTCCACGACTTAAGATGGAAGATATAGGTCGTTCCCGACCTAAGGAATCACGTGGGGGAGAGATGCGAGTTAATGAAGAAGATATAAGTCGTTTTCGACCTAACTGGAGACCAGAGGGGAAGTTGTACCGAGTTAACGACCTAACTCTAACACGTTACGACTTAACTTAGTTGGGTCATTGGAAGGTGCCGCTCCTTCAAGAATCTTTAAGTCGGTCATGTATGTAAAGGTGATGTAATAAGTGTTGAGTCGTGTACGTTGAGTCGTGGCCGACATATGATGAGTCGCTAGGTCGTATACGACCTAAGTGTTGTGATGAGTCTGTATTTCTTTAAGCCGTGTGTTTAAGTCGTCTACGACTTAAGTGTTGAGTCGCTGTGTTGTACCTATGTTAGGTCATGAGTCGGTGAAGCTTTGAGTTGTGTGTGTTGTAAAGAGGTTGGGTCGCTCTTGTGATAAGTCGGTGCCGACTTAAGGAGTCGTAAGTCGTATACGACTTAAGGGTCAGGGTGTGAAACTACTATAAATAGCGAGCGTGTTGTAACTTTTTGGAGGTTGATTTTGGGAATAAAATTCTTGTTTGATTGTTGTGTGCTTTCATCTTAAATTGGTAGTTGAGTGTAATCTCCTATCTCCACTTTCGGTTAATTGAGTGCGCTCGATTCAACGATTGTTGAAGCCAATTCACGGTATCAAGTGCACTTGATCAACGTTTGAAGAATTGTAGATCTTCTTTCACGGTATCGTGCGCGATCAACGTGTCGAAGATAGCTAGAATTCGGTATCTTTGTGATCAACGAATTTAGGCGTTTCAGTATCTTCAATCCACTGTTTGCTACTTTCATCGATCTATATCGTTTTGTTAATATCCGCTGCGACAGTTTGGTATTAGAGCTAGACTTAGCCAATCATAGCTAAGCCGAGTCTTGGAGCCAAGAAGTTTGAAGTTGGTGTTCATCATGTTCATCTTGAAGTTGTAACAAGTTAGAAGCTTTCGATCCTTTCATTTTGGATCAAAGTGTGGAAGTTGTTTGAATTTGATTTGTGTTGAAGTGTTGAGGCCGAGCCAAGTTGAGTTGGAGCCATGCTTGTTTGACTTGTGTTGAAGATTTTTGAAGTATTTGTTGAAGTGTTGTGAAGTTCAATCATGCCGCCAAGAAGAGCTAATCGTCATCAAAATGTTGAAGCGTTGTATAGAAGAGAAGAACCCGAGCAAATGGAACAACACATTAATGAGAAATTTGATGAAGGTATTGGAAAGTTAGAGAAGTTGATGAATGATTTGAATCAAAATCAAAGGAGGAGATCACCAGTCTCGAACCATGGAGGAAACAGAGTTTCGCCATCGGTTACGGAAGCGAGGAGGGTATCACCGCAATCTTTTAGAGAAAGAAGAGATATATCAATTTCGTCAAGAAGAGAGCACCATGATTATGGACATGAAGAGAGAAGAACTCCACGTGAGTTTGAAGATAAGCCATATAGAGATGAAGAGAGACATAGTAGAAGAGACATGCGTGATCGAAGGGATGTTGATGGTCGAGATCGATATAGACATACATTTGATTTTAATGAAGAGGGTGATAGAGCTAGCATTCATTATCGAGATCGAGACCAAGTTCGAAATTCATACAGGGATGTAGATGATGATCGTCGATGGGAATCGGGTATGAAGATGGAAATTCCAGAATTCAAGGGTGGAATGGTTGCAGAAGAATTTCTTGATTGGTTGTCTAATATTGAACAGATTTTTGACTTTAAAGAAGTTCCTGAGCATAGAAGAGTGAAGTTGGTTGCTACTAGGTTGAGGGGGAGAGCTTTGGTATGGTGGCAGCAAACTAAACTTACAAGGGAGAGAATGGGAAAGCCGAAGATTGAATCATGGGAGAAGATGAAGAAGCTGATGAAAGCTACATTTTTACCTTATAATTATCAATCACTTATGTATCAAAGGTTGCAGAATCTGAGGCAAGGGACGAAAACTGTTAATGATTATGCTGATGAATTTTATCAACTGATTGCTCGAAATGACATTATGGAAACGGAGGAACAATTGACTGCTAGGTTTGTTGGAGGGTTGAGGGTGCAGATTCAGGATATGGTTAATATGTTTGATCCAAGATCTGTGGCGGAGGCACATCAGAAAGCGTTGGCTTGGGAGAAGCAGGGAAGGCGTGGAGGTGGTGTGTTTACCAATTCCAACAATCAAGTGAAGGGTGTTAGTGGAAGTTATAATGTTCCTAAAGCTGTCGCAAAACCAGTTGTGAAGGAGGTTGAGAAGGCAAAGGTTAATAGCAGTTTCAAATGTTACAATTGTCAGGAGTTGGGTCACAAAAGCAATGAATGTCCGAAGCTGAAGAGGAGAGCAATGGTTGCAGAGATTGAAGAAGAGGAAGTAGAAGCTGCATATTCCAATTCACCACTTATTGAGGAGGAAGACTTGTTGTCCGGAGATGAGGGTTGTAATTTGATGATGAGAAGGTCTTGTTTAATACCGAAGCAGGAAGAAGAAGCTAGTTGGCTAAGGAGTAACATCTTTCAGTCAACATGCACTATTCTGGGAAAGGTTTGTAAGTTTGTGATTGATGCAGGAAGTTGTGACAATATTCTTTCTACTGAAGCCGTGAGAAAGTTGAAGCTGAAAATAGAGAAGCATCCAAATCCTTACAAGTTAGCGTGGTTGAGAAAAGGAGGTGAGGTGAAGGTGGACAGGCGAGTTCGGGTTCCATTTTCTATTGGGAAGAAGTATAAAGACGAGATTTGGTGTGATGTTGTGGAAATGGATGTTTGTCATTTACTTTTGGGAAGACCATGGCAATATGATCGAGCAGTGCAACATGACGGTCGGACCAATAGTTACAGCTTTATGTTTGAAGGTGTTAAGATCATTTTGGTTCCAAAAAAGAGACAACAAGGAGAGAGCAAGTCAGAGGAAATTGAGGAGCTGAAATCTTTGTTGACTTTGAAGGAATTCATCGAAGAAGTGGAGGAGAGTCCAGAGGTGTTTTTGTTGATTGGACGAGAAACGACTGAATCTGTTGAAATCCCAAAGGAAGTAAAGCCAGTATTGGAAGAATTCAGTGATGTGTTTCCTGAAGAGTTGCCAACGGAGTTGCCACCGTTGAGGGATATTCAACATCAAATTGATCTTGTGCCAGGAGCAGTATTACCACACAGACCACATTATAGGATGAGTCCTAAGGAGCATGAAGAACTGAGAAGGCAGGTGGAGGAGTTGTTAGAACAGGGGCGTGTTCAGGAGAGCTTGAGTCCTTGTGCAATGCCAGCCTTATTGGTGTCGAAGAAGGATGGTTCGTGGAGAATGTGTACGGACAGTCGGGCTCTGAACAAGATCACTATGAGATATAGATTTCCTATGCCGAGGTTCGATGATTTGATTAATCAGTTGAGTGGGGCTGTTGTGTTTTCAATGACTGACTTGAAGAGTGGATACCATCAGATTCGTATTAGACCAGGTGATGAGTGGAAGACTGCTTTCAAAACCAGGGAAGGTTTATACGAATGGTTGGTTATGCCGTTTGGTTTATCGAATGCGCCGAGTACTTTTATGAGAGTGATGAACCAGATTTTCAGACCATTCATTGGGAAATTCGTGGTTGTTTACTTTGATGATATTTTGATCTACAGTGGGAGTATGGAAAATCATGTCCAGCATTTGCGTGTAGTACTGTTGATTCTACGACAGGAGAAATTTTATGCTGCAACAAAAAAGTGCGTGTTTATGACAAACAGTGTTTTGTTTCTGGGATATGTTCTATCGAAAGAAGGAATTCAAGTGGATAAAAGTAAAGTAGAGGCTGTCAGGAGTTGGCCACAGCCGAAGACAATTACTGAAGTGAGGAGTTTTCATGGATTGGTATCTTTCTATCGAAGATTCATTCCACATTTTAGTAGTGTGATGGCACCTATAACCGATTGCATGAAAGGAAAGAAGTTTGAGTGGTCAGAGGAAGCAGGGGTTGCTTTTGAGAAGATCAAAACACTATTGACAACAACACCAATTCTAGTTTTATCGGATTTTCAGTTGTTGTTTGAATTACATACCGATGCATCGAAGGTTGGGGTTGGTGGAGTTTTGAGTCAGAAAGGAAGACCAGTTGCTTATTTCAGTGAGAAGTTATCTGGAGCTAAGTCGAGATATAGCACTTGTGATGTTGAGTTTTACGCAATTGTTCAAGCAGTGAAGCATTGGAGACATTATCTGTTTCAGAAGGAGTTTGTTCTCTATACTGATCATGAAGCTATGAAGCATTTGCAAGGGCAGGACAAAATTTCAGCTAGGCACGCTTCATGGGTCGCGTATTTACAACAGTTTACTTTTGTTGTTAAACACAAATCTGGGGTAACAAATCGTGTAGCTGATGCTTTGAGTAGGAGGAGTCATTTGTTGACAACATTGAAAGTAGAGGTGACAGGTTTTGAATTATTGCCAGAACTGATGAAAGAAGATCCTTACTTTAAGAAATTTGTTGAGAAAGTCAAGGAGGGGAGTACTGATGAATTTGCATTGATGGATGGTTTTTTGTTTAAAGGAAATCGTTTATGCGTACCGGATTGTAGTTTGAGAATGAAGATTATAAAGGAGCTACATGAAGAAGGCCATGTGGGTAGAGATCGTACTTTGCAGTTAATTTCTCAATCTTATTTTTGGCCGTCAATGAGGAAAGAGGTTGAAAGGTTTGTGCGTAGATGTCATGTTTGTCAGGTTTCGAAAGGGACGGCTACAAATGCGGGATTGTATATTCCATTACCTGTTCCTACAAAACCATGGGTAGACATTAGCATGGATTTCGTGTTGGGTTTGCCGAGAACTCAAAGGGGGAATGACTCTATATATGTTGTGGTGGATCGTTTCTCGAAGATGGTACATTTTATTGCTTGTAAGAAGACGGCGGATGCTGTTCATGTTGCTCAGTTATTTTTCAAGGAGATCTATCGACTTCATGGATTGCCAGAATCTATTTTGTCGGATAGGGATACTCGTTTCCGGAGTCACTTTTGGTTAAGTTTGTGGAAGATGGTGGGAAAGAAGTTGAACTTTCATCCGCAAACAGATGAACAGACAGAAGTTGTTAACAGATCGTTGGGAAATTTATTGCGATGTCTTGTGAAGGACAATCTGAAGAGTTGGGACATGAAATTATGCCAAGCAGAGTTTGCTCATAATCATGCAATGAATCGTAGTACGGGATTCAGTCCATTTCAGATTGTGTATTCAAATTTACCAACGGGACCGTTGGACCTAACGATAGTGCCACAACCGAAGGGAATGGTTAAACGAGCTGTAGACTTTGTTGATGAGTTGACTGAATGTCATAAAATCGTTCAGGAGCGATTGGAGAAAGCAAATGAGAAGTATAAGCGAACTGCAGATTTGAAGCGACGAAGTGTTGAATTTAACGAAGGTGATTTGGTTTATGCTGTGTTAACCAAGGATCATTTTCCAGTGGGCGCTTATAACAAGTTGAAAGCCAGAAAAATTGGTCCTGTAAAAGTTGTGAAACGGATTAATGAAAATGCTTATAAGTTAAAGCTGCCGGAGGATGTGTACACTTCTGACGTGTTCAATGTTAAGCATCTTGTACCATATTATGGAGATGGACAATCTGATGTGAAAGAATTTACAAATTCGGGGACAAATTTCTCTCAACCGGGGGAGGATGATGCAGCTCAAGCTAGAAGAGAAGAGATAAGTCGTACACGACTTAAGGAGGAGTTAAGTCGTCCACGACTTAAGATGGAAGATATAGGTCGTTCCCGACCTAAGGAATCATGTGGGGGAGAGATGCGAGTTAATGAAGAAGATTTAAGTCGTTTCCGACCTAACTGGAGACCAGAGGGGAAGTTGTACCGAGTTAACGACCTAACTCTAACAGGTTACGACTTAACTTAGTTGAGTCATTGGAAGGTGCCGCTCCTTCAAGAATCGTTAAGTCGGTGATGTATGTAAAGGTGATGTAATAAGTGTTGAATCGTGTACGTTGAGTCGTGGCCGACATATGATGAGTCGCTAGGTTGTATACGACCTAAGTGTTGTGATGAGTCTGTATTTCTTTAAGCCGTGTGTTTAAGTCGTCTACGACTTAAGCGTTGAGTAGCTATGTTGTACCTATGTTAGGTCATGAGTCGGTGAAGCTTTGAGTCGTGTGTGTTGTAAAGAGGTTGGGTCGCTCTTGTGATAAGTCGGTGCCGACTAAAGGAGTCGTAAGTCGTATACGACTTAAGGGTCAGGGTGTGAAACTTCTATAAATAGCGAGCGTGTTGTAACTTTTTGGTGGTTGATTTTGGGAATAAAATTCTTGTTTGATTGCTGTGTGCTTTCATCTTAAATTGGTAGTTGAGTGTAATCTCCTATCTCCACTTTCGGTTAATCGAATGCGCTCGATTCAACGATTGTTGAACCCAATTCACGGTATCAAGTGCGCTTGATCAACGTTTGAAGAATTGTAGATCTTCTTTCACGGTATCGTGCGTGATCAACGTGTCGAAGATAGCTAGAATTCGATATCTTTGTGATCAACGAATTTGGACGTTTCAGTATCTTCAATCCACCGTTTGCTACTTTCATCGATCTATATCGTTTTGTTAATATCCGCTGCGACAACAAGTCATAAGATGAAGGACCTTCTTCGGGGTTTTGAAGGTATTAAGTGGTTGTTTAAGGGCCCGCCTTCTTCCCTAAATGCAGTATTAAATGGCTATGATTAGATTTAGGCACGGTTAAGGAAATACTGGAAAAGTCCACTTCAATAGGAAGTATTAAGTGTCCAAAGAAATTTCCATGCAATGTCAGCTAGATAGATACCTATATGGAGTTCGCCTTAGGAATATGTATTAAATGATAGGGGCCTACCTCAATTGAGGTCTTAAATAGCCAGAGTCTGCCTATTTTCCATTAAAATGTATTAAGTGGCTTAGCTTCTATCTCTCGCATTGTTAGACATTTATGAAGTTGGTCATGGGTTATAGGATTGGGAAACCTACTTCGGGAATGAAAGGTATTAAGTGGTTATTTGAGGGTCTGCCTCCTATCCTTAAAAGATGTATTAAATGGTTTCAAAATACATAAGACATATTCTTATTTTTAATATACTGCCCAATTATTGAAATAGTAAGGCATGAGGTTGTTGTTCACCAGACACTTGTTGTTCTGACTCTCTCCTTATTACAACATAGGTTAAAGAAGGAGTTGATGATGCTTGAAGATGGCAAGAGTGAAGCTTGCGGGAGATATTAGATATATTTTCACGTTATTTTCTATTATACCCTTGAAATGCACTTTTGAACAAATTTATGCAATGGTTGTTGCTATGTAGTGTGACATTTGAAATGATTTGAAATAAATGGGTAATGTTATTGCTATTATATTTTTTTCCTTCCATTGTAAGTTCTGATGGAAAAGATAGATAGCTCTGTATTGTTTTTCTTTTTACCAATCGATAGCAAGCTTTGGAATTGGTTTTACTTTCGATGGGCCTTTTCTGGATCAGAATTTAGACCTGTTTCGAGATGGGTTGTAACACTTTGATTTATTGTGTAAAGTATGTGAGATACCTTTTCCTTTGAGAATTTTTTAGTTTAAAGAATATCTTTGAGTTTGGAAAACATTTTGTTTGAAAGTTAATTTTGGTTGTAAATATTTTACTTAAAGTGCTTTGGTTAGAAAATACTTAAGTTGGAAAAATGCTTTATTTATTATGGAAGAATGTGTTATAAAATATGTATTTTGAAAATACTTTGGAAAATATTTAACTAAAATGAGAAACTTTGATTCGGAATTATATAGCTGGAAAACTAAAATATTTAATTTGAAAAACAAACTTGAGAGTTGTTTGTTAAAGACTATTTTATTGGAAAGAAATTTTATTTTGGAAGAATTTCTATAAGTCTGAGTGACATGTGGTGTGAGAGAGTGGATGATGTGAGTTTTAAATTTGTCTAACATCCATTGTGATGATGTAACCTTTATGTTTATTATGTGTGACTTTCCCTAATGAGTTGTAGGGATGTCTGTTATTAACATTAAGAGAGAGAGCTAGGTTATGATGTTATGGTTTCCTGTTTCAACATATGGGATAGAAACATTTTACTTTAGTTATATTTTCCTAATTTGGTTGAATTGAGTACGCTATTCTCATGCTTTTTAAGTGATTGGTTATGTTAGAATTTTGTACTCCTTTTTTGAATATGTTTGGTTTACAGTTTATGGCATGTTTGTTTGAATTAATTCCTTCTACTTGGATCTTATTGTTGTTTATTTCTAGTTATGCTACGATCTTCTCTTAGTTATTTGTTTGTTTGGTTACCTAGTTGTGGTTCTTTCTCTTGTATACTATGTTATATTGCTTGTTAATTATGATAATTGTATGATGGAGTAGCTAACCATTATGGACTTTTAATAGGGTGTTCATTAGAGAGGCTAATGGGTATTAAAGAAGATATTTGGTTTAGTCGTAGTGTGATGACATAATTTCCTAGGTCGAGAATGACTAGGTATTTAGAATGACAAAAGAGATGTGATGATGTTCCTTGAGATGAGAAATAGTGACTGAAGAGTTTTAGCGACTAAAGACTTGGTGGGTACCACTATCGAATCAAAGCGACTGGTGGGAGGTTCATTACATCTTTACTAAAGTATGGATTTTTAACTTCTATATGTTTCAAATTTTATTTTTATATAAGAAATACCAGCTAAAGTAAGTGTTTTGAGTTCAACATAGGTTTCTATTTTGGATTTTCAAGAAGTTTACACGGTTTGAATTTTTATAAAATGGTGTTTTCTCAAAGAACGTTTTAAGTTTACTTTAAAGAAAAAATGACGCTAATATTTTGAGTAATAAAATTGTAGTTTGAAGAGAGCATGGATGCTTTGATTTTAGATTGAAAATACTTTAGCATACATATTTTAACTTGAAGATGTATTAGAAATATCAACGCTAGCAAGGGCTGGTAGATCCCTTTGTGTTATTTTAGGTGAGTTATCCTTGTCATCAAATTGAGAAGTCACTATAATAGGATTATAGAATCAGATTTTCGACATGATCTAGAGGTTGGGACAAGATAGATCCCGATGTGTATATACTTGCCAAAGGATTGTTAATGACTAAATGCTTCGGTGTATGCTTGCAAAAGGGGGGAGGTGGACTTATTATGGATATCTAAGTGGATCTGCCCTGAATAGTCTGGGTATGCCTAGGTCCTAGCCATCTAAGCATTCAAGCATTCTTGTAATCATGATTTTGAGTATTTTTAGTCATCTTAGTGGGTCATTTATGTCATTATAAATCCAAGAGCATGGGTATGAGACTGTCTGAGTGGGTCTAAACTTCTTAATTGCCTAAATGGGCCTGGAATCGAGGATTGATTCAACTACAACATGAGTTGATGGACATGTAATTTTGAGGATGTAGCCATGAGTGGAAACGTGTTATTTTGATGATGTAGCAATGGGTAAACACATATATTTATGAGGATGTAGTCATGAGTGGGCATATATATCAATTTGAAGGTGGAACCATGAGTAGGGGCACATGATATTTTGAAGGGTGTAAGTATGAGATGGTGAACCAATCATTTTAGGATGAGACTATTAGGATGTTCATATACATTTTTATGGATAAACATATTATGGTGGATGTGTAGTCAGTATAGGGGTTAGCACACACATGTTATTTGTCGGTACGTTAGTATGATGATAATACCTTATTATTTTGAGTATATGTGTTTACTTTATGAGCTATATTGTTTGCTGGTTATATTTGTTTATGCATGCGTATTTAGACCAACCTATTTTTTGTGAACTTTTATTATTTCCTACCGTGGTTAGATTATTGTGATGCATGATATGGCTTGTGAGCATGGTTGATCTATGATTCAAATTGTTTCACGCTTTATTGAAAACTTGCTGCTTACACATACAATATTTGTGATTACATGGTTATGAAAATGTATATGTTACTATAGTTTGTGTCTGTAGATAATTGCATTCATTGTTTTGGATGTGTTTTATTGTGTCATAACTGATTGTGTTATGTGGATGTCGTATACCATTTTAGAAGAGGTTAGTCTATAGTTTGTATACTTCTGCATATTTTGTATAGTTAAGCATATGATGTTTTATATGTTGGATAGAGAATTTATTCTTGGAAAATTACGAGGGAACAATTCTTTTAAGGGAGGAAAATGTAACAAATCACAAATTTGACATATTAATTATTAATAATAGTTCAAATTTAATTGACGATAAAAGATAATTTAGAGCTTTTTGAAAATTTTGATATTTCCATTGCAATTGGAATGTTTGAGAAACGAATTTTGATATGTAATATGTTATGGTTTGGACTCATCGGCCGAAATTGATATTTTTGGCCCTAGAATCACAGTTGACCCAAATTTCTTGAATTTTTGTTATAAATATGACACATCCTAAACCCTATCCACGGCCACACCATTCTCTATTTTCTAACTACAAATTTCTCCATAGTTAATTTTTAATGGTGAAAATTTTTCTAATTACAAATTGTTCTAAGAATACAAAGTGTCTAAATAAAATCAAATTATATACCAATTGATCATCTCGACAAGGCGAAGAGACATCAAATGTTAGTTTTACAATAAATGAATCATGCATTAGTACTGCCAAATCATTAGTTGCATCACCGAAACATGTGGATCAGGATTTCTAGCATGAAGAACAAGTAAAAGCTTTGTATTTCCCAAAAATTGTATTGATTGATACCCATCCATATGGATAGGCATCGAGCGCTATGGTTCACTTTCTCTAGCATCTCTCCTCAAATAGCTCGTGTCTTAAAGCTTTTGGAATTACAATTATAAAATAGTTAAAGAGGTTATGTTGGTACCGACTGATGTTACATCATCTTGCTTTTCTATTTCATTAAAATGGAACGTAGAATCATATATAGAGTAACGAAGGACCCACCTCAAACATATGATCGATCGATAGTGATCCATAGCATCATCTTGAACCGATTGATGGTGTTTGTCCCATACTTAGAAAAATTCTTGCAATCTTCATTGTTGACATACCGCATGCCTTTTGATCCATTCCTTCATTATTTCATAGTCCAGATCTATTGAAATACCACTTGGTTCAAATTCTAGACAAATGGATGAATGTCCAGCACTACTCGATAGGAGCGATGGGCTTGAATAGAAAAGAAGGCTTTTAACCTTAGTGTTATGTGATAAAGGAAGCATATTCCCTCCATGGTATGATCAGGATAGAAGCTCCTCATATAGCATTTACAAGCATGTCAAGAGCAGAAAGAGTTAGGATGCAACAGTAATGTATCCACTATATGTTGTGAGGAATGCTAGATTATGAATAGAAAGGAGAAAAAACATCTACTAAAAATGAAGTGACAACATCATATGAAGCCCTTAATTAGCATGTGGGATCATTCCCAAGGTTGTGGGAACCTAACCTCACTTTCTCAAATGTCACACCTTTGGCAGACACAAGGTCCAAAACTCTAAGTCAAGTAGATGGATAATCCAAGGTATTGTTAAGGATGACCACATTACCCACATTTCCTTCAAGGGGTAGAAAATCCTATTAAGGAGGGTTAATTCTAGCATTTAGAGTTGCTTGACAGAGGTACTAAGGCAACAAAAGGAGGAGTAGCTGCAATTGCTAGAGATGAAGTTGGAATAGAAGTTTGTGTAGTCCTAAGAATGGTGGCAAAGTAGAAGAGGCTAGTATTCTTTTTTATAGTAGGAGAAGAGGAAGGTGATAGAGTAGTTGTAACGACCCAATTTTTACATATCTGAGGCTCGTAAAATGTTATTTTAAAATCAAAATTGGGTTATATGAGGCTATATCCTCGAGTAATGTTGTGTATTTACCTTTTGACTCATAGAAATTTTACTGAATGTTTTGACCTTGATAACCTCCAAGGCCTGAGACCTTATGACCACTTCCAAATTGAAAATATGATTGTTTCTCTTTTCGTAGAGTGGTTATAACCTATTATTGGTTTTACCATTTAGAAAATATGGCCATTTGAAGTAAGCATTTTTGGATAGATTAATAGGTAATTAGACTAAATCCAAATTAAGCCCATTAACCCATTTCGGGATTTGAGCTAATATGACCTGATGGGACAGACCCTAATCCTTTTCGCACTATGCAAAAACATTATAACCTCCATTAATTATCTCCTTGTCTAAATAAAAACTCGAACCTTCTTTAGCCAAATTAAGAAATTAAAAGATTATTAGCAAGGAGTCATTTACTAATGTTTGGAGCATTGGGATCCATGTTAATTATAGTTTATTTCGGATCCTCCTTGATTTATGTGTATTTGGATCCTTAGGTGAGTGATTTATGTCTCTTACAATACTATGATTGCCAATATAGTATTTGTAGAATATGCTAGTATATGATTTTTGTTTGATGATAATAAACATATGTGTGTGTGTGTGTATATATATATATTCATTTAAATGTATTTGTTGTTGTACTATTTTATTTTGCATATAATTAAATAAATATTTGTCGATAAAATAAATAACACAAAATTCATATTCAAACAAATATTTTATTCAAACAAATATTTTATTACAAATTCAAATAGTAAAAATTTGAGCTCTCACTACATTTACACATTTTTCATTTACAATACAATTTCAATTACAATACAATTTTCACTTTACAATGTTCACTCACTACATATATTCACTCAACACTCGTATTTGATCTTCAACTCTATTCCAACCTGTATCCAGCATCTGAACTATCTGCAAAATAAACACTGACGTAGTAAAATTGAAAAAGAAAATATTTTGTAGTGCAAAATAAAGTGTGTGTTTTGAATATATTTTCCTCGGTTATTTTGGTTGTTCGTCGTCATTTTTGTTTAATTCTTCATACACGAACAACTTGTAACATGCACGGTGTATCACTGTACATGTCACAAGGCCGTGCACACCGATATACACTTGCTTGATAAAATCACAGGGACAGGTGAGTAGAAGGTCAAACCCAATCATAAGCTGGATTCAACACAGGTGGCAATACAAAAACAAAACAATGCAGAATTCAAGCACAGGTTTGGGGCAATGCATGTGCACAAAGTGGTGCATACAACATTTCAGTTTAGACACACATGAAAACTCCATGACGCAACAATCAAGACTCGGGTAATAGGCAACAAGACAGAAGCTCAAAGTCACAAGGGTAACATGAACTCAACAAGCTACTTGAAGCTAGCAACACATGTTTGCAAAGCATGCAGGTCAAACAAAGGTAATAATCAAAGTCTGTTTCGACAAAGAAAGTACGAAAACATATGAAGACACAATGTAACACAAATGACAACAACCTCAATCAACATAGTGGAGACCAAAACCACTAGACATGAAGATCAAAAGACTTCAACATCGAACTAGACATGCACAATGCAAACATTCAGAGGTAAGCAGTTCAGAACTAAACTGCACCAGACCAGACCACATGTTCAAAGTGCTCAAATGTACACATGACTTCAAAAGGAAACCAGACTGGAAATGTGCAATAGCAAGCTCACATGCATACAACTCTGCATAAATAGAAAAGCCTCAACATATACACACACACACACACATGCATGTATACATGTATATACATAGTGACAGACTAATGGAACAGAGATGTATGCATACACATGAAAATAGAGGGATGAAAAAGTCAACATGAATGCATACAAAATGGATTCAAACTAGTATCAGAGCATTCAATGCACACAACAACAAACAAGCTCAGTTTTAACAATGTAACATGAACATGCTCAACAAACATGGTTTGGTGCAAAGAAACATGAAAACTCAACACAAGTGAACCTAGACCAACAAACCATCATAACCCAGATGAATGCAAATCGACACAAGTGCACCAAATCAATCAGTTTGACCAGACCAGACCAATATGCAAAAAAATGCAAAGCTAACAAGGATTGGAATCAACCAGACCAGAGAAAGGAGATGACCAACAAACATTTCAAGAGAACTCAATAAAAAGAATTCTATGTTCAGATAGACACAGGAATTGATATACTGTGGGTAACGTGTATTGGTTGTAGTGGTTGTCCCCAAAGTAGTGGGCGTAATGCTATATTTCACTCGAGTTAAATTGGGTAACCCACATAAACAATAAATTCTATGTTCAGATAGCTATAGGAAGTCAATTAGATTATCAAAATTCAAAATTCCAAAGTCGTAGGAGCAAAGGAAAGAACCGACCCAAAGCAATTCACGAAAATTCGAATTCATTAGAGGTATATGTAGTAACACGAACAAGTCAATATCATCACTAACGTTCGATCAAAAATCAATGGCAAAGCAGATCACGTGAAAAATTCAAACTCAAAAATACGAATGTAAATTTAGGGTTTTCATCCCTATATAACCTAGTTAGATCATCGGCAAAAAAAAGCGTTCAAGTTTAAGAAAATCAGAGAGCAACCATTAAAATAAGTCACAAAACTCGAATCGAAGTTGAGAATAACCAGTATCAATAAAAGGCATTCACATAGCAGTTCAAGCAATCTTTCGATCATGAATTAGTGAAGCAGCCGTAAATTGAATCAATCAGAGAAGCATAGAAGTGAATTGAGAAGCAACAACAAACGCTTCAAGTTTAATGATTCAAGCAGTGCCTCAAATTGCAGAACCCTAAATTTTTGATAAGCAACAAAAAAGAACGATCGAAGTAACCATGGATAAGCAGTGAAAAGGGAACAGTGTATTGGGTCGAGGAGATTACACTAAAAGGAGAAAACGTTCTTCACTTTATTAGGTCGTTGCTTTTATTTGTATATATTAGGCTTGAAATTTTAAATAGGGTTTTGTTTAGTTATTTTTATTTTTGTAATTTTCTTTTAAATTCCTGTAACTCTCTAATCGTGTGACTAGGTTACGAACTATGGTGGTGTAGTTCGAGAAATCGCAACTCAGTGGCTGAGTTTTGGTAGGATTTGAGCGTAGAGTTGGTTACCCATTAGCAGGTATTTCAAGTTTACGTGTAAGCGTCTAACTACTTAATTTCTAGTATGAACTTTGGAGGCAGCATGTAGGAAGGATTTTGCCGAAGCTGGGTAAATTTGTGTGTGATCTATACTGCATTATTATCTATGATTGTTTTTATTTCCGCATTAATTTTTATTATTAATTGTATCACCCTATTCACCCCCTTCTAGGGTGGAAATAATCCTACAAGTAGTATCGGAGCTAGGAACAAAAACCAATTTTTGTTTTAAAAACTTGATTTTTAAATGGCTTCTTTTAATAATGCTTTTGTTAAGGGTCGGTCCATAGTTAGACCACCCATGTTCAATGGTGAATATGCATATTGGAAAAATAGAATGAATTTTTTTCTAAAAACCAGAGATGCATGGAATATTGTTGAGGCAGGATATAGCACACCAAAAATAATTGTAGATAATCAAGAAGTTGAAAACCTATGTATCAATGGACAGATCTTGAAAATAAACTGCATAATGCTAATGCTAAAGCTATGAATTGTATTATTTATTCATTAGATCAAATTGAATTTAATCGTGTCTTACATTGTCTAACTACGCAGGAAATTTGGCTTACACTTGAAGTAAACCATGAAGGAACCACCCAAGTCAAAGAATCATGCCTTGCCATACTTAGTAATGAATATAAGAATTTCAAAATGGCAAAGGATGAAATGTAAACTTTTTAATCTAATATACAAATCAAAATCTCTTGGGAAACCATACACGGAGCTGGAAGTAGTTCGAAAAATCCTTAGAATTCTTCCATGAAATTTAGAAGCAAAAGTGACTGCTATTCAAGAATCGAAAGATCTGGAAAAAATTAAAGTTGAAGAACTCATCGGAAATCTCACCACATATGAGTTAGAAATCAAATTCAAGGAAAACGTGAAAGAGGTGATATACCAAAGAAATCAATAGCTCTCAAAGGAACAACGAAAAGTGAAGAATATGATGATGAGGATGGAGCAGCTGAATTGGCACTAATAATAAAGAGATTCAAAAGATGGAATCAAAAATATGGAAATCCTACTCTAAATCAACAATTAAAAAGAAGAATAGTCAAAGTACTAGACAACTCAGAAGAGAAGGAGATCATCTTTCACAATTGCAATAAACCTGGTCACATTAAGCCAAATTGTCCTCAGAATCCATTCAACAACGGAAAGAAGCCAAAAAGAAGAAGTTTTGCAGCTACATGGGATGAAACTGGTGAAGCTGATAAAAGAACTGGCAGTGAGAGTGAAAAAGGAAATCTGTGTCGTAAAGGAGAAACAACTGATGGTGATGGAGACGAGCCAAGTGAGGTATCAAAACTTACTCATTCAGAATTACTTATATATTTTCATGAGGTAAATGGCTGTTTTAAAAGACTTAGGGAGAAGTATGCTAAAATTGAATCACAAAGAGATAGTTTGATAGAACTAAATAAATAGCTTGATCAATTGGTTAAAAACTATCGAAATAAGAGCCCTAAGTGTGATAAGTGTCCATCATTCGAAGAGGAAATAAAAAAATCAAAAACTAAAATTAAATCGCTTGAAAATGAATTCTAATTTTGAAAGAAAGTGAAAACACTAGAAGAGAAAATTCTATTAAAAAGTGCACTTTGTTATTGAATGAAAATGAATCTTTCAAAATGCAAGTCCAACAATTGTCTAAAACTTTTGGAAAATTTTCCAAAGAAGAAAAGTCGCTAAATATGCTATTAGGGAAAAAACTGTTTATCCTATTAGACAAGGACTTGGTTATACTCAATCAGAAAGAATTAGAAGAGAAATTAATCAAGTCCACTCCAAGTGCACGATTTGTGGAAAAATTGGACACAATCACAATAATCGCTAGTATAGATCCAAACTCAAAAAATCCATAATCGCTAGTATAGATCCAAACTCAAAAAATCCATAATTGCTAGTATAGATCTAAACTCACAAAATCCATACCAATTTGGGTTTCTAAAGGCACAAATGTAAAATTCCTTAGAATTAAACAAATCTGGGTGCCAAAAGGAACAAATATAGACTGTTTTAGTTCTACACAAGTTTGTTTTTCAAAATCTTCCGTCTCTAACAATCATGGACCTATAAAAACATATAGGTCACAAAAATCTTTTCTCGTGTAGGTGTGGTGGCAGGCTAAGGAACAACAAAAGTGATACCTAGATTCTGGCTGTTCCAGGCATATGACGGGCGACAAATCAAAATTTCCTTAGCCTAGAGAAGTACAAAGGTGGCAGAATCAAAATGGGCATCAAACGGTGTATTATATGTTGAAAATCTACATCATAATCAGATTTCAATCAGCCAGTGATCAACTGAGAAAATTTGAGCACCACAGTTAAATTTGACAAGGATGAAAAAGGTAAGGTAGTTGATCAAAAGAAATATTGAGGTATGATTGATCACTTCTTCATCCTACTACTTCTAGACATTTTGTTCTCTACTTAATTGTGTGCACGGTTTCAACCAAATTCAACACAATCTTATTTTAAAGTTGTAAAATGATTATTAGGTATTTTTTGCACACCTCACGGTTTGGTCTATGATATTTATCTAATGATAACTTTGAGTCAAAGGGGAATTTAGATGTAGATTACACTGGTAGTCTAGTTGGTAGAAAAAGTACTTGTAGAATGTGTTTTATGTTGAGACAATCTTAGTTGCATCACATTTCACAAAGAAAATATCTACATAAAATTCATTTCAACATATTTTCAATTAGCAGACATTTTACAAAACTCCTTTTAGAAAATAGTTTTTTGTTGACTTCATCTCATTTAAGGCATTTCAAAATTTTACTTTATATTTGATCTCAAATGCCTATATAAACTAATCTAACTCCCTTCATATTATCTAAAAGAAAAATAGTGATTGAAAAAATGTGATGAGTGTTGATACTATTATACATTATAACTCGAGATAGTATATGTAGTAAATTTCTTTAAAAAATTTAAACAAAATTTGTAATAACTTTGATTCGTAAAAATTCCATGACCATCTTTGTCTCTATCATATTTCTAACGACCATCACTCATCAAAATCCAATATAGCATATCAAAATGTGGTATTTAAAATGGGAAATTTTTCTTATTTTTAAATTAATTAACAATAAAATTATCCAAATTATTCACTCTCATTTAAATGTCCTAATATTTATGCATGGGTGAATTACTTGGAATTTTTGATTATGTGCTTTCAAGCTCGTTTAAAAGTCCTTATGGTTAGCTTGTATGGAACACATATTAAAATTGATTATTAAATAAACGAGTTGATTCTAATCCCATTTAAAAGTCCTCACAGTTATGTGTGGTTAGAAGATACTTGAAATTCTTTTTTTTAAATTGGGAATACTACTAATCTCATTTAAAAGTCCAACGGTTATGTATGGTTAGTAAGTATTCAAATTCCTGTCATAAATATACCACAAATAGATACAATTATATGGTTTTATATACCATCATCACCCTTATCACTCTAAAGTGGAATATGCGCCTACCTAAGTATTTATGATTTTTATTTGATTATTTATTGAAATTTAATATTTATACTCGATTAAGTATTAATGTTTATTAATGTCTATCACTTTATCTCTATTTTCTAACCCTATTACTCTTTTGCGGATAACAAAATGAAGGGAGAGAAGTTAAGATTTTGGGTAAAAAGGTCAAGTTATATTTTTTATTGCATATTCCCATCTAGGTTCATTTTCATATTTTTTATTTATTCATGCATATGTGAAGGGGAGCCTTGTTGCAGAGGGAGCAATCAGATACGGGGACCTAATAGAATTCATCAAATAGAGTCAAAATTTTAATATATGTTTGTTATCATCAAAAGGGGGAGATTGTAGAATATGCTAGTATATGATTTTTGTTTGATGATAATAAACATATATATATATATATATATATTCGTTTAAATGTATTTGTTGTTATACTATTTTATTTTTCAAATAATCAAATAAATATTTGTTGAATTAAATAAATAACACAGAATTCATATTCAAACAAATATTTCACTCAAAAAAAAAAATTATTACAAATTCAAATCGTACAAAATTTGAGCTCTCACTAGATTTACACATTTTTCATTCATAATACAACTTCAATTACAACATAATTTTCACTTTACAATGTTCACCTCACTACATATATTCACTCAACACTCGTATCTGATCTTGAATTCTGTTCCAGCATTATCCAGTGTCTGAACTATCTGCAAAATAAACACTAACGCAGTAAAATTTAAAAAGAATATATTTTGCAGTGCAAAATAAAGTGTGTTCTGAATATATTATTTGCCTCGGTTATTTGGGTTGTTTGTCGTCATTTTTGTTTAATTCATCATACACGAATAACTTGTAACATGCACAGTGTATCACTATACATGTTATAAGGCCGTGCACACCGATATACACTTGCTTGATAAAATCGCAGGGACAGGTGAACACAAGGTCAGACCCAAGCAAAAGCAGGATTTAACTCAAGTGGAAATACAAAAACAAAACGTCACAAGATTTAGGAAAAAGTATGGGGCAATGCATATGCACAAAGTGGTGCGTACAACATTTCAGTTTCGACACACATGAAAACTCCATGATGCAACAATCAAGACTCGGGTGATAGGCAACAAGACAGAAGCATTAAGTCACAAGGGTAACATGAACTCAACAAGCTACTTGAAGCCAGCAACACAAGTTTGCAAAGCATGCAGCTAAAACAAAGGTAATAATCAAAGTCTATTTCAACAAAGCAAGTATGAAAACACATGAAGACACAATGCAACACAAATGACAACAGCCTCAATCAACATAGTGGAGACCAAAACCACTAGACATAAAGATCAACAGACTTCAACATCGAACTAGACATGCACAATGCAAACATTCAGAGGTAAGCAGTTCAGGACTAAACTGCATCAGACCAGACCACATGTTCAAAGTGCTCAAATGTACACATGACTTCAAAAGGAAACAAGACTGGAAATGTGCAACAGCAAGTTCACGTACATACAACTCTTCATAAATAGAAAAGCCTCAACATACATATATACATGCATGTATACATGTATATACATAGCGATAGACTAATGCAACAGAGATGTATGCATACACATGAAACTAGAGGGATGAAAAAGTCAACATGAATGCATACAACATAGTTTCAAACTAGTATCAGAGCATTCAATGCACACAACAATAAACAAGCTCAATTTTAACAATGTAACATGAACATGCGAAATAAACATGGTCTGGTGCAAAGAAACATTAAGACTCAATGCAAGTGAACGTAGACCAACAGACCATCATAACCCAGATGAATGCAAATTGATACAAGTGCACCAAATCAATCAGTTTGAACATACTAGACCAATATGCAAACAAATGCAAGGCTAACAAGGATTGGAACCATCCAGACCAGAGAAAGGAGATGACCAGCAAACACTTCAAGAGAACTCAATAAAAAGAATTCTATGTTCAGATAGACACAGGAAGTGATATACTGTGGGTAACATGTAGTGGTTGAAGTGGTTGTCCCAAAAGTAGTGGACTTAATGCTTTATTTCACTCGAGTTAAATTGAGTAACCCACCTAAAGAATTCTATGTTCAAATAGCTACAGGAAGTCAATTAGATTATCAAAATTCAAAATGCCAAAGTCGTAGGAGCAAAAGAAGGAACCGACCTAAAGCAAGTCACGAAAATTTGAATTCAATAGAGGTATATGCAGTAACATGAACAAGTCAATGTCATCACCAACGTTCGATCAAAAATCAATAGCCAAGCAAATCATGCAAAAAATTCAAACTCAAAAATACGAACGTAAATTTGGGGCTTGCATCCCTATATAACCTGCCTACATCGTCGGCATAAAAAAGCATTCGAGTTCAAGAAAATCAGAGAGCGACCATTAAACTAAGTCACAAAACTCGAATCGAAGTCGAGAATAACCAATAATCGATAAAAGGCGTTCATGTACCAGTTCAAGCAATCTTTCGATCTCGGCTTAGTGAAGCAGCCATGAATTGAATCAATCAGAGAAGCATCGAAGTGAATTGAGAAGCAACAACAAACGTTTCGAGCTTCAATCATTCAAGCGGCGCCTCTAATTGCAAAACCCTAAATTTTTGATAAGCAACAAAAGGGAACAACCGAAGTTGCCATAGATAAGCAGTGAAAGGGGAACAACGTATTGGGTCGAAGTGATTACACTAAAAGGAGAAAATGTTCTTCACTTTAGTGGGCCATTGTATTTATTTATATATATTGGGCTTGAAATTTTAAATTGGGTTTTGTTTAGTTATTTTTTATTTTGTAATTTTCTTTTAAAATTGTGTAACTCTCTAGTCATTTGACTAGGTTACGAACTACGGTGGTGTAGTTCGAGAATTTACAACTCAATGGCTGAGTTGTGGTAGGGTTTTGAGCGTAGAGTTAGGTTAGTCATTAGCGGGTGTCGTAAGTTTACGTATGTAAGCGTCTGACTGCTTAATTTCTAGTAGAAACCTTGGGGGAGGTAGGGTTTTGCCGAAACTGGGTAAATTTGCATGCGATCTCTACTGCATTATTATCTACGATTATTTTTATTTCCATATTAATTTTTATTATTAATAGTATCACCCTATTCACCTCCCCCTCTATGGTAAAAATGATCCTACGGTATTAAAATGTGTTATTAAAATGATTTTAAAGATAAAAATGTGCTTTTTATCAAATATAAACTTACGCATGTTTTTAGAATGGATTTAAATGATGTAGAGCTAGGAATTACATTTGTGTTCTTATGGATGTGCCGTCTTATGTGTTGATATGATTCAAGTAATATGATGGATATATTAAATGGTATAATGATTATATTGGCTTTGTAACGATGATATGACACTTGCTTGATTGTTTTGGTGTATTTGTTTCCTTAGAGTAGGATACGGAGTATCAAATATGTATTTGTTAGATTTCATCGGTTTTGGAGCATTTAGGGTCGAATAGATGTAACAAATTGTGTATAGAGTTAAGACATTTGGAGTAGAGGGGAAACTAACTAAGAAAGTGCCGAAATGAAGAAAAATTTCTTATACGATCAATCATAACTGATCGATCATGCTAGATCAATCAAAAATAGCCCAAATGACATGCAATCGATATAGGAAAGTTTTTATGGTGTGGAGAAGCTATGTGATCGGTAGTGTGAGATTTGAAGTTTATACGGTGAATTCATGGCATGGATCGGCTATAATAGAGTAGACATAGGCAAACTATTCGACTTTGGAATTTTGGACATAGATCTTAGATCTTTGATTGGATAGGCTTTGGGGTAGAGTTAACATGCGAAGGGCAAGTGTGAAGGAATTGTGGACTTAGCTATAATTTGGGTAAACCTTAACAAAAGTGGTCCTGTACCAACCTATTGCACCTTAAGGGAAGTTGAAGGGGATTTCAAGAAGGGTACTTGAGGAAGATCGGGACTTAACTTCAGGCCACTTGAGCTTGGGCTTCTGGTTGGGAGGCAAGGAGCTTTAGGCTAGAAACCATGGCTAAATGATCATCAAGACTAGGCCAAATATGACTCAAATCAATTTAGTGGGGTCCTAGCATCCTATTAAACCTATGATATCAATCGAATAGGATACGTGGTAGGTGGAGGTTGAGTTTTATGCCTTAGACGATAGATAGGGAATTTTAAGAATATGACATGAGGATCTTGATTTACTGTAGGACATGAACATGGTCATGGGAAGTTCACTTCAAGATTAGTGTGATCAAAATCCTAGGAACTAGGTGTGGTGTTTTGGACTTTTACAAGTCAATGACTTTTTTGATAGAGTTAGAGGTACGCCCTAAGGGGAATTATGTAATTTGTTACATATATCTAACTTGATAATCAATCTTGTTCGAAATAAAAGATGTTTTCTTTCTATTATATACTTGATACAATATGTTATATTAATTAATTAATTTAAATTAAAAGTATATTTAATAGAAAAATACATAAACGGTATGTTTTGTGATAGTAGTTACAAAGTGTTGTAACCATGAGTAATTTATCATAATGAAAATAAACATACCATATAAATATTCCTAGTCAAGATGTATCAAAACTAGACATCGATACATCCATTAAAACTAAAGTACGTAATGATATCCAAATGTTGGCAGTGTATTACTCATGGCTAGCGGGTGCACCAAGGGGTCATGTACTGGTATTTATTGGATAACTAAGGAATGACTCACTTAATAGTTTTCTATTGGTGAATATAATTAAGGTCAAACAGAAAATATCGATATGACAAAATTACATACTTCCTTTGAGTCAAGAGTACTGATGAACGTTGTGGATACTCAACTTTGATTATAGTTTAATCATGGCATAGCATCCATTGAACGACTATAGTTGGATCTGAGTTGAAGCATTGAAAGTGAAACACTATTCAATAGAGAATTTTTCCTTTCAGTTGTATGGGGTTAGTATCACGGTCAACTGTTGTCAATTCAAATTCAAAATCTCTTGCCAGAGTAGTAGGGTTAATAATAAATGTTATCATTGAAACAAGGACTTTGTTTTTGGACTTACAAAGTTGAATGTGGATGATGTTGGAATTTTTACCATAATCGAATTCCATGAGTCCTAATGTGATAAGGTGTTGACAAAGAGAATTATGGTAAATAATCGTTATTGGCAGGTACCACTTACAATAGTAAAATTGGATTTTATCAAGAAGATGTGTAAGCAATAAATTTGGCCAAAATATCACATTGCTAGCTAGGTGATGTGTGAATGCTAATATTCGAATTGTCCGTTATTAATCGCTGACTGAATTTACACATTTGAGCCGCACAACCGTAATGATGAATGCTCCAAAAAACCACATGATTTAACTAATTTATAATCGTTGTAAATTAATAATATTTATGAAATATTAATAATTAATTTTGTATTTGATTTTTTTGAATGCCATTAGACTTTTATAAATTGCATATATAAAAGTTGTATATGTACGTATCGATCTATGATATTGATTAAACATTTAAATTGGATATAAATAGATTATTTACTAAATGGGTTTGGAAATATTTTAAGGCCTATATAGCCTCATTCATAGACGGCCACCGGAAGAAAAATGAGGCTTAAAATCCAATGGTTGGATTTAAAAAATGAAGGAAGGAGGTTATGGAAGGTTCCCTCTATAAATACATTGTCTTTCATTCACTTGCCTCTCTTAATCACTCTCCTTCTAAACCGCAGCCGCCATCTTCATTTTTTACATTCTTGGCCAAAAATCATGTTCTCCAACAATAAAAAAATCCAAAACACATCAAATAAAATAAGTACAAAAGTGATGCTTTGAATTGTTGCAATTTCTTAAGGTGATTCAAAAGAACCTATGAGCTTTCTTCATTCAAGGTGCGAATCCAAAGGTAATATCAAAAAGGTAAATTCAATTAGAGTTAATCTATATATTCTATGGTACTATAGATCTAGTGGTTAATTCATTCTGATAAATTTATATATGTATTTATTGTACCTTATAAATATACAAGTGTAGATCTAAAAGTAATATAACATGTTATCATTTAAATTGGATTTGATTTGATGTTGATAATTTCTACTAATGATTTTCATTGATAATTTATATTGATTTTTATTTAAATATAGATCTGGTAAGTAATTTGTTATTTTGTTTATTTATTTAGTTATTCAATTGTTAGTGATAGCTTACATTGATTCAAAATTGGTTTTCTATTTTAAGATTCATACGTATATAAATGTACACAAGTATATGTATGTTAGAACAATTTTAAATTATTTTACAATAAAAGGTTTGAATATTTTTTACTTATTATGTATATATGCATACTAATAATAAAAGAGAATTGTATTGATGCATAAATGAACATAATATTATTATTATATTAAATATACTTTTGGCAAATATTATTACTTATAAAATATCTATATTTGATCATACTTCAATATATTAACACACACAGATATATGTGTGTGTGTGTGTGTTATATTTGGATTAATAGATTAAGATCTATTTTCAAATTGTTTTACTAAATCAAATCGCTGAATGTTTGGTAATAAATCTTAAATTCATAATAGTTAACTTTGTTGAATTAGTTTATATTCTTTTAAGACATTCATTAACAACACATATATATTTGAAAATATTTAAATACACACACACACACATACATACATACATATAATTTTAAACATTGCTTTAGACAACCAATGCATATATAAAGGAAAATGTTTTTGTTACAGTTGTAAATCACAATACCCAAATACGTGCATATTAACTTTGTACACAATAAGATATGTTGCAACTACACAATTTACACTAGAATATATTTGGATATATTTACACTTTATGCCATGTATAAATTGCTAATTAATGACATTCAATGAATCAATCAATTTAACTAAAGAGAGAGAAATGAAAGATTTCCTTATCTATAAATCAAAGTATACTCTCAATTAAATGCATGATTTTAAAGAAAGAAATGAAAGGTTTTCTTCTCCAAATTAACTCTTATAAGTAATTGTTGGATGTATTTGATACACTTCACATTTAAATTTTAATTAATTTTAAACTTCTTTTTAACCAATTTTAAATAAAATAAAGATTTTATTTAAAAAAGTTATTAGATTAGATCTAAAATAACTTTAGACCACATATGCCCAACAGATCAAATATGGGAGAATTTTTAAATTTTACCCTTTACCTTTGCTAGGGCTGGCCCAGTTCCAACAATGATAGCAGAGTGCGGTCGGTTAAGGCGTTCACCTAGTACATTAGATGTCCCAAGTTCAATCCATACGAGTAGCATGATAGGGGGTTTTCATATTGTTATCTACGACGAAGCATTGCCTCTTGCCTTTACATGCCTTGTGACGGTTGTGTTAGTCAAAAGGCTACATGTAAACTCGCTCGTAAGGTACCTAGTCATGTCACCACTAAGGAGTTTGGGTCAGAGCAACATTGTATCGAAGCCCAATAGCTCATGCGATCTAAATTAGTCATATTAGGGCTAACTAATTAAGCTTTCCTACTTAGTACGGTGTCTAAAAAGGTAATTTCTAGGATTGGAATTGGATAATCAAGTACCATGTCCTACCTACTTACCGGTTGGCCCAAAAGGTGAAGTAAGCACAAAGGCTGCCACTAATAGACAAAGGCCCAATTTGTATTGGGCCTTGGGCTAATTTTAATATTTTCTTTGAGTATTAAAGTAAATATTTTAAATTTAAAAGTTAAATTTAAAATGAAACGTGTTTAGTAAAACATTGTAATATAATATAAATTTTCAAAATGTTTGAAAATATAATGAAATTTTCAAAGTATTTGAAAATTTAAAATTTTCACATTAATTTCGAAAACTAATTTATTAATAAGATTAATAATAGATATATATGTGTGTGTATTGTATACATTGACATATGTTATATTATCTTAAGATGTTTACGATAATACAAATATACACATATGTATGTATAAAATGACTTGAAATTAATATAATTTAGTTAAATAAATCGATTAATGGTTAATTAACTAAATTAAAGATACATGTATATGGTATAAGTGTAATACTATAAAGGTTATTGTATATACCATAAATGTTATAGCATACATGTCTAATGTAAATAATAAATTGGAGTAATAGTACGGAATTAATTAAATAAGATCTAATTTACATAATGTTATAAATAAAACTATTATATAAGGTAATTAAAATATAAAACTTTTACAGTATTGAAACTAATATAATATGAATGTATATACTAAAGGTGGAACATTATACAAACCCTAAATAGACTTAAGTAATAAATACATACATAAATATACATATACCATAATTCTTAATCAGTCCGACACTTTAATCACGAGGGTATTTAATTAGAAATACATTATTCCATAAGTCGATATGCTCTATTAATATATTGAAGATTATGAATCTTTAACATAATGTTATCCTCTACCATTTATATATTAATAAATTACTTGCATACTCTCTTGTTTTTAAGGAAACTCAAGCTAGAGATGTTATGTGTAGTATTATTAATATATTGACAAGATGAGGTAAGATAACTATATGTATTTGTTGAGCAAATTAAGGTACATATACTATACTAGGCGATTGCAATATGGTGGGCACGAGTGAAAATCTCTTTCCATTTATTGAACAAACTTAAGATCAAAATGAGATTAAGACAAAGAACTACAATTTAGCAGTTGTATATCATACAGACAATAAGGAATTATCCATCGTTTATGAGGCTACGGGCTATTAACTCAAGGTTAGAATCCCAAGATAGACGAGTCCTAACACCAACTTGTGAAGTCGAAAAACTTCTATATTTCATCTTAGAGTTTGAAGAAACATAAAAAACTAGTGCGAGCCTTATTAAAAAATGAAATTGTAACATTTAACCATTCTAATATTGTAAGAACATATGCTATGTAATGTTGTAATAATCCAAATTGATTTTGCATTTATTTCGATTGATAAAAGTTTATCAATTAAAATATATGAACGAACTAAATTGAAGATTGACAAATAGAAATATAGTATATATGCTTACTATTAAATGCTTCTTACATGTTAATGTATTCTTGTGACGCCCCACCTCTATACCCACGCTAGACAAGAACACTACGGAGTAATGCTGTCAACTAGCACGGAGAATAAGGATGTTGAGTAACGACCATCTGTATAATTGCTTTGTGCGAGCACCGATATGCCAGGTAAAAATATCAGTTTTCATCTCAAGAGGAAATCCGACATACCGACACAAACTCAAAGCTACTACACAGTGGCTATAAAGGACTTCAGAAACAAATATAGAAATAAACATAACACAAATCAGTCACAGATAATTCATATCACAAGGGCGGAAATAGATATGAATATATATAACACATAAAAGTGTTCATCAGAGTAGTGGTCTAACAAGATCCACAATATTACAAAAGAATAGCAACACATGCTATACAAAAGAATACATCTATGAGTCTAAATCTCAAGTGTATACAACAAAATAAACTACTAATCTAAGTAGTTAGCCAAAAGTCAGAGTAATGATCCTGGATGAGAAGTCAAGCAGAAGCACCTGTAACATCTGGACTAAACGTATAATAATCACAATGCCAAGCTGTGATATATAAGTAATTGAAAAATCAATAAGAGATTAATCAATATCGCAAAGATCTACTCAAGATAAAAAGGAATGTCATACTCCTAATTTCATTCACCAAGCCACAATAATTGATAAATCAAATCAATAAAAATCACGAAAATAGGTGAAGCATAAATTCCAGAATTCAACACACGAAATCCAGAAATCACAAGAATAGGTGAAGGATAAAATTTCCAGAAATCAACACACGAAATCCAGAAGTAATAAAAAGGGAAAGAGGCCTACAAAAAGATATGCGTGAGTCGAAATCACACAAATGGTATCTAGCCTAACCTTGCAATAAAAAAAAAGTGTGAGTTGAAATCACACAAATGGTTTCTAGGCTAACCAAAAAGCAAAAAGGTATGTGTGAGTCGAAATCACACAAATGGTGTCTAGGCTAACCAAAAAGCATAAAGGTATGTGTGAGTCGAAATCACACAAATGGTGTCTAGCCTAACCTTGCAAACAAAAGATATGTGTGAGTCGAAATCACACAAATGGTGTCTAGGCTAACCAAAAAGCAAAAAGGTATGTGTGAGTCGAAATCACACAAATGGTGTCTAGCCTAACCTTGCAAACAAAAAGATATGTGTGAGTCGAAATCACACAAATGGTGTCTAGGCTAACCGAAAAGCAAAAAGGTATGTGTGAGTCGAAATCACACAAATGGTGTCTAGCCTAACGTTGCAAACAAAAAGATATGTGTGAGTCGAAATCACACAAATGGAGTCTAGGCTAACCGAAAAGGTATGTGCGAATGGAATCGCACAAGTGGTGGTTAGCCTAACCTCGCAAACAAAGAGACATCGCACATTGCTAGTCTAAACCACAAAGATGATCGTCATGATCAACGAGAAGTGTCAATTACACTAAGCTAGTAAATATAAAAGTTTAGCTTCATGTCCCATAACCACTTGCTTAACTTAAACATTTACGAACAAACTATAAATCTCCACTAGAAAAATGTCACAAGTGGTTCAATCGAACAAGTCCAAAAATTAACCAACGAAGTAAACGCAAGCGTTTCATACCACTTGTTTTACTAAGTCGTTTAATTAGATTTCTCATACGAGTGAGGTAAAGGTTTGTATATACTAATAGATTGGAAATCGGTTTGAGAAAATGAGCTTTGTAATAAAATAGTGTTGAAATCATTTGAAGAAAGAGTTTTGATATTTACTACTAGTATAGAAAACCTTTATATTTTAAAGTGATAAATCATAGAAGTGATTGTAGAAACAATCGGGCATAAAAATTCACATTCGAAGACGTGAATAAAATCCAAAGAAATCGATATAAAATCCATCAAAGTGGATATATCTAAAATTCCCAAAGAAAAGGTCATCAAAGTCGATAATAAATGACAACAACAAAAGGGAGACAACACGAATCGGTTAAAGTTGGAAATTCAAACGAATTAGCAATATAGGCTAATCTGGCAAATAGTAGCAGGTCGGTCGACCGGACTCCCTGAGTCGGTCGACCGAACCAGAGGTTGGAAGTGCTCGGGGCACCAGGTCGGTCGACCGGCCCAGGGGGCTCGGTCGGCTGAAGCCTGTAACCAGCACTTCCAAACAGAGGCAGGAAGTGCCTGGACTACAGGTCGGTCGACCAACCCAGGGGGCTCGGTCGGCCGAACCTGTATGCTTGCACTTCCTACCCTATTTCAAAAGAGGTGCAACTCTCGATCAAATTGCAATCGCACGAGCAACGGCGCTAAGGGTTTATGCCAATCGACTACCCGGCCCTATATGCTCCTCGATGCATCACCAAAAACATGTTCAAACATCAAAGTTAGAATTTTTAACGAATTGAACTCAAAACACTAAAAATTGGAATATTCACAAAAGCAATCCAAATCAAAATCAAATGCACATGAATAAGTGTTAAGAATTCATACCTAACAATCGAAGATAATTCATAGACTTAGATGTGAGATTAAAAATCTCACCTTTGAACCTAAATCAATGAAGGAGAAGCTTTAAGAACAAGCTAAGATCAATCCCTCTTCAATCTCAACACTAGAAGCTTGAATCTAAGCTTAAAAGAGAAACATTTCCTAAATTAGGTTTAGGAATTTTCTGAAATCAAAGAGAGAATGAGTTGGAGAAGAAGAAGGAGTTGCTTACCAATGGGTTCTCTTGAGTTTGGAGCTAGAAGATGGATTTGCTAATGGAAACTAGGGCTTAGGATTTCCTAATTCTTTTTCTCTTCCACCATTGTTGAAAGCTTGAAGAGTTGGGAATTAGAAATGGAGTAATGAAGAGTTGGAGTGGGTTGGGACTGAGTTAGTAAGATGGGTTCAGCCCAAACCAAAGCCCTAAGTGAAAAAGGTCAAAATTCTACTATCTCCAAACATATCGAAGTTTATACTCAAAAAGGTCGCAAATGTCATTTTGAACTCAATGGGGGTGGTCTCGAGTCCCAATTCGATTGTTTGCAAAAAGTAGCTTTTCGGACCAAAATCCGATGAATGGTGAAATATTTAAATAAAATATTTAAATATATAATCGATAAATATGCGGGTTGTTACAGACTCCCCTCCTTAAAGAAATTACGTCCTCGCAATAATTAAGAAGGAAATATATAGTAGCAACCGTGGAAGCATATTAACACAAAAGAAAATTTGAATCAAGAAGTCCACCATAAAGAGCACGAAGGAGTAAATCCGAAAGTTTTCGTTCGATGAATTCTCAAGATTTCACATAAGCAATCCTTAGGATTTGAGAACCATTGAACTTTTATCAAAAAGAATATCTTTATATCGAAGGCGCTCAACCTCCAAAGCAATGATGCGAATAGAATGTTGCTCGAAAGTCAAATTTGGTGAAACTTCAATTCCTCAATAACACCGGGCTCAAGAATATAAACCGGAAACATAAAAGCATTTCCATAGTTAAAATACGTGGAAAACGTCAATAATAGCAGAAAGTTGAGCTGGTGCAACGGCGTAGTACAAATACGGTACGCCCGAGAAACTAGAAACTCGAATAATTTGGAACACCGACGTAGTACAAAGACGGTACGTCCAATGAACCAAAAAGCCAAGTCATTGATGTAGTGCAAACGGTACATCCAATGAATCAAATAGCGAAGACATTGATGTAATTCAAACGGTACATCCAATGAATCAAACAGCAAAGTCACTGATGTAGTACAAACGGTACATCCAATGAATCAAAAGCAAAGACATTGATGTAGTACAAACGGTACATCCAATGAATCAAAAGCAAAGACATTGATGTAGTACAAACGGTACATCCAATGAATCAAACAACAAAGACATTGATGTAGTACAAACGGTACATCCAATGAATCCAAAAAGAAAAGACATTGATGTAGTACAAACGGTACATCCAATGAATCAAAAGCAAAGACATTGATGTAGTACAAACGGTACATCCAATGTATCAAAGACACTGATGTAGTACAAACGGTACATCCAATGAATCAAAAGCAAAGACATTGATGTAGTACAAACGATACATCCAATGAATCAAAAGCAAAGACATTGATGTAGTACAAATGGTACATCCAATGAATCAAACAACAAAGACATTGATGTAGTACAAACGGTACATCCAATGAATCCAAAAAGAAAAGACATTGATGTAGTACAAACGGTACATCCAATGAATCAAATAGCAAAGACATTGATGTAGTACAAACGGTACATCCAATGAATCAAAAGCAAAGACATTGATGTAGTACAAACGGTACATCCAATGTATCAAAGACACTGATGTAGTACAAACGGTACATCCAATGAATCAAATAACAAAGACGTTGATGTAGTACAAACGGTACATCCAATGAATCAAAAGCAAAGACATTGATGTAGTACAAACGGTACATCCAATGAATCAAATAGCAAAGACATTGATGTAGTACAAACGGTACATCCAATGAATCGAATAGCAAAGACATTGATGTAGTACAAACGGTACATCCAATGAATCAAACAGCAAAGTCATTGATGTAGTACAAACGGTACATCCAATGAATCAAAGACACTGATGTAGTACAAACGGTACATCCAATGAATCCAATATCAAAAACATTGATGTAGTACAAACGGTACATCCAATGAATCGAATAAGACGGAACATCGATGTAGTATAATAACAGTACATCCGATGAACCGAACACCATAAAAGAACACCGGACACTAGTCCTTAAAAGGAATGAGATAAAACTCAATAAAACGAAGTGTACCAAAACGACCGATGAACTTGATGAAAAGATAATTCCATTCAGACAACATCAAAGAATCAACCACTTGTTGCTTACGACAAAGCGCATTGGCAACATGATTTCCCTTCCAGGAATAAAAAGAATATCAAGATCATAAGATGTCAAGAACTCGAGTCAACATGGAGTTCCATATGAGAAAATAATTATTCCAAAGATTTATGATCGAGGTAGAGAACAATTTCTCATCCAAATATGATGATGCCAAATTCCAAAAGTAAAAACAATAGCCGAGAGCACTAGATCATGAGTGGCGTATCTAGTCTCGATAAGCTAAAATGATTTAGAAGCACAAGTGATAGCACGTTCTCTTTTGCAAGAGAACGACACCCAAACCAATACGACTAGTATCGGTACAAATAGCAAAGTCTTGGCTCCCCCTCGGGAATCACAAGAATAAGAGTTTCGAAAAGAAGGAATTTCTTTTAAATAATCTTCTTTCCCATAAAGTTAAAACCTTCAAAATTACACTTATCTTCATGCAATTGTCTTTCTAGAAAAATTTTACGTTTTACAAGTCAATACATCGTGTTTGATTGTCACATCAAAGCGTTTAGGAAATTCCTATCGATAACGTTGATCAAGCGCATCGACCAAAATTCTTAAAGCACTAGACGGGCAATACAATCACAAAATCATCTTTTATAGGATAAATAAATCTCTTAAAAAGTTTTAAGAATATTCTTTGTTCGTTTCAAGAACAAAATCCAGTTTTACTTATAAATAAATCTTATGAAAAAGATTTGCAAAATTTTAAATTACTATTTTCATCCAAAATCAGTAAATACAAGAATAGTCTCATCGAAATATTCATAGAATATTCGATTTATAAAATGGATGAAATAAGCTGGACAATTTGAATGACACAATAAGTCATTCATAAGAATCGTAATGAGTGCGGAATGCGGTAAGTGGACTGCTAACTTCCGCAACTCGTAGTAAATGAAAACCGGTGGTAAAGTCAAACTGAAAAGACCTTAACACCACACAAAAGATTTCTTAGGTGATAATCCTAAGACAAACTCAAAAATACCGGAAAATTTCTCAAACTACATGAATGAGAGAAATAACACTTTCCTTATAAGTGGGCTTAAGGAATAAAATGATGCCATCAAGTTGGAATCAAAATCATAAAGGAAAATAGAAATCTGCTTAACAGATTGAAAATGTCAAAGATGAATAGTCCACACGGGACAAAGGATATGGCCTTATAATAATTAAGCCAATCCTTACAAAAGTAAATTCCGAAGCCTAAGTAAAAATATCGGCTCGGAAAGAAAAATCATATAAAATAATTTTCGACATCAAATAAAAGCAAATTGAGTGTTGCAGATCTACCATCCGGATTCGCAATCCTCAAAGAAGTCGTCAAGCCCAAAATATTCAAAGAAAAAGAATCGACAAGTTCTTTTGATATAAAATAGTGAGATGGAACCCATATCAAAAAGAACTCAAATAAGAAGATCACGAAATAAAACAATGCCATCAAGGATTGAGTGAAAAGTACCTTGACCAAGAGAAGAGTTGCTAGGGACTTGCAGCTTTCCTTCTCTCTTGCTTTGACGCTTGGGACACGAAGATATATAATGATCCGCACTTTTGCAATAGCGGCAAGAAATAGGCCTTGTACACCTATTTATATAGTGGTCCCTAGAGCCACAACTGTAGCATTCTCCGCGATTAGGGATAGGAGTATGTGCTATAGAAGTCTCTTGCCTCGCCCTCTTGTTAGGATTAGGACTTTCGAACCTAATAAAGGGATGCCTCTTCTTGGTGTTGTTGGAGTTCGGTTTGGCACTCCCAACCTCGACATCACTTTCTCTATCGGCCTCTTCAAGACGAAGAGCGATATCAATAAGCTGATCAAATGAAACCTCAAGTTTCAGAAGTAATGGCTTCTTAAGATTCTTATTCAAGCCATAGACGAATCTCTGATTTTTCTTCATTGGGGTGTTAATGTATTCAACCCCGTACTTAGAAAGAGATTCGAAAGATGCGACATAGTCTGTCACAGAAGATTCACCTTGAACAAGGTCAATAAAACGTCGGGCCAAAGTTACTTTTTCGGCCTCCGGCACAAATTTCAATTCGAACCTTTCCCGGAATTGCTCCCAAGTGAGATCCGCTTCAATGACTTCAGAAATAAAAAGCTCATACCAATCTAATGCTCTTTCTTGGAGCATGCTAGAAGCCACTTGGACTCGACGAAGGTCAATAAGGTTCATGCGAGAAAAGATGCGATCGCATGATTTGAGCCAAGCTTGAATTTCAATAACACTCTCGGATCCCCTGAATGGCCTTCCACCCAAATCGGTGTAGTCTCTGCACAAGCGTGCAAAACCGGATCTAGGATGAGTAGGCTCTGAATTGGGACCGGCAGCTTGAGCATTCTTTACTAGATCAAGAAGCTGCTGGGCAGACATAAATACTCCATCCTGGGGAGTAGCACTCGATTGACCGGCGCTGGGACGGCCAGGTCTAACCATTTCTCTTCTTTAAGAAAGAAAGAAAGAAAAGGAAAAAGTTATTCTCAAGATAAATATCAAGCAATTCTTGATAGATAAAACAAGGAATCATAAAGAAAATAGGATGAATCGGTACGAAGACTCGAATAAAATCCTAAAGCACGACTCCTAAGAAAGACTTAGGACGATGATCCTTGTTATAATATTCTAAATTGTTCCGAAGTTTGGCTCTGATACCAAGCTGTGACGCCCCAGCTCTATATCCACGCTAGACAAGAACACTACGGAGTAATGCTATCAACTAGCACGGAGAATAAGGCTGTTGAGGAGCGACCATCTGTATAATTGCTTTGTGCGAGCACCGATATGCCAGGTAAAAATATCAGTTTTCATCTCAAGAGGAAATCCGACATACCGACACAAACTCAAAGCTACTACACAGTGGCTATAAAGGACTTCGGAAACAAATATAGAAATAAACATAACACAAATCAGTCGCAGATAATTCATATCACAAGGGCGGAAATAGATATGAATATATATAACACATAAAAGTGTTCATCAGAGTAGTGGTCTAACAAGATCCACAATATTAATAAAGAATAGCAACACGTGCTATACAGAAGAACACATCTATGAGTCTAAATCTCAAGTGTATACAACAAAGTAAACTACTAATCTAAGTAGTTAGCCAAAAGTCAGAGTAATGATCCTGGATGAGAAGTCAAGCAGAAGCACCTGTAACATCTCGGTCTGACCCGAGTATTATTTAATAAGAAAATAATAAACGGATCAGTCTAGCTATAAATATCAGATGAAATGATATAGAATAAGAAATATGACTAAACGTATAATAATCACAATGCCAAGCTGTGATATATAAGTAATTGAAAAATCAATAAGAGATTAATCAATATCGCAAAGATCTACTCAAGATAAAAAGGAATGTCATACTCCTTATTTCATTCACCAAGCCACAATAATTGATAAATCAAATCAATAAAAATCACGAAAATAGGTGAAGCATAAATTCCAGAATTCAACACACGAAATCCAGAAATCACAAGAATAGGTGAAGGATAAAATTTCCAGAAATCAACACACGAAATCCAGAAGTAATAAAAAGGGAAAGAGGCCTACAAAAAGATATGCATGAGTCGAAATCACACAAATGGTGTCCAGCCTAACCTTGCAAACAAAAGATATGTGTGAGTCGAAATCACACAAATGGTGTCTAGGCTAACCAAAAAGCAAAAAGGTATGTGTGAGTCGAAATCACACAAATGGTGTCTAGGCTAACCAAAAAGCATAAAGGTATGTGTGAGTCGAAATCACACAAATGGTGTCTAGCCTAACCTTGCAAACAAAAGATATGTGTGAGTCGAAATCACACAAATGGTGTCTAGGCTAACAAAAAAGCAAAAAGGTATGTGTGAGTCGAAATCACACAAATGGTGTCTAGCCTAACCTTGCAAACAAAAAGATATGTGTGAGTCGAAATCACACAAATGGTGTCTAGGCTAACCGAAAAGCAAAAAGGTATGTGTGAGTCGAAATCACACAAATGGTGTCTAGCCTAACCTTGCAAACAAAAAGATATGTGTGATTCGAAATCACACAAATGGAGTCTAGGCTAACCGAAAAGGTATGTGCGAATGGAATCGCACAAGTGGTGGTTAGCCTAACCTCGCAAACAAAGAGACATCGCACATTGCTAGTCTAAACCACAAAGATGATCGTCATGATCAACGAGAAGTGTCAATTACACTAAGCTAGTAAATATAAAAGTTTAGCTTCATGTCCCATAACCACTTGCTTAACTTAAACATTTACGAACAAACTGTAAATCTCCACTAGAAAAATGTCACAAGTGGTTCAATCGAACAAGTCCAAAAATTAACCAACGAAGTAAACGCAAGCGTTTCATACCACTTGTTTTACTAAGTCGTTTAATTAGATTTCTCATATGAGTGAGGTAAAGGTTTGTATATACTAATAGATTGGAAATCGGTTTGAGAAAACGAGCTTTGTAATAAAATAGTGTTGAAATCATTTGAAGAAAGTGTTTTGATATTTACTACTAGTATAGAAAACCTTTATATTTTAAAGTGACAAATCATAGAAGTGATTGTAGAAACAATCGGGCATAAAAATTCACATTCGAAGACGTGAATAAAATCCAAAGAAATCGATATAAAATCCATCAAAGTGGATATATCTAAAATTCCCAAAGGAAAGGTCATCAAAGTCGATAATAAATGACAGCAACAAAAGGGAGACAACACGAATCGATTAAAGTTGGAAATTCAAACGAATTAGCAATATAGGCTAATCTGACAAATAGTAGCAGGTCGGTCGACCGGACTCTCTGAGTCGGTCGACCGAACCAGAGGTTGGAAGTGCTCGGGGCACCAGGTCGGTCGACCGGCCCAGGGGGCTCGGTCGGCCGAAGCTTGTAACCAGCACTTCCAAACAGAGGCAGGAAGTGCCTGGACTACAGGTCGGTCGACCGGCCCAGGGGGCTCGGTCAGTCGAACCTGTATGCTTGCACTTCCTACCCTATTTCAAAAGAGGCGCAACTCTCAATCAAATTGCAATCGCACGAGCAACGGCGCTAAGGGTTTATGCCAATCGACTACCCGGCCCTATATGCTCCTCGATGCATCACCAAAAACATGTTCAAACATCAAAGTTAGGATATTTAACGAATTGAACTCAAAACACTAAAAATTGGAATATTCACAAAAGCAATCCAAATCAAAATCAAATGCACATGAATAAGTGTTAGGAATTCATACCTAACAATCGAAGATAATTCATAGACTTAGATGTGAGATTAAAAATCTCACCTTTGAACCTAAATCAATGAAGGAGAAGCTTTAAGAACAAGCTAAGATCAATCCCTCTTCAATCTCAACACTAGAAGCTTGAATCTAAGCTTAAAAGAGAAACATTTCCTAAATTAGGTTTAGGAATTTTTTGAAATCAAAGAGAGAATATGTGGGAGAAGAAGGAGTTGCTTACCAATGGGTTCTCTTGTGTTTGGAGCTAGAAGATGGATTTGCTAATGGAAACTAGGGCTTAGGATTTCCTAATTCTTTTTCTCTTCCACCATTGTTGAAAGCTTGAAGAGTTGGGAATTAGAAATGGGGTAATGAAGAGTTGGAGTGGGTTGGGACTGAGTTAGTAAGATGGGTTCAGCCCAAACCAAAGCCCTAAGTTAAAAAGGTCAAAATTCTACTATCTCCAAACATATCGAAGTTTATACTCAAAAAGGTCACAAACGTCATTTTAAACTCAATGGGGGTGGTCTCGAGTCCCAATTCGACTGTTTGCAAAAAGTAGCTTTTCGGACCAAAATCCGATGAACGGTGAAATATTTAAATAAAATATTTAAATATATAATCGATAAATATGCGGGTTGTTACAATTCTATACCTATGCAAGTACCCAATTTTACTAATAATAAATATATTTGTAATTTGGTTACTTACATGTTTATTTAGCCAAGACCGTGTGTTGCGTAATATGAGTTTCGAATTCTAAATCAATAAAATACTATGGATATTTAATCTATATACTGTCACATATAAGTGTCATGTGGTCAACAGTCATAGTTCGTAATGTATGACATTTCGATGAAATTAGTTCATTCGAAATAAGAGAATAAACCATGTTATAAGATCGAGTAATCAATTTGATTGATTACAACTAATATCATATTGCGTTAAATGTAATAATAAACCAAAACTACCAAAAAAGGATCTAAGAACTCGATCCCTGAATGTCAGCTGATCAGTTTACATAAAGTGCAACATATTTGATGTCCTTGAATATTAAGGATGATTAAGTGCACTTTTGAAAAGAGTTCACTCTGATATCATAATAAGGGTTTTCTTTTGATTGGTTTGATCATTTAAAAGGAAAACAAATGTACACTGCTATATGTAATTTAAGGTATAGTAGGGATAAAGAGAGTGAATTGTCACTTTTACTTCGTAAAGAAAAATAAAAAAAGAATTGTAAAATAATAATTGATACTTAACATTGAATAAGAAATATGAATTTTGATGTCGAAATGTATTTTCATTTAGAAAATTATTTTCTATGAGATTATTTCTTTGATTTCAAAATAATTACTGTACATCAAAGAACTCCTACTGTAAAATAGTTATTGCATATGAAATAAATAATATATGTTAAGTTGATGGTGGACCTCCATATTCAGTATGCTATTATAGTAATGGTGGAAACAGTGGGAGCATGCCACATAACACTTATTGATTGCATTAATTTATGAAAATTATTTTTGTAAAATGTACTGCACATTATTTATGAATAATATTTTTTCCGGTGATGATTGAAGATAAAGCATTGTTTTATTTCGATGAGAATATTATGAATATTCATTATGAAAGAAACTATGATGTGTCATTTGTTTTCATAACAAAAGTGATGCGTTGGAAAATACTGAAGTATCTAAATTATCCATAATTATTTTGTAATTATAGACTAAGCCATAGTTCTGAGAGAAAATTTTAGTTATATGATTGTGAATCATACGATACTTGTTAATTATAATTAATGGCAAAGCGTCCATTCAGTGGGGTGTCAAGAGTTGATGATCTTTTTGAATTGATACATAGAGATATATGCAATCACAAGTCTGATAATACCAAAATAGTTCCATATACTTTGTTATATTCGCTGATGAATTAATAAGCTTGAATATATGTATTTTATATATATGGGGGCATGTCCATAATAGGTTCATAGAATATAAAACGGAAGTAAAACAAAATAACATGCAAAAGAAATGATCTGATTTGATCGAATGAGTGTGTATATAGAAAAGAGTTCCGTACGTACCTAAAATGAATTATGCTTCAGTATCGAGAGTCACTCCTCCTTATAATATATAATGATGTGTTGATAAGGAGTAATCAAACTTTATTGGACAAAGGACAATTAAATGAAGAGTGAAGTTGAGTTAAATTCTTTTTATATGGTGTGTACTTAAGAATAATACAAAAAGTTAAGCTTATTATCATCCAAAGAATAGTTTACAAAGTCGCACAAGATATGGGTTTATAAGAAACTCCATCATGTTCTAGGCCAAGGAGTTGGTTGGTTGTGTGAGTTGAAAGACTATACATTATAACTGAACGTAAGGGATCTTGTGTGAATCACACCAAAGAAGTTTGGGAACGATAGTCATTAGATGACTAATTTATGTTGTGAACATAAATATTGTGAACTAATACCAGATTAGTTTTATATAAATTAATTCATAGAATATTTATGAATGTCCATGTCGCTGCACTAAGAAACAACCACTGTTTCAAGAAATATCAACTTCATAGCAAAGGAATTTCTTTTAGAAATTATTAGTAGTAAAATGGATATGAATATTATCAAAGGTTAAAACTGATTGCAAGGGATGAAATGAAATTAACTAAACCTAAGTGAACACAACATATTAGAATGTCTAATGAGTATTCCTACATGTCAACAAGAAACCATGAGTTTCTTGTCAAGAATAAGTAATTATTGTTTGTTTAACTAAACCATTATGAGTATTGACTCTTGATATGGTACGATGCACAAATTCGAAACAGATTCCAAGTACGTTATAAAAATATGATTTTAATAGTTGTACCTAAACAGATATGATTCGTCGGTCACAAATGTATCTTTAAGAGAAAGACAAATGCAGTTGGAATATAGTAAGCTACATTGGTAAGAATAACATCGTGAATTTTAATGGTTGAAATTAGTATAACAGATTCACCGTTTGATGTACTCAAGTTGATTCAAATTTACTCACAACATTATCACCAAGTATGATTGTTTTTTATACATGTGTGTTGAAACAAAAAATTCTAAATAAAGATTGTTAACTAGGTAGTTAACCAAGCAGAAGTCAATGGAAGTTAGAATGTTAAGGCGAAGATGAAACGACTTGAAAACTTGGAAGCACACTTAAAAGGAGTAGAGAACAACTCCGGGAAGTTTCAGAGGGATTGGTGCAAATGGCATGGCTCAATACCTAGCTACATAGGACATTATCGACCTATAAATCCCCTCCAGATCACCTCCCAAACTGCATACTTCTCATATACTTCACCAAGAGCTCGTGATCAAGTTGTTTTCCCGAAGTATGGACAACCAATTCCATGGTTGATGAGAAGAATTCTAAGAAAACAAGGTAACTCAAGCAATGAACGAAAGATTACTGGAACCAAACAAAAGTCGATGAAAAGAGCTTGGAACCTCTCAGCTAGAAGATAGAAGAGAAAAACAAGAGTTGAAGTTGGATTTATACCAACAATTATAGCTGGTACTAAGATACATACATCGGTACCGACCTATCTTATTGGGTCATGGTGCTCTGGTTTCTCTTGTACAACATCAGGTCTACATCTAGACTCCAGTGCAAATAGACTTCTGATCCATTACCTCTATTTCGCTATAAATACCAACCTAATTATAACTAAAGAAGGATCTAATTTCTGTTAACTCCAAATGAGAAAGCTCTACCTCTTCTTCATCACTCACCTTCACACAATAGTCACCTAGGTGACTACGCTGGGTAGTTCTTAGGCATAGAACTTGACAAACCCTTGTACTAGACACTAGTGCTTATACTCTCTCTAGTTCTTTGCAATCTCATACAAACTCTCTCGGATCCATGATCAATAAAGCTATAAAGTGGACGTAGGCCAGAGATTGCCGACCCACCATAATAATCTTGTGTCTCCCTGTTATTTTTATTTGATTTCTACTATTATTTGCCAGATCTAGGTCTCATAGGATCCATACAACACATTCTTGGGTGTTGATCCATTTTTAATGTTAACATTTTAGTGCTTCAACTGAGTAAACTAAATCTAGGGTTAGATCAAGCTCTCTACTTTTGATTGGATATGTGCAGAAGTTAGATTCGAAAAAGATGCTTAAAGAACTTGAAGAGTTGTTGATAAAATGGCATGGCACTAAGAAGATCTAATAGATCCTCAGGACTTGTGGCCAATGGTGATGGGGGAAACACTCACCAATGAAAATTAATAATGGAAACAAAGTACCAAAATCCTCTACTCGATAGGAAGTAGTTAACAGAGGAGAGCATATAAGATGATCAATGAGCTTAATTAGAAGATGGTGAATAGCCAAAAATCTATCATGGTAAGATGGATTCTTTGCTAACCTTGTAGCCGCCAAAGACATGAAGAGTTAGAAGAGGTACTTCGCCTATAATAGAATAAGAGAACTCTTTAGTTTCTGGTCAAAGCAGAAGGGATGCAAAGCAAAAGCAAAAGTAAGCAATTATCATAGTTGTAGGAGTTATAGCATGAAGAAGTAGGTGCGCTCCTCTTGCAATAAAACAACCTGGTACTGAGACAAGACAACTCGGTACCGACCCAAATATTCAAATTGACGATCCTCAAGAAGTGGATGCAATGATGGTCTCTAATGTGGATGGGGATTTGCAACTTGTTGATGAAGGTTTTTGAATTGGACAGTAGTGCTAATAGACAAAACATTGGAGCTAGAGTTCACACTGCTATAGCAAGGTCAACCAGGCACTAATGGAACTCTACAGGAGTGGTTCTCTTAGAAAATGGAGAACCTTTATGTCAATCGACATTCCGAGACCGTTAGTGGAGTCAAACACTTGATGTAGCCTATGATAGTCAACCTGCAAATTACCACGTCAGTGTTGAGTACATCGCTGACATAGTCAAATGGTTGGTCAAGGAGAGCAGGTGCAGGAAAAATGAAGGCTGGGGTTCACGCCAAGCCAAAGTCCATTTACTAGAATATTCCAAGAGAAGATTACCCCCGTAAATTCAAAATGCCGACAATGCCATCCTACAACGGAACTACTAATATCAGGTAACAATTACTCAAATATGAATGGCACATAGACAGAGCTAGAGCTACGAATATTGTTTGTTGTAGATGTTTCCCTATCTCTTAGGTGGAGTAGCATTGATGTGGTTTACTAGGCTTGCACTGAGATTGATATTTACTTTTGATGAATTGTCTAAGAAGCTTTTAGCGCAGTTTAGACTTCATGATGCCCGACCAAAGGACTTAATGTCCCTATCCGGCTTGTCATAAGGACTTATGGAACCACTAAAAGATCTCTTGAACCGATTCAATGCCGATGTAGTCAGCAATCTAAAAGAAGATCTTGTATTCATGTCACTAGTCTGGGGCATCCATCTGGATATGGATTTCGATGATGTTTAAAGATGAAGCAGCCAATTACCATGGAAGAATTTCACCGAAAGGAAAATCAATTCCTATGGTTGGAAGAAATAGGAATGGCCAAAAGAAAGATTAGCAATGAACAATCGAGGGAAGTAATCCAGAGCAACATCGCAGTAAATGTTGGAAACTCTGGTAATTAGAATAAAAGAAGTCAAAAACCTGGCAATCGGCATGACGCACATGCGAAACGTTTGAAGAACTTCGGATTAGAAGATTACATGCCCTTGAATAACACACCGGAGAACATTTATCTTCCCGCTCAGGGAACTGAGAAATATAAAACGCCGCTCAGGAGGGAAGCAACAAAAAAAGATAAACACTCTGGAAGTACTATCACATCCATGAAACTCATGGGCATAATAACACCAATGAATACCGATATCTGAATAATCTAATTGAGGAGCTGATAAGGAACAATAAGCTCCAGCAATATGTTTAGGAACCAATGAGTGGCAGAGAAACACCAAGACCTCGGGTCTACTTACTCATGGAAAACTGCTTGGACCCAATGAAGTGGAGCCCGGGCAAGCTGATGAAAGACTGGTCATCAAATGACCTTCAAGCTAGTCGGTTACCCAGGAATGAAGCAGCAACCTAAAATAATACTATTTCATTCATCGTTATCTATTTTCTTTTCCCAACTAAGCCTCTCAGGGACATTGGTCACATTGTAAATAGGCAAGACTTGCCATTTCTTTCACTCATTAATTAATCTGCTTCTTGAACCAATGGAACTATGTTCTTGTAAGAAAGCTCCTGTGTTGCGCAACCAGCAGCACAGTCGAGAAAACTTTCCTCCATCCTTGAATGATGGACGGGAGTGTAAACTCACTAACTACCAAGTCGATGGGGAAAATCGACTCAAACTGTCGAATGGACGTGGAAAATCGACTCCAACCTTCTAAGAACTAGTGTTGTCCCAAGACTGACAACATCGGGAAGGTCTATACACCAAATAGATGGGTCATATGATCCCCAACTTATGAGAACTAGCGTTGTCCCAAGATTTGCAACCTCGGGAAGGTTTAAATCATCGGATCGACAGATCATATTAATCCCCAACCTTTTGAGAACCAACGTTGTCCTAAGACCAGCACCATCGAGAAGGTCAAAACCTAAGGATCGATGAGTTGTATCGATCCCAATCTTCTAAGCACTAGCATTATCCCAAGACTGGCAATGTTGGAAAGGTCTAAACCGCCAGATCGATAGGTCGTATCGATCCTCAACCTTTTGAGAACTGGCATTGTCCTAAGACTGGCAACATCGAAAAGATCTAAACCGCTGGATTGATGGGTCGTATCGATCCCCAACCTTTTGAGAACTGGTCTTGTCCCAAGACTGGCATTATCGAAAAGGTCTAAACCACTGGATCGATGGGTCATATCGATCCCTAACTTTCTAAAAACTGATGTTGTCCCAAGATTGGCAATGTTGGAAGGTCTAAAGCATCGGATTGACGGGTCATATCGGTCCCCAACCCAACCTTCGAAGAATCGACGTTGTCCCAAGACTAGCAATGTCAGGTAGGTTTAAACTACCAGATCAAGGGTTGTATCGATCCCTAGCCTTCTGAATACTAACGTTTCCCCAAGACTGGCAACATCATGAAGGTTTAAATCGCTAGATCGATGGGCCATATCAATCCTCAACATTCAAAGAATTAGAATTGTCCTAAAACTGGCGACGTCAAGAAGGTCTTATCCACCCCGTTAACGGTCACAACGACCCCTACCTTCTAAAAATTAACATTGCCCAAAGACTATCAACGTTGCAAAGAGAAACTGACTTCCAAAGAGTCGTTGCTGCCTGGAGACTGGCAGGAGCAAATTATCATCCAAACATAGGCAATGGCATGCGGCAGTTTCAAAAATCAAATTGTCGATGCACCAGTTTTCGAAGACAGAAGTAGGTGCTTAATTGAGTTCTCAACTCTAAATTGCAAGAATCAACCGTTTCCCAGAGATAGGCAACGCCAAGGAAAAATTCAAAAAATTGAACCCTTCATATGTTAGTTTTCGGTGATAAAAAGTAACACGACTGGATCATCAACCTTGAACAACGAAAGAGTTTATTATGACGAAAGGCGACGACGCATCTTTACAATACATGCATTCAAAATGACATTGGTTGAAGATATCAACTTGGAAGAATTCAATCGCAGCTTAGAGATTGGTAGCATCAAAAATATAATGCATGGAATTAGGTGGTAAAAGTATTAGTTCCAGGAGATAGGAACCCTATTGCAGGTCAAACGTCCTATATAGCACTAGCAGCCAAGCGAGACACACACGGTTGAGTATAAGCAAGGAAAGTCATGGAAGGTTAGGAATTTAACCATCAGACTCACCCTATCCTAAAGTAGGATTAGGAATCAGACTGAGGGCAATAAAATGAACTACTCAGGATATCTAGACTCTCGTAAATGACCTAACCTTCTGAATATCGATATTGTCTAAAGACTAGCAATAGTGATAAGGTTTCCAAAACCAAACTAGGAGCTGGTCGGATAATTCAACCTCGACCTTGAGGAATTAGCCATTGTCCGAAGTTAAGCGACTATGCGAAAGGTTGATAACCTACTTAAGAACTAACCAGATCATTTGGCTCCAACTTGCAGGAATATGCTACCGCTCAAAGATTAGACAATGCTAAGGAGGAACCCCTAAAGTAGGACCATCAATACACTGGCTTTCGGACCAATCGAATCAGCCGAGTCTAAACTACACGTATCAACTATTGTCCGAAGATAAGCAACATCAAGGATGAATCTTCGGAATTGAACCGCATGTATGTTTATTACCCGGTATAGAAACTAGTGCACCGTTAGATTTCCGACCTCAAACTTCAAGAACTCAATTGTTGCCCAGAGATAGCAGTCTCCAAAACAAAATCGAGCAATTAAAGCGCCTGCTTCCAAAGATAGATGTTTGTACCAAAATTTGGCACAAACACCCAAGAGAATAAAGTAGAGAATAAAATGAAGAAATATAAATGGAAAATGAAGTAAAAACAAGACATGCAAAGTTTTATAGTTGTTTCAGCCAATTGATGCCTACATCCACTTAGTGTTTTTATTATTTGCACTGCTATTTACAAGTAATGTTCTTATGGATCAGTATGGTTCTTCGAGATTACAGGAGAATTATGGAAAAGCTTGTAAAAAAGTAGAAAAGATCCCTTGAAATGAAGCCCCAACCTCCTATTTATATTTGTAGGTCGCCTGAAAGTTCTCCTCCATGATCTCCACCACGTTGCCACTACTTAGCAGTAGTTATTCTCAAGAAAACATAGTCATCTCAACAAAGAGTTGTTGATCGGTACCGATGCATAGGCATGGATCGGTATCGGTCCATAAGATCCACTTATGGATAGAGTCTAATGCTTTGTGTGATGATGACTTGTTAGCTTCATGTTTTCCATTTTGAAAGCATTGCTAGAGGCTTGTTTCTGGATTGATAAGATGGATTGGAGGTGGAATGGACTTCCTAACATCTAGTACTCGAGGAAATCGATAAAGAATAGCATGCAGCTGGTTCTTTAAAGCTTAGAATAGCTTGCTTACATCAACTCTTAAGGAGGTTTGACGTGGTATGGTGGTGATTTTATGGATCGATACCGATCCATAGGGAAGGATCAGTAGCGATCCATTACTTGGATGGATTCTGAGGATTTTTGAGATGGCTTGTGCTTGCCTTATGATTTTGATTGTGCCTAGTTTCTAGGCTTTCTAGCTATCTCTCTGGACTCTTTGCCTCGATAACTTCCAAGTCCGACTCGCCAAGTTCGTATAAATATTGTCTGGTAAAAAGGCTGGATAACACTTGTCCTCTAAAGTACATCTTGTTTCCAACATTATGGGCTTTGAATTGAGACAGGCCGGGATTGTCATAATAGATTCCAATCCATGCTTCGAATGGTCATTATATTTCCTTCGGACCATTTTAGTGAAGAGTAGTGTCTTTAGCTATTCATTGCGATGTTTCGCTAGCACCTGACCCTATAAAACTATAGCATGCTTTTACAATTCTTTATTGTGAATTTAGTATGTCTAGGAAAAATCCAATTCTGCATTTTTCAGGTTTGAATCCGCTATCTTTGATTCCTACTGCTGAGTGTTGAGTACGTACATGCACACGTGCTCTGATTTCCATCAGGTTTCCATATGCATGCACATTTTTGTGAAGTTGTCATGCACATGTGCATGTACACATGTCATCACTTTTTCCTTTTTTTAAAGTGTGATTTGGTACCCATCCATTGGGATGGATCGATACCAATCTAGCCCTTAAAATGTGGCTACTTGTTAGTTGAGAAGACAGGGTTCGCGGGGTATAAGGCCCGACACCACACTTTCTTTCCTCACTTTTTACTACCTTGGAGAGATCGAGCTTCAATTCACCAATAAAGTTTTTCTAGGCATCCATTTGAAGTCTACAACACCGCCTCCTACTCCAAGACGCCGTTGCCATCATCAACCGCTTCGACCTTCGATCTTCAACCGTAGTTCACCACAATCCAAGTCCAACCTCGGGTTGGACCCGATTTATCTCCTGAACCCAACCTAACGCTTTAATCGGTTATCTCTTTCGATCTACGAAGCTTTTAGGTAGGTAGTGACGTTGCTGGTGATCTTGGACAAGCTTTACGTCGACGGCCGTTGTTGGATTCGAGCGATGAAGTGAAAAAAGGAGAAAATCCATCTAGGGATATGGATTGGTATCAATCCAACCTGTTGGGTCAAAAATTGGCTCAACACGCAAGACATTTGCACAAGATATTATTTTTCAGAATGGCCCTACCATGCCCATGGATTTTTAGTGTGGTCATGATGCTACAAGTCATAAATCCTAAGGTAAAATAGGTAACCCACCTAAGTATGCAATAGTCCGCTAATTTGTTTGTTTATTTGATTAAATTAGCGATTCACATAAGTTACAATCCATCAGTCGTATGCCCAAAAGGCATGGTAGTCATTATGCAAAGTGATCTTTAATTCGGACAAGGGCTTAAATAGTGTTGTCTAGTGTATAAGTCCAAGTCCAAGTCAAAAATTAGTTATATGTGTAGAATATTATAGTTTGTGATTTTTGTTTGATGATAATATATATATATATATATATATATATATATATATATATATATTAAATGTGTTTGTTATAGTACCATTGCAATGTCACAGAATGAAAAAATTAGAATTTCATTTAACTAAATATTATATTTCAACAAACATTTTATTACAATTCAATAGTACACATTTACAACACAGCTTCCACCATATTTTACATTTTCAAATGAGGTTTTTAGACACAGGGAAGAACTTGCAAAAAAAATTAGTCTCTGGGACAGCAAGTTTGTTTTTTAGTCTGAAGAACACTTTGTAGTGTAAATCACAGAATGATAGATGTAGTTATCATTTTCTGTTTACACAATAAAGTGTCCTTCAGACTAAAAAACAAACGTACCGTCCCTGAGACTATATTTTTTGTAACTTTTTCCGTGTGTCTTTTTTCCTGTTTTCAAATACAACACCATTTCACACTCTCACATACAACAATATTTTCTCTCTTATATACACCACTCTCATAAACAATTCACTTACTCACACTCACTCAAATTTGATTTGATATCTTCTTGCCTTAGCTGTCTTCTCTTCAGTCTATCTACTTTTTCTAGCAAACAATAAACAACGCAGTAAAAGGCAAAAAAATTTTAAAAAAACCGAAATTGCAAAAATAAGAATGTATTAAATATAAATGTTGCCTCAGTTAATTGGGTTATTTGTCTTCATATTTCAAAACTGGGGTCAAAAATAAATGTGGACGAACCGCATATGACATGCAGTGTATCACTGTACATGTCATAAGGCCATACAAACATAAAATCCACTTGTGTCATAATTACAGGGACAAGTGCGAGGTTAAGCCAAATAGCTCAACGCAACACAAATGCATGAGGTCAAGCCAATTGAATTTCAGGCTCAACTCAAGGCAATGTGTGAATTCAGCAAAACATGGAGAAGAAAGTAGACAAGTGCATACAGATAAGGCATCGTGTAAAAGCCAAAACAGTTTAGAGCAAATGGTGCAAGTGCACGTCACAGCGAACATACATAGGAAGTGCAGTAGCAATTCAAGACAACAAGCCTAAGTCCAATAAGCAAACTACTCAGTCCAACAAACATGTCTAAGTGCACTGAAAAATAGCTCAGTTCACCTTTTACAATAACTAAATCAAGCAAAAGTCAAGACAAGGGGTGAATACAATCATGTAGAAACTAACCCAGCTATGGACTTAAGTTCTCACACACACACACACACACACTGACACACACAGTGGAGCAACTGGTTCAGAAAAAGCACACATGAAACATATATAATGGTACAAGTAGACAAGTGAAACCAAGTGCAGTAATTGAGCAGCCAAACATGAATGTGCACCAGAAACAAGGAATATAATGGTACAAAAACAAGGCATTGTTTTAAGTTTCAAGCAAAAGCAAGTGCAACTCGACAGCATTTACAAGTACGTACACACAAGCATGCACATTTCCACTCATCTCCAAACAACAAACAGAGAATCACTCATCGAACGTCATTAAAGTTGAAATAGTAAAGCATCACATGATAGAAAACTGAGGCCTCTTGAATTTCACGTTATAGAAAGAAATGCATGTTGAAATGCTTAACCGAGATTCCAAAATATATTCACACTAGAAAATCAGAAATGTTGAATAAATATTAACAATGAACAAGTCAAAAATCGTAAAAGCGTTTAATTAAAAATGAATGGCAAAAGGAAAGTTTCTGAAATTTTCAAAACTAAAAATATATTCGAAAATGTAGGGAATCAAACCCTATGAATACCCATATCATCATTGGAAGAAAATTTAAGTCAATTTCGAATAAAAAATTCAAAAAGGAACAAAATTTGTACCAATCAAATAACAATGAATACTAGACAACAAAGCTACCGAGAGCAATCGAGCAAGCCGATCAAGTGACAAGGCAATCAAAACTAAAACAATTTCTTCAATCGATCAAATGATGAATCAGCGGCTTCAATCAAAGAAACCTTAAATTAGATTACAATGAGAAAAAGAGAAACGGCCTGAATGGAATAAAAGAATACGGCTTTGATTTCCTGTCTATTTGGGCCGCATATTTAATTTTGGGCTATATTTTTTGATAAAGGGTTCCTCGTTCTTATTTTATTGTATTTTGTTTTAAGAGGGAATTAGGCACAAGGATAAACTTTGGAAAAAAAACTCGACTGAAGGACATCAATTTTCATTTTTGGGCTGAAGGATAAACTTTGATAGAAAATTAGATTGAAGGAAAATGCAAGTTATTACTAGCAATATTCGGTTTTTTCACTATACAAAATGCTAGTTATAACTAGCATTATATTCAGTATTAGTATACAAAATGCTAGCTATATTTAGCATTATCCTTCAACCTAAATTTTTTCAAAGTTTGACCTTCAACCTACAAGTGAAACTTCTTGTCCTTCAGCCTAAGTATTTTTCAAAGTTTGCTCTTCTGCATATTTTCCACTTATTTCAAAATTTATAAAACTCTAGTTTTTTTTATCTAGAAAAGAAATACGGGATGTACTTTGAGAATTCGCAACTCCGGGCTGAGTTATGGCAAGGTTTTTAGCGTAAGGTTAGAACAATCAAGTTAACGAGGGTCGTGAATTTACATGGTCTGTAAGCGTCAGATTGTTTAATTCATAGTGGAAATTTTAGGGCACTAGTAGGCAGATTTTGCTGAAGCTGGGTAAACTTGTGGTCGCTTTTATTTCTGTATTTACTTGTTATTATCTGTGCTGCAATTTATTATTTTGTGAATTTATTATAAGCCATATTCACCTCCTCTAGGGTTAATTCGATCCTATAAGTTGTATTAGAGCAAGATTACAAGCATAAATGTTTAACCCTAGTTACAGATCCAGCGAGAGTTAGTGCAATATTAGTCCCTCCATTTTTGATGGAACATATTTGTTTAAATTAGAAATCAAAACTGGAGTTTTATTTAAAATATGGCAATTTTAAATTGTGGGATAGTATTGAAAATGGATGTAATATGGTAGATAAGAAAAAATATTTCGATTAATGTTCTTGCTATGCATACTCTTTATTCTGAAATTAAACAAGGCGAATGTAACCATATTCTCATTGTTTATCTACACAGGAAATCTGAAATACTCTCAAAGCATTATATGATAGAAAGGTCACGAGTTCGAACCCCGAAACTGACAACCCTGTAACAAGTACCCGAAGTATGTGTTTGGTAGGCACATACTTCCCTAGAGTTTACAAGTGAAGCTTGGTTCTCTAGGTAATTCAAAAAAAAAAAAAAAAAAGGTCAACAACAACGAGAAACTTCCCTTAAATCAACTTGGTCAAAGATTTCTGTATGACGGTATTTACAAAAGAAATTTTGGACAATGATGGTAGAGACGACAGTGATAAAGACGCAACTAATGATAATATAAGTTATTTTGCATTCAAAGATTTAGTTCGCTAATGTCAAAAATTAACTACAACTATTGATGAACTTTAGTTGAAAAACAACAAGTTAAAAAGTGAAAAGCCTATACCGTGTCAAAAAATGATGAACTGAAAAATGAGCTTATACTATTAAGAAAATTGAAAATTCCAATTGCAAAAACTATTTGAAGTACGAAAAAGGATTTACTCATTTTCATGAAAATTTCAAAGGCTAGAAATGGAAATTATGATTTTGACGAAAAATGAAACCGAGTTGATTTGCAAAAACGACATTTTACAAAAGGAGTTGGGCAGTTTTACGATGTCCGAAAATTTGAAATATGCAAATTTTGAAGGAGAATTAAATGTGGTCAAAGAAAATTTCAAAACCCTTGAAAATGAAAACATGATTTTGGAAAATGGCAAAATTGAAATTCTTTGAATAATCACGAATTAAAAAATGAGATCAAAAAATCGAGGATTTTGAAAAAATTGAATTCGAAAAATGCTAACTCTTTGAAAATGAAATGCTTGAAATTGAGATCAAAAATAAAATTACTCGTAAATGAAAATTTAGACTTAAGCGAAAATGATTTTGAATAGAGAGAGAATGCCATTAGTCGTTGTTCTAAGCTAATAAATGAGAATAATCTTTTAAAATCCAAAGTTAACGAACATGAATTGATTATTTGGAAATTTTCCACCAGAGAAAGGTCGTTTAATATGCTACTAAGAAATCAACTCTTCATGAATAACAGAAAATGACTTGGATTTGAAAAAGTGCCGATATAAAAAAAGACTAATAACACTACTAGGGGAGAAGTCTAATACCCAAATGTGTAAAGTATAGAAATATAGGACATAGCGAGAATAATTGTCGAAATAAACACAAACTCAAAACCGTTAAACAAATATGGATTCCAAAAGGTACAAATATAAATTTTCCTTAATTTGAAAAAGTTTAGATCCTAGGGGTACGATTGTTAAAACTAAAGGTTTGCTATGTAAACGAATTTGGGTACCAAAGACTTCGATCAAAAATGAAAGTGGTCTTACATCCTTTGTTAGGCCGCTTGCCTCCTCCAAAATTTAGATACAAAAGAAGACTAAGGAACAACTTCGATGTAGACAAATGTCAAGTTGTTATACATGATTAATGAGCAAAAATTCTAATGTTCTTTAGCCTAGAAAAACAAGGGGGAGACCTACACTTTTGATAATAATTGTGAAATCAAATGCGACATCGAAGGTAAATAAGGCTATGGTCTCTAAACCTAATTTTCTTTTCTTATTGTTAATTCTTTTTCTGCTAACACTACGGAAGTATAATTACTATTTCTTGAACTCCATAACTCCGATTTGCAAAATTCAAGATATTCTGATAAATAGAATGAAAATTCTATACGTTTTATATTATGTGTTTTTCCTAGAATTTAACAAAAAACCAATGAAAAACTACAAATCATTCAGAATACTTTTTGAAAACATTTCCAGACCTTCTTAACACAGCGATAATATTTCAATCATAACTTGAACATTTTTACTCCGATTTTTTAAAAATTTGAAATTTTGAAAAGCTAACTAATAACACTACAACTTAACTATTTTAAATGTTTTCTGATTTATTCTGGAAAATATTGAAAAGCCGCAATCTTTTTAGCGCGTTACTTGAAAAGTATTTCTGATTACACAAACAAGTTGTACTATTTCAGTCATAAATTTTGATCAATTTATCATTTTAACTTAATACCAATTTTGATGAGTAGTAATTTGAATGTCTAAAAATTCTATGTACTAAACCAGGTTGCGAACGTAAAGCTTTTAAATAGTGGTTTCAAATGGACTTTTTCAAAATAGGAATATTCAATTGCTTTGGTAGAACGAATAATTTTCATCGTCCTGTTCACAACTGGCAAAGTAATGGTGGGAGAAATGTGTGTGTTATTGCATTATAGAACCTTTTTTTAATACCTTGCTAAGAATTCTGGAGTTCAATTCGAGTGATACACGGTTTTCTTAGTCAATAATATATCATTTTTGGGCAACTAGGGCACAAGTGGTATTAGATATCACTTTATGTGAAATCATATAAGCATTTTCAACTGATTTTAAAATTAGCAGGCATCATTTTCAAAAAAACCCTTATAGAAAATATATTTTCATTTTTGGACTTAGATTTTTTTTTTTAAAAAACTTAGAATATTACTTTGATGGAAACACTCTTATTTATTTTGGTAAGAGATTTACTCTAGAATAGTTGGTGATGACTGCTTGAACCTTCCGAAGTCTACCAAAATTATTAATAGTGATTGAGAAAGTGATGGGTAATGATTTAGTTATACTTCATAACTAAAGGAAGTATATTTTAAAACTTCTTGACAATTAAACAAGTTTTATAATATTTTTCGAAATTAGTGCATATTCCATGATCATTACTATCATCCTTCTTACACTCCATACACCAAAATTTAATATAGTGTACGAAAGTTGGTATTTCGGAGAAAATAAGAAACTATATTCCAATTTTAAAGAAAGAAATTACATTTTTAGTGGAATTTTAAAATTATATCCTGAAATGTTCAATCTCATTTAGAAGTCCTCATGGTTATACATAGGTGAATATCTTTAGTCTCTATATATTTGCTTCCATTCTTATTTAAAAGTCATTGTGGTTATGCGTGGATGTGACTCATATACAAGAGAGTGATAAATATTCAAGTAGCTTCTAATTTTATTTAAATGTCCTCACGGTCATGCATGGTTAGAAAATATTTGACATTTTTTAAGCAACTACTAATCCCATTTAAAAGTCCTAACAGTAATGCATAGTTAGAAAGTGCTCAATATTTTTTTTTAACAAGGGAGTTACTATGCATACCACTCTATTGTCACTATATTCTTCCCAAATCATAAACCATTAATCACTCCAAAGTGGAATTTATGTCTAATTAGTAAAATATTATGATTTTTGTTTGATTAATTGGAATTTGCAATATATATTTCTCTCTCGATATGATTTTATGATTTTAATTAGAATTCACCACCATTTCAATTATTATTATAATTATTTTTTATGATAACAAAAGAGGGAGAGAGGTTAAAAAATTGGTGTTTGAGTAATGACCTTACTGATATTCTTGAGTTGTTTTTATTATTCAAGAGTTGTTTTGCAATTATTCTATCAAATTAATATTGTAATTTTTAATCTGTATGCATTTGTATGGGGGAGTCTAGTTGCAGGGGAAGTATATAAATAAAGGGATCTTAATCACAACTCACCAAACACATTTTCTAGGAACAAAATCATAATAATATGCATGTCTATTATTCGATAATAGTCAAATATGCTCAAATCAAGGGAAGCAGGCCATGCAAAATTGTTGAAGTCCTTTGTTCGCATAAATTCAAAGACCACATTTGGTTCTTATTTTTCTCCAAATCAATTTAGAATTTACAACTCGATTACTTTAAAGAGAAAGGAAAGAAATTATTCACCCATTCCTTATTGGAGGTGAGGGTCTATTTATAGAGTTTGTGGCAGGTAGCATGGCTGCCATGTGTCTGTACTTGCTACCTTTTGTGCTATTAAGATACGGTATTCACCTAGATGTGTTGACCTTCGACATCTCCTTGATATTTCCGGTATTCGGCATCTTACTTTGTATTACGCACTCTGCATAATTGTATATTCTCAATACTCTTCGTAGCCCTTGAAGCTCGGCATCATTTGTCGCTTGTAAAAGACCAAGACCACTTGCTGCTTGTAAACGCTTTACAAAGGTTATAATTGTAAAGGCTTTGTATTCATTGTTATATACAAGAATGGTTTTTATAGAGACCCGACATTCTTCTTTTACAAGTAGATGGTCGATATGCTCTAGTGATGCAGCACTCCTCTTTATTTTATACTCCACCATGCTTGGGTAGCAATGGTTCGACATCACCATTGCATTTTATAAGTTCAATACCCTCTAGATTGTAGATATTAGATACTTCATTATCTTATTGTAGCTCGGTCTCTTTCATGTTGTAGTTACCGGCCATCTTCACATTGTAGATACTCAATATCTTCACATTGTAGTAACTCGATATCTTTATCGTATAAATATTCGGTATCATTCAGATTGTTGGTTCATGTCATCTCTTAGATTGTAGATACACACATCATCCTTTCTTAATAAGCCGATATTCTTTAGTGGTGCAGCATCCCTCCTTTGTTTATGCTTTCTAACATCTTTTGTTTTAGAGACTTGACATACCCTACGAACTCGGTATCACCCTTAAGCTTGTTTCCTTCTTGTACGTCCAACATGATTCATTGTCGTAGCTTTCTTCCTTTATGTTTATGACATATTTTGTTGTATAAACTCATTATCCCTATCATCTCTTGAGTCTCGGCACCTTTTGGATAGTAGGTGCTTGATAAGCTTTTCTTTGTCATTGAGGCAAGACATCATTTCTTACTTGCGAATATCTGATAATGCTTATTCCTCCTTTGATGCTCGCTATCCCATATAAATTCGATGCCTCTTCATGCTCCACTTAGATGCTCGATATCCCAGTTTATTGTGAAGTCTGGCTTCACCTCTCACTTTAGACACCCGACAAACTTTATAGATGTCAAAACATGCTCTCCTTTTCATTATGTGCTCGGCATCGCCTATGACTTGGCATCTTCATGCTAGATGCTTCCTAAATTATTGATTGTAGTAATAATGCTTTCCATGCTTCCTTATCCTCTTGTTCATTCTCGTAACATGGTAGTTAGAAAATATGTCGTTAACATTTGCCTTCTTCCCTTTTTTATAAAAGAGGCTTTTTACACTTTAGTGTAAAACCAAGAAGATTCTCATCTTTCTAACTTTCTATGAGATTCTCTTCAATCCCGTTTTCCTAAAAATCATAAAGAAAATGATGATAATTTCATTGTTTACTCTAAATTGAATTTTAAAGAAATCCTTTTCGACATTGATAAAGACACGGATTAAGTTGTTTTCTTCTTCATATAAAGGAGCCCTTTCCATTTCTATGTAAATCCAAGTTTCAATCAATAAGGTCAGAAATCTACTTGACAAGAAGACAATAAATTTAGTTAGCAAGAAGATTAGAAATTCGTCTGGTAAGAATTCTATAGATTCATTTGATAGGAAGTCTAGATATTTAATCGATAAGAAGATTAGAAATTCATCTGGTTAGAAATCCAAAAATTCATCATAATTTTATTTAAATAGAAAACCAAAAATCCATCTGGTAATGATACTGCAATCTTATTTTAATGGAAGACCAGAAAGCCATCTTGCAACAGTACCATAATCTTATCTGAATAAACGACTAGAAATCCATTTGGTAATAGCACTATAATCTCATTTGATTGAAAGACCAGAAATCCATCTGTTAATTATACCATAATTTTATCTAGATAGAAGACTAGAAGCCTATCTTGTAATAATATCATAGTTTTGTCTAAATAAAGACCAAAAACTCATCCAACAATAATATCATAGTTTTATCTGAATACAAGAGCAGAAACCCATCTGTTAATAATATTATAATTTTATCTGAACAATAGACTAGAAATCCATTTGTTAATAATGCTATAATCTCATTTGATTGAAAGAACAGAAATCCACTTAGTAATTTTACTATAATTTAACTAAATAGAAGACCAGAAACCCGTCTGGTAATAAAATCATATTTTTTTTGAACAGAAGACCAAAAACCCTCGGGTAAAAACACCATAATTTTATATGAATAGAAGACCAGAAACCTATCTGGTCTCAACTAGTTTGAGACTAGAATTTTGAGTCGTAATGAAGATTTCCATTACTCATTAGAAAATTTAAGTTCCATCGTAGGAACAAAAGATAGGGAGATAAGTCAATCTTTAATTTCTTAGGTTAAGTATTGGAATTTCTTGGACACTCATATTGGCATCGAAATCTCAGATAGTTTTTGACTTTTCCGTTGAAGGTTACTTTAACTTTGTCTTGGTGCGGAATTAAATGCATTTGACTATTCTTCCTCTAAAAGATTGCACTGACCCATCTTTAGGGTTGATTTGAACTTGCTTGAATGATTCATTTTTCCCCTACCACTCTTTGGGTGATGATTTAGGCTTTGGTCTCGTTCACCTGTTACCACTCTTTCAATGATTATTTAGACTTTAATTTCTCTCTTTGGCCCATTATCACCTTGTAAGTGATGATTTAGGCTTGATCTTCTTATTACCTTATAGGTAATTATTTGGGCCGGTCGGTGCATTTGGTTAGTTACCTTAAGTAGAACCAAAGTATTACCCGTCCTCCCTCTAGGAGACGCTACAATCTGGCCTTGTATGTGGAACTGAAGGCTGGTTCGGTGCTTTAGCCAAGTTATCTTAGACGGGACCAAATGCTTATTCCATCCTCCCTTTAGGAGGTGCTTCGACCTGGCCACGTAGGCGGGACCGAAATTTTGCAGTACTTTGGTCGGCTAAGTTAGACGGGACCAAAGGCTTACTCTGACCTCCCTCTAATAGGTTCTTTGACCGAGCCCTTGTGGTGACTTAAAAGGCTTTTTTTTTGCTCCTTATTACCTTATAGGAAATGATTTGGGCTTTTCCTTGTAGTTTATTCCTTTCATTTGACTATCGATTCCATAGATATGCTCGTCCCAATTTCTTTATCCATTGTTGGAATGTAAGGCCTTAGATGCTCAGCATTCCAAGTTATAACTATTACGTTGCCACCAAGTCGGCATAACTGATAAGTCCCTAGTGGAATTACTTCATGAATAACAAGAGGGCCTTCCCAATAGGGTCCAAGTGGTCCGTCCGTTGGATTTTTGGTATTCAAAGAACCAAATCTCCTTTCTGAAATGATCTCCTTTAACTTTGAAGTTATAATACCCTGATACCCTTTGTTGATATTCGACCATTCGTATGGCTGGTTAACCCCTTAACTCGTTGATTAAATCTAAGGATTTTTTCTTCAATTCTTGATTAGGATCAAATACATATGCAATTCTTCGATGAGATGGAACTTCGACTTCAATTGAAAGCATTGCTTCGCATCCATATGTTAAAGAAAATGGAGTGGGTCCCATCGTGGTTTTAGTAGAAGTCCTATATGCCCAGCGGTAATTCTTGTATCAACCTGGTTTTAAGTAATAATTAAATTAAGTTTGTAATGATAGTTTAATTAATCAAACTGGAATTTAGAGGTTTATCTGATAAATTGATTTGTAATTATTTAATGAAAAGGTTTAAAATTGTGATAAGATGATATTTGAAATTAAAAATAAGTTCAGATATGTAAATTATTTTATACAAAAATGATATAATTGAAGTAAAGTACCATTTTGGAAAAGAGGTGATCTTTTTAGAAATTGGTATTTTTTTTTTAAATTAAATAGGATCTAGATTATAAATAAAAGAAAATAAAAAAAAACAAGTATGTTTACTTGCTTTAATTTCAAGGCCCAAGATCAAAGATCAAGTACTTCAAACCAAATAACCCAAACCCATTATCCTAGTAATTCCATATCTCCATATCTCGAATGTTACAAGTCCCGATGCATGACTCTCATTTATAAAAGCAACCACAATTACACACTAAAACAACTTGATGCTACTTCCTCTTCCTTCTCTTCAAACTTATCAAATAAATCTAATTAATTCCAAATATTAAATATATGTTTCTCAACGACATTCTGTAGAAAATGCAACAAAGAAATGAATGGTTCAATCTACTCTCAAAGGGCTAGATCGTGCATTCATAAGAGGGAAATAAGAGTGGAAGGAGCAGAAAATAGGTGAGTATCACACAATCTTTGTTGAATTATATAATTATACATATACCTTTATGCATTAATTTTTTTTGTTGCTTGGCTGTGAAGCATCTTAACAATTGAGTTAATGTGGAATCGGTCGATGAAAAGGGAGCGAGTCACCTGAAACAGGCGAATAACCTGGCGCCTATTGCCATTGACCGGTCGACCGGTGGTGGTGCCGATGTTTGAGTGCAATCGCTAGTGCATTATTGTGTGTGTGTTAGTGGCTGTCCGTGTGTGTGCCTGGGTGTTCGTGTGCATGAATTGTGTACGCTTATATATTTATTGCCATACTATTACTTTATGCAATTTCCAATTGAATTGATTTTGAGTGTATTTCTTTGTGAATTCTTTTGTTTTACAGCACCAAGTTGATCCTCAGTTTTCATTTAACAAGCTAGTATACCTGACCTTAGACCTTGTGCACCACATATTATATTTACAGTTTTGTGAATTCAACTTTATATGGGTTTAGTACAAGATATTCACAAATTATTAATAAAGAGGTATATGTGTTCTAGTGTGTTGAGGGTACATGCATGGAGGAGTGGATATGTGTGTGCGTGCGCCTGTATATGTTTGTATGATAATAAGTGATGTATGAGTACATATTCCTGTTGCTCTTTATACCTATTTAAGCTTGTCTTGTTGTGACTTATTCTACATTCCAATCGAACTTGTTTAACTACCTTTTTAGCATAAACTTTCTAATATATTGCGTTTACTGCAAATATTGGGTTTTACTTTTTGTATGTGTGTTTGCTAGGGAAATGTGGTAAGCAATAATGTAGGTTTCAACAGTGTGCGTGATTGTGTGTTACTAGGTTCATGCGTGACAGCCTGAGTGAGTTTGGGTGAGTGCAAATCTATTTGAATGCTGCATGCGTGTGTATGAATATTTGTGGGTGCGTGAGATAGTGCATGAGTGAGCAGCCTTGTATACATCAATGAATTATAATTAAAGTATATTTATATTTATTCTAAAGTTTTATGCAACATCAGTGCTTTAATTTTCTATTATCGTTGTCTTGTTCACTGCCTTGCTATCGCTGTTTTCACCTTATGCGTTCACTACAACAAAGGCAGCGTATAGCGACGGCAAAAATGCGTCGGCGGCCGTCGCTAGCCGTCGCTATTCTATCCGTTGGCACCAGGAAAAGCAACGGCTATAGCGACGACTCCGTCGCTAAAAAAGCGACGGCAAGCGACGGCAACGTACACGTGTCAAAGCACGTGGCAGTTAGTTTGTTTCCCGGAAGTCCGTTACTAGCCGTTACTAGCCGTCGCTTTGTTGTCGTTACGAGACGTCGCTAGCCGTCGCTTTTCTGGGCAAAACCTGCAATATACACAATAGCTATTCTTCCATCAAACCTCAAACTTTATCTCAAACCTCAATAATATCAACAATAACACATCTCAACAATACCCACAACATCAATGTTCAACAATATAACCAAAAAAACACAAAAACCAACCAAACCAACATAATATACAAAACCAAACCAAGAATCAAGGTACAAGGATCAAATCCAAATATAACCAAAGCCAAACATCATCCAAAATACCAAGTACCCAAGCCCAAGTATCAAATCTAGTCTAAATATGTACATAAATACATACCCACAAGAATAGTAAAACTATGCATCATCATCCTCCTCATCATCCTCGGCATCATCAGGTCCATCTCCCTGCTCACCAGGCATAGAGCCGTGCTTCTGATAAAATACAGCAATGCGCTCATCTATCTGCTGTGCCAATTGGCCCTTTCGCCAATCGTTGAGCTCATCCAGCTGTCTTTGCATCTGAGCAATATGCTCCTCCTCCATCGATTTGCTATAAGCTCTTTGGAAATTAACAGCCTGTGAAATAACTGAAGTTAATACGATAGCATTTTACATGAATTTTGAATGAATTGGATAGTATATAAATAATTCTTTTGATGTGAGAATAATGTGGATCTTTTAATATGAAGTTAGTGAAATAGTTTACCTCCTGATTGCCGAAACCATAACGCCTATTTCGAGTAGGCGGTGCAATAACGGAATCCCAAATCCTGTTGGACTCCTCAACTGTAAGCTCTGCTCTTCCACTCGCCTGTGTCAATGCCGATGCCTTTGCCTCATATCGCCCCTGCAATTACAAACATAATTTTAAAACAATTGGTATACAATTTACATATATACAATTTGAATCACGAGTTAGCATATTTACCATCGCTTCTTCAGCTTTGCTGTCGGTCCAATCATAGGTCGCATTCCCCTCATCATCAACAGACTCAACTGCGTGTGTGGCTCTAAAAACCTCAGCCGTTGTAGGCTCCCTTCCGTACTTTGCAAACTGAAGATATACACGAATAAGATATATTAAAAATAAGCATAAATGTTACACATGAAGATATGCATCACCATATGCTAAATATATTTTATATTTACCAATTCTCTCCTATGCTGTTGGAAAGATTTAGAGCCACCTCGATGTAAATCAGGATTCTTATTCTTATTGGCTTGGTTTCTTGCTGCTACTTCCTATTAATTTAGATACACGATTAAAACAATGCAACTAACATAATTGTAAGCATTCTCATCATAGCTTACTTTAGCTGCTTCTGACTCCCAATATGTGAGAAATCCGTTCCAGACTTCATCGCTCATCCAACCTGGCTTTTTGCCAGCCTTCTTCGCCCTTGATGTTGTCTCTCTATAATTCTTCCGCATTTTTTGGTTCCAATTATTGCTAAAAACATCTAAATCATGCGGCTCCACTCGTACAACAGCCTGCATATTGAATTTATTTTTGAATTACATACAGCGTATTATTTTCAATAGAAATATATAAATTGTAATTACCATCAAGTCGGCCCATATAGCATTTTTAATATGAGCTGGAATGCTATCCCAACGCGGCCAAGCTGCTGACATCCGACTCTTATATGAATTCTTCGAGACATCTAAAATAAACTGTGATAGTTCCACCTCGAACCCCCTGTAATTGTTAACGTGCATAGTTTATATATTTTAAATAATATAATTGAAATAAATTTGACATTTACCCAACACTCTTCGGAATAATCTCTGCAACTCGGCGTGTATCTGCCTCTAAGCTACTAGGACCCGCTGCAGCTCCAGGAGACTGAGATGGAGAAGGCTGAGATGTACTCCTACGTCTTCTATCAGCCATATCTGCCACAATCATATATTATATATAAAAGCATAATGATCAAATGAGCATCACATAATCATACAATAAAACGATAACGCATAAATCAGAATAATACATCGCTCAGAATAGTACATCACTCAAAATATTACATAGCATAAGTGAATACATAGCTCAGAATAGTACATTGCATAAGTGAATACATCGCTCATAATAGTACAATGCATAAGTGAATACATAGCTCAATATAACACATGACATAACTAGATACATAGCTCTTAATATAGTACATCACATAATACAACAAATGATGCCATCTGTGATCATTCTTCATCATCTTCTGATTCAGACTCGGTCTCGTACTCTATATCGTTTTCTTCGTTACTAACAAATGCATCTATTAAAACATTCGCTTCATCATTCAACGATCCTACATCGATGTCATCGGCTATTATTATTTCGGTATTTGGCTCAAGATCTGCTTGATACGCTGCTTCATCTGGAATATTATTTCCATCAAATGTAAATCTTGCCTTTGTTTTAAAAACAGCCCACCGGTCTGCTTTATCTTTTTTTAAGGATGGATACGGAGCAAAATAAACTTGTAATGCTTGCTTAGCTAACACGAAAGGATCATATTTATAGTAATGTGACGTATGCTTTATTTCAATTAACTTATAATTCTTATGTACGTTAATTCCAGAACCGGGAACGTTGCTAAACCAGTTGCATTTGAATAAAAAAACTTTCTCTAGCGGTTTTGTATAATAAGTCAACTCTAAAATTTGTGTTAAGACGCCATAAAAATCTTTTATATGCTCTTCTGGATCATCGCTGCCTTTGACAAATACACCGCTGTTATACGTTGATTTTTCAGCTCCATAATCTTTGGTGTTAAATTTAAATCCGTTGACGAAGTATATAGGATAGGTTTTGACATTTCTTCTTTGTCTGATAGCAAGGTGTCTTATTCCTTCGTCAACAACCCTGTTATTCGGATCGTGAACATAGCTTGCATACCACCCAGCAAATTGTTTACTGAAATCACCAGATGGATGTTGTGATTCGTATATGCTGCAAATAAATGTATTATATTCCCTTAATTATTAATATATAAATATACGTATAATTGAACTGTACAATCATTCAGTATTACCTGATAAATGGTGCAACTTCAACACAATTTAAAAGAACATATGTGTGTGCCACATGGTAGTCTCTACCATCTAACCATATTTCCACACATTTTCCAGCAGGTCTTCCATGTTGTCTAAAAATAGATAACATTGTTTGAGAAGAATCATGCTCAACAGCTTCTTCATTACGGGGAACACTTACAAACGATTAGTTCACATCGTCACTAAAGTAGTGTGAGAAAAAAAAAGCTTCCTCTTCAAGGTACGATTTGCAAATCGAACCTTCTACTCGTGCTTTTTGTCTATTTTTTTCTTCAAATGATTCAAGTACCTATAACAAAAATAATTAATTTAGTATATTGGTACAAGAATATACATTTTCAACTAATCAACAAGAATATTGAGGAGTTTAAAATCACCTCTCAAATGGATACATCCATCCATATTGCACAGGACCTCGTAGGAGTGCTTCGGATGGCAGATGCACAGGCAAATGCTCCATTACATTAAAAAAACCGGGCGGAAATATTTTCTCGAGTTTGCAGAGAAATACAGGAATTTCTACTTCAAGTTTACGTAAATGATCTACCTTTAACGTGGTCGAACAAAGCTGTTTGTAAAACATACTTAATTCTGTTATAACACTCCATATTTTTGTTGGCAACAGTTCTTTGAATATCACAGGTAAGAAATATTCCATCATGATATGGCAATCATGACTTTTCATCCCACTCAATTTATTGTTTTTCAAGTCAACACATCTGCGAAGGTTAGAAGAAATCCCATCAGGACATCTTAGTCCTTCCACCCATTTGAGTACGAGTTTTACTTGCTTGTTGTCTAGCTCATAACATACTTTGGGTTTTTCGTTATCGTCGTACAACTAAAGTTCGGGCCGCTTATAGAAATGTAATCTATCACGTCTCGAATTCGCATCGTCCTTGGTTTTCCCCTTTACATTCAAAACTGTATTAAAAACATTATCAAACACATTTTTTTCATTGTGCATGACGTCAATATTATGTCGCAGTAAGAGATTTTTCCAATAAGGTAACTCCCAAAATATACTTTGCTTGCACCAGTTATGAATGTCCGATTTACCCGGAATGTCGACCTGTTTCCCAGTTTCATGAATCTTAGGATAGTCTTTCATGATTTCATATATCTCTTCAGTTGTCCAAACTTTAGGTGGTAGCATATTCTCTACTCTGTTAGCTTTAAAGTTCGTTTTATCCATTCTGAATTTATGATTAATATGTAGAAAACACCGATGACAGTCAAACCAGGAAATTTTCTTGCCGTACTTTAATGAAAATGCTCGTGATTCTTCCATACAATATGGACAAGCTAGACGTCCAGCTGTGCTCCAACCTGAAAGCATGCCATATGCGGGAAAATCATTAATAGTCCATAATAAAGAAGCGAGCATACGAAAATTTCTTTTTCTCGAAATGTCATATGTTTCAACTCCTTCATGCCATAGTATTTTCAATTCTTCGATCAACGGTTGTAGATAAACATCAATTCCTTGAGTCGGATCATCAGGACCGGGAACGACAATCGTTAAAAACATATATGGAGTTTTCATACACATCCATGGAGGTAAGTTATAAGGAATGACAATAATAGGCCATGATGAATATTTACTACCAAATTGAGAGAATGGCGAAAATCCATCTGTACATAAACCGAGCCTAACATTACGGCTCTCTCGAGCAAATTCAGGATACGTTTTATCGAAATGTTTCCATGCTTCTCCATCAGCTGGATGTATCAATGTTCCTTCTACTGGTGTTCTCACGCTGTGCCATCGCATATGACATGCTGTAGCAGAAGAAGCTTTTAGCCGTTGAAGTCTGGAAGTGATGGGTAAATAATGCATTCTTTTATAAGGGACTTCTTTTCCTTTCTTTTTCCTTGGTTTGTATCTTTCCTCGTTACATATTCTGCATTTTCTAAGGTGAGCGTCGTCTTTCCAAAATAACGTGCAACCTTTAACACATGTATCTATCTTCTGGTATGGCAATCCAAAAGCAGACATAAGTTTTTTAACTTTATAATGACTATCGTACATCAAATTATTGGGTGGCATGTGTCGTTTAGCAGTTTGTACAATTGCTGTAAACGCTGCTTCTGTAAGATTGAATTTTGATTTCATCGTGATGTATTCAGCGGTTACAGATAATTCGGTTCCACTTTCACATCCATCCCACAATGGTCTCTTAGCGGAATTCAATAAATCGTAAATTTTTTTAGCTTCCATAGTCGGTTCTTCACCATTTTCGTTTTCAATGTCGTCTTGATCAATGGATGGAAACATTGATCGGGCTGCATCTTGCACCATATTTTCTATTGGATTTGCCGCTGTATTATCATCCTCTTCCACTACAGGATTAGGTGTATATTGAACAAACTCTCCGTGACAATCCCATAAATAATAATTCGGTACAAAACCAAATTTATACAAGTGAACTTTTACTACATCTGCCTTCCAATGCTTCAGATGTTTGCACTTAGCACACGGACAACGAATGTCTACGTTATTTCCATTATTAGATTTAACAAATCTAATAAACTCGTGTACACCGTTAACAAAATGTTCCTTTATTGATCCTTTCATACCTTTTCGGGATTCATACATCCAACTACGATCGAGAAAATAATCGAACATATCTCCTGATTTGCAAAAATTATATTAGACAATTCAAACAAACACTTCACTGAAACAAATTAGACTGGAATTTAGTAAATTTTATTAATTTAGTAACTTTATTAATTTGACAAATTAGACTGAACTTTAATAAATTTATTAATTTGGTAAATTAGACTAACTTTATTAATTTGGTAAATTTTAAACTAACTTTAGTAAATTTTAAACAAACTTTAATAAATTAGACTAAACAAATTTATTAGTTTCAAACTAACTTTTAAATTAAATTTATTAGTAAATTTATTGTTTAACGGCCGGTCATCCTACTTCCCATTACAAACACAATAACGTAATCATGTTTTATAAATCATTTCAGATTAAACGATTCAACAAAATTTCGGTAGCACTTCCCTTTATTCCCTGTATCGTACACAAATGCATGTACACAGGGAAAAAAGGAAGTGCCATCGAAATTTCGTTAACCGTTTAAACTGAAATGATTTATAAACTGCGATTACGTTATTGTGTTTGTAACTTGTCCAATACTGGGACAAATCCAACAAATATTGTATCAGATGAATACAGATGTCCGTTCTGTGTAAAAACAAACATCCATATAACGATCATATACAACACTTGTCAGACGGGGCCAAAAATTGTCTAAGGGGTTCACACAAATAAAACAAATTTTCTAATTTATATTTTAACAAATATAAAATTTTTAATAATACGTTCAATAAATATTTGTCAAGTAAATTTCACATTTTGACACGTACTTTAAAATTTGGCTAACTAAGTCAAATTTTAAATAACGAATTTTTCTAAATCAAATTAGAAGTTAGCACTTATAATAAATTGAATTATTTTTATTTTAAACTATATATGTTTAATTGGAAATTCCACAATGAGACAAAAGTGAATCATTGTAATTCTTTTAGGCTATGAGTACTTTAGCATGGCCATTGCAAGTGAGCATAAATGATATATTTGAACAAAATACACAATTGTAGTGTACTTACACTTATAACTAACGCATGCTAAATAATTAAATTTTCACCTAATCGACAACCAACATTGCATAAACTTATCAATAAGCATCTTAAACATGTTATCACCATCTTAATCCAAATCACATCACCAATCATTAATTCTACAATAATCAACATCGCAATAGTATGCGTTAATCATCGTTTTCAACTTCGAAATAAAATGATTTTATTCTCAAATCAACCTACAATACTACTATCACCATACATATACCACATAACTACCAATCTCAAACACAACCAATTTATAAACCTAATTAACATGCAAATAAACCCAAATTAAACCCTAATTGAATACAAAATAGGGTTAGAACACATACCGGATCAATTTGGGAGGTAGGGAGCGAATTTTTGAGCACCGAATCGGCGGGGCGACGGTTAGGGTTTAGTTTTTTTTTTCGGTTTGCTGAATGGGGAAGAAGGAAGCTCGGGTTGGCAGATATACAGGTCGAGCAACGGCTAGCGACGGCCGCTTTTTTAGCCGTTGCCCCTATCCGACGCTATTCGAGGCGTTTCCTGTAGTGGTTGTATCTGTTTGGTGGATCTATATGTGTAAAATTTCAAGTGAATGCTAGTACCTGATATATTTATAAGTTGGAAAATTAACGTGAGCATGTGTTTTATGTAGTTGCTTTATTTAATATGTACACTAATTACTTATATAAATAGTAAGTTTTACAAAATAAGGATACCCTTATGTGTATGCAGTGATACTCGCTACAGTGGGTATATTTTAGGCATATGTCTAGCATATGGTTGGAGCCATATGTTTGTTAGTGTTTAGAGCTTTGGTATACCGTAGTCATGTAATGACTTATATAGAGCCATGTGTCAGCTCACGACTAGAGCAATGAGTAGATATAGGTTAGGAGTACTATATGTCATCCGCATTGGGTTTGGCTCCCTTTAATCTCCGGAGTAGACCAAATTAGCCGGTATCCACCCTGACGGCCTGATTGAGGGATTGAGCCCACAATCCCTGACACATTTGTCTATGTATGTTAGCCTTGTGATAGTGTTGTGTGGTGCCTCTGTATCATATTGGCCAATAGTTAGTTACAGTTGAGGCACAAGTGTCAATAATCGTGGCCGAAGAGGCAACGCATTGTCGAGCATATGGTGGATCATTGTCACGATATAGAAAGGGAAGAGGTAAGGATAACCAATGACTGCAAGAGTCGTGTCATATGGACCACATGTGGCTACTAGAGCAAGCAAACGTGCTGTTAGTCTCCCGTCCGATTTCGGTATGTGTACGTGTGGTAGTGGATTGGCATATATGTCACTATCCTATCACGAGTTGACTATTTTAGAGACTACATATCTAGTATGCAGTCAGTCTCCATATATCCATACTATTCTAATTTATTCATGTGTGAGGAGACGAGATTATATTTGGATAGGTGTCTAGAGTATGGTGAATCCTCAAAAATTTTATTTATATGTTCATAAACAACCTATCCTATTTTGGTATGTTAATGATAATATTTATTTATTGAGTAGGTTTTAATGATGATTTCTAGTTTCGGATGATTCGTCCATTTGTTGTTGATTTAATGATTATTGATATGATTTATTTGAGATGGGTGATGACATATTTATATATGTTTTGTGATAATTAAAGTCACATATTACATGGAGATTACTTATGGTACTGTGATTATATACAATACATATAATATGTATTTGTCTACGTTGTGAGTTTAATTATATTATTTAAGATCATACATATTTTACCTACAGACATAGTTTGACTTGTGTGTTATTTTATAATACCCGGGTCTATCGGAGACATTTCAAGTATAGGGACGGCATGAAAACTTGTGTTTTATTGGGATTAAAGGAGACATATATTAGGACGTTGCATGTTTATTTTATATCATTGATTTATTGTATACAACAACACTGAAAAGTATATTGATTACACAAAGTATTATATTCGAATTGTTGACTCTTATGATGATCTATAAACTGTCAGTATTGTATATTATCGCTGCTATTGACGCTAGTTCTCTATTATTTACCATATATTGTACATTGTTATATTCTGGAGGTACACATGTTTATTGCTTTGTACAAATATTGTGTAGGTTTAAATGAGTTATATATTCAATATTTCAATATGTACTGGTGTTAGTTGAAGGAAATACTCACGTGTGTACCCCATACACCCTCATTTTCCATATTATTTGATAGTATTACTAAGTAATACCCTTGGATAGTATGGGTATAAAGGTAGGATGTAACAACCGTGATTTTTTAATTACCTTCGAAACAAGAATTTAAAATAGAAAATTTTAAATTGGAAAATAATAATAATATAAAATGAAATCCATTTCTAAGTCAGTTGCATATTTTTGTGGTAGCACAGCAGAAGTAAATAACAAAGCTGTGTTATATTCGCTTTATTTGCCTTCATGTGAGAATTGGTCCATATTTAAGGAAATGTTGAAAACTTGTTTTGTTGTCATCATTTTTGTATGCAGCATATCCTTCTCTTCGCTAGAGCATGTTTTCATTAAATGCTTTTGTAAAAATAAAGGCCAGCACACATTTTCTTTTGACTTGTTCTTATATGTGAGAAGATTAGTAGCTGCATCATTTATTTCATTTTCTTCAATAGCTCAACAAAAGGTACTAATGGCAGTTGCAAAACTTTGCATCCAACATTCCTAGTTGATAGCTGGTTTAAAGGCAGATTAAAAGTGAGTTCAAAAAAAACTCACACCTCTAATTTACCTCTATTTTTGTTGTTACTTCATCGTGCGTGACGAAGGTGCTATATGCAAATATGAAAATATTGACAATGTTTTAGAGCCTTTCTTCGAACTGATATGGTGCATTTGTTTGGAAAAATTCCTTGTAACATGGACTCGATGCGGTCCTGTTTGAATTATTAAACAATTCAAAATATTTTCAAAGAAAAAAGTGTTACATATATGGCCATACAGCAATCTGACTCACCGCTGTCATCATGAGATACACCAACCTCCTTTTCATTCATTTTCATGCGTGTGTGTAAGGCCTTGACTGGCTATCATATATTATTCTATCAACTTCATTTGCGTGCTAAGTTATAAAACAGGAAAATGCTTTGGAATATCAGTATTTCGTGCATGTTAATGTGTGTTTAGGTGTGCAAATTTGGATTAATCTGAGCGTGCATGCTATATTCTAAGATTCAAGTTCCAAGTTTCCTTTTTATTTATTTATTTTAGTTCTCCAATTTTACGTGCAAAGATTTATGAAACAAATCGTGCCTGTGTGAAACTTCATTTTGTGTACGTGAAGACATTTTGTTCTTGCGTGCGTTGGTTGGTTGTATTGCGTGAAAGCATAGAAGATAAATTGCATAGAAAGCTAGTTAAGGTATAAGAGGCTATCCCAGAATAATTTATATTAGTGCGTAAGCTAGTATACATGAAAAATAAGTCCAGGTCATTATTTTTCATCACGCACATAAGCATTGTCCAGGTTTTATTATTATGTGCTTTGAAAATTTGTCACACGCTTTGCCGTGTGAAATATATCTATATATTGTGGGCTGCCTGTCAATTTATCCTTGATAGTATGTGTTACGTGCATATTATTGTCCAAACTATATTTTTGCAGTTCATGGGTACAAGCACGTAACGCATGGGCCTAACATTTGACTTTACATTTTTACCTGTGTTTATGTTATGCACGTTAGAAAAAAATTCCAATTTATATATTATCTAATTCTTGTTGTGCACGAAAATATGTTGCCCAAGTTCATATACATTGGCCTAAAAGTGTAGGTGCATGCATCTCTTTTTTTTATTATTGCGCTAGGCATGTTTTACAAAGTAAAAATCAAGTCCAGATTATTTTATATTTTATTCCATATGTGAGTGCATGAAGTATATTGTCCAGGCAGTGCTATATTTTGACGCATATATAGCAGTGTCGACCGTTGTTTAATTTACGTTGAATCAGTGTTTGGTTTTAAAACGTATTTTGTTGTCGTTATTTTTATAACGGATTTTTTTCACCGATATTATATTTTTTAAGCGTGTTGTTTTGACGACATTTTTTATGAATAAAAATCACTATTATTATGACTTCAGTAACCGTTAATTTAAAGTGAATTTTTGAGCGGTTATCCCGCAACGCTGATTTGGTATCCGTTTTTATGGTGTTTTGTGAAGCGCAATTTCATCGTCGAAATAGCTATAGTTGCTGCTGTTTTAATCACGTGTTTTAAAATAAAATTATTTTCAAAATTTTTTACAGTTTGCGCTTTCAAAAGAATGAGGAAGCGATTTAAACGCTTCAGCGAAATTGAGGACTATGAACTCTTACTTTTACTGATCCGCTTATTTCTGGACTTGTCCGTTTGAGAACGTAAATTTTATTTATACAAAATACACAATTTTGCACTTTCAAGGAAACGATGAAGAGATTTAAATGTTTTAACAAAAATGTGGAATATGGAACCACGCTTTTACTAATTCGATTAATTCCGGACTCGTTAATTGAAATATTCGTTGTGGATTTGTTGTTTCATGATTTGGATGATTTTTGTTGGGCTTTCGAGCCACTGTGATGGACCTTCGGGTCAATTACCTGTACTATTCGGGTCATATGTTGGACCTTCGGGTCATTTGTTGGGCGCCAAAAATTACGATGATAGTACTTGGTAGGCTTCGGCCATATGTTGATGTACGTGTGGCGTAGCTTAGACTCGCCATATGATGGGATCGATCCACTTTTATGTTGATTTTCAAGTTATCTATTTTTGATTTCTAGATTTTGTGAAATGCAGTTTTGAATTTGAAAGTGATTTTGATGGAGTTTAATGAGTTGATTTGATGGAGTTGAATGAGATTTCTTCATTTAAACTATGTTGATTATATATGTTGAATAGTCTCATTTGAGACTACGATTATTTTTCTTTGATGTTGTTTATGATGCATTCACATCTAAGTTTAAATTAGACTGATCCGTTTATTATTTTCTTTTAAAAGTACTTGCCTCAGACCGATTTATTTCAGGATAATCACTATCTCTAATTCAGTCGCAGCTTCAGCTTTTGGGATTTCACATCATCTTTTATCTAGTCTTCGAGGAGTACTTTTGGTATATTGACTCTTGTCTCATGTATGTATTGATGGATATATATATATGTACATTTGGTTCATGTGAACCATCGATTGTTGTAGCATGTATCCAGACTTGTCTTCTGTTATATATCTGATATTTCTGTTCTGATGTGATTATACTATCTGTGTTGTTGTTATTATGAGTTGTTCTGAATTTTTCTTAAGCCACTGTAGTTTTCTTAGTTTTGGATTGAATATATCTTTGGAAGTAATTTACACAACTCCTATCGACGTAATCAATACTCGTCTAAGGCATAACGTATGGATGGTCGCTTCTAACAAGCTTATTCTTCGCAATAACAGACGTTATTCCCTATAATAACTTTTGTTATTGTGAGCATAGAGGTGGGGCATCACAGCTTGGTATCAGAGCTGAAATTCGGAACAAATTATAATAAGACACAGAACATAAGCAGAATGGAACATGCGTTACAACTATTCGAGGGCTTTATTCGTGCCTTTCTAATCTATTCTTTCCACTTCAACATGTGGAGTATGTCTAGGAATAAATCTCATATTGTGTAGTATTCTATTTTTTAAATTTCTTATCAAGTGTGTGTGTTTAACTAATCATTTTTTTCTCTTGTTCTCTCAATCTATGGTTGGAAGAGATAGGGGGAATCGTTCTTCTGTAGGCCCGTCTAGTGGTTCTCATCCGGACGGAGTCTATATGTCAGTTGATCAGTTTATGGAGCTATTTCGGGGTACTCAGCCTTCTATTGCTACTCCCGCATCTCCCTCTCAAGTGTGCCTTCGTCCGCATGTGTAGTGACTATTCCTACCTTGGAGGCAAGCCTTTTAAGGGATCAGAAAGTGTATTGGAGGTTCAGACTCGGTTGCGTGCTTGTGAACGCATATTTTCTCGAATGAATCTTTCTGATCATCATCGCGTTCTCGTGGCATCTAGCATGTTGCAAGAGCGTGCGCTTGATTGGTATAAGCTTTTTATTGCAGAAGTTGTTGAGTCCTCTCTCTCATGGATTCAGTTTAAGGAACGATTCGAACTTAAGTTCGTTCCTAAATCAAAAAAGGCTACTCTTGCTCGTAGTTTCTTTGAGTTAAAGTAAGGAAAGTCCTCTGTTTCTGATTATGTTGCATCTTTCGAGGCCTTGTCCAAATACGGAGTTGATTTCATTAAAACTCCGCATAAGAAGAATCTTCGTTTTGTTGATGGTTTGAAGAAGTATTTGAAGAAAGTTCTTTTGCTTCAACTTAAGCTCTCTTTTGAGGAGCTTGTTGAGTCGGCTCTTTGACTTGAAGCTGTTGAAAAGGAACGTGATAGTGGTGATGAGGTTGAAGTTTCTAAGAACCCTAACAAGAAGATGTTTCCATTTCATAGGCCTAATTCTTCTTCCACCAACAAGAAGAAGAAGCAAGCTACCTCTAGTTCTCAGCCTAGTGGTGCACCTTCTATTCAGAGGGCGTGCTATAATTGTGGTTCTTTGGATCATTTTCTCCATAGCTATCCTAACCCTCGCATTTGTCGCTATTGCAAGAAAGAGGGTCATTGGGTTTTTGATTGTCCTACTGCTCCTAAGGGTTTCAAATCTGGAAAGCTTAATGTTACTAAAGCTTCTGGTGATTCTTCTAAGTCCAAAGGTATTACTCCTTCTGTTTTGAAAGGTTTTATTTTATTTCATGGCCGTTTTATTAGAGTTCTTTTCGATATGGGTGCATCACATTCATTTGTGTCAAAGGAGCTTGTTGATATTATTCCTTTAGATGTTATTACTCTTTGCGACCCTTTGAGGATTGTGAATCCTATTGGTGGATCCGCTACTCTTGGTTTGTTATGTGTTGATGTTGAGATTATTCTGTATGGTTTTACTTTTCATGCGAATCTGCATGTTATGGATCATCTTGGTTTTGATATGATATTGGGTATGGATTGGCTCATCCGTTATGAAGTTCAAATCCTATGTCCCGAAAGAACTTTATATCTCAAGCATCCCGATGCTATCGATCAATTATCTATTATATTTCAAAACATGGATCATACTTCGAATGCTCTCATATCATCCTTCGAATCGGAGGATGCCATTGCTAATATTTCGGTTATTTGTGATTTTTTTGATGTCTTCGAGCCTATTTCATGTTTGCCACCAAAGAGGGCAATTGAGTTCCGTATTGATCTTATCTCTAGTGCTCATCCTGTCAGTCGTCCTCCCACGAGGATGTCTGCTAAGGAAAACGAGGAACTCAAGCAACAATTATCTGAGTTGGAAGCCAAGCATTTTATTCATTCTAGCTCTTCTCCTTGGGGCGCCGCCGTTGTCTTTGTTAAGAAGCCAGATGGTACTCTTAGGCTTTGCATTGATTATCGCAAGCTTAACGGGCTCACTATCAAAAATAGGTATCCATTACCTAGGATCGACGACATGTTCGATCAATTAAGTGGCGCTAAGCTCTTCTCCCAACTCGATCTTGCTACCGGTTTTCATTAGTTACGAGTTGCGGAAGATAGTATTCCTCTTATAGCATTCCATACTCGCTATGGTTCTTATGAATGGCTTGTTATGCCGTTAGCTTTGACAAACGCTCCGGCGTATTTTGTTGATCTTATGAATCAGATATTCCGGGAATATCTCGATAAGTTCGTCATGGATTTCATTGATGATATTCTTATTTATTCCAAACCTGAAGCCGATCATATTCAGCATTTGGAGATTGTTTTGAGCACTCTTCGTCAGCATCAGCTTTATGCCAAATTCTCCAAGTGTCACTTCTGGAAGAATAAGGTGAAGTTTTTAGGTCATATTGTTTCTTCCGATGGTATCTCTGTCGATCCTTCCAAGATCGAATCTATTCAGAATTCAAAGAGGCCCGAGACCGTTACCGAGATCTGTAGTTTTCTTGGATTGGCGGGTTATTATCTCCGGTTTATTAAGGACTTTTCTGTATTGCTTTACCGCTTACCACTCTTACGAGAAAAGCTGTTCCTTTTATTTGGTATGATAAGTGTGAGACTTCTTTCTTGAAGTTAAAAGATCTCCTTACACATGTTCCTATCTTAGTGGTTCCCGAAGGGAATCATGATCTTGTTGTTTATACCGATGCCAGTGGTTATGGACTCGGTGCTGTTCTCATGCAAAAAGATAGAGTAGTTACCTATGCTTCTAGACAACTAAAGCTTAACGAGATTTGTTATGCTATCCATGATTTGGAGTTAGCCGCTATAGTCTTTGCTCTAAAGATTTGGCAACATTATTTGTTGGGCGAGCGTTTTATTCTCTTCACTACTCACAAGTCTTTGAAGTATCTATTCACTTAGAAAGAACTTAATATAAGGCGGCTCGAATTTCTTGCTTCATATGATTTCGATATTCAGTATACCCTTGGTAAGGGTAATCGAGTTGCTGATGCGCTTAGTCGCAAGCAGCAAGTTGTTGTTTCCATGATGCTAACAGAGTTGGAATATGTTGGAAGCTTTATCTCATTGTGATATTAGAGACCGTCCTTCAGTTTCTGATTCTCCCATGCTTTTATTTAGCATGTAAGCTCGTCCTAGTTTATTGGATCGTGTTGCCGATGCCCAGAAACAAGATCCAAATCTTGCTTATCTTATTCAGAGTTGTAAATCGAAATCCCGAAGTGATGATCTAAAAGATTTCGATATTAATATTCATGGTTGTATTCGGAAGATGGGAAGATTGATCGTGCCTAATGTTTCTAATCTTAGAAATGACATCCTTGAGGACTGTCGTCGTTCTAAGTATATTATTCATCCAGGCAGTAGTAAGATGTATGCTGATATGAAATGCTTATACTTTTGGGAAGGTATGAAGCATGATGTTGCAAGTTATGTAAGTCGTTGAATGACTTGTCAACTTATTAAAGCAGAACACCAGCGTCCCAGTGGTTTTTTACAGCCTCTTGAGATTCCATTATGGAATTGTGATCAAATTTCTATGGACTTCATTGATGGTCTACCTCGTTCGAGATCGGGCCATATTAGTATTTGGGAAATTGTTGACAGATTGACTAAATCATCCCATTTTATTCCTATCAAGTCCAATCGGACTGCTCGTTTGTTGGCTAAACTGTTTATTACGGAAGTCGTTCGACTTCATGGTGTGCCTAGTTCTATTGTTAGTGACAGAGATCCGCTTTTTACTAGTGGTTTCTAGCAGAGCCTTCAGAAAGCTTTGGACACCAAGCTCAATCTCAGTACAGCTTATCATCCACAGTCTAGTGGTCAGACTGAAAGGGTGAATCAAGTCTTAGAAGATCTCCTTCGAGCTTGCATTCTTGATTTTGTAGGTAGTTGGGAAGACCACTTATCTCTTGTTGAATTTTCTTATAACAACAGTTTCCAATCCAGTATCGGTATGGCTCCTTTCGAAGCTCTTTATGGAAGGCCATGTCGATCACCATCTTGTTGGTTGGAATAAGAGGAAAAGTTAGTTCTTGGCTCCGAATATATTCGTGAATCTTCGAAGAAGATTGTTATTATTAGACAAAGAATGAAAGAGGCTCATAATATGCAGAAATCTTATGCCGATCATCGTAGGAAGCCTTTGGAATTTTCTGTTAGTGATCACGTGTTCATTCATGTTTCTCCGATGAAGGGTATGGTGCGTTTTAGTAGCTTCGAAAAATTGGCTCCTCGATATATTGGACCATTTTCTATTACGGAACGTTGGCCCTGTTGCTTATCGTGTATCGCTACCTATTTAGTTTTCGGGAATTCATGACGTATTTCATGTATCCCAACTTCGTCGATGCCTTAGAGATTCAGATTCTATTATCGATCCTCATGTGTTATAAGATCTTTGAGATCTCACCCAACTTCTCTATGGTGCAAAATCATATTCGTGTGCTAGCTTCGCAGGTTAAACGCCTTCGGAATAAAGAAGTTCCGCTTGTGAAAATTCAATGGTCCGCAACACCAAAGATTACACTTGGCAAAACCAGAGAATTCATCGAGCTTTCTTATCCGGGTTTTCTCTCCTCTTCGGGTGGGAGTGAGAGTCCTTATCCATCTTTTCAATTTTAATCTTTATTGAGATAAATAATTGGTGTTATAAACAACTTCTGATATGAAAATTACGGAGATGCAATTTTTATAAGGGGGAGTTTGTAACAACCGTGATTTTTTAATTACCGTCGAAATAAAAATTTTAAATAGAAAATTTTAAATCGGAAAAAATTAATATAAAATGAATTCCATTTCTAAGTCAGTTGCATATTTTTGTGATAGCACAATGGAAGTAAGTAACAAAGTTGTGTTATATTCTCTTCATTTGCCTTCACGTGAGAATTGGTCCATATTTAAGCAAATGTTGAAAACTTGCTTTGCTGTCATCATTATTTTTGTATGCAACATGTCCTTCTCTTCGCTAGAGCACGTTTTCATTAAATGCTTTTGTACAAAATAAGGGCTAGCACACTTTTTCTTTTGACTTGTTCTTATATGTGTGAAGATTAGTAGCCACGTCATTTATTTCATTTTCTTTAATAGCTCAACAAGAGGTATTAATGGCAGTTGCAAAACTTTACATCAAACATTCCTAGTTGATAGCTGGTTTGGAGGCAGATTAAAAGTGAGTTTAAAAAAAACTGACACCTCTAATTTATTCCTCTATTTTTGTCGTTACTTCATCGTGCGTGCTGAAGGTACTACATGCAAATATGAAAATATTGACAATGTTTTAGAGCCTTTCTTCGAACTGATATGGTCCATCTGTTTGGAAAAATTCCTTGTAACATGGACTCGATGCGGTCCTGTTTGAATTAGTAAACAATTCAAAATATTTTCAAAGAAAAACGTGTTACATATATGGCCATACAGGAATCTGACTCACCGCTGTCATTATGAGATACACCAACCACCTTTTCATTTATATTCATGCGTGTGTGTAAGGCCTTGACTGGCCATTATATATTGTTCTATCAATTTCATTTGCGTGCTAAGTTATAAAACAGGAAAATGCTTTGGAATATTAGTATTTCATGCATGTTGATGTGTGTTTAGGTGTGCAGATTTGGAGTAATCTGAGCGTTCATGCTATACTCTAAGATTCAAGTTTCAAGTTTCCTTTTATTTATTTATTTTAGTTCTCCAATTTTACGTGTAAAGATTTATGACACAAATCGTGCCTGTGTGAAACTTCATTTTGTGTACGTGAAGACATTTTGTACTTGCATGCGTTGGTTGGTTGTATTGCGTGAAAGCATAGAAGATAAATTGCATAGAAACCGAGTTAAGGTATAAGAGGCTATCCCAGAAAAATTTATATTAGTGCGTACGCTAGTATACATGAAAAATAAGTCCCGGTCATCATTTTTCATCACGCACATAAGCATTGTCCAGGTTTTATTATTATGTGCTTTGAAAATTTGTCACACACTTTGCCGTGTGTTAAATATTTTTTTTTTTTGTTGTGGACTACCTGTCACTTTATCTTTGATAGTATATGTTATGTGCATATTGTTTTCCAGGCTATATTTTTGCAGTTCATGGGTACAAACACAGGCCTAACATTTGACTTTTTACTTGCGTGTATGTTATGCACGTTAGAAAAAAATTCCATTTTATATTTTATCTAATTCTGTTTATGCACGAAAATACGTTGCCCAAGTTTATATATATTGGCCTAAAAAGTGTATGTGCATGCATCTCTTTTTTTTATTATTGCGTTAAGCATGTTTTACAAAGTAAAATCAAGTTCTGGTTGTTTTGTATTTTATTTCATACGTGAGTGCATGAAGTATATTTTCCACGCAGTGCCATATTTTGATGCATGTATAGTAGTGTGGACCGATGTTTAATTTACATTGAACCAGTGTTTGATTTTAAAATGTATTTTGTTGCCGTTAATTTTATAAAGGAATTTTTACACCGGTATTAAAATTTTGAAGCGTTTTGTTTTGACGATATTTTTAACGAATAAAAATCACTGTTATTATGACTTCAGTAACCGTTAATTTAAATTGAATTTTTAAGCGGTTATCCCACAATCCGGATTTGGTATCCGTTTTTATAGTGTTTTGTGAAGCGCAATTTCCTCGTCGAAATTGCTATAGTTGTTGCTGTTTTAATCATGTGTTTTAAAATCGTTCTAAAATAAAATTGTTTTCAAAAAAATTTACAGTTTGCGCTTTCAAAAGAATGAGAAAGCGATTTAAACGTTTCCGCAAAATTGAGGACTATGAACCCTTACTTTTACTGATTCGCTTAATTCCGGACTTGTCCGTTTAAGAACGTAAATTTTATTTACACAAAATACACAATTTTACACTTTCAAGGAAACGATGAAAAGATTTAAACGATTTAGCAAAAGTGCGGAATATGGAACCACGCTTTTACTAATTTGGTTAATTCCGGACTCGTTAGTTGAAATATTCATTGTGGATTTGTTGTTTGATGATTTGGATGATTTTTTGTTGGGCTTTCGAGCCACTATGATGGACCTTCGGGTCGATTACCATTACTAGACCTTCGGGTCATATGTTGGACCTTCGGGTCATTTGTTGGGCGCCAAAAATTATGATGACAGTACTTGGTAGGCTTCGGCTATATGTTGATGCATGCGCGGCGTAGCTTAGACTTGCTATATGATGAGATCGATCCACTTTTATGTTGATTTTCTAGTTATCTATTTTTGATTTCTAGATTTTGTGAATTGCTGTTTTGAATTTGAAAGTGATTTTGATGGAGTTTAATGAGTTGAATTTGATGGAGTTGAATGAGATTTCTTCATTTAAACTATGTTGATTATATACGTTGAATTGTCTCATTTCAGACTATGATTATTTTGCTTTGATGTTGTTTATGATGCTTCACATCTAAGTTTAAATTAGACTGATCCGTTTATTATTTTCTTTTAAATAATACTCAGCTCAGACCGAGTTATTTTAGGATAATTGTTATCTCTGATTCAGTCGCAGCTTCAGCTTTTGGGATTTCACATCATCTTTTGTCTAGTCTTCGAGGAGTACTTTTGGTATATTGACTATTGTCCCATTATGTATTGATGGATATGTATATGTACATTTGGTTCATGTGAACCATCGATTGTTGTAGCATGTATCCAGACTTGTCTTCCGCTATATATCTGATATTTCTGTTCTGATGTGATTACACTATCTGTGTTGTTGTTATTATGAGTTGTTCTAAATTTTTCTTAAGCTACTGTAGTTTCGTTTTAGATTTGGATTGAATATAGATTTGGAAGTAATTTACACAACTCCTATCAATGTAATCAATACTCGTCTAAGGCATAACTTATGGATGTTCGCTTCTAACAAGCCATATTCTTCGCAATAACAGACGTTATTCCCTATAATAACCTTTGTTATTGTGAGCATAGAGGTGGGGGCCTCACATAGGTTGTCACATTTGGTATCAGAGCAGGTTTAGATTAATACAATATATATAAGAGACACAAGTCGAGAGCTTAGATCAGACTTAGAGTCCCTTAACCCTTTTGAAATTATATAGTTACCTTCTCTTTTTTGTTTTAAATATGTGTTATATTATGGCTGGAGTAGCAAGGATGAAAGGAATTAGTCCAACCAGTAGTATTTGTATTGTATGATTTTGATGGAAAATTTTCTAATAAAAAATTATTTTAGAAAGTGTAAAAGGTTTTAAATGGAATAAATTATTTATTTGGAATCAACTTGGTGAGATATAGAACTAATCTTCAAATATTAAGCTTTGAGAATGAATGTAGAACTTTTCTCCATATATCAATTTAAGAATACCAACTATTGTGTAAAATTTAAGAAAAGATTTTGCAAAGTAGTACATTGAATTTAATTTTGTATTATAAGATGTTTGGAATTGTGAAATATATTGCAAAATATTTCATCAAATTGAGGAATGAGATTTTAGTAGAAAGTTATTGATAAGATTTTAGGTTTTATTAGAATTATTTAAAAGTTATTTGATGAAAATTTTAAATTTGAATTATGTTTGAATTAGATAAAATGAAATCTTGGAAATTTTTTATATTTAATGTTTAAAAGTGGATTGTTTAAATAAAAGTATTTGTGATTTTGAAAAGAAGTCTTATACTTAGTAAATGTTTTGGCACCAAAATGTAATTAAAATCAAGTAGGTATGATTAGTTTGTTATAAATTCTTCCTTCTAGAAAATTATAAGGATGCAATTTCGTTAAGGAGAGAGTTTATAACAACTCGGCTTTAAGTAATAATTAAATTAAGTTTATAATAATAATTTAATTAATTAAATTATAATTTGGAGGTTTATCAGATAAATTGATTTGTAATTATTCATTGAAAGGTTTAAAAATGTGAAAAGATGATATTTGAAATTTAAAAATAAGTTCAAATATGTAAATAATATTTTATTGAAAAATGATATAATTGAAGCAAAAGTATTAGTTTTGAAAAAAGTGATTTTTTTTTTAGAAATTGGGATCTACCTAAATTAAATAGGATCTAGATTATAAATAAAAGAAAATAAAAAACAAATATGTTTACTTGCATTAATTTCAAGGCCCAAGATCATGTACCCAAACCCATATAACCCAAACCCATTATCCTTATCCTGATTATTCCGTATCTCCATATCTCAAATGTTCAAAGTCCTGATTCTTCACTCTCGTTTACAAAAGCAACTACATTTACGCACTAAAACAACTTGGTGTTACTTCCTCTTCCTTCTCTTCTAACTTATCAAATAAATTCAATTCCCAAACTTAAATATACATTTCTCAACGACATTTTATACATAACATAATATAAAAAAAATGAATGGTTCAATCGACTCTCGGAGTGCTGGAGCATGCGTTCATAAAAGGAAAAGAAGAGTGGAAGGAGCATAAAATAGGTGAGTATTCTACTCACACACTCTATGTTTAATCTTATAATTATACCTATACCTTTATGCATGAAATGGTTTTTTACCTGCTATAAAGCATCCTGATCACTGAGTTAATGTGGAATCGGTCAGTGTAGGGGAGCAAGTCACCCGAAATAGCTGAATAACCTTGCGCTTATTGCCATTGACAGGTCAATCAGTGGTGGTGACCGACCGACAAGTGTATGAGTGCCATCGCCAGTGAATTTTTGTGCTTATGTGTATGTCCGTGGATGTCCATGTGTGTGCTTGGGCGTCCGTGTTTGTGAGTTGCGTACGCTTGAATATTTATTGCCATACTGTTAATTGCGTGATTCCTCATCGAATTGATTTTTGGGTATATTTCTTTGTGAATATTTTTGTTTTACAACACCTAGTTGATCCTTAGTATTCATTTAATAAGCTAGTATACCTGACCTGAAAACTTGTGCACCACATATTATATTTACATTTTTGTGGATTTAACTTTATATGGGTTTAATACTGGATTTCACAAATTATTAATTAATATGTATATGTTTTCTAGTATGTGTTGAGGGTGCATGCATGGAGGAGGAGAGGATGTGCATGTGCCTACATATGTTTGTGTGATTATAAGTGATGGTGTGAGTACATATTCCTGCCGCTCTTTACACCTATTTGAACTTGTATTGTTGTGAATTGTTTTACGTTTCAATCGTATTTGTTTAACTACCTTTTTAGTATAAACTTTCTTATATATTATGTTTACTGTAAATGTTGGATTTTACTTTTTGTATGTGTGTGTTTTCTAAGGAAATGTGGTAAGTGTAAACCCAAAAAATAAATCAACGCCCTGTTTTTGTTTTGGGTATGAAAGCACCGGCTCTGTTCTCATAGAGCAATAATGTAACAACCAGCATATTTTACGATTAAATATTTAAATATTTTATTTTAATATTTTATCGTTAGTCGGATTTTAGTCCGAAAAGTTATTTTTTGCATACGGTCAAATTTGGACTCGGGACCACTTCCATTGAGTTCAAAACACCGTTTGCGATCTTTTTGAGTATAAACTTTGATATGCTTGGAGTTAGTGGAATTTTGTCACTTTTTCACTTTGGGCTTTGGGTTTGGTTTAGCCCATTAGCCTAAACTATTTACTTTAGCTCAACCCCCTTCTCTTCATAACTTTACTTTCAATTCCTAGCACTCAAGCTTCATCAAAAATGGAGGAAGGAATGAGAAATTAAAACTCCAAGTCCTAGTTCATTTACAAATTCAACATCCAACTCCAAATTCAAAGAGAAGCCATTGATTCAAGCTTCTTGTGTAGAGGTTCAAGTGTGATTGATTCCTCCTTTGCTTTTAGGCTTCTCCTTCATTGATTCTGTGTAAAAGTGATATTTTTATCTCACATCTTTGTCTATAACTATCTTTGATTGTTGGGTATGAATTCCTAACACGTATTCATGTGCATTTGCTTGTGGTTTGGATTGAATTGGTGAAAATCCCAATTTTTGGTGTTTTGGGTTCAAATCTTTAAGAATCCAATCTTTGATGTTTGAACACGTTTTTGGTGATGAATCGAGGAGCCAATAGGACCGGGTAGCCGATAGGCGTAATCCCTTAGCGTTCGTGCTCGATTGGTTGCAAGTTGAGTGAGTTTTGCGCTCCAAAACCCTTAGGTCGTTCGGCCTGCACAATTTGAAGTGCTCGGCCTGCAGCTAGGTCGCTCGGCCATAGGTCGTAACCCTTAGGTCGCTAGGTCGGCCTGCCTTTTTACCCCTTAGGTTTTTTTGTCGCTAGGTCGCTCGGCCTATCCTTACCACCATAGGTCGATGGTCCTAGGTCGGCCTGCCTTTGATAATGATATGCCGCTTCCCTCATTTAGGTCGCTCGGCTAGGTCGTCTTGCTTAGGTCACGCCAACTTAGGTCGCGCCAACTGTTAAGACGCGCCATGCTTTAAGTCGCCTCGCAGTTAGGTCGCTCGGCTTGCTTGCATAGTTAGGTCGCTCGGCCCATTAAATCGCAGGTTCATCTTAAGTCGCGTACTCCTTAAGTCGCGTACTCCTTAGATCGCGTGCCCCTTAGGTCGCGCAACTTTGGCCGCATCCATTAGGTCGTTCCACCCTATAGCTCAACCATGTTAGGTCGTTTGCACTGTTGAGCCACACCACTTTCTTAAGTCGCTTGGCCTGCACTTATGACGCTACAACTTAGGTCGCTCAGTCACTAGGTCGCGCCGTGATTAGTCGCTAGGCTATTTCCCCTTTGATGAATTTGGAATCGAATTCTTTGGATTTTATTCACGTCTTCGAATGTGAATTTTTGTGATTTATTGTTCCTACAATCGTTTTCGTGATTTGTCACATCATTTCACTCGTACGAGAAATCTAATTAAACGCCTTAGTAAAACAAATGGTATGAAACGCTTGCGTTTACTTCGTCGGTTAATTCTTAGACTTGTTCGATAGAATCTCTTATGACAATTTTCGAGTGGAGATCTACAATTTGTTCGTAAATATTTAAGTTAAGCTAGTGGTTATGGGACATGAAGCTAAGCTCATATATTTACTAGCTTACTGTAATTGACAGTTATTGATGATCATTGATGATCATTCTTGTGATTTAGACTAGCAATTGTGCGATGTCGCTTTGTCTACGAGGGAGACTAAACCCCGTTTCTGTGGAGCTTCGGCTCAAATTGGTGGGGTAGCGAACCATGGTCTTCGGGCCGTTTTGTGGAGCTTCGGCCCAAAATTAATGGTTAGCAACCATGGAATAGCGTTCTATTTTTTGATACACGTGTTGGTGAGTTTTCATGCTCCCGTTTGGTGATAGGCCTCCCCCCTTTTTGTGATTTCTGGATTTCCATTGATGATTTCTGGAATTTGTGTTTTCACCAATTTTCGTGATTTACATTGTTAAGTTTTACCAATATTTGTGCATTGATGAATTTGTGTGTCATTAACTTTTGTGATTGGCATTGATATCATTGTCAATATTTATAGTTTGGTGATTTGGTAAATAAGGAGTATGACATTCCTTTTGATCTTTGAGAAGATTCTCGTGATATTGATTAATCTCTTATTGATTTTCAATCACATACTTATTACAGTATGGCTTTATGGTTACCATATGTCTATGTCATATCCCTTATTCTATATCATTTTATCTGATATTTATAGCTAAACTGATCCGTTTATTATTTTCTTATTAAATAATACTCGGGTCAGACCGAGATGTTACAGGTGTTTCTGCTTAACTTCACATCTGGGATTATCACCCTGACTTTTGGCTAACTACTTAGATTAGTAGTTTTTGTTGTATACATTTGAGATATAGACTCATAGATGTATCCTTATTCTTTTGTCTAGCACTTGTAGCTATTCTTTTGTGACATTGTGGATCTTGTTTGACCACTACTCTGACGTACACTTTCATGTGTTATTTATTCATATCTATTTCCGCCTTTGTGATATGGATGTTTGTAACTGATTTGTTATGTTTATTTCTATATTTGTTTCCAAAGAATACATATATAGCCACCGGGTAGTAGCTTTGAGTTTGTATCGGTATGTCGGATTTCCTCCTGAAACCAGATGCTTGTTGTACTATCTGACATATCGGTGCTCGCACAAAGCAATTACACGGATGGTCGCTCCTCAATAGCCTTATCATCCGTGCTAGTTGACGGCATTACCCCGTAGTGTCCTTGGCTAGCGTGGATATAGAGGTGGGGCGTCACAGCTTGGTATCAGAGCCAATCTTCGGAACAATGTAGAATAATCTAGCAAGGATCATCGTCCTAAGTCCATCTTCGGAGTCATGCTTTAGGATTTAATCCGAGTCTTCGTACCGATTCATCCTATTTTCTTTATGGTTCCTTGTTTATCTATCAAGATTGCTTGATATTCATTTGGTGAATAACCTTATCCTTCTTCTTTCTAAAGGAAGAGAAATGGTTAGACCTGGTCGTCCCAGCACCGGTCAATCTCGTGCTACTCCCCAAGATGGAGTATTTATGTCTGCCCAGCAGCTTCTTGATCTTGTAAGGAATACTCAAGCAGCCGGATCTAATCCGGATTCTACTCACCCTAGGTCTAGATTTGCACGTTTGTGTAGCGATTACACCAATTTGGGTGGAAAGACATTCAAAGGTTCTGAAACCATTATTGAAGTCCAGGCTTGGCAGAGATCGTGCGATCGAATCTTTTCTCGCATGAATCTTATTGATCTTCACCGTGTTCAGGTGGCCTCTAGTATGCTCCAAGAAAGAGCATTAGATTGGTATGAGCTTCTGATTTATGAAATAAATGAAGCGGATCTTACTTGGGAGAAATTCTGGGAACGCTTCGAATTAAAATTTGTGCCAGAAGTTGAGAAGGTGACTTTGGCTCGCTGATTCATTGACCTTGTTCAAGGTGAATCCTCCGTTGCAGATTATGTCGCATCTTTCGAGCCACTTTCTAAATACGGGGCCGAATATATAAACACCTCATTGAAGAAAAACCAACGATTTGTCTATGGCTTGAATAAAGATCTCAAGAAGCCATTACTTTTTAAATTAGAAGTTTCTTTTGATCAACTCGTTGATAACGCTCTACGTCTTGAAGAGGCAGATAGGGAGATTGATGTTGAAGTTATGAGTGCCAAACCAAACTTCAACAACAAGAAAATTTCTAATAAGTTCAAAGGTCCTTATCCCAACAATAAGAAAGGGAAGCAAGCCTTTCTTGCAACTAAGACTTCTACCCCAAGTGGTGGGCAGTGCTACAACTGCGATTCTAAGGACCATTATGCGAACAAGTGCTCAAAGCCTCGTACTTGTCGCTATTGCAAAAGCCCAGATCATTATTTATCTTCTTGTCCCAAACTTTGAAATAGGAAGGAGGGAAAGCTTAATGTTGCTCCTGCCCCTGGCAACACATCTCGTGGTAAAGGTATTTCTCATTCTATCCTTGATGGCATTATTTTATTTCATGATCATCCTATTCGAGTTCTTTTTGATACGTGTGCGTCCCATTCTTTTATTTCAAAAGAACTTGTTGATACTTTTTCTTTGGATGTTTTGTGTTTAATGATTACTTTGAGAATTGCAAATCAGGTTAGTGGATCCGCAACAATCAGTTTATTGTGTAGAGATGTCGAGATTATTTTGTGTGAATTTTCTTTCCGAGCCGATTTGCATGCTATGCGCTACTTAGGCTTTGGAATGGTTTTGGGAATGGATTGGATTAACCGCTATAAAGCCCAAATCCTATGTCCTGAGCGGACTATTTATCTTCGACATCCTCAATCTGTTTAGCAGATTTCTATTGACCTTAAAGATTCGGATTCCAGCTTAGTTGCATCTTTATATTCTTTAAATCCTCATGATGACGATAATGATGATGAGGAAGATATTATTTCTCTTATTCACGTTGTTCGTGAATTTTCCGACATATTTTAGCCCGTTTTAGGATTACCACATAAGCGAGCAATTGAGTTCAGAATTAATCTCATCCCTGGAGCTCAACCTATTACTCGTCCTCCTTATCGTATGTCCAATAAAGAAAATGAGGAGATGCGTAAACAATTATCCGAATTGGAAACGAAGCAATTTATTAGCTCTAGCTCCTCGCCTTGGGGAGCTTCAGCTATTTTTATGAAGAAAGCCGATGGTACACTTAGGCTTTGCGTTGACCACCGCAATCATAATGATCTTACTATCAAGAATAAATATACTTTACCTAGGATTGATGATCTATTCAATCAACTTAGTGGTGCTAGAGTCTTTTCACAATTAGACTTAGCTACCAGTTTTCATCAGTTTCGTATTTCAGAGGATAGTATTCCTTTGACCTCGTTCCGTACTTGTTATGGATCTTATGAATGGCTTGTCATGCCATTTGGTTTAACGAATGCTCCGGCTTATTTCCTTGATCTTATGAATAGAGTTTTCAAAGACTTCCTCGATCGGTTTGTCCTCATCTTTATTGATGATATTCTTGTGTATTCTAAAACCGAGGAGGAGCATGAAAAACATCTTCGGATTATGTTGGAAACTCTTAGGAGCAATCAATTAAAAGCAAAATTTTCTAAATGCCACTTTTGTCAATCTCGTGTGAAGTTTCTTGGTCACATTATTTTCGAATCCGAAATTTCCATGGATCCTTCAAAGATTGAAGCGATTCAAAGTTGGAAGAGACCGGAGAGTATGACGGAAATTCAAAGTTTCCTTGGATTGGCAGGTTATTACCGCCGTTTCATAAAGGACTTTTCCAAAATTTCTGTGCCTCTTACTAGTTTGACAAATAAGGGAGTTAAATACATTTAGTCGAAAAAATGTGAAACTTCTTTTCAGAAATTAAAAGAGCTCCTTTCCAATGCTCATATTCTTGTGATTCCCAAGGGAAACCATGATTTTATTGTTTATACCGATGCTAGTCGCGTTGGTTTGGGTGCCGTTCTTATGCAAAGGGAACGTGTTATTGCTTATGCTTCTAGGCAATTGAAGCCAGCCGAGACTAGATATGTCACTCATGATTTAGAACTCGCGGCTATTATTTTCGCCCTTCGTATTTGGCGTCATTATATTTTGGGCAAAAAATTTATTCTTTACACTAATCATAAATCCTTGAAGTATCTATTTTCTCAAAAGGAACTTAATATGCGTCAACAACGTTGGCTCGAATTTCTTACAGCTTATGATCTTGATATTCTTTATACTCCCGGAAAGGGAAATCGTGTTGCGGATGCACTTAGTCGTAAGCAACAAGCGGTTTTTTCTATGATGATATCCGAATGGATTGATCTCGAAATTCTGTCCACTTGTGAGATTCGAGATCGTGTTTTCGATTTATGTTCATCTCTTGTTTTATGTAGCTTTGAGGCCCGGCCCATCCTTCTCTTTTAGACCGCATTCTTGAAGCTCAAAAGCTAGATCTCGAATTGGCTCATCTTGGCCAAAATCTTAGGGCTAGAATTGATATTGAAGGTTTGAAAGACTTTGATATTGATTCTCGTGGCGGTGTTCGAAAATTTGGTAGACTCATTGTGCCAAATATTAGTAATCTTCGTAAAGACATTTTAGAAGATTCTCATCGTTCTAAATTTACCATTCATCCCGGTAGTAGTAAAATGTACGCAGATATGAAGCGACTTTATTATTGGTAGGGAATGAAATCTGATATTGCTAACTTTGTTAAATGTTGCATGAACTTGTCAAGGCCGAACATCAAAGGCCCGGTGGGTTATTGCAACCTTTAGGAATTCCAATTTTAAAGTGGGACCAAATCTCCATGGATTTTATAGACAGTCTTCCCCGTTCTCGTTCGGGTCATGATAGCTTGTGGGTGATAATCGATAGACTTACTAAATCCGCCCATTTTATTCCCGTTCGGTCTAATCGAACCGTTCCTCTCTTGGCCAAACTCTTTATTAGAGAAATTGTAAAATTGCATGGAATTCCTTCTTCTATTGTTAGTGATCGTGATTCGTTGTTTACTAGTGGATTTTGGAAGAGTCTTCAAAAAGCTTGAGGAACGAAGCTTAATTTTAGCACCGCTTATCATCCTCAATCCGATGGGCAGACTGAGCATGTGAATCAAACTCTTAAAGATCTTCTTCATGCATGTGTTCTTGATTTTGGTGGAAGTTGGGAAGATCATATTTCTCTTGTTGAGTTTTCCTATAATAATAGCTTCCAATCTAGTATTGGTATGGCACCTTTCGAGGCACTCTATGGAAGGCCATGACGATCTCCTTCTTGTTGGCTTGAGGCCGGTGAGAAACTGGTTTTAGGTCCAGACTTTATTCGTAATTCCACAGAGAAGATTGACCTTATTCGTTATAGGATGAAAGGAGCCCAGAGTAGACAAAAATCCTATGCCGATAACCGGTGAAGGAAATTAGAATTTTCTGTGGGAGATCTTGTGTTTATTCGTGTTTCACCTATGAAGGGTGTTGTACATTTCAGTCGATCGAGAAAATTAGTGCCTTGGTATATTGGACCATTTCCTATCACCGAACGTATTGGTTCCGTGGCTTATCGCCTTTTATTACCCGCTCAGTTTTCTGTTATTCACGACGTGTTTCATGTTTCTCAATTACGGAAGTGCCTTCGAGATTGCGATTCTATCCTTGAGTCCGGTGTTGTTGAAGAAATTGAAGTTTCGCCTAATTTAACTTATGAGCAACATCATATTCGTATTATTGCTTCGGAGGTCAAACGCCTTCGAAATAAAGATGTTCGCTTGTTAAAGTCCAATGGTCCTCAAATCCTAAGGATTGCTCTTGGGAATCTAGAAAGTTCATCGAGCTAACACATCCGGACTTACTTTCTCGTGCTCCATGAGGTGAATTTCATGTTTCAAATTTCTTTTGTATTGATATGCTTTCATGGTTGTTACCTTATATTTTCTTCTTAAATATTGCGAGGACGCAATTTCTTTAAGGAGGGGAGTCTGTAACAACCGCATATTTTACGATTAAATATTTAAATATTTTATTTTAATATTTTATCGTTAGTCGGATTTTAGTCCGAAAAGTTACTTTTTGCATACGGTCAAATTTGGACTCAGAACCACTTCCATTGAGTTCAAAACACCATTTGCGATATTTTTGAGTATAAACTTTGATATGTTTGGAGTTAGTGGAATTTTGTCACTTTTTCACTTTGGGCTTTGGGTTTGGTTTAGCCCATTAGCCTAAACTATTTACTCTAGCTCAACCCCCTTCTCTTCATAACTTTACTTTCATTTCCTAACACTCAAGCTTCATCAAAAATGGAGGAAGGAATGGGAAATTAAAACTCCAAGCCCTAGTTCATTTGCAAATTCAACATCCAACTCCAAATTCAAAGAGAAGCCATTGATTCAAGCTTCTTGTGTTGAGATTCAAGTGTGGTTGATTCCTCCTTTACTTTTAGGCTTCTCCTTCATTGATTTTGTGTAAAGGTGATATTTTTATCTCACATCTTTGTCTATAACTATCTTTGATTGTTGGGTATGAATTCCTAACACTTATTCATGTGCATTTGCTTGTGGTTTGGATTGAATTGGTGAAAATCCCAATTTTTGGTGTTTTGGGTTCAAATATTTAAAAATCCAATCTTTGATGTTTGAACACGTTTTTGGTGATGAATCGAGGAGCCAATAGGACTGGGTAGCCGATAGGCGTAATCCCTTAGCGTTCTGCTCGATCGGTTGCAAATTGAGTGAGTTTTGCACTCCAAAACCCTTAGGTCGTTCGGCCTGCACAATTTGAAGTGCTCGGCCTGCAGCTAGGTCGCTCGACCATAGGTCGTAACCCTTAGGTCGCTAGGTCGGCCTGCCTTTTTACCCCTTAGGTTATTTCGTCGCTAGGTCGCTCGGCCTATACTTACCACCATAGGTCGTTGGTCCTAGGTCGGCCTGCCTTTGATCGTGATATGCCGCTTCCCCCATTTAGGTCGCTCGGCTAGGTCGTCTTGCTTAGGTCGCACCAACTTAGGTCGCTCGGCCTGTTAAGATGCTTTAAGTCGCCTCACAGTTAGGTCGCTCGGCTTGCTTGCATAGTTAGGTCGCTCGGCCGATTAAATCGCACGTTCATCTTAGGTCACGTACTCCTTAGGTCGCGTACTCCTTAGATCGCGTACCCCTTAGGTCGTGCAAATTTGGCCGCATCCATTAGGTCGTTTTACCCTATAGCTCAACCATGTTAGGTCGTTTGCACTGTTGAGCCGCACCACTTCCTTAAGTCGCTCGACCTGCACTTATGACGCTACAACTTAGGTCGCTCAGTCACTAGGTCGCGCCGTGATTGGTCGCTAGGCTATTTCCCGTTTGATGAATTTGGAATCGAATTATTTGGATTTTATTCACGTCTTCGAATGTGAATTTTTGTGATTTATTGTTCCTACAATCGTTTTTGTGATTTGTCACTTCATTTCACTCGCACGAGAAATCTAATTAAACGCCTTAGTAAAACCAATGGTATGAAACGCTTGCGTTTACTTCGTCGGTTAATTATTGGACTTGTTCGATTGAATCTCTTGTGACAATTTTCGAGTGGAGATCTACAATTTGTTCGTAAATATTTAAGTTAAGCTAGTGGTTATGGGACATGAAGCTAAGCTCATATATTTACTAGCTTACTATAATTGACACTTATTTATGATTGTTGATGATCATTCTTGTGATTTAGACTAGCAATTGTGCGTTGTCTCTTTGTCTACGAGAGAGACTAAACCCCGTTTCTATAGAGCTCCGGCTCAAAATTAATGGTTAGCAACCATGGAATAGCGTCCATTTTTTGATACACGTGTTGGTGAGTTTTCATGCTCCCGTTTTGTGATAGGCCTCCCCCTTTTTGTGATTTCTGGATTTCCATTGATGATTTCTGGAATTTGTGTTTTCACCCATTTTCGTGATTTACATTGATAAGTTTTATCAATATTTGTGCATTGGTGAATTTTTGTGTCATTAACTTTTGTGACTGGCATTGATATCATTGTCAATATTTATAGTTTGGTGATTTGGTAAATAAGGAGTATGACATTTCTTTTGATCTTCGAGAAGATTCTCGTGATATTGATCAATCTCTTATTGATTTTCAATCACATACTTATTATAGTATGGCTTTATGGTTACCATATATCTATGTCATATCTCTTATTCTATATCATTTTATCTGATATTTATAGCTAGACTGATCCGTTTATTATTTTCTTATTAAATAATACTCGGGTCAGACCGAGATGTTGCAGGTGCTTCTGCTTGACGTCACATCTGGGATTATCACCCTGACTATTGGGTATCTACTTAGATTAGTAGTTTTCGTTGTATACATTTGAGATATAGAATCATAAATGTATCCTTATTATTTTTTCTAGCACTTGTAGCTATTCTTTTGTGACATTGTGGATCTTGTTTGACCACTACTCTGATGTACACTTTCATGTGTTATTTATTCATATCTATTTTCGCCTTTGTGATATGGATGTCTATGACTGATTTGTTATGTTTATTTCAATATTTGTTTCCGAAGAATATATGTATAGCCACCGGATAGTAGCTTCGAGTTTGTATCGGTATGTCGGATTTCCTCCATAAACCAGATGCTTGTTGTACTATCTGACATATCGGTGCTCGCACAAAGCAATTACATGGATGATCGCTCCTCAACAGCCTTATCCTCCATGCTAGTTGACGGCATTACCCCGTAGTGTCCTTGGCTAGCGTGGGTATAGAGGTGGGGAGTCACAAATAATGTAAATAGTTAATGTAGAAAAGAACAGAAGAGTGAAGAAGACAGGAGATTTTATAGTGGTTTGGCTGTTAATGAAGCCTACGTCCACTTTATAGCTTTATTATAGACCGATTGCTATTACATGTAGTGTTCGGTTACAAGGCTTTTGACTGTCCTTCGATAGATTGAATCCTCAAAGTTGGAATCCACTAGAGAATCATAGTGAATCCCTTTGGAGATTTTTGTGAAGGAGATGAAGAGTGAAGAAAGTATCCAGCAGAGCTTTAGCAACCAGAAAGAACATCCCGTTTATTTTGTAGGTAAGATGGTATTTGTTGACCCAAAAAATGGACCAACATCATGGTTTGAGTTTGAAAGCACCAGCCATGTTCTGATGGAGCAATATCACAAAAAAGGTATAGGAATAGAATAATGAAAGAAAGAAGATAAAGAAATTTTATAGTGGCTCGGCTGTTAAATAAGCCTACATCCACTTTATAACTTTACTATAGACTGATTACTGTTACAAGAGTTGTTTGATTATAAAGCTTTGGTTGTTTTCTAACTAGATTGGATCTGCAGAGTAGGAACCCGCTGGAGAATCAGTGTATTCCATTGGCGATTGTTGCGAGGGAGGTAGAGAGTGAAGAATAATTTCAACAGAGCTTCAGCAACCAGTCTAGAGAAGATCCTCTTTGTGTTGTAGGTGGGATGGTATTTATAGAGGTCAGAGAGCTTCTGGGCCAGGCCTGTCTTCATCAGCTCGCAGGTAGGTTACATGCGACCTAGGAGGGCTTTGGCTCGTTTTGCCAGCCAAATCCCTCCTAGGTCGCCTGTAACCTACTTGCGAGCTGATGAAGACATGCCTTGCCCAGAAGCTTTTCGACCTCTATAAATACCATACCACATGCAATACACAGAGGATCTTCTTCGGATTGGTTGCTGAAGCTCTGTTGGAATTATTCTTCTCTTTCTACCTCCCTTACAACAATCGCCAACGGAATACACCATGATTCTCCTACGGGTTCCTACTCTGGAGATCCAATCTAGCTAGGAAACAATTAAAGCCTTATAATCAAATAACTCTTGTAACAACAATCAGTCTATAGTAAAGCTATAAAGTGGACGTAGGCTTCATTAACAACCGAGCTACTATAAAAATTATCGTTTTTTTCTTTTACTATTCTATTTCTATACCTATTATCTGTGACATTGTCATGTCAAAACAGGGCTGGTACTTTCAAACTTAAACCAGGGTGCTGGTCCATTTTTTTGGGTCAATATTTTGGTGCTTTCACTGAGAATTGAATTCTGGATCTAGATCTAGCTATCTGCTTGGATCCCATAGGTCCAGAAGTTAGATCGTTATCTTTGCTTGAAGAATCCATTTTTTGGAATTAATGACTCGTAGAAGAAGAAGACATGCCTACAGAAGGTCTATAAGGGCAGTAGTACTGGAGAAGATGTTAATCCCCAACAAACCGAAATGAATGGTGCTAACTTAGGAAATCAGGCACTTGCCTACTCTAGTCATCATAAAGTAGTTACTAAGAATGAGTTGAATAAAATGGTTGATGAGATTAACCAAAAAATGGAGAATATCCAAAAGGCTCTAATGGATAAGCTTAACGCTCTCCGAACCCGAAAGTCGAATCCCACTCCAAGGACTATGCTCGAACCCGCGGCTATAATGGAACAAGAAAATTCCTCTGAATGTAGTGAATATAGAAGAAACATAAAACATTCACAAAAAGGAGTGACAACATGACTTAACATGGACGGAAATGCAAGTACTCCATAAACCACAAGGCAGCCTGTTTTGAATTTGAGTTTGGGGGCAAAGACCCCCATAGAAGACATAGCTATGGATCTTTCTAACTCATAGGACAGAGAGCTAGACGACAAATTGGAAGAAGAATCCAATGCATTTGATAATACAAGGAATACCCAAACGGCTCTAGTGAGACCTACTGCAAGCCAATGGGACCCTGCAAGAGTGGCTCTCCTTAAGACAAGAAAGCCTAGGCCTTACCCCACTCATAAAGCCCGTTTGCAAAGACAATTACTTAGCGCAGTGACTGATCACCGTCCTCAGGACTACCGGACCTCAGAGGTTTTCATAGGAGGCATGGATAAATGATTGATGAAGGAGAGTAAAGATAGAAGAGATAATTAGTGGGGATCTACGCCAAGTCGGACTCCCTTCACCGATAAAATCTTGAACGAGAGATATCTAGAAAAGTTCACAATGCCAACTATTACGTCCTATGACGGAACGAAGGATCCAAAGCCTCACTTGTACAAATACAGTTGGTATACAGATGGAGCGAATGCCTCTGAAACCGTTCGATGTAGATGCTTCCCTATCTTTCTCGAAGGGGTTGTGTCAGTGTGGTTTACTAGGCTTCCACCAAGATCTATATGTACTTTTGACCAATTAGCAACTAGGTTCCTTGATTAGTTCAGTCTCCATACTACGTAGGCAAAAGATGTTATGTCCCTATCCGGGTTGTTCCAAGGGCGTAATGAGTCACTAAAGTCTTTCACGAATATGTTTGAAACCGCGGTGATGGAAGTAAACAACCCCAACGAGGACATGGTTTTTACGGCATTAGTTCGTGTCATTCACCCGGAAACCAAATTCAAAAAGTGGATTAAAATGAAGAAAAATACCACCATGAAAGATTTCAATTGCAAAGCAAGTCAGTACCTAAGGTTGGAGGAAGTGCAGGAATTTGAAGGGAAGTCTACTAGTGTGCAACCAGAAAATGTAGGGCAAAGCGATGTAGCAAAGAATCAAAATGCACACACTTCTCGAACTGCTGAAAGAACCACTGGGATAGACGGGGATACAAAGAGAAAAGGTCAAAACTCCAATAAGAAGAATGGTAATGGCAGCAATAAAAGCTCAAAGGGTTTAGGCCCGAAGGATACACTCTCTAGAGCGACACACTGGAAAACATTTTTCTCGTAATCCAAGGAAATGAGGAATGCAAAAATCCACCCAGAAAGGAGGCAATCGAGCAGTAGAAGCACTTAGGGAAGTTTTGCCGCATCCACGAGACACATGGCCACAATACAAAAAAATATCGCCATGGAATTTATCCAAAACAACAAACTCTAGCAGTACGTAAAGCAAGCACAAAACCTCAATCAGTCTGCAACTCCTCAAAACCTAAGAGAACGAAGGAATCAGGTTGGAACCAGCGAAGAAGGGTCGAAAAGAACTGACCAAAGGCTTATTATCGAAACAATATACGAGGGGCCACATCCATCACAAAGAAGTTGGGGGAAAATGGAGCGATATGCAAGTTCGTTGAAGCACGCTCCGAAGGAATCATATTTGACCGTGGAAGACGAAACTCTAGTTAAGATGGAAAGGATCTTGAATGAAGATATTTTGTTCTAAAATCGGGACACCGAAGGGATCGAAGCTCCAACTCTCGATCCGATGGTGGTGACGGTAGGAATTGGGCTTGCTGTAGTTCGGTGGGTGTTGGTTGACAGCGACAGCTCTGTTAACATTCTCTTTAAACGCACTTATGATCAAATGAAGATTGGCATGAAAAGTGTATATGTGTGCCAAACAAAGATTCAGGGGTTTATTGGTGAATCCAAGAAATCGGTGGGAACAATTGACCTACACGTGGAGCTCGAAGAGGGTGAGCAATGAGTCACACGCATTCAGACTTTTGTGATCGTGGATGAAATGATGATATACAATGCCTTCTTGGGACGGCCCACGTTAGCGGACTTCATAATAGCATTGGCCCAATGGTATGTTACAATGAAGTTCCCTACAAAACACTGAGTTGGAATTATGAAAGGAGACCAAAGCGTCGCCTGAAAATGCTACATTGCAAAATTGCATGAGTCGAGAAGAAGGGAAAAAGGAAAGAATGTGGGGAAAACCCTCCGCATTCGTGAACCTCCAAATAGCAATTGCAGAACAACGGCTTGGGGCCATAGCCGATTCAAAAAGGATTTGGACCCTAGAAAGAAGAGCTCAAGGGAGGTGTTCGTCGATGGAAATTCTATCGGTTTAGAAAACCGTCGAACGAATTTAGAATTAAAAATTAACCGCAAGCGCACGGTGTACGAATGTAGCACGCGGCGAATACGGGTCGATCCACAGGGAATTGATGATTTTAAAATTCTATTCAATCAAATTATACCGAAGTCGAGAGTGAATAGCTAGAAATGTAAGAAACTAACAAAAACTAGCAAAAGAAAATGATAAAAATATGAGAGTTAAGAGAACAATTTAGAGATAAATCCACTCTCTAGATCATATAAATCAACAAAATGAAGTTATGATCTCTCTTTTCTTGTCATTAGTGAATTAGTTGATGTGCTTTATTATAAGTATGGTATATTTGTGCTATTAATTAGCTCAATATAAACCATCAAACTATAACACAACCACTAATACACATTTAAATCTCATGAAATATGACAACAAGTTGAAATAAAAATCTATTTTAAGCATGGCCATTAACTATTGTTTAGAAATATAGGCTATCAAATTTCAATTTCAACATTCACTTCTTTGTCATAATCATATTTAGATGAAGAGGCAATTTGTGTTATGTTTGTTTAAGCATAGTCTATTTGTTATGAACAATATAGACTATCAAATTCAAAGCTAAACAACATCATTAAACCACTTCAATTGTTTCCATTAAAGCACAAAAAGAGAGTATAAACATCAAAATGCTGCATCTACATACTAGAGAGCTTCATTACCCCTAAATTGTAGGGATTAAGCTCTCATATTTGTTATCATATCAACAAATGTAGAAAGCAACATGAAAGCAAACAAGAAAGAAAAAGAGAGCAAAGCAAAGAAACAAAACTAATCTACTTACATGAAATAAGAGAAACCTACACTACAACATAAAAGTAAATGAACATGAAAAGGAAAGAGCATGTATTAAATTGCATAAAATAAAAAGATTACAAGAAATAAAAATTGGCTAAGTAGCCATTAAAAGAGAAAGAGAGCTTTCTTTTATTTGATCTAAACTAAACTAGAGAGAAGGAGGCCTAAGAGAGACTAAGAGAAGAGATGGCTACATGAAACACAAGGGGTATTTATACAAGTTAGAAACCCTAATGCATATTTTTGGGGAGTACCCAAAATGCCCTTGGAGGAAGTGTGGTGGCCAAGTTATCATTAGCTTTAATAATCCCCCACTTAAATGTACATGAAGCTTTAAATGTCTTTGAGCATGTGCATTAGCCTTTAATTTGTACATTAGGTAGTGGGTAGGTGGGGTCCTCCATGTTCTTCACTTTGAATTATTTCCATCTTCATTCCTTTGTATTCATTTTGTGCATGCATTTTCCTTCATGAACCCACTTGTAATTGAGTGTAATTTCCTACAAAATAATATAAAAAATTTCAATTAATTTTTCTCAAATTAATATACGCACAAAAATGACCATTTTGCCCTTGGATGAAGATGAATATGTGACAATTTCAAATAATATGAATTTTGGTTTAAACAAGTTAAAATACCCAATATGACCGTTTGTTTAATTTAAAAAGAATAAATATGATGATAAAAATGTGCACATTTACGTGCACATCAGGAGGATCGGCGACACTGGCTGAATTGACGATGCCTGCTCTAGTTTGTATGGATGACCCAACACGGGTCCTGAAAATCGGGTCGCAGCTTGGAAACAAGATGCAGTCAGAACTAACCAAATTCCTTCGCACCAATTTGTACATATTTTCTTAGACACGCTCCGATATGTGTGGGGGTATCACCTGAAATTACCTGCCACGCTCTCAATGTTGACCCTAAATTCACACTGATAAAGAAAAAAGGCACAGCTTGGGCCCTGTATGGTCCAAGGCATTGAGAGAGGAAGTAGATAAACCGATCTCTAACGGCTTCATTCGAGATGAAACCTACCCTGAATGGTTATTGAACCCATTCCTAGTCAAAAAGTCTAATGGAAAATGGTGAACTTGTATTTATTTCTTAGATCTCAACAAAGCCTGTCCGAAGTATAGCTTCCCACTCCCTAGGATTGATCAACTGGTGGATGGAATAGCGGGACACAAACTGCTGTCATTTATGGATGCGTATTCGGGCCATAACCAGATTCTAATGTATGAACTAGACCAAGAGAACACCAGCTTCACCGCATATTTGGGACTATACTGCTACCGAGTAATACCATTTGGTTTGAAAAATGCAAGAGCAACGTACCAAAGGCTAGTGAATACTATGTTCCAATACCAGATTGGGAAGACTATAGAAATTTACTTGGACGGTAAGTTAGTCAAATCCTGAGTTGCTGCTAACCATCTAGGTAATCTCGCTGAGATATTTGAAATACTCTGCAAATACGGAATGAAGCTCAATCTGCTTAAATGCCACTTCGAAGTAGCCTCTGGGAAATTCCTGGGATTCATAGTAAGTGCCCAAAACATCGAAGAAAATCCAGATCAAATACTAGTGTTATGAGAAGTCCAACCCCCTAAAAATTAAATAAAACTTCAAACCTTGAATGGAAAGGTCACAACACCGAGTCGGTTCATCTCTAAAGCTACAGACAAGTGCATATCGTTATTCGACGCACTGAAGAAAGGAAAGAAAAACTTTGAATGGAGCGAAGCTTGCTAAGCAGCTTTCGAGGAATTGCTACGACATATGGAGACTCCCTCGATCTTATTAAAAACAATGGATGGAGAAGATCTATTCATTTATAAAGCAGTTTCCTCGCACGCACTGAGTGCGGCTCTCGTGCAGGGAGAAGCGAGAATCCAACGATCTGTGTACTACATTAGCAAACGATTCACCGGAGCTGAGAAGAATTACCCAAAGCGGGAAAAGCTAGCATATTGCCTCTTGATCACATCCCGAAAATTATGAACGTATTTCCAGGCTCATCCGATTAGAGTATCGATTGACCTGCCCCTGAAGCATGTTTATACTGGCCGTAAACTTCTGGATGACTACTCAAGTGGAATATAGAGTTGATTCAATATGATGTCACATACCACCGAAGGAAAGGCATCAATAGGAAAGCGTTGGCCGACTTCATCGTCAAATTTACTATACGGGATGACAAGGAGAAAGTTCATTCAAAAGCATACATGTAATGGAAGCTCTTCGTTGATGATGCATCCAAAACTTCTCTCCATGACTAGGAGAAGGGCTTGAAATCCCCGAGAGGTGAGCCATTAGCTACGCTTTGCATTGGAATTCCCCGCCACAAACAACGAAGCAGAATATGAAGCACTGATCGTTGGACTGAAAGTTATAAAGGAGCTTAAGATAAAATCTCTTCACATATATAACGATTCACAACTAGTTGTTTGTCAAGTAAAAGAGGAGTATCAGGAACGTGGTGGGAATCTTGCCCCATACCTGTCCAAAGTACAGGAACTTCTAAGTGACGTTGAGCACTACACCATAACTCACATCCCACAAGAGAAAAACACCGAGGCAGACAATTTGGTCAAGCTAGCAAGCTTCGGAGAAGCCCAATCATTGGGATTGGTTTCAGTTTACATGCTAACCAACCCGAGCATAAACGAAATGGATGTAGACTAGATTCTAGAGACCACTGTCGAGCCAGATACATGGATAACACCAGTAAAGGACAACATACCTGCAGGAACCCTACCAACTGACCGAAATTAATGGAAGGACCTCCTCCGGCGCCAAGGTTCATGATACAGGATGGGATACACTATCGAAGGGGATTTTCGACCCCTTTTCTTAGGTGTGTGATCCATGATGAAGCATAACAAATCCTGAAGCAAGTACATAAAAGGCGAATGCTGAGACCACACTGAAGGGCAGATGCTAGCAAAGATAGTCCTTCAATACAAATACTTTTGGCCAACAATAAATCATGATGTTGTAGATCACACCAGAAGATGTGATCGCCGTCAAAGATTCAGCAAAGTTAAGAGAACTCCTTCAACGGAACTGACACAAATAGTTAGCTCATGGCCATTCGCGATATGGGTAATTGATCTGATTGGTGTCCTTCCAATAACTAAAGGAGGAGCCAAATATGCTAATAGCGTAGATTATTTCACAAAATGTGCCGAAGCGGAACCGTTGGTCACCATAACCACGAAGAAAGTTATTAACTTTGTCACTAAAAACGTCATTTGCAGGTTTCGTGTGCCGCAAAAAATCATCACTGACAATGGAACCCAATTCGAAAATGTTGGGTTCAAAGACTTTTATAGCACTTCCGAATCGAAAAAAGCTTTTCCTCACTGGCTCATCCGCAAGCAAATGGGCAAGTTGAAGCAATAAACAGGATCATCAAATCCACCATTAAGAAGAGATTGACAAAAGCAAGTAAATTGGGTTGAAAAACTTCCATTCGCACTATGGGCATACATGAAAACACACAAAAAGGCAACTGGCAACACTCCATTCCCAGTAGCATATGGTTCAGAAGCAATGATTCCTATTGAATTAGAAGTCCTCTCACACCAAAGGCAGAATTTCAATCAAGCACTAAACGAGCAACCCTGCTCGAATCGCTAGACATGGATGATGAAAAAAAGAGAAGAAGTAGAGTTGAGAATGACTGCCCACCAAAAAAGGGTTGCATGAAACTTCAACTCCAATGTTCATAGTCAGACCTTTGAAATTAGAGATCTTGTGCTTAAATGAGTTTAACTTGTACCGAAAGCCTTCGGACCAAACTGGGAAGGACTATATGTCGTTAATCAAAAGCTCAGTGACAGGACTTTCAAGTTGATAACCGTCGACGGGGTCATAGTTCCCAGAGCCTGGAATAGTGAATTGCTCCCCCGTTATTTCATCTAAAAAACTATTTATGTATTTCCTATTTCTTAAGCAAATAAGCCATGCTGAAAATGCCGGTGGCAGTGTAAATGGCAAAGAATCTGACATGCTTTCTTTAGTAAAGTTTCCTTATAGAATCAACCAAACCGTGTTCATAATAATTGCCCACCGAGTTGATGGAAGCAAATCGAATCAAACCGTTGGATTAGCAAAACACAATCTTAGCCCTTTGAATAGTATACTGCTCCAGCAGCATCGAGAGGGCTAAGAAAAAACTAAAACTCCTCTTGTTTCACTAATATAGGAAACATCAAGGAGCCTCAAAATAAAAACTCCTGGTGTTTCCCGAAGATAGGCAACATTAAAGAAAATCAAAATTCCTTGTGTTGCCCTAAGACAAGAAACACCAAGAAAAATCCAAACTCCTCATGTTGCCCAAAGATAGGCAACATCGAGGAGCTAAAATAAAAACTCCATGTGTTGCCTGAAGAAAGGCAACACTAAGGAAACTCCAAACTCCTCGTGTTTCCCAAAGATAGGCAACATCGAGGAGCCCCCAAAATAAAAACTCCTCATGTTGCCCGAAGATAGGCAACATCGAGGAGCCCCAAAACTAAAACTCCTCGTGTAGCCCGAAGATAGGCAACGTCAAGGAGCACCTAAACTAGAACTAAAACTCCTAGTGTTGCCCGAAGATAGGCAACGACGAGGAGCACCAAAAAAAACTCCTTGAGTTCCCCGAAGATAGGAAACCCCGAGGTGCACCAAAATGACAACTCCCCGTGCTCCCTGAAGATAGGCAACACCAAGGAAAAAAAGCCGCGCATCTTATGAGCCATGGATAAAAATTCTAACTCCTCGCTCTGCTCGAAGATAGGCGACGCAAAGGAGCATGAAAAACTGCACGCATATAATCAAGAACAATAAGTGCAACCTGGAAAAAATTGGCTCTACAAAGAGGGAACTCAATGATCTACGAAACATACCCATACACAAATTGCATATTCACCTGAACGTCACCAAAAAAATGATGAGATTACCTTCTAAAATAGCAGTATCTCTGAAAAAAGTAGAGCGGAGTGGTAACTTAGCCAAATTTTTAATAAAGGATTAGTTCAACCATAAGTTATCGGCAACTTGAAAATGGTCTGAAGTGAACAACCCTACGAATTAGGGGACATACACCTGTACTGAGATAGAACCAAACAAATACAATAAATTCATAAGTTATGTCACTCCAAACAATAATAAATTCACAAGTTCCATCACTAAGTTTTATCAACTTCCAAACAAAAATGCTCTAAATGTCGTTAATCTCAACATTCTAGTGTTTTGGATGAAGAACTTTGGCTATAATTACATAACTAGAAAAGTATGAAATGAAACAAGCACAAATACACAAAACATATATGAATAGATAGATGAAAGTATAGTCAAAATATCATTGTATTGCTAATGATTTTCTATACATAGGATCAAAATGTAGGGGCCATACCCACACCATAATGGCCAACAAAGAGAAAATACAGACTCTATAGTAGGACGTAAAATGTAGACTCTGCACTTAAACAAAATGATTTAGAAGAAAACCAAAACAAGTCAATATTCTTGTGCACCTTTGGCAAAAATCAAGTCCATCCTCACGCTAGCTACTCAGTGCTTCTTGCCACCGCTTCCCTTTCCACCTCTGGTTGGTATCTTCTGCTTCTTTTCGAGAGAGGTGTCGCTGCCACTAATGTCAACATGCACTTCGGTGGTAGTTTCCTCCTCCTCCTCCGAATGTTTTTCAAAAAGCTTCCACTTCCTTTGCATTTTATGAGTTTTGGGAGCTCTTTGAAGCTTTGACTGCCTCTACCTTTTTCTTCTTGAAGGCAAACAAATCATGCTGAGTCTTCTATGGCTGTCCCGTCTGCGTCTCCTACTTCTTAGCCTCTGCAGCAATTATATCACCTTCCAAAGACGTTGAGGTGTCGCCTAAGCTATGAAGGCCATAATTTTCTCAACCTCTGGCCCCGGATGTGAACTAGAGGTGGATGTGAGAAAATGGAGCATGAATGGATACAATCTCAGAGGATGTGAAAATGGCAGCAGGCATAGGGGCCGAAGTAGTTGGCGCATCAATAGGAAAATTTAGATGGACCTATAAGATCAAAAAGGAAAGCGTTAAACTCTTCTTGCTCCTGTGGCATAAGATGAAGACTCCCGATTTGGGATAAACATGGGCATTACCTGCACCAGAGGAAGGATCACAAACGACGATTTCAAACTCGTCACCTTCACCTTCTATTAAGGGCTTCACCACATGAGGAACAATGTCAAGTCTTGAGCTCATTGGTTGGTTATGGAGTAGCTTTGGTGGTTCACCCTCATCGGAGGTAGAAGGGCTAGTAAACAAGTTAGTAACAGGCATCAGGGCAGCATTAGTGGCCTCCTTCTCCCGTTCAACACCAAGAATCTCATGTACCTCAAGCAGCGTCTTTTTAGAGTCATCATTGACATAAGCATCTCACAACTCTTGATCTGGATAAGCAACGCAGCTCTCGGCGAAGCGGGATAAGATTTCTTCCAAACAAGGGCCAAAGTACATGGATACTCAAGGCCAAGGTAGCCAGGGATGCCCTGATGCAACAAGGAGTTGACATATAAGTTTAGGATCGTTGCATCCCGGTTCTCCATTTTCCAATCAAAAGCATGTTGGAGGTCCAAATAATCTGCTGTCACCGTAGCCTTCTAAATCTCAACAGTAGTCTGTCGGCACTAAGTTCTGTGACCCGAGCCTGTAACTTGGTGATGGTCTCTGCTTGTTCAGAGATCGTTTTGTTATGCCCCTCGACAATTAGATCGCGATTGACGATTGTTTTCAGTTGAGCTTTGATGATAGCATTGCAAGCGATCACTTCTTCTTTCAATTTAGTCTCTTCCACATGAATCTTTTTAATTTAGTCTCTCTAGAAAATCTCGACCTTCTCATGTGCATCCTTCAACCTTCATCAGGCTATCAGTTCTCCTACTTTCCTAAAGTGTTGTTTCCTTCTTCTCCTCTAATTGTTTAATTTTAGTTTCCTGATCGGCCAACACTCTTTCAACATCATCTTTCTTGCTTTGAAGGAGAGGATCCCTTGGTAATTATTCTTGTTGGTGTCTGCCAGCTACAGGCAGAGCTTATCCCATTTCTCTGCCTGCTCTTGGTCATTTTGGATAGATTGGAGATGTGACATGAAAGAATCCCTACAAACGAGATAAAGGTCCATGTCGAACTTAACCCTTCTTAAGAACCAACCCAGAAGTGCGGCCTCAAGCTTAGGGAGGCCCAAAGGAAGAGTATAGGCTAGCCTCCGGTGGGGAGGAGATGTGCTAGGGGCAGCAGTGACAATGGAAGAAGATGAAACATGAGTTGGGGTAGAATCGCGGTAGAAGTGATAGGAATTTCTTGGCCCATGGAAGTGTGTTTTAAAGTAAGCTATGAAGGATGGAAGCGATAGTCAACCTTTGATTTCTTAGATAGCTTATCTCTATCCTCATGGGATCTTATTTTCTTATACCTGCCTTTGTGAACAAGCTCTATCTCTCTCCACTTATTGATGGGTTTCGGCTTTGAATTTTTTCCTGCTTTGGTACTCTTCTTCTATCTCCTGGACTTGATGTCGACTTTAGGAATGCTTAAGGTACTGTTGTGAATCGGTACAGTCCTTGAAGTCGTCATAGAAGCCTCATCCTCTCGTCATGCCTGGAAGAAGGCATACATCAAAAGTTTTAGAAGAATAACATAATTTAAGCAAATTTATGAAGGAATGAAAAAATGGAAGCAAATGTAATCTGGTGCAATGTAATGTGTTTCTAATATTTCCTTAAGCGTCATCACAAACCAGAACAAATGGCTATTGAAGGTGGGATTGGACTGACTGCGGTCGTTATAAGTGGAACTGAGCTAATTGAGGGCGTGATATTGCCTGAGCAGGAAGAAGTCATGTCAAATTTAAAATCTCCTTTCGTGAGTGCACTAAAGTCAACAAAAACGTCGCTGAAATCTCCGAGCACTACTTCGACGTTCTTACTCGAAGAGTCTGGGTGACTTTTGGTTTCAGGGATTTTGCCTTCATCACCTACATCGGGAAGAGATGGACTCGTGGGAACGGAGCTCATTCCCGAAGTCACATCATAGGACTCTGAATTGCCATCGTCTGATTCTAACGAGAAGTAATCACTGGCAGTGGTTTCATCGCCACTACTTTCAAACTCTCCATCTTCCTTTTTCGAATCCACCATAGCTTTGCCTTCTCTATGTAAAAATGCTTCTTCTACATCCTTTGGAATCGAGGGCATTCTAGCTGAACTTCTCAGACCAACCGCAGTGACTCTGTCCCTTCTTATCGACTTCATCAGCTGATCCTCTAGATGGGCTACCTATCTCCCGACCTTCCTCAGAATCGTGGGACAAAGAAGAGGATCTTATGTGTACTCTAGCCCGACCTAGAGAGGGATCTTTAATCTGAGCGATGGATCTACCTGAAGCTAACTGTCCGTACTAACGCAAGTTCTCATTGGTCAGTAGAACTTTAACGCTTCCCTCCTTGGGACTGATAGCTTTTAAAGTCTCATAAACTTCATTAAGTGTTACATCTCTGCTCGGCCTTAGGATAACTACAAGAGATGTATAATCAGTTAGAGACACCATTACAATGTTTTGGAGCTTTACACGTAGAAAAGAGAAGCTTACCGCCTGTCGTTCATCGGCAATCGAAACCCTTGGGGCATTTGACAAAAAAGTATTGTGTTTCGAACTGTGATAAGTTGCTTTGCAAGCACAAGATGATCTTTTGATTCCTCTGGGCCTTGATTATAATCAAAAAGGGACAACCACCTCGCCTCTTGAATGCCAAAAAATAATGCAACTCATCAAAACTTGGGGCATGGTTAAACGTTCGCATGAAAAGGACGTGGAAGCAAGTAAGGAAGGCGTAACCATTCGAATGAAGCTAAAACAGGGCGATTCCCAAGTTTGAGAGCATCTCACATAGAAAATCGTTGAAGGGAGGAATGGTTTCGTTCAGACACATGTATCTATGGCAAGCAGTGTACTCTTGTGGGGACTTATTAGCAAATTCGTCTATCACAAGTAGAAGCACGTCCTCTTCAGAAATTCCATGCTGTGTACATATATCGTGAAGAAACTTGGTGAAAAACCATTAACGATGCTCTTCTGGGTGGATTAAGCAGGACTTGGAAGTTAGGAGGTGTGCGGTCTATGATGGGCCCGTCCGGAACTAACTGACTACACTAGGCTTGTAAAGTGGATGATGATTCAGCTTCGGAGAGCACTGGGCTTCGCCCGCTTGACTTACGTTGTGTAAAAGGCCCTTCATTCTATATAACAAGAACTTGCGTCCGAAAATGGACAGATAACTCTATCCTAAATTTAGAAGTTTCCCAATCACACTTGAATTCTGAATAAACATTAACTTGTAATCGAAACGTCGGATTTCAAGTGCGAACTGGAGCAAGTGTGCAAGTGCAGTGTGTTGTCTATATAGGATAACTTCGATGCTCGATGTGTTACAAACACTCTATCATGTTTAGATAGTTCGCTCACAGTGGAAGAAGAGAAGAACTTCCCGTGTTAATTATTTTTTCATTTTTTGTTTACTTCTTGTACACTTACCCGTTATCGATCAATGATCAATAATGGATTTTTTGTCCAAATCATGTGGAAAACTCTTCTCACTGTAGAAGTACTGAATGCAGAATAATCAAGCTGGATAAGCCCAAATTCTCTAAATCGACCCGTGATATGTCATACGGTGGTGTCTGTGAAACTCGGCACAAGTCAATTCTGGTCTAAAGGATGAAGATAGCAAAAAATGTCAAGCTTTGGGCCGAAACTCGAACGTCATTCTAGGAGACAACTTAAGACCCAATTTACTGTCTTTCTCCTTTCAACCGCATTTAACTCAAACTTCTTGCAATCAACGTCGAAAGAAAAAGCCATTCATCAAATCATTGTACCAACATGACAATAAGCGTATCAACCAAGCGAATCCACTTCAAACTGATTTAAAGGCAAAAGAAGAATTAAATATTCAAACTCAGTGAACTTTGGATTGAATCATGGGCGAGCTATTGATGGGTCGGCCATAGGTCAACGGCTAGATAGGCTTTCGAATTCAAGTGAAATGAAGAGATGGCTATGGTTTCACGAATGCTTGGATGGATCGATGGCGACTGGATTAAAACAAAGTAAGGGAGCAGATTAAATTAGTGCTTGGATTAATTGGGTCGAGTCGCTGGATGATTTTGTCGCTTGAAGGAGCGGAGAAGCACGGGCCGAATGAAGGCAAAAGGGGTCGGCTCGAGTATAAGTAGGCAAGGAGAAAAAGCAAAATTTCCTGCTAAGTCATCGGGTCGCCGGCAACCCGACCCGACTCTGATGGAAAATAAAAATTCATGCAGATAGGTCACTAGCGACTCATTTCACATGGATCGCTGGCGATGTTAGAAATGCGGATTACGGATCTTAAGGCTAGAATAACACTAGAGGGGATGAATTGTTTTTTATGGGATTAATAAATCTTTTTCAAACTTATGTAATTTAATCACCAACAGATGCATACATAGGCACAGATAAAATCAGAGAATCAGACACAGATGGAAATAATAAATAAAAGCAGTAAAGGAAAGAACACACCGGGATTTGTTACTGGTTTGGAGTTACCCTACATCCAGTCCCGCACAATTGTATGGATTTCTTTTCAAAATAATCTTCCAGATTACACCCTCGATTTCAAGGCCACCAGTACTGCCTCCTGTATTAGATTCTGGGGAAAGCTCTCTCAATTTTCCAGGACTAATTGATTTTCGAGGCAACAATCACACCTAATTGATTTCAAGGCTCAACCGCACCTTTTACTCAACAATTTGATTCACAAATAATCCTATGACTCTGAATAGCACTGAGATCTTATGGAGAGAGTGGTACAGAATCAAATAAGATATAATCAAGTTTGATTCACTTGGTATTTCGGTAGAGTATAATTTTGGATTCTTTAGAACAAATGTGGAAGATGAAGAGGAGAGAAAGTGAATGAAAATATGGTAAAAATTCTTTTAGAACTTACTGGTATTTATAAAGATCAACAACCATATCTATTCATGAAAGGATACAACGAATAGACACTTCTTTTGAAAATTTGAAAATTTAAAATTAACGTGCACCATGTCGACATTGGGGGGGTAGGAGTATGTCAACATGCTCTAGGCAAAAATGGTGATTTTGATTGTTTTTGTTAAAATTAGTTTCTATAATTTTTAAAACAATTTCTAAACTTTTATAAATATACTTGAATATATTTTAAACACATAATAGAGTTAAGAAAGTAATTTTTAATATATAATCTTAATCTATAAAGTGATTTAAATATGAATGTATAAATATTTAAAAGCTAAATATTAAAATAAGAGATAGTTTAAAATCAAGGCCAATTTTGAAATCAAAATATTAAAAATGATAAAAATAATTTTGAGGCTAAAGTATTTCAAACAGGAGAGACGTATTTCTGAAAAGAAGGTTTTGAAAAACATTTTTTAAAATAAGAGATATATTTTTGAAAAGCATTTTCATAAAATTAGTGGATATCAAAATAGGACCACTATACGTTCTACTAGATATTGTCGTGGGTTCCATCCCACCGTGGTTCCATCCCTTTAACAGGATCGAAGTGGATTCCAATCCAGGATTTAATTTTGAATAAAGATGTTAGTGCTTTCAAGAAGTTTTAACATAATTCTAGACTCAATACTTATTTTGTACTTTGAAATCTTGAACTCTTGATATCTTGATACTCATGAGTCTTCAATCTTGATATCTTCGATCTTTAAATTCATCAGTCTTGTATCTTTATACCATACAGTCTTCATTCTTGGTACCTGCATGTTTATATCCTGCATATACATATACATATACATATATATATATATATATATCTATAATATAATGTTATTATTTATATTTTATAATAAGTCCTAAGGTTGTTGTCATCAAAACCATTCTTCTCAAGTACTAACAATCTCCCCCTTTTGATGATGACAACCTATGTTTGTAAAATATACTTCACCTTTACTATAACTCCCTCTAAAACTAATAATTCCCTCTAAAACTAATAACTCCCCCTTAATCTAAGCCTAACTACTCTAAGTACTCTATTTTATAATTATACCCCTTTGTCATCAACAAAAACTAATCTATACTAATATATATATATATATATATATATATATATATATAACTCCCCCTTAATCTAATACTATCCCAACTAAATAGTAATAAGGAAGTATAATAAGCGAATTTTTTTTTATTATATACCATGTTATATATACATATCTATATGGATTATAGACACACAAATATATTTAAGTACATAAATTATAGAATTATACTTCTACTGAGATTTTTGATAATTGGAAATTTGTGAATTGAACAATTTGGATAATGAAAACAAATGTTTCCACGTTGTTCAACCAAATTGCCATCTATGTCAAAAAACACTTCACCTACGCAGACCACCTTGTCCTCTTCTTCCATAGGTACTTCTTCATCTTGTTCTTCTTCCTCTTCTACTTCCGCTTTGCCGTGCTCTAAGGGGTTAAGCACTTGAATGTTGAGAGAATCTTCTTCAATCACAATAGGATTTGCATGATTATCCATTAGGAATTTTTTTCAAATTCCGAAGAATTTTTCCTTGATTTTCTTTTTCTTTTGCCATCATTATTTGCACAACTTAAAATTCGGTTAACATTTGCAGGGCATCCTTCATAGACTCTTCAGTCTTTATCACATGTGCCAGTGTAGTGCATTGGAATGGACCAGAATAAGAGAAGGAAAAGAAATGGTGTTGTTTTGGTTTGATTTTGTAGAGGAGGCCATTAATTTTAATTTTCAGAAGTTTCATACAAAGAAAGAGAAGCGTGAAGACAGAAAAATTCGAAATATATAGGTTTATACAACTACAAATTATTTTTAAAGGGAAAATCAAATTTTCAAAATTTGTCGTTGTACGTCAACATGGGTGGTAGGGGTATGTCGACATACTTATAAAAAAATTGGTTTTCTTTTATACCTTTGTTTAAATGTTAGTATGTCTACATTCTATAACTCAGTTATTGAACAAATGCCTAGTTCTCCTTTTAATTTAGTAAATATAGATTGATTTAAGGGTTTGGTTAAAATATCAGCAATTTGATTCTTGAAGTTGATAAATTCAAGAGAAATAATTTTTTTACTTATATTATCTCTGAGAAGGTGATGTCTAATATCAATATGTTAATCCTAGCATGATGAGTAGGATTTTTAGATAAACTTATTGCACCAGTATTATCACAATAAATTGGTGATTTTGAAATTGTTAATCTAAAATCTTTTAAGGTTTGTTGCATATAAATGACTTGAGAGCAAGCCAAAACAACAAAAATATATTCTGCTTCAGTTGTTGATAAAGAAACAGTATTTTGCTTTATACTATACCATGAACCAGAGAATGCCCCAAAAAGTGACATGTTCCACTTGTACTTTTTTGGTCAGATTTGCAACCAGCATAGTCAGCATCACAATAAGAGACTAAATCTAATGAATCGGTTTTAGGGTAAAATAAACCATAGTCAAAATTATGCTTAACATATCTTGTGATACGTTTCATAGCTTTTAAGTGAGTCTCTTTGGGTTGAGATTGATATCTTACATAGAGAAAAACACTATGCATGATATCAAGTCTGCTCGCGGTGATATATAGTAGTGATCCAATCGTTCCCCTATATAATTTTTGATTTACATCTTTTGAAAGATCTTCTTTATTTAAATCTTCATTTGTTGCCATAGGAGTGGGTTTTCCACTCGCAGTAGTCATACCAAATTTACTAACTAGATCCATAACATATTTTTCTTGATTAATAAAAATACCGTTATCTAATTTTTTTTTTATTTGTAAACCTAAGAAGAAAGTAAGTTCACCCATATTACTTATCTCAAACTCTTTTGTCATTATTTTAGAAAATTCTTTATTCATTTCATGATTAGTTGATCCAAAAATAATATCACATATATAAATTTGTACTAGTTGGATAACATTTTTATTTCTTTTAATGACAAAAGTATTATCTACTTTACCAATTTCAAATTTTGATTGTAATAAAAAAGATCTTAGTATTTCATACCATGCTCTAGAAGCTTGTTTTAGGCCATATAGAGCTTTCTTAAGTTTGAAAACATGGTTGGAAAATTTTCATCTTGAAAGAGTGGAGGTTGTTCAACATAAACTTCCTCTTTAACTAATCCATTTAGAAAAACATTTTTAACATCCATTTGAAATAAATTGAAATTATTATAATCTGCAAAAGCAAATAGAATTCTAATTGCTTCCAATCTTGCTACGAGTGGGAAGGTTTCATCAAAATCTGTTCCTTCTTCTTGACAATAACCTTGTGCGACTATTATAGCTTTATTTCTAACGACCTCACTAGTTCATTCATTTTATTTTCATAAACCGATTTAGTTCCTATTATAGTCTTATCTTCTGGTCTAAAAACAAGTTCCCAAACATCATTTCTGGTGAATTGATTCAGTTCTTCTTGCATAGCTAGAATCCATGAATCATCAGATGATGGTTCCTTTGGATTTTTAGGTTCAATAAATGATATGAAAGCTACATTACTCATGTTATTTAGTTGATTTCTAGTTCTAATAATAGATTTAATATTTCCTAGTATATTTTCTATAGGATGATCTTTTAAAAACTTAACCTTTTTATGTAGATGAATGAGTTCATTATTTGTTTCAACTGATTCATTATTTAGGGTAGCAAAATCTTCTTCATCATTAATTTGTTCAATATCTTTGAAATTTTCATCAAAAGAAACATGCACTGTTTCTTAAATGGTATTATTTTTAAATTGAAAACTCTGTATGCTTTACTTCTATTAGAATATCCGATAAAGATTCCTTTGTTGGATTTAGGATCCAATTTATCTAAATTATCTTTTGTATTTAGAATAAAACATTTACTTCCAAGGATTCTAAAATAAGATACCTTTGTTTTTTCATGTAAAGAAGTTCATAGGGTGTTTTATTAGTTAATGGTCTAATTAATATTCTATTCAAAATGTAGCAAGCTGTAGCAACTGCTTCAGCAAAAAAATGTTTGGTAAATTACTATCTGAAAGCATTGTTGTAGCACACTGTTGTATCGTCCTATTTTTTTCGTTCTACCACTGTTTTGTTGTGGAGTTCTTGGAAAAGAGAAATTATGAGTTATTTCCTTTTTATCGCAGAATCTCTCAAAATTTTCATTTTCATATTCCCCACCGTGTTCAGTACGAACAGTTATAATTTTTAAAGTGAGCTAGTTTTGAAGTCTTTTTGTAAAAAAATTAAATGAATCAAAAGTATCACTTTTATGTTTCATAAAAATTGTCCATGTAAACCTAGAATAATCATCTACAATTACAAAGACATATTTATTGTGATTTATTGATTGAATCTGTGATGGACCAAATAAATCTAAATGAAGCAACTCAACAGGTTTTGAAGTCGAGATCATATCTTTTAATTTAGATTTTTCTAATTGACAAGCATCACATATACTACCTATTTTAAAATTCATTCTAGAGAGACCTCTTACTAGATCAAGTTTAGAAATTTTAGATATGAGTTTAAAATTCAAATGTCCAAATCTTGTATGCCAAATTCAAGGATCACTTGTATTGGCCAAAAGATATAGATTATCATTTGACATTTTCATACCAAGGATATAAATATTTTTCTTCCTAATTCCTTCAAATATAATATTTGAATTATTATCTTCGATGTGACACTTCTCTTTTTCAAATTTAATTTTGTATCCTTTATCGCAAAGTTGACTATACTAAGTAGATTGTGTTTTAGATTTTTAGCTAATAAAACATTAGAAATAGTAGGAGTTTTAGAGTTACCGACATTGCCGATGCCAATCACATATCCTTTTGAGTTGTCTCCAAAATTAACCAATCCTCCATCTTTGTAGATAATATCATTCAACATATATGGATTACCAGTCATTTGTCTTAAACATCCACTATCAAATATCCATTTATTCTTCTTATTGTACAATTTGTCCATTGAGAGTTGATTCTTCAAGGGGCATATAACATTTTTCTTCCTACATAGAATACAATCTTGGCATAAAATTTGATTTTAAATAATAATTGTATGAAAACTTATGAGACATTGATGATTTGAATAGATTTAAACTAGGGTTAATAAAATTCCCAAAAATAGCCATTTTTTTATAATTTTTCAAAATTCAGGTTATGAAAACTTTGATAACCTTACTCTAATACTAAATGTTACAAATGCGGAGTACGGATCTTAAAACTAGAATAACACTAGAGGGGGTGAATAGTGTTTTGTGGATTTAATAAATCTTTTTCAATCTTATGTAATTTAATCACCAACAAATGCAATACACATGCATAGATATAACGACAGAATCAGACACAGATGCAAATAATAAATAAAAGCAGTAAAGGAAAGAACACACCATGATTTTATACTTGTTCGAAGTTACTTTACATCCAGTCCTGCAAAATTGTACGAATTTCTTTTCAAAATAATCTCCCAGATTACATCCTCGATTTCAAGGCCATGAGGTACACCCTCCGGTATTCGAGTCCGGGGTAAACTCTCTTGATTTACTAGGCCACAAGGCCACCTAATTGATTTTCGAGGGAACAATCACACCCGATTGATTTCAAGGCTCAACCGCACCTTTTACTCAACAGTTTGATTTACAAATAATTCTATAACTTTGAATAGCACTAATATCTTATGGAGAAAGGCAGAGAATCAAACAAGAGATAATCAAGTTTGATTCACTTGGTATTTCTATAGAGTATAGTTTTGGATTCTTTAGAATAAATGTAGAAGATGAAGAGGAGAGAAAGTGATTGAAAATGTGAAAAAAATTCGTTTAGAACTTACTGGCATTTATAGAGATCAACAGCCATATCTATTCGTGAAAGAATACGATGAATAGACACTTCTTTTGAAAATTTGAAATTTGAAAATTGGAAAATTAACGGGCACCATGTCTGCATAGGGGGTAGGAGTATGTCGACATGCTCTAGGCAAAAATGGTGATTTTGATTTTTTTTAATTATTAAAATTAGTTTCTATAATTTTTCAAAACAATTTCTAAATTTTTATAAATATACTTGAATATTTTTAAACATATAGAAGAGTTTAGAAAGTAATTTTTAATATATAATCGTAATTTATAATGTGATTTAAAATCTAAGTATATATATATATATATTTAAAAGCTAAATAGTAAAACAAGAGACAATTTTAAATCAAGGAAAATTTTAAATCAAAATATTAAAACTGATAAAGTAATTTTGAGGCTAAAGAATTTCAAACAGGAGATATATCTTTTTGAAAAGAAGGTTTTGAAAAGCATTTTTTAAAATAAAATATATATTATTGAAAAGCATTTTCATAAAATTAGTGGATATCAAAATAGGACCACTATATATTCCACTAGATATTGTCATGGGCTCCATCCCACTAGGGTTCCATCTCTTTAACAGGCTCGAAGTGGATTCCATTCCACGAATAAATTTCGAATAAAGATGTCAGTGCTTTTAAGAAGTTTTAACATAATTCTAGACTCAATACTTATTTGGTACTTTGAAATCTTAAACTCTTAATATCTTGATACTCATGAATCTTCAACCTTGATATCTTTGATCTTTAAATTCATCAGTCTTGTATCTTTATACTGTGCAGTCTTCATTCCTCGTACCTGCATGTTTATTTCCTACGTATACATATAGATACATACATATATATATATATATATATAAACTATGATGTTAGTGTTTATATTTTATAATAAGTCCTAAGGATGTTGTCATCAAACTCGTTCTTCTCAAGGACTAACATGCGACCCATTAAAAAGAAAATGAAAATGATGATAATGAAGGATGCATATAATACATTCATAGGAAAATAAGAAAGAAAGCATCATCTATATTCCTCTCAAGCTCGATCAATTACAACTGTTCGACATTCCAAGGTATGCCGAGAAGCTACAAGCAGAAATGTGATATATTGTGACAAGTACTAGTGGTCAAAAACAAAAAAAGGTGACCAATGACATTGGGCTAACATATTCGTAGAGCTCTAGTGTAATCATTTGGAAATTAAAAACTGGATTTTGAAAACAAAAACTTCTGAAGCACGCCTTGTTTACAATGAAGATGTGCTCTGGTTGGAAAATTTTATCCAGGTTTTTAACCAAGCAAAAACCAATATAAAATAGAACAACCTTGTGTAGACAGGATGGTTCAGGACTTAACCAGTAAAGCTAGGATAAGAGATTGACAATGGCCAAGCTATACGACTAAAACAATAACTGGAATCAATGAGGCTGAGAGATCGGCATTCCTTCAGTCCAATCAGCAGCTAAATGTAAACAACTAGCAACTTGCCATCGAAACGTAACAATAACGATTAAATGGTACGAAACATCTCCAATTCGAGACCCCAAAAAATCCTAAGTGCTTAGCTCATCAGTGACCCATGCCTCTGCTCAAACCATCAAACGAACTAGATATGGAATACTATCAAAAAGAGGCAAGACTTGGTCTGCAAAACGAACCAAGCCTATGGGTCGCACGCTACCCATGGACTATGGGTCGCCAATGACCCATGATTTTGGCTCGTTTTGTGAGCTAAAGCCCCTTAGGTCGCCTATAACCTACCTACGAGTTGATGAAGATAGGCCCGGCCAAGTAGCTCTCCGACCTCTATAAATACCATCCCACCTGCAACACAAAGATGATCTTCTCCCGACTGGTTGCTGAAGCTCTGCTGGAATTATTCTTCACTCTCTACCTCCCTCACAACAATCTCCAAAGGAATACACTGTGATTCTCCACTGGGTTCCTACTCTGGAGATCCAATCTAGTTAGGAAACAATCAAAGACTTGTAATCAAACAGCTCTTGTAACAACAATTGGTCTATAGTAAAGTATAAAGTGGACGTAGGCTTCATTAACAAACGTACCACTATAAAAATTTGTTGTCTTCTTTCTTTTGCTATTCTATTTCTATACCTATTATCTATGATATTGCTCTGTTAGAACAGGGTTGGTGCTTTCAAACTCAAACCAGGGTGCTGGTCCATATTTTGGGGCAACTATATTTATAGAGATCAGAGAGCTTATGGGACAAGCCTGTTTACTAACTGTTTGTAGATGGACATAGGATGATGAAATGAACCTTAGCTCGCGACCCGAGCCAAAACCATGGATCGCTAGTGATTAATTGATTTAGCTCATGTGTGAGCTACATACTTAGCTCCTTTCTTCATTGCTTTACTATGCTACCTCACTAGGTTTCCTCGATTAAGTACGGATTGCTGACAATCCATGGTATACACTTTGTATATTTTATGCTTGGTCTTTTAAGCCTTCTTTGCTCCCCTTGTGCCATAGCGAACCACGATGTGTATGGAGCGCTGGCGATCCATAGAGTATGGATCGCCAGCGATCCATACACTTGTATTTTTTCTAGAATTTGATGCTTGGAATGGCTTCATTGCATTGTATTGACATTATTCATGTAGTATCATTGCATATTGCTCTGTTTTGAAGATGATTTACTGGCTGGTTGTATTTAGCTGCTGATTGGATTGAATAGACGTTGGTCTCTTGGTTCAGTCAAAATTAATCGTTTTTTTGGTAATATGGCTTGGCTCTTTTTAACTTGTTGCTTTAGCCCTTTTGGTTAAGTTTTGAGCCATTATGACTTCATGAAGTTGTTCCTTCTTTTATTCGATCCCGTCGGGTTAATAACCAAGATAACATATGTCTTGTCGATTTGGAACGGTTCTGGCGCACCTCAATGTTGCATATCTTCGGGAAACGTGAGGAGTTTATGTTTTAGGAGCGTGATTTCATAGTTTCGAGAGTTAATGCATGCTTATCAATTTAATTCCAAGACACTTATCAATTATTTACGTATGCCAAAATATATGTAAATCCAACCAATTATCAAATCAGTGAATAACATGTCAATACAACTCAACTAGCATATACATGTCTAAACAACATAGTAGCAGGATGGTGATTTGTCTTGCTTCCAAAAAGATTTGATCAATTAATAGCAGAACGAGGATTTATTCTGCTAAACATATGTCCAAACAATCCAAACAATTACCCTATAGCAGGACGGTGTTTTATTATGCTAATGAATGTCCATACAACACGCACAATCACATTCTAAGTTATTCACAGTTTTCTTTCTATTTAATATCATGGACAAGAGAACCTTTGGCTAAGATCAAACCACATAGAAATGAACCGAAATTAAAACATAACCGATAAAGTTTAAACTAACTTTTAATAATTAAATCATAATTTAATTTAAATTAAAGATTAATTGAATCTTAAATAATCAAAATCAAATCATAATTAATTCTTAATTAATTAAAAGTAAATTAACAACTAAAATCTAAACAAAATAAACATTTACTTAAAATTAATGCATTATCAAGTAATAATTAAGTGAATAATTAGTGTTAAATAATAATTAATTAAATAAATCAACTTTAATTAAATGATAATTAAGATAATTAAATTTGATTAAATAAAAATAATTATCTTTTTTTAACTTAATTAATCATTAATTAAAACTTCTTCATAATTTACTTAATTATCACCAATTAGTCACTAATTACTTAACCTGATTACTGATCAATTAATAAATAATTATCCTTAATTAATAAGTTAATTAATTATTAAACATACTTAATCAAATTATAATTAACTTATGTGCTGCTATTATGTTTGAAAATAGATTTTGAAATCATTTTTAAAAGAAAACTTTAAAGTAAGAAATCAAACATTCCCGAACTACATCCATAGCGACTATCGCCGTGGACGCAATAACTTAGAATTTTCTTCTCTAGGTTACCATTTAGAACTTTAACCTTCCATTTTGGATTATCTTTAATATATAAAAGAAAGGGTTTTGAAAACCTTAACTTGAGTTAGAATTTAAATAAAAACATTTACTAACTCAAAACTATTAAATGATTAGATTTCCAAATGGATCGCAAGTCCTTTCAACATTCCAAACTACTAATCTTTCTATAACCATTCGACCAAAATCCAAGATCTCACATACACAAGCATATCATTTACATAACATATCAAGTTGTATCCAAACATAGCACTTAAACCATTGTTTTCATATCTAATTCTAACCACATATTAGCTCATATATGTCTATCAAAAACAAGTCACAATCCATACAACAAACATCATCTATTTAGCTATAATGACAAACATATACATAGATAAAATCTTTCCCAAAAGATTAGAATTTACTTGTAACACCCCACATTTTTAGATAATTAAATAATCAAATAACGATGAACAATGAACATAAGCATTTTTGAAATTATTGGAGAATGGCCTCAAACTTAAACCATTGTGTTTGTTGCAATTTTCTGATCAATTGACGTATGTAACTTGTCGAAATCCGAGTTAATATGAAGAAGTTACGAGAAGAATCAGAAATCAGAATAATAAAACTAGCACGGATCAACCCATAGGTCGACCCGTAAAGCTTAAGGTCGAGCCGCAAAAGAATACAGGTCGACCCGTAAAATGTCTAGGTCGACCCACACTTTTGCAGAACCAAAGTTTATTTTGGTGATGACTTTGGTTGATTTTATTCGATTAGATTGGAGCATTGATAGATCTGATGGCTCTAAATAACCTTGTGATGTGGTGGCTTCAGATTCAATCTGCTAAATCCAATGGCCTGAGATCACTAAGCTATACTATAAATAGAACCCTAGGCCTAGCTATTTTCTTACAATCAGATTTTCTCCCGATTGGCTTCATTACTTGAGGTTGAACCCTAAATAGAAAATATTTCTAGGGAGAAGATCTTCTTAATAAAAATATTAGATGCCTTATAAGAGGATCCAGGAATTCCATGGAGAAAAGTTAAGGAAGATAGGCGAGTGAATTTAAATTATATCTACTTTATGTTTATGATATATCATATCGTTAGATTCTCGTTAAATATTTAATTCGACATTTATTTCAGTAATTAGTTCTACTAGTTAGTTATGTTGATAATGTAAATTTTATAAGAGAAGTATACTTATATTTAAATGTTATTTTGGAAAAAAAATAAATAAATCCATTTAGATATAAGTAATATTAGGCTTAAAAGTTATAGAGAAAGGCAAAAGCCTAAAAATGAGAAATTTACAGTAAATTATGTTAAAACGGGAGAAATGAATTAAAAAGGTAAAAATCTAATAACTTGATTTGGAAGTTAGTGGTAGATTAGTTGCTTGGTTTAGAAAAGGAAACACATTTCGATAGTTTAAAATTGTAAGAATAACATTAACGTAATTGCGAGAATAAAAGCAAGAATAGAGCAATTAGTGCAAAATAGAGATATTACTATATTTTGCATTATTTAACAATTAAAGAAACAATAAATGAAATATCTTGTGGTTATGAGTTATTGTTTATCACATTATTTAGTATTAATATGAAGCATTAAAGAAATTAAAGATGAAGAAATAATCAAGTCTCATACATAGGGGGGCTGGGCATGCTGATTAGTGTAAATTGCCAAACGAATAAGAAAATTAAACTAAACGCATAATAAAAGATTAGACGTAGGGTCTAATAAAATGATAAGGTGCATTTGTAGCAGCCGGAAGAGTCTGGAAAAAGAGCCTAACGAAGCAGTTCATCGCAAATTTTTAGTATAGAAAGAGCGTGTCCAATTTAATTGTTTGGCTAGAAGGAAGTACAGGACTTCAACGGATGTGAGGATACTCTAGGATGGCCCTCTAGGGTAGGCCTAATGAAGCTACACCCCCGGAGGTAGGTCTGTAGGTGTTCCATCAGGAGAGTATGCCTTGACTGATTTTGCATTGCACGCCTAACGAAGCGGACCTTTGTAGGCAATCAATAGGTTGATGATGGAGTATCATATTCATATGACACCATACTCTAGTTTGTGAGTAGGTTATAGTGGGCAGGACCCAAAGGATAGTCGCATGCGGAGATCAAGCCATCATCTGTCAGAGCAAGTTCAGGAAAGACTAAAGTTAAACCAATAGGCCAATGATTCTTTCACCGTCGAGATATTTGATGAGAGGCATAACCAATTGGATGTTTAGATTGTTTATAGTAGGGCACAACCACTTAGCTCTTAAAAGGTCTTTCGATTGGTTGAAGTGGGGGGTGCATGAGGCCATAGCCACGATGAGAAAAGTGGTCAACATGAAAGTTGTATTCACTATATTTATATGCGGTTTGATATAAAGAAAATCATGATTTGGAGTAGAAAGTTGGTAGTTATGGTCAAAGGAAGTAGGATGAAAATAGAGAATATTTTGAATGGATTTTGAACAACTTTTTCAGGAAATTTTTTTCTTCTTTCTCCCAAGGCTAAAAGAAGAAGCCATGAAAAACTTTAAAAAGGAAGAAGGAGGAAATGGAAGCAATGAGAAAAGAAAACAAAAGGTGGGTGTATATATATAGGCAAAATGAATTAAGTAATATAACTTGTCATAATTATATCTAGTCAAATCATAAATCTTTTATAATATATATATATATATATATAATATTATGTTTAATCACATCACTATTTTAAATATATAAATATATATATAATTTTGTCTAGTCATGTCACTTTCTTTTATATATATAATTATGTTTAGTCATATCACTTTCTTATACATATATACACATATAATTATTATGTTTAACCACACACTACAAGAAAGTTTGTTATTAATAACGCCAATTGATAACGCATTATTCTAAAGCGTTATTGTTCAATTTGGATTATTTAGCTTTCTACCTTTATTTTTTCTGTTCACGCGCGTAACGCTTGGCCCCAAATACGAAACCCCTTCCAAAATTTTCATCTCCCTCTCAAAATACTTTATCGCTTCTCGTCTTCCTCACACCCATGACCTAAATTACAGTAACTAATTTTTTTCCGTTCATCTTACTCGCCACATCTCACTCCACATCTCTAATCTTTGATCCAGCTCGCCATCTTTGTTCTCCGATCCAGCTCTTTAGCAGTTCCGAAGTCGACCGAAATTTATGCTCGAGGAAATCATCGCTTTGATATATTTCTATTATCGATTATCTGCTCGGATTTCTGGTAAATTATCTACTCTAGTAAATCATCGCTCTAGTAAATTATCGCTCTAGTAAACTATCAACCTGGATTTCTAGATTAGAAATTTCTAGGTTATGTTTATCAATTTATGCTATTAATCTCAATTGCTTGCACAATTTGTTTAGATAGCAAGCTTGGTTAAAAATCTCTTTGTTTAACTGTTAATGGACTTTACTGCTGAAAATGCATTTATATTGGTAGTTGGCACTGCTGGAGGTTTTTTTTTCACATTCATATTTTAAGCTAGAATTTTGATTACGTTCACTGTATAGCTATAATTCATGTTTGACATAACAAGTTTTAGTAGTTTGAATCAACTTTTACATGTGAAACTATTAAGGTTTTAGGCAAATGAAGTTATATGCAGTACTGCTACTATTGTGTAGTGCAATATTTTTAAAGACTGAAGTACTTATTAAATACTTTATCAGGCTGGTAAGTTTGTGTGGCTGACATATAAAGAAGGGTATGACATTGCTTATTACTTCCGTTCAAAGTTGCATGTTCCAAAACGTCGGTATATTTAAACATGTTTTATTATAGGACCACTGTAAAGAGTAGTTTCTTTATTTGCTCTATGATTTTCTTTGACCAATGCATAGAGATTAATCATGTGATATGTTTATATTTATATCTACGAAGTTACATACTCATGCAATCTCACTATGATTAAAAATAATAGTTATAATATATTTAGTTGGGCAGACAAAAGTTTGTATAGGTTTTCAAAGCATAAAGTACATTTTCTAATGAATATGCAAAATTGTTATTCTAACGAAAACTATTATTTAACTTTATTCGTTTATTATGTATTATGGACCATTGTTTAGTTTTATGTAAGTTAATGCTTTAATAGTATAAATTGCATAGATGTATGTTCTTATTGTTGGTTACCATGTTGGTGTAACCATCTTGCTTCTGTTCTCTCAGGTGATCTTCTAGACAAAATATGTATTAAATTAATGAAGTTTGGGATTTTAAAATCTCATGGGTAGATTATAGAATCTGTTGCTAATTGATATTGGACGGAAACAATAAACGGAGCTATAAAAGGTGTGGTTGGAATTATTTTCAACAATATTTATCTCATTTTATATTTATAAATAAAGGAATTTATTATAAATAAAGATTATTTATCTCACCTTATTATCAGTGAAAATCAATTTCATCTTAGGCCAAAATTACACCCCGTGTTCTTTTGTTTTGTCTTTCTCCATTTTCCTCCGTATTCTTCTCCTCCCCTTTCGTCGTCTAAATTCCTGTTCTATCTTTGTTCTACATTTCTCCTTCTCTATACTCTCTCGAAATTGAAATTCTCATCCTAAATTTTCTTTTACTTTCCCCAACTTACTAATTTATTTAAACCCTAACTTGAACATCTTTTGAGCTTGCACAGTGCTTTGACCCGACGCATCAAACTGTATCCCTCACCGCCAATTGCTCCTAATAAACGAAATCAAGGATGAGGTCTATGTGGGCTATAGTGTATACATGTAGTTTTGTGTGAATGGTCATTGCATGGTTATTTTGAATTTTCTGAGTGTATCCAAAATTGGCTCAAACCAAAAATATATCATTTGACACATATTTGATTGTGCTGTATACTTGCAAATCATAAATGTTACTTTGAATTTCTTAGGAAACTCTGGCAACTAACATTGTTTGCTAAGGAAATAAAGGTCCTTACTGAGAGAACTTGGGATGGTGGTTCTGAAGTGGTTGCAGCAAAGCCTGGAAAGAGATCTGCAACTTTCTTTATGGTGTAAGTTTGATGTTTATAACTTATTACAAAATTTCATAAGTAATTTTGATCAATATGGTTGAAGTAACATTGCTCTTTCAAAAAATCCACAAGCAAAATATAACTATTCAATATTCACCATTATTTTACATGGACATATCCAATCACATAATGTGTTATGCATTTATTATTTATAAGTTATAGTAACCAAATATCAAAATCAACTATATATTTTAAATTAAAAATCAAATTACATCCAAAACATTTATAGCTATTACTGTTCAATTAAAACTACTTAGAAAGTTAGTATTCAATATTGGCTCTACTTTTGAAGTGTGTAATAACCAAGCATATTAGTTACCTCAGCTTGTAGCTTGTTATTCTAAGCTTGAAGAGCTGAATTCTCTAATTCAATAACATCGACCTGCCTCTTAAGCACTTCATAATCCTTCTCTAATTGCTTAGTCTTACACCTTGCTCTTCTGTTCTGAAACCACATAGCAACCTGCCTTAGCTGCAATCCAATTGCTCTAGCCAATTGCATTTTCCTCTCTGGCTCTTATTTATTGCCAACCCCAAAATTCTTTTCTAGTGTTCTCACTTGCTCAATGTTCAACCTCATCTTCATTTTTCATCCTTTTGAGCAGTCATCGTCGTAGTCATCCTCTTAAACACCTATAAAATTTACAATTGATCATAAACAGCTGCTAAAATGCTAATATAATCTCTGTTAATTAGTATCAAAATTACCTTTAAATTCATGAGCATTAGAAGAAAGAGTGAAGATTGAAGAATTGTGAGTGAATTGCTGATAATCTTGTGGTTCATTTTGAGCTTGTAATTGTACATGTGAGCTTTTGCATATATGAATAAAATTTTAAGATCGACCTGCATGTATTGTAAATAGACAATACTATGTGATATATTCATACATGAGAGAAATGCTATACCTATGTTATTGACCTGATAAACATGCAATTGAAAAAATTACTTCAGCAAAGCTATTCTAAAAAAGCAAGTTGGTTGTTTTTTGGTGATGGCTCCAGTTAAATTTTAGCTTTTGCAATGGATTTCATATTTTATTACCTATTATATGTGTTGATGTTAAAGATATAAGTAAAAAATTTCAAACTCATTAAATCGTTAACCATATTATCATCTTTTATCCATATTACAATGGTAGTGGTTCTTAATTTAGTGGGTAATTTAATGCCTTAAGTGCGAATTCATGTATCTTAGGCACTGGAGAAGTACTAGGAGAATAATGTGGAATATAAATTCAAAAGTAATATGCAAAAACTGAGTTCTATATTTTATAAATATTTAAACGTGTTGTTTCACCTTTCTTTTCTCTTAGAATTTCCGAAATAGTGCAAAGTGGTGCATCTTTTCCAACACTTGTATCACATGCTGTCAGGCTCTTGACTTAATAAAAGGCTGGAACTTTCATGAGTTAACGGATTCATGTTTGGCAGGGCGGTTTTCAAATGAGGATGGGACTAAAATAGTACGTATTGCCTCAAAATGTTTGCAACTTGAGCAGCGAGAGCGCCCCACTGTGAAGTCGTTGATTCTTGCATTGACTCCTCTTCAAAAAGACGACGAGGCAATTCCCATTTTTGCTTGTATATTTGGAAATCAATTTATATAACTATAGAACCGCTTTATACATTCTGAATCTGATTACCTGGTATATAGGCACATGCCCGTGGACTTTTCAATGCCAGTATTAAAATAAAATTTTATTTTATAAGAAATGAAAAAATATTAAGTAGCAGACTGTAGCTTTATTATTTTATTTTGCTGTTGCAATTACAGGGTTTGTTCGACCGCGATATCTGAGTAGATTACAGTTTGTTAAGACTGAGGCTTGCGACTTCGAGTTTTGCTGTAGGGAATATAGTTTCAAAGCATGGTGAGAAAGCTCCTAACATTGTTTATAAAGGGAAGCTTGATGCACAAAGGAGGATCACAGTTAAGAGATTAAGTAGACTGGCATTGCTAGATCCTCGATGGTTTATGGTAGTTTTTGTTCCCTATATTTCCTTTTCATTAAATTTTGATTAGTTACCATGTTTGCATATGTGTTTTATCAATTCAATGTTGCATTTATAGTGTACATGCTATGTTGAGAGATTATAAGGTAGAATTGATTCTTAATGTGTTTCCAATTTTAATTTAAATACTACGTTTTAATTTAAACTGCAATAATATGAAATTAATCATGTTTTGTAGGAAGAGATTAAACAAATCGAAAGTGTTTCACAATCGAGCTCGCCAATTAATTATAGAGCAGATGCACTTGCACAAATGCTAGGGCTCAGTCGTACAGTTTGTCGAAGGATGATGCAGCAGTTCCTGGAGGAGAAAGTTGTATGTGAAGTTTGGATGTGAAGTTGTGTGGATAGTTGGTGGGTAATGGCAGGCTTGTGAAGTTGTATGTGCAGGGATATGGTGCACATAAGTTAGTGCACATTGAAGAGGTGTGTATGTATTGTGAATTGTATAGGGAGATGAGCAGTGGGATGATGATGAATGAAGTGATAGAGTTGTTGAAGGAGATGTTGTTCTTTCAGTTGCTTGACGGAGTGGAAGATGGAGGCAGTTGTTAGAGGTTGTGATGTGGTGATCTGAAGTTAGATGGTGATGCAGAGGCAAGCTAGAAGGGGATATGGTGGAATTGTATGCACTGTGCACTGGAATGATGAAGTTTTCTGGCGAAGGCAGTTTGAATGTAGATGTGGGTGTTTGTTGCTGTAGGAATGTGGCTGGTTGGTAATATGGTGATAATTGAGGTTGGAATATGTGTAGAGAAGAGTGGCGAATGAAGTGATGAAGTTTGTTTGAAGTGGATGAAGGAGGAGTAGTTGTAGATGATGGGTTTGTATTGAAGGTGAAGTGAACAAGCAGTGGGATTGTGTGCAGTTCTCAAGTGATTGGAAGTCGAGAGGGTTGCACAACAGATTGTAGTCACTTGTTGCAGAAGGAGGCTCTGAATCGGGAATAGTGCAGTGTTGGGTTTTGTGAGTATGCAGTGGTTAGATAGAGGGTTATTACTGGTTTGATGTTTTGATGCGGTATGAAGTTTGTAGGTTGAAATGAGATGGTGGTAGAAATAAGGATGGTAGAGGAGTATTGTGAAGTGATAGGCTTGTTCAAGAAGTGGAGGAAGTGCAATTCAGAGAGATTGAAATGCAGGGAATGTAATGTTTGTACACTGTAATGAAAAATATATCACATTTCTTTCTGAGCATACTCTTGTTTTATATTCGTTGATTATAATCTTTATTCGTTTATAAAGATTTAGTTTGATTGCTATTATTAAAATGTAATATATTGCATATAATCAATTCCATTGAGATTTAGCTGTATTATAGCGGCTACAATGAGCAATTGAATAAATATTTTATAGCGGCATAATGGTGTTATAAAGATTTCCAGTTCCGTTGAGATTTAGCTGTATTATAGCGGCTATAATGAGCTATTGAATTAATGTACCATAGCGGCGAATTTGCGTTATAAAACTAAGATCAACCATAGCGGTATATTTTGTGTTATAAATATTCAACAGTTTTTTATAACATGTCGATATACAGCGCTTATCAAACCGTTATGGTTGTGATTAATAGCGGCTATATGCCGCTATAAAAAACACTTTTTGTTGTAGTGACATCACTTTGTTTATATATATAAAAGTTAAATTATTGATTAAAGCAAAGACATGACAAGAGATAATGATGGTTAATGATTACAATTTAAGATGTGACAATACTTAATATATATATATGTATGTATATATGCATACATGTAAAACCTAAGATGTGACAATACTCATACATATATATAAGTTTATTATTTTTTAAACTATGTCTTGTCACATCACTTACTAATCCAAATTAACATAATATAATTTATTTCTAATTATATTATTATTTAGTTAATGAACTCTTATATATATATGTGTATATGGTGCAAAATACGATACAAGTTCCCGACAACTTTCCAGTGTCGAAAGGTTGAAATTTCGAAAAACTTTCTTCGGTCACATTTTCTATTTTTCTACAAACTATTTAATTTGGTAAAAAAATTTGAATTTTTTTTATCATCATTATTCATTTATTAAAATGATTTTACTTCATTATAAAATGTACATATTGAACTTTTAAAATTAAATAAATATTCACTAATAAAAGCAGTGAAATTCCAGGTCAGTCCGGTAAACCAATGTGAGAAAAACTCGATAACAAGTAACAACCAAACGATTTCTATATTTGAAACTTTTTACAAAGAGTATCCTGTTTAGACCACATCGCACATAAAAATAGATGGGTTTATACCTTACGATAACCAAAATATTTTATATCAAAATCTAGTGATGTTAACATAGTGCCTAGGTTTAAAGTGAATAGATAAAATAGTTGAAATGTTTGCATCTCACATTCCAACATAGTAGGCTCCATAATAAAAAACGTAATGCACGTATTAGACCCAATAATGGCAAGGCAAGGGACTACCTTCTGATAATACACCTCTAGAGAATGCACCGATGCTAACACAGAGCCGATTTCCCCTTTGACGTGCCAGATCAGATTATCTCGCCCATTGACACTGAAGCCTTATACTACCACGGTGTTTGCACATAAACCAACGCTATATGGGACATCTAGAATGTGGTGACCTCTCCTAATGGTAGCTTACCACATAGCTCTACTACATGCCTTGCCTTTTCCATTCTTTCTGGTTATAAGGCTTGAGGATACGCTTTACCTTTCTGAATAGCAATCCATCTTGGAATGCTAACACAACCCTCTAGGCATCAATGCAATGCCAACATTCATCCATACAAGTTCGTTCTAGGTCTGAACGAAACTGAAGGCACTAATTCTACTACATTCATTTTGGAATCACCCTCAAGATTAGTAGCAGCAGCCTCTGCACTTCAATGGCTCCGCTTTCGATCCCATGCTTCAAGATGTCTTTATTTCAAAACACTTGAGTTAGATCCTATGCTTCAAGAGGGGAGTTCGCCTCCTAACCTTGGTGGACGGATTTCCTTATCATTCGTCATAGAAGAACAAAAAGAGTTTATACGTACAGTACAACACCTTCGATGGTAACTGTACCATATATTTCACGTGTTTCTCCTAGATATTTCCAAAGTTACGTTTTGTCTAGATTTGATAGATAGTTATTTAACTATCAAATAAACAAACACCTAATCATGGTTTAATTTCCATATGGGATCACTGAGCCTTAATTAACTCTCTTTAATTAATCAAACTACTTTATAACACCTTATCATAAGATCTTTTCAAAATACTATTCCTAAACTCCTTACATTTCCTTTTATACTTGGGAAACATTAATGTACTTATCTCAATGTTATAAGTATATTACCAAAACATTTCACTTTTCATGCCTCGAAACAAAATCATATATTTATCTTATCTGTATAAGCATATTTACAAACTTTTCAAAGTTTTCTTCTTTCCAAATCCTATATTAAATAACCAAACATTTCTTCCAAATAAAACATTCTGCTTATCCTTTATCAAAATTCCCTTTTTTCAAGCTCATATTATATTTTAATTAACTTATTGCTTTTAAAATAAAGTTATAACCCACTTTTATAAACCTTTACGTTAATTATAAACCTCTTTCCAAGTCTCCGAAATGATTTATAAACCTTTTTCCTATTTTTAAAATTCTTTATATAAACCTTTCTATACTCCTTTATAAATATCATTCACAAAACCTCATTTGTAAAACACCTTAATAACCCTTTTCGATGGTAAAACCACTTTCTATACACAAATTATCATTTATAAATACCTTTATAAGAATTATATTACTTGAAATACCTTTTATAAACTCTTAATCTCAGATTTATTAAATAATTTAAGTAAATTCAAAACCATACTTTAAAAATTCCAAATGAGGCTTAGCAGTCCTAATGGTACTGATCTAAGTTACCATTTTATTTCAATTTAATTCCAAGACACTTGGCAATTATTTACATAGGCCAACATATATGTAAATCCAACTAATTACCAAATCGAGGAATAACATGTCAATACAACTCAACTAGCATATACATGTCCAAACAACATAATAGCAGGATGGTGATCTGTCCTACTAAATAGATGTCCAAAACAATTTAATCAATTAATATCAGAACGGAGATTTATTCTGCTAAAAACATGTCCAAACAATTATCCTATAGCAGGATGGTGTTTTACTCTGCTAATGAATGTCCATATAACACAAAAAATTACATTCTAACTTACTCATAGTTGTTTGTCTATTTAAAATCATAGACAAGAGATCCTTTGGTAAAAATCAAACCACATAGAAAAGAACCCAACTTAAAACATAACTGATAAAGTTTAAACTAACTTTTAATAATTAAATCATAATTTAATATAAATTAAAGCTTAATTAAATCTTAAGTAATCCATTTCAAATCATAATTAAGTTTTAACTAATTTTAAGTAAATTATTAATTAAACTTTAAACAAATAAACTTTTACTTAAAATTTATCCTTAATTAAGTAATAATTAAATAATTAAATAATCTTTAATTAAATAATAATTAATTAAATAATAATTAAAATAGTTAAACTTATTTAAATAAAAATAATTACCGATATTAACTTAATTAATGGTTAATTAAAACTTCTTAATAACTTACTTAATTATCACTAATTAGTCACTAATTACTTAACCTGATTACTGATTAATTAAATAATTATCCATAATTAATAAATTAATTAATAATTAAACGTACTTAATCAAGTAATAATTAACTTATATGTTTCTAATTATGTTTGAAAATAGGATTTCAAATCATTTTTTAAACAAAACTTTATAGTAAGAAATCAAATTTTTTCGAACTGCATCCATAGCGGCTATTACTATGGACACAATAACATAGAATTCTCTTCTCTAAATTACCATCTGAAACTTTAACCTTCCACTTTGGATGATCTTTAAGTATAATAGAATGGATTTTGAAAATCTTAACTCTAAGTTAGAATTAAAAAAAAAACATTTACAAACTCAAAACTAGCAAATGATTAGATTTTCAAATGGATCTCAAGTCCTTTCAACATTCCAAACTGCTAAACTTTCCACAACCATTCAACCAAAATCCAAGATCTCACATACACAAACATATCATTTGCATAACATATTAAGTTCACAACTTTTTGTCCAAACATAACACTTAAACCTTTGTTTTCAAATCTAATGCTAACCACATATTAGCACATATATGTCTATCAAAACAAAGTCATAATCCATATAACAAACATCATCCATTTAACCATAATGACAAACATATACATAGATAAAATCATACCCAAAAAGATTAAAATTTACTCACCATAAAGCTTTCCTAACATCGATATGTTTTAGAACTTGAAAAGCTTCACAATTCCAAAAGGTAACCTGAAAATAGGTCACATTACTCTCGGTTATTCACCATTTTACTCCCGAAATTTCGAGAAGTAATCAATAGAAAAGTTATAAAAACTCTTTTCCTTATCCTTTCAATAAGATATCACTCGATTTGGATCTTCTTTGAGAAAGTTATGGTTAAAAGAAGAGGTGGTATTTTCGGCCTTCAAAACAAAGGTCCGAAAATCAATCTCAAGCGTTTTTGTCATAGCTAGACTAAAAACATGAGGAAGAGGTCAACATGAAAGTCGCAGCCACTAGATTTAAATACGGTTTTAAAAAACGAAAATCATGATTTGGAGCAGAAAGGTGGAAGTTGTGGCCAAAGGAAGTAGGATGAAAGTAGAGAAGATTTTGAACAAGATTTCTAGGGAATTTTTTTTTCTTCTCTCAAGGCTAAAAGAAAAGGCTATGAAAAATTTTAATAAGGAAGAAGAAGAAGGAAATGAAAGCAAGGAGAAAAGAAAAAGAATAGGTGGGTACATATATAGGCAAAATGAATTATACAATATAACTTGTCATAATTATATCTAATCACATCATAAATCCTTTATAATATACACACACATATAATATTATGCTTAATCATATAACTCTTTTAAATATGTATATATAATTATGTTTAGTCACATAACTTTCTTCTATATATATATAACTATTATGTCTAGTCACATCCCTTTATATATATATATATATATAAAAGTTAAATAATTAATTAAATCAAATACATGACAAGAGATAATGATGGTTAATGATTATAATCTAAGATGTGACAATACTTAATATATATAACCTAAGATGTGACAATACTTATATATATATATATTTGTTTTTTTCAATATGTCTTGTCACATCACTTCCTAATCCAAATTAACATAAGATAATTTATTTCTATGTGTATTATTATTTAGTTAATGACCTCTTAAATATATATGCATATGGTGCACAAAGATGAACAACGTTCTCGATAACTTTCCGGTGTCGAATGGTCGAAATTTCGAGAAACTTTTTTCGGTCACATTTTCTATTTTTCTACGAACTATTTAATTTCGAAACAAATTCTGAAAATGATTTTTACCATCATTATTGATTATTAAAATGAGTTTATTTTCATTATAAAACCTACATATTGAATTTTTCAAATTAAATAAATATTCACTAATCAAAGTAGTGAAATTCCGGGTCTTTACAATGGTATGGACGGTCCACAAGAAAAATCAAAGAACATGTGTCCGCTAGGGGTAGCTAGCCACCTTTGCCTGGTTCAAGCCGTCCTGTTTTAGTCATTTCAAATTGGCACAAGTGTCGGGGCTATCCATCATCATTCTCTTTCTTTAAATCCAACAGCGCATACAAAGCCAACCACTTCATTCTGGAGTCTCCTTCTCGTACACAGTTGTTAAAGTAGTTCCAACATTGACATAGAGCATGCCAATAATCAACCACGGTCTCTTTAACAACCAAACATCGTTTTACATGCTGGTTGGTTCTTTTACATTTCGAAAACGATTCATACTGGATATCAAAATATCATATTCACTTCAAAATATCATTTCGTTCACCACGAAATCAATTTCACTTCAAGATCATTATATTCACATTCAAAATCAATTCCATTTTAAAATCATTATATTCACTTTGAAATCAATTTCATTTCAAAATCTTTTTCACTTTGAAATCAATCATATTTCAAAATCATTATATTCACTTTGAATTCAATTTCATTTCAAAATCTTTTTTTTCACTTGAAAATCAATTTCATTTCAAAATAATTTCTTTTCACTTCGAAATCATTTCGAATTTCGACTTAAGTTATAACTTCATTTTAACCACATTCGTATTTAAATAAACAATTCAAATAAAAAAAGTTCCCAACTTGAATAGTTTGATTTATTTTTTTTGAGAATAGTTTGAATAGTTAAAATAGTTTGAATAGTTTAGATATTAAAATAGGTTGTACATTAAATTATTTTCAAATTTAAATAATTTTAAATTTTGAAAAGATGAATTTTAAAACAGTTTATAGTAAAATAGTTTTTAGTGAAAATAGTTTGAAATTTTGGGAAGGACCTTAATCTTAGAGCATTGCTTCGAAGGAAAATTCGGAGTATCACCATCATCATTATTGGGAGACATATGTTCCATACCAACATCATCATGAACTACTTCACCACCTTCACCTTCCTTGATGTGTTCCTATACATCCCTAGTCTCAACTACCGGAATCTGAATTGGGGCCATGACTAGGTCTTCGCCACCACCATCAGATAAGGAATCATCTTCATAACTATATGTGGCCGTTAGAACATGACAACCGCTGCGACCTGCTTCTAGCAAGTTGTAAGCCCAAAGATTCTCACTGGTAGGCAATGTCCTCACCTCTTCTATCTACGTTTAGGACTTCATGAAGCAGTCGGAGAGTATCTACTAGGGTTGCACTACTAGGCTTGTTTAGGACATCCGAAATAACAATGAAAAATAGTCTGAGAAAACAAACTTGTTAAGCGATCTTAGAAAGTAAGAATGATGGCAAAAAGTTTATGCCTAGATAACCACCGCCATACGAATCTAGGTGGGCAGTGTACAAATAAGAATTCATCATTAAAGTAACTTAGCTTATTCCAGGTGACAATCACTATTCTATAACCCCTGGATGTTCCAAAAATGGAAGGGATGGATTCCCCTATGATGCTTGAAACTATAAAGATAAAATATTTCCTTATCACTTGGAACATGATTCAAATGAGAGCAAAGATAATGAACATGCTATATAGAAAATCATAATTGTTGGGATGCAGCTGAACTAAAGCCAGCCTCATGAAATGCAAAATCCATCGAATAAACTTATTGAATGGTGGAATGCACCCCGCCAAAAACATGTATCAGTTGTAGGAGTTATACCAGTTAGAGGGCGATGTGCCCGTTGATGGCATATGGGAACCGACACGTCTTCGAATGAGATTCCGTGCTATTTCCAAATCCTTCTAAATGATCTCTCTATAACCTTTGAAGTGACTGAATTAGTAGGATCATCCAATTATTCAACATCCTTGAGAGTATGTAGAGCAGCTTCAACTTCGAGACCCTATACGGGCTTAAGGGGGATCTCTTGGGGAAGATTTTCAGCTTGTTGATTTACAGGCTAAGGTGAGGGCTGTGCAGGAGTTTTCTTAGTAGAAATAGTTGTAGTTGAACTCGATTCATCATTAGACTCGACATATTCATAGTTCATGTATCTACGGCTTGGGCAGGGAGACGCTCAGAATGTCTATGATCCATAGCTATCAAAGCTCGACATGTGAGTGTTAGGGATGCAGATTAAGGATCTTAAGGCAGAAATAACACTAGAGGAGGGGTGAATAGTGTTTTAAAGAATATATGAACTATATGACTAAATTAAAACTTTTAATACAAATCTAAACAGAATTCTAACACAGAATGATCACAGAACATATAACAAATGCAAATAGTAAAGTAAAGCAAGTAAAAGGAAAGAACACACTGGATTTTATACTGGTTCAGAATCCTCCTAACCAAGGCAATATCCTTGTATAGATTTTTATAAGCCAATATCCAAATTACAACTCTCAATTTCTAAGACCTTGAGGAACCCTCCTATCTTCGAGTCTGGGGTAAACTCTCTTGATTTACGGGACACAAGATCACCCTAATACTTCTTAATAACAATCCTTTTGAATGGATAGACTCTACGGACTTTTTGAATAAAAATTAATCCTATAACTCTGAATAGCACTTTGATCTTTAGTAGAATGATGGATAATCAAATAGAGAGAGTATCCAAATAGTTTCCTATTGAGAAATTGGCAGAATGATGGCATGATCTTGAAAATATGAAGTTTTATGGATATGGAATGGTGGAGAAGAAAGAGTGAAGAAAATAAGAAAGTAGTTGTTAAAAAAATTCGTTTTGGAAGCCTTTATATAGATGCACAACAGTCATAACCATTGGCGAAAGGTTTTCGAACGAATGGACACTTCTTTTGAAAATTGAATTTTGAATCCAACTGTCACCATGTCGACATGCGGTATCCCCTTATGTCGACATCCCTTAGTTAAAAATTATAAAGATGTTGTTTTGTAAAGACAATTGAATTTAAAACAAGTTGAAACTTCTCTAAAGCAAAGTAAAGTGTTTAAACAATATTTTGAGATAGAGAATGAATATAAAACATTATTTTAAATATATATATATATATATAATTGATATAGACTGTTAATTATATAAGTAATAACTAAAATCAGAATAAGTTTTGATGTTTTTAAAAATAGAAGTTTTTAAAATCCGAATAGAGGAATATTTCAAGGCTCAAACAAAGTTTGAAAATATTTTTGAAAACATGATTTTGAAAGCTAAAACATTTTGAAAACAGATTAAAAAACATTTTGAAAAATCTATTCAAACCGAAATTGCAAGAACCTTCCTACAGAGCTCCTCCATAGGACTCGAGAACTTGTACAAAGTAGTTTAAATGATTTTGATTTTCGTGGGTTTGTAAGCCACTTGTCGTAGGTTTGTAAGCTACTTGTCATGGGTTTGTAAGCCACTGGTTTCGATAGAAATTGGGTTCCATCCCAAAAGAAAATTGGAAGAAAGATAAGAGTGCTATTATGAAGTTTTAACAAAATACTAGACACTTATCTTGAGATCTTGAAATCTTGATTCTTTAGAGTCTTGAATCTTGAATCTCTAATCTTCATCTTGATGCTTGAGTCTTTATACTGATCAGTCTTCGATGATACCTGCATATACTTCCTATATACATATATTTATATATATATATATCTATATGGAAATGTTAGTATATATTTTATAAAGTAAAGTATAATAACTATATAAGGTTGTTGTCCTCAAAACATCATCAACTCAGTTCCCAACAACGAGTAGTATAAGAAAAATTAAAATGCTATGCCCCATGCTATAGCGAAAACCCAATGTGGAGTGATGCAAATTACAGCGTTATGCCGTGTCATGTAGTGTCAATGTCCGTTATTGAGCAATAATTCATTTGAAATCTGGATATTATCTAAAGTGGTCGTCATCACAGTCTATCCCAACTGACTCCATGTCAATGGTCATGCACTGAAAACACCTTAGAACTCGGGAGATAGCATTCGATGAAACTTAAATGTTAGTTAATATTCTAAAATACTCAAGGGAGTTTGAGGACCAAAAATCCACCAAAGGTTGTGTTATACACATATTATCTAACCACCATCTTATGAGAATGAACAAGATGATATGGAAGCAATGGAAAGCATTGTCACTACATTCAATAACATTGCAAGCATCTAGCATGAAGATATCAAGCCATAGGAAATGCCAAGCACATAAGGTAAGGGAGATATTGGGTTTCGACATCTATAAAGGTTGTTGGTGTCTAAAGTGAGAGGTGAAGCCAAAACTTCATAATAAACTGGGACATGGAGTATCTAAGCAGAGCATGAAGAGGCATCGAGTTTATAGGGGATAGTAAGCATTAAAAGAAGAATAAGCATTATCATACATTCACAAGCAAGAAGTTATGTCACGCCACTATGATAAAGAAATTCGTATCAAGCACCTAATGTCCAAAAGTTATCGAGATTTAAGAGATGATAGAGATGATGAGTTTATACAATAAAAGGTGTCACAAATACAAAGGAAGAAAGCTATGACAATGAAGCATGCTGAATGTACAAGAAGGAAACAAGCTTAGGGGAGATACCAAGTTCCTAGGGGGTTTCAAGCCTCTACAACATTGGATGTTGTAAAGCATAAAGCAAAGGAAGGACGCATCGTTACTTAAGGATATCGACCTATTAAGAAAGGAAGACGTGTATCTACAATCTAAGAAATGGTGTGAACCTAAAATATAAAGGATATCGAATATTTACACTAAAAGGTATAGAGTTATTACAATACGAAGATATCGAGTATTTACAATGTGAAGATGGCAGATAGCTACAATATGAAAGTGGCGGAGCTACAACAATACAGCGAAGTATCAAATACCTACAATTTAGAGGGTACTGAACTTATAAAAAGCAATGGCATTGTCAAACCACTGCAACCCAAAGCATGGTGGAGCATAAAATAAAGAAGGGGCCACATCATTAGAGCATATCAAATAGGTACTTGTAAAAAAGGATGTCGAGTCTCTATAAAAACAAGTCTTGGATATAACAACAAATATCGAGCCTTTGCAACAATAACTATTGTAAAGCATTTACAAGCAGCAAGTGGTCCTAATCTTTTATAACAATAAATAATGCTAAACTTCAAGGTCTATGAAGAGTATAAAAAATCTACAATTATGTAGAGCGTTGCAATACAAAGTAAAATTCAAAATACCAACAATGTTGAGGAGATGTCAAAGATCAACATAGCTACCGAATATTGACAACACAAAGAGGTAGCAAGTATGGACATATGGCAGCCATGTCATATGCCACAACCTTTATAAATTGGCCCATACCTCTATTCAAGCAGGGATGATCGATTTCTTTTCTTTCTCTCTAAAGTAATAGAATTGTGAACCCAAAATTAATTTGGGGAAATATAAGAACCGATTGTAACCTTTGAATTTCTGCAAACAAAGGACTTGAACAATGTTGCATAGTCTACTTCCCTTGGTTTTAGCATATTTCAATATTATTAAATTATGGACATGCATATGACTAATTTTTGACTTGGACTTATGTACACACAAGGCTATATAAGCCCCCGTCTGAATTATAGATCCATAATGAATACCATGCTTTTTGAGCATACGACTGATGGATTGTAACTTATGTGAGTTGCTAATTTAATCTATTAAACAAACAAATTAATGGGCTATTGCACACTTAGACGTCCTATTTTACCCTTGGATTTATGACTTGAGTTTTTAAACAGCATACAACCACTCTAAAAGTACATAGGCATGGTAAGGCCATTAGGAATAATAATATCTTGTGCAAACGTTTGGGAGTTGAGCCAATTGTTGGTCCAACATTTTTGACACTAGAAGGATGGCTTGAATCTCCATCCCAATATTTTCTTACTTATAAAATAATTATCTAAAGTTTTGTTGCAAGAAAATGGTAAGAGCTAAGAAGATCAATGTTTCAAATGAAGAGATAGTGCAATGAACAAACTTGGAGGAAAACATCACTCTAAACTTCAATTTAGAAAATGTGGAAGTTAAACAACCTTCAACACCAGTGAAGCCAATAAACAACAAAGCTAAGGTTCAGGGTCTAGCTCAATAACTTGCAATGATGAAAGAACTCGTTGAAAAAATTCTTTCCCAAATGTCAAATGAAAAGCTTACCAAAAAAGAGGAGGTAGAATCTCTAAGGAGGAATCTAGACACCTTATTACTCAACAACAAATGTAAGGGCAAAGCATTATGGGTCCGCAAAGAAAGAAACTCAGAATGAAGGATCAATGATGTATTCCCCAAACTCGCGAGACTATAAAATTAAGATGAATCAAAAAACGGGAAGCCCTAAAAAGGAGAATAAGAAGATCTTCCCAGCAGTCAACCAGCTCAACTTCAAGCAAAAAAATACAAGTCCTCCTGAAGGGATTATAATGACGACGAAACATACTTGAAAGACGTGGCATAAAAGACGTGTTTCATCTTAAAGGGAAAACGACCCTCGACCTTAGGGTAAATAATAATCCTTGTGAAGCTCCAATCACGGAAGATATAATATCTGTTAGAATCCCATCACATATCAAATCCCCTCGCTAAAGTATAATGGAACCATTGACCCAAATGACCATCATATGGCTTTTCATAACTATATCGATTTGCACAATGCCTCTGGAGCAGTATATTACAGACTTTTCCTGCAACTTTTTAGGGAGCAGCTACCAAATGGTACAGACACTACAGAGAGAAAACCAATTACTCTTAGAAATAGTTTTCTTATGAGTTTTTAACGCAGTTTTGCATATTCAAAGATCCCATTATTGACTCTGGTATGCTGGAAAATGTCAAAAGAAGACAAGGTGAATTGCTCGATGAATATTTGAAGAGGTTCAATACTGAGGTACTGAAGGCAAAAAACATGACCACAGAGAAAAACTAATAGCAATGCACTTAGAATTGATTGAACACGCCCCCCTTTTTGAAGGAACTCTACATCCATGGGGCAGAGATCTTCAAGATTTTCATTTTAAAGCAGATAAGCTTATCCATATAGATGAAATGTACTATGCTAAAAAGAAGTCCCAATCAAAGAAGGAAGAAAAAAAATCTGGCTATGATCATCCAAACAAAAAGCAGAGATGGGATGAAAATAAAAGAGGGAGTTGTAACGATCCCGGTTTTTTAATCAAATATAAATTGGTAATTAAGTTAATTTTTGAATTAAATTATGGATTAATTGGTAAACTAATTCGAATTTCTCCGAAAACAATTAAAATATGTGTTTTATAAATAGATTATGAAAATAGAATTTTGGATTGGAATTCAAAAAGAATAAGTATTTTATAAAAGTTGTGTAAAGCTAAATTGAAATTATAAAAAGTTTTAAAATGAACATATCTTTTGGAATAAAAATTTGGTTTGTAAACATATAAACATATTAACTAATTTATAAAAGTTCAAATCTATGTAGGTATAAAATTTAATAAGAATTAATGTTCTTTCTTTTAAAACATATTACATAGTTTATAAATAAATTAGAGGAGAGAGTTTAAAAACAAATTTTAAATAAAATAAAGAAAAGGATTTAGACATAAAAATGCTTCTATTTAACAAGTGTAGGATTCAGAGGAATTGTCATTACAAGTGGCGGGAAAGATTTTCTTTATTTGAAAATTTTATCAGTATGCATCAAAAGAAAAAAAATGAATGAATAAAGAGGATCAACCAGGCCTCTCAAACCTGGAAAAACGGAAAAAATGATTAAAAGAAAAACAAAAACTTCTGCTCAAATCTTCGTCTGTTCAAACAATAAATCAAAAGCAAAACAAAGACTCAAAACCTGGAAACAAATTACTGCATGCAATTTCAACCTGGAAATCAAAAATATAAGAGTCTAGAACTAATTCAACTCAAAACTTGAGATCAAAGCAAAGATCAAATTCAATTGCAATTGATTCAAACTGAGAAACTCAAGGATTAGTTCTGCAATTTCAGATTCCAGAGTTATTCAAATTCAAATATCATTCCAGGCTTTTGCTTCTTCTCTGTTTCATCAAAGATAAGGTGAGAAAACACTTGAACTTATATATTCATCTTTTGGGTTTGCATCCGGGGATCTGTGAATGAATGATATAAAGGATGCTAGCATGAATATGAACTTATGTATAGATGTATATGCTTGTGCCTGTCTGTACACAAGTAAATGTCTCTGTTCTAGGCTTCCAAGCTTCAAAACCCGTTTCAAAAATTCAAAAGCCTTCCCTCTAATCCTTTTCAGGCTTAAAAATATAAACAAAATATGATTGTATAATCAAGATTCAAGTTTTAAAAATACTTTTATGAATAATTAGTAAAATATTTTCTGGAAAATAGAATATACAGTAAAATCTCAAGCATGTTAAAAATTCAAGTATCTCGATTTCTTGATTTACTTATATAACTTAATTCGTTTTCAAAAACTATGATTTTTAGAGGTAAAATCATTATTTTTAAGTTTATAAATCAAGAGAGCTTGCGAGTTGAACGTAAAATGGTTTTTCATCAAACAATGATGATCGACGTAGTTATTTTGTTTGAGTTCTGGTCAGAAGGTGAATCGAACATCATCGATCATGTGAAAAATATTCGCAAATTTTTGTGTGGATCGTAGTGATCGGAAGAGATCAAATTAGGGTTTGAACTGAGGTTTTGTCGATCGGGTTTGCGAGGGAATTACGTCGTCGATCAAGCTTTTAGGGCGATCGATCAATGGAGGTTCGAAGCATGGTTGAATGGAGAGGTTGTGGTCAGAAATTCAGGGTTTCTGGTGATCGTGATCGGCGGGGCGAGTTGATTTTTGCGGTCGAAGTTGATTCCAGTTTTGAGCTAGAAAGCTCGATTCCGATTTCACGCTCGAATCGATACTTACGTGGTCGGGAATGATGGGGAAGGCCAACAGTGATTTGTTGGCAACGACAAAGATGGTCGGAGGCGACTGGAATGGTCATGCACATGCACACGATATCCTCAATGTCTAGTAATGTTTGTTTTTGGGGAAGAAGGAGAGGTCTCGGGGACGTGCTCAGGAAAATTTGTGATGAGCTTGGGGTTTACTCTGGTGGATTTGGGTTTGAACTCGTGAGTGTTTAAAGTTTTGACAAGTTTAAAATTTAAGTCAAAGTATAGAAAAATGTATTAGAAGTTCGATCAGGAAATCTGGAGGTTGGCTCGAGGATTTTGGAAGTTTGTCTCGGGTCATTTTGTTTGTACCAGGTTTTAAAGTTTTGAAGTAAACTTTGATCAGGTTTTGAAATGTAGAACAAACGGTATCCAGATTTATAAAAAGGCAAGGGAAGTCAAAGTTTAATAGCAAATTAAAAATTAGTTTTCCAAAATTAAATTTATATAAAGGATGTTTTAAAATTGTTAATTGACTTTCAAGGGTTTGAGTTAACATATTTGTTAAAAGAAATTTATTACTTGAAGTTAATTACCTAATAAATGTAATTAAGATAAAATTGATTAATAATCCAAGTTTAATTCATCGAGTAATCAATGAATAATTAATTAAAAATAATTACTTAATGAAGGTAATTAAGAATGGATAATTAACGATTTAAGTTTGATTAATCAAGTGTTTAAAGATTTATTAATTTGAAGAATAATTAATTAATGCGGTTAATAAATTAATGTAATTAATTTGAGAATAGTTAATAAATTAAAGGTTAATTAATTAAGAAAATTAATTAAAGGATGATTAATTGATGAAGCTGACTAAGACTTAATCAATAGTAATTAATGATAGTTAATCATTGATTTAAGATAATTAATGAAAGTAATTATGTGGTTAACTAATTTAAACCACACGATTTATTTGTCTTAATTGAAGATGTTTGATTGTTACTGAATGTTGTGTATTGGATTGATATCTCTGTTATGTGATTGTGATGCCATGAAATATGAATTGCCTTGTGCTGAGCTGTGGTATCTGTGATGAATATAATGTTGTGTGAACACGAAAACCCTTTGGCCTGCAAAACGGCATTTGAATTTTGATGCGATAGGGAGTCGAATTTCGATGCGATAGGGAGCCGAATTTCAGTTGGTTATCCGAAACCCACATCGAACCGTAATGGTGAATCTTTGTGATTGATAAATTGACTTATTTATGAATCTATGAATGAAGATAAGTGTTATGGATTATACCGTTTATCGAGATTGATATGATTGAATCTGTGATGATTGATGATGTTGCACTATTGTGTGAAACCCTTGGACTACACCATACACACAAATATGGATTTCAAGAGGAAATCGTGTGACGACCCGACTTTTTCTCCCTAGAAAAAGTCGCATCATCGATTAGAAAGAAAGGGATAGAAGAAGGAAGAAAGAAAAGAAAGAAGAAAACAACACTAGAATCTCAACAGCGGAACGAATAAATTATATTAATAACATAAGTATTTACATAATATACAATACCAATCAGAGATACACAGCAAACACATCACATATACTAGACAGTTATAAACACCTGTCTAGTATTTACAACATAATACAACTCAGAGACAAAACACAGATCACACAGCGGAATACTATATCTCTAACGCAGAAGCCTCCTGCTCCATTGCTCCTCCATAATTCGTCAAAGCAAACCTGAATCCCTTGGCTACTCGTAAAAATTTGAGTACCCAAGAGTTTATGAAAAACAAAAATAAACTCCGGGTCAGACATGGGTCTGGTGTGAGTAACAGGTTAAAGTTGCTTAACTTTGAAAAAACTTTTTGAAAAGAAAAGGTATCACGTAAGACTTCCCACACATAAACATGGAAAAGTTTTTACCTTACGCTAACCAAAACATTTGATAGGAAATCAGATGATATTATAATAGTGTCTAGGGTTTTCAAGTAAATAAGAAATAGCCGAAATTGTTACATCTATTAAATTCCAGCTACTAGCCACAAAAGTGGGTAATACAATCAAAACCGTTGGCACTTATTGGATTGTGGATTCCATACAATGGCAGGGCTACTGGGGTACCGCCCGTCACAGTACGTGGCCTAGATCAACGTACCGAGGAGCCACCCTAACTCCCCTGCAACACAAGGCCGGAACCATCCCTTACTGGACAGTCCCGAACAAGACAACCCCGCAGTTGGTGTACATCCAACTGCCCACACAGCCGAAATGAAAAGGGACCTCTAGACAGGGATCAATCTTGCTCTCCAGTGGGTGCGACCCACGAAGCCTTGCTGCACCTCCCCTGTTTTAGCCATTCCCGGTTGATGAGGCTTGAGGCTACGATTACCTTTAGAGGACACATCTCTTAGAATGCTCATCGTCCACCTGACGATGTTCTGAAAGCATTCAATCCATACAAGTTCGTTCCGGGTTCGAACGAAACCGAAGGCATTATCTCGTTACACTCATTTTGGAATCACCCTCAGAGTTAACGACGATAACCCTTGCACTCTGATTCACCATCTCGAATCTATAAGCACTATTCCGTCAAACTCATTACGGAATCACCCACAGAGTTATACTGACGTATAGCCCTTACACCTCGAGTCTTCACTCGCTCCACTTGGATTAACGACCTAACGTTATTTGGAATCGATGTGGTTTTCGGATATCCAAATATGGAAACCCGATCCCGGTCTCATCAAAATCCAAAGCGTGTCTTTTAAGGCCAAGTTGTTTTAAAGGTTTAAAACAATTCAATTATCTATATCCATACAAATAGATAAATCATAGATACACAACAGGTAATCAACATTATCATCATATCAGATAAACCATATTATCACTAAAAGATAATCTATATCAACATCACAATGCAACCAATGCATCCAAAACATTCAACATAATCTATCTCATATTTGAGATTCAAACCAATCAGGGTAAACAACACTAGACAACCATATAAACAATAATTAACTACACCAAAATATAATTAATTTAAAATGAATTAAATTAATTACAACATTCAAATTAATTTAAAGTAAATTAATTTCTTCATCAAATAAACCTTGCTTATATCACTATTGATTAATTATTAATCAATTAATTAATCATCATCCAATTATCCATTTAATTAACCATCCCTGATTAATTAACTCTTAATTACATTCAAGTAATTATTTACTAATTAATTTCTCAAATTAATTAACCTTTAATTACTTTCTTAATTACCTAAATTAATTACCTTTAATCATTTATTATTGATTAATTAAATTTAATTAATCAAATTTTAATTGCATCATTAATTATAATAATTAATGACCTTCTAATTACATTTTCCAATTAAATTAATTACTTTAAGTAATTAATCTTCATATAAATCACAACTGTTAATCATCCTTGATTAACTCCATTAAATAATTATCTACCCTTGATTAATTTACAAAGTAATTATACTCAAACTACTTCTATCAACAAATCATCTTTAATTAATTACATATAGTGATTACTCATTAATTACTTCTCTAAGTAATTCCTCTTTATTTAATTACATTAAGTAATTATCTTTCACAACTCATCCATTGATTAATTTTAAATTAATTAAAATGAATTAATTAATTTTAAACTAACCAAATTAACTCAATTAATAAGTAGTTAATTCCTTAATTACTTCCATAAGTAATTATACTTAATTACATACACAATTGATTATCTTTAAATTAATTAATCTAATTTATAATTTAAAATTAACCACATTAATTAATTATAAAATAATCCTCAGTTAATGACCTTCATTAACTATTAACAACTCATTAATTATTTTTCAAAGTAATTAACTTATTTTAATCATTATTTATTACAAATTAATTAATCATTAATTAATCCATTAATTAACCCCTAATTAATGTTAATTAAAACTTAATTAATCCATTATTACTTGATTAATTAATTATTAATCATTAATTAAAAACTAATTTTATTTAATTAATTATTCTTAATTACCAGTTAATTATTCAAAGAATATTTAATCCTAAACCCTTAAGATTAAACCTTAATTACTTTAAGAAATTATTAATTTCATTAATTTATTAAATAAACTAATTATTCATTTAATTAACCTAATAATTAAATGAAATATAAAACATTCATTTATTATTAACTTAACAAGTTTAAAATCAATCTAAAATCCTTAATTGATAATAATTCCTTAATTATAAAAGAAATTTACAAAAGTTAAAATAAATTTCTTTTTAAAATTTAAACCATTTAAATTTTTACATTAACATTCAAATTTGGTTTAAACACTTAAATTTACAAACTTAAATTCATTTTAAATCAAGATCCAAAATTAGATTTAAATCAAATTTAAACTTTATTTAAACACTACTACATATTTCAGTTTTCAAATTTAAATTCAAATTCTTTTTTAAAAACATTTAAACAATAAACTCTTCCAAAGTTATTTTAAAGAATATTTGAATTCAAAGCTTAATCATTTCAAATTTTAAGATTCAATTCAACTTGAATCTATAATGTAAATTAGATTTAAAACTTAATTTAAATCTTAGTTTTATATTTCAAATTCAAATTTAAAATTTGAAACATAACAATTTCTAAACTTCAATCACTAATTTGAGCTGACTCAAGCAACTCGAGTATCTCGAATAACAATTCCATTTTTTTAAATTTGTCTTAAAATCAAATAAATCCCAATTTGTATAAAACCTGTGCTAACAGGTTTAACCCAATCCCCTGTAACTAAAACTAACACCCGAGCTCTCACATCACCTACTTCGAGTCCCCAGACCAAAAGCTTCGAGCAAAACGTGAGTCAATCCCGAGTAAAACACAAACCCCTCCTTCTTCCCAAAAGTCAACTGACACGCCAATAACCACCGTGCACCTGCACCATCACGGCGACTCTCTCCGACCCATCGCGATCCCCTACGCAAGTCATCGGACATCACCACACTTCAAATCCACCTTCAATCCAACTACAGAAGCCTCACATCAAAATCCAACATCGAGCTCGAAAAACAGAACAATGTCGCGACCTGGAAAATGCTTCACCCACCCAATCCTGACCATCAGAGAGACTTCCTCTCCGGCCACGACTTACTCCATACCCCATCTACCTCCAGCACGAACAACAGAGAACTCGATCACTTAATTTGATCACAGTGATCAAATTCCTTAAACTCAGAAAAACTAGGGTTATAAAATTCAAACCCAAATCATGTTTATCATAATGCTTTAATCCATCATCTGGTAATTTTCCTATAATCTACACACATCATTCTAACAACAAAAGAAACTCAGGCATCTCATTCTTCCTAAATTGACAGAACTAAGCTAAAATGCATTTTCTGGTTAAACCAGAAATACTTCATTGATTGCAAGCTAAAATTTAGATTATAGTTTTAAAAAAAAATCATGTTAAAGATCAAGTAATTTGTGTATAAGATTAAATAGATAAATATGAAACATTTACATAATGATTTCAGAAATTTACTCTGTTTCATTTTTTTTTTCTATTCTGTGTCATCACAGTTTATCATCATTCTATATTTTTTTATTTAAAGCTTGTTACAAATCTGTCTAAAACTTTAACTATAGAAATGTTTAAACATGAGATCCTAAACTTGATCAGAATTTAAACTTACATTCTAGTCTCAGGACCAAACACTTAAGACACAGCAAACATGCATTCATATAAACATAAATACATTCCAAAATTTCACCATATTCAGTCATGCATTCATTTCAGAGCAACAAACAACTACTTATACTTATGTTTATTAAATAAAAATTGTTACTCACCTGGTAAAAGTATGAGCAGAGCAACCATTGTTAGATGAAAAGCTTCAGATTTTTATTCTTTTTGATTTGCTTTAAAAACTGCAGATGCTTTTACTTCAGATTGCTACTGAAATGCTTCTGATCCTTTGATGTGTGCATGCTTCCAGAAAATATTGCATTTTGCTTCTACTCTACAGATTTATAGTTGCATGCAGGTTTCTTTTTTTCTTTTCAGAGTTGCAAATTGATTTTTAAATGCATGCAGATTGAGAAAATTTGAAGATAGCTTCTTTGATTTTGTTTGCATGCTCCCTGATGCATGCATGTTTGTATGCTTTCCAGAAAACAAAATGCATGCAGAGATTTTCATGATGCAAATGATTTCTAGGTTACTGTTTTGAAGGGTTATAGGTAATACTTGATTTACATTTCATGTGTGAGGAGATTTTGCATTGCAGTTTTTAAAGAAGATTCAAACAGTTTGATTTGGTTTTGAGGGGAACAGGGGTTTCAGTTTTAATTTGAGGGAAAACAGAATTTGCTTTCTGTTTTGAAAAAAAAAAAATTTGCAGATTTCATGGCTGAAGATCTTCTTAAGTTTGAAAAAGAAAAATGGAAAAGAAGGTGAGTAGGAGGAATAATGTGTTTATGTAAGTAGTTTTTGATTTAATTTAAAATAAAAGGAAAAGAAAAATAAATATAGGACACTTGTTCTAATTATAAACATTTGTCACTTGCTCACATTATGGGTTTACACATGTTAATAAGGTGACTTAAGAAACATACACATGTATTTTAAGTATTTAAATTAAAATTGTTTATACCCTTTAACTTATTTTATTAAGAGCTTTAAATCTTATTTTTATTTCTTAAATAATATATAAATGAATTTTATTTCTTCTTCTTTATAGAAAAACAAAATAAACAAATTTTATAAATAAAAGCCTATTCAAATACTTTTAAGTATTTATTCTTTAAAATATTAAATTCAAACTTTAAATTAATTTATCAAATCAAATTTTAATAATCAAGCTACATATATAAATGCATATATAACTCTTATTAAAATTTTAAAATAACAAATCCTATTACTACAAATCTATTTATGTTTATAAAAACTTAAGTATTACAAAAATAACAAATTAAGTAATATCAAAAAATTTGTAAAAGAGATTATGATAAACTAAAATCATTTGTAATTTTGCATTATAAATTCCTATGTATAAAATAAAACTTAGCTCTTATATATATCAAATTTTAAATTCATATATTTTTAAGCTTAATAATTTTTTAAAACAAATAAGAATTTCATAATATAAATCATAACATTATTTACTAAATTCAATATCAAAATTTATTAATTTACAATACATACAAATAATCTATTATAAACAGAAAACAATTTATTCATTCAAAAAGATAAAATCTTTCAAATTTAAATATTTATTAAAACATGATTATTAAATCAAATTCCAAATTTTATTATTAAAATTATCAAATCAAATCAAATTTAAAACACAGATTATTAAATTTATATTGCCCAAATTTCCGGGATATCACATTCCTTCCCCCTTAAAAGAATTTCGTCCCCGAAATTTAAAACAAAGGTAATTTAATAATCTATCTTAAGATTTTTATTTTAATTCACAAGCATATATTATCAAACATATGCTAACAACCATAGCAACCAATTCAAACAAAACAAATCTAATTATCCAGAAAAACCTGGATAAAATCTTCACGAGTTTCCCCGGTATGTATATACACCGGAATACTCGCTCTAAAGAATCTAAACAACCAATATTATCAAGCTATAAAGCTCCTATCCAACTCTATCTACCAACAAAACAATATATATCAGACTACAGACGAGTCTGACTTTACAATCACATCCTCCTGAACTACTGGTTTCACAACCAGAAATAAACCATACACGTACTCCCTCAGAGATACGTGAAACACATCGAATCCCAGTTATCCAAACTGACAATTCAACTTTGAAAATCAAACACCAATCCTCACAAAACACAGAAAAGATCCAAAACATCTCGGAGCTGACTTATCCAATTTTAAAGCTCCTCAGATCGGAGAAAACTTATTCAAGATCAAATTTCCGACTCCAGAATCCAAATTCCTTCGTCTCTTATTTACCAAACACTCTTGACGTTCCTGGGCTGCCTATATCTCTCCCAATCAGCTCAACCTTCGCTAGTTCCTTTAGAGACACACATAACCAAAAACAATCCAATACAACGATTTCCTCAAGATCAATCCAAAACCAAGAACACCAACTCTACTCCACAAATATCAGAAAACTGACTTACTTCTCCTTATCCGGAAAGAAAAATCAAAAGCACTCCCAAACTGCTTCCGCTGCGCAACTCTGATCTGAAGCAGAAGAAAACTCGAGCACAACTGGATAACACACCACAGAAATATGGTTTAACAGACCTATAAAAGAAAACTCAGATGCTCTATCTGAACCAAAGCTACTTCACTAAACCTTCGGTACTACTCCTAGAATCCAGTCTAAAAGAAAACTCAGCCTCCAAATAGGGACAAACTTCCCATAGCTCAAGAGAACACTCATACTATCGCAAGTCACTTTTGCGATCAACTAGCCCAAAATCCACAGAAATCTATTCTCTCTTTACCAATTCAGAACAGCTTACGCTTAACTGGCCAATCCATCGTAAAAATAGAATCTTCTCTGCTACTTCTGAATTCTATCTTCAGAAAAACTGCTAACCAAAAGACTTTCTGCTGGCACACAGAACACTCCGAACTGCACTGCTGACACCAACGCCAAAGACTTCCTAATCCAAAGCTCTTCGAGAAACTCCGGCTTCAAACCAGACAGAAACATCCTGCTGAATCCAGCCACAACACTGAAGCAGACTCACCTCCTTAACTTATTCCAAAGAAAATATTTTTCGAGAACATCCATAGTCACTGCATCTCATTACGCAGCTACTATTCCTTAAGATATCAAGATACCATCATTCTCTTCTGCCCAACCGACAGATCCAAACTCTACTCATCCAATTCAAAGATAGACTCCGAACATTAACAGGTTACCTTCAGAGATCTATGAAATCCTATACTCTGCATAACTTACTCGAGACGGTATTAGATCTACAGTCTCGAAAAATACACTTCCAACCTCAACACTCAAAAACTCCAATCATTGATAGTAGTTGTGTTACACACCTACTACCTTATCTACCTTTGTAACCTATATTGGAAAACCCGAACAGGTAACCCAACAATTAGGTAGAATAAATATATAAATATATATATAATAAAAATACAAATACGCTCTCTCAAGATAGACACCACTCCAGAGCCTAGGTATTCACTCAACCTAACGCTCTGATACCACCTGTGACGACCCGACTTTTTCTCCCTAGAAAAAGTCGCATCATCGATTAGAAAGAAAGGGATAGAAGAAGGAAGAAAGAAAAGAAAGAAGAAAACAACACTAGAATCTCAACAGCGGAACGAATAAATTATATTAATAACATAAGTATTTACATAATATACAATACCAATCAGAGATACACAGCAAACACATCACATATACTAGACAGTTATAAACACCTGTCTAGTATTTACAACATAATACAACTCAGAGACAAAACACAGATCACACAGCGGAATACTATATCTCTAACGCAGAAGCCTCCTGCTCCATTGCTCCTCCATAATTCGTCAAAGCAAACCTGAATCCCTTGGCTACTCGTAAAAATTTGAGTACCCAAGAGTTTATGAAAAACAAAAATAAACTCCGGGTCAGACATGGGTCTGGTGTGAGTAACAGGTTAAAGTTGCTTAACTTTGAAAAAACTTTTTGAAAAGAAAAGGTATCACGTAAGACTTCCCACACATAAACATGGAAAAGTTTTTACCTTACGCTAACCAAAACATTTGATAGGAAATCAGATGATATTATAATAGTGTCTAGGGTTTTCAAGTAAATAAGAAATAGCCGAAATTGTTACATCTATTAAATTCCAGCTACTAGCCACAAAAGTGGGTAATACAATCAAAACCGTTGGCACTTATTGGATTGTGGATTCCATACAATGGCAGGGCTACTGGGGTACCGCCCGTCACAGTACGTGGCCTAGATCAACGTACCGAGGAGCCACCCTAACTCCCCTGCAACACAAGGCCGGAACCATCCCTTACTGGACAGTCCCGAACAAGACAACCCCGCAGTTGGTGTACATCCAACTGCCCACACAGCCGAAATGAAAAGGGACCTCTAGACAGGGATCAATCTTGCTCTCCAGTGGGTGCGACCCACGAAGCCTTGCTGCACCTCCCCTGTTTTAGCCATTCCCGGTTGATGAGGCTTGAGGCTACGATTACCTTTAGAGGACACATCTCTTAGAATGCTCATCGTCCACCTGACGATGTTCTGAAAGCATTCAATCCATACAAGTTCGTTCCGGGTTCGAACGAAACCGAAGGCATTATCTCGTTACACTCATTTTGGAATCACCCTCAGAGTTAACGACGATAACCCTTGCACTCTGATTCACCATCTCGAATCTATAAGCACTATTCCGTCAAACTCATTACGGAATCACCCACAGAGTTATACTGACGTATAGCCCTTACACCTCGAGTCTTCACTCGCTCCACTTGGATTAACGACCTAACGTTATTTGGAATCGATGTGGTTTTCGGATATCCAAATATGGAAACCCGATCCCGGTCTCATCAAAATCCAAAGCGTGTCTTTTAAGGCCAAGTTGTTTTAAAGGTTTAAAACAATTCAATTATCTATATCCATACAAATAGATAAATCATAGATACACAACAGGTAATCAACATTATCATCATATCAGATAAACCATATTATCACTAAAAGATAATCTATATCAACATCACAATGCAACCAATGCATCCAAAACATTCAACATAATCTATCTCATATTTGAGATTCAAACCAATCAGGGTAAACAACACTAGACAACCATATAAACAATAATTAACTACACCAAAATATAATTAATTTAAAATGAATTAAATTAATTACAACATTCAAATTAATTTAAAGTAAATTAATTTCTTCATCAAATAAACCTTGCTTATATCACTATTGATTAATTATTAATCAATTAATTAATCATCATCCAATTATCCATTTAATTAACCATCCCTGATTAATTAACTCTTAATTACATTCAAGTAATTATTTACTAATTAATTTCTCAAATTAATTAACCTTTAATTACTTTCTTAATTACCTAAATTAATTACCTTTAATCATTTATTATTGATTAATTAAATTTAATTAATCAAATTTTAATTGCATCATTAATTATAATAATTAATGACCTTCTAATTACATTTTCCAATTAAATTAATTACTTTAAGTAATTAATCTTCATATAAATCACAACTGTTAATCATCCTTGATTAACTCCATTAAATAATTATCTACCCTTGATTAATTTACAAAGTAATTATACTCAAACTACTTCTATCAACAAATCATCTTTAATTAATTACATATAGTGATTACTCATTAATTACTTCTCTAAGTAATTCCTCTTTATTTAATTACATTAAGTAATTATCTTTCACAACTCATCCATTGATTAATTTTAAATTAATTAAAATGAATTAATTAATTTTAAACTAACCAAATTAACTCAATTAATAAGTAGTTAATTCCTTAATTACTTCCATAAGTAATTATACTTAATTACATACACAATTGATTATCTTTAAATTAATTAATCTAATTTATAATTTAAAATTAACCACATTAATTAATTATAAAATAATCCTCAGTTAATGACCTTCATTAACTATTAACAACTCATTAATTATTTTTCAAAGTAATTAACTTATTTTAATCATTATTTATTACAAATTAATTAATCATTAATTAATCCATTAATTAACCCCTAATTAATGTTAATTAAAACTTAATTAATCCATTATTACTTGATTAATTAATTATTAATCATTAATTAAAAACTAATTTTATTTAATTAATTATTCTTAATTACCAGTTAATTATTCAAAGAATATTTAATCCTAAACCCTTAAGATTAAACCTTAATTACTTTAAGAAATTATTAATTTCATTAATTTATTAAATAAACTAATTATTCATTTAATTAACCTAATAATTAAATGAAATATAAAACATTCATTTATTATTAACTTAACAAGTTTAAAATCAATCTAAAATCCTTAATTGATAATAATTCCTTAATTATAAAAGAAATTTACAAAAGTTAAAATAAATTTCTTTTTAAAATTTAAACCATTTAAATTTTTACATTAACATTCAAATTTGGTTTAAACACTTAAATTTACAAACTTAAATTCATTTTAAATCAAGATCCAAAATTAGATTTAAATCAAATTTAAACTTTATTTAAACACTACTACATATTTCAGTTTTCAAATTTAAATTCAAATTCTTTTTTAAAAACATTTAAACAATAAACTCTTCCAAAGTTATTTTAAAGAATATTTGAATTCAAAGCTTAATCATTTCAAATTTTAAGATTCAATTCAACTTGAATCTATAATGTAAATTAGATTTAAAACTTAATTTAAATCTTAGTTTTATATTTCAAATTCAAATTTAAAATTTGAAACATAACAATTTCTAAACTTCAATCACTAATTTGAGCTGACTCAAGCAACTCGAGTATCTCGAATAACAATTCCATTTTTTTAAATTTGTCTTAAAATCAAATAAATCCCAATTTGTATAAAACCTGTGCTAACAGGTTTAACCCAATCCCCTGTAACTAAAACTAACACCCGAGCTCTCACATCACCTACTTCGAGTCCCCAGACCAAAAGCTTCGAGCAAAACGTGAGTCAATCCCGAGTAAAACACAAACCCCTCCTTCTTCCCAAAAGTCAACTGACACGCCAATAACCACCGTGCACCTGCACCATCACGGCGACTCTCTCCGACCCATCGCGATCCCCTACGCAAGTCATCGGACATCACCACACTTCAAATCCACCTTCAATCCAACTACAGAAGCCTCACATCAAAATCCAACATCGAGCTCGAAAAACAGAACAATGTCGCGACCTGGAAAATGCTTCACCCACCCAATCCTGACCATCAGAGAGACTTCCTCTCCGGCCACGACTTACTCCATACCCCATCTACCTCCAGCACGAACAACAGAGAACTCGATCACTTAATTTGATCACAGTGATCAAATTCCTTAAACTCAGAAAAACTAGGGTTATAAAATTCAAACCCAAATCATGTTTATCATAATGCTTTAATCCATCATCTGGTAATTTTCCTATAATCTACACACATCATTCTAACAACAAAAGAAACTCAGGCATCTCATTCTTCCTAAATTGACAGAACTAAGCTAAAATGCATTTTCTGGTTAAACCAGAAATACTTCATTGATTGCAAGCTAAAATTTAGATTATAGTTTTAAAAAAAAATCATGTTAAAGATCAAGTAATTTGTGTATAAGATTAAATAGATAAATATGAAACATTTACATAATGATTTCAGAAATTTACTCTGTTTCATTTTTTTTTTCTATTCTGTGTCATCACAGTTTATCATCATTCTATATTTTTTTATTTAAAGCTTGTTACAAATCTGTCTAAAACTTTAACTATAGAAATGTTTAAACATGAGATCCTAAACTTGATCAGAATTTAAACTTACATTCTAGTCTCAGGACCAAACACTTAAGACACAGCAAACATGCATTCATATAAACATAAATACATTCCAAAATTTCACCATATTCAGTCATGCATTCATTTCAGAGCAACAAACAACTACTTATACTTATGTTTATTAAATAAAAATTGTTACTCACCTGGTAAAAGTATGAGCAGAGCAACCATTGTTAGATGAAAAGCTTCAGATTTTTATTCTTTTTGATTTGCTTTAAAAACTGCAGATGCTTTTACTTCAGATTGCTACTGAAATGCTTCTGATCCTTTGATGTGTGCATGCTTCCAGAAAATATTGCATTTTGCTTCTACTCTACAGATTTATAGTTGCATGCAGGTTTCTTTTTTTCTTTTCAGAGTTGCAAATTGATTTTTAAATGCATGCAGATTGAGAAAATTTGAAGATAGCTTCTTTGATTTTGTTTGCATGCTCCCTGATGCATGCATGTTTGTATGCTTTCCAGAAAACAAAATGCATGCAGAGATTTTCATGATGCAAATGATTTCTAGGTTACTGTTTTGAAGGGTTATAGGTAATACTTGATTTACATTTCATGTTTGAGGAGATTTTGCATTGCAGTTTTTAAAGAAGATTCAAACAGTTTGATTTGGTTTTGAGGGGAACAGGGGTTTCAGTTTTAATTTGAGGGAAAACAGAATTTGCTTTCTGTTTTGAAAAAAAAAAAATTTGCAGATTTCATGGCTGAAGATCTTCTTAAGTTTGAAAAAGAAAAATGGAAAAGAAGGTGAGTAGGAGGAATAATGTGTTTATGTAAGTAGTTTTTGATTTAATTTAAAATAAAAGGAAAAGAAAAATAAATATAGGACACTTGTTCTAATTATAAACATTTGTCACTTGCTCACATTATGGGTTTACACATGTTAATAAGGTGACTTAAGAAACATACACATGTATTTTAAGTATTTAAATTAAAATTGTTTATACCCTTTAACTTATTTTATTAAGAGCTTTAAATCTTATTTTTATTTCTTAAATAATATATAAATGAATTTTATTTCTTCTTCTTTATAGAAAAACAAAATAAACAAATTTTATAAATAAAAGCCTATTCAAATACTTTTAAGTATTTATTCTTTAAAATATTAAATTCAAACTTTAAATTAATTTATCAAATCAAATTTTAATAATCAAGCTATATATATAAATGCATATATAACTCTTATTAAAATTTTAAAATAACAAATCCTATTACTACAAATCTATTTATGTTTATAAAAACTTAAGTATTACAAAAATAACAAATTAAGTAATATCAAAAAATTTGTAAAAGAGATTATGATAAACTAAAATCATTTGTAATTTTGCATTATAAATTCCTATGTATAAAATAAAACTTAGCTCTTATATATATCAAATTTTAAATTCATATATTTTTAAGCTTAATAATTTTTTAAAACAAATAAGAATTTCATAATATAAATCATAACATTATTTACTAAATTCAATATCAAAATTTATTAATTTACAATACATACAAATAATCTATTATAAACAGAAAACAATTTATTTATTCAAAAAGATAAAATCTTTCAAATTTAAATATTTATTAAAACATGATTATTAAATCAAATTCCAAATTTTATTATTAAAATTATCAAATCAAATCAAATTTAAAACACAGATTATTAAATTTATATTGCCCAAATTTCCGGGATATCACAAATCGCCTAAGTCACAGATATTTGAATTTAATTCAAAATAGTTTTAAAAGTTGATTTTAAATCCAAATGGTTTGGAAAATGGAATTGGGTTAAATATGAAAAGCTTTTGAAAATAGATTTTGAGGATAAAAGTTATTTTGAATAACTTGATAAGGTTTTGGAATTTAAATAATTTGAATTCAAGATTTGAAATTGAAATCTGTGTTTGGAAATTATGGTTCAAAAAGATTATACAAGTTATAAATGTGTTTATATGGATTTTAAACCATTTTAAAAGTATTGTTTTGGGAATTTGAATTTAACCCAAGTTTTATATTTGAAAGGCTTTAACTTGAGCAAATGTAATCGGATTTTTCCGAAACGAAAACTATTTGTTTTTAAATAATAATAGCTTTCATATAAAGAAAGGATTTCCAAATTATGTTGAAAATATTTCAAGTTTGAAATAGAATGGTTTTGAAAGCTATAATTGAATCTTTGTGAAAGATAGTTGAACCCTGTTTTGAAATTGAAGAGGATTTTAAATGGTGTAACTTTTATAAATAAAAGATCTGAAACGGGAATTGTTTTGAAAGTTATGAATGAATCTTTGGAAATTGTATTGAAAGCTATGAAATGAGTCTTTGATTTAAAGACCGGATGAGTTAATCCAATTTGAAAAGGAATTGTTTTGAAAGCTATGAATTAAATCTTGATTTAAAGATTGGATGAATTAATCCAATTGTTTTGAAAGGCTATGAATGAATCTTTGTGAAAGATTGGTGAACTTTGTGAAATGAATCTTTTTGTTTAAAAGATTCGAAATGGTAATTTGTTTTAACTGTTTGAATAAAATATTTTGGACTTTAAGCTATGATTTAACTGAGATCCCAATATCCATATGTTTTTAAATATTGCGCTCATTATTCGATTTAGCCGGGAGAGGACCTTTGTGTCGTATAACCCATTCTGAATAAATGATACGATGTTATGGATAGAAATTGAAGAACGGTGGTGAAGACCGGGTGTCTTTGAGAACGATGGGATAACTTGTCGAATGTCTCTGCACTGAATAGCTATGGTATAGAGATCTCCATATGTGATGGGGAGTCCGATCGGGATTGAGGATACCCGGATTGCAAGGGCTTCTTTGTAAGTGCCTTCGATTCTGTTCGAACCCAGAACAGACTTGTATGGTTGTGTGTCTGACGTTACACTTTGAGATGTAAAGCTAGTTTCTATCAAATACACTTCTGTTTGGTGGCGAAGATTTATTCTCTTAGGTTAACACCCTTCTCTGAGACGTATGAGCTCAGAGGTTATGTAGTTGATGGTTACTAGTGATACATTCCCAATTTGGTAATGTGGCATACGAAGTGCTGCTGATCATTTGTTGATCGAAGCATGGCTTTGTGAAAAAGCGTAGCTTTGTGGATGAGACTTCTTTGAGCCTCACAACCTGGAAATGGTCAAAACAGGAATGTTGCGACAAGGTTTTTAGGGGTTGCGCCCCTAGTGTATGTCCACTTTCTTCTGGATAAGAGGTGGTATCATGGTATGGCCCCCAGATATTTAACCTATGTGGTTACTGCAATATCATTACTATGTGGTTGTTGGTTATTGGTGTCGAGCGCTTGGATAAAGTTTGGTAACGATCGGGGATGGCATAGCTCGTGTGTTAGTTACCTAGTTACAGCTTGGTTAACACATGGGATAGCGTCGGCAATGTTTAACAGAGATCCGGTTAGGTTCTCGGAGGCGTCCTTCTAGAGGCGTTCCATTTCGGTGTGGCAAGTTCCTTTGCCTGACCATTTGTTGGAAATCCAAAGAAACAATACGAGACCTGTACGGTTTTAGTTGTATAACCTGCCATGGAATGTGGCGGTAACCTGCTATTGAACATGGTAGCTATAGTAGGCATATGACGAAATGTGGCATGCTGGCTAAGATTAATATTATACTTTCGAAATGTTTTATGCACTTGGCAATAATAATAATATCAAATGGTTTTTACATAGTAGGAATTTTTGACCGTCATAAGGAGAAATCTCCTCTAAGTGTACGCTTGCATTGTGTTTGTGGCGGGAGGCCTTATGGCAGTTTCATTTTCCAAAAAGCATTGCGGATTTGTTTTTAAAGGTTAAATGATTTTTTTTGCTCATACCAGTATCATGACTGACCTGGATTTTATTGTTCCCTATCAAACTCTGGGTGCCCAAATTTTCCATACGGCCAGCCAAGTGTTAGATTTTCAGATAGTAGGTGTAGATTCGGTAGCCTTCAGCCATTGGAAATCTTCTTCAGTCTTTGGATGTTGCCAATCGCATTCACAACTGACCTTGCTCAGTTCATCGTGATTGGGAGTTCGAGCTATTTCTAGATTGGTTCTTTGGAGTTGGAGTTGCTGTTGCTGTATGGAGTTTTTGGTTTCGCTGCTATATCATATTGTTATTCCGTTGTAGCATTGTCATCTTGTATCTCTGATATTGATCAGTGTTGTATCACTTTGGATATTGTATCAATGTTTTATATTGTTATTCATTTTTCTTCTGCTGTGTTGTTGTACTTAATGTGTTATAAGCTCCGGTGGATCAGATTTGAACGATCAAATCTATGGCATTCTAATACGAGTTGAAGTATGGATGTCAATTTTCGAACGCGAAAATCCGGGCCGTCACATTTGGTATTAGAGCTGAAGGTTGAAACTTTAGCTCAGAAGTATAACACATTAGGAAACTCATTAGAGATAGGGTGAAGTATACCCTAGAATGAGTATATCCCTAAGATATCTATTTGTGTGCCTCAGTAAATTCTCTTATTATCCACTGATAGTAAGTATGAGTGCGAGAATAGGATGAGAAAGGGGACAAGGAAGTACACTATAGATTGTTAATGCCCTGTAACAACGACGGAAACAACTTTCTTCTCAATCTCCTTTGATTCGATTTCAAATTCTTTGATTGCTTCATGGCAGCTTGAAGGAGAAGTTTCGGTGCTGTGGTGGCCCTGCAAATCATTATAGATAAGTTTCTATCTCGTGTTCTCTTCCCAATCTCTTTTTTTCTTCATCCAATTTCAATTATTTGATGGTTTCCTGGCAGCTTCAGGAAGAAGCTTTGATATATTTGCATGGGACACAAACTCCAAGGGGGAATCTGTAACGATCCTGTTTTTTTTATCAAATATAAATTGGTAATTAAATTAATTTTTGAATTAAATTGTGGATTAATTGGTAAATTAATTCGAGTTTCTCCGAAAACAATTAAAATATGTGTTTTATAAATAGATTGTGAAAATAGAATTTTGGATTGGAATTCAAAAAAAGTTAAGTATTTTATAAAAGTTGTGTAAAGCTAAATTGAAATTATAAAAAGTTTTAAAATGAACATATCTTTTGGAATAAAAATTTGGTTTGTAAAAAATATAAACATATTAACTAATTTAAAAGTGCAAATCTATGTAGATATAAAATTTAACAAGAATTAATGTTCTTTCTTTTAAAACATATTACATAGTTTATAACTAAATTAGAGGAGAGGGTTTAAACAAAAATTTCAAATAAAATAAAGGAAAGGATTTACACATAAAAATGCTTCTATTTGACAAGTGTAAGATTAAGAGGAATTGTAATTACAAGTGGCAGGAAAGATTTTCTTTAATTTGAAATGCATCAAAAGAAAAAAATGAATGAACAAAGAGGATCAACCAAGCCTATCAAACTACATTCTCAAACATAGAAAAACGAAAAAAATGATTAAAAGAAAAACAAAAACTTCATCTCAAACCTTCATCTGTTCAAACAATAAATAAAATGCAAAACAAAGATTCAAAACCTGGAAACAAACTACTGCATGCGATTTCAACCTGGGAATCAAAAATATAAGAGTCTAGAACTAATTCAACTCAAAAATTGAGATCAAAGCAAAGATCAAATTCAATTGCAACTAGTACTATTTGACCAACTCAAGGATTAGTTTTGCAGTTTCAGATTCCAGAGTTATTCAAATTCAAATATCATTCCAGGATTTTGCTTCTTCTCTGTTTCATCAAAGATAAGGTGAGCAAACACTTGAACTTATATATTCATCTTTTGGGTTTGCATCTGATGATCTGTGAATGAATGATATAATGGATGCTTGCATGAATATGAACTTCTGTATATATGTATATGCTTGTGCCTATCTGTACATAAGTAAATGTCTCTGTTCTAGGTTTCCAAGCTTCAAAACCCGTCTCAAAAAATTCAAAAGCCTTTCCTCTGATCCTTTTCAGGCTAAAAAAAATAAACAAAATATGATTGTATAATCAAGATTCAAGTTTTAAAAATACTTTTATGAATAATTAGTAAAAATATTTTCGGGAAAATAGAATATACAGTAAAATCTCAAGCATGTTAAAAATTCAAGTATCTCGATTTCTTGATTTACTTATATGACTTAATTCGTTTTCAAAAAAATTTATGATTTTTAGAGGTAAAACCATTATTTTTAAGTTTATAAACCAAGAGAGCTTGCGAGTTGAACGTAAAATGGTTTTTCTTCAAACTATGATGATCGGCATGGTTATTTTGTTTGAGTTCTGGTTCGAAGGTGAATCAAACATCATCGATCATGGGAAAAATATTCGCAAATTTTTGTGTGGATCGTAGTGACCGAAAGAGATCAATTTTGGTTTGAATTGAGGTTTTAGTTGATCAGGTTTGCGAGGGAATTGCATCATCGGTCAAGCTTTTGGGGCGATCAATCAATGGGGGTTCGAAGCATGGTTGAATGGAGAGTCTATGGTTAGAAATTCAGGGTTTCTGGTGATCGTGATCGGAGGGGCAAGTTGATTTTTGTGGTCGAAGTTGGTTCCAGTTTTGAGCTAGAAAGCTCGATTTCAATTTCACGCTCGAATTGATACTTAGGTGGCCGGGAATGATGGAGGAGGCCAGCATTGATTTGTTGGCAACAACAAAGATGGTCGGAGGCGACTGGAATGGTCATGCACGTGCACGCGATATCCTTAATGTTTGGTAATGTTTGTTTTTGGGGAAGAAGGAGAGGTCTCGGGGACGTTCTCAGGAAAATTTGTGATGGGCTCGGGGTTTACTCGGGTGGATTTAGGTTGAACTCGTGAGTATTTTAAGTTTTGACAAGTTTAAATTTGAGTCAAAAACAAAGTTTAGAAAAATAAATTAGAAGTTTGCTCAGGAAATCTAGAGGTTGGCTCGAGGATTTTGGAAGTTTGTCTCGGGTCATTTTGTTTGTACCAGGTTTTAAAGTTTTGAAGTAAACTTTGATCAGGTTTTGAAATGTAGAACGAACAGTATCCAGATTTACAAAATGGCAAGGGAAGTCAAAGTTTAATAGCAAATTAAAAATTAGTATTCCAAAATTAAATTTATATAAAGGATGTTTTAAAATTGTTAATTAACTTTCAAGGGTTTGAGTTAACATATTTGTTAAAAGAAATTTATTACTTGAAGTTAATTACTTAATAAAAGTAATTAAGATAAAATTGATTAATAATCCAAGTTTGATTAATTGAGTAATTAATGAATAATTAATTAAAAATAATTACTTAATGAATGTACTTAAGAATGGATAATTACTGATTTAAGTTTGATTAATCAAGTGTTTAAAGATTTATTAATTTAAAGAATAAATAATTAATGTGATTAATTAATTAAGGTAATTAATTTGAGAATAGTTAATAAATTAAAGGTTAATTAATTAAGAAAATTAATTAAGGTATGATTAATTAATGGAGGTGACTAAGACTTATTCAATAGTAATTAATGGTAATTAATCATTGATTTAAGATAATTAATGAAAGTAATTATATGGTTAATTAATTTAAACCACACGATTTATTCGTCTTAAATAAAGATGTATGATTCTTATTGAATGCTATGTATTGGATTGATATCTCTGTTATGTGATTATGATGCTATGAAATATGAATTGCCTTGTGCTGAGCTGTGATATCTGTGATGAATATACTGCTGTGTGAACACGCAAACCCTTTGGCCTGTAAAACAACATTTGAATTTCGATGCAACAGGGAGTTGAATTTCAGTTGGTTATCCGAAACCCACATCGAACCGTAATGTGAATCTTTGTGATTGATAAATTGACTTATTTGTGAATCTATGAATAAAGATAAGCGTTATGGATTATACCGCTTATCCAGATTGATATGATTGAATCTGTGATGATTGATGATGTTGCATTATTGTGTGAAATGCCTGGACTACACCATACACACACAAATATGGATTTCATGAGGAAATCGGGTAAGTCACAGATATTTGAATTTAATTCATAATAGTTTTAAAAGTTGAATTTTAAATCCAAACGGTTTTGGAAATGGAATTGGGTTAAATATGAAAAGCTTTTGAAAAGGGGTTTTGAGGATAAAAGTTATTTTGAATAACTTGATAAGGTTTTGGAATTTAAATAATTTGATTTAAAATTTGAGTTCAAGATTTGAAATTGAAATCTGTGTTTGGAAATTATGGTTTTAAAAGATTATACAAGTTATAAATGTGTTTATATGGATTTTAAACCATTTTAAAAGCATTGTTTTGGGAATTTGAGTTTAACCTAAGTTTTATATTTGAAAGGCTTTAACTTGAGCAAATATAATTGGATTCTTCCGAAACGAAAAATATTTGTTTTTAAATAATAATAGCTTGCATATAAAGAAAGGATTTTCAAATTATGTTAAAAAGATTTCAAGTTTGAAATAGAATGGTTTTGAAAGCTATAATTGAATCTTTGTGAAAGATAGTTGAACCCGGTTTTGAAACTGAAGAGGATTTTAAATGGTGTATCTTTTATATATAAAATATTTGAAACGGGAATTATTTTGAAAGTTATGAATGAACATTTGGAAATTGTTTTGAAAGCTATGAAATGGGTCTTTTATTTAAAGACCGGATAAGTTAATCCAATTTGAAAAGGAATTGTTTTGAAAGCTATGAATTAAATCTTGATTTAAAGATTGGATGAATTAATCCAATTGTTTTGAAAGGCTATGAATGAATCTTTGTGAAAGATTGGTGAACTTTATGAAATGAATCTTTTCGTTTAAAAGATTGGAAATGGTAATTTGTTTTAACCATTTAAATAAATGATTTTGGGATTTAAGCTGTGATTTAACTGAGATCCCAATATCCATATGTTTTTAAATATTGCGCTCATTATTCAGTTAGCCGGGAGAGGAACTTCGTGTCGTATAACCCATTCCGAATAAATGATACGACGTTATGGATAGCATTTGAAGACCGGTGGTGAAGACCGGGTGTTTTTGAGAACGATGGGATAACTTGTCGAATGACTCTACACTGAGTAGCTACAGTATAGAGATCTCCATATGTGATGGGGAGTCCAATCGGGATTGGGGATACCCGGATTGCAAGGGCTTCTTTGGAGGTGCCTTTGGTTCTGTTCGAACCCGGAACAGACTTGTATGGATGTGTGTCTAATGTTACACTTTGAGATGTAAAGCTAGTTTTTATCAAATACATTTCTGTTTGGTGGCGAAGATTTATTCTCTTAGCTTAACACCCTTCTCTGAGACGTACGAGCTCAGAGGTTATATAGTTGATAGTTACTGGTGATACATTCCTAATTGGGTAATGTGGCATACGAAGTGTTGCTGATCATTTGTTGATCGAAGCATGGCTTTATGAAAAAGCGTAGCTTTGTGGACGAGACTTCGTCGAGCCTCGTAACCCGGAAATGGTCGAAACAGGAATGTTGCGGCAAGGTTTTAGGGGTCGCGCCCCAAGGGTATGTCCATTTTCTTCTGGGTAAGAGGTGGTATCATGGTATGGAGCCCAGATATTTAACCTATGTGGTTACTGCAATCACATTACTGTGTGGTTGTTGGTTGTAGGTGTTGAGTGCTCGGATAAAGGTCGGTATTGACCGGGGATGGCATAGCTCGTGTGTTAATTACCTAGTTACAGCTTGGTTAAAGCGTGAGGCAGCATCGGCCTTGTTTGGCAAAGATCCGGTTAGGTTCTCGGGGGCGTCCTTCCGGAGGCATTCCATTTCGGTGCGGGAAGTTCCTTTGCGTGAACATTCGTTGGAAATCCAAAGAAACAATAGGAGCCCTATACGGTTTTAGTTGCATAACCCACCATGGAATGTGGCGGTAACCTGCTATTGAACATGGTAGCTATAGTAGGCATACGACGAAATGTAGTATGCTGGCTAAGATTAATATTACACTTTCGAAATGTTTTCTGCACTATGCATGAATAATAATATCAAATGGTTTTTGCGTAGTAAGCATTTTTGACCGTCATAAGGAGAAATATCCTCCCAGTGTGCGCTTGAATTGTGTGTGTGGCGGGAGGCCTTATGGCAATTTCATTTTCCAAAAAGCATTGCGGATTTGTTTTTAAAGATTAAAATGTTTTTGTTTGCTCATACCAGTACCGTGACTGGCCTGGAGTTTATTGCTCCCTATCTAAACTCTGGGTGCCCACATTTTCCACACGGGCAGCCTAGTGTTAGATTTTCAGATAGTAGATGTAGATTCGGTAGCTTTCAGACTTTGGAAATCTTCTTCAGTCTTTGGATGTTGGCAATCACATTCACAACTGACCTTGCTTAGTACATCGTGATTGGGAGTTTGAGCTATTTCTGGATTGGTGCTTTGGAGTTGGAGTTGCTGTTGCTGTTTGGAGTTTTTGGTTCCGCTGCTATATCATATTGTTATTCCGCTGTAGCATTGTCATCTTGTATCTTTGATATTGATCAGTGTTGTATCATTTTAGATATTGTATCAATGTTGTATATTGTTATTCATTTTTCTTCCGCTGTGTTGTTGTACTTAATGTGTTATAAGCTCCAGCGGATCGGATTTGAACGATCGAATCTGCGGCATTCAAATACGAGTTATAGTATGGATGTCGATATTCGAACGTGAAAATCTGGGCCGTCACATTTGGTATCAGAGATGAAGGTTGAAACTTTAGCTCAGGAGTATAACACATTAGGTAACTCATTAGAGATAGAGTGAAGTATACGCTAGAATGAGTATATCCCCAAGATATCAGTTTGTCTGCCTCAGTAAATTCTCTTATTATCCACTGATAGTAAGTATGAGTGCAAGAATAGGACAAGATAGGGGACAAGGAAGTGCCACTGCAGATGGTCAATGCCCTGTAACAACAACGGAAACAACTTTCTTCTCAATCTCCTTTGATTCGATTTCAAATTCTTTGATTGCTTCGTGGCAGCTCGAAGGAGAAGTTTTGGTGTTGTGGTGTCCCTGCAAATCGTTATAGATAAGTTTCTATCTCGTATTCTCTTCCCAATCTCTTTTGTTCTTCATCCAATTTCAATTGTTTGATGGTTTCCTGGCAGCTTCAAGAAGAAGCTTTGATATATTTGCATGGGACACAAACTCCAGATGGGTAAGAATTGTTTGTTTGGATGAATTGTTTGCTTTGGTTGCTGTGGTTGATAGGTATATTTTGGTTGTTTAAACTAAAAGTTTTGGGTTTGTATCCATATATCTGTCTATTCTTTGGGTCTCGATATATTCTACGAGTGGTTAGTTTTCCTTTAAACTAATCAATACCCATGTATATTCGTAGATCTGGTGACCCGAGTGTCTTGTATTGAATGAGTTCGTTCTCATAATTATTAGTGATATTCTGATTTGATAAGTCAAATGCAGAATAGATACCCAGTTTGATTTGGAAACTGTTTCTCTGTCTTTGTGTATCCATCCTTTGTTGTCTCCCTAGCAAATTTCGGGGATGAAATTTTCTTAAGGGAGAATCTGTAACGATCCCGGTTTTTTTTATCAAATGTAAATTGGTAATTAAATTAATTTTTGAATTAAATTGTGGATTAATTGGTAAATTAATTCGAGTTTCACCGAAAATAATTAAAATATGTGTTTTATAAATAGATCGTGAAAATATAACTTTGGATTGGAATTCAAAAAAAATAAGTATTTTATAAAAGTTGTGTAAAGCTAAATTGAGATTATAAAAAGTTTTAAAATGAACATATCTTTTGGAATAAAAATTTGGTTTGAAAAATTATAAACATATTAACTAATTTATAAAAGTGCAAATCTATGTAGATATAAAATTTAATAAGAATTAATGTTCTTTCTTTTAAAACATATTACATAGTTTATAAATAAATTAGAGGAGAGGGTTTAAACACAAATTTTAAATAAAATAAAGAAAAGGATTTAGACATAAAAAAATTTCCTATTTAACAAGTGTAGGATTTAGAGGAATTGAAATTACAAGTGGCAGGAAATATTTTCTTTAATTTGAAAATTTTATCAGTATGCAGCAAAAGAGAAAAATGAATGAATAAAGAGGATCAACTAGGCCTCTCAAACTACATTCTCAATCCTGGAAAAACGAAAAAAATGATTAAAAGAAAAAAAAACTTCAGCTCAAATCTTCATCTGTTCAAACAATAAATCAAAAGCAAAACAAAGACTCAAAACTTGGAAACAGACTACTACATCCGATTTCAACCTAGAAATCAAAAATATAAGAGTCTAGAACTAATTCAAATCAAAACTTGAGATCAAACCAAAGATCAAATTCAATTACAACTGATTCAAACTGAGCAACTCAAGGATTAGTTTTACAGTTTCAGATTCCAGAGTTATTCAAATTCAAATTTGATTCTAGGCTTTTGCTTCTTCTCTGTTTCATCAAAGATAAGGTGAGAAAACACTTGAACTTATATATTCATCTTTTGGGTTTGCATCTGGGGATCTATGAATGAATGATATAAAGGATGCTAGCATGAATATGAACTTATGTATAGATGTATATGCTTGTGCCTATCTGTACACAAGTAAATGTCTGTCTCTGTTCTAGGTTTCTAAGCTTCAAAACCTATTTCAAAAAATTCAAAAGCCTTTCCTCTGTTCCTTTTTAGGCTTAAAAATATAAACAAAATATGATTGTATAATCAAGATTCAAGTTTTAAAATACTTTTATGAATAATTAGTAAAAATATTTTCTGGAAAATAGAATATACAGTAAAATCTCAAGCATGTTAAAAATTCAAGTATCTCGATTTCTTGATTTACTTATATAACTTAGTTCGTTTTCAAAAACTATGATTTTTAGAGGTAAAATCATTATCTTTATGTTTATAAATCAAGGGAGCTTGCGAGTTGAACGTAAAATGGTTTTTTGTCAAACTATGATGATTGGCGTGGTTATGTTGTTTGAGTTCTGGTCAGAAGGTGAATCAAACATCATCGATCATGAGAAAAATATTCGCAAATTTTTGTGTGGATCGTAGTGATCGAAAGAGATCAATTTAGGGTTTGAACTGAGGTTTTGGTCGATCGGGTTTGCGAGGGAATTGCGTCGTCAATCAAGCTTTTGGGGCGATCGGTCAGTGGGGGTTCAAAGCATGGTTGAATGGATAGGCTGTGGTTAGAAATTTAGGGTTTCTGGTGATCGTGTCCGGCGGGGCGATTTGATTTTTGTGGCTGAAGTTGGTTCCAGTTTTGAGCTAGAAAGCTCGATTTCGATTTCACGCTCGAATCGATACTTAACTGGTCGGGAACGATGGAGGAGGGCAGCAGTGATTTGTTGGCAAACACAAAGATGGTTGGAGGCGACTGGAATGGTCGTGCACGTGCACGCGACATCCTCAATATCTGGTAATGTTTGTTTTAGGGGAAGAAGGAGAGGTCTCGAGGACGTGCTCAGGAAAATTTACGATGGGCTCGGGATTTACTCAGGTGGAATTGGGTTTGAACTCGTGAGTATTTTAAGTTTTGACAAGTTTAAAATTTAAGTCAAAAACAAAGTTTAGAAAAATATATTAGAAGTTTGCTCAGGAAATCTGGAGGTTGGCTCGAGGATTTTGGAAGTTTGTCTCGGTTCATTTTGTTTGTACCAGGTTTTAAAGTTTTAAAGTAAACTTTGATCAGGTTTTGAAATGTAAAACAAACAGTATCCAGATTTATAAAAAGGCAAGGGAAGTCAAAGTTTAATAGCAAATTAAAAATTAGTTTTCCAAAAGTAAATTTATATAAAGGATGTTTTAAAATTGTTGATTAACTTTCAAGCGTTTGAGTTAACATATTTGTTAAAAAAAAATTGTTACTTGAAGTTAATTACTTAATAAAAGTAATTAAGATAAAATTGATTAATAATCCTAGTTTACTTAATCGAGTAATTAATGAATAATTAATTAAAAATAATTACTTGATGAAGGTAATTAAGAATGGATAATTAATGATTTAAGTTTGATTAATCAAGTGTTTAAAGTTTATTAATTTAAAGAATAATTAATTAATGTGATTAATTAATTAAGGTAATTAATTTGAGAATAGTTAATAAATTAAAGGTTAAGTAATTAATAAAATTAATTAAGGGATGATTAATTAATGAAGGTGAATAAGACTTAATCAATAGTAATTAATGATAAGTAATCGTTGATTTAAGATAATTAATGAAAGTAATTATGTGGTTAATTAATTTAAACCACATGATTTATTCGTCTTAATTGAAGATGTTTGATTGTTATTGAATGTTGTGTATTGGATCGATATCTCTGTTATGTGATTGTGATGCTATAAAATATGAATTGCCTTGTGCTGAGCTGTGATAACTATGATGAATATACCGCTATGTGAACACGAAAACCCTTTGGCCTGTAAAACGGCATTTGAATTTCGAAGCGACGGGGAGTCGGATTTCAATTGGTTTTCCGAAACCCACATCGAACCATAATGGTGAATCTTTGTGATTGATAAATTGACTTATTTATGAATCTATGAATGAAGATAAGCGTTATGGATTATATCGCTTATCGAGATTGATACGATTGAATCTGTTATGATTGATGATGTTACACTATTGTGTGAAACCCCTGGACTACACCATACACACACAAATGTGGATTTCACGAGGAAATCGGTTAAGTCACAGATATTTGAGTTTAATTCAAAATAGTTTTAAAAGTGAAATTTTAAATCCAAACGTTTTTGGAAATGGTGGTTAAATATGAAAAGCTTTTGAAAAGGGGTTTTGAGGATAAAAGTTATTTTGAATAACTTGATAAGGTTTTGGAATTTAAATAATTTGATTTAAAATTTGAATTCAAGATTTGAAATTGAAATCTGTGTTTGAAATTATGGTTTTAAAAGATTATACAAGTTATAAATGTGTTTATATTGGTTTTTAAATAATAATAGCTTTCATATAAAGAAAGGATTTCCAAATTATGTTGAAAAGATTTCAAGTTTGAAATAGAATGGTTTCGAAAGCTATAATTGAATCTTTGTGAAAGATAGTTGAACCCTATTTTGAAATTGAAGAGGATTCTAAATGGTGTATCTTTTATGTATAAAAGATTTTATAAGGGAATTGCTTTGAAAGTTATGAATGAATCTTTGGAAATTGTTTTGAAAGCTATGAAATGAGTCTTTGATTTAAAGACCAGATGAGTTAATCCAATTTGAAAAGGAATTGTTTTGAAAGCTATGAATTAAATCTTGATTTAAAGATTAGATGAATTAATCCAATTGTTTTGAAAGGCTATGAATGAATCTTTGTGAAAGATTGGTGAACTTTGTGAAATGAATCTTTTTCTTTAAAAGATTGGAAATGGTAATTTGTTTTAACCATTTGAATAAAAGGTTTTGGGCTTTAAGCCGTGATTTAACTGAGATCCCAATATCCATATGTTTTTAAATATTGCGCTCATTATTCGGTTTAGCCTGGAGAGGACCTTTGTGTCATATAACCCATTCTGAATAAATGATACGACGTTATGGATAGCATTTGAAGACCGGTGGTGAAGACCGGGTGTTTTTGAGAACGATGGGATAACCTGTCGAATGACTCTGCACCGAGTAGCTATGGTGAAGATACCTCTATATGTGATGGGGAGTCCGATCGGGATTGGGGATACCTGAATTGCAAGGGCTTCTTTGGAAGTGCCTTCTGTTCTATTCGAACCCGGAACAGACTTGTATGGATGTGTGTCTGATGTTACACTTTGAGATGTATAGATGGTTTCTGTCAAATACATTTTTGTTTGGTGGTAGATATTTATTCTCTTAGCTTAACACTCTTCTCTGAGACGTACGTGCTCAGATGTTATGTAGTTGATGGTTACTAGTGATACATTACCAATTTGGTAGTGTGGCATACGAAGTGCTGCTGATCATTTGTTGATCGAACCATGGCTTTGTGAAAAAGCGTAGCTTTGTGGACGAGACTTCGTCGAGCCTCACAACCCGAAAATGGTCGAAACAGGAATGTTGCAGCAAGGTTTTTAGGGGTTGCGCCCCTAGGATATGTCCATTTTCTTATGGATAAGAGGTGGTATCATGGTATGGAGCCCATATATTTAACCTATATGGTTACTGCAATCTCATTACCGTGTGGTTGTTGGTTGTTGGTGTCGAGCACTCGGATAAAGGTCGGTAACGACCGGGGATGGCATAGCTCGTGTGTTAGTTACCTTGTTACAGCTTGGATAAAGCGTGAGGTAGCGTCGGTCTTGTTTGGCAAAGATCCAATTAGGTTCTAGGGGGCGTCCTTCCAGAGGTGTTCCATTTCGGTGTGGAAGTTCCTTTGTCTGACCATTTGTTGGAAATCCAAAAAAACAATATGAGCCCTGTACGGTTTTAGTTGTATAACCTGCCATGGAATGTGGCCGTAACCTGCTATTGAACAAGGTAGCTATAGTAGATATACGACAAAATGTGGTATTCTCGCTAAGATTAATATTGTACTTTCGAAATATTTCTGCATAATGCACTAATAATAATATCACATGGTTTTTGCATAGTAAGCATTTCTGACCGTCATAAGGAGAAATCTCCTCCAAGTGTGCGCTTGCATTGTGTGTGTAGTACGAGGCCTTATGGCAGTTTCATTTTCCAAAAAGCATTGCGGTTTTTTTAAAAGATAAAATGTTTTTGTTTGCTCATACCAGTCCCATGACTGACCTGGAGTTTATTTTTCCCTATCTAAACTCTAGGTGTCCAAATTTTCCATACGGGCAGCCTAGTGTTAGATTTTCAGATACTAGATGTAGATTCGGTAGCCTTCAGCCTTTGGAAATCTTCTTCGGTCTTTGGATGTTGGCAATCGCATTCACAACTGACCTTGCTTAGTAAATCGTGATTGGGAGTTTGGGCTATTTCTGGATTGGCGCTTTGGAGCTGGAGTTATTGTGCTGTTCGGAGTTTTTGGTTCCGCTGTTATATCATATTGTTATTCCGCTGTAGCATTATTATCTTGTATCTCTGATATTGATCAGTATTATATCATTTTGGATATTGTATCAATTTTGTATATTGTTATTCATTTTTCTTCCACTGTGGTGTTGTACTTAATTTGTTATAAGCTCCAGCGAATCGGATTTGAACGATCGAATCTGCGGCATTCAAATACGAGTTGAAGTATGGATGTCGATTTTCGAACGCGAAAATCCGGGCCATCATAGGGGAAGATCCTTAAATCTAATCATATGGCCCTGAATAAACCCATTTCCTATATTTTTGCTACAGCTAAAGATGAAGGCAACTTCCCAACTTTTTATACAGCAAGGAATAACCCCCAAACCAAGAAGAGAGGGAGATTATTGCGACTACCATAAGGCGAACAGACACAAAACTGACGAATGTCGTGTTTTAACTAGAATCATTCAAAATATGATCTGATCTGGGCTCCTTAATGTGTTTATTAGGGAGAATAAAAACCTACCCATCCTGAGGAGGGTAATCAAATGCCTTGAACCAACACCGCAAATTTCATAGAAAACTACTCTCAACAATATTTTATCCTTCCAATCAACTGCATAAATTTCATCCATGGATGTCCCTTCTCATTAGAAGCAGCAATGGAGCTAAGAGCACATATATAAGGTAGGCAAGAGATGGAGTCTTTTCTATTTAGGAGGAGCCACCACTCAAAAATCATAAATATCAGCTTCAAATGCCAAATTTAACACTAACCCCATAAGAACTGAGAGGCGTCCGCCTACCTGGATAATGATCTACTGATAATAACTTCATAAATTGGGCTCTTGCTGCGACAAAAATCTTGGTAGTAGATACTAAGAGTGCAGCGAATGTCATCTTTATGAATTCTTTTGATCAAATAGGGATTCTATAACGACCCGTATTTTTAACTTTTTTAAATTATTAAATTTAATATAGTTATTGAACAAAAATGGTTAGAAATAAAGATTTAATGATTTATTAATATAATTAATTGGATATGAACTTAGATAATAAAATTAATAACAAAATTCAGTAAGATAAAAGATGATAACTTATATTAGAAAGTAAATTAAGTGATATTGAATTGTAAGTAATTGATAACAGAAATTGAAATAATCAATGTTAAGTTAACAAAGAATTGAATGAATTTTTATTAAATGTAAAAGCATAAGTTTATTCATATGAAATTGTATTTTTGTAAGTATAAATTTCAAAAATAAGAAACATTTATTTGGTAAGAAATGAATAACTTTTGCTCTATACAGTATTTGCAAGATGTTGAATTATTGTAAAATGGAAGTTGTTTTAATATTGGAATTCGTTTTAAAAGAAAATTTTATAAGTTAAATAACTTATATTTCAAATATAGTGATTTATTTGACAATTTAATTGTTATATATTTAATATTTGAAGTTATTTAAATAATTGAATCCTGAATTTAATAAGAGTGAAAATGGTTTCGAAAGCATATTTAAAGTTTATTTAAACAAGAATGAAGATTGTTAAATTTTAAAATTGAATTTAAAGTGAATAAATTTATTTTGGAAAATAGCTTATTTTAGTTAATGTGTAAAATTAATCTTTATGGGCACTATCTCGGATTTCAATGAGACCAGTTTCATCGGATGCGTAATAGTGAATTATTATAGGATTTCAAGTTTTATAGTGATGAGACTTACGTTTGGTCATGCGAGCATGAAATGTGTAGAAATATATTAAAGAAATTTAATTAAAATAATTTGATTTGAAAAGCTATCTTGTAAATATGATGGAACTGGCTCCCGATATATGTTCCATTACGTTTGGAATAAGGCGGCAGGCTTCGTTTGGAGATCGAAATTTTCACAGATGAATAGTGCCATGAATTTTTTTCTATAAATAGCCCTTAACTTTCTTTCATTTGGCTAAAACTCTAAACCAAAATCAACAGCCGCCACTAAAACGAACTCCATCCAACGGCCGACGTCGAAGCAGAGCCTCTAGAAGTGAAATTGGACAACGACTTCAACTAGGGAAATGTAGAGCTCGATGATACAAGCTTAACCATCGGTCGAATCGTCGCTCGACGCGGCTAAGAATTGCTCACGTTCGTTGCTGCGTTTTTGGGTTTTGAGGCAAAGTACGCACATGCGAGGCTGTAGGCAGTGGACGGCAAGGCATTGGGGCATTTGGGGGCGGTAAGGCGATCGGGTGGTGGTGGCGTGATCGTTTGAGCACGACGAAAAAAAGGAAAAACATTATATGCGCACGTGCGGCCTGGAGTTGCCGAGAGGAAGAATTAAGGTTTTGTTTTAACTTTTAAATTAATTATGTTAATTATATTTTCATTATATTGAATATTATTTAATCCATAAAATTTTCATACGTTGTCGGGTTCGAGCGAAACAAGTTGCGTTGAATTCTATCGAAGTCGCCTACGACATGGAGTTGGATTCGAACTTGTTTTACTTTGAAAAATTTTCAATTTCAAATAAAGGTGAGTGTTTTATACCGCTCATGAAATACTAAAATATTCGAATGTTATTTAAATGGAAATCATGAAGTGGTTTATTTTTATTGACTGTTGTTTGGTGATTTAACTGACATTTGAATCGACCTGTGAATTGAACTGTTAGGAATTTGAAATCGATAGTTAAATTTGAAATTGACATTAAATTGCTAGTTAAACACCCGATATTGATAACTAGTTAACTGTTTTGATGTATTGACTGGTTTGGATGTTGAATGAGATTGGATGATATTGGTTGATATATTGGATGATTGGATGTTTATTTATTATATATATATATGTGTGTGTGTGTGTGTGTGTGTGTGTCCTGTTGTCACCCAGTATATTATTTAACAGTATATAAACTGTTAGTTGAATTATTTTAAATAAATCAAGAAACAGCTATGACAATATGATTTGGATTAAAATGATATATATCCATCTCAGCAATTAAAAATTGAAATAACTATTCACTTGGACATAGGATAGAAAATTATATACGGGCATCAAATTAGTTAAATTAAATGGTTTTAAATTCTTGATGTTGAATTCATTTTAGATGATATTGTTACAAGAAATAAAATAATTGATTTATGGAAATTGAATTATTTTTTGAACTCGAGCTTGAAATGTTGAAATTGAAATTGGTTAAATGAAATTGTTTAAAGAATGTAATTTGAAATTTGAAGTTATAATTGTAATGTGATTTGAATTATGGAAATTGATTTGTTTTAAAAGGATTTGAACTTTATTCGAACTTTGGAATTTATCTAAGTAAAAGTGAATTAAATCGACATTTCAAAACTTAGGCTCAGAATTGAATTAGTTTGAAGGCTTGAATTGTAAATTGAATATTGAGTATAAATTTGATTTAAGTGATTTAAATCGATAAACTGAAAATGGACTTGAAATTTACATAAATTGAAATGGTTTAAAATGAGAACCGAATTACGACTTAAGCCATTGAATCGCATCGTTGAATCGAATTTGAAGTTAATTCGAATTGAAATCAAAATTTAATTAGTTTGATTGAAATTTTGACCCCGAGTCTAGATTTATAGGAAATGGAAAGAAACAGTTTTATGCAACCTCCACTAGTCACCATGGCAGAAATGATACCCATTCAGCCTTCAGAGGATCCATATGCAAATTTTAGGCTGATTCATGATGAAATTGATTCTTTTGGCATTGGCAATATGAACACTGCAGATGTCAGGTCCCTTATCAACTTTCAAGAAGATGTGCCTTCTAGTTGAGCGGGGCATACTACCCCTGTCAGCAAATTCTAACCCATGGTCTATCGAGGGGAAACTAGGACACCTACACATACATGTGCACTGCACTTTGCTCAGCTTATATCGTGTTCTTATCCTGTCAAGGCTACCTCATCTTTATCTCATTTGCAGGTTCAATGGAGCGACGCGGTTTGTATGAATCTCTCAAGGACCAGATGGCCTATCACTCGAGATGTAAGCTAAGCACGCGCCACTATACCACCAGTCATGATTTTGTTTCTATTCGACATTCAATCCATGAAAGGGAAGGTTGAGAGAAAAGTTATTAGTCACATGACTCGTCATCAAGGCATCAATCTAGATCCAAGTTTCTCCAATCCAAGCAGGCACTCCAACCATCTCAACGACGTTCCTCGCGATGACATCTCTCGTGGTCTTCTTTCAACTTCCCTTCCTATTAAGCAGACAACACCATCTCACACTTCTCGGCATTCCAGTCGATCATCAAATCTCGCTGATTATGATTGATCTCACTATAAAACTGATAAAATGCCTGTTGAGTAACTAGTCTTCACAACAGAGCAGCCAATCCTGTCCAACCCTCAGATGGTTGAATTGCAACGCTGCTTCACGAAGATCAATTTCAAAGTCATTAAGTTTTCTTCTAATTGGAAAATGTTGCCCTAGAAGGTCAAAGGCCATAGGTAGCATATGTTAGTGACATTTATGACTGGTATTTCATCTAGAGGAGGTTGCCGAGAAGATCTATGAATACGTCGAGAGCGTGGAGGTTGAGGCTGTAGGGCTATGACTTATAGCAAATCAAAATGATAAGACTATCACTCATCTCAATGCAGCGGTTTCCAAACTGAAGAAGGTACAGGAGGATGTCAAACAAAAAGCTAAGGACCGGAGTGACATGATTGAGTGGGAAAAAAGGACCATTTAGGATAAGGTTAGTATTTTCACCATAGGAACCATGAATTGGAGAAAGAAGTGGAAGAGCCGAAGGTGTAGCTCGTTAAGGAGAAGAAAGAGAAGGCCAAAGCCTTTATAATAGCCCCAGGCTATTGTGATGAAATGCTCAATGCTCGCAAATAGAGAGACAATACACTAGCCAAGACTAAGAAAGTAGATGCGTTGGTGGCAGTCACAAAGAGATGGGTCAAAGTCAGGTTCGAGCCACTCATCATTAATTGTAATGCCAACGTCTTCAAGTTCAGGGATTTGGAGTGGCTTGGAAAAGACTATTCCTGAGCTCTAGCTCTCATATATGAGTAGCTCATCTGAAAGAACATCAGGATTTAGAGGGATGTGAGGTGAATCTGGTGGAGTTGGCGTAGAAGATTCTGTTCCTGGAGGAGATTGAAGTGCTTAGAGCCAGTGAACTTATTTTGCATCCATAGTTGGCCATTATGATTCAAAATGATCAAGCCGAAGGCTTCGGTACTATAACTCAGTATCTCACTACAGGGCTCACTTCTGGGCCCCAAGCCACCTCTATCACTCCGTCTGTCCCTCCATACAATCCAGATGCAACATAAATGCAGAAAATAAGCTTAGTATCTCCTGTTTAGAAAGGGATTCGCATGGCATGCCTGACAACACAAAGCCTCAATCCAATGGAGGTATATCATTAACCTCAACTATATTTGAGATATCTCACATAACATCGGTTGATGTCGCAAACCTCTACATTTATCTTTCTCAAATTTCAGGTCTGCCCATAATCACAAGTCTTCCGAAGGAAGGCTCCCAGCCAAGAGAATAACTGAACGACCGATTCCATGGTCGTAACTGTTTCCAAGATGTTCCCAAGCATTCTAGCTAGTGATACTCCATGTCCAGACATGCAAATAATTTATGCCTTGGAAGAGGAGACGACTAGTGAGTTCCTTGAAGCCTAGGTTGAGGAGGATGTTTATATAATTAGGGCTTCAGATCTTTCATTAGGGACTAGCATGCAAGAGTTGCTTCATGCTCAAGACCTGCAAGGCATGGAAATTAAACAAGTGCCAGTTGACTTCTTCCCTCTTCCTTTTTCGGTAGCTTTACCTGGTGAGACCATCTTTGCTTGGTTACTCTTTCCATGCCCAAAAGTATTCAGAGCGTACCAGTCTGGTCTCTACATGGAATCTCACCTAAGGGTAGAGGAAATGCAAGTTGGAGTAGGAAGAAACCACAGGGTTCCGATGCATAATCTCCCAAGGAAGAGAAGAAGAAGAAACTCAAGAAGTAATCATCCGTCTCCTTTCTGTCTGTGGTTGTATAGCAGTAGGAACTTTCTTTTTGTTTCAGGCCAGCATTGTGTAGGTTTGTCCCCATTTTTTTTGTCTTAGTGTTAACAACACTTGTATCTTTCTTTGAGCTTGCTTGATGTGAATAATAATGAATTTTTCGCTCAATTCTTGTGTGAATTGATTAGGTTTTGAGAAATGTGCTTGTTGTCGCGCTTCTGTGTTTGTGGACCATTTCTTTTCATCAATTGGACTAAATTATTAGTCCAACTTGTTGTCTATCAGACTGGTCTCATCTAAATGGATATGAGAATCTTATCATTTTGGTGACTAAAACATGATCACTAGGGTGCGTATCTCTGTGTGCCTCCATGCGACCATATCCGATTCTGGTACCTGGTCGAACTCCAATCACCTAGGAAGCTGATTTAAGCATCGCCTTTGAGGATGTTTGAGTGCAATCACACCAAACTCTAGGCGTAGGTCGATAGAGTTCATCTTAGATGGAAATCTTTCTCTAGGATTCATGTTTTGACCACGCCGAATTCTAGGCATTGATTGGAGTTAACCACTCGAGATGGTGGTTTAAACATCCATATCTAAGATGTTCACTTTCGATTATGCCTATCTCAAGGCATCGATCAAAGTTCATATGAGACCCTGTTTATCTCTGAGCATTGATTTTTCATCTTAATATTCTTTAGGCTAGATGTGAATACCCTGCCAAATTGTGGACGCAAGTTGTAGGGGAGAACTATCTCGTTCTTCCCTTGAATATTTATACTCCGCCCCGAGATATGGGTTAAGGGAGTTGTTGGACATCTATCTCTAGATGCTAAAGATGATGTTACTTCAAGGGTTCGATCATAGACCGTAGAAGTTCGGTTGGCACCTATCTCTTGGTACCTCATACACACATTATACTTATGCAAATTCATTCATGTTTACCATCATTCATAATTTTATAGTTAGACAAAGATGGAATCAAATATTTAGAAGGGAATTTCATTTCATATGTGTATGAAATGATAGATTATGGCTTGTTACATCATACTTGACTAATTATTCATAAAGTTAGATTTCAAGTGAAATGTGTCACAAGTGTTTGTTATTCCACACTCAGGGAAGGGAAAAAACGTCTATAGTTACCAGCTTGAACATTCTATCTCCAAGCTTGTGCTCGATTGCGTATAGACCTTTCTAGCTTGGTCCTATAATTATAGGGCTAGGGAAGATTCGTTCGAGAACGAGATCGCCAATCTTAAAGGTCTGACTCCTGACCTTGATGTTATAATACCGGGCGACCCGTTTTTGGTGGCTACATGCTTCTCATTGACCATGTCGAGGGACTCTGGTAGGAGCTCGTTGTTCGTTCTAGGGTCGTAATGAGTCACTAGATTAGAAGGTATTTCGAGTTTAGCAAGAATCTTAGCCTCTGATCCGTAGGCTTGGGCGAAAGGAGAGTTGCCAATCATGGACTTGTGAGTTGTTATGCAATCCCAAAGTGCTAATTGTAATTCATTGATCCACTTGCCCTTGGTCTTCTCCATTCGTTTATTGAGAAATAACATAATAGTTTTTCCTGGCTTCTACTTGTCCATTCTCTTAGGGATGTGCTACCGCTGCAAATCGCTTCTCAACGCGATGCCGATGGTAGAAATTCTTGAACTCGGTTTTCTCAAAGCTATTAACAGGCAGTATGCCATCTTTTCCACCTTTGGGTAATTTCTCTCTTCCCCCATCAATGGCTTGCTAATGTAATATATCGGCCAGTGGATTTGGGACTCTTTTTGTACGAGTGTGACACTTAAGGCATGCACTGACACTGCCAAATAAATAAATGAATCCTCGTCTTCCAACTGCTTTGATAGGATGCGAGGTCTCTTTAAGCGATCTACCAGAGCCCTGGAAAGAATCAACACACTTCTGTGTCCAAGCAAAGTGTCTCTTCCCTTTCTTGATGACGTTGGAGAAAGAGTTACACTTGTCGGTGGCCTTGGAGATGAAGCGACTCAACCAGCGACCTTCCTATTCAAAATATGAACTTCCTTGATCGACTTTAGGGCCTCTATGCCCCTCAATGTCATGATCTTCTCTGAATTAGCTTCTATTCCCCATGAGTTCACTATGAAACCAAATAATTTACCCAACATAACTTTAAATGAGAATTTCAAAGAGTTGAGCTTCATTTTATATTTCTAGAATACACTGAACCTCTGCCAAGTCCTTCACATAATTAGTCGACCATCGCGACTTTACCACATTATCATTGATATACACTTCCATCGAATGTCCAATATGATCCTTGAACATGGAATTGACCAGCCTTTGATATGTTGGTCCAACATTCTTTAAATCAAAAGGCATAAAAAGATAATAGTATGGTCCCAAATCAGTTATAAAGCTAGTGTGTTCTTGATTTGGGACATGTATCAAAATCTAGTTTAAGCAAGAGCAGGTACCCATGAATGATAGCAGTTCATGTTCAGCATTTGAATCTACCAACTGAACGATTTTCGCGACTGGAAGCTGTCTTTTGGATATGCCTTGTTCAAATAAGAATAGTCAATGCATATTCTCCACTTCCCATTGGGCTTCTTCATTAGGACTGGATTGGATGCACATTCCATGTATAGAGCATCTCAAATGAAGCCGTTGCTCTTCAGTTTATCAACCTCTTCTTTTAATGCAACGGATCATTCCAGATTCAGGCTGCGCTTCTATTTCATAGGAATACATTTGGGATTCACACTTAATGCATGGCATGCTATCTCCGACGATATTCCATACATGTTAGAATGCATCTAGGCAAACATATCTAGGTTTGTCCGAAGTAAACCTGCTAGTTCTTTCATCATCCTTATGTCGAGTTAAGATTCGATCTTTAGGACCATCGTAGGATCATCCTAACTAACTATGATGTTTATTGTCAACTCGGTAGGGGCCATCCTTGCATCCTCTGGCTCATTCCACAGATCCATATCCTTATGGAACTAACTGTGTTTCCCGCGCCAAGGCATAGGCAGTGGTTGCTATGTATCCAAAGCTTTGACATAGATAGTATTTTCCATACCTTTTCCTTTCTCTCTTCGCTTTGTCTCTTTCAGCTTAGCAACGTAACATTCCCGCCAAGCCCCTGATCACCTTGTACGATTCCCATACCCTCTTTGTCAGGAATTTCATCGTCAAACACCATAGGGTTATGGCCACTTGTAATTCAACAATGGCTGCTTGGCCCAAAAAGGCATTATATGCAGAGTAAATATCTAGAATAACAAAAGGCACAACCCACACTCTCTTGTAGTCACCCTCTCTAAGCACCACCGATAAATCGACATATCTCATCGGCTCAGTAGTAGTCCCGTTAAATCCCTAGATTCGAGATGTATATGTTTTTAAGTCTTTGCCTACCAAAAGCATCTAGTCGTAGGCTACATTGAATAAAATATTGACTTATTTCCCATAGTCAACCAACACCTTTCTCATAATCATGGGGCTAATCATGGCTGAAATCACCAACGGATTAATAGTTAAGGCCTCTCCTCATTAGCATCTCTATTTCTAAATATAATGTCATCCGTCATAGTCCTGAGTTTCTTTGTCAATGCTTCGTCTTTGATGGAAAAGCAACTCTTATTCACTGCACGGTTCAATGCATTCACATACCTCTCTATCTCGTTTTAGCTCTTCTCAACTGGATGTGTTCCACCAACGATAGTATTGATCATCAAAAGTTTCTCAAGCCTCTTGGGCTTATCAACACAGGCTCGATGTGCCCCTGCTAGGGTTTGGAGTTCCCTGTCTACCGTCCTATAGGGCTTTCAAAAATTGTTATAGCATTTTCTTTTGAATCAAATCCTCGATCACATCACGCAAATGCCTACGCTCATTCGTGTTATGACCATATGTTTAAAAGAAATTAAAAAAACTTGCTTGATTCTTTCTCTTTCTCAATCGACTCCATTGGAGCTAGCTTCCTGTATTGCACGACACCTTAAATAGCCAGGTACATGTTCTAATTCGATTTTTTTCAACTAGGTGTGGTTGTCATATTTTGGGATTTTGGGATGTCTCCTCAAATCTGATTTCTTGTCTTTAGCCCTAGTATTGCTCCTGCTCCTACTCTATCCGCTACTATTATTCTACACATTTACATCCATTTATTGGAAATCCCTTTAAAATGCTTCACAGTGTGGCAGCTTGGTATTGGTCTTCCTGGCACTAGTGCATGCTTGTTCTAAGCGCAAGAATCGGGTCACCTTTCTATAAAACACGCACATCTTCAGTTGAGGTTTCATCTTTAACCACCTTTCTAAATCAATATCATGATGGATCCCCCTAATTAATGTGATCAACATAATATCTTCCTTGGTGTTACTCACTTTAATCACAGTGGTATTGAACCTATGAAAGAAATCGTTCAAAGAACCTCCTATCTCATGGAAGAGGTTAGATAGTGACAAGACATCCTTCAGATAAGTGATATATAAACAAAAGTACTCAATGAATTTTCATTCCTATTGATTGAGAGATGAAATGAATCTCGACAGCAGTTAGGTGAACCACATCATCGCCACTCCTTCTTGGAAAATCGAAAAACAACGACATCTCACAGCATCAGTAGCTCTGGCAGAATCCATATACAAGTCATACTTCATCTGAGGTTGCCTCAGATTCATTTTTCCACTATACAATTGCATTGTCAACGTCACAAACCACCTTGGGTATTCCTTGTGGTGGATCTCCTCCGTGAATGGATTCCAACTCGGGAAGGAACCCCAATCATCATTGCCCGATGTTGGTTCCCACTTACAAGTCTCTTTACCATATCTGCCAAATCCGGCTCTGCTAGACCTACTGAACGGTGATGATCATGATCTACACCAAGTGTTTGGCATGATAAACGTTCTCGGTTAGTTTTACGGTACATGGCTTCCCTTTACTATGAGAGAACCCTTTGTTCAGCAACTATATAGGCATAATCCCTTTATGGTAGTTCCATTGCGTCCGTTAGATCTCCAATATTACGACCATCCACAACACGACTAGAAGCCAAACCAGCACCATAATTCCAAAATCAATCACCCGAACCAACATTTGATGGTTCGATAACAATCCCTCTTGATGGTTTGGTACCAATCCATAAGCCTTTGTCGCGATAGGGTTCTGACCTATGTTTTAACATTCCAGCTTCATTTCTAGCCATCTTTTACTTTCCGTCCCTCTGCTTTACTCTAGTGACGAGGAACTGTCAGATTTTGAACCAAAATGCATTAAGTCCCTCATGCTTTGCTTAGAACTTTTAGTCAGTTGTTTCAACAAATCCAAACTCTGTTGCATTTGCTGATTCAACTTGTCGTGGCTCACTTGTATCTTATCATTTTATATTTCATCATGTAGTCCATCTTGACCTAAGTAATCACATATTTCGGGTTCTGTCCTCGATAGTGGTTGGTTGTGCAACCTCCTCAACATGTTGGGAATTGACATTCTCAACATCCTTTGTAGCTCTTGAAGTAGTGGATCAATCTCTTTGAGGGTCCATTCTAAATAGTTTCTAGTAGACTTTCCAGAAGTCTGAGTAGTTCAAAGGAGAAAAAGCAAAGAAATTGGACCTATCTCTCAAGATTAAGCCATTCAATTGTAGATGATGGATCCAAATGACCTATGAATCACATTCTCACTGAAAACACCAAAATGTTTATACTAAAATATGGCACAAACACCCAAGAGAATAAAATGAAGAAAGATAAATGGAAAATGAAGTAAAAACGAGATACAAAAAGTTTATAGTGGTTCAACCAACTAATGCCTATATCCACTTAGTTTTTTTTATTCATTGTACTATTTTTTACAAGTAAAGTTCTTATGGATTGGTATGGATCCTCAATATTACAAGAGAATTTTGGAAAAACTTGTAAAGGAGCAGAAAAGATCCCTTGAAATGATGCCCCAACCTTATATTTATAGCTGTAGGTCACCTAAAAGTTCTCAACGATCTCCACCATGTTCCCTAATATTTAGCAGTAGTTATTCTCGAGAAAACGTAGGCAGGTTAGCAAATAGTTATGGACGGTACTGATCCATAGGCATGGATCGGTACCGATCCATAACATCTACTCATGGATCGATTCCAATGCTTTATATGATGTCAACGTGTAGTTAGCTTCATGTTTTCCATCTTGAAAGCCTTGCTAAAGGCTAGCTTTTGGATTGATAAGATGGGTCGAAGATGGAATAGAGTTCCCAACTTCAAGGACTCGAGGAGATCGATAGAGAATTGCATGCGGCCTATTCTTTGAAGCTTGGAATAGCTTGCTTACATCAATACTTGAGAATAGAGGATGTTTGAGGCGGTATGGTGGCGATTTTATAGATCGGTATTGAACCACAGGTATGGATTGGTACCGACCTATATCAATACCGATCTATACTTGGATGGATTTTGCTTTGAGTATCTTTTAGATGCCTTGTGCTTGTCTTTTGATTTTGATTGTTTCAGTTTATGGGTTTATTAGTTATCTCTTTGGGCTCTCTACTTCGATAACTTCTAAGTTTGATTCGCCAAATTCGTCCAAATATTGTCTAGTCAAAAGGATGGATAAAAGAGACTAGTGTACGTACTAGATTCCAAAGACCGCAAAGGAAGTGGAATCACGGACGACTCCTACAAAGGGCTACTTGCTCAAAGGAATTCTTCCAGGAGGAAAGGATGACCGAAAGAAACTTCCTTGAAAAATGCCATGGTCCATGGTACAAGACGGAGTGAAGGAGAAAATTCTCCACACCCCGCTTTGGCACGTAACCAATGACGAAGCTAGGAAGATGTTAACCCAAAAAATGGATCAACACCTACAATCAAGATAAAAGCACCAGTTTGGATTAAATAAACAAAAAAGCATTTAAAAAAGAGTCATAATTTTATAGTGATTCGACATAATCTCCGGCCTACGTCCACTTTAATCTTTTTATTATTTGTTTTCTCTCTAGATTGCAACTAGTTATATCAACTACTCAATAAACTACACAAAATGATAATGCCAAGGAAGGATCAACAAGCACGAATAGGTCGTAGGAAACCTTTGAGACATAGATCTAGCAGATAGTAGTAATAATTAAAGAAAATTAACAAAAATAAGGAGAGACACCCAATTTTATAGTGGTTCAGCAATCTTTAACCTATGTCCACTTTATAACTTTTTTGCTTATAGATTTGATTGATATTACAAGGGATTTGAGAGAAAATAAGCCACTTGCACATGGGTTAGACTGATTTTAAGTCCTAGAATTGCCTAGAGCAGTTGCCTTGGTGACTATGGTGTAGAGGAAAGAGTTGAAGAAGAGACGAAGCTTTCATGTAGTAGTGGCAGAGACTAGATCCCTTCTTGTTTGCTTTATGATTTGTATTTATAGGGTTAGCAGTTGTATCGAACCAAGATAGGTGTTGGAGTATAGTCCAAACAGAGGCTCGAGATAGTGCCTGGAGTCGTGAAACCATTTGGGTTAACACTACATGTCGGTGCTGAACTCTGAAGTTGGGGTCAAAATCTGTGGTTAAACCTAGGTTGGTTGATTCTTCTTGCATGCTTTATCATGCATTATTTCAAAGGTTTCCCATGTTATTTTTGTGGGTAGATGGTTGATACTGGTGATAGTTCCTTCATTGCTTAGTCATTTTACACTTCTGTCTATTAGCTATTCAATTCTATAATCGGTTGTTCAGAATCCTTTGATAACTTTTGGGCACGCATGAAATAGGAAAAGAAAGGCTCATGCAAAGTTTGAGTGAGAAAGATGATACGAAAAGTCATGGCTTCTTGAAGTCGGTGCCGACATCCCATGCTTGCTCCATTCATTTTGAAATTTCTCTGAATTGTTTCAATAGCCTGTCTAGGTATGCTTCCAAGATTTCAAGTTGTTTTGTCTACATCTTGACATTCTAACTTTATTTATCATAATGATAGGGGGATGAATATTTGATTGCCAGAGATCATAGTCCTTCGACCAACATCAGGTAACAAACGGTGAGGTGAATGTTGGTCGACTTGAACTTTTGCCTGAAATTGGTCTAAGTATGATGGATAACAGTTTCCAACGAGAGACAAAGAGTGGTGAAATTAGGTTAGTTCCAAACAGGAAAAAATTTATGGAGAAAGGGAAGGAAGTTAGGTGGTTTTGGGGTCATAAGATATCCCAGTTTATATAACTAGTTGTAATCCAAAGAGTAAACAACTAATAAAAAGATTGAAGTGGACATAGGTCGGAGATTATGTCGAACCACTATAAAAATTGTCTCTTTCTTTACTGTTTCTGTTTATTTAATTTGAATTAGTGCTCTCATCTTGATTCTAGGTGTTGATCCATTTTATGGGTTAACAGAAGATCCTCATGGAAGATTATGAAGGCAACAATGGTGATCACACCAAGGGGTAGACATTGGCAAAGAAAGTGCATCGCTATGAGTATTTATGACCGATGATAAATTGGAATGCAACTGACAATAAGTGTAACCAGTTCTAGATATTTGAAAATATCTCGAGAGCCCCATCGATGGAATTTAAGCAAAAGGTTAGCATGCAGCCATTTGCAATTTGAGAAATCAACATTTTCGATGTCCAACTGATGACGAAGAGAGGAGAAAAATATGTTATTGTTGTAGTTGAGTACCAGTAGCGAAGTAAAACTGTTCACCATGATCATGACGGGAAAGGAAAATGGACCAATGGAAGATAAACAAAAATATCTCAATACCAAGAGGAACCTATTGGTACTGAAAGGCTCGGAGTTGAGTCATTGATATCCCAGTTGTCAAAGATAGAAATTATTGCATGACTGGGCTTCTAGCCACAACCTATAAGAATCTTCCTTTGTCTAAAGATTAGCAATGTAAGGAAGGTGTAATCACCAATCGTCAAGAATTCTGTTGCTCCTAGAAATAGACAACTTCAAGAAAAGATAATTGAAATCAAATAATTCATGCAACATTTTCCAAAGATTGAAATTACTGCTTGACCGGATTCCAATGACACCATTGGTGACCAAACAGGACAATCCCGGTCAAGGATAGGTGAGGATAGTCGTGGAAAGTTAAAGATAAGTAATATTGAACTTTCCCGATCTAAGACCATGATTTGGGAGGCACAATTGAAATGGAGCAATAGGATAATTTTCCCTCTATGCTCAACTCAAACTAATGCATGGATTCATGGTAGAAAATTCTATGAATAGGACTTTTACAACGGAAACAAATGAACAAATGGTAAATGTTGCAGATAATGTTCCCAGACAATAGAGATCTACGCAAAAATTCGACTATCTAAAAGTCAAGCAAGGGAAACACAACCCAAATCATCAGGGACTTGCCATCTTCCAAAGATAGGCGATTTCAAGAAGGAATAACATAGAAATCGATGGGATTATTCAATCCCAGCTTGCAGGAATCAACCATTGCTTGAAGGTAGGTAACGTTAAGAAGGATGCTTGAAATAGAACAATTTACGTGCTAGTTTTTCGAAGATCGAAAAAAGTGCATGATTGAACTTCCATGACAATACTAGTGACTAAGTGGGACATTCTTAGCCTAGAATAAGCAAGGATAATCATAAAGAAGTATAATGCTGGAATGTTGTGTTTTTCTAAACCAAGATCAGGATAAGGAAAACAAACTTAGACTGGGGGCAATCAGATAACTTTCTCCACAACATTTAGCTACTACTAGCGTCTAAAGTCAAGCATTTGAAAAAATAAGTTCTATAAATAGGATTTATTTCACATAAAAGATCATACAAGAGGGGATGGAAAACCCACCTACTGCTCCAAGACTGTAAGGAGCAGCACGGAACATGGGTTTTTCATGGCGAATACTTGGTCGAAAGGAACACAACCTATAGGAATCGAAAACAAAGAATACATACTATATGACCAAAAGGAAGACCGATAGACCAATAAGTTTAGGGAGATCCCTACTTCCCCTTCCCTTTTCGTCCAAAAATGTAAGGAAATGTACTCTTTTAGAGGTGGAGGCGGATTTAGCAATAGATTTGTAAAAGCAACTATGACTTGTAATCCAGGTGTGATTGATCGTCTAGGCATAATAGGAATAAAAGCTGAAGCCTGTGCCATGGAGGACCAACTTTAGGAGGAGTACACATACCATCACCAATTTTGAAGCGAGGCGATTGGCGAATCATTCTAAAAAAGGTAACTAGCATTCAACATAATCAAAAAAGTTTAGTTTTAAAAATTAAACCATGTGTGGGCAACACCCAGAGTCCAAAGGAAGTCAACATTGTCGACGAATCGGATCTGAGCATTGACCAGGGCAGGTAAGGAGTGTTAATCTATGCAGTATGAGTCTCTGTCCTGAATATGGCGAACTTAACCTGCATGGATAGCTCGCTCGTGTTGTTAGACCAAAAAATGGTATAACACTTCATATGCCTAATGTAATAAGTTACCCCTTGATTTGAATATTTGCGAATGCATAATGATGCACCGGTTAATCTTGTCGACTTGAATACTACATACATGAAGACATGATCTTGAATAAATTAATCATATCGACGTGGTTAATGCAAATACAAGGCCTTCAAATCGACATGATTAATGCATCAAGGTTTAGCTTAGTATTTAGGACTAGTCTTATGATAGAAACACTAATGATTGGAATTCAAATCTCCCTTGAGATAAAGTTCATTTTGTTAGGATTGATCTAAATGCTCGAAGTCCTCTTAGGTGATGTTAAATACATGAGTGCGTATTGGCTATTAAATAAGATAATCCAATAGGCGAATGATATGTCATATATTCAATGGGAGTATAATACAAGGCATTGAGGTATAATAAAGTCCATTATGTATATCAATAGACTATTCGTCGTATCCTTATGTTTAAAATCCATAGCCCATAGTCCATGGTTCATATAAATACGCATATAGGAGTTCATCACGATCCATGGCATATCAACTATGTTCATGTTAAATTGGTCATGACAAGTTCGTACTATGCAAGTCCAAGTCAATAATGTATAATAAGGTCATAATCGAAGTCCATGTAATGTCAATTCTATATTCATTTAATTCGTATATGATTACAGTCAAATAGACTTATCCCCAATTTGAATTAGGGTTACAAGGCTTTGATTTGAGAAGAAAGAGAAAAATAAAAATTCTGTCCTAAAATGGTACCCTTAGAGTCATATTTATAGAGGTAGGCGCCCCCCACACTGCATCGCACATCTTTGACAGGATGGACTTCAGCAGCATTCAACTTCAGCAACAGTGCCCTATTTCCACGTCTTTGATGTTATTGACCATCATCGGTAATGTAAGATGGTATCATCGAAGCACTGTAGTCTGCCTCCCTGCCTTTATGTTATGTAAAGATCTTCGCACTGGTTAGTGATGTTATCAATGGCATCCATCAAGAATTGATAAGGTCCTCGCAGGCATCGATAGTGCTTACCATCAACAACACTTTTCTTTAAATATGCAATTTTCCAATGAATAACAAAGTGCGTCAATAGTCAAAGAGCAATGTGTCAATGAGCTTGCTTTGGTTATGGTGAGTGGATAGCGACGCTTCTTGGTGCATTAATAGTAGCATGTCTTTGATGTGTTGTATAGAAGTGATGTGCAATGTGATTATTGACGAAGAGCAATGTAACCTTGTTTTTATTTAAACATTTTTGAAGTGCTTGCGAAAAGGGATGCCACTATGACATTGATAGCCTCCACGACTACTGAATACATACCTCTTCAATATCAATCTGTTACTAATAGTCAATATCCTCGAAGGCATTAAAGGGCTATCTTTGAAGTCACTTGAGCATGGCTCTGGTAGTAAGAGGTGTGATTAGGATCAAAGTCCTTCCTAGTTCTGTTGATATGCGATATAGCTAGCATGGTCTTAGGGGTTCATTTCTATGTGAAGGGCGACAAGACATATCATCGAAGTAGTATGTCGTCGAAGTGATAAAGTGCAGCTTGATACACCACCGAGGGGGAATGCTGACATCAGAGTGATGAAGTATTGCAAAATAGAGTTGTAATTCACTAGTTATTCCTTTCATTAGCAGTTGTAATTGCAGTAAAATAGAGTTGTTATTCACTAGTTATTCCTTTCATTAACTGTTATCCTTCTAGATTCGATTGGACTTTTGATTTAACTTCTGCTGGTCAAATAGTTTATGTGAATTTAAGCTTACAATTTTATCATAAGAGTTAATAAAAATAAACTTTCAATTATAAATTTGAGAAATTATTCGATCAAATTATGATTGTAAATATAAGAAACTCTTTTGAGCAATAAGAGGCCAAAAATTTGGACATAAATATCAAGAAATCCAAATAGGAAACCAATATCTTAGAGACGATAGCAAAGGATCTAAATTCAATTCTTTGAAACGATAATAGAAGTCCCTACGTTTAAGTCTGGTGATGACGGTATAAGTCCAGAGATCCATGCTTGCTAATAACATAAGAAGATTGGAAATCTTTATCCGTTAATAATAAAAGGAGGCCAAAAATCTAACTAATTATAATAAAAGATCGGGAATTTATATTTGGTTGATAATAATAAAAGATTAGATGTTTTCTTCTAGTAATAAAATTAGTAGTTCTGAAGTCCATTTCTGGAAGTAATAGATAAGATGATAGAAATCCATATCTGATAATAATATGAGAAGATCAGATGTCATTTTTTGGTAATAATAGGAGAAGAGCAGATATTCTTATTAGGAAATAATAAAAGATGACCAAAAATCCTTATCTGGTAATAATAGAAGAAGATCAGAAATCCATAAAAGAAGACCATTAATTCACGTCTAGTAATAATAGAAGAAGACTAGAAATCCAATCTGATAATACTAGAAGAAGACCAGAAATCAATACCTAGTAATAATAATAGAAAACCAAAAATCCTTATCTATGAATTTTAATAGAAGACCAGAAATCCTTCTCTGGGATTAATAGAAGAAGACCAGAAATCCTTATCTGGGAACAATAGAAGACCATAACCTCTTATCAAGTGGTAAAGAATTGCATTTGTTGAGAGAAATAAATAGTTCATACTTGATGGAACTTCCTTTAGAAATCTTGATTTGATTCAAAGTGCTTCTTGGCATAGATTTTGATGAATCCCCCACTAGAAGATTAATTGAATTGAAGGTCTACATATTTTTTATTTTGATTAATTCGAAAGCACTACTTGCTCTGATTTTGATTGACTCGAGAGAACTACTTGGCTCTGATTTTGATAGATTGGGAGCATTACTTGGCTCTGATTTTGATAGATTGGGAGTACTACTTGGATCTAGATTTTGATTGACTTTGGAGCGCTACTTGGCTCTTGATTTTGATTGATCTTCCTTTTGAAGATTTTGATGCTTTAGTGAGGCCTTTAATTCCCTCTACGAAGTGCTTTAATGAGGCCATTGATGACAGCACTAAAGGCTTGGTCGATGTTTTAGTAAGGCCTTTGATGATAGCTAGGCTTACTTCGCCCTCCCTATAGGAGGCGCTCTAACCAGGCTATGTAGGTGGAGGTAGAAGGCCCGCAGAAACCTTGGACCAATAGAGGATTACTCTGGCCTACCTCTAGGAGGCGCTCTAACCAGGATTTTTGAAGGCCGGGACCTTTTGCGGTCAAGCCTTTGATGGTCGTGGCCTATACGATCAAGCCTTTGGTGGCCGGGGCCTTTGATGGCCGGGGCATTTGATGGTCGGGACCTCTTGTGGTCAAGCTTTTCATGGCTGGGGCCTTTCTTTGCCCTAAGAAAATCTCATTTCTTTCTGCACATAGATTGATAAATTCCTTCTTTGTTCATCCATTGTCGGAAAGTATGTTCGTAAATGTTCAGCATTCCATGTTGTTGTTATGACATTTCTATCTGGCCAGTAGAGTTTATATGCCCTAGGTGGGATTACTTTGTGCACAACCAAGGGGCCTTCCCAATTTGGTCCAGAGGCCCATCTATTGGATTTTTGATGTTTATCATGATTTTTCTTAGTACTAGATCTCCTTTGTGGAATGATCTTTGCCTTACTTTAGAATTGTAGTACTTGATTATTCTCTATTGGTAATTAGTCATTCTAACGGCCACCTCATTCCTTAATTCATTGAGTAGGTCTAAGGGTTCTTTCTTTTTCTCATGATTTGGGTCAACTACATATGCAATCCTTCGATGAGAAGGAACCTCGATTTCGATTGGAAGCATAGCCTCACATCCATATGTAAGGGGGTATAGTGTATGCTCTTTTGCACTTTTACTAGAAGTCCAAAAGCCCACAAAACAAGGGGAACTTCTTCAACCCAATTCCCTTTTGCTGAGACGACCCGACTTTCTACTCCCAGAAAATCGCATCATCTTAAAGAAGGAAAGGGATAGAAGAAGAAAAGAAAGAGAAAGAAGAACACAAACAATATCAGAGAACTCACAGCGGAACGAATAAAATATAATATATCTCATAAAATATTACATAGTATCTTATTACATCAGGGTATACAATATAAAACAACAGATACAGGTACAAACAAACACAGCGGAACCAATATATATCTACACGTCGAAGCCTCCTGCTCCATATCTCCTCCAGAATTCGTCAAGCTAACCTGAACCACTTGACTACTCATACATAATATGAGTACCCAAGAGTTTAATAAAACAGAAAATAAACACTCGGGTCAGACAGGGGTCTGGTGTGAGTAAACGGGTTAAAATTGCTTAACTTTAGAAAACCTTTGAAAAGAAAAGGTATCACGTAAGACTTCCCACACATAAACATGGAAAAGTTTTTACCTTACGCTAACCAAAACATTTGATAGGAAATCCAGTGATATTATAATAGTGTCTAGGGTTTTCAAGTAAATAAGAAATAGCCGAAATTGTTACATTCATTAAATTCCAGCTACTAGCCACAAAAGTGGGTAATATAATCAAAACCGTAGGGTCTCGTAGGAAGAATGGGTTTCCATCAATGGCAGGGATACTGGGGTACCGCCCATCACAGTACGTGGCCTAGATCAACGTACCAAGGATTACTCCCACTCCCCTGCAACACAAGGCCGGAACCATCCCTTACTGGACAGTCCCGAACAAGACCACCCCGTAGTTGGCGTGACCAACCACACACTAAGCCGAAATAGAAAGGGACCTCTAGACAGGGGTAAATCTCACTCTCAATTGGGGGCTACCCACGAAGCCTTGCTGCACCTCCCCTATTTTAGCCATTCCCAGTTGATGAGGCTTGAGGTTACGATTACCTTTATAGAACACATCTATCTTAGAATGCTCATCGTCCACCTGACGATGTTCTGAAAGCATTCAATCCATACAAGTTCGTTCCGGGTTCGAACAAAACCGAAGGCACTATCTCGTTGCACTCATTATTGGAATCACCCTCAGAGTCAACGGCCATAGCCCTTGCACTCTGATTCGCCATCTCGAATCTATAAGCACTTTTCCGTCAACTCATTACGGAATCACCCATAAAGTTATACTGACGTATAGCCCTTACACCGCGAGTCTTCACTCGCTCTACCAAGATTAACGACCTAACGTTTAATTGGAATCGATGTGGTTTTCGGATATCCAAATACGGAAATCCGATCCCGGTTCACCGAAACCAAACGCCATTTTAATGTCCAAGTTGTACTTAAGGGTTTAAACAGTTAAACTCATATTCAGGACGATATATACAAATAGATGAATCATATTATCAATATTCATCTTCACAAAGCAGCATATCACATAATAGAAATATCCGGTATCAACCAATATCAATCAATATCAAACAACATCCAATATCAACCAATCATCCAATATCAATCTTCAAATATTGATCATTCAATATCAATCAACTAACCCATTTTAATCAATCAATCCATATTAATCAAACATCCAAAATAGAATTGATTATCTCTTAATCAATTGAATTACCATAATCCTTCTTCATTAATTATTATTCTAAATAAAATAAATTAATCAATCATCTCTAATGATCTTCACTAATTAATCTTCCTTGATTAATTATATTTAATTACATACAAGTAATTATCCTTAACCATATTCAGTAATTAATCCTTTAATTACTATCATTAATTAAAATAATTAATGATCCTACATTAATTAATTAACTATAATTAATTACATTAATTCTTAATTAATTACAATTAATTAATCATATTTAAATTAAACACTTATATTAATCAACCTTGATTAATATCCTTAATCACATTAATTAATGATCTTATCAATTATTAATTACTTTAATTAATTAAATAATTAACTTATAATTAATCAACTCATTAATCAAAATTAGTAATTAACAATTTGTAATTACTTAACTAAATTAATTAACTTCTAATTTAACTAATTTCTAATTTAATTAAATTAATCCTTGATTAATTAATCCAATTAATTAATCCTTAATTACTTCATTAAGTAATTATTAAACAATTAAATTAATAAATAAATCCTTAATTAATTATTTTATTAATTAATTACGTCTTTAATTAATTACAATTTTAATTAGTTACACTTAGTAATTAATCCTAAATTAATCACATTCATTAATTAATCACATTAATTAATTAACTAAAATAAATTAAGTAATTAACTCTTGATTACTTAATAAGTAATTATCTCTAATTACTTCATTAATAAATCTTAATTACTTTCTTAATTAACCCATCCTTAAATAATTCTTAATACTCTAATTAATTAATTATTCCATAATTAATTAACTTTAAAACAATTATATTAATCAATTCTTTATTTTGATAACAAAAAGTGATTTACCCATTAATCACCTCGAATTAATTACTCCCATAAGTAATTACTTCCATTAATTACATTCAGAATTTCGCCATTAGTTACTTCATTAAGTAACTACACTTAATTAATCCATAATTAAGTGATTAAATAAACAAATAACTAATTATTTAAAATTAATTAAACAATTAATTAATTAACAACTTATATTTAAAAATCCTTAATTAATTAAGAAAACATTCATCTTAATAAATTCTTTACTAAATTACGAATCATATTTAATTAAGTATTCTCAAGTTAATAACAAAGATAAACTAACCCTATTTATCTTCAAAATTAAATTACTTGAACTAATCCAATTTTTAATAATTTAAAAAAACAATTATTCTATTTGGATTTCAAAATCATAACAGTTACCTTATTTGAAAATAAGAAATTTAGAAATCTATTTGAAATAAAAAAAACAATTCAACATCTACTTAGATAATTACTTTCAAATTCAAACTTATTCACAATTAAAAATAAATACAATTAATATTTTGCTTCCAAAGGAAATCAATTTGAACAAATTTAAATTTTATATTAAATTAAATTAACATTTTTTTTAAAGTTGATTAACTTTTACTTACAAAAACAAGTTTTAGCTTTGAATGTTTTCTTTTATAAAACTTGTTTTATAACTTAATACTTGATTTATGTTAATTCAAATTCGAGTTGCAACTTAAAATTCATTACAGAACTTAACTAAAGCAACAACCCTAAAGAAAAAACCCGAGACTATCGCCTAAAAACACGGGTCGTTCCCGAAGCAAACCAGCTCCCCTCCTTCTTCGAGCTGACATACGAAAATCACGAGCATCCCTTCGAGGCTCAACCCGAGCGAAGCCTTCTTCCCCAATTCGAAAATTTCCAGTCCCTCAATTCGTGCACGCGTGCACCTTGCACCGTGACCCAAGCCTAGCCGAACCTCCCTCCGGCCATCCCCAAGTCGGCGGCGACCACGTCGTCCCTCACGACCAACCAAAAGCCTAAAAACTCCTCCATTACAAAATCGAGCACCCACGGCAAAAACCTGGAAACGCAACTCGACCAGAAAACTTCCAATTCGCCGTTGACCCTGACGCCGATAGACCGTATCGAACCCACCATCAAAATCCTTCGTTTCCGAGCACCCTCTCCTACAAATATGAACAACTCCGGTCACCAATCCAAATCACAGAAGCCACTAGAATCGAACCGAAAACAAAATCATGCTAAACCCTAATTAATTAGAAATCCATCGATTCACTCAATAGAAAAATTCTTTTGCATTTTTCCTATAATCTACAACATTCAAGCATGCTTCAACCAAAGAATCAAATCAAATTATTGTGTGGATCGACAGCAATCACCAAAAATCCCCAAACAATCAAACTCAAAATTCTCATGATTTATCAAACTAAAAATCATAAAATCTGTATTAGAAATCATGATTTCCAATCACTAATTCATTCATGTAATCTAAATCAGCAAACAAGATTATTTATTTTCCATGTGTAACAGTATTTTACTGTAATTTGAAAATTCTGAGTAATTTCTTCAATTTAAAATCTTGTAATTATTTTTAAATGATATACTATATGTTTACAAACAACTTTCATTAACATTCCACCGTCCAATTCATGATAAAAATCAAGTTATTTAGATTTTTGAGAGAATTGGACTGTTTTTATTAAACACAGTATTCATTTTTACATCCTATAGGCAATTTAAATATTTCAATCCCACATGCAATCAAATTTAAATAAAATTTTCCAGATAACATCATGATATCATCATAAAATCAAGATGAAGTATAAAATTAAACTGTTTTTAAAATAGTTTACTCACCTCTGAAATATGCAGAGCAGTTATCTTAATTTCCAGGCTTGAACTATAATCCAGAAAATGCATTTGCTTTTGATTATGCTTGTTGTTTGAAAATTGATCTATGCATGCCTCGATTTTTTGCTTTAAAATGATTGAAACTTGCAGTAGATCATCCATTTGTTTTACAGGTTGAAGTCCATTTCAATTTGCAGGTTGATTCTTTGTTTTAGTTGCAGCTTTGATCTTGATTCCCTTGAAATTGCAAGTTTGATTTTTCTTATCTCAGATTTGGATTTTATTTTCAGATTTGAAGTTGCTGATTTAATTTTTGCTTTGTAGAATTTAAATTTTGCTTTTAGATTCAAGTTTCAGGTTGCCATTAATTTTGAAAGAAGGAAGCAAAAGAAATGAGAAAGAAAACTAATTTTCTTCTTAAAAATGTTTAGTAAAAATTAAAATGAATAAATTGCCACTTGTTCATAAATTGAACAAATGTCATTTGCATGCATTTCTAAATTTACAAGTGTTAAAATGTTTCATCTTGGATTTACAAGTGTTCTTTTCTTTTGATTAAATCATTTTAAGTTATAAATGTATTCATAAAGTATGTATGAAATGCTTTTATGATAATAAGCTTTGAATTTTAAAGAAATAAGTATGAATCTTTGTACATGTATCTTATTAGCATTTTAAAAGAAAGCAAAACAAAATGTTTAAATAAATAACAAATCTCATATTTTGAAAACAAATGAATTACCCTTTAAATTAACTTTTGAAAAATATTAAGTTTTAAAGAAAATCTTTGAATTATAATTCAACATATTAAATTATCAATAGATTAAACTAAATTTCAAAACAACTCAAATTATAACATATACATACATATATATTATAATTTGCAAATTCATCTTTTAATTAAAAACAAAAGATATTCCCATTCACAACATATATCAAATATATATATTATAAACAGAATAAAATTTTATTAGCTTTGAAAAATTATTCTTATCAAATTTAAATTGTCAGAAAGATATTGATTACTATTAACAGATTAAATATTTATTAACCTTTAAAAGATCAAATTCACAAATTTTAAATTAAAATTATAAAGAAAATTATCAAACCAATTAAATTATTAACACAGATTATTAAATTGTTATTGCCCAAAATTCCGGGTCGTTACAATCCCCCCCCTTAAAAGAATTTCGTCCTCGAAATTTAAAAGCAAAGGTAATTTAATAACCTAGTACAGATTTTAATTTCAATCAGCAAAGCATTCTTAACAACCAGTACTAACAACCAGAGAAATGGATTACACAAACCTAACTAATTATTCTGACGCAAATCAGAATAAAACTCTAATACTATCTCGAGTTTTCCCCAAGTATAAATCACCGGGAGACTCGCTCTATAAAAGCCAACAAACTAACTACACAACCAAAATTCAGAGCTCCACTCATCTCTAGATCCTTCAATCTGAACAGAACATCAGATTACTCTTAAATCCAGCTCAACATCCAACTCCAACCGAACTACAGATTCAACAACCAATGATGAATCATACACGTACTCCCTCAGAGACACGTGATACACAATGAATTCCAGCTATCCAAGCTAGCAATTCAATCTTATCCTATCAAAAACACAGATAAGAAATCCTCAAATGCCTCAGCACTAACCAACCAATCTTATCCAATATATGTTCTCTTAACCAGAGAATTCTTAACAACACTGAAGTCTCCAACTTCGATTTCAAACTCCTTATCTCATATCTGCATCACTCAACAGACAATCCTGGACTTCCAATCTTCTCCTGATCAGCTCAATCTATGCTGATACTCTCAGAAACAACTAGACCAAAGCAAAGCAGCCTATGGATCCTATTCAACAGAAAAGTCTTCCAAGATCCATTGAAATCCAAAACACATGCTCTACTACCCAAGCAATAGCAAACTGAACTTGTTTCCATCCTTGCACAGCAGCTACCTTGCTTCCGCTGCACAACTCTGATTCTGAAGTAGATGAGAGAAAAAATGTTGATGAACACAGTATAAACTTATCCAATATATCAGGAAAACTTTGTTCATCAAATCCATAAAAATCTGAGTGACCTCTGACTCAGTCACACAACCCTATAACAGAATCCAATTCCAAAAGCTATATCAGCCAAATTCCAATTCCAGAAAATAATTCTGAGCTGCTACTCCAACTCCGCTTTCTCCAAGAACCATCCAACTACCAGGCTAACTATCAAAATTACTTCTAGAACCAAAACAATACAGAACTCAACTCCCGATGCGGACAAACTTCTAATTACCTCAGTAGCTCCTATTTCCATGAGAATTCTTAGTCTCAATAAACGATTTCCCAGATAAACTCCCAAATTAATCGCAAGTCACTTTTTCGATCCTACCTAGTTCGGATTCCAAATAAAACTGTCCCCTCTTTACCCATTTAGAACAGCTTAAAGCTTTTCCAAACAAAGTTAACCCTTCAAGAAAGCATCACCACCTTCAGCCCGGATTGCTGAAAGAGAACCACAAGATTTCTGTACAACCAGAGAAACAACCAACATTGCTGCTTCCAAACTCTACCTCGATGATACTGCAAAGCTAAAAGATCTCCTCGACAGCACATCGAACACTTCGAGTTGCACTGCTACCACAGCTAACCAAAGACTTCAAATCCAAAGGCTTCTCCAAAACCAAAACCAATAACAATCCACACAACGGACCTCCGAGATGGCAGACAATTCTCAAGAAACTCGGACTCCAAACCAAGCATCACATCTCGCTCTCCTTAAGGAATAACAATGTGACCATGCCTGGAGAGAAACAACTCATATACCTTAGTCTCATATCCCAAAACAGCCAAACTCCTTAATAAAGATCCAAACAACTTATACACAGACGAGTCTTCCCTGCAGCAGGTAAAGGCTGCTCCTCAACCACCTCTAAAACTGCTTCAAGAGAAAACACCTTCAGAAAATATCCAAGGATACTGCATCTCATCACGCAGTTACCGAGATATCCTTACTCCAAACTACAAATCTTACTCAAGACGGTATTAGGTCTACAGTCTCGACAAATACTTCCAACCTCAACAAATGGACCTCTTCCATTAGTGGTAGTCATGTTGCACACACAACCACTACTCCATCCATCTACCTCTAAAACTTATGTTGGAAAATCCGAACAGATAACCCAACAGATCAGGTAGACATAGATATATAAACATATATATATATATATATATATATATATATATATATATAAATTACAAGTACGCTCTCTCAAGAAAGACACTACTACAGAGCCTAGGTATTCACTCAACCTAATGCTCCTTAAAGAAAGGCATACTTCAGAGCTTAGGTTATCACTCAGTCTAATGCTCTGATACCAAGTGAGACGACCCGACTTTCTACTCCCAGAAAATCGCATCATCTTAAAGAAAGAAAGGGATAGAAGAAGAAAAGAAAGAGAAAGAAGAACACAAACAATATCAGAGAACTCACAGCGGAACGAATAAAATATAATATATCTCATAAAATATTACATAGTATCTTATTACATCAGGGTATACAACTTAAAACAATAGATACAGGTACAAACAAACACAGCAGAACCAATATATATCTACACGTCGAAGCCTCCTGCTCCATATCTCCTTCAGAATTCGTCAAGCTAACCTGAACCACTTGACTACTCATACATAATATGAGTACCCAAGAGTTTAATAAAACAGAAAATAAACACTCGGGTCAGACAGGGGTCTGGTGTGAGTAAACGGGTTAAAATTGCTTAACTTTAGAAAACCTTTGAAAAGAAAAGGTATCACGTAAGACTTCCCACACATAAACATGGAAAAGTTTTTACCTTACGCTAACCAAAACATTCGATAGGAAATCCAGTGATATTATAATAGTGTCTAGGGTTTTCAAGTAAATAAGAAATAGCCGAAATTGTTACATTCATTAAATTCCAGCTACTAGCCACAAAAGTGGGTAATATAATCAAAACCGTAGGGTCTCGTAGGAAGAATGGGTTTCCATCAATGGCAGGGCTACTGGGGTACCGCCCGTCACAGTACGTGGCCTAGATCAACGTACCGAGGAGTACTCCCACTCCCCTGCAACACAAGGCCGGAACCATCCCTTACTGGACAGTCCCGAACAAGACCAACCCGTAGTTGGCGCGACCAACCACACACTAAGCCGAAATAGAAAGGGACCTCTAGACAGGGGTAAATCTCACTCTCAAGTGGGGCCTACCCACGAAGCCTTGCTGCACCTCTCCTGTTTTAGCCATTCCCGGGGTAGGAGGCTTGAGGTTACGACTACCTTTATAGAACACATCTATCTTAGAATGCTCATCATCCACCTGACGATGTTCTGAAAGCATTCAATCCATACAAGTTCGTTCCGAGTTCGAACAAAACCGAAGGCACTATCTCGTTGCATTCATTATTGGAATCACCCTCAGAGTCAACGACCATAGCCCTTGCACTCTGATTCGCCATCTCGAATCTATAAGCACTATTCCGTCAACTCATTACAGAATCACCCACAAAGTTATACTGACGTATACCCCTTACACCTCGAGTCTTCACTTACTCCACTTGGATTAACGACCTAACGTTTAATTGGAATCGATGTGGTTTTCGGATATCCAAATACGGAAATCCGATCCCGGTCTCACCGAAACCAAACGCCATTTTAATGTTCAAGTTGTACTTAAGGGTTTAAACAGTTAAACTTATATTCAGGATGATATATACAAATAGATGAATCATATTATCAATATTCATCTTCACAAAGCAGCATATCACATAATAGAAATATTCGGTATCAACCAGTATCAATCAATATCAAACAACATCCAATATCAACCAATCATCCAATATCAATCTCCAAATATTGATCATTCAATATCAATCAACTAACCCATTTTAATCAATCAATCCATATTAATCAAACATCCAAAATAGAATTGATTATCTCTTAATCAATTGAATTACCATAATCCTTCTACATTAGTTATTATTCTAAATAAAATAAATTAATCAATCATCTCTAATGATCTTCACTAATTAATCTTCCTTGATTAATTATATTTAATTACATACAAGTAATTATCCTTAACCATATTCAGTAATTAATCCTTTAATTACTATCATTAATTAAAATAATTAATGATCCTACATTAATTAATTAACTATAATTAATTACATTAATTCTTAATTAATTACAATTAATTAATCATACTTAAATTAAACACTTATATTAATCAACCTTGATTAATATCCTTAATCACATTAATTAATGATCTTATTAATTATTAATTACTTTAATTAATTAAATAATTAACTTATAATTGATCAACTCATTAATCATAATTAGTAATTAACAATTTGTATTTACTTAACTAAATTAATTAACTTCTAATTTAATTAATTTCTAATTTAATTAAATTAATCCTTGATTAATTAATCCTTAATTACTTCATTAAGTAATTATTAAACAATTAAATTAATAAATAAATCCCTAATTAATTACTTTATTAATTAATTACATCTTTAATTAATTATAATTTTAATTAATTACACTTAGTAATTAATCCTAAATTAATCACATTCATTAATTAATCACATTAATTAATTAACTAAAATAAATTAGGTAATTAACTCTTAATTACTTACATAAGTAATTATCTCTAATTACTTCATTAATAAATCTTAATTACTTTCTTAATTAACCCATCCTTAAGTAATTATTAATACTCTAATTAATTAATTATTCCATAATTAATTAACTTTAAAACAATTATATTAATAAATTCTTTATTTTGATAACAAAAAGTGATTTACCCATTAATCACCTCTAATTAATTACTCTCATAAGTAATTACTTCCATTAATTACATTCAGAATTTCGCCATTAGTTACTTCATTAAGTAACTACACTTAATTAATCCATAATTAAGTGATTAAATAGACAATTAACTAATTATTTAAAATTAATTAAACAATTAATTAATTAACAACTTATATTTAAAAATCCTTAATTAATTAAGAAAACATTTATCTTAATAAATTCTTTACTACATTACGAATCATATTTAATTAAGTATTCTCAAGTTAATAACAAAGGTAAACTAACCCTATTTATCTTCAAAATTAAATTACTTGAACTAATCCAATTTTTAATAATTAAAAAAAAACAATTATTCTATTTGGATTTCAAAATCATAACAGTTACCTTATTTGAAAATAAGAAATTTAGAAATCTATTTGAAATAAAAAAAAACAATTCAACATCTACTTAGATAATTACTTTCAAATTCAAACTTCTTCACAATTAAAAATAAATGCAATTAATATTTTGCTTCCAAAGGAAATCATTTTGAACAAATTTAAATTTTAAATTGAATTAAATTAACATTTTTTTTTAAGTTGATTAACTTTTACTTACAAAAACAAGTTTTAGCTTTGAATGTTTTCTTTTATAAAACTTGTTTTATAACTTAATACTTGATTTATGTTAATTCATACTCGAGTTGCAACTTAAAATTCATTACAGAACTTAACTAAAGCAACAACCCTAAAGAAAAAACCCGAGACTATCGCCTAAAAACACGGGTCGTTCCCGAAGCAAACCAGCTCCCTTCCTTCTTCGAGCTGACATACGAAAATCACGAGCATCCCTTCGAGGCTCAACCCGAGCGAAGCCTTCTTCCCCAATTCAAAAATTTCCAGTCCCTCAATTCATGCACGCGTGCACCTTGCACCGTGACCCAAGCCTCGCCGAACCTCCCTCCGGCCATCCCCAAGTCGATGGCGACCACGTCGTCCCTCACGACCAACCAAAAGCCTAAAAACTCCTCTATTGCAAAATCGAGCACCCACGGTAAAAATCTGGAAACGCAACTCGACCAGAAAACTTCCAATTCGCCGATGATCCTGACGCCGATAGACCGTATTGAACACACCATCAAAATCCTTCGTTTCTGAGCACCCTCTCCCACAAATATGAACAACTCCGATCACCAATCCAAATCACAGAAGCCACTAGAATCAAACCGAAAACAGAAGCATGCTAAACCCTAATTCATTCGAAATCCATCGATTCACTCAATAGAAAAATTCTTTTGCATTTTTCCTATAATCTACAACATTCAAGCACGCTTCAACCAAAGAATCAAATCAAATTATTGTGTGGATCGACAGCAATCACCAAAAATCCCCAAACAATCAAACTCAAAATTCTCATGATTTATCAAACTAAAAATCATAAAATCTGTATTAAAAATCATGATTTCCAATCACTAATTCATTCATGTAATCTAAATCAGCAAACAAGATTATTTATTTTCCATGTGAAACAGTATTTTACTGTAATTTGAAAATTCTGAGTAATTTCTTCAACTTAAAATCTTGTAATTATTTTTAAATGATATACTATATGTTTACAAACAACTTTCATTAACATTCCACCGTCCAATTCATGATAAAAATCAAGTTATTTACATTTTTGAGAGAATTGGACTGTTTTTATTAAACACAGTATTCATTTTTACATCCTACAGGCAATTTAAATATTTCAATCCCACATGCAATCAAATTTAAATAAAATTTTCCAGATAACATCATGATATCATCATAAAATCAAGATGAAGTATAAAATTAAACTGTTTTTAAAATAGTTTACTCACCTCTGAAATATGCAGAGCAGTTATCTTAATTTCCAGGCTTGAACTATTATCCAGAAAATGCATTTGCTTTTGATTATGCTTGCTGTTTGAAAATTGATCTATGCATGCCTCGATTTTTTGCTTTAAAATGATTGAAACTTGCAGTAGATCATCCATTTGTTTAACAGGTTGAAGTCCATTTCAATTTGCAGGTTGATTCTTTGTTTTAGTTGCAGCTTTGATCTTGATTCCCTTGAAATTGCAAGTTTGATTTTTCTTATCTCAGATTTGGATTTTATTTTCAGATTTGAAGTTGCTGATTTAATTTTTGCTTTGTAGAATTTAAATTTTTCTTTTAGATTCAAGTTTCAGGTTGCCATTAATTTTGAAAGAAGGAAGCAAAAGAAATGAGAAAGAAAACTAATTTTCTTCTTAAAAATGTTTAGTAAAAATTAAAATGAATAAATTGCCACTTGTTTATAAATTGAACAAATGTCATTTGCATGCATTTCTAAATTTACAAGTGTCAAAATGTTTCATCTTGGATTTACAAGTGTTCTTTTCTTTTGATTAAATCATTTTAAGTTATAAATGTATTCACAAAGTATTTATGAAATGCTTTTATGATAATAAGCTTTGAATTTTAAAGAAATAAGTATGAATCTTTGTACATGTATCTTATTAGCATTTTAAAAGAAAGCAAAACAAATTGTTTAAATAAATAACAAATCTCATATTTTGAAAACAAATGAATTACCCTTTAAATTAACTTTTGAAAAATATTAAATTTTGAAGAAAATCTTTGAATTATAATTCAACATATTAAATTATCAATAGATTAAACTAAATTTCAAAACAACTCAAATTATAACATATACATACATATATATTACAATTTGCAAATTCATCTTTTAATTAAAAACAAAAGATATTCCCATTCACAACATATATCAAATATATATATTATAAACAGAATAAAATTTTATTAGCTTTGAAAAATAATTCTTATCAAATTTAAATTGTCAGAAAGATATTGATTACTATTAACAGATTAAATATTTATTAACCTTTAAAAGATCAAATTCACAAATTTTAAATTAAAATTATAAAGAAAATTATCAAACCAATTAAATTATTAACACAGATTATTAAATTGTTATTGCCCAAAATTCCAGGTCGTTACATTTGCCTTGTCTAACCATTTCTTCAAAATAGTCTTTATAGTTTTGTTAGCTGATTCAACAGCTCCATTTGCTTTGGAAAGGGCTAAAAATGAAAAGCCTTTGATAATTACATTTTCAATGCAGAATCGAGGGAATTCCTCACTTTTAAATTGGATCTAATCGTCGGAGATTATCTTGTGTAGGATTTTGAATTGGGTGACAATATCCTTGGTTATGAATTTGAGGACCTTTCCTGCTATGATATTTAGGAGTGATTCAGCTTAAATGCATTAAATAAACAATAGGTTCCATTGCGTATTTAGCTCCTCTTTTAGATACAGGAAGTGGTCCTATTAAGTCAATTCCCCGCACATTTAATGGCCATAGACTTGACATAGAAGTCAGCTAACTTGTGGTAAACAAGGAATTTTAAAGAATCCTTTACATTTGTCACATCTTCACATGATCGATAGCTTAACTAGTCATTTGAGGCCAGTACAAGTCTTTTCTTAAAACTTTCTTAACTAGCTTTATTCCACTGGAGTAATCTCCACATAACTCTTCATAGGCTTCCTCCAGTAGTTTTGACCCTGTTTCTAGACCGACGCATCTTAAGTAGGGAAGCGAGTATCCCTTCCTATAGAGTATCCCATCTGACATGACAAAAGTTAGGGCTTGGCACCTTATTCTCCTTGTTTCTTTTTTGTCTGCTGGCGGTACTTCTTCTATTAGATACTCCATGATAGAAGTCATCCAATTATTCTTATATTGGTTATCTGTTTTCATCTCAGGGAGTGCTTCTTGAAGGCTTTTAGTCTCATTTTCTTTCTCTTTGTATGCTAGGATTTGAGATCTAGTCGTGGCCAAGATTTTGTTTCCTAGATTAGGAATTTCCTCTTCTATGCTTGGTTTCTATTGATAGCCTACTAGTATAATTCAAGCTTTTGATGCCCTCGTGAACTTGCCAGCTTAGCTAAAGAGTCAGCTTGAGAGTTTTTGTATCATGACACTCGATGTATCGAAAAATCTTTGAATTGAGTTAACATCTTCAATATCTTCTTAACATATTGGGTTAGCTTAGCGTCCATCATCTGATGCCTATGATTCAAAACATTTAACGTTAATTGTTAGTCGCTAAATATCTCAATTCTAGGAATTTTCAATTGAAGGGCCAGGGTAAGTCCCACTATCATTGATTCATATTCTACTATATTATTAGTAGTTGGGAATCCTAACTTTATTATGTAGTGCAAGCGATGCCCTTCATGAGTTATGAGCACATAACCAGCTTCCGCTCCTTGTTCATTTGAGGCTCCATTTACGAACAATTTCCATTTAGGTTTCAAATCTCTCTCTTTTTCTGATGCTTCTAAATAAACCTTGTGCACTCATTGATGAACTCAACCATTGCCTGTCCTGATACTCATGGCAAGAACTTGATATCATATTGGCTAAGCTCAAATCCTCCTTTAATTAATCATACTAAAGTTCTGGCTTGCTAAAAACATACTTAAGTAGAAAATTAGTCAAGACTATGATTGGATGTCCTGAAAATAAGCCCTTAATTTGGTGATTGTTAAGTAGTATGATGGTTTCCCTATAACTAGATATTTGGTTTCTGCATCCTTGTGTCTTTTGTTAGTATAATATACCGAAACTTGAGCCTCTTTTTCCTTCCTTATCAGCACCGAGATGACTGCATTTCAGAGACATCCATATAGATAAAAGATCATCTCTATTCATAGGACTGTAAAGAATTGGCAGTTTGTCCAAGTCATCTTTTAGCACTTGGAATGCTTTTTGACAATCTTCACTCCATTCAAAGTTTTTCTTTTTCTTGTTCACATTGAAAAATGAGATACATTTATCAATTTCCTTGAAGATGAATCTATTCAATGATGCCACTCTCTTGCTTAGGCTTATTACATCCTTTCTTGTTTTGAGTTCTGCCATGTCTTTGATACCTTGGATTTGGCTAAGGTTAGCTTCAATTTCTCTTGCACTCACTATGTACCCTTAGAAATTTCCATAATGGATCACGACTGGACACTTTTGTGGATTAAGTTTCATTTGATGTTTTCACAATATATCGAACATCTCTTCCAGATCTTTCAGGTGATTGATTCTTTCTTGAGATTTGACTAGCATATGTCTACATATGTTTGCGCCAAAATTGGTCACAAACACCCGATAGTCGATTATTCACAATCACAGATCACAGATGAACAATAAGTATTAAAATCACTCAAAAAATTCACAGTAATGCAGTAAATGACACAAGATTTATAGTGGTTCAGCGAACTTTCCTACGTCCACTCTGAAGTTGATGACTTATTGATTCACTTGATGATACAGCAGGTCTATAGTTGATGATAGCTCTGAAATTTGAATACAACAATAGTACTGAAGTGTAGAATTGAATCCGGCAGAATCAGGACGTCCAAAGTTGAAAAAATCCCTTTCCTGAAGGCTCTAGGGTGCTATTATAGGCGTAGGAGGCTAAGTTCACTCTCAAACTTCGAGAGACTTTTTCTGGCATGTGAGTGGGCCCATATGACTGACCCCACTTAGTTTCGACTCGATCTGCGATCGATACGAAACGATTTCGTATCCATCAAAAGTTCATCCAATCGAGTTGAAACTTGGCAGGAACATTCTGTACCTTGTATGGAAGCTGCTGTGAAAATTTCATGGCATTTGGACTTGTGGATCTCAAGTTATGATCGATACAAGTTGGAGTTTTTCGTTCGGCCGCTTGTTTCAAATCGATCATTTCGAATCGATTCCTTCAAATCGATATTTGCACGTGCTTTCGTGATGACGTGGCACGCACACCTCGCATCAATCCCCCTTTTGCTCCGAGTTGACCGTTTCGAATCTGTGAACTTCGCCGCATTTGTATCGAGAGGCGTTGTGAATCCACCAAAGATGTGTGCTTCGCGTCGATTCGTAGCCTGCCTACTTCGTATCGATGAAGGTTATCATTGTTCGATCAATACGAACAAGTAGTGTTGGGGATGGATACAAAGTGAGGTCATTTGATGGATACGAACCAATGCTATATGGTGGGTTCGATTAAGTGCTTTCTTGATGGATACGAACTAGACACTAAACGACCAATGCAAAGCATACTATTCATCGATGGATGCGAAACCAGTCGATACGAAGTTGATCGTTGCGAACTTGCACTTGAGGATGGATACGAGACCGACCGACTCAAAGTAGGATGCATCAGTGGATGCGAAGCGGTGTGGTCCGATCGATGCGCATGCCATCGATTCGAACCTGATGGACCGATGGATACAAACACCCGATGGATTCGAACTATGTAAAAACATGATGGATACGAATCTGATGGATTCGAAACGAGCATCACATAACTTCTTTGATGGATACGAACAACACATTTTAGCTAACTTGTATCGATCATATCTTACTCATACAAACTCCGATTAACCTAAAATTTGGAGTGCTGGCTCCCATGACTTTGCTTGCCGTGTCCTATCAATTGTAGCCTGATCCGGGCTCAGACAAAATTCATCGATATCCATAGCGAAGCAATGTATAACCAATCTTTGAAACGAGCTGTCTTTGGTTTTCGATCAATCTTTTGGTATCATAGCCTTGCTAAAAGGCGGGATAACAATTGCCTCCCAAAACATGCCTTGCGATAGGAAGGTGTGTTTTGTAATGCCATAAGATGGATGTTCATATCCTGTCAACAACCTGCAAAGAACTTGATAGTTTCGTATGACCTCGAATGACGATCATTCGGGATCGTACGCCATTTGAGGTGAATAGTGACTGTTCGCAGTCGATGCCGTTCATGGCAAATGATGGGATGGGACCGTTGAAGGTCGGATGTCATTCGTGGCGAATGGTGAAATGAGACCGTTCGAGGTCGGATGCCGTTCGTGGCAAATGGTGAAATGGGACCGTTCGAGGTTGGATGCCATTCATGGAAAATGGTGAAATGGTACCGTTCGTGGTCGGATGCCGTTCCTGGCAAATTGTGAAATGGGATCGTTCGTGGTCGGGTGCCATTCGAGGCAAACTGTGACCGTTCGAGGTCGTGTACCATTCAAAAAAGTTGTGACAGTTCGAGGTCGGATGTTGTACTAGACGGATAGTGACCGTTCGCGGCTAGATGCCGCATGAGGCAGAATGTGATCGTTCGTTATCTGATATCATACTAAGTGAATTGTGATCGTTCGCGGTCGGGTGCCGTACGAGGCAGAGTGTGATCGTTCGCGATCGAATGCCGCACGAGGCGAATTGTGACCGTTCAAGGTCGTGCGTTGTCCGAGGCGAATTGGTGTGCCCGAGGGGGACTTAGTATTATCGATGCCAGATTTTATGTTCGGGTGAGTTCCTGAATCAATGGCTTTGGCGGTTCATTGCCATACAAGAGGTGCTCGTGGACCGTTCGCGGTCCAACGGGTATACAGGTAAACTTTTTCACAGAATTGAAAATGTAAAGGCAATGATCATGACAAACTAAGTCCAAATGTCCAAATCAAAATCAAAGCAAAAGCAAGACAAGGATGTCAAAGCGTAAACTCTTACTATGGTGCGGTCAGTAGTCATTCAGAGCATGCCTATGGATCGTGCACGATCTCACACATGTGTAAATGATTTAACCGTATTAGCGAGAGGTTTACGACTTGTTCATCGTTATTTCAATTAATCAATCAATTGATAACCATACGGTGTCCCAATTCAGGGTCACCTCTAGATGATGTAAATGGTGGTCGCTTTTGGCTCCACCATTGGAGCTCGCCTCCTCACATACTGAAGTAGCCTACCGTTCCTGATATGCCCTTCGAACTGCCTCCCAAGTTCACGAGGGAATTCTGGAATCTGTCCTCTTGGATGAGCTTCCCCTTCTCTACCAATACCGTGTCGTTCGAATCCACCCGATGCTCTTCTACTTGTTTGTCTTGTCATAGTTCCTTAGATCTGAATTCTTAAATTTTCAAATTCAACTTCTCCTGAATTAGCTTTCTTAATGAAAGCACCAAAGTGTTTGCGCCAAAATTGATCACAAACACCCGATAGTTGATTATTCACAATCACTGATCTCAGATGAACAATAAGTATTAAAATCACTTAGAAAATTCATAGTAATGTAGTAAATGACACAAGATTTATAGTGGTTCGGCGATCTTGCCTACGTCCACTCTGAAGTTGATGACTTTCTTGATTCACTTGATGATTTCAATCAGTTACATCAGGTCTACAGTTGATAATAGCTCTGAAAGTTGAATACAACAATAGTAGTGAAGTGTAGAATTGAATCCGGCAGAGTCTGGACGTCCAAAGTTGAAAAGATCTCTTTCCTAAAGGCTCTAGGGTGCTATTTGTAGGCATAGGAGGCGGAGACCGTGCTCAAACTTCGAAAGACTTTTTCTGGCACATGAGTGGGCCCATGCGACCGACCCCACCAAGTTTTGACTCGATCTACAATCGATACGAAACGATTTCATATCCATCAAAAATTCATCCAATTGAGCTGAAACTTGGCAGGAACATTCTATACCTTGTTTGGAAACCGCTGTGAAAATTTCGTGGCATTTGGACTTGTGGATCTCAAGTTATGATCGATACAAGATGGAGTTTTTCGTTTGGCCGCTTGCTTCGAATCGATCATTTAGAATCGATTCCTTCGAATCGATATTTGCACGTGCTTTCGTAACGACGTGACGCGCACTCCTCGCATCGATCCCCTTTTTGCTCCAAGTTGACCGTTTCGCATCCATGAACTTCGCTTCGTTTGTATCGAGAGACGTTGTGAATCCATCAATGATGTGTGCTTCGCATCGATTCGTAGCCTGCCTACTTCGTATCGATGAAGGTTATCCTTGTTCGATCGATACGAACAAGTAGTGCTGGGGATGGATACGAAGTGAGGTCGTTTGATGGATATGAACCAATGCTATATGATAGGTTCGATCAAGTGCTTTCTTGATGGATACGAACTAGACACTAAACAACCAATGCGAAGCATACTATTCATCGATGGATGCGAAACCGGTCGATACGAAGTTGATCGTTGCCAACTTGCGCTTGAGGATGGATATGAGACCGACCAACTCGAAGTAGGATGCATCAGTGGATGCGAAGCGGTGTGGTCTGATCGATGCGCATGCCATCGATTCGAACCTGATGGACCGATGGATACGAACACCCGATGGATTCGAACTATGTAAAAACATGATGGATATGAATCTGGTGGATTCGAAATGAGCATCACATAACTTCTTTGATGGATACGAACAACACATTTTAGTTAACTTGTATCGATCATATCTTACTCACACGAACTCCGATTAATCTAAAATTCGGAGTGGTGGCTCCCATGACTTTGCTTGCCGTGTCCTATCAATTGTATCCTGATCCGGGCTTGGACAAAATTCATCGATATCCATAGCGAAGCAATGTATAACCAATCTTTGAAACGAGTTGTCTTTGGTTTTCGATCAATCTTTTGGCATCACGGCCTTGCCAAAAGGCAGGATAACATTTGACCCCCAAAACATGCCTTGCGATAGGAAGGTGTGTTTTGTAATGCCATAAGCTGGATGTTCATATCCTGTCAACAATCTGCAAAGAACTCGATAGTTTCATATGACCTCGAATGATGATCGTTCGGGATCGTATGCCATTTGAGGTGAATAGGGACCATTCGCAGTCGATGCCGTTCGCGGAAAATGATGGGATGGGACCGTTCGAAGTTGGATGCCGTTCGTGGCGAATGGTGAAATGGGACCGTTCGAGGTCAGATGCCGTTCGTGGCAAATGGTGAAATGGGACCACTCGAGGTTGGATGTCGTTCGTGGCAAATGGTGAAATGGGACCGTTCGCAGTCGGATGCCGTTCTTTGGCAAATTGTGAAATGGGACGGTCGGGTGCCGTTCGAGGCGAATTGTGACCGTTCGAGGTCGTGTGCCATTCGAGGTGAGTTATGACCATTCGAGGTCGGATGTTGTCCTAGACGGATAGTGACCGTTCGCGGCTAGATGTCGCATGGGGCAGAATGTGATCGTTCATGATCGGATATCATACTAAGTGAATTATGACCTTCGCGGTCAGGTGCCGCACGAGGCAGAGTGTGATCATTTGCGACCGAATGCCGCACGAGGCGAATTGTGACCGTTCGATGTCGTGTGCCATTCGAGGCGAATCAGTGTGCCCGAAGGGGACTTAGTATTATCGATGCCAGATTTCATGTTCGGGTGAGTTCCTGAATCAAAGACTTTGGCGGCTCATCGCCATACAAGAGGTGCTCGTGGACCGTTCGCAATCCAACGGGTATACAAGTAAACTTTTTCACAGAATTGCAAATGTTAAAGCAATGATCATAACAAACTAAGTCCAAATGTCCAAATCAAAATCAAAGCAAAAGCAAGACGAGGATGTCAAAGCATAAAATCTTACTATGGTGCGGTCAGTAGTCATTCAGAGCATGCCTACGGATCGTGCGCAGTCTCACACATGTGCAAATGATTTAACCGTGTTAGCTAGAGGTTTATGACTTGTTCATCGTTATTTCAATCAATCAATAAATTGATAACCATACGGTGTCCCGATTCAGGGTCACCTCTAGATGACGTAGATGGTGGTCGCTCTGGCTGCACCGCTGAAGCTCGCCTCCTCACATAATGAAGTAGCCTACCGTTCCTGATATGCCCTTCGATCTGCCGCCCCCCTCCCCCCCCCCCTGGAGTTCACGAGGGAATTCTGGAATCTGTCCTCCTGGATGAGCTTCCCCTTCTCTGCCAATTTCGTGTCGGTCGAATCCACCCGATAATCTTCTACTTGTTTGTCTTGTCATAGTTCCTTAGATCTGAATTCTTAAATCTTCAAATTCAACTTGTCCTGAACTAGCTTTCTCGGTGAAAGCACCAAAGTGTTTGCACCAAAATTGGTCACAAACATCAGATAGTCGATTATTCACAATCACTGATCTCAGATGAACAATAAATATTAAAATCACTCAGAAAATTCACAGTAATGTAGTAAATGACATAAGATTTATAGTGGTTCGGCGATCTTACCTACGTCCACTCTGAAGTTGATGACTTTCTTGATTCACTTGATGATTTCAATCAGTTACAACAGGTCTACAGTTGATAATAGCTCTGAAATTTGAATACGACAATAGTAGTGAAGTGTAGAATTGAATCCGGCAGAGTCTGAACATCCAAAGATGAAAAGATCCCTTTCCTGAAGGCTCTAGGGTGCTATTTATAGGCGTAGGAGGCTGAGATCGCGCTTAAAATTCGAGAGTCTTTTTCTGGCACGTGAGTGGGCCCACGTGACCGACCCCACCAAGTTTCGACTCGATCTACGATCGATACGAAACGATTTCGTATCCATCAAAAATCATCCAATTGAGCTGAAACTTGGCAGGAACATTCTATACCTTATATGGAAGCTGCTGTGAAAATTTCGTGGCATTTGGACTTGTGGATCTCAAGTTATGATCGATACAAGATGGAGTTTTTCGTTCGGCCGCTTGCTTCAAATCGATCATTTCGAATTGACTCCTTCGAATCGATATTTGCACGTGCTTTCGTGACGACGCGGCGCGCACTCCTCGCATCGGTCCCCGTTTTGCTCCGAGTTGACTGTTTCGCATCCATGAACTTCGCCTCGTTTGTATCGAGAGACATTGTGAATCCATCAATGATATGTGCTTCGCATCGATTCGTAGCCTGCCTACTTCGTATCGATGAAAGTTATCCTTGTTCGATCGATACGAACAAGTAGTGCTGGGGATGGATACGAAGTGAGGTCAATTGATGGATGTGAACCAATACTATATGGTGGGTTCGATCAAGTGCTTTCTTGATGGATACGAACTAGACACTAAAAGACCAATGCGAAGCATACTATTCATCAATGGATGCGAAACCGGTCGATACGAATTTGATCGTTGCCAACTTGCACTTGAGGATGGATACGAGACCGACCGACTCGATGTAAGATGCATCAGATGATGCGAAGCGGTGTGGTCTGATCGATGCGCATGCCATCGATTCAAACCTGATGGACCGATGGATACGAACACCCGATGGATTTGAACTATGTAAAAACATGATGGATACGAATCTGATGGATTCGAAACGAGCATCACATAACTTCTTTTGATGGATACGAACAACACATTTTATCGATCATATCTTACTCATACAAACTCCGATTAACCTAAAATTCGGAGTGATGGCTCCATGACATTGCTTGCCGTGTCCTATCAATTGTAGCCTGATCCGAGCATGGACAAAATTCATCGATATCCATAGCGAAGCAATGTATAACCAATCTTTGAAACGAGCCGTCTTTGGTTTTCGATCAATCTTTTGGTATCAGGCCTTGCCAAAAGGTGGGATACCAACATATACTTCCATGTTTTGGCCAATTTGCTCTTTGAACATTCTGTTTACTAGTCTTTGTATGTCGCCCTTGCATTTTTCGATAAAATAGGCATTACTTTGTAACAGTAAATATCCTAATCTACTGTAAAGCTTGTTTTTTTCCTCATCATACTTGAACATTGGAATCTGGTTATATCCTAAATAAGCATCTGTGAAAGATAAAAGCTAGTGTATGCTTGCTGCATTAACTAATTAGTCTATCCTTGGGAGTGGATTACAATCTTCTGGGCTTGCCTTACTTAAATAGGTGTGATCGACACAGGTTCTCCATTTCCTATTGGATTTCTTAAATAGAACCGAGTTTGCCAACCACTTCAGATAGAACACCTCTCAAATAAATCCATTCTCAAGAAACTTTTTGACTTCCTTCTTCAAAGCGTCAAATTGTACTTCATCGAATTTCCATTTCTTTTGTCAGATAGGCATGAATTTTGGATCTATATTGAGAGCATGGCACATAATGGTTGGGTCTATCCCCACTGTATCTGAATGAGTCCAAGCGAATACGTTTTTGCTAGACTGAGAAAAATGAACTAACTCCCCTGTTAGTTTACTATCTAGTTCTTTCCCATCCTTTACTATTTTCGTCATGTTATGTGGGTTTATACAAATTTCCTCAAGATTCTCGATTGGATTCACCATCTCTTGATCAACTCTACAATAGAGTTCAGTGATGATCTCTTTCTTTTCGACTTCTTCGTAGACTAGATTTATGTCTTTTCTCTTTCTTTGCTTTTCTAGTAAGTTGAATTTCCCAAATGTATATTAATCTTTGCTGCAAGCTTTCACCTTCGCTTTGAATGATTGGTTGCATGAAACTTTATTCAGATGCTAAGTAATTTCAGTTTGGATTGACTTCCCTTGCACTGTATCATAACAAGAAATGTAGTTTCTCTTATATTGATCAAGTATAGCAAAATACATTTCATGGGAGCAAAAGTGCTCTCCCCTTACTATTTGCTACCCACCCTTTTTAAGATACTTCACCATTAGGTACTCTAGTGACATGTAAAAATCAACCACATCCATGCCTGTCTTTGAAGAACGCATTGTAATAAGATGATTGATCAATTATAACTAATAGAGTTTCAAAAGTCCTGCGGTGTGGCGGAACCCCTATCTGCACCAGCAGCTTTATTCGCCATACGGGGGTTGACCCCTTATTGTTGCATCCAAAGAAAGGCTCTACGTTCGGCTCTAGCTTCTCATTAGGAATTCCCATCTAATTAAAGACAAGCGTATAAATTACACTAACTGCACTTCCGGTGTCAACAAGGATTTTTTTTCATAATTAAAAGTGATTTGAGCAATTATCATAAGTGGATCATTGGGGATGACAGACCCATTTCAGCTCTTATGGAGTAATGGTTAGGTTATGCATCTAAATCTAACACCTATGGTTTTTATGTGGTGGTTCTTCCTAGATTGAGAAAATTCCCTCGTTCGCTTCCATGACGTAACAATTTTGGCACGTATGTCATTCCAGCTATATGTGGACCCCCATAGATCACATAAATTCTATTAAGGGGTGGGATGAAATCAAGATGGACATCTTCTTCTACAACATTAAACTGTTATTCGAGAGTTTTAGATTACTCATCTCAAGATGGGCGCCTTTATCGTTGTCCTTGACGAACTCCTTTAATTGTCCGTTACGAAATATCCGTCGAATTATACCCGCTAACACCCGGATTCATCCATCTTATATCCATTGGATTTATGATAAGAGCAATATTCTCCTCCATTCCTTGGTTCTATATTAGTATTTTCCATGTAAGAGATCGGGAAATCACCATTCTCCTTCAGAGTAACGTATAGGTAAGATAATGATTTGTTTAAAGCAACATGGATTGTGTTTAAATCTTCTTCCTAACTCGGTTTTTTGTGATTATGGCCATGACTAACCTTTCATGTTTCTCGTTTGAGCTAAGATTTCTTCTTAGCAAGGTATATTTCATCCATTAGGATGAATTTGTCTGCTTGAAATTGGAAGTCTTGTAAATCCTTGCACCCTTGGATGTATAGTTCAAGTTAAAATGGGGTATGCTCGATTAGTCCTGAGTGTACTTCCACTAGCTAATCTCTATTGTTCATGTTTTTAGCTTTCAAATTTTCTGCAATAAACCTTTTAAGGTAATCTCCTAGTAGCTTTCATGGTCTTTGTTTGATGTTTGCTACTACAGTGTAATCAACGACAAGATCTTTGTTGATGTAGAACTGATCTAAATACTCTTAAGAAATCTAATTCCATGAGTATATAGTCGATTCACAATATTTTTGTTACCATTTGGCAACTGCATCTTAGATAGTGGTCGAGAAAAGTCAACACCGCAATGCCTTGTATGCATTATATAAGTCCATCTGACTCTCAAAGGCCAATAAATGGTCGTCTGGATCAGTTGTTCCATTGTATCTGATTGACGGGATCTTAACATCAGATTGAATTCTTGTAGACGTAATCTCATCAGTGAATGAAGCTTCTTGCTGATTATTATTGACTCTCTTAACTTGGTTCCTCTTTCCTTTGTCATTGAGTGTATCCTTTGCCATTTTTGATGCCATATCCCTAAAGTAGTCCCTACCGATATGATAATTGCTTCTTTCAGATTTATATCCCTTTGAAGTAGAACTTGCATACTATTCATTATATTTTTTTTGATCCTTCCAAGATAATTTTCCCCAGTCTGCTAGTTATTTTTCTATTTCTGTGGAGTTGCGGCAAGCTTGCTTTTGTCCTTATTCTTAAGTTGGGAAGCATTCAAGTTTCTTCTTGGAGATTCTACTTTGTCCCCTCTTGTAAGATTGGTAGTCTTTGAAGATTTCTGAGCAAGCACTCCCTCCAAAATTTCTTTCATCATCAGCAGTTATTGCTCAAAGTTTTTGATTTTTACCTCACTGTTAGTTGGCTGCACCGATTGTGACGGTTGCTAATGCTCTGTGTTCCCCATTATGAAATTGGCAGTCATATTCTCTTCTAGTGTCGTTGTCTGTATGACCTCTTTGTCTATGCATTAAGTCTTTATGATCTCATTTTCCTAAAAAATTCACTTAATTAGTCTAGATGATAAGGGAATTAAACAAATCGGAGGTTCATGCTTCTTTTAGCACCAAAAATGTTAGAACAAAAAATGGTCTAACACTTCAAATGCCTAGTGTAAGAAGTTATCATTTGATTTGAATATTTGTGAAAACATAATGAGGAGTTGGTTAATCTTATCAACTTGATTACTACATATACAAAGACATGATCATGGATAAATTGATCATATCATGTGGTTAATGTAGATATAAGGTCTTCATATCGACATGATTAATGCATCAAGCTTTAGCTTACTACTTAGGACTAGTCTTTTGATAGAAACACTAATGATGGGAAGTCAAATGACCCTTGAGATAAAGTTCATTTTGTTACAATTGATCTATATGCTCATAGTCCTCTTAGGCCATTGTCAAATAAATGAGTTCATATTGGCTATTAAATAAGATAATCTAATAGGATAATGATATGTCATATGTTCAATTGGAGTAGAATACAAGGCATTGAGATATAATAAAGTCCATTATGTATATCAATATATGTTCGAAGTCCATAGTTCATAGTCCATGGTTCATATAAATATACATATAAGAGTTCATCATGGTCCAAGGCATATTGACTATGTTCATGTCGAATTGATCATGACAAGTTCGTATCATACAAGTCCAAGTCAATAATTTTCAATATGATCATAATCGAAGTCATTAGGTAATGTCAAGTCCATGTTCATTTAATTCGAATATGATTATAGTCAAATAGATATATGGCCAATTTGATTTAGAATTACAAGGATTTGATTTAAGAAGAAAGAAGGAGAAATAAAAACTCCATTCAATAATGATACCCCTAGGGTCATATTTATAAAGGTAGGCGGTCCCCCACTTCGCGTCTCACGCCTTCGACGGGATGGACTTCTGCAGCACTCGAATTCGATGGCATTACCCCATTTCCACATCTTCGATGTTATTGACCATCATCACAAATGTAAGATGGTATCATTGAAGCGCTATAGTCTGTGTCCCTGCCTTTATGTTATGTGAAGGTCTTCGTGCGAATTAGTGTTGTTATCAACATCGTCTATCAAGCAGTTCTAAGGCTTCGCAGGCATTGACGGTGCTTCCTATCGACACAACTTTGCTTGAATATGAGTTTTCTTTATGAATGGCGAAGTGCGTTAATGGTCAAGGAGCAATGTGTCAATGAACCTGATTTGGTTATGGTGAGTGAATAGCGATGGTTCTTGATACATTGATAGTAGCATGTCTTCGATGTGTTGTATAGAAGTGATGTGCAATGTGGTTATCGACGAAGAGTGGTGTAACCTTTTTTTAATTTAAACACTTCTGAAGTGCTTGTGAAAAAGGATTCCACTATGGTATTGATAGCCTCCATGACTGCTGATGACATGCCTCTTCGATATCAATCCGTTACAAATTTTCAATATCCTTGAAGCCATGTAAGGGACGTCTTTAAAGTCACTTAAGTATGGCCCCGATAATGAGCGGTATCATTAGGATCGAAGTCCTTCCTTGTTTTGTTGATATGCAATATAGCTGGCATGGCCTTGGCATCCATTTTCTATGTGAAGGGTGATGAGACATATCATCAAAGTAGTATGTCATCATATGATAAAGTGCAGCGTGATTCACTGCCAAGATATATGTTGTCATCAGAGTGATGAAGTAAAGTGAGCTACAGATTCAAAGAGATATACTGACATCAAAGTAACAATGTGCAACATTACTTTTGTAGAATTTTTTGATATTGATATTATATGGATAAAACGTGCTAGAAAAACAAGTCACATCATGCAATGATATTATATGTATGAACTTACTCATTATCGATGAAGCCTCTATTTGGAGCAACGTGGAAACTTTTCTTTCTACGAATAAAGGAAATGAAGAAAAACAAAAAGCGTAGCAATAGAATCATATAACACGACCATCCTGAAGCAAACCATCTTATTAGAATGCAAGCGGAAATACAAGAACAATCATTTATTGATAGGAGTGAGTCCAACACACCAACATGCCACTAAAGTGGTGTGAATACAAGGTAGGACAAGCTTGAGATCCATCACATGTCAAGTGCAACCCAAACTTTGAGTACCTTCCATAAGAACCAATATGCTACACTACCAACATCATCATCATTAAATCTGCAGCTTTCGCCTTTCCTCCAACCTTAGATGAATATCATTCAATGGCAAGGGCCAAAAGCTACTGAGAGAAATAGAAATGCAAAATGACAACGATACATAACAATGAGGGAACATGCTCGTCTAGAGCATAGATTTGACCTATGGAGCATGATCTTCTATTTACCATGAAGAATGGACTGAAAACTATGCATAGTGGATAAGGAAAGTCCATTAAACAAAGGCAACGTTACGAAGAAATGCTTAAGCAATCACCTGGACTGCAAAAGATAACATTGTGGAACTTGTCTCAATCCAGAGCACACATTGTTTTGAATGAAAGTATAATCTGGAAGGAAGTGTTATGGCCAAATTTTCTGCAATCTTCAAACAAACTTAAAGGATCAAATTAGATGAACTAATGATCAACCAATGACCCAATGACTTGAAAAACATCATAAAAAGCTAGGAATGAAAGTGAACCTAAAAGTTCTTCTTAATGTTGAACTTATAAGGGGAAGGCATATAGCTCGGTACCGAGCTAAGCAACTCGGCTCGGCATTATTTTCTCTACCCCTACATTGTTCATAAGGCATAACAAAAGAATAGCTAAATTGACCCAAAGCATGAAGTGATATCATGAGCCTAGACCACATTCTTAATGTAAAACAGTGAAATTCCAACTATAACTAAATCAAGCACTTAAAAGAAAATCAACCAAGTGATAACCACATCTCGACACAACACTTGAGCGATCAATTAGAGTTTATAGAATAACAATCCAGAACTTGTCTTGATCCAAAGCACGCTTTGTTTTTAACAAAAGCATACTCTAGGGGAACGTGTGTTAACTGGGTTTTTAACCAAGCAGAAGTCAACAAAATTTAGAATGTTAAGGTGAAGATGAAAAAATTTGAAAACTTAAAAGCATAAATAGGAGTAGAGAAACAACTCGAGAAACTTTCAAAGGGATTAGACCAAGTGGCATAGGTCGGTACCGAGCTATACAGGTCAATATCGTCCTAAAATTCCCATTCAGATCACCTCCCAACACCATACTTCTCATATACTTCTCCAATATCTCATGATCAAGTGGTTTTCCTAGAGCATGGATGACCAATTCACGCTTGATAAGAAGAAAGCTTAGAAAGCAGGATAACTCTAGTAATAGAGGAAAGATTACCTAGAATCAACCAAAATTCAATGAAAAGTGCTCAGAAGCCATCAACTAGAAGATACAAGAGTAGAGTTTAATTTTGATTTGTACCAATAATTATAGGTTGGTATTGAGCTACATAGATCGGTGCTGACCTATCTTAGTGGGTTGTGGTGCTCTAATTTCTCTTATACCACACCGGGCCTTCATCTAAACTACGGTGCAAGCAGACTTCTGACCCATTATTTCTGTTCCTTTATAAATACCAACCTAATTACAAATAAAGAAGGATCTAGTTTCTGCTAACTCCATACGTGGAAGCACTACCTGTTCTTCATCTCATACCTTTACACAATAGTCACCTAGGCAGCTGCTCTTTGCATTTTTTTATCCATAGGAAGTGTCAAACCCTTAAACATACTCTCTTTAATTCTCTATAATCTCATATAAACTCTCTCAAATCATGATCAGTAAAGCTATAAAGTAGACATAGGCTAGAGATTACCAAACCACTATAAAAATCTTATATCTCCCTGTTCTTTTATTTATATTGTTATTTGCTAATTCTAGGTCTTACAGGATCCCCACAAATCATTCTTAAGTGTTAATCCATTTTTGGTGTCAATAAAGATTTAGACTAGACTGTTTGCATAGAATAACCAAAGTGTTTAGAAGAAGTGGAATAATATCAAGTTTGTTGGTTTTGGATATAATCTAAGAATCGATATGAAAGCATCATTTGAAATGCATCAAAATTGAACAGTATTTTGATAGAAATATCAAAAAGTTTAATTTCAGTCAAAACATATAGGAAGCATGTGTCCATAGGAGAAAATGTTGAAGGTACATTGATATTTCTAAATGTTTGCCCTAAAAATATTCACAAAATCCCAATCAAAGATGAAAGCACTAATCCACGGTCATAGGTTACAGATCACAGATAGAATACATGAAGAGGATATAAATGTGAGAAAACCAAAAATTAAAAAGAAAGTAGTAAAAAGATGAGATTTATAGTGGTTCGGTTGACTCTGGCCTACTTCCACTCTAGAAATTTCCTCTTTAATTATCAGAGAATAAATTACAATTACGATTCGGAGTTTTTTGAAATTAGAATGGCAGAGTAGCCTTTTAGTAGAAGATGAAGGGAAACAGAATGAGAATCCCTTTTATGAAGCCATGCCTGTTGTATTTATAGAAAAAATCACGGTTACCGGGCTTCTCCACTGATATGGGCTTACCAAAACCATAGTCAAGCTAATATCCTTTATCTTCGATGATCCCAAGTTCTTGATATGCCGACCCGAAGCAACCAGGGTTTTGACCCACAGCGATCCCATCACTGACCCAAAGCAAAATGCCTGATGACTCGGAGTAGAACTCCTATAGCCTATCCCAATCTCCCTTGGTGCCGACCCGAAGAAGCATGGATGCCGACCCTAAGCATTTATACCGACCCCAATATTATGCCAACCTACTATTGCTGATGTCGACCCAAAATAGCCTGAATGCTGATCTGAAGCCAACTTGTTACCGACCCCAAGTACTTCAGGTATTGCGATCCTTAGAAGCTCCACCATATATTGACCCCATGATTTGCTTACCGACCCGAAGCCACAGAAGTGTCGACCCAATGTATGCCGATCCCAAATATTATGCCGATCCCAGAGCTTTGCCGACCCAAAGATATCAATGCCGACCCGAAGATAAAAATGATGTGGACCCAAAGTAGTTTCAACCAAGCCATCCCATCTCCAAGTACATGCTGACCCGAAGTCATTGCAATGTCGACCCGGATTAGTGCTATGTCGACCCGAAGCATTCCGATCCCATCTCCATGTGCTGATCCCTTCTTTGTCGAACCTAAAACCTCAAATGCTGACTCAAAGCAAGTGTCCCTCTGACTCGAAGTAACCATCATAAAGACTCGAACTAAATCAAAAAGTTACTTGAAGCAAACTCCAAGCAACTTAAAGCAACTCAACTTTTATCGAAACCCATATTCCAAGTATCCCGTGCTTTCTGTCTACCGACTATGTTGAATCCCGGTACATATTCATGTTTATTATCCATGATTGATCATCCATTCATCTATTCAAATCAGAACCAAGTCCTGACATTCCAGGTTTGATAATCGAGCAGTCGTTTGAGTTGAATCCGCCAATATACGGCCATACCAAAAGGCGGGTTAACATTTTCTCTCAAAACATGCCTTGTCATTGGAAGGCATTTTTTGAATAGCTTTAAATACGATATCCAAAGTGCATATTCAATCCATAGTCATATTATCTAATCCATAATCCAATCCATTATCAAGAAATTCCATCCAAGTTTGATATCCAAATCCACGACTATTTCGAGTCGTTATCCAATTCTGAATCCGTTCCAAATCCATTTACTGCATCCATGATCTCTCCAGATCGTTTTATTCAAATCCAGGACTCAGGTCCTGTCCAAACCTAGGGACCATTCTGAGTCCAAATCCAAGACCTCGCCGGGTCCATATCCAAATCCGAGACTACTCTAGGTCTATATCGGAATCCAGGACCACTACGGGTCCATATCAAAATCCAAGACCACTCCTAGTCCATATCCAAATCTTTAGCTATTCAAAGCTAAATAAATATTCTTTTCACATCTTAGAAGCCAAAGGCCATATTATGCGATCTCTCTGAACCATTGAGGGCCTCTCTAGACCCTTGCTTATCTTGATCCAAACTTAACGATTTAATAGGCAGATTCTATCACGCTCTGGCAACGCAACCTATCTCTTACACTCCAGTTCGGTATCCTTAAACATAAAGCAATGCCCTGGTCCTCCTAGACTAATCGTAACCTCTCGAGCTCTTGCTGGATCCCATCCTGCCACTCTCCAATGAAGGGGAAACAACATCGAGCAAGCCGCTTCTGTCGCTCTTCGACGAAGCGGCATCGCTCTCTACACTCCGGTTCAATATCCCTGAACATTAAGAGGTGCCATGACCTAAGTCCTAGACCGATTTCAGCCACTCCATGCTCTTGTTGGATCCTATACTGTCACTCTTTGATGAAATGGAAACGATGTTGAGCAAGCCGATCTTGTCGCTCTTCGGCGAAGCGGCGTCACTCCAGTTCAGTATCCTTGAACATTAAGCGATCAATTTCCAACCGACTTCCAATATCCATCCCGTAACTCTTTGGTTAGGGATTTGTTTCATAAAATCCAAATTTCATTTATTGAATCCAAGTTCCAAATGTCTAATAAGAAAAAACAGAAAAAACAAATTGTTGCCTCTCCAGGATGGGCAGTCTATCACCATCTTAGAGTATGCCTGGGGATCGCTTCGGTGCCCCCTACATTTGTAAGTGGCATAGTGCGACACCCCGCACCTCTAGGTACGCTAAAAATCGAACATGACTAGAAGCGCGGGTGGTCGGGTGAAGGCATAACATAGCACGGAGACTAAGATAGCAGCATAAATTGATTAAAATGTTACAACGGAAGAACTTTCACTAATTATAAATTAATAGAAAAATAGCTTCATTAAAAACAACGTTATCCCAAATTTATTTTTAAAACCAAAAGTACTAAGTAGTCTCCTCCAAAACATAAAAACATAACAAAGTTCATAATATAGGTCCCCATATATAGAATAAAGTATGAAAAAGCGAAACAAAGTACATGAAACAAAAGAAACAAAAACTGAAGATAAAAACTGCTCCAATGACCCTCCAAGCTGCAAAGAACTGCAACCTAGACCCGCCCTCCTGTGATTTAAGGAAAATAGGAAAAATAGGAATGGGCCAGACATAAAGTTTGGTGAATCTGAAATAAAATGAAAAGAAAGAATAAAATAGTTTAATCAGGTCTTCCCCGGATATCATAGAGGGTGAATAATATAATGCAGTGAATCCTTCTTGAATATAGCTCCTAAGAAGTCAAAATCCATGGTCACTCTAGGGAAGTCAACCATGCAGTAATACTAAATGTCAGTCGGCCTGCCAGACCTGCTGTCCTTACCTATTCACGTGCTACAGCGTGAAAGTCATGCTCTTTAACCGTACACTTTGACTAAATGCCTCTTACATCTGACCGGCGCCGACTCAAACAACCTCGCAGGACCCCGAAATTGCGCTCAGGCTCCGCAAAACTGGACTCCTATCTTCCTATCTCCTCGGTCGCCAAGGTGGACTTGCCCCTATCCAAAGTGTCGGTCCTCTGATAAAGCGTCTGCAACTGGATCGGTTGCGCAAAATCCTCCCACGATTTGCCTAAAAATGCCTACATCGAAGCACACTTGTCCTATTCTGTCCGCGTCGATCAACCTGAAGAAGCCTACGATTGCGGATGATATTTATCCTACATACTAGCAACCTACAAAAGGTAACAAACATCCTTGCAAACCTACTTACCCGCTTCTAGTACGTACAACCAAAACTATATTTTGGTCTTAACTACATGAAACACCTATCCAGACCTTTACGAGGTCTACCTACCAAATCGCTTCCAGATTATTTAATTTTACCAATACATTTTACATACTGTTTATTTCCATTAATCTGCTGTAGGCCATTTTTACATCCAAATTAGTTATTTCACAATTTCCTTTTTATAACAAAAATGGTGTTTCAATATCACGTCTGTTCAATCCGTATGGTTTGTCTGTAATTGTTATATCATTTTGTTATAGATATACACTAACTTTTAGGGCTCATTTAATTTACATTTTTTCCACCCTAATTTACATTCTTCTTTCAGAGAATTAATCTGTATAAAATTTTTATCCAATAGCCACAAACCATTTAATTACACAAAATTCCACTTTTACATTTTTAGGCCACATATGAAACAAACAATTATACCAATTAGACTTTCCAATTTTATTCCAAAACCATATTCAAAATTATGTAATTATATCAATGAAAACCACAATTTTATTAAAGTAACATATTTTGAATTTATTTAACTAACCTGTTCTACCATTAGAAATTGAATAACAATTCTAATTCAATTCAGTTAAACCAATTTTATTTACGCCATGAAATGTGAATAACAATTTGTTTGTTTCAAATTTCATCCCAAACATGAATTAGAATTGAGAAGGGTAGAAGGAGAAGATACAATAATATACATAAATTTCAATCTTATTTTTCCATAAACGTGAATAGACAATTGTATGTCTCGTATTTTACACGAAACATGAATTAGATTTGACAAGTGAAAGAAGAAGAAGTTGCAATAATTTACATATATTCTCAATTAATAACAGAAATTAATTCATATTAATGTGCCAGAAAATAACTGAAATTGAACTACTTTATTTTTCTATTTCATATTAGTTCTCACTCACCTGGCACTTGAGCTTGTATAAATTTGAAAAGCTTTGCTGGAATCTTTCTCCCTTTGATTCTTCTAAACTCCCGAAATTGCTTAAATATATATAGATAATTTAATTTGGTAGAGATTTGTTTATTTAGTAGAGAAATGAGGAAGAATAATACATACTAATTTTACTATAGAATTATAGCGACGGTTGAATAAGAGATTAAGTTTAGGTTAGATGGTTTATTTATAGATTGTTTGAGTGAATATACTCCATTAGATTATTTTAGATTAAATCTGATTCTTTCATACACTTAATCATTATCCATTCTAGCCCATACACATCACTCAACCTATAAAAAATTTCCATCTCATCCTATTACATCATTGGAGCGAATGGGAAGCCGCTACACGTAACAACGCTAAAATACATAGGAAAATCGCTGGAAACGAACCGGCAAAAAAAACATTACTCCAAATTTTGGACGACAATGGGACTTGATCGCTGGTCACCAAGGAAGTCAACATGCACATTTACCACTGCACCAAATGTTCTTTTAATTTCTTTTTAATTATATTTCCCGTAAAATATCGGGGTGTTACATTCTCCGCCCTTAAAGGATTTCATCCCTGAAATCTCCAAAGACGGAAGAACGTAATTAACAACCAACATCCAAGAACTACATCCATATACTCAACCATTATCCATTTATATCATTATCCTTTAATGCAATTTATGATTTATGCAAAGTGAAATGCATATGAACTTACCTAATGCAAAAAGGTAGTCAGCCCACTGATTCATTTGACCTCATGTAATGCAAGTATGCTAATGCCATGCAACCAAATATATGCAATTACCTAAGTATAATTGATAATTTTATATATATGTTTCAATCATTCAACCAAATGCACTAAATGCACCATCCACGTGCAACATCCATTTACATATACATACATATATACATATACATACATATATACATACACACACACATAGTGCCATGTGTAAACGCAATAGATTACAGGCATGCATATGCAGATGTGTGTACCTAGTTAGCCGATTATCCTAATAAGTATCTATCTAGTGCACGCAATGCATCCATTTGCAAACATTGGCATCCACTTGTAATCATTTTCACCAGTCAAACATAATATGCCCTGATGACATGTTTACAACCAAGCTACATCCATAGGTTTCACCTAATGATTATCGAAAAGACCCTATCTAAGGAAAGATCAAAGTTCAAAAATAGGAAGTTTTAAGTGTACCATCAAATAGAAAAGGATAAGAAGTTCAAATTCTCTCCTTAGATTCCCATGTGCACTCCTTGGGGTCATCTCCCTACTAAACCTTCACTAGTCGAACTTCCTTGTTGCGTAATCTCTTGACGTCGTGTTCCAATATAAGGGTGGGTGTACGATGCACAAGTGATTCGTGCTCTACCTCCACTTCCCTTAGCTAATCGAGGTTCTACTACTACTATGAAATCATGTAGACACTTTCTCAAACGTGGAACATGAAAAATGTCATGAACTCCTGCCAACTTATCTGGAAGATCAATTCTATATGCAACTTTTCCAATCAATGCTGTAGTAGGGAAGGGTCCTACAAATCTCGATGCCAACTTACCCACTGATCCATATCTCATAACGTTTCGCAGAGAAGAAACCTAGAAATAACCATATATTCAACCTTAAACTCCAAATCTAAACATCTTCTGTCGGCAACTTTTGTCTATCTTGGGCAGTCTTCAACCTCTTGCGAATCAAATCCACCTTCTCGGAAGTTTCCCTCGCCAAGTCTGGTCCAAGCAAGATCCTATCGGTGGTATCCCACTAACAGGCTGGTGATCTATATGCTCTATCAAAGAGGACCTTGAACGGTGCCATCCCAATGCTTGATTGATAACTATTATTATACGCAAACTCCATCAAAGGTAGGTAATCTTCCTAAGAGCCTCCGAAGTCAATGATGCATAATCTGAGCAAATCTTCTAAAACCCTATTCACCCTCTTAGTCTGTCAATTTGTCTGAGGGTGATATGCCATGCCCAAATTCAATTCCATTTCCAAGGCTTGCTGAAGACTCCTCCAAAACTTGCTAGTGAATAATGGATCTCCATCGCTCACAATGCTAGCAGCAGCTACGTGAAGCCGAACTATCTCCTTTACATAAGGAGCCGCCAAAGAAGCTGCCGTCCTCTTACACTTAATGGGTATAAAATTAGCGGTCTTCGTCAGTCTATCCACAATGACCCAAACGTTCGTATTCTCTCTCCGTGACCTTGGTAATCCATCCACGAAGTCCATAGAGACGCTCTACCATTTCCATAATGGAATATCCAATGGCTGCAATAGTCCTTCGGGCTTCTTCTGTTCCTCTTTACCCTTTGGCAAGTGATGCACTTCGCTACATACTCCGCCCTCTTCATCATTCCGAGCCAATAGAATACCCTTTTCATATCCCGGTACATCCTATCACCACCGGGGTGCACTGTCATCCTAGAATGATGTGACTCACCAACACCGCATCTACTAAATCCTCACTACGGGGAACACAATGTCGACCATCCTTACCAATTCATCCCCTAGTGTCCATGGTATATCGGCTAAGATGTGGTGATGACTCTCCTCTACCATGCTTATCCAAAATGTCATTTAACTCTTTGTCCTCACCTTGCCTTGCTCTAATCTGCTCCATCAACGTAGGTTGGACGTTGAGGGCTGCTAACAATCCCAGAGCTAAATCCGATGGAGGTATAAAATCAAAGGTCCCAATGTACTCCAAATGCTTCCATTCCAAAAACAGAGGGCTTAAAACCACTTTACATCTACTCAACGCATCTGCCACTACATTAGCCTTGCCAGAGGTATAGGAAATCTCAAAGTTATAAGAGGCTAAAAACTCCATCCATCTTTGCTGTCTCAAATTCAAGTCTTTCCGGGAGAATAAATACATAAAAGACTTATAATCTGTGAAAAGCTCAAATCTTACTCCCAAGAATTAGTGCGTCCATGATTTGCGAATAAAAACTATATCTGCCAACTCAAGATCATGCGTCAGGTAGTTCTTTTCATGCATTTTCAACTGTCTACTCGAATAGCAAACTACCCTACCCTCTTGCATCAGTACCACCCCTAGCCCTATACCACAAGCACCCATATAAACTGAAAAATGCTTGGTTCCATCTGATAATACTAATATGGGCATGGTAGTCAAAGCTTCCTTCAATCGACCAAAGACATTCTCACATTTGGTATCCCAAAAAGAAGCCGAGTTCATCTTGGGAAGGCGGATAAGTGGAGCTGATATCCTAACGAAGTTCTTAAGGAACTTCCTGAAGTAGCCTACAAGACCAAGGAAACTCCTTATGTCTGTGGCATTCTTAGAGGTCTGGCAATCCTCTACTACTGCCACTTTCGTCAGATCTACTACAAGTCCATCCTCCAAAACGATATGTCCTAAAAGGAGAACTCATCCCTCTAAAAGTGGCACTTAGAGTACTTTTCCTTCAACTTATGTGCTCGTAGGGTTCTAAGCACTTCTTCCAAGTGAACAGTATGCTCCTCCTTGCTTCGTGAAGAAACCAAAATGTCACCGACGAACACCACTATAAAACTTGTTTAACAATTCGTGAAATATACTCGACTCATTGGGTCCACAAAATATGCCGGATCATTGGTTAGCCCAAATGTCATGACTTACCACTCAAATAACCCATCCGGAGTCTTAAACACAGTCTTCTCGATGCAATTCTCCGACACATGCAACTGACGAAATCCCATGGACAAATCGAGCTGCGAAAACCTTGGTTCCTACTAGTTGGTCGAAGAGATTGTTTATACGGGAAAGAAGATAATGATTCTTCTTTGTCAGCTTATTAAGCTCCCTATAATCCATGCAAAGTCTAAGAGAGCCCTCCGTCTTAGTGGCAAATACGATGCATGTGCTCCACTCAGTAATGCTCCTACGAATGAAACCCTTCTCCAAAAGCTCTCCAATCTGCTTGCTCAACTCACGACGTTCCTTAACAGGTGTGTCATTATCGACAAGGTCAATCTTAAACTCGATCTCTCTTCGAGGTGGAAGGCCAATAACCTCCTCGAACATATCTGGAAAGTCTATAACAACGGGCACCGTGCTCAAACCATCAGACGATAAGTCAAGAGAATAAAGGTAGCTCAACATGACTGATCCTCTAGGGTCATAAGATACCTCTAAGGTACATCCACTACAAATGCCTAACTTCACTACCCCCTTACTACAATCAAGAATGGAATAATGCATGGATAGCCAATCCATACCAAGAATCAACCAGAACCTGGAAAAGCCCAATAGAAAGGCATTACAGTCAAACTCAACCACTAAAATAAACAATTTCAAATCCCGACATAACATTGAAAAATAGGCCGATACTCATACGGGATTTGATACTACTACCGGGTTGGTCACTAAGCAAGCATCAAGACCAAGACTCTCTACAAGATGCTAGATATAAAAGAGTGTGAAGCTCCAGAATCAAATAGGGTACGAATAGGAAAATCAAAGACAAATAACACACCTTCGATAATCACCTTCTTTCCCTTGTCTACAACGACATGAGTATTAGAGGAAGGAGCTACCTCTAAATCATAAGCCTGAGCAGGCCGTGAAGGTGTCTGTGAACTGTCCTTGGGTTTTGATGGATAATACTTCTTCATATGCCCCACTTGATCGCAAAGATTGCACCTTATTCTCGGTCGCACTCTTGCCCCTCTACAATCCTAAGCAAGATGACCAGGTTTTCCACAAGTATTGCACTTACAGTCCTTCCTTGTAACTTTTCTTTTTCCACCTGACCCTCCTCCTCCTCTCCTCCTTTCTTTCCGCTGCTTCTTCACATTACTCTTATGCGCCACATCTCCTTTCTTCTCAGTATCAGCAAGTAAAGCTATCACTGCCAATCCCTTAAAAGTGTCTCCCACTGAAATGTGTCTTACTACCAAACTCTGCAGTGGCTGACTCAAACCCTTTGTTAACTTCAACACCTTCTTGTGAGGAGTACTGATCAGGCCTAGTCCTAATCTGGCAAGCTTATTGAATTGATTAACATATTCCTTAAATGTCATATCCCCTTGCTTGAGCTGTATAAATTTCTCTAGCTGCACACCCTCTTCATCTGGCGATAAGAATTTCCTCTCGAACCTAGTACGAAAATCCATCCAAGTCAAATTATCATCCTTAGCCTCCACAATATCCCACCAACAAAGAGCCTCCCCTGCAACGGCCATGAAGCCAACTGCCTTCGAGCCAAGTCCTCCAATCCTAAAAGTCTAAATATCCTCTCACAACTACGGATCCAAGATCTCGCCTCAGTATATGACTCGGTGCCAAGAAATGGCTTGCCTCCTAAGCTGGTGTAGTCCTTGCATAACTTGGAAAAATCAAGAATGCCACGCGGATGGGCTGGAGCGCCTTCCACTGAAGGAGCATTCCTAGTTGGTGGCGCTACCCGTGCATTAGCTTGCAAATAACGTCTGAACCGAGCAGGTATATTAAGGCCTAGAACTTTGGGGGTATCTTGAGGTTCATACATTTCTATCTATGGTTATTAATAGATGGGATTAGGTACTCCACAAATAGTTCAATAGATAGGGAGGAAGAGATATGAGGGACCTATTTCTAAAATTTCTTTTCCTTCCATAATATATACATATACTTTTAAAAGTATTATTTGGAATACCCTTTAAAAATTATTTAAAACCTTTATATTTTTAAAATATTTTTAGGATTACCAAAAACTTAGCTCTGATACCAACTGTGAGACCCTGCACCTCTAGGCACCTCGAAAATCGTACATGACTAGAAGCACGGGTGGTCTAGTGAAATAAAAATCCATAACATAGCATAGAGACTAAGACAACAACATAAATTGATTAAAATATTACAATGGAAGAAAACTTTCACTAATTATAAATTAATAGCAAAAAAGCTTCATTAAAAACAACATTATCCCATTTATTTCTGAAACCAAAAGTACCAACAAGTCTCCATCAAAACATAAAAACATAACAAAGTTCACAATATAGGTCCCCATATAAAGAGTAAAGTAAGGAAAAGAGAAACGATGTACATGAAACAAAAGAAACAAAAGCTGAAGATAACAACTGCTCAATGACCATCCAAGCTGCAAAGAACTGTAACCTAGAATCATGCTCCTGTGATTTGAGGAAAATAGGAAAAATAAGAATGGGTCGGATATAAAGTCTGGTGAATGAGAAATAAAATGAAGTATAAAGAATAAAACAGTTCAATTCCAGGTCTTCCCCGGATATTGCAGAGGGTAAATAATATAATGTAGTGAATCCTTTTTAGATACAGTTCCTAAGAAGTCAAAGTCCATGGTCACTCTAGGGAAGTCAACCATGTAGTAATATTGAGCGTCAATCGGCCTGTCGGATTAGCCATCCTTACCTATCCACGTGCTACAGCGTGAAAGTCATAATCTTTACCCGTGCACTGTGACTAAATGCCTCTTACGTCTAATCGGTGCCGAGTCAAACAACCTCGCAGGACCCCGAAGTTGCACTCAGGCTCCACCAAACAGGAATCCAATCCTCTTGTCTCCTCGGTTACCAATGTTGTATTGAGCCGATTCAAAGTGTCGGTCCTCCGAAAGGGCGCCCGCTGCTGGGTCAGCTGTATAAAATCCTCCCGCGATCTACCTAAAGAAGCCTCGTCGGAGCACACTTGTTCTGTTCCTTACAATTGCGGATGCTATCTATCCTACATACTAGCAACCTATGAAAGGTAACAAACATCCTTACGAACCTACTTGCCCACTCTTAGTCCGTACAGCCAAAACTATACTTTGCTCTTAACTACATGAAACACCTATCCAGACCTTTACAAGATCTGCATACCAAATCGCTTCTAGATTAATTAATTTTACCAATACATTTCACATACTGTTTATTTCCATTAATCTTCTTTAGGCTATTTTTACATCCAATTTGGTTATATCACAATTTCCCTTTTTCTTACACAATTGATGTTTCAATTTTACGTTCGTTCAATTCGTATGGTTTGTCTGTAATTTGTATACGATTTTGTTACAGATTTACACTAATCTTTAGGGTCCATTTAATTTACATTGCTTTCCTGCCTATTTACATTCTCCATTTAGAGATTTATTCTATGCAAAAAATGTATCCAATAGCCACAAACCATGTAAATACACAAAATTCCACTTTTACATCTTTAGGCCACATATGAACAAACAATTATGCCAATTAGACTTTCCAATTTTGTTCCAAAATCATATTCAAAATTATGTAGTTATATCAATCAAAACCCTAATTTTATTCAAGTAACATATTTTGAATTTATTCAACTAACATGTTCTACCATTAGAAATTGAATAACAATTCTAGTTCAGTTTAATTTAACTAATCTTGTTTACGCCATGAAACATGAATAACAATTTGTTTGTTCCAAATTTCAACCCAAACATGAATTAGAATTGAGAAGTGGTATAAGGAGAAGATATAATAATTCACGTAAATTTCATTCTTATTTATTCCATAAAACGTGAATAGACAATTTGTATGTCTCATATTTTAAACCAAACATGAATTAGATTTGAGAAGTAAAAGAAGAAGAAGAAGTTGCAATAATTTACATCTATTGCCAAATAATAACAGAAATTAATTCATATTAATGTGCCAGTAAAGAACTGAAATTGTACTACTTTCTATTTCATATTAATTCACATTCACCTGGCACTTGAGCTTTTATAAATTTGAAAAAGTTTTGCTTTTACTTTCTCCCTTTGAGTCTATACTCCCAAAATTGCTTGAATATATATAGATAATTTAAGTTTGTACAGATTTATTTATTTAGTAAGGAAAGGAGGAAGAATAATACACACTAATTTTACTGTAGAACTATGGCGACGGATGAATAAGAGATTAAGTTTAGGTTAGATGGTTTATTTATAGAATGTTTGAGTGAATATAATACATTAGATTATTTTAGATTAAATCTGGTTCTTTCATACACTTAATGGGTATTCATTCTAGCATATACACATCACTCAACCAATAAAATTTAGCCATCTCATCCTATTACAACACTGGATCGAATCGAAAGCCGCCATATGTCAGAAATAACACTGAAATATGTAGAAAAATAGCAAGAAACGAACCAGCTAAAAAAACATCGCTTCAGATTTTGGACGGCAACGGGACTTGATCCTTGGTCACTAAGGAAGTCAACATGCGTCTTTACCATTGTACCAAATGCTTTTTTAATTACATTTCCCATACAATATCGGGTGTTAACATAACTGCTTTATTTTCGAAAATAAAATCAAAAAAATTATTTGATGACCGACGTTCAAGTCCTGTACTCAACCCTTGCTATCACGATCAGTTGATGACACGTTGTGACCCCGGTCCAAGGTCGTTCATGTTTGGTGCATGCGGTAGCTACTCATGTCATATCATTATTGTCTGGTTCCTCACATGCTATGGCAATCTGCCACTCCTAACGTATTCTTCCACCACATCCTTCAAGTGGCGGCATTCATCCATAGCATGCCCTTCCATCTCATAGAAAAGATAGTACCTCCCACTCCTACGCTCCCATTCAATGGGATCCCTTCTGGGTGACCTCCGATAAGGAGCTGCCCTTATGTTTCCAAGTAAATCCTTTCCATATTCTCTATCAAGTCCATGTATGTTGTAAATTTGGGTTCTCGATCTCTCCTCTGTTTGTCAGAACAGCCATATTCGTCGTCCTACTTTTGCTTTCATTTATCCATCTCGCGTCCTTCTCTAGACGTTCCTTCGCCTTAGGCGGTGTTTACTTCCTGCATTTTGGCACGTGATTCTTCCAACCGAATAAATCTTTCCACCTCATTGTAGAACTCTCCAAGATCTTGTGGTCGATTCTACACCAATGAATCTTTGAACTCAGTGCCTTCTACAATTCCTGCTACTTTCGCCATCAAAATCATTGATGGATTCGAGTGATTCACTGAAGCCACGGCTGCATTAAATCGCATTAGAAAATTTCTCACGGACTCTCATGTCCTTTGCTTCTTTGATGCCAATGTCATTACATTCTTGAGTTGCGTCATGTGGACCCTGAACTATCTTATGAAGCACTCCATTAGCTCGTCCCATATCCTGATTGATCCATTCTCCAGTTGCCTAAACCAGAGCACATCCAAATCCATCAAGTATAAGGGAAGCATATTGCATCACCTCCTTAGATGCCCCCATCGCTTCCATATACCTAATTTATCCGGTTACATGCATAATCGGGTCCGACTTCACATTATAGGCCTCCAATGTTGGTTATTTCAATTTTGGAGGGTTCCTTGCATTTATGATATTCAGAGTGAACGGATTCCGACTAACTTCCTCCAACCTCTGCTTGGTAGCCCTCCTCTCATAATCCTTCTTATCAATCCATCCATCCACTCATCTCCATTCGGGAGTTGTACCCTGTTTGCACTTCCATTCTCCCCCCATGTCCTAAAGGATATTCTAGGTAGTACTCTTCATGTTGCTCATTTGCACTTGCATTGGCCCCAGCTTGTTGAGTTCCATTTGCGGGTCTTCTAATATCCAACCTCGAGGGTATGTCCCCAGGCCTTTGCTGATTTCCTTCGCATTCTCCATTCTGGTTTTGAATCTGACCTCCAGAGATCTCTGCAGCTTCGACTCCTTGTCCTATGTTGCCTGCAACTATGGTTGGTCCATTCCTAAGGTTTTGTTCCCCAATTCTTCCAATCTACCTAAAGAGTTCCTGCATTATCTCTTCTTGACTTTTCAACATATGTTACCACATGGAATCCAACATAGTCTGTATCTCATCCCTTGTGATGTAGATGGATGCCTGATCCATTCCATCTCTGAAGGAAGCCTCCTAACTACCCTCTTGATGGCTCATTTCCATCACATGTCTCCTTGCTGATTGCCTAAATATAATTTCCAAAATCTAAATTCCTAAGCCTTAGAAATCAAAATCCAAGCTTTAGAGCCCCTGATGCTAGCTTTCTCGGTGAAAGCATAAAAATGTTTGCGCCAAAAATGGTCACAAACACCCGATCGCAGATGAAAGCACCAATCCACGGTCACTGATCATAGATAGAATATATAAAGAATATATAAATATGAAGAACACCAAAAATTAAAAAGAAAGCAGTGAAAAGATGAGATTTATAGTGGTTTGACTGACTCTGGCCTATGTCCACTCTAGAAATTTCCTTTTTTTTATCAGAGAATTGATTACAATTACAATCTGGAGTTTTTTGAAACAAGAATGGTAGAGTATCCTTTCAGTGGAAGATGAAGGGAAACAAAATGAGAATTCCTTTTGTGAAGCCCTAACCGCTGTATTTATAGGAAAAATCTTGGTTACAAGGATTCCTCACTGATATGGGCCTACCAAAACCATAGTCGTGTCCATATCCTTCATCTTTGTCGACCCCAAGTTCTCAATATGCCGACCCGAAGCAACCATAGTTTTGACCCGAAGCGATACCATCGTTGACCTGAAGCAAAATGCCTGATGACTCGAAGTAGAGCTCCTGTAGCCAATCCAAATTTCCCCTGGTGCTGACTCGAAGAAGCATGGATGCCGACCCGAAGCATTTATACTGACCCAAGCTCCTTGCTAATGTCGACCCCAATATGATCCGACCTACTATTGCTAATGCTGACCCAAAGTAGGGTGAATGTCGACCCCAAGTACTTCAGGTACTCCGATCTTTAGGAACTCCACCATATGCCGACCCATGCATTGCTTGCTGACCCAAGCCACAGAAGTGCCGACCCAAAGTTTGCCGATCCCAGAGCTTTGCCAACCCAAAGATATCAATGCTGACCCGACGATAAAATGATGTCGACCCAAAGCAGTTACAACCATGCCGATCCCATCTCCAAGTACATGCTGATCCGAAGTCACTTTAATGGTGACCCTGGGTTAGAGCTATGCCGAACCAAAGCATGCCGATCCCATCTCCATGTGTCGATCCCTTCTTTATCGACCCCAAAGACTCAAATGCTGACTCAAAGCAATTGTCCTTTTGACTCGAAGTATCCATCCTGAAAACCAAAAATAAATCCAGAAATGACTCAAAGAAAACTCCCGCAACTCAACTTTTGCCCAAACCCATATTCCAAGTATCCCGCGGCTTTTTTTCCATCGACTTACCTGAATCCTGGCTACATATTCATGTTTATTATCCGTGATCCATTCATCCATTCAAATCAGAACCAAGTCCTTGACATTCCAACTTCGATAATCGAGCAGTCATTTGAGTTGAATCCGCCTGTATACGACCTTGCCAAAAGGAGGGTGAACACTAAACATAAGAAAATAACACGTTGCTGATTATTAATGATGCGCTTGTGTTAAAAATTAGCTTTAAGTTGTTTTAATACTTGACATTGGAATTACAAATGATTTCTTTTAAGTAAGTATAATGGACAATGGGAATGCCCCAGACAATATGTAGACTTAATAAAATGTTTAATGAGAAACATGTAAGATAAATTCCTTATGCATTAGAAATAGGAATTGTCATACATGTTATGTTGTCTACAATTTTGTGATTTGTTGATGTATTTGATACATGAAGATAATATCATATCCAAATTAAGGTTCACTAAATGGTAGTTTAGATTATTCTCGTATATTTACGAAATACAAGAGAATTATTTATAGAAACAAAGAACTCCTTATGAAGAAGTGTTCGAACTCAGACTTCAGATGTGAGATAGAGAATGGTATGTCAACATAAAATTCATACTCAAAGTTTGGTTAAGAAGCTTTATGTTAGAAATGTTTCCAAATGAGAGAATGTGGATGACTTACTAAAAGGAAAAGTACATCGCCTTAAGTAGCGCTATAATAAAGCAATGCATATACATAATAAGTGCAAAATTTTGATAACTAAGATAAGAGTGATTCCAAATGTTGATAATCCCATAACATTGTTATATGATAACAACCTCTTGATATAGCTCATAATAGAGCTTGGAGCTCACTAGAACTTGGGAGATAAACTCCAAATTGTTCCACATGATAAAAATAAATGTTGGAGAAATTTGACTGACAGATTGGATGATTGAATCACAGTAGCATATCGTTCGTTGGGAGACTGACCCCATTGGTTTTGAGGAAATGGATTGGAGAAATTGAAATACGATTACATAATTGACCCCATGTGTAAGTAAGATATTGATTGAGTTAGGGTTATGCCCTAGGGGCAATTATGTAATTTGTTACACATATCTAGCACGATAACCAATTTTTTTTAAAATGGTGCTTTCTTTCTGCTATATGCTAAATATAATGTTTTATACTAATAAATTAATTTAGATAAAAGTCAATTTAATAGAAAATCCATAATGGTATATTTTGTGATTGTAGTTACAAAGTGTTATAACCGTGAATAATTTATCACAATGAAAATAAACATATCATTTTAAATATTCCTAGTCAATATGTATCAAAACTTAATATTGATACATCCATTGAGACTAGAATACGCAATGCTCTCCGAATGTTGGGGAGTGTATTACTCATGGCTATCAGGGCACCAAGGGGTTATGTACTTGTAGTTATTGGATAACTATAGAATGACTCACTTGATATTTTCTGTTGGTTAGTATAACTAAGGTCAAACAGAAAATATCGATGTGACAAAATTACATAGTTTCTTTGACTTGAGAAACAGATGAACTTCAATATTGACACTCCACTTTGAATATAGTTAAATCATGGCATTATGTGCATCGAACGATTATAGTTGGGTCTAAGTTAAAGCATTAGAAAAAAAGCACTATACAATAGAAAATCCGTCTCCTTGATTATTAGGGGTTAGTATCATGGTCAACTGTAGTCAGTTTATAGTCAAAATCTCTGGCCAGTGAAATACAGTTAATGATATATGTTATTATTGTACTAAGGACTTTGTTACTGGACTTACAAAGTTGAATGCGGATGATGTTGAATTTTGACCATAAGCAAATTCCATAAGTCTAATGTGTAGTGTCGACAAAGAGAATTGGGGTATATAATCATTACTATCGAGTACCTCTTATAATAGTAAAATTGGATTTTGCTAAGAAAATGTGTACGAAATAAATTTGGCCAAAATATCACACCACTAGCTTAAGCGACATGTGAATGTTAATATACGAATTGTTCGCTATTAATCATTGTCTGAATTGACAACTTTAAGTTACACAACCGTAATGTTGAATGCCCTGAAAAACCACATGAGTAAATTAATTTATAATAATTGTAAATTGATTAAATTAATTAATACTTATGAAATATTAGTTTTTAATTTTGTTAATTTTTTTGATTTTTTTAAGTACCATTAGTATTTGATAAAGTGCGTATATAAAAGTTATATATGTACATATTAATATATGATACTGATAAAATATTTTTTTTTGGCAAGACCAGCCGGTTTTAGAGTGGACCGTCCACTTTTTATTACAACAAATGTAATAGACAATACAAGGAAAGGAGATAGGCAAGATACATATGCTACTATCATACAGAGGAGAGAAAACAAAAAATAAAAGAAAAACCAAAGGGAAAAGAAATAATAAAAAAACAACAATGGAAAAAAGCATCACAGCCAGAGAAGATGGCATCTTTCAAAGCACTTCCTCATTTTAAGGCCATGACCTATATCCAACAGCAATGTATTCCAAAGAATCAAATTGGACCTTACCTTTGCTTGAAAAAAATCCTTCTATTTCTTTCTTCCCACACCATGTTTAGGTACTTTTTCAAAACAAAAAAGATCATGGCCTTTTTATCCTTCCTCCACCTTGTTGCTTTGTTGATAATATCCCAGTCAGCACCTAAAACTCCAAAAAACCTATGATAACCAGCCTTTGGCCATAATGGACAGCCACAAATTTTTAACAAAAGGGAAAGAAAAGAAAGACGGCACATGCTTTCAATGTTGGACTATCATAATGAGCAAGCAGTATCAATATTCATACCATACTTGTCAAACTTTTCTTTGGTCATCATGGCATTCTTCACAGTCTTCCACAATAGTAGGTTGTCTTTGCTTGGGGAGTGGTTGCACCAGATTACAAATGGCCATTTGCAATCAGACACTACAATATGGCCAGAGAGAAGAGAATACATATCAATAATTTTATGTATGTTTCCTTTCCAACTTATAGTGTCTCTGTCACTAAGTAGGATGCTAAGGTGATCAAACTTTTGTCATAAGGCTTTGACTACCTGTTTGCTAGAACTAGGGACTAACAATTTACCATTATAGATGTGATCGACAGCTTTGGCATTGTGATTTATTGAGGACTAGTGGATCTCCTGAGTGGTTAACAACCTAGATAAGATTGTCCCATCTGCCAACTAAGGGTCATTCCAAAAACAAACATGACTACCAGGAGACAGGTTGTACTTACTGTAGGGAAGAAGAACACTCCTTAAACCAAGAAATTTTCTCTAAATCCAACTGTAGTTCTAAGGCACATCCATGCCCAAAAGTCATTTCCACCAATATTATGTATCCATGTCCAGTCATCCCAGAGACTGTCCTTCATGTTGAGCAACGTATCAAAATGAAAACTTATTGCTGCTTTGTTCCATCTGTCTATATAGATAACCCCCAGACCATCTTTCATTTTGGGAAGTTCAATCTTGGAGAAGGAGATAGGAACAAGCTTCCTAGTATGTATATTGCCTAACAAAAAAAAATTCATCATTGCACTCCTAGCCATCCTCAATAATTTAGCAGGTAGAATGAATGTTCTTACACAATAAACCATTATGGAGAAACAAACTGATTTGATAAGGACTAGTCTTCCAGCTTGAGATAGCATCCTAGTATACCAATAATTCATAATGCTGATGATTTTGTCATAGAGAGGAAGGAAATTTTCCATTGTTACTCTAGATGTACATAGGTGGAGACAAAGGTATATTCATTTAAGTATTGTGGACTAGAGAAAGCAACAAGCTCCTCTTTTAAACCTAGAGGTGCTCCAGAAATAAGAATATGAAATTTGTTTAGTGTTTAACTTGAGGCCAGTGGAATAGTAGAAGGATCCCAAAGTTTCAAGAGTGAGTGCTACGGACTGCCTATTTGGCTTAGTGAAAATAAGAATATCAACAGCAAAAAGGAGGGAAGTAATATTCAAAGTCTTGAATTTGGGATGTAATTTATTTTGGATTGTGAAAAATTACTGTGTAGCATGCAAGTTAGAGCTTCCATCACAAAAAGAAAACGATAAGAAGATAATGGGTCACCTTGACTAATACCTTGCTTATCTTTAAAATACCCATGTGTAGGTCCATTGTAGATGAGAGAATAAGAGGCAGTAGAGATATACATCTAAACCCAAGCAATAAAAGTCTTCGAGAACCTCATAACTGCCATTATCCTGACAATGGTGGACCATTGTATGTTGGCATAGGCTTTACTGGTGACAAGCTTCATCATGGCACTGAGCACTGCTTCGCTTCTTCCATATTTGTTGATTAGTTCATGGGTTAGCATGATGTTGTCTAAAATGCTACTGTTAGGCAAGAAGGCACATCGGTTTTTGGATATTAAAAGAGGAAGCAGTTTACTAATCTTGTGGCAAGAATCTTAGAAATGCATTTATATATAACATTGCAACTAGAAACTGGACGAAAAATCTCTTGCATGCATAGCTGGTGAGTTTTTAGGGATAAGGGTGAGACTAGCTGAATTAACTTCCTTCAGCATTCTGAATTTCAGAAAAAAGTTGAGAATGGCCTTGGTAAAATCTGTTGAATTTGGATGATTCAAATATTCATTAAAAGGGAAAGAAATTAATTAATTGATTCAATCAAATCAATTAATTTAGCTGACATATGGAAGGACATTTTAAAGGAAACTAATTAATTAGCAAATCAATTAATTAGTCTGCTATATGAAAAAATAAATTATTAGGCATGGAGAATAAAGGAAAGATATGGAAATGAAGATTACGCCATCTATTTATACTAAAATCAAATCACGCAAATTGGAAAGATATCTGCGTAATCAGGAAATTGATTTGCTTAATCTCCAAGCAACCCTTCATTATCAAGTCTATATAAATGAAGGAACTTTATCTTCATATGAACAAGCAAGTGTAGTATCCACCATTATTCTTTCCTCTTTCTTTTGTACTCTCTTTTTTAGTGAAATAAAAAGTTGTTGGGTCTCCGTGGACGTAGAATATTCATATCCGAACCACGTTAAATCTTCTTGTCTTCTATTTCTGTTATTTTTCTGTGAGACTCCATAATTCTTTTTAAGTGTCATTGATATCTAAATAGGCAATACTAGATTCTGAACAAATAAACCGCTTCCGCTCAAATAAAAAAAATCACTACAGTTTGGTATCAGAGCTAGTGTTATTGTTTCTGTTTGGATATTAATGGCTACTTCTAGTAAGTCTGTTGGCAGATCTGGTGTCAATTATGGAGTAACACGTTTTGACGGAAAAGGAGATTTTGGTACTTGGAAGATGAAGACTGTATTGAAGAAGGAGAAGACTTACAAGGTTGTTTCTACGCCTGAGAAATTGAAAGATATTGGTGCAGCTGATTTGGAAGAGATGGAAGATGAAGCTCTTACAACAATTCAGTTGAGCCTTTCAGATGAAGTTCTTAGAGAATTCTCTCAAAAGAAGACGGCGAAAGAACTATGGGATGCATTATCGGATGCATATCAAGACAAGTCTCTCACTAATCGGATTATTCTTCAGCAACAACTTTATTCGTTCAAGATGAAGCCTGGAGCTGATCTCATGGAGCATGTAGATGCTTTGACGACTTTGATTATGAACCTGAAGGCGGCGGAAGTTGATATTACTGATGAGGCTCAAGCTGTGATCCTCTTATGTTCCTTGCCTAAGGAGTATACTGCTTTTGTTAATTCTATGATTTATGGCCGCAGTAAAATTAGCCTATCTGATATAAAGGCTGGTCTTCATAATGAAATATTAAGAGGTAGATTGGCGAGCACTAGCTTGGATAGTGATACTGAAGGCTTATCTGTTCAGAGAGGTAGAGGCCAAAGCAGGACGAAGAAAGGTGGAGGATGGAATTATTCACGGTCTCAGTCTAGGGGGCCTAAGAATTTGACTTGCCATTATTGTAAAAAACCAGGGCACTTCATAGCACAATGTCCCAAGCTTGAAGGTAGAAGAAAAGATCCAAAACAAGCTTCAGCTTCTACAGCAGAGAAATCAGATACAGAAAGTGACACCGATGTATTTACAGCTTCTGGCTCTTCTGGGAAGAGCAACTTATGGCTGGTTGATTCTGGCGCATCCTATCATATGACACCTGATAGGAACTGCTTTTCCACTTACCGTGAAATTGATGGAGGAGAAGTTTTGATGGGCAATGATGTTTCTTGCCATATGGTGGGTGTTGGTAGCGTGATGATTAGGATGTTTGATGGTGTTATTCGTACGATCACCGATTTTAGACATGTACCTGATTTAGGGAGGAGCTTGATTTCTGTTGGGGCGTTAAGTAGACTTGGCTTGAAGATTGTAGTGGAAGGAGAGAAAATGAAGATATCGAAGGGTTCCATGATTGTTATGAGAGGTGTGAGGGCATGAAATCTTTATCTACTAAAGGGCACTACTGTAATTGGTGAATCAGCCTCTGTTACATCTGTTGATTCGGATTCTTCCAGATTATGGCACTTACGGATGGGTCACGTCGGTGAGCGCAGCATGGATGAGTTGAGAAAACGAGGATTGATTGATGGAGTTCATCATTCAAAACTTGGTTTTTGTGAAGGATGTGTTCTTGGAAAGCAGACGAAGATTTCTTTTGGTACAGGAGAGCATAAAGCAAAAGCTGTCTTGGAGTATGTTCATACAGATGTCTGGGGTCCCTCCCCTTATCCGTCTTTAGGTGGTGCCAGATATTTTGTTTCGTTTATAGATGATTTCTCTCGTAAAGTATGGGTATACTTCCTTCAGTCAAAGAGTGAAACCTTTGCCAAGTTTCGGAAGTGGAAATCTATGGTTGAGAAGCAGTCAGGGAAGAAATTGAAAGTTCTCCATTCAGATAATGGCGGTGAATTTGTATCACAGGAATTCATCGATTATTGTGAGTCTGAAGGCATTAAGAGGCATTACACCACACCAGGCGACCCCCGGTCTAATGGAGTTGCAAAAAGGATGAATCAGACATTATTGGAGAGGACAAGATGTTTTAGACTGACTGCTAAATTGAAGAAGGGATTTTGGGAAGAAGCTTTATCTATGGCGGCTTTCCTCATCAACGGCACACCTTCCACTGCCATAGATATGAAGATCCCTGAAGAAGTATGGAAAGGAGTGCCTGTTAGCTATTCATTTCTCAGAGTGTTTGGTTGCCCAGCTTATGTGCATGAGAGCAAAGGGAAGCTGGAACCTAGAGCTCGCAAGTGTATTTTTCTAGGTTATAGGAGAAGAGTGAAACGATATAGGTTGTGGTGTCCTATTAGCAAGAAGATCGTTATGAGCAGGCATGTGACTTTTGATGAGAAGGCTATGTTGAAGGTGGAGCCTTCCTCATCAGATGACAATGAGAGGACATGTGAAGAATACCAGACACAAAGCAAGTCATCTGTTGATTCTTTCCATAGACGTTCAAATGGTGTTTCCGATGATACCGTGGTTGATGAGGATAATATCGATGTTGGTACAGAGGATCAAACTCAAGGTGGAGCTCATTCAGAACCTAGGCCTGTCAGACAAAGAAGAAAGCCTAAGTGGCTTGATGAGTTTGTTGGATTAAGCATCGAAGATATTAAATTTGATGATATGGCAACATATGATTTGAATGTTGTCCATGATGAGCCCTGTGATTATAGAGAAGCTATCGCATCAGTTAACAGTTCCAGTTGGTTAGTTGCTATGGAGGAGGAGATTGAATCATTGCAGAGAAATCATACTTGGGATTTGGTGCCTTTTCCCACCGACAAGAGAGCTATTGGATGCAAGTGGATCTATAGAGTGAAAGACGGCGAAAATGATAATCTCAGATACAAGGCAAGGTTAGTCGCAAAAGGGTATGTTCAGAAGAAAGGAGTAGAGTATCATGATATCTTTGCTCCAGTGGTTAGGCATACTTCTATTCGTATTCTTTTGGCATTGGTTGCTCATTATGATATGGAATTAGAGCAACTAGATGTCAAAACCACATTCTTGCATGGTGATCTGGATGAGGAGATTTATTTAAAGCAGCCGGAAGGGTTCATTGATAGTAGCAGGCCAGACTATGTTTGCAAACTCAACAAATCTCTATATGGACTGAAGCAGTCTCCTAGACTATGGTATAAGAGGTTTGATAAGTTTATGCTTTCACAGGGATACTCCAGAAGTTTCAAATACCAGTGTGTTTATTTCAGGAGATGTGATGGTGATATGATTTATTTGTTGTTATATGTTGATGATATGCTGATTGCATCTCGGAGTATGGTTAGAATTAAGGAGTTGAAATCGGAGCTCAGTAGAGAGTTTGACATGAAGGATTTGGGAAAGGCACAAAGAATATTGGGTATGGAGATAAGCAGGGATAGGAAGCGGAGAGAGTCAAGGCTCACTCAAACTCAGTACATCGAGAAGGTCCTCGCTCGATTTGGAATGGAGAAAGCTAAACCGGTTGGCACTCCATTAGGCTCTCATTTTAAGTTGTCAAAAGACTTATCTCCCTCATCGGAAGAAGACAAAAGGTATATGGCTGATATACCTTATTCTAGTGCTGTTGGTAGTCTTATGTATGCGATGGTGTGCACAAGACCAGATTTGGCCCATGCAGTGGGTGTTGTGAGTCGATATATGTCTAACCCAGGCAAAGAGCATTGGCAAGCTGTGAAGTGGATTCTTAGATATCTTCGAGGCACTTCTTCGATGGGCTTGTTATATGGTGGAGTGGACGGTGACATCTTTCTCAGAGGATACTGTGATTCTGATTACGCTGGGGATAGAGATGCTAGGAAGTCAGTGTAGGGCTATGTTTTTACACTTGGCATAGGCTCGATTTCATGGAGATCAAAGCTGTAATCTATCGTAGCTTTATCGACTACCGAAGCAGAGTTGATATAGATTGTGGAAGCAACAAAGGAAGGATTGTACTTACTTCAGTTGTTGGATGATCTTTCAATGGTGCAACGAACAGTAGAGCTATTTTCAGACAGTCAGAGTGCGATTCATCTTGTAGAAAATCAAGCTTATAGTTCACGGACGAAGCACGTTGATGTTAGAGGTTTCTTTCTTATGCTTGAGGAAGAACGAAGAAAAATCAAATTGTTGAAGGTGAGTACTTTGGATAATCCTTCAGATATGATGACAAAGTCACTTCCTAAGGACAAGTTTGAGCATTGCTCAAACTTGATCGGTTTGATACCTGTTACTTGAGCGCCATGGGGCGCTAGACCCAACAACTTATATGTTGATTATTTGATGATAAGGTGATGAAGAGAGATTGTTATATTTGAATCAAGGTGGAGTGTTGAATTTGGATGATTCAAATATTCATTAAAAGGGAAAGAAATTAATTAATTGATTCAATCAAATCAATTAATTTAGCTGGTATATGGAAGGATATTTTAAAGGAAACTAATTAATTAGCAAATCAATTAATTAGTCTGCTATATGAAGAAATAAATTATTAGGCATGGAGAATAAAGGAAAGATATGGAAACGAAGATTACGCCATCTATTTATACTAAAATCAAATCACGCAAATTGGAAAGATATCTGCGTAATCAGGAAATTGATTTGCTTAATCTCCAAGCAACCCTTCATTATCAAGTCTATATAAATGAAGGAACTTTATCTTCATATGAACAAGCAAGTGTAGTATCCACCATTATTTTTTCCTCTTTCTTTTGTACTCTCTTCTTTAGTGAAATAAAAAGTTGTTGGGTCTCCGTGGACGTAGGATATTCATATCCGAACCACGTTAAATCTTCTTGTCTTCTATTTCTGTTACTTTTCTGTGAGACTGCATAATTCTTTTTAAGTGTCAATTATATCTAAATAGGCAATACTAGATTCTGAACAAATAAACCGCTTCCGCTCAAATAAAAAAAAATCTCTACAAAATCTTCACCAATAATGTTCCAAATTGATGTATAGAACACAACATTATGTCCATCAGGACCACCAGATGACTTTTTAATTAAAGAAAAAGGGCAACTTTAACTTCAGAGGCTGTTATTTGGTCAGTAAGCAGAGTTAGGTGGGAACTGAGGATTCTGGATTGAGGAAGGCTATCAAATAAATCAATTGAAGGTTGGAAATCAGAGGCATTACCAAGGAGGTCAGTGAAATAAAAGAGGGGAATAGCATCCACTTGACTTGGTTAGGAAAGAAGGGTACCACTTTTGTCATATAAGGATCTGATCTGCTCCCTTATTTGCTTGTTTTGATGGAGGCATATAAGTAAGAAGCACTATTATCTCCTTTTAAAATCATTTATGATGAAGTTGATGTCTCCTCATGCTAGCTTCCTTGTTTAAAGCATCATTAAGCTGTCAAAAGAGAAGATTTTCCCTCAAAACTGCATTTTGATCACCAGGAGATGCCATCATAATGTCTCGAGCTTCCTTCAATTGAGCTTGAATACTTGAAGTTAGATGAGATCCATCACCAAATCTGGCTTTAGCACAATCCTTGAGTGCAACTTTGAAAACCTTTAACTTCCTGCAAAAGAAAAACATAGGATTTCCAAAAACTTTAGTTGTCCAGACAGCTTGTATAACTTGATGAAAACCATTTTCGTGGACCCAAACATTAAAATATTTGAAAGCTCTCTTCTCCTTCAATGGCGGATGATTAAGGCTGATGATGATAGGGGAATGGTCATAAAGAATGGGATGAGGGAGGAAGGAAGAAATAGCAGGCCTATTTTTTAGTGCTTCATGATTGCAAAAAGAGTGGTGAATATTAGTGAAGGTTCTAATACCAGAACGACTTCGGCTATTCAAAGAGTATGGAACACCATGGTTAATAACAGGAATAAGATTAGAATCATTGATTGCAGTGTATAATGGGGCAATGTCTCTTGGCATGAGAGGAAGACATCCTATCTTATCATAGATTTTGTAACAATAGATGAAATAACCAAGAATCAACCATGGGTGGGTGTCCTATCATAGAGGTTGGGAATATGTTGCTTGGATGCAAGAGCATTATGTGCATAAATGAAAGTGAGATAGAAGGACAAATTTGAGAGGAGATGAATTGCATGAAAATGGATGCATTGATCAGTAGAGAGAATGGGATTGAGAGAGTAAGCAGAGGGGTCATGGATTACAATGATCCTACCATAAGGAGCCTCAACCAAGTTGTGGTTATGGATCCAAGTGGGATTGATGTAGGTGGCAGCTTTGATGGTGAGGGGAACATTGAGCTTTGTTTAGCAAAGATAGATAAATGGCGGGATTTAATGAGGAATTTGGAATGATCAAGTTTGATGGAATTGTGAGCACCCCTGATATTCCAAGAGGCTATATGGTGTGCCATTAAGTAAACTATTATGGGAGGTGATTGGTATTTGACATACTCCTAGTTGCAGGAGGTTTGGGTCAGCCGGCACTAATTTGCACTGCTAGATTAGTAGCTCGTTTTGATTTATGCTTTGAACTGGGGGTTTTAATTTCAGGGGATGGAGTGGGGATTTTCATCCAGGAATATTTCCAACGAAGTTGTAAGGAGATGATGAGAGATGTTCAGGGGTGATGAAGTTTGATTGGGATGATGAGAGGTAGAAATGTGATTGTGCATAGAATGAATAAGGTAAGATATTTGTTGCTGCAGATTGTTGCAAAAGGCTATGTCTGATTGGAATTGATTATCAATGGGTGAGTGTGCATGGTTTTCATTTGCATTGCTGCATGGAATTTATGATATGAGGGATTGATTTGCATTGTTGCAAGGATTTTGAAGTATGAGGTTATCAAAAGATGTTTATGCATGAAAATTATTTGCGCTTTTGCATGGATTTTGAGGTATTTGCTGAGTAAGTGCACTAGTGCATGGTTTACGAGGTATCTGCTATTTATTAACACTGGTACATCGCTATGCATGTGCAGTTATGTCACTGCAAGTTTCCAAAGCAACTACATGCACACTTGAAACAGGATGTCATTTTTTATTTTTTCCACTGTGTCCTGATGGTCCATCATTGAATCAGTTACAGACAATGTTTTCATAACCAAACCGTGAATCAAACCGTGAGGACTCAAGGTTTGAGGTTTGGAGTGTTTGACCGGTCGAACCGTCAAGAACCACACGTACTTTTTTTTGAAAATTATTACATCTAGGTGCAACGTATCAACCATAAGTACACAATAAATCAGCATCTTCAATAAATTAATATATACGATATTAATTCATAATCCACACATTAATTAAAATACGAAAAATTAAACAAAATTTATTATACCAGCTGCACTAATTACGAAAATAAAACGGACGGAGATTTGAAAATATATTTTGAAACGAAGAAATTGCACATATGAGAGGGTTCAACGGGGTTCAAATGAAAGGTTAAACCGTCAATTCAAAGGTCGAACCAAGTTTCTTGCATGAAAGAGGTTTGATTGAGTTCTCGGCCTTTGCCCCCCACGGCTCGGGGTTATTCGCGGTTCAACCGCGGCAGGGTCGGGTTATGAAAACTATGCTTACAGGCTTATTTTCACCTTACTCCGGATCAATTGTAAGCACACCATCACTGCTATTAATTTCTCCAATATCTTGTAACATGGCAAAGGGATTTGATTATAGTTTTGAACTTCCTTACTTGTCACTGATTCATTAATTAAGCTTGCACTTTCACTTTGAACTTTCAGGGATATCTGCATCTTATTATTGTTTTTGCTTGCATTTGATTTTAGACTTTTCCTTGCATTATAATTACTATTTTTAAACTTTTAACCATGCATGCTTCTCCATGTACCGCCGGCATTTATTTTCTTGTCACTCTGCTCCTTTCCAAAGGAAGCATCAACATTTTCTTTGTCTGAAACATCATTTACTTCTTTCTCCTTCATTGTTGCTTCTCCTTTGACACAGTGGATACAACTTTGACGTGCTAATAATGTTTTAATACCAATTTGGTGCAGTTTTCTTCCTCACGAAATGATTTCGTGTCAAATAAGCCTGATAGAACGATAAATGCCCAATTTCGTTGATCGTGACAATACCGGAATCTAGCTATCTCTAACGCATTGATCTCGCAAGATACCGTGTTGAAAGATCTACAATTCGATTGTTGATCACTCGCAAGTGATACCGAGAATTGGCTTCTACTACGTTGATTCGCGCAAGAATAACCCGAAGAAGGAAATCACACTCAACTTCAACAATGGTGGCAAAAGCTCACATACAATTTTTATTCAAAATCAACTCCCCTTTACAAATGACATCAAGCCCCTATTTATAGGAGATTACAACTCAACACATCCGACTTAACAACAAACGACTTAACAAAACCACGCGACATAACAATACATGACCTAACATTACAACATACATGCGACTAACAAATCACCACACATGCGACATAACATCAAACAACTTAACAAAATTACAACACACACGACTTAACAACATACGGCATAAGATCCAGTGACTTAAAAAAAAATCAACATAGGTTGAGCGACTTAAGCGAACCACGGCATAAGCTTCAGCTGTGACCTAAGAAATGCGGCTTAAGTGAATCAGCGACTTAACAACAATGCGGCTTAAAGAAGAAAGCACAACTTCATGAAACAACGCCGCATAAGGTTGAGCGACTTAAAAAGGAGCGACTTAAGAAGATAGCGGCATAAGTTGCAGTTGGTATAACTCGCTAGGTCGTTGCGTCATCCTTCACTACGTAACTCGCGTAACTCACATAACTCGTTAGGTCGCTCAGGTGACTCAGGCATGGTGTTAGGTCGCTCGCATAACTCGTTGGTCGCTCAGGCAACTCAAGGCATGGTGTTAGGTCGCTCACGCGACTCAAGGCAAGGTGTGCTGCATCATCCTCCCTTGGCTGAAAAGAATTCTTCCCCGAATTCACACTTTCCTCTTCTTCGACATGATTATTCCCATGATATGGATTCAACTTTTCAACTTCCTTCCTTATTGACGGCCAAAAATAAGACTTTGAGATCAACTGCATAGTACGGTCACGCCCCACATGTCCTTCTTCATGTAGTTCTTTCATTATTTTCATTCGTAGACTGCAATCTGGAATACACAACCGATTTTCTCTGAACAGAAAACCTTCAACCAACATATATCCATCCATGCTTTCCCATTTGACTTTGTCTAGGATTTCGGAAAAATATGAATCTGAAGTAAGCAGATCTGGAAGTAATTCAAAACCCATCACCTCTACTCGCATGGTTGTTAGCAAATTCTCCCTCCGACTCAATGCATCGGCAATGCGATTAGTTACTCCAGACTTGTGTTTTATGACAAATGTAAATTGTTGCAAATAAGCTATCTACGATGCATGCCTGGCTGCAATTAGTCTTCCCTTGTAAATGTTTCAACGCTTCATGGTCCGTATACAAAACAAATTCTTTGTGGAACAAGTAATGTCTCCAATGCTTCACAGCCTGCACAATAGCATAGAACTCCACATCATAAGTATTGTATCTCATCTTTGCTCCAGAAAGTTTTTCACTGAAACAGGCAATTGGACGACCCTTCTGACTCAACACTCCTCCAATTCCAACTTTTGATGCATCCGTATGTAACTCAAATAGTAAATGAAAATCTGGCAACACTAGAATCGGTGCTAAGGTTAAAAGTTCCTTGATTTTCTCAAAAGCATATCCTGCCTCTTTCGTCCATGAAATTTTTTTCCCTTCATACAACCAATAACAAGGGCCATTACACTACTAAAGTGCGGTATAAATCTTCGATAAAATGAAGCTAACCCATGGAAACTTCTGACTTCTGTTATAGTTTTGGGTTGTGGCCAATTTCTGATTGCGGCTACTTTACTCTGGTCCACTTGTATCCCTTCTTAGACACGACATATCCTAGAAATAAAACATTTGGCGTCACGAACATGCATTTCTTCATCGCTGCATAGAATTCTTCTTGACGAAGAATAGTTAACACCTTTCGCAAGTGTTGATTGTGCTCCTCTGTGCTCGCACTATATATCAAGATATCATCAAAGTAAACTACAACAAACTTCCCGATGTAAGGTCTAAAAATTTGATTTGTCACCCTCATAAATGTACTTGGTGCATTAGACACACCAAACGGCATGACCATCCATTCATATAGTCCTTCCCGAGTCTTGAATGTTGTCTTCCATTTGTCACCTGGTCTAATGCGAATCTGATAATAACCACTCTTAAGATCGATCTTTGAAAAAATTACAGACCCACTAAGTTGATCCAATAGATCATCAAGTCTTGGCATAGGAAATCTGTATTTGACAGTTATTTTGTTGAGTGCCCTGCTGTCAGTACACATTCTCCATGAACCATCTTTCTTTGTACCAGCAGAGCTGGTACAACACAAGGACTGAGACTCTCTCGAACACGCCCTTTCTCAAGCAATTCCTCAACATGTCTCCTCAACTCTTCATGCTCCTTTGGACTCATACGATAATGTGGCCTATGCGGTAAAATAGAACCTGGCACTAGATCAATTTGATGTTGTATATCTCTCAGTGGCGGTAATTCTTTGGGTAATTCCGCAGGAAAGACATCTTCAAATTCATTCAACACCGGTCTAACCTCCGTAGGAACTTCACGATCTTCACTTGTTTCATACCCAATCAACATAAACATTTCAGCACAGTCTTTCACTTCTTCAACAAATTCTCTCGTAGATAATAGACTAGTTGATTCCACTTTCTTCTCTGACTTGCTCTCACTTTGTTCACGCTTCTTAGGAACTAAGGTAATTTGAGTACCTTCAAACATGAAACTGTAGCTGTTGGTGCGACCATTATGTTGTACAGCTCTATCATATTGCCATGGTCTTCCCAATAGTAAGTGACACACATCCATATCAACAACATCACACCATATATCATCTTTGTACTTCTTCCCAATAGAAAATGTAACAAATGCTCATCTTCCCACTGTCACTTCTCCACCTTTCTTCAGCCATGCCAGTTTATAAGATCTAGAGTGTTTTTCAGTCTTCAACACTAACTTCGTGACGGCTTCTTCAGAAATAATGTTATCGCGGCTTTCCGCATCAATAACAAATCGACAAAGCTTTCCCAAGATAGTACATGTAGACTGAAAGATATTGCTTCTCAACCAACTAGAATCATTCTCATGCTTTGGCACTAAACAAGACCTCCTTATCATCAGATTACATCCTTTGTCTCCTGACACAACTTCTTCATCTTCATCAAACTTCGATGGTTGAGTATAATCAATTTCAGCTTCCATATCCTCATACTCACATTCCTCTAGAACTAATGCTCCCTTCTTTGGCATTGTACATTCATTACTTTTATGGCCAAACTCTTGACAATTATAGCACTTGATACGGCTATTGACCTTTGCTTTACCGGCTTCGTTGACAATTGGTTTACCGACTACCTTGAAAACATTAGCACTGCTATTAGCACCTTTATTTTGGTTGTTAAAACCCACAAACACACCACTTGCTCGTCTCCCTTGTTTCTCCCAAGCTAGAGCTTTCTGATGTGCTTTAGCAACAGACATTGGATTGAACATATTCACCATGTCTTAAATTTGCATTCGTAACACTCCAATATATCTAGCCGTTAGCTGTTCCTCAATTTCCATAATATCGTTCCTTGCAATCAATTGATAGAATTCATCTGCATAATCATTCACTGTCCTCGTCCCTTATCTCAAATTCTGCAAACGTTGGTACATAAGTGATTGATAATTGTACGGCAAGAAAGTTGCTTTCATCATCTTTCTCATCTTCTCCCAAGTGACAACCTTTGATTTTCCCATTCTCTCCCGAGTTAGTTTAGTTTGCTGCAACCAAGCCATAGCTCTTCCCCTTAGTCTTGAAGCAACTAATTGGACTCTGCGATTCTCAGGCACCTCCTTGAATTTCAAAATTTCTTCAACATTAGACAATCAATCAAGAAATTCTTCTGCTTGCATACCACCTTTGAATTCTAGAATTTCCATCCTCATTCCTGACTCACATTTACGATCATTTTCTGAATCAAGATACTGATTTCGCAGTTTGCCTCGATTTCGATAATGAATACTACCTCTATCACCATCCTCCTCAAAATCATATGTATTTCGATATCGATCATGTCCATCTACATCTCTACGATCACATATGTCCCTTCTACCCTGTCTTTCAGCGTCACGATATGGATCATCTTCAACCCCACGTTGAGTTCTTCTTTCTTCATTTCGATACTCATGGTGTACTCTTCTTATTGAAACTGATGATTCTCTCCTATCTCAATAAGACTGGGGTGACATTCCCCTTTCTCCCTGTTTCTACTATGGTTCGAAACTGGTGACGTTCTCCTTTGATTGTGATTCATGTCATTCATCAATTTCTCCAATTTCTCAATACCCTCATTGAACTTTTCATTGATACCCTGCTCCATCTGCTCAGCTTCTTATCTTCTATACACATCTTCAACATTATGATAGCGATTAGCATGTCTCGGAGGCATGATCTTCAAACAATCTCATTTCCTTTACTGATACTACTTTTGGCTCTAACTTTGGTTCGGCTCCGACCTAACTTGGCTTTAACTCGGCTCTGTCTTAGATCTTACTCGCTTTGACTTGACTTTGCACGGCTCTGATCTTGCTCGGCTCTGACTTAGCTCCAATCCGGCCTTGATCTTACTTAGCTTCGATACCAATTAGAGACGCAGCGAATACAACTTTGATGCGCTAATAATGTTTTGATACCAATTTGGCGCAGCTTTCTTCCTCACGAAATGATTTCGTGTCAAATAAACCTGATAGAACGATAAATGCCCAATTCTGTTGATCATTACGATACCGGAAAGTAGCTATCTCCAACCTGTTGATCTCACAAGATACTGTGTTGAAAGATCTACAATTCGATCGTTGATCACTCGCAAGTGATACCGAGAATTGGCTTCTACTTCATTGATTCGCGCACGAATAACCTGAAGAGGAGATCACACTCAACTTCAACAATGGTAGCAAAAGCTCACACACAATTTTTATTCAAAATCAACTTCCCTTTACAAATGACATCATGCCCCTATTTATAGGAGATTACAACTCAACACAGCCGACTTAACCACAAACGACTTAACAACACCATGCGACATAACAATACACGACCTAACATTAGAACATACATGCGACTTACAAATCACCACACATGCGACATAACATCAAACGACTTAACAGAATTACAACACACACGACTTAACAACATATGACATATGATCCAGCGACTTAAAAAAAACCAGCATAGGTTGAGCGACTTAAGCGAACCACGGCATAAGCTTCAGTTGCAACCTAAGTAATGCGGCTTATAGAAGAAAGCACAGCTTCATGAAACAATGCGGCATAAGGTTGAGCGACTTAAAAAGGAGAGACTTAAGAAGATAGCGGCATAAGTTGCAGTTGGTATAACTCGCTAGGTCGTTGCGTCATCCTTCACTGCATAACTCGCATAACTCGTTAGGTCGCTCAGGTGACTCAGGCATGGTGTTAGGTCGCTCGCATAGCTCGTTAGGTCGCTCAGGCGACTCAAGGCATGGTGTTAGGTCGCTCACGCGACTCAAGGCAAGGTGTGTTGCATCATCCTTCCATCTTATTCTTGATATATAAATTACAAACATAAATATCATGTCCAAATTCTTTGTACTGAATAAAAATTTGTGGTTTCCATAAATACTCAACTATCACTATTTGTTCACTACCATTTAAGAGCTTAACAAGGAAAAAATCAGGTAGTTCTTGCTCCGGTGTTATCTCCACCATACATTTTGCAAAATCAATTCTTTCAAGCTTTTCAGTTGACTCATCCATACACAGAAATCTACCTATCCACGTTGCAAGCCAATTAATTTCAAGATGTGACCAAGAAAATAAAGGTATGTTGCACAGTTTAAGCCAAACTAGGACAGTTTTAGTTGAACTGATGTTATTTCCAATCATTGGATCCCACTGCTTGATTATGAAAATCTTGTTCCTCATCATGATTGGGTCAGATTCAACAACCCTCTTTCTATCCTCCTTAGAAGAAAGATGAAGCATGAACAAGCTTCCATTCGATTTTAATTGAAGATCATTTTTCAGTTTTCAAATCTTTTTGAGATAGGCGAGGAAAGTCATGTATGATAGCGGCTTATCAAGGAAGAAACTGACAAGATAACTACCCCAAACGTCATTTCCAGCTTGGACAACAACAGAAAGGGGAACCCGAGCCTTACTAGAAAACTCAAGGCGAATATCGATGGGGATATATTTACCAGCATTTCGAGGCTTTCTTTTGAAGAGAGAATTCCTGGGAAAAAGAGCAGAAGGAAAAGATGAAGTGGAATAAGGTTGATGAGATGGCAGATGAACGGGGAGAACATAATTGGAAGTCGAGCCAGAAGGGAGAGAAGAAGAGGACTGCAAAGGTAGACCGAGAGGCAGGAGGTTGAGTGGGAAAATGAGCTAATGGTGGTGCCAGAAAAGGAGGGGAAGGTTAAAATGGAGGGTATGGGGGAGTAGGAAGAAGAGGGAGTTTTGAAAGAGGGGGTAAAATATTGGCTGCCATTGAAAAAAAGGAGTTTTTTGAAAATGAATTTATTATGCATTTGATAAAATATTTAAATTAGATTTAAATAGATTAATTATTAAATAGGTTTGGGAACATTTTGTGGCACACATAGCTCGTTTGTAGAAGGTTATAGGATGGAAAAGAAAGCATAAAATCCAATGGTTGGATCTAGAAAATGAAGGAAGGAGGTTAAGGAAGTTCCCTTTATAAACAACTTATCTTCACTCACTTGTCTCTCTTAATCACTCTCCTTCTAAACCCTGGTCTCCATTTTCATTTTTTATACCCTTGCCCCAAAATTCCTAGCCTCTAAACCACAAAGAATTCCTAAAACAAATTCAAAAGAAATCAAATAAAATAAGTACAAAAATAGTGCTTTAGATTGTTGCAATTTCTAAGGATGATTCAATCGGATCTAAGAGTAGTTTTTACTAAAGGTGCAGATCAAAAGGCAATATCAACAAGGTAAATTCAATTAGTTTTTATCATATTTCTTTCATGATATTGCAGATCTAGTAATCAATTCATTTTGACAAATTTATATAAGTTTTTGTTTTCCCTTTTTGTTAAACGAAAAATGGACTAACATACAGAATAGGTGAAAGCACCAATTCTAGTAAAGTCAAGAGAAAAGTAGTAAAGGAGACAGTTTTTATAGTGATTCGACGTAATCTCCGGCCTACATCCCCTTCATTCTTTTTATTAGTTATTATGCCTCTGGATACAACTAATTATGTTAGATCTGTCCATAATTTAGTGGATCCCAGATTTATAATGATGTTCTAAAGAGTTTGAGAGGTAGAGGACAAGTGTGAAGAAAAGAGAGAAGTCTCCAATGGTAGAGAGATTGGATCATGTTTTAGTTGCAGCTAGGCTTGTAGTTATAGGGTAAATAGTAACGTAGGGTCAAAAAGTTCACCTGGAATGGAGTCTAGACATCGGCCCAAAGTCATGCACCAAGTTGTTGAGCTTGCCGAGTAAACCAAACATGTAGAAACCGATTTAAACATGTTGGTGCCAACATGTTTCCTTAGTTCGAATCTTTTCGAACTTTCGTGCATCCTTTTTGTAACTACATTTTGTGGCATTCCATGATGTTTTATTCGATGGTTAGTTGATTTTGGTGATTGTTCCTTCATCACTTGAGTTATCGTGCTTTCTTTAATGTCTTCTCTTCAATTGATGAAATAGCTTGTCAATTCCTTGAAAAACACTTAGACACATATAGGAATGGTAGATCATAACTCATGTGAAGTTGGAGAGGAGGAATATAGGATCAAAACAAGTTATCCAAAACAGGTCATCGAAAACAAGTTAGTACAAGGTACAAAACATGTTGGCGCCAACCAATATCATTAGTGTATTTTTGGTTGAATTTTTCCTGAGATATTTCCTTGCATCCTAAATGTGCTTTCTAATTTTTAAGTTGTTTCATCCTCATTTTAATCTGTCTAAGTCCAATTAAAGTCTGCTTTGGCTCAAAAGTGTGTTAATACTTACCCCTCAAAGTACGCCTTTCGAACGTAATGTGTGCTTTGCTCAAGAACAAGTTCCAGTAACCAGTCTTCGATGGTTAAGCTCCCCGGCTATTTTTTGATCTTTATTTGGTGAATCAGGCAATTCCTTTAGATTCTCTTGTGAATCAGATGTCAGTCCTTACTTAAGCATTGTTCATACATCATAATCATTCCGATTTTGTTTGTAGTTAGCACATCACATAATAAAATTATCCCATGTTCATCTAGGATTTATCTATTTTATTCTTTCTAAGTACAAGGCGCTCTAATCCTTTAATTATATATATATATATATATATATATATATATATCTGTTCTAAGGTATGATCTCTTCGAATCATTTATCACCCAATCTAGGGTTTGGATCCCTTTGGATCCTTGCTGAGTCCGCTTGCTTTCCAACATATGAACTCATCAACCAAGCTAGCCCATCGACTCACTCTCTTGAGGGGATTTACTTTTGTACAAGCCCATTCACTCGCTCTTCGAAAAGGGAGCTTGCACCATGCACTTCGACCCTATCTCTCTGAATGGAACTTAAAGTTATTGATATTATACAAGCCCATCCACTCGCTCTCCGACAAGCGGACTTACACTATGCACTCCGATCCTATCACTCAGGACGAAACTTAAAGCGGTCAATATCGGTCATCACATTCAATGTGAATTTTTCAAAAATAAATATTCAAATATTTAAATCAAAAAAAATAAGCAAAAATCCTAATTATTTATCCCAGACATCCGAATCAGAGCATGCCTAGAGACCAATCTAAGTCCCTCACATATGTAAGAAGTCCGAGATGATTATTTTCCAAATTGTTCATAGCAAGAAAAAGTAGAGCGAGGGAATCAAACCTAACTCCTGACCATCCCGATCATGGTATTTCAAGTCTTGAAGCAGATCCCTGGTTGCTCCTTGATGCATTCGCCGTGGATGGTAATTGCTCTGGTCACACTATTGCAATATGGTTCCTCATGTACTGTTTATTTTAGTTGCTCCAAACCAGCTCTTTTACCAAATAACGAAGGTGTTGGCACTCGTTCGTTTCATGTCCATCCAGTCAACCAAAGAAGTAGAACTTTCCAAATCTTTTCTCCCGATCAGTAAGCTCTCTCCTAGCTGGCTTCCAATAGGAGATATACCCCTTAGCGTCCAGATATATCCTCATCGGGATCTCTATTAAATCAGTGTAGGAGGAGAATTTCGGCTCTCTCCTTTGTCATTTTGATTTCCTAAAATCATCACCAGCTCTTCTTTTTACTTTGTCTTTTTTGTTTCCTGCTCCAAATAGTCCTCTATCACCCACAACATTAATTTCAGCATCCTTGGCTCGATGTCTTCCCGATGCAACTATCACTCGGCTTCATGGTATAATTCTAAAAGATCCATGGATGGATCCCTTTCAAGTGCAACTTTGAAGTCGGTCTTGCTTGTGACTCCAAGCACTACCGCTGTTAAGATTATTGATGGATCCGACTTATGGACTACGGTTGGTGCTGCATTGAATCTTGTTAAGTAGCTTCCCAACCAGGCCTTTGTTTCATGCTTGATAGAATCATCACATTCTTTGGTCCAAAGTATGAATTCTGGCCTATCTCAAGAACATATTCACCAAGTTGATCCATGTGCTAATGGACTGATTCTCCAGCTGTCTAAACCACATCACCACTAAGTCTGTTAAGTATAATAGGAAGCATTGCCCTATTATCTCCTCGAAAGCATCCAACACCTTCATAGTTCAAATGAATCTCATCAGACGAACCGTCGGATTTGACTTTCTGGTGTACATTTCCAATGTCGGAAGCTTGAAATCATGAGGAATCCTTAGGATATTAGAAGTGAATGAATTCTTGTTCAATTCCTCCAAGCTTTGATCTAGGGGTCCACCCCTAATTATTTTTCTTACTAACTCAACATTTTGGTTTTCACTGTCCAGGGAAGGTTTTCGTCCAAAAGCGATATTATGCCTCTGCCCTAGTAGGGGAACTCCAGCACATACTCTGGCATGTACTCCTTTGGCTATACATTAGCATTTTGATTCGCACCCCTGGTTTCGTTTTGTCGTCCATTCCAACAGTAATCCATAGTATTAATTTCCGTTGATAAAATGCGGTTATGATAATCATTTCAATAACATCAGAAGCATAAGAATATAAATTTTCAAACACATTTCAATGGTAAACTTTCTCATTCATTACATAAGTTAAATTTCATATTCATTACATAATCTCATTCGCAATCCCACATTCAAAGAAAATATAACCAATAAAACCAAGAGTGACATAAAAAATGCCTCTTTGGTTGATCAGAGTCTAATACTTAACAGTTGTACCTTCTGTCATTGCATCCATCCAAACAAAGTAACCAACACAATAGAAAATAAAAGCTCATAATAATAGCTAGCTTGACTCCTACATGTCTTTGGAAGCTTATCCGTCTAACCTGAAAATCCATACTCTCAACCTACTCAAATGGGTACCCGAGAGTTCAAGGGGAAAAACAAAATCTTTGGGTCAGACAAATAGCCTGGTGTGAATAATAACATACCATCTTGAACCAAAATAGATATCCAATGAGACCACACCGCTAAATGAAATGGGTTTTCCCTTCACTAGTATCTTAAACAATATAACAATCAATATTCATGCATCTGCAATCACAATGGTTAAAACATAAAAATAATCATCTACAGGCATGCTATATCGGAAAATCTAACCAATCTGTCTTCACGGTGTTACTTACTCCCTTACTCTATCTAAAATCACATAATGGATTACCCATCCCAACTTAATTTACCATCTATCTTAGTTTCATCCGACTATCAATCTTATATTTATGTGGACTACCCATCTCATATGTAAACATTGTGTGGATTATCTATCCTTGGTTATATGGACTACCCATCACACATGGTTTATCTGATTATAATTCATGTGGACTATCCATCACACATGTCTCATTTGTCTAAAATTATATGGGCTATCCATCACACATATCATAGTTTTCCTACGACGACTATGAACCTATCATAAACCATATAGAGACTATCCTTCTCTGGTATTATGTGGATTATTCGACACACATCTCATAGTTTTTCTATGATGACTATGAACCTATCATTCATCAACTTAAATTCAGAATGTAACATTGTTCACGTAATTTCCCGGGCTAGGTCTGTTGGTATCCCTAATTAGGTTGTTTACCCTTACGCTCATGGCGTGTCGAAAATAATATACATTGGTATCCCAATAAATTTGCCAACTCATAAAACATATGGTATGTTGAACCGTTTATAGAGCTATACGATATAGTAACTCAAGGCATTCATGTCGCGATAACCAATGCCAAACCCCTATCTAAGATTCAAAAACAAAAACGTTGATTTTATAAAGTATAAAACTTCAAGCCGAAATACAAGGTTGTTGACTTCTTTAAAACATAGGCTATCCAACCTTATAAATCATGATCTGTAATGCCATAAAGTAAGGCTTCTCAACCTATAAGGCATCTAATTTGAAATGAAAGGATACGACATCAATGTTGCGTGGCATTATTGCTGAAAACAAGGAAACAAAGAATGCCTACATTGATAAACCACGGCATCAACACTTTAAGCCAAAATAAATTATCTACGGCATCATTATAAGCATATCGAAAACCTTATACTTTGGCTATTATGCTGCAAAAATAGGACGACCGCAATGAAAACTCATGACATCAATATTTTAGTCGAAATCATATTTTAGCGGAATCATTGCCATAAAATTAATTGACATCAAAATTGTTGACTTGCAACATAAAAAAACTCACGGCATCAATACCGTATGTTATGGATTTTAAAATAAAGAAAAAAGAGAGATCGAAATAGTTCTAAAATGTTACAAGATTACAATGTCGACATTGATTTATGCTGAAGACCTTTACTTTATGACTTCAACCTGGATAGATTCATTCTATACCAACATAGTTGATATCATATGCATTCATTCACGTTGATGTCGAATTCTATACTGGTGGCATTAATGTTGGCCATTACCCAGGGCTCGACATTACTGTTGGCATATGGAAATATCGTGCTTAATATAAAAACTGCCATATTTCTACTTAAAGAAATTCTTTTTACCAACTCCAACTCCTTGTCAATTTTCTATTGGTTACGAACAAGATTTTTGAATTTCTTTTCAGGCAGGTCAATTTTAGTATCCTTCCAAATCCATTTCGAACCCATTAATTAATATTATCATTTAATATTAATCATAAGCTTTTCTAGCTTATTAAATTTGTAATAAATCATAATCTTTTGGATAAATTCCTCGAAATCACTAAAAATAGAAATTAACATATTCTTTCTCATATACAAATTTCAGGACCAAAATCATTATTTAATTATGTTTAATAATTAAAACCCAAAATAAAGGTTATTTCCACCATAGTAAATTATAAAGTATTCATATTAACTGGAAAAATTATGAAATTAAAAGCCCATCTCCAAAATAATGTTTTATAGAACAGATCGAAAATCAAATTGATTAGATATCACAAACTTTTTACCCTTAAAACTCATCTAAATAATTTCATAAAAATTCATAAATCATTATTCTATCCATACAATGATTAAACATCCATCTTTTGGCAAAATAATCAATATCAATTTGAAAGCCATAACCAAATTCAAACACAAAAGTTATAGAGATGATTCATTATTATTCACCTTAGATGGGATGATGAGATTGAGATTTGATTGAGATTAACTTTTGCTAGCTTTTTTTCCTTGAGCACTTTAGTTTTCCTCTTCTAATCTTCCTTAGTAATGACTGGTCTTGCTTTTTGTTTTTTACTTGGTGAATTTCGAAATGAGAATGGATAAAAGGAAGGGTTTAGAGATGAAATAAGGTTTTATTCCTAGTTTCCCCCTCTCATTTATTCTCCTCTTTTATAAGCTTAAATCAATCTTATTTGTTGATTAATTAAGGTCCGACCTATTTAATTACCAAGATCTCATTCCCATTATCCTACTATATTATTCTATTTAATTTATCCAACTAAATCTCCTGAATAATGTTCAACTAAAATTAGGAGTGTTACTGTTCCTATGGGGAAGCTCTAGCACATATTACTCTGGTTGCTGTGCATTTACATTCTGATTTGCGTTTCTGGCTCCAGCATTATTCATTCCTAGCATCCCAATATTCTGTTTTGGCTCAAAAGCATATTAACACTTATAAATACACAAGCATAGATCTTAAAGTAATATAACACATTATCATTTAAATTGATTATTGTTTGATGTTGATAATTTCTATCATTGATTTTCATTGATAAATTCTATTAATTTTGATTCAAATATAGATTTGGTAATTAATTTGGTTCTTTGTTTTTTATCTATTTAATTATTAACGATAGTTTACATTGATTCAAATTCAGTTTTCTATTTTGAGATTCATATGTATATAAATAAAAATACACATGCATGCATACACACACACACACACACACATATATATATATAGATATGTTTGTTAAAATAATTAAAATATTTTACTATAAATGGTTTCAAAAAAAATTAAATATTATATATGTACATACTAAAAATAAAGGAGAATTATATTGATGTATACATGAAATAAATCAACTTAATACTATAATTTATATAGTACACTTTGGAACTTATTATTACTTATAAAATGTGTATACTTGATCCTACTTTAAATTATTAACATATCCATATAGGTTATATTTGGATTTATAGATTAAGATATGTTTTCAAATTGTTTTACTAAATCAAATCACTACATGTTTGGTAATAGATCTTGAACACAAAATACTCGACTTAGTTGGATTAATTGAGATTTTTTTAAAGATTCGTTAATAATACATATATATTTGAAATATATTTAACATATTTACATATACACACACATACACACATACAATTTTAAACATTCCTTTGGACAACCAATGCATATATAAAGGCAAATGAGTTCGTTGTGGTGTAAATCCTAACACCCAAATACATACATATTAACTTTGTGCACAATATGATATGTTGCTCTTGCACGATTTACACTAAAGTATATTTGGATATACTTACATTTTATTCCATGTATAAATTGCTAATTGATGATATTTAATGAATCAATGAGTTTAATCCAAGAGAAAGAAGTGAAAGATTTTTCTCCCCATACAAAGCAAAGTATGCTTTCAATTAATTACATAATTTTAGAGAAAGAAACGAAAGGTTTCCTCCTCTAAATTAAATTGTATAAGTAATTGTAGAGTGTATGTGATACACTATACATTAAAATTTAAATTAATTTTGAACTTCTTTTTAAATAATTTTAAGTAATATAGGATTTTATTTAAAAACTTTACTATATTGGATCTGTTATACTTTTTGACTTCATAAGCCTAATAGATCCAGTATAGGAAAATTCTTGAAATTTGACCTTTACCTTCACTACAGCCTGGTCCTGTCCAACAGTTTGGTTGAGTACTCCATGAGGGAAGTGACTATAGCATGAGTAGAGTTACTAGGAGAGTGAGCGCTGAGTGATCACTTGTGAAGTAGATAAGAGGCAATTCTACAAACGTTGTGTATGCCAGTGTTATGTGCTCATAAAGGGCAGGGTAGTCTGAGTGTACCTATAAATTGGATCCAAGAGTTAGGCATTTAAGTGCTCCATGTCCTTAGCCTTCTGAGCAGGCATGAGTTTAGTATTAAGTGTCTATGACATTAATTATTCATTGACCATCCAAGTTGATCACATGAGTTATCTAAGAGCATCTGAGAGTGTGATGGTTGCTTTATTTATGTTTTGTGTTGTATGATCATTGTGTTTTCCTTGATTGATTTTCGATTGAGATGGATGTCTTATGATGAAGATATTACCGTATAGACACCCCAACACCTTATTATATACTTTGAGTATTAGTACACCATATGATGATTTCTTATCATATGGTTGAGTTAATGTGCTAACTTATTGGATGTAGGGCCAGGTCAGGTGTGATTCTTCCTATTTAGTGTCTTCGTTTTACTATATTAGCTTTTATATGTAGTATTTTGAGATATATATCGTTCGCACTGGACTGTTGACCGAATCTAAGTTTTATGATATACTTCCTATTATCTTGGGTACTCTTAAATGAGTAAACTAGATATCAAGTCTGATATTAGCATGAAGCCGTTCACACCATAAACAGGAAGCTAGCTCTATTATATACACAATCATTTTATTTTTAATAGTTTATTAGCTATGCAGCATTATGGATCTTTATCAATGCTACATTTCATTTTAGAAATGGATATTTTAGTTTATTTATTATTCACTTAAATCTATTATGGTTTTGTATAACTATATTAAACTTATGTTCTAATCTGTGATGGTTTATATAGTTATATTTTCTGTCTCGCCTATTTTGTAACTCTTTGATTATTATGTTATTTTACGATGCATCATGAGATATACAGTAGGTTCTGCATTTGTAATGTACTATTTTTCACTTGACTATCACTCTACATCGGACGAGCACCATTATAGTGCACTGTATAAGTATATTTGATATAAATAGTGTTGAGTGACCATCATATTTGGTACCAAAGTTATGTTATATAGCTAACCTAAGTGATACTTGAATCCATTAGAGATAAAGAAGAAGTTATTACACGAGAATGGATCGAGCAATATACGAGAGAGCGTACTTGTCATATATTTTGGTTTTGAAACCGTATAGTTGTACGTATAGTACAAGTCGCATCACACAAGAGTACCATTGATGTAGCTTTCCTTTCTGAGAGACTAATCATTCTCATTAATGACTGTAAGAATGAGCCAATAGAGGAGAAACGATATAAGGACCTCTACGTTTATACCTTTGCAGTTAAAGGGCTTAGTGGCTTTACAGTGGTAAAGGTGCAAAAAACTTTATTAGATATAAAAAATATATTTAAAGTTAATTTATTCTCACTCTCACATCATTTATGTAGATAAAAGAAATATGTTTAATTTTTTGTAACAAAATCAAATAATATCATGATTTATGCAGACTGGATTTGGTGACTACAATGGATTTCTAACTTATATTGAGCACACATGCCTTAAAATTAGGACTTTACCCTAACTTCGCTAACTCGGTTTAAAAGAGAAATGGTAAAATCAACCTTTTTATATTAATTTTGCTTAAGAAGGTGCTAAAAAGCCTTGATTTAGTGGGTGTAGAGAAAATAACGGGGCTTAAAGTGGATCTACTATTTAGTAGCGCTAAATTAAAATAGCATAGTGGTTGAAGCACACTATGTATTATAGTGGGGATTTTATGGCGTTTTAACTACATAGATCTGGACTAGAAGAAGAAGTGGGCTTAGGGGTGGCTTACCCCGACTTGAAAGTAATGTTAGCTAAGATGATGAGGACATGCTAAAGAAAGCCCAAGGTGCTATTCATATTATTTTTACTGTTGATGTGCTCCAATATAGCGCTCAGGACCGACTTGGCTAAAATTAGTGGGGACTATTGTAGTTTGGACGGCAAGTTGTTTCTTGGAATAGAATCAACCTTGGAAATGCATGAGTGCTTGGACAACTATGAGTGTACTTTGAGGACTAGAGCTGGAAGATGCTATGAAAGGAAGTTGGCATCTAGGTAACATTAGGGCAGGGTAATAAACTAGTGGAACGCTACAAAGATCCTTACTCCTGAGGATTAGTTCACTTGGGAGCAGCTCAGAGCCCGATTCAAGGAAAAGTACATATCAAACGCTTAGAATGCGGTATTGTTTGGGAAATTTGCATGTTTGTTGTACGAAGAATTGACTATTTTAGAGGATGTGATCAATTTTGACATGTTTTCGATATACGACTTACCTTTTTATCGATACTTTGCTTAAAATGAATGAGAATTTCATTAATGGCTTAGAAGAGTGGGAAAAATCTAGTGGTCATGTCAATGAATCCTTCAAGAAGTATGTTGAGAAGGCTCTCCAATATGAAAGTGTATATTTGAAATCTAAATCCGCTGTTGTTGCCAAAGAAGATCAAAAGCGGTAAGTGCATGGAAGAGGAAAGAGGAAGTGGAACAACGAGTGAAAGAAGCAGTTTCAGGTTAAAAGTGGTTAAAAAGGGGGAATAGGATCCCAATAGCTACCGGTGCAAAGAGATGAGCCACCTGAGTACAAAGAGGGAGTGTTGCCACTGCCACAAATCTAGACATTTGAAGAAGGATTTCCAAGAGCTGTTAAAAAACAAGCAAGATGTGGCTAGTTATGTGCTTACTAACCTCGTCGAGTGTTCCATTGGCGAAGGAGAAATGGAAGGCATTAGTATCTATTGTCTGCTTTCTATTTATGGTATACCTATTTATATATTTTTTGATATTAATGCATCTCATTATTTTATATCAAGTGGCCTATTGGGCAGAATAGGATTAAGACCTAACTTGGGACAGATCTCTACACTACGCCATAGACGACCTTCTGCAACATTTTTGCAAGGTGTTGCTAACTAAAATGTTGCGACGGCTATAAAATTTTGGTCCTACTGCAACGTTGTATTTTTGGTGTTACCTTAGCCATAAAAATGTGTTGCTCTAGCTAAACAAGTGTAACACGATGCAACATTTTTATATAGTGTTGCCATAGATATATTCTAATTAAAAAAATTTAAATTTTTTTTACACCTCGGCGATCCACACCACCATTTAAAGCAAAATCTCAACCGTCGATTCACACCATCGATCCACACCTTAGCAATTTCCATTTCCCGCTTTACTTTTCTTTCTCATTCCTCTCTCTGTGAAAATTAGGGCACGCGATTTTTCTTTCTCGTTCCTCTCTGTGAAAACTAGGGCACGCGATTCCAGTTGCTTTGATGCTCTGATTGATCGAATCTAGTGTAAGAAATGTTCCTGGTAGCTTGCTTCTTCATTCTCCTTGATTGATTGCTCGAATTGCTTTGACTTCGTCGTCGGGTGCGATGTGATATTTTTTGGTATGTTTTCTGCCTTCTGGTTTACTTGATTATTCTCAATTTTGGTTACACTCGCACGCTTTTGCCGATGATGAATTGGGATTTATTTATAGGCTTTATTTCCTATAATCTCGAGTTTAATCTTTCTGTTGGACTTTGAGAAATCTGGTATGTTGGATTGCGATGATGTATTGGTATGTTGGATTTTGGTCCACTGGCTTGATTTTGCTTTGCCGATGATGAATTGCGATGTGATATTATTTGGTATGTTGGATTTTGGTTCACTAGCTTGTTTTTGATTTCTGATCTGAGCTTGTTAGCTCCTTCTGCTGCATTTGTTAAACCAGAACTTGAACCTTTGTTAAACTTGTTCACATACCATTGTACCTTGCTGCATTTGTTAAACCAGAACTTGAAGTATTTGTATTCTGCTGTCCTCTTGAAAACTGCTTCACTTGAAAACTTCTGCATTTTTGAAAATCAAAACTTTGAAAGTGATCTTTGGTTTTATTAAACTGTTGACTAATCTGAACATTGAGTTTTGTTTTCCACGATATATACAAACATATGTGTGTTGAGCTTTGTTGGTTTTGCTTGGTCTGGACTGAACTAGTACCATGCTAACCTTGTTCTTTAACATGAACTAATGCTCCAAGTCCTCTGTATATCATATTACTGCCTATGTTTCTCTTGTACATGCCTGATGCATTTACTGTTTTTGCTTGATGGGCTGCCTATGTGTACTGCTGTGTTTCTTGCACTAGCTTGTCTACATTTTGCTGAACCTGGTTCTTGTTTATTTTGTTGGTTGCTTGCCCTGAGTTGAATCCAGTCGATGACTCGGGTTTGACCTTGTGCCGTGTCCATTTTTTTGGCTTGTCTACATATCTGGCTGCACTTGAGTATGAACTTGCACTTGAGTAGTTCCACTTGAGTAGTTTCTTGTACCAAGCCTTATGATGCATGTATGTTCATCCATGTACATGCATTTCTTGGTCATGTTATGTTGCTTGCTGTGTCAAGTACTACTTTGTGCACTTGGCTTCTCCTTTGTGCATTTTTGCCTGAACTGTTGCTTGCTGTCTTCCATACTGTCTTGTATCCATGTGTTGCATTCATGTTTGGCTTATGCACTTGTGAACAGCTGACTTGTGCATTCACAGGTTGTCCGTGCAAATATTTGGTCCCTGTCAGAAAAAAATATGAAAAGAAACAACCCAAATATCCGAGGCAAATAATATAACAAAAATATTTTCATTTTCTGTTCGAGTTAAATATTATTTTCCAGATTACTGCTTTTGAATTATATGTGACAGGTATTGAAGACTGGACAGCTGGATACAAGCTTGAAGACAGAGTCAAATCAAATGTGCTTGAGCTTGAAGACTGGACCCGCTACTCGGCTCGCCTTCGGCTCGGCACTCGGCTCGTCATATATTTGTCAGTGTCGGTGTCTGTATAAATTGAAACTGCATATGTAATGAGTGAACTGAGTGATGTAGTGAGGAATATCTGTATATGTGAATATCAGTGTTATATATCATTGAATTGTAAAATAGTGGAGTCAGGAATTTGTACTATTTCAAATGTTGAAATAAAATATTTATTTAAATAAATTACTTTTTGAATATCAAATTCTGTGCAATAGCATTTTATTAAATAAATATTTATTTCTATTAAAAAATCAAATATGCTCTACATTGTGGGCCCCACAAATTCAGAAAGTTAATATCTATAGCAACATTTTGGAATGTTGCTACAGACACATATGGATGTTGCTATAGACCCAAATAGGGTTCTATTGCAACAATATTACTTATGTTGCCTTAGATAGTCAAAATGTTGCCTTTGAGGTCTAAGGCAACGGCAAAAATTGCATCACCCGAAAAGTGTTGCCATAGACCTATGGCAACATTTTTTGGGCCTAACCCAACATTTTTTTTGTGTTGCAGAAGGCCATTTATGGCGTAGTGCTAATAGCAACAAACCCTATGGGTGGTTCGGCTAGTTTGAGTATGGCACGTCGTGACATTTTGTTGTCGAGTGATGGTTGTGTGTTTATTTACGCTTTCTTTTTAACGACCTACCCTTTTTATGCTCAAAAGTCGATACTAATACACCACGGTAATCACGTGTCGAGCATCCAAGTGCCGAAAAGATAGATTGTTAGGGTAAAAGAAAAGAAAAATAGAACATAATCTCATATCATAACAAGTAATATACAATATCCAAATGATATTTACAAAAAAAACCTTGAACATTCATATAACATTTGGAGTCTAACATATCATTAGCCCGGACAATTATAACAGCATGTTCTCCCGAATATTGACTAATACAAACAGCAAATATAGCAGAAATAAAAACATGTGAATATGTCCTGGAAGCATCCAACTTGTCTCTTGAAGCTCCAAAGCATTCATAACTAAATCTGGAAAAAGTTCTCGGTCTGACTCGAGTATTATAAGAAAATAACACTAGATCAGTTTGGTAAACTAGCATGAAAAACTCAAATCATTTGGACTATTATATTTATAAAACCATTTAAAAATAAAGGTATCTCGTAAGACCACGCTGCACATAAACACAGACGAGTTTTTTGCCTTAGAATAACCAAGTCATCTTTATAAGAAAAATCCAATGCTATTATAATAATATCTAAGGTTTGAAATAAATATATAAAATATCTAGGATGGTTATCTACATTTACATTCAACAGTATGAGGTTCTACAACTAAAAATGTAAGGCATGTATTGGAAAATGAATTCCATATAATGACAAGGCATCGAGGTACCTCTTACCATAGTACATCTTTAGCAAAATGTACTAAGGGCTGCACATGGACTCTCATTAACACAAAACCGGCATTCTTGGATATTACTGAATATGTTGTCATCCTGATTATAGCTTATAATCATTTCGTGTCCACTAGCATACATAAATTGATAGATATCGATCTAGATCAATGATGATGATACCATAATGGTAGTGAAACACATATCCCTACTGCATATCCTCTTGTTTTAGCCAAACCCAGGTGTGAGGCTTGAGGCAGTCTTTAACCTTTTTAGCAAATCCTAATTAGAATGCTAACGCTACTCTCCAAGCAACAATGCAATGCCAACATTCATGCATACAAGTTGTTCAGGATATGAACAAACCGAAGGCACTTCTTTTACTACATTCTTTTTGGAATCACCCACAAAATTAGTAGCAAGTAACCCTTGCACTTCAAAGAACTCCATCTTCTATTCAATCATCTTCAAGATGTCCCCAATTTGAATGCTTCTCCTAGTTCAAAGTGGTTTTTGGATAACTCATGCTTATCCCATCCCGGTCTCTCTGCGCCAATTTTCAATCCTCTCAATCCTTGTTCTTTCAAAAGTAAACAGACGATATAAGAGTCCTAAGGAGATCTTGAATATCGACCCTCAAAGTGAGATACATTTCACCGGAATGAGTTCTCCCATGGGAATCTCAAACCGTATGAAATTGAGAAGTTTTCATATACTTTCTAAGTCAAAATGGGTCATGTTATCGGTAGTGGACAAACCACTATCTGGTGTAAGTGCATATTTTTCATATGAAAAATACAATATCATATATTTATCACCACTTTTCAAACTCCATAACTATCCCTCAATTAACAATGAAGTCGGACGAGTTAGAGTATTGAACTTGCCTTGATTACATTCTTAATTCTCATAGATAAAAATGGGCTTCCATACCTTAAAATTTAGTGTTAAGTATAAGATGAAGTACCTTCTATATTCTTAATTAATCATGCCCTAAAGAAATTAGCCCTCTTGTACCTATCACGTTCCTGAAATTTCAACTTCTCTATCCCTCGTCCAGGACCGAAGCCAGGTAACTCAGGGCACTGGTTGCACCTGGCCTTGCTACAATTAAAGCACTCCAACTCTATATCTCACCGATAGAGGCAAGTCTCCTCGTTGGGTTTTAGTGCTAAATATAAGGTGACTTACTTTCCATAAATCATAAATTTTCTAAGTGCATCGATAGCGACTATCGCTATAAGGATTGTAACTTTTAAAACTTTGCTTTGTAAATCAATAGTTTTAAACTACATTTATTCTATATTTAAACTTCTTTTATACCTTTGCAAAAAGATTTGAAAACTAAAGTCAAGTTCAGAAACCACTTCAAAGCACTTTTAGAAAACAAGTAGTAAACCACTTTAAAAGATAGCATCATTTCAATTTCGCAAAACAAACAATAGGTAGATCGACTATAACTAAGCAATATTTATTTTCCACATACACCAACATCTACATAAACAAGAATATATGTAAATGAAAATCAACAAGGCAAGGAATCCTTTAGGATCCCTATACAAAATTTCAATTCTTTGAAGTGCTTCTATAGCTACAACTTTCTTTTACTTTAGTCCCCTACAGATCAAAGTTACATATGCCATTTTCTTTTAGGCAGAAACCAAATCTAAACATCAAAATATATTAGCAATAAACAACATCCAAAGCAAGTAATTAGCTTTACAATAATATTCATAATAATATACGACTTTTAAAGTATATTTTCTCACTTCCAAGGCTAAAGATTCCACCTTTCTTCATGTCCAAGCCTCCTAGCTCCTCCCCTTGCTTCCTTGTGTTCATAGTCATGGCCTCCTTCCCTTTAGCTCACAAACCAAGGCTCTTTCTCCTTGATGTACATGGCCCAAAGGGAAAATGGGGATTAAGCATAAAATTTTATGGCTCTAAGGTGGTAAGAAGTTTTACTATGGTAGTAAGGACCTATGGAAGAATTTTGGGATGATTTGAAGTTTCTTTGCTTATGGTGAAACAAAGGAAAGAAGGTGAAGAAACATGAAGGTAGAAGTGTAAAGAATTAAATGAAAAGAGGAAGTGGTGGTGCTCCTTTTATAGAATTTGCAAAAATTGGAAAAGAATTCAAATGCCCCATAGCCAAATTAAAAATTACCCTTCAAAAATGTCTACTTCCATGCATTCCCTAAGTGGCAACTCATGCACCACACTCCCTTCACATGTCAATAATGATAACATGTACCATTTAGTACTTTATTGTATAAATATAAGAAGAAAAGTCTACTCTTTTCTTTATCACTTTACTTAATTATATTTTAAATGCATTTATGGATTTTTTAATTTAATTAATCTCATTTTGTTCTTTTTGTCACCTTATTAAACGTATGTAAGTAACAAAACTGCATATGTGTAGAATAACATTGCGACAACTTCCGTTTGATGAAAAGTTGAAAGTCCAAAAAATGATTTTTGGTCATATTATCAATTTTTCTCCGAACTATCTATTTTTGTAAACAAATTTCAAAATGAGTTCACCATAATTATTTATAATTAAAAGAGGGTTATTTGATCATTAAAAATAAATAATTGAATATTTAAAATTAACTAAATATTCACACATCAAAGCGATAAAATTCTGTGCCATTACAGCTTTGACTTGGTATTATTGGATTCGGTATCATATTAGGGATGAACCTACTGATGAAACATGGATTCATAGTGGACTATGATTGATTGATGGTGATTCTCGGGATAGATGATGAGTGTAGGCTAGAGTTAAGGTGTTTGCATGAGGATGCAGTGATGATTGACTTCTTATATTCGCTCAAAATCTCTTACGAGGAATTGTAATCAGCACCTATAGCGATGGAATATCAAGATGTATTTGAGGTGGTGAGTATATTGCCTTTGAAACGAGAGATTGAGTTCCATATCAGCGTAGTGAATGATGTGAGGACAATAGTTATGCCATTGAGGTGTGTGGCGCCTAGAGGGCAACAAGAGCTCGTGATGCAAATGAATAACCTATAGAGGAAAGAGTTCATTCGACGTAGTATATCTGTCTAGGGAGTGCATGTGGTATTCTCCACTCAGGCGAATGGCTAACTAAGATTGTGTGTTGATTATTGTGAGCTAAATAAAGCAATAAAGACGAACAAGTATCCACTCCCATATATTGATGAACTATTTGATCGACTCCATGTTGCTAAAGTGTTTTCTTAATTGGATTTAGCTGCGGATTTCCACCGGACAAGAATATGGAGAGAGAGAGAGAGTGAGTGTGTGTGTGTGTGTGTCAATTTCTGCATTATGTATGTCATCGAGACTTTATAAGTGTTTGCTTATGTCGTTTAGGCAAACTAATATGTTGGCATACTTTTTTGATCTCATGAACGTTGCTTTAAGGGATAGGTTAAGTAAACTTAGTTATGTTCATTAATGGTATTCTTATTTATTCATGTATGAAAAGGAACAAAAAAGGAACTTAATGATTGTGACATAGATGTTAAGGGTACATCAATTAAAGGTGAAGTTTAAGTATCACCTCTAGAGGACAGAAATATAATTTCTAAGCAAGGTATCGTTGTGACTGCCAAGGTAGCAACAGTCTAGGATTGGAATCAACTCAAGAATGCTACAGATTTAAGAAGTTTTCTTTGATTAGTGGGATATTATAGATGCTTCATGAAGGCTTTCGTAAAAGTTTTAGCACCATTAATCAACTTCACGAAGAAGAATCAAACTTTCACCTAGGACCTACAATGTGAGCATGTGTTTGTGAGTCTAAAGGAGAGGTTGAAGAGTGCATCGGTATTAGTCATTCCTAGTGGGAATAAGGAGTTAGCGATATACATAGATGCTTATGGTAATGGACTGGACGTAATATTAATGTAGAGAGGTTAATCGACAGTTGGAACTGCATGAGAGGGAGTACCTGACCCATGATTTGGAGTTGGCAGCGATCATATTTGCGCTAAAGATTTGGAGGCATTATCTATTGGGAGAGAGATTTGATTTAGTTATTCACAGACCATAAATCGTTGAAATGCCTCCAGAAAATAATTTTAATAGCTTTTCAAAAACATTACATATGCTTTATTGCCTTTTAAAGAATGTTGTCTAATGAAAACCTATAATAGGTAAATTACTTATCGTATCACATTTAAAGATGCTATTATATGTTTTTATATCTAGCATTTGCATAATGCTACTAGAAATTATAATATAATAACATTTTTTAAACATTACCATACATATATCTAAGATCATATTTTTGAAACGTTATCACCCATACAATTATGAGCATTTAATAAATGTTATTATACATAGTATTACAATAGGTTTTAACAAACTATATCATATGTTAGTAGTAGTTTTTATAAAAACCTATCATAGAGCTTTTATAACATAAAAAAAACCTTTGTAAATCAATGATAACATTTTAAAGGGTACTTTATTATATTTATACCACAAGTATAATTAAAAAAATAGTCTTAAAGTCACATTTGTTAATCAATCCATACTATACATATATCAAATATAATCAAATTTGCACTCTATTTTATGTAGTGAAATACAAATTCGTTTTACATTGTACCATACATATATCAAATATAATTCATGCCACCAAAATAACATGGTATTGAAGACTCAATTGAGCTTGTAGATTCAGGTGACGATGCCCCCAAAAAGCCCTACGTATCCTCTGAAATGATGTGCAAAAGTTTATAATTGTCATATTAAATTAGAAATCATTTTAAAGTGAGAAACTTCAACTGTCATATTCATTGTACCTCTGGTTTTGACATTTTCAATAAAGACTTAGCCCATATATCATCGTATGAAACTACTGATCTTGAAGTTTTCTACTTTTCCTCAATATTTGGAGCATTAAATCCAGCACCAACAAGACACTTATTTACCTATTTCAAAGGAAAATGATAAAACATTTGATATTATGGATACGTGAATCACATGTTAGCTAAATATACCAATAAATATGTGAAACTACAAAATCATTAAATTAAACACTATAGTATTTTACACAGTAAAAGTACAAAAAAATATGTGGAAGATAAATGTAATTTATGTAATATTTATTAGGTAGATAATTTATATTAATTCATATAATTATTCATTACATATATTATATAATAAATCATATACACTTTTGTATTGTTTTCATACATATAATTTTGTGATACATTTTACTTAATGGTTTATCAAGATAATAAGTTTTTATGAATTACATAGACATATTATTTATATAATTTCATAATATTTCTCATATATAATTTATATTAATTCATATACTTATTTATTATATTTTTATTTTATTATATAATTTATTATACAATAATTTATATATCATTTTGTATTATTTTCATGCGTGCAATTATATGATACGTTTGCAGTCTCTAGTTTAATAAGTTAATCAAAACATTATTATTGCTAATTGCTATTACTATTCAAATCAGAATTAATTATTTAAATTTTGCATCTATATTTTATTGAAAATGGTAATAACCAAGTACCAAATTATATGTACTTCAGCAACAATGCCAGAATCGAACAACCAATCTACTACAATTCCATATTCCTGTATCTTGACATTGCCATATCTCTTGTACATAGAAGTGTATAATCACTTACTTCCATCCTAAATATAGTTACAAAAAGAAGAATCACCTTACCAAATTATTAACGTAATCATGTTTATAGCAATACAAAAAGCATGGTATTTCTAGGACTTACTTTACCAATAAAGTGTTACACTATAAATTTCCAAGGATAAACGAAGTGTGATACCATCAAAAGTTGAAGCCATCACTAGTTAATAGCAATGAGCTATCGCAAATTGAAGCAAATGGGCTATTAAAAGTAGATATGGTCAAGAACATCGCAAGCTGATAACATAAACCTATCGAAAGTTAATTTGGACAAAGTTATTACAAGGTGATGTCAAAGAACTATCGCAAAAGAGAATAAAGAAAGCTGTCATAGAGGCTGTTGAAAATAGAGATTTAAACAATACTATCGTATATTAAAGAAAAAAAAGAGGCTATCGCAAATTAAAAGCCATCGCATATTAAAGGCTATCATAAGATATAAGCTGTCTTAAGTTGATATTATATAGCTGTTGCAAGTTAAAGGCTAGTTTATCGTATGTTAATAACATAGAGCCACCATTAGTTAAAGACTATCACATAATGAAGATTTGTTGCAAGTTGATAAAAAAGGACGCCATCACATGTTGATGGTTAAGAAGCAACTGCATTTTAATGATATGAAGAGATGACATAAGATGATATAGGAGGAATCTATCGCATTTTGATGGTTAAAGGAAGCTATTGCATGTTAATAATTAGAAAGCTGTCATTGGATGATATAGGAGGAAGCTATCACATGTTCATGGTTATAAGGGTTGACATAGATAATGAATAAATGAAGTTATATCATAATGACAACTAAGGGAAGCTATCGCATGTTGATAACCAAAGGAAGCTATTGTATGTTGACAATTAGAGCCATCGCACGTTGAAAAATACGCCCGAAATCAATACCCCAGCTAGCCATATGGCATTTCATGATTGGGTCTGCCATGCCACGTTATCTTAGAGAAATTCGAAAGGATCATGCCATATGTTATGATGAGCATCTGCCACATCAACAAATCAAGATCGTTTATTTTTTTTTACAAGTGGCATGTGTCATGAATCTAAAGGACTATATTCTCTATAAATAGGCATGTACCCCTACTAAAAATGGGAAAATTCCAAACCATACTTCTTCCCTATTTTTCATTACGCTTGAGCATGATAAAAAAGCTTGAAATTGGGACTTTAATGGCCACTTGGTTAAATTGAAACCATGACTTTACAAACAAGTATTTGAACAAATCCATGTTTGCATATATGACTTTATTTGGATTAAGCCAAGCATATTTGACTAAGTGACGTACCTCACTCAAGTGCCATTGATTCTCTTCGACTAAAGGACATAGATTTAACTAAATTTTGACCTAACATTTAGTGGTGCTTTCATTGAGAGTCCAACTGTAACGGCTTGGAAATTTTAATGATTTAAATAACGTAATTAACTAAAAAAATTCATAAAAAAGCAATAAAATTATAGCCATGAAAATTTGATATTTGGTATGCATCTATTTAAGCATAAGAATGTAACGACCGGAAATTTTCGATCCTAAAATTTCCAGATAGTTAGGAAGAAAGAAGAAAGGGATAGAATAAGAAGAAGAAGAAGATCATAAACATCAACATCTCACATTTGCAGCGGATGAAATATAATAATAAATAATAACAGTTTACATAGAATTCTGTATCTGATAAAATACCTTTATAATACATCAGAGTTACATATATATACAGACACTGAATATACACAATTATCTTGTCACAGATATACAGCAATAAAATACAGCGGAAACACTCCATATGTTCTTGCCATCCAGCTCGCCTCCTAAGCTCTAGAACGTCCTTACCTGAAAATCTGTAATACTTGGTCTGACCCGAGCATTACATCAAAGTAACACCTGGGTCAAGCTAGAAACCAGCGTGAGTAAACTCATCCAACATGGAATACAAATCATACAACTTATATAGAACCCGGGGTAACTTGAATAAATTTACAAGTTCACAATATGTTATAGACATCACTTATTTCACATATAAGTTATCTAAGTACCCAAAAATTTAGATTTAAAATAGCCCATTCCTTTAAATCACTTCACTCCAGCCTATAGATTTCATATATCAATCTATAAAAATTCGAAGTGGTTTCGGGTATTAGGAAATACCCGAACCCGGTCTCTTCGAGTCTCATGTCATCCTAACCCAATTTATCCAAATGAAATACACAACATCTCATATCAGAGATATCAACTCTTTCAAAGCAATCAATACCATTCAATCATCCATAAGCAAAGCTTGATCGCTACCAAAATTAATTTAATTAATTCTAATTGAATTTCTAACCTCAATCACTTAGATTTCTTCACTTGTCATTAACTAATTTCTAATCAATTAATCAATCATCCCTTCATTATTAATCTTGATTAATCACCCTGGATTAATTATCATTTAATTACATTCAAGTAATTATCTTTAATCAACTTCATAAAATTAATTATTCTCAAACAAAATAAATAAGTAATCTTTAATTACATCATAAATTAATTAACTATAATTATTTACATTAATCCTTGCTTACTTATATTAGTTAATTTCTCATAAGTCACTTATTATTGATTAATTTATCTTAATTAATCAACCTTTATTTACATCATTGATTATATAGATTAATGATTTCTCATTTACGTTTCAATTTATCCTAATCTAATTTAATTACATTAAATAATTATTCATTAATTAAATCACAAATATTAATCATTCTCGATTTATCTCTACCTATAGTTAACTATCTTTTTATTTACTTCATTAAAAAAAGTAATTACTCCTTAATTAACTATCTTAATTAATCTCTTGATTAATTTCACAAAGTAATTATATTTTATTAATTACATTAAGTAATTATCTATCAAACTATCCATTGATTATTCTAAATTAATTAAACTTAATTAATTAACTTAAACCTTCATTAATTAATTCAAACCCATAATTACCAAATTAATCAACCCAAAACATTAATTAATTGAATTAGTTAGTTATCCATTTTAATTACCCTACTAATTTGATGAATCCTAAATCATTAAGCCCTTATCAACATTAAAATGAAAACATTTCTTATTTATGACTTAAGTTTAAAACAATTTAAAGCCCGAATACTTCGAGTCAAACCACAATTAACACGAGAACCAACCAAAACCAAAGTTACCCGATCATCTGTCCACAGTGCACATCAAATCAATTCAATCATACAACCAAATACTTAAATTTAACCATTTAAATTTAGATAAAAATCCAAAGGAGTGAGATTTACTCACCTTTGCCCCTTAAATTTGCAATCCACTTCATTCTCGACTTGGTTTCCCGGGTTATAACCTTGTATAGACATTAAATGATCTTATTAATATTCGAACAATTTGAATAATTAATCTTCATTTGATAAATTTAATTTAATTAACAAATAATTTATTTTAGCTAATCTTCCTATAAATAAATAATTCTTAGGAACAAAATAATTAAATTTCAAGTTACAAAAATAATTAAATAAGTCAATCTCTTTAATACATATATTTAATATAACATTTAAAATTTGTATGCTTATTTTATTTTATCCTTGAAATTATATAAATATAAATAAATCATGGACTTCAAAAATCTATCTTCACATAAACATTTGTGTATTTTACATGTATATATTTTTACTATAATTTTTTTTTCCTTTTCTTTTGTAAATAACAAGAGACGTTACTTTACTGCATATATACATATTCATAAATAAAGCAATAACTTTGAAGAAAATATACTGGCTTGTAAAACTTACTGTTATTATATAAACCTTAATGTACGTTTAAATCTTATCTATCTATATAATTTCTTTTTTATTGTTTTTTTATAGAGATTATCAGAAAACAAAATCGATTTATCCAACCCCCTTCCTTCTCTAGATTCAATTAAAATTAATTACATACCTTATCCTAAGTTCGGTCGGGCTATGTTTCCAGAACGATGATGCCGCACACGAGATCACAGCCTTCCTTATCGACACGCTAACCCTATCCGACCTCACTGCGACCCCATCCCCAAAATCGTCGCGACCCAAACCCTAAGCTCAAACGTCTATGCCCAGTGCCTACTACAGACGTCGAACCCTCGTCGCCTCGATCCCAATTTGAACGCTTCCAAACCAAACAACCCCCTGCCTTAGCTGTTACAGCGCGCCATATGCCGGTGCCACCCTCTGCCACTCGCGATCCCCCTTGTCAAAGTCGAAATCGACTTCGATTCTTTTTTTTTATAAACGAGCATTGAGTCGCGAGGTTACAGGAAAAAGGGAGGAAGAAATGGGAGCGGTCGCGATTTTGAAAAAGGAGGAAGCCATTTTTGTTTTCGTTCTGAAGATTTTTTTATTTGGGTTTTTCAAAGTACTCCGCTTTCATAAAAAGAAAGGAGATAGCTAGGTCGATGCAATTCAGGTCTAGGGTGGCTCAGTTGACCTTTTAATTTTTTTTATTAAATTTCCAAAATATCTCGTTTTGCATAACTCGAAATCTCGAACTCTGAATCAGTCATGCCGCTGACCGTTTATAAGGCTGTACCCGTATTCCGAACACGATGGAACGTGTTTCGGAACCTAATTCGGTCATAGGTGCAAGTTACGGGAATAAACGACCAATTTTAATTTAAATCGATTAAAATAGTTTCTCTGCGTTTTGAGCTGCCAGGGTCAAATGAAAACTCCAATTGCTACAAAAATTGAAATCCGATAATAACTAATTATTACGGATCCAATGGAACTGGTTTCGTCGAATTCCGAGACTGTGCCTCGGAAGGCTATTTTTAAATATCGATTTAAACGATATATTATTAAAACTAAACAAATCGCCTTTAAATTAAATTTCAACCATTCTATTATCTTCAGTACCATCATTATAAATTTTATAGGCCTTCAAATTATTTTTAACAGGCTTAAAACTCCAGATTCAACATTTTACCCAATTTCAAATTATATAATTCAATAATTTAATTATCAAGTAAATATTGATATTTGGAATTCAAGTTCAAATTAACTTTTAAATATTTAAGTCAATTAATTATTCCAATCTAAGTTGTTAGAAATTCTGGATCGTCACATTCCTCCCCCTTAAAAGAATTTCGTCCTCGAAATTACTAGTTAAGAAGGATGATCCAATACCTATTACTATTTTCCAAAACCAAACAGTTTTATCCACTTTCCCTAACATATCTTTTATTAATGACCCACTATTACTTCAATCAACTTCCCAAAACCTTGTATAGGTTCCAACAACATTATTTACTCCACTTATTCAAATTTAAATTTAAAATTCAAATTTAAATTATCACAACTTTCTCAAAAAAATTCTAACTCTCTAAATTTCAAATTTTTTTGCCAACGTCTCCTTTGCGTGGCTAGCTCGGTACAACTACAAAATGGCTCTACGGGCTCCCAAATTCCAAAGAAAACAAAAGGCCAAGTGGATAAATCAAAAACCCAATCAAATTCCATACAGATATTTAAACACATACCATTTTGTCGAGCAATTCAAATTTATCTTCTGAAATCAAAACCAATTTTCCTTTCTCTTTATAATAGCGGCATATCTTACTTAGCAATAATATCCAATCGTAACTTTTCAAATCATTTAGCACATTTCCTTACATAGGTTTCATATCTACTTCTATTCAAATTAATTTTTCCATTTTCATATGAATTCAATTTGTCTTCAATATTGAATTTTATCATCCATTTATAACTGATTCATATCATTATTTTAAATTAATTTCATCAACTAATTAATTTCAATTTCCAATTTGAAATCGTTTGTCGCTAACAAAAAATTTCCCAAAAAATTTTCAAAAAATTTCTAACTTCCAAAATTTTCGAAAATTTTTGGCAGAGTTTCCTTTGTACGGATGAGCTTTTGCAATTTGACAAGAGATAAAAATATATATACATTGACCCACACGGTCGGAAAAACAAAAAAAGTTCATATTTCCTATTTTTATTGCATAGGCGTACCTTTATTTAGCATTTTTAAGAAAGCGGCTTATTATTTTAGCAATTTGCGGACCCAAATCTGGCCAAACGGCTTCACGGTACCTGTGCTTACTCAATTTGAACATATAAGCACTATATATATGAAGTTTATGACATTTCTCTTACTTAAACAACTACAACACATCAACTCTAAAAGAAATGCATTCTAAATAACTTTCATAAGCAATTTATATGATTTCAAAACTAATTCCATTGCTTTCAACAAATTCATATACCATTTCGTTCAATTTCATTGGTTTACAACTCAATTGCTTACATTCAATTTATTTTTAAGCAAAACAAACTCATATTCACTTCAATTAATCTTAAAACCAATTTAATTAATCTTTATCAACTCATAAAATTTTAATTACCTTTTTTTACGTTCAACAACAACTATTTTTATGTAAATTCGGCGATATTTGCTTAATAAAGTATCCATTTTAGTTTATAACTACGTCAAATTAATTTTAACTCATTCTGTATTTAATTCCATTTCATTTCTAATTTATTCACTAATCATATATTTACATCTCATTTCATCACCGTCTTGATTTCATTTTAAAACTATTTCCTTGAGCTTGACAACATTCGATGTTTATATTAATATCATTTTTTCCAATAAATTTAACCCAAACTTTTATTTAACGGTCTTCCATTCTTACTCGAAACCAAGCTCTTATTGACTTAAGTATTTTTACTTCAAATTAATATGCCTCATAACTTAAGTTCATTCTGCCAATTCCAATTAAAACTTTTGATTTAATTTCTATTCAATCAGACTTCATCCATTTATTATTTAATTCAATTAACCCATTTATTCACCCCATTTTCAATTTTTAATTCATCTACTAAATTCATTTTCGAATTCATTTTATTTATACAAAGCCATTCACAATTTATTTCTACTCACTTGGGTTTTATTTGCAATTCAAATCATTTCTATTATAATTCAATTCCATTTTATTTTTACAACATCTCCACTTATTTAAATTTATCATCAAATCCAAGTCGAATTTTATTTATAATTCGAGTTCATTTCCAAACTCCGTTATTAACTTACAATCCATTTGTTTAACCATGTTAAATTTTATTAATATATTATGTCAAATAATTTATTTAGCTGATTAGCTTACTTCGAACTTTTATTACAAAAATCACTTCATTAAATTTTCCTGAGTTCAATTTCATTTTATAATTCCAGTTTGGATTTTCTTTCATTTTCCAAAATTGTAACACTTTTATTTTAAAATTTTAGAAATACATTTAAATTCACATAATACTATTAAAATAGTTTTTTTTATAAAAATACTTCTTATAACTCGATGTCTCAACCAGTCCATCCTTGTTCTCATAGAAATTCGGTCATATGTTGATTAGGCATAGGACTGAAAATCTATAAGTACTTGGTAATCCCGTTTCAAAATCCAGTGAAAATACTTGGAAAATAATTTTATTGAAAATATAAAAAAAAGTTTTTGAAAAATAGAGGATATATCTATGGTGAGAATGTTCTGGAAATCATCACCCTCATCCAAGGTCGCATTTACATCCTGGGTTACGTTGCCAACGCAGCAAAAGTCCATGTAACTGTAGGCACTCCGCACCCCTCGATTACGCCATGGGACCCACAACAGATCGCAGTTACATTCCACGGTTACGTTGCCATCGCAGCAAAAGTCCATATAACTGTAGGCATAAGCGCCCTCGATTTTCGCTGTCAAAATGAAACTTCTCCACTCCTACATAGGTCGCAGTCTGCCGATGTAAAATCAAACGTAGACTGTTGGCTCTCAGCGGCACACACAACTTTCGCTATGTTACCATAGGTCGCAGTCTACTGATGTAAAATCAAACGTAGACCCTTTCTCTCAGCGGCACACACGACTTTCGCTATGTTACCATAGGTCGCAGTATACCGATGTAAATTCAAACGTAGACCGTTGGCTCTCGCAGCACACACGACTTTTGCTATGGTCTGCAGTAAATTGCAGTGACATCGAGTTACACTGTCGTCACAGCATAACCCAAATGCCTCTGTAGGCATCAGCGCCCCTCGACTTCGCTACACACTACTCATAATCCTCAGGAACTAGTTTTGTCCGGACTCCTCACAGGATCAACTTTAGAACCCCCCTTAGGGTTCAAGGCAGCACCATCGGGTGGACTCTTGAGAAGTTCATTTCAAGGGAGCACTTTTTCTCTAGAGCCATTATCAAAACACTTTATACTATACACATATAGTATCTTCCAAATCATACACCTAGTATGAATCTCATAAAAATCTCCTTTTCTCAAAATCGATTATTCCAAAATCGATAATTCTCAAACTAGGCTTTCCAAATCCAATATTGATTTTACCCAAAAATCAAAATCCTTTCCAAATCCAAAGGTTCCCAAAATCTTTTTCCAAAATCGTCATAAGATCCTTTATACATATATATATATAACACATACATACATGTATATATATATATATATATATATATAATTTTTTTTTAAACTTTGGATCATTTCAAACTTGTATAAACTCCTTTTATATTTCAAACACATCTCAACATCCTTTTCTTCCGGCAATAGATTTAACAAGGGGAGATTTATCTTATATAACAAAGATATATAACTTTGATTATTCGAAACCAAATATTCAAATTTGATTACTCTTTCCAATATCAATTTCATTCAAAAATGTACGATGTACACTTATCATCCGTACGCTATACCAACCTGATCGCTCACTCGATCACACAATTTCACTTCCGAACTAGTATCGTCCACCCGACTTCCTAGTGCGGACTCGGGTCTGGTTTCTTGATCAAAAATCGTCATTCTCCTTGCACAGCCACAACTATGATAGAGAACATCCAGAACCAATCAATAATCCATTTCCAGGTTCGCCGTCGAAAATCGAATGAAAAATCCCAACGCGGATTGATATAACTATCTCAATATTCTATGCTCGAATCTGGATCAAATCACTATGCGAATAGAATAATATACGTACATCCTACGAAAGTATCTTCATTGATTATCAACAAAATCAATTTCTCTTTCTATTCACATTTCCTTTAATTTCTATCCACATATTTACAATTGCTTCAATCCCATTGGATTATCACTTCAATTCTTATCTCGGATGGGTATTTAATCAATAACAGTTTGAACTCCGACCGATATATATTTAGAAAATAGCTTGAAAATTTTAAAAATAGATAAGTAGCTGAAAAATAATTATTAGTCTGCAAAATAGCTTTAAAATAGTTAAATAATTGTAAAATAGTTAGAAAATAGTTAAATAGTTTCAGAAATTTTAGATAATTGCAAAATAGTTGTAAAATAGTAATTAATTTGTAAAATAGTTAGAAAATAGAAATTAGTTTATAAAACAGTTGAAAAATTGTTAAATAGTTCCAAAAATAATTGTAAAACAAATATAGAATAATTTGGCTTTAAAAAGAAAGGTTGTATATATTAAATAGCTTGGAAGAATAAGTTTATATTAAAACAATCTATATTGAAAATAGTCCAGTGTCAAAACTGTTCACTTCCCCAACAGTTCAATTTAAATTTCCACTTCCATTTAATCGACTCAAATCCAATTTGAATAATCTTCAATTTCCATTGAATTTGATTTAACCTCAATTCAAGTTGAATCAATTCCAATTTCTTTCCTAATCTAAATCAAATTCAAATTTGAACTAATTCAATTTCAAATTTCAAATTTCAACTATCCCGAATTATATAAATCGAGTTAAATTCTCAAAGGTTGGTTTAACTTTTTAAACCAAATTAACCCTTATTTAAAAATTTTAAACAATTTAATTTCTGAGCTCAAATTCTAGAATTTCATTTTCAATCAATTTAATTTTAATTTGGTTGTATTTTTATGACCACTTAATTTAATTCCATTTCAAGATTTCAGTTTGGTTGTATTTTATATTACTTCTTAATTTAATTCCAATAATTTAACAACCAATCACCTTGATATTTATTAGAAGGAAATATTGCTTTATATATCAAAATATATTTTTATATAAAATCATTTAAAACCTTCATGTAAGAAAATAATAAGTACGCGCTCATACACACACACACACACACTCAACTCATCCTAGAGTACTACGGACTCTATTTAAGGAGTAATCCCCACCAGAGCCAAGGTTCCCGCTTAACCTTTCAGCTCTGATACTAACTGTAACGACCCGGAATTTTCGATCCTAAAAATTCCAGATAGTTAGGAAGAAAGAAGAAAGAGGTAGAAGAAGAAGAAGAAGATCAGAAACAACAACATCTCACATTCACAGCAGATGAAATACAATAATAAATAATAACAATTTACAAAGAATTCTGTATCTGGTAAAATACCTTTATAATACATCAGAGTTACACATATATACAGACACTGAATATACACAATTATCCTGTAACAGATATACAACAATAAAATAAAGCGGAAACACTCCATACGTTCTTTCCATCCAGCTCGCCTCCTGAGCTCCAGAACGTCCTTACCTGAAAATCTATAATACTCGATCTGACCCGAGCATTACATCAAAGTAACACCTAGGTCACGTTGGAAACCAGCGTGAGTAAACTCATCCAACATGGAATACAAATCATACAACTTATATAGAACCCGGGGCAACTCGAATAAATTTACAAGTTCACAATATGTTACAGACAACACTTATTTCACACATAAGTTTTCTAAGTACCCAAAAATTTAGATTTAAAATAGTCCAATTCCTTTAAATCACTTCACTCTAGCCTATAGATTTCATATATCAATCTATAAAAATTCGAAGTGGTTTCAGGTATTTCCTAATACCCGAACCCGGTTTCTTCGAGTCTCATGTCATCCTAACCCAAGTTATTCAAATGAAATACACAACATCTCATTTCAGAGAAATCAACTCATTCAAAGCATTCAATACTATTCTATCATCCATAAGCAAAGCTTGATCGCTACCAAAATTAATTTAATTAATTCTAATTGAATTTCTAACCTCAATCACTTAGATTTCTTCACTTGTCATTAATTAATTTCTAATCAATTAATCAATCATCCCTTCATTATTCATCTTAATTAATCACCCTGGATTAATTATCCTTCAATTACATTCAAGTAATTATCTTTAATTAACTTCACAAAATTAATTATTCTTAACCAAATAAATAAGTAATCTTTAATTACATCATAAATTAATTAACTATAATTATTTACATTAATCCTTGCTTACTTATATTAATTAATTTCTCATAAGTCACTTATTATTGATTAATTTATCTTAATTAATCAACCTTTATTTACATCATTGATTATATAAATTAATAATTTCTCATTTACGTTTCAATTTATCCTAATCTAATTTAATTACACTAAATTATTAATCATTAATTAAACCACAAATATTAATCATTCTTGATTTATCTCAACCTATAGTTAACTACCTTTTTATTTACTTTATTAAATAAATTAATTACTCCTTAATTAACTATCTTAATTAATCTCTTGATTAATTTCACAAAGTAATTATATTTTATTAATTACATTAAGTAATTATCTATCAAACCATCCATTGATTGTTCTAAATTAATTAAACTTAATTAATTAACTTAAACCTTCATCAGTTAATTCAAACTCTTAATTACTAAATTACTCAACCCAAATCATTAATTAACTGAATTAATTAATTATCCATTTTAATTACCCAACTAATTTGATGAATCCCAAATCATTAAGCCCTTATCAACATTGAAATGAAAACATTTCTTATTTATGACTTAAGTTTAAAACAATTTAAAACCCGAATACTTCGAGTTAAATCACAATTAACATGAGAACCAACCAAAACCAAAGTCACCCGATCATCGGTCCACAGTGCACATCAAATCAATTCAATCATACAACCAAATACTTAAATTTAACCATTTAAATTTAGATAAAAATCCAAAGGAGTGAGATTCACTCACCTTTGCCCCTTAAATTTGCAATCCACTTCATTCTCGACTTGGTTTCTAGGGTTATAACCTTCTATAGACATTTAATGATCTTATTAATATTCGAACAATTTGAATAATTAATCTTCATTTGATAAATTTAATTTAATTAACAAATAATTTATTTTAGCTAATCTTCCTATAAATAAATAATTCTTAGGAAAAAAATAATTAAATTTCAAGTTACAAAAATAATTAAATAAGTCGATCTCTTTAATACATATATTTAAAATAACATTTAAAATTTGTATACTTATTTTATTTTATCCTTGAAATTAAATAAATATAAATAAATCATGGACTTCAAAAATCTATCTTCACATAAACATTCGTGTATTTTACATGTATATAATTTACTATAATTGTTTTTTCTTTTTCTTCTGTAAATAACAACAGAGGTTACTTTACTGCATATATACATATTCATAAATAAAGCAATAACTTCGAAGAAAATATACTGGCTTATAAAACTTACTGTTATTATATAAACCTTGATGTACGTTTAAATCTTATCTATCTATATAATTTCTGTTTTACTGTTTGTTTATAGAGATTATCAGAAAATAAAATCGATTTATCCAACCCTCCTTTCTTCTCTAGATTCAAATAAAATTAATTACATACCTTCGGCCAGGCTTCGTTTCCAGAACGATGATGCCGCACACGAGATCACAGCCTTCCTCATCGACACGCTAACCCTGGCCGACCTCACTGTGACCCATCCCCAAAATCTTCGCGACCCAAACCCTAAGCTCGAACGTCTATGCCCAGTGCCTACTACAGACATCGAACCCTCGTCGCCTCGATCCCAATTCGAACGCCACCGAATCAAACAACCCCCTGCCTTAGCTGTTACAACGCACCATATGCCGATGCCACCCTCTGCCACTCGCGATCCCCCTTGTCAAAGTCAAAATCGACTTCGATTCGTTTATTTAAAAATGAGCATTGAGTCGCGAGGTTACAGGAAAGAGGGAGGAAGAAATGGGAGCGGTCGCGATTTTGAAAAAGGAGGAAGCCATTTTTGTTTTCGTTCTGAAGATTTTTTTTATCTGGGTTTTTCAAAGTACTCGTCTTTCATAAAAAGAAAGGAGATAGCTAGGTCGACGCAATTCAGGTTTAGGGTGGCTGAGTTGACCTTTTAATTTTTTTTATTTTTATTAAATTTCCAAAATATCTCGTTTTGCATAACTCAAAATCTCGAACTCCGAATTAGACATGCCGCCAAGCATTTATAAGGCTTTACCCGTATTCTGATAATGATGGAACGTGTTTCGGAACCTAATTCGGTCATAGGTGCAAGTTACGGGAATAAACGACCAATTTTAATTTAAATCGATTAAAATAGTTTCTTTGCATTTTGAGCTGCCAGGGTCACATGACAACTCCGATTGCAACGAAAATTGAAATCTAATAATAACTAACTATTACGGATCCAATGGAACGGGTTTTGTCGAATTCCGAGACTGTGCCTCGGAAGGCTATTTTTAAATATCGATTTAAACGATATATTATTAAAACTAAACAAATCACCATTAAACTAAATTTCAACCGTTTTATTATCTTCGGTACCATCATTATAAATTTTATACGCCTTCAAATTATTTTTAACAGGCTTAAAACTCCAGATTCAACATTTTACCCAATTTCAAATTATATAAGTCAATAATTTAATTATCAAGTAAATATTGATATTTGGAATTCAAATTAAAATTAACTTTTAAATATTTAAAATCAATTAATTATTCCAATCTAAATTGTTAGAAATTCTGCGTCATCACAAAGAAGTTGTAGATTTCATTGGAAAATATGAATATTTGTTTTTGTTGTGAAATTTCAATTTCAATTTAAAATTAATTTAATTGATTAAAATAAAATATTTTTGAAATCTAAACATTTTTTATAGGTAAAATGTAAATCATTTTCTGAGTGAGATGTCATATTTCGTTCCGCCAAATTTGGACTACTCTAGCTTCGATTATATTATTTTCAACGTTTTAGCTGTATTTTGGCAAATAATATTGAGTTTTGCTAGGTGGGTCACATCACTCGTATTTGTGTACCAATATGTTCACCTCGTCGTGCTAATCTCTACAGTATATTCATTTGCGCATTTCGGTGTCCGGTGTGCGGCGTAATCTGTGAAACGGTTAGCCATACCAGTACCATCTTAAGCCTTTTAGTTTCTCTGTGGCCATTCATTTATTCAGCGGTTGAAAATCCAATGGCCACTAACCTTTGTAATTTCCATAATCTAACTTTTGACATTTACCATTCCACCATTTGAATATTATTTTAGCTAGTTAGTGTGTTCACTTTCATTCTCTTCGCACTGCCCTAATTCGTTCCGCTATTTCATTAAGAAGAATATAAAATAATATATTAAGCTATATATTTAAATCAGAAAAGCTGCTCGTCCACCCCAGACTTTCACCCTCCGCCTCACTATTGCTACCTGTTGATTAACCAGCACCCTTCGCCTACCTCTCCAAGCATCCTCCACCACCATAACTTGCTCCTTCTTTCCGTTTTCCACCACCTTCCCAAGCCAATCAACCCACTGCCTCTCCTTGCAACGCAAACAGCCACCGGACTCACCCTCTCCCTCCGACACTACTACGCTGAACCTCCCACACATCGAACCTGCCATGTGACCGCCTCCAGCATGCAACTCCACCCCAACGCATCCCTCAGCCACCTCGTCCACCCACTTTGAACCCAGCCTCACCATGCCCGTTTCCTACCTTCACCTAACCCGAACCTCGCCTTCTCTCCAACGTAGCAGTTCCTCACACAACAGCCACTCCGACCCTGACCTAGTGCCTTTCCCTCCCTGACCGCCTTGACTTCCCTCTCACTTTCCAGCCGCTTCCGAATCTTTAGACAACAACACAGCTTCCCATTCCTCCACTGACCGCAACCCTTCCATTCCCGATCATCGAGCCATCAGCCTGCCACCCCATCACTGAAGAATAGCCTCACACCAGCATTGCCGCCAGAGCTTGCTCCATCTCCATTCCAAACTCCATGCCGCAGCAGTTTTTCCACTGTCTTTACCTTTCCGCTTCTCAACACGTGCAACAACAACCATCATCTCTTCGGCTAGTCTCCTTCTCATAGCTAGTAGCCTTCTCCTTTTATAAAAAAACAAAGGTGTGTATATATATATATATATATTTGGTTTTCATCGAATTTGAATTCAAGTTATCTACCTTCTCGCTATCCGGTTTTGATTGCCGCTATTCATAATTTATTGTAATAGTTCGTTGGCTTGTCATTGTCCCTCTTACTGTGTATCCTCATGTGTGTCCATAGCCACGTATCCATGTCAGTTGCTTGTCATTCTTGTTGTTTCTCTAGCTTCGAAATGTGTGCGATCACTTACGATTAACATTCTTATATTTCATAAATTGATTTCAGATGAAATGATGATTTAAATATGTTGCTAACTTTGAATTTGTTAGTAATCTAATCGTTAAATATGATATGTTATTATCTACATTTCTTTATCTATATTAATTAACATATGACAATATTACCTATTATATATATTATTTTTAAATTTGTTAATTATAGATATATGTTGCCATCGATATGTTATTTTTTATTATTCTATTATTCTTACTCTACAAGTTTCCTGATAGTTTAGAAAATCCCTATTGATTGAAATGATACATACCGAACAATATTATACATTAGGAAAAATCATTATGGCTTGAAATGATAAACCCAAACGATTTTATTTGATTTTGAAATTTGAGATAGTGGGTTGAAATGATATATACCGTAAATATTAAATTATCGTGGATTGAAATGATAAATATCTGTATCACTTGACCATAGGATAGAAAATTTTATACGGACACCGTTGGTTTATTTTAGAAAAAAATGATTTCCAAAGTTTTGAAAGGAAATATATGAGTTTTAATAAATATGGATTTTAAAATATAATATAAAGATTTTATTTTAATATATGTGTAAAATCTAGATTTTTAAAATTATATATTTGGAAATTATAAATTTATAAGTCAGTTTTGATATGATTGTACTTATAATTTTATTATTTTTAAATATATAAAAATAAGATTTAATATAAATTTAATAATAAGATTTGGTATAATAAAATTTAATATAATAAAATTCAATAAGATTTAATTTAATTAATATATAAAATATGTTTTAAACTATTTATTTAAATTTATATTATTATTTGAAAATAGATTTTGTAATAATTTTAATAGAATAAAGGTTAGAAAGATAAATTAAGTTAATTTGTAATTTAATTCCATTGAGAATTGAAAATAAATAAGAATTAATTGGAAACTTATTAGTTTTGAGGTTTCAAAAGGTATGGTTTTATAACTTGACTTAATTAAAGGCAAACTAAATGAATATTATTGAACTTAAATAAAATTAAAGTTAAATATTTAATATTGATTTAAATTTTTAATTTGATATTTTATTAAATAATATTAAAAATGATTTAGAATATTTTCAAATTTAAATAAATTTAAATGTTGAATTTTGAAATATAAATGAAATTTATCAAATTAAGTTATTGTAAATTATTCGAATATTTAAACCTATTGAATTGGAAGGGGTGTAAACTTGTAATTCAAACGTGGATTAGAAATCGATATAAATTAAGAATGATTTTAATGAGAATTTGAATTGAACCTTTAATCTTTTAATTAAGACTGTTGAACTGAGATTGATTTAAATTGAATTTTGGAACTAAAGTTAATTTGAATTGATTTGTGAAATTGAAAGAAGCAATTCTAGTTTGAAACTATTTTCTATTTAAACTATCTTAGTATATAAACTATTCTTGATATTTAAACTAGTTTTTAAATATGAACCATTTTAATCCATAACCTATTTTTAAATATAAACAATTTTTAATGTATAACTATTCCAATATATATAAACTACTTTCAATAAACTGTTTAAGTTGAAATTGTTATGATTTAAATTTAATGGATTTAGATGCGAAGACTTTGATATGATGGTTTAACCTATTTTGTGATTATGATTTTGGAAAGTGACATGATTTCGAAAGTGAATATGATTTCGAAAGTGATATGGTTTCAAAAGTGATATAATTTCGAAAGTGAGCATGATTTCGAAAGTGATATTATTTAGAAATAAATATGAGATTTTTGATATGAAGTATGAACTGTTTAAAATATAAAATGACCATGGTGTGAAATAAGCGTTTGGTTGTTAAAGAGGTGAGGATCAGAAATTGTCATACTCTTTTCCGATACCGAAACCACTTTAACAACTGTGCATAAAGTGGAGAATCCATAACGTAGTAGAATGGTTTAGCAACGTCTATATAAGGTATGAACGCAGCCCTGACTCCTTCGAGTCAGCTTGATCTGACTAAAACATGAGCTGTACGAAGCCAAGTGAGGTCGCACCTCCGATCGAGCATGCATATTTGATACCATATCTATTACTTTGTAATTTGATTGGATGCACCATTGATTTGGGAGTGTGTCTCAAGGTGGACGGTCAGTAGGGAGTGCAAATAGTATAATTCTATCCTGGCATTGTCTCACGTGCCTTGTCACATGGCTTACCGCGCCCTTTACGAGTTTGATTTGTGCCATACCTATGGAGTGCTCCTTGATAGCCCACCGGTTTGGTGGAATTTACAGTACCGTGTGGACTACGACGTTTATATAAAATGTGTTAAGGGGGATAGGGTAACGCCTTAATGCTATTTTAATATTTTACTTTACTGTAGACATTATTTATGTAGCGTATTGTACTATGTAGATAGTTTACCGGATCTATAAAGGATGGGAATGCCAAACGTTATTTAAGTTATGTTGCATTTCACTTGGCATTACACTCGAGTTGATTAACAAACATAAGAATGTTTATCCTAACCCGAGTGTTTTGTGTTTTCCTTTATGCTTGGGTCAGACTGAGTGTCACAGCATTTGAGACTTACCTTTGGAGCTTGGAGCTTTGCCTGGAGATCTTTATCTACTCAGCTTTCAATTATTTCCAGTTGTTTATATTTAGTCTTATCAATTGCTTTTATATTAGTGACTTTTATGTACTTCGGATTTTCTGTTGTATTTGTTTTAGAATTGGATGTTCCGTCGTAGCTTCATGAACTACTAATTATCTACTCTGCTGCTTATTGTGGTATTACTTTATGCCTGTGATATTGTGATTGATTAATTTACTGTATATGTTAAATTTTGCCAAACAGAAATTAACAATCAATCTATTGATTTGAGTGATTCAAGTCTGACATGTGTGGATCATTGTTAATTTGAATGGTTCGAAATGAGTGGTCGTTATAGTTGGTATCAAAGCTTTGGTTTAGGAAAAACTTAGCATACAGAGTAAAATCTCATTAGAGATAGGGTAGTAATATCATAGAATGAGTAAAATTAATTACAAAATCATCTTCGTTTGAGCCTAAAATTCTTTGTTATGATTCTATTTGATTAGGATTTCTTTTGAATTTTGGAACTTTACCTTGTTCTAAAATTCATTCTTATCTTTTCTTGTTTTCTTGATACAAGAGCATCTTATAGCTCTATTTTTATTGATCTGTGTAATAAATTTGAGCACATCTTGTAACCTTAATTGGCAACTTCATCCTTATGTGTGACTAATCCCATCGGCAGACCGGCCAACCTTAGTATGATTTGTAAAGGGTGAAACTCCTTTACAACAGGCGTCGATTCACTAGAGATTTCTATGTCCTCGGTTTTGACATTGTTATCTCTTGTAAAAATCTGAACCGTTTCTCTAGCAGACGACTAAGGTAATTCTCTTATAATTGTATGTCGATTGCCTCAGGATTATGTTGGCAGTTTTATATTTTCGCTTGATTCTCAGCCTTGTGATCTTGACTCTACCCCGATAGTCAAGGATATCCTGATGTTTTGCTGAAGTCACTTCTCTTTCTCCTAAACGGGAAATTAATTTCCATATCGATCTTATTCCTGAAGCTTGATCCTACTACCGGTTTTCACCAGCCTCGTGTAGCCGAGGAGAGCATTCCCGAGACAGCTTCCCGAACATTAAATATTCAAATTCAATTTTATTTAAGTTTAAAAATATTCATCTAATCCTCTTCAATCAAGTTATCAAGTTATAAAAACATACCTTTAAAATCTCAAAATCAATAGGTTCCAAATCAATCTTTATTTAAATTCAATTATTAACCAATTTAAGATTTCAAGTCAACCTTAATTTATCTTTCCTACCTTTATTTATTTAGGTTATTGCAAAATCTATTTTAAAATATTAATATAAAATTTAAATACACAATATATACTTATCCCATTAAATTCTATTAAATTTAACTTTATTAAATTAAATCTTAATTTATTAAATCTATATTATTTTATATTAAATTATATTTTACATATTAAAATATAATAAAATTACAAGTAAAATTTTAAAATTTACATTTTTTAAAACTTAACTTATAATTTAAGATTTTCAAACATATAATTTAAAAATGTAAATTTACATACATACATATATTAAAATTAAAAATATTTACATTATATTTCAAAAGTCAATATTAAATAAAACCCATCTATTTTCTTCCAAAACTTTGAAAATCATTTTTCAAAATAGACCCACGACGTCCGTATATAATTTTCTATCCATTGGTCAAGTGATACGTATATTTATTATTTCAATCGCAATAATTTAGCATTTACAGATATATATCATTTCAATCTGCAATCCTAAAATTCAAAATTAATAAAATCGCTTGGGTTTATCATTTCAACCCATAACGATTTTCCCTAATCTAAAATATCGTTCGAGTATATATCGTTTCAACCCATTTGGAAATCCTAAACTAAAAAGGAACGTGCAAAGTGAGAACAATATAATGATATTATAAGATGACATACTTATCAATAGCAGAATATATAATTATTAACAATTTAAAAATATAATATATATATAACATGTTATGGTGTCATATTTAAATTAACATAGGTGAACAAATGCAAATAATAACATATCAAATTCAATAATTTAATCACTAATCAATTCTAATTAATAACATATTTCAATCATCATTTCATGTGAAATAAATTTACTAAACATAAGAATGCTAATCGTGAGTGATTTCTCACCTTCAGAGGTTAGGGAATTGAGAATGGAAGCAATTGGACGTGGATAAGTACACCAAAAATGAAGGATGCGAAAATCGCTACTGAAATTCGTATAGTGAGCATACAAGGAAAAGCAAAGCAAGCGAACAAGCAAATAACTTGATTCTAAGAATCAAATATATATATATATATGGAATATATATGAAATATATATGAATCATATATATGAAATAACTTAAATCTGAGCACACAAGTCCTGAGAGGAGTAGAAGCACAGCTAGGTTGCTGAAGGAGGTTTGGTAACCAGTCAGAGCAGCAGATTGACAGGGAAGCAAGGTGGTAGTGGAGCATGGTGACTGGGGTAGGCCTCGGATTTTTGGGTGAATGGCCAGTGGATATGGAGAAAGGCTGTCAGGTCGGAGGGGATATGATGCAGCTGGTATAAGGTGATTGGCTATTGGGTTGCTAGGTCAGGCCAGGCTGGTGGATGGCCAGAGAAGGTGGCAGTTCGGGTTCATGGAGTGCGTATAGGAGAAAGAGACAAGGATCGACAGGGGAGACAAGGCTGTCATGGTCTATCATGTGAGGTAGGAAAGCGGGGTTGTGTGCTGGAGTTAGGTGGAAGGCTATGGGAATGGCGGACGCTGGCATGCATTTCGACGATGGGTGGAAGCTTGTGTGCTGGGACGGATCGGGTTTTGGTCAGCTATATAGGAGATGGCAGCTATAAGGGAAGCACAGGAGGTGGGAGAGCATGGTGTGGGGTTTGGAGATGAAAAGGGCTGTGAGCGGTGGAAGGCGTTGTTGTGGATCAGAGCTGTTGGGTGTCTTTGGTGAACAACTGGTTCGGGTTATGGAAGCGATGAAGGCGGAGAGGTGGTCGCAGGCGGTGGCTATTGTGGGAAAGAGGAGGTGGTAGGTGCCAACGTGGGGATTGAAGTAGGTTGGTGATGGTTCGAAGACGAAGGTGATCGACAAAGAAAAGGAAGTTGATAGTTCACGTGCTCAAGCTATTAGATTTCCAGATTATATAAGCTTTCATGTATATTTTTTTATAAGAAGAGCACAGAACAAAGGAAAGAAGGATAGGAAAAAAGGCCAGTGGAAATGAGTCAACATGAATAATATTAAAATAGTGGAATGAAAAAGTCAAGAATAATTAAAGCTAGTATTTTATTTCAGCCATTGGATGATTGAATGGACACTAGGAAACCCAAAAGGTTCAAAAGCAGGTACCATACGGCTAATCGTTTCATAGATAACGCCTCATATCGGACACCGAAATGCACAAATGAATATACTTCGGAGATTAGTACAACGAGATGACCAGAATGGTACACAGATATGAGCACTATGACCAAACTATCAAAAGTCGAATTTTTGCTGCTAAAAATGTTGCTAAAACGCCTAAAATAATATAAACGGAGCCAGAGAAGCCCAAATTTGACGAAATGAATTATGATGTCTCACTCAGAAAATGATTTACATTTTTATTATATAAAATATTTGGATTTCAAAAATATTTAATTTCCTTTAAATTGAAATTTTTACAATCAAACAAACTTTCACATTTTCTTATGAAAATCTGACACTTGCAACGTTTATATAGACGTATTTCAAATATCAAATTTTCATTGCAGAATTTTATTGTTTAATTATCAAGATTTTTTTTGTTAATTACGTTATAAAACCATTAAATTTTTCGGGTCATTGCATTCTCCCCAATCAAAAAATTTCATCCTCGAAAAGGAACGAGATAGGAGAATAGAAGCAACAGGAAGGAAAGATAGATTCGAAATACATAGTACCAGATACATCAATAGTTCAAAACCATATAAATTTACCTTTTATTCACAACAATTCTATTAAACAAAATTTAGTTCGAACATCATTATGACTTAAGTTTTATCTTGTATAACCTTCAATTACATATTCACATTAACATTTTAACTCTGTGAATATTTCACGTAAGTTATATATATATATATATATGTTTTAGAATGCAATTGATTATTATACAAATTATTTTTATCCAAGTTCAACTGTTTCAAGTTGTTTCAATTCCATTTCTTATTTTAAACACTCCAATTATTCAAAAAAACTTGCTTGTTTTAATAATTGGAAACCATCAATTAACATAGAAGTTGAGTTAAATTTTTGGTTTCACTTCAAACCATTTTGAAAAAAATATATACATACATACATACATATACATACATACATACATACATACATATATATATTATACATCAAATCATACTCAAGAAATTCAAATCAAATCCATTTCCAAAATAAAAGTGTAGCAAAGCTACTAAGTGGTCTCCCCACTTTGAGACTCGAAAATGAATGTGGATGATGCTGGAATCATCATCGAAATTATTTTTCAGCAAATAAAGAGGAGAGTGCCACTTACTTCTTTTAAAATTCTTTGCAAATAGTTTCCATTCGAAAATACTTTCAAATAATGTATTTTCAAAGCTTTGAAAATCAGATTTTGAAAACCACCGAAAATTAAATTCTCAAATCCTTAATTTAAATTCATTTCATTTGTAATCAAATTTACAACCCATGCTTTAAAATTTCATCTCTTTATAACATACACAATAGTTAATGGTTTAGAAATGTAGACAAAATAATAAATGATAATCTAGTATTATCATTTCTAACAACCAATTCATTTAACTATCTAATTTCAGAAAATTATAATGTTATATGTAAAATATAATCATACATAAAATTATTTCATTTTACCAATTTTGAAAAAAAAAATTGTGTTGGTTTGCTCTGTTCAAGTGTTCTGGAATTCTTATCGATAACGTGGGCTAGACGAATCGATCGAAAACCGAAATTCAAACTTAATAAATCAAACGACACAATAAAAAATATTTTTTTATCAATTAAAAATACGTTGCCGGATGATTCAAGAATGGATTTTAGAACAAGGATAGAGGTTCAAATTTAGAGGGATCCTAATCAAAAAGAATTTTAACTAAGAAGATAAGCTCGAACGAAAAATAAGATAACTAAATTACAAAAGAGGAAAGATGGATAAACTTATATTAATCGCAGCGATCTTAACCAGGTCAACAGAGACTTAGAATAGACGAGAATATCATCAAAAAAATAGGGAAATTTTTTTGAGAACATCATGGAAAACGTGATTCATGGGATCTACAAAGAAGGCAAGAGCATTGATTAATCCAAAGGGCATAACTAACCATTCATAGAAACCAATCACTGGGAAGAAGGACAACAGGTCTAGCTCTAGGAATAAGATCAATGCGGAATTCAATTTCCTGCTTAGGAGGTAGAGACATGACTTCACTAAAACATCAGGTTAATCACTGACTATCGGGGTGGAGTCAAGGTCGATGGGTTGAGAATCAAGCGAAAAGGATAAAACTGCCTGCATAATCCTAAGGCAATAGAAATACAATCACAATAGAATTACCCTGGTCATCTACTAGAGAAATGGTTCGGGCTTTGCAAGTAATGATCGTATCAAAACCGAGGACATAGAAATCTTTGGTGAATCGATGCCTGTTGTAAAGGATTTTCACCCCTTTACAAACCATACTAAGGTTGACGGGACCGTCAATGATTAGTCACACATAAGGATGAAGTTGCCAATTGAGGTTGCAAGATGTGCTCAAATCTATTACAGAGATCAACAGTAACAAAGCTATGGGATGCTCTAGTATCAAAAAGAACACGAACATGAAAAGACAAGAATGGATTTCGGAACAAAGGGAAAGTTCCAAAAATTCAAAAGAAATCCAAATCAAAGAGGATCCTAACAAAGAATTCAAATTCGAATGAAGATGATTCTATAATTAATTTTTACTCATTCCAGGGTATAACTACCCTATCTTTAATGATTATTTACTCCATGTGCTAAGTTTTGCCTAAACCAGAGATCTGATACCACTTGTAACGAACTGCTATTTCGAACCTTTCAAATCGACAATCATCCACACGTGTCAGACTTGAATTTGTCAAAGCAACAGGCTATCAAGTTATATTTTACAAAACTTGGGATATGTATAAAATAAAGTGGAAATTAGCCAGAAGGGACTCTTTAGCAAGTGGAATTAGTTTGTAGGACACACAACTGAAATAATTATTTTCAAGGACAAAACATAAAATAATTAGTTTCTAGGGCCTAAAAAATTATGAAATTATGTCCTTGAAAGTAATTGGACAGCTGACTTTGTCCTTGAAAGTAATTATTCTGCTGACTTTGTCCTTGAAAGTAATTTTTTGAACATATGTCCTAGAAACTAATTGGACTGCAAAGTTTGTCCTTATGGTGAAATTCCCCTTAAATAAATCAATCACAGAATCACAGACACAAAGTAATATAACAATAAGTAGCGGAATAGATAAATAGTTGTTCATGAAACTACTACGTAAATATCAGAGTCTAAAATGAAATACAGTAGAAATCCAATACACAGAAGTTTCAGATACAAATGCAAATGTCAATTCTGAACACAAACAACTGGGAACAACTGAAAAAGCTGAATAGACAATATAGATTTACAAGCAAAGCACCAAGCTCCAAAGGTTAGTCTTAAATGCTGTGACGCTCAGTCTGAACCGAGCATAAAGCAAAACACAAACCACCCGAGTCAGGATTAGCATTCTTATGCAAATAAATCAACTCAAGTGAAATATCCAAGTGAAATGAAAATAACTTAAAGGATGTTTTAGGTTCCCATCCTCTAAATATCTGTTAAACTACTTACATACATATTACAATACACTTCATAGATAATATCTATAGTAAAGTAAAATATTAAAATAGCATTAAGGCGTTACCCATATGCCCCTTAACATATTTTTATATATGTTCTCGTAGTCTATACAATACCATAATTCCTCCTTAAACTGGAGTGCTATCAGATGGCACTCCATAGGTACGGTAAAAACCAAACTCCTAGTGAATGCGATAAGGCATATGACAAGGCATGCGAGGCAATACTTAGGGTAGGATGCTACTATTTTACGAAATTGAGCTGGTGGTAAAGCATAGCAGCTACTACCACCCACCTCGAGAAACACTCCCATAATCAAAGGGACATCCAATCAAATCACAAAGTAATAGAATGGTATCAAAGAAGCATGCTCGATCGGAGGTGCAATATTACTTGGTCCGACGTGGCTCCTGTTTTAGTCACATCAAGCTGACTCGTGGGAGTCAAGGCTGCATTCATACCTCATACAGACATCCGCCAAACCATCCAACTTCATTTTGGTATCTCCACCACATGCGTAGTTGTTAAAGTGGTTTTCGGTATTGGCAGAGAGTATGACAATATCTGTCCCGATCTCTTTAACAACCAATCGCTTATTTCACACCGCGGTCATTTCATATCATAATAGTTCATACTTTATATCATATCATATTCATTTCAAAACCACATCACTTTCGAAATAATATTCCTTCGAAATCATATCACTTTCGAAATCATTATTCACTTTATACCATAATAGCTCCCGCTTAAAAAGTTTGAATATTGAAAGTAGTTTATATATTGGAATAGTTATACATTAAAAATAGTTTATATTTAAAATAGGTTATAAATTAAAATAGTTTATGTATTAAAAATAGTTTATATATTATAAAGAGTTTATATCGAAAATAGTTTCAAATTAGAATTGTTTCTTCCAATTTTGCAAATCAACTTTAGTTCCAAAATTCAATTTAAATTAATCTTAGTTCAACAATTTCAATTAAAAAGGTTAAAGGTTCAATTCAAATTCTCGTTAAACCATTTTAATTTATATCGATTTCAATCCAGGTTTGACCTACAAATTTTAAACCGCTTCCAATTCAATAGATTTAAAATTTTAAATATTCAAACAATTTACAATAATTCAATTTGATAAATTTCATTTATATTTCAGAATTCAACTTTAATTTAATTTAAGTTTGGAACATTTACTTAATCTTTTTTAAAAACCTTTCAAATAAAATCCCGGACTACAAATTCGAATCAAAAAAATAAATATTCAATTTTAATTTTATTTAAATTTAAAAATATTCATTTGATCACCTTTTATTAAACGTTTAAATAAAATCTCAAATTACAAATTTAAATCCACAATAAATATAAAAATTAAATTTTATTTAAATTTAAAATATTTATCTAATCCTCTTTACTCAAAATCAAGTTATCAAGTTATAAAAACATATCTTTAAAATCTCAAAATCAATAAGTTCCAAATCAATCTTTATATAAATTCAATTATTAACCAATTCAAAATTTCAAGTCAACTTTAGTTTATCTTTCCAACCTCTATTTATTTAAGTTATTACAAAATCTATTTAAAAATATTAATATAAACCTTAAGTAAATATTTTAAATACAATATATATACTTATCCAATTAAATTCTATTAAATTAAATTTTATTAAATTAAATCTTACTTTATTAAATCTATTTTATTTTATATTAAACTATATTTTATATATTTAAAAGTAATAAAATTATATGTAAAATCTTAAAATTTACAGTTTTCAAAACTTAACTTATAATTTAAAATTTTCAAACATATAATTTAAAAATCTAAATTTACATATATTTTAAAATAAAATATCTTTTATTATATTTTAAAAATCAATATTAAATAAAACTCATCCATTTCCTTCCAAAACTTTGAAAATCATTTTTCAAAATATACTAACGGCGTCCATATATAATTTTCTATCTTATGGTCAAGTGATGCAGATATTTATCATTTCAATCCACAATAGTTCAATATTACGGGTATATGATTTCAGCCCGCAATCCTAAAATTCAAAATTAATAAATTCGCTTGGGTTTATGATTTCAACCCATAACGAATTTCCCTAATCTAAATAACATTCGGGTATATATCATTTCAACCCATTAGGAATTCCTAAACTAACAGGGAACTTACAGAGTGAGAACAATAGAATAGTACTGTAAAATGACATACATATCTATAGCAGGCATATAACATTATTAACAATTTAAAAATAATACACACACACACACAATAGGTTATGGTGTCGTATATAAATTAACAATGGGTGAACAAATGTAAATAATAACATATCATATTTAACAATTTAATCACTAATCAATTCTAATTAACAACATATTTCAATCGTCATTTCATGTGAAATAAATTTAGTAAACATAAGAATGTTAATCATGAGCAATTGCTCACCTTCCAAGGCTAGACAATTGAGAATGAAAGCAATTAGATGTGGATAAGCATACGAAAAATGAAGGACGTGACAACCGCTATGGAAATTCGGATAGCGAGCATACAAGGCATAACAAAGCGAGCAAACAAAGCAAACAACTTAAGTCTGAGAATCAACAATATATATATATATATGTGATATATATACGAAATATATACGAAATATATATATGAAACATATATGTGAAATTACTTAAATCTGAGCGCATAAGGCCTGAGAGGAGTAGAAGCATGGCCCGGTAGCTGGAGGGGGTTTGATAGCGGTCTGAGCAGAAGATCGGCAGGGAAGCAAAGTGGTAGTGGAACATGGTGACTGGAGTAGGCTTAGGGTTTTGGGGTGAATGACAAGTGGACGTGGTGAAAGGCTGTCAGGTCGGTGGGGAAATGATGCGGCTGGCATGAGTTGATAGGTTGTAGGTTTGCTGGGTCAGGTCAGGCTGATGGATGGCCTAAGAAGGTGGCAGTTTGGATTCGTGGGGTGTGGTTACAGGAGGGAGACAAGGATCGACAGGGGAAATAAGGATGTTAGGGGCTGTCACGCGAGGTGGCAAGGCGGAGTTGTGTGATGGAGTTAGGTGGAACGCTGTAGGAACGGTGGAGGCTGGTGTGCATTTCAACCATGGGTGGAATCTTGCATGCTAGGGATGGATTGGGTTTTCGGTCAGCTATGTTGGAGATGGAGGCTATAAGAGAAGCACATGCGGTGGTCGAGCATGATGTGGGATTTGGAGATGAACAAGGCTGTGAGAAGTGGAAGGTGTTGTTGCAGATCAGAGATGCTGGGTGTTTTTGGTGAACAACCGAGTCGGGTTATGGAAGCGGTGATGGCGGAAAGGTGGTCACAGGCAGTGGATGTCATAAGAAAGAGGAGGCAGTAGGTCTCGGTATGGGACTTGACTTGCGTTGGTGATGGATTGGAAGATGAGGATGATCGACAAAGAAAAGGAGGCTAATGGTTCACGTGCCCAAGCAATTAGATTTCCAGATTATGTAGGCTTTGATATATTTTATTTTTATTTTATAAGAAGAGCATAGAACAAAGAAAAGAAGGACATGAAAGAAATGCCAGTGGAAATGTAGCGGAATGGAAAAGTCAAGAGTAATTAAAGCTAGTGGCTATTTGATTTCAGCCATTGGGCAATTTAATAGACACAAGTAAACCCAAAAGGTTCAAAAACGGGTACTGATACGGCTCATTGTTTCACAAATAACGTCGCGTATCGGACGTCGAAATGCACAAGTGAATATACTGCAGAGATCAGCACAACAAGACAACCAGAATGGTACATAGATATGAGCTATACGGCGAAACTATCAAAATTCGATTTTTCGCTGCCGAAAATGCTGCTAAAACACCGAAAATAATATAAATGGACCCAGAGCAGTCCAAATTTGGCGAAACGAATTATGACGTCTCACTCAGAACATGATTTACATTTTTATTATATAAAATATTCAAATTTCAAAAATATTTAATTTCCATAAAATTTCAAATGATTTAAATTTTAAATTGAAATTTTTACAACCAAGCAAACTTTCACATTTTCTGATGAAAATCTGATACTTGCTACGTTTATATAGACAAATTCAAAATATAAAATTTTCATTGCAAAATTTTATTGTTTAATTTTCAATTTTTTTTGTTAATTAGGTTATAAAATCTTTAAAATTTACGGGTCGTTACAAATTAAAGATTATTTAATTAATTAAGATTAATTAGTATTTAATTATTAATGAAGGTTTAATTAATTCTTTAATAATTAATAAAGGATTAATTTGGGTTTAATTAAAAGGTAATTATTGTTTAACTATTTAATTAAATTGACTTAAGATTCTATTCAAATTAATTATGATTTAAATAAGGATTTAAGTCATAGTTAATTATTTTTAAAAAGATATTTTTTAGTTTCAAATCCTTGGTTTTCAAAAGTAAAATTGTTTAAGTGTACTTCTTTTTCAAAGATGGTTTCGAATATAAGTGATTCAAGTGTTGATACCATTAAGAAACCATAAAAGTGTGATTGAGTATAATGTAGTTTGTTTGTTCGTTTGTGTGGACATGTGCCAACGGAATATATCCTCGTTATGCTATAAATTAATTGAATTGTTTGGACATCTGTTTAGCAGGACAAATCACCTTCCTGCTATTATGTTATTTAAACATGTATATGCCCATTAGTTCATATTGACATGTTATTCCCTGATTTGTATATGAGTTGCATTTACATAAATTTTAACCTATGTAAATAACTCTTAAGTGAATTGAAATTGAAATTGAGTGGAAACTTAAATAAGTACCATTGGGATCGCTAAGCCTCTTCTCAAATTACTAAAGTATGTTTTTGAATTAACTTTAATTCTTAAATCTATTCGATTTTAAAGGTTATAAATGGTTTTCAAATTTATTATTATTTTATTAAGTTATTTTTAAATGGTATCTTGTTTTTAAAAAGGGGTTCATTAAATAAAAGGTTTTACCTAAAGTGATTTACAAAGGATATCTTGAAAATGATATTTTATAAAGGAGATTCTATAAAGGAATTATGAAGGAATAGTTTTAAATAATTTTAAAAATAGAAAGAGGTTTTATAAATCATATTAGATATTTTAAAAAGACGTTTTAAATCAAGTTTGAAAATTTGTAAAAAGGTTTGAAATGTGAACTAAACTTATAAATGAATTTTAATAAGGAATAAGAGAATGGGTTTTATAAAGTGAACGATTTTTATAGTAAGTGATGTTTCGAAAGGGAATGGTTTGGCCATTTAATATGGAATGTGAGAAGAGAGAGTTTTCCAAATGTTTTTGGTAAATTTTTATATTGTTTTCCAAGTAAAAGGGACGTAAGTGGTTTGGGAAAAGTGTTTAGAAAAGTCTTTTATAAATTTTTGTAAAGTGATTTTATTAATTAAAGATTAATTAATAAAGGCTTAGAAGATCCCATATGGAATTTAATCAATGTTTGATTGTTTTTTTATTTGATATTTAAATCATCGACTATCAAATCTGGACCAAAACATAACTTTGGAAATATCTTGGAGAAACACGGAAATTATATGGTCCAATTACCGTCGAGGGTGCTATACTGTATGTATAAACTCATTTAGTTCTTTTAGGATAAATGATAAGGAAATCTATTCAAAAAAAGGTTAGGTGGTGAACTCCGTTGTTATCTTTTGACTGTTTATTTCTTAAAGAACCGGGGTTGAGTTTAACGAAAATATCGAAAGTTATTTCGAAGAGACTGGGAACGGATATGTTATCCGAAAACTACTTCGATCCAACTCAAGCATTTCATGTTGAAACACTTAAAGATCATGGAATCAAAAATGGAATTTTGAAGTGCACGGGCTATTTTCTATTTTCCTTGGGAGGGATTCCCAGTAGCATATGTAATAGAAAGTAGCGACTTCGGTTTCGTTCAGTCTCAGAACGAACTTGTATGGATGAATGCTAGCATTGCATTGATGCTTGAAGGGTAGTGTTAGCATTCCAAGTTGGTTTGCTATATAAAAGGTAAACGTAACCTCAAGCCTCATCAACCGGGAAATTATTAAAACAAGGCATGCAGCAGGAAAAAGCGGGTCGCTCCCATTAGGGTATTTCATCATCTTTCTCGATTACCCTATTTTGATGGATTTGGTTGTGCATGAGAGATCTCGATTAAGGTTGGAAGATCTGGATGATGACATATTCGATACTACTAGTCAAGTGGTAGGCCGGTTCTGTGTGGCAGAGTACAAGATATTCTTGTCAGACCCTTGTGCATTGTTATAGAGATGTACCCATCGGAGGTAGTTCCTTGCCTGATCATAGTATGGTATCCTTTCTCCAATACATGCCTTTATGTTTTTGATTGTAAAGCCTAGTATCTTAAAATTTAATTAATGTAGCAGTTTCAACTAAGATTAATAAATATTTGTACTTTAGACAATATTATTATATCAATGGAATTTCTATAAAAATGTTTTGGTCATCGTAAGATAAAAGCCCGTTCGTGTTTATATGCGGCGTGGTCTTACAAGATACCTTTGATTTTTAAAAGGTTTTGAAATGTAATAATCAAGTTGTTTGAGTTTACTCACACCAGAGCCATGTCTGACCTGGAGTTTTTTTTCTTTCCTAAAAACTCTTAGGTGCTCAAATTTTTATAAGCAGCCAAGTAGTTCAGATGTGACGACCCAGAATTTTTGGATATTTAAAATTGGAAAATTTAACTGATTTTAAATATTTAAAAGGTTAATTTAACTTAAATTTCAAATATCTCCATTTATAGGATAATTAAATTATTGAATTTAATATTTGGGAATTGGGTAAAATATGAAATCGGCAGTTTCGAGCATGTTAAAAATAATTTGAAGGCTTATAAAATTTAGATTAACATTACTGAAGGTAATAGAACTTTTAACAATTTGAAAGCGTTTTGTTCAGTTTTGAAAATATATCGTTTAAATTGATATTTAAAAATAGTCTTTCGGGGAACAGTCTTGGAATTCGATGAAACCAGTCCCATTGGACCCGTAATGGTGTATTATTATCGAATTTCTATTTTTGTAGCGTTCGAAGTTGTTGTGTGGCTGTACGAAGTTTAAACACACTAGAATTCATACCGAAAATTTAATATAATAACTAGGTCCAAAAATCAATCTTCTCCACACGATCGAATTAGGACTCGAAACCTTTTCCATTTTTTTCGAAATAGGGGTATAACATTATAAACGCCTAGCGGCACACCTCAATAGGATGTCAAGATTTTAAGCTACGAATTCAACATCATTTAAATTTAAAGGTTTAAGTAATATATATATATATATATATATATATATATATATATATATATATATATGGACTGGTCAATAAAATTCACTTCCAACCTTTTTCTCTTCAGCATCACCGTAACCTTTTCTTCCACATGCTAGAATCACATACCAGATGTTGCTCTTTTTTTTAAAAGAAATAAAAACATTTTTTTGTAATATATAATTATATTCCTATAACGAAATCAACTGCCCTCCTCACTTTCATTCTCTTACCAGTTGAATTCGAAGCCATGGCCGCGATTTGAAAATAATAATAATAACAATAGAATCGTAGATCTTATTTCAAGGTCTTTTTTCTCTGGAGCTTTGATCTGGTGTAATTTTTGGGTTGATCGACGATAGATTTGAGTGATCAACTTCGTTGTCGAACTGCGGTTTGGATTAGGGTTAGGCAGCTCGGAAGTTTCGATTTTCAATTCAAGGGGCGGTGCTCGTTTTGGTTTAAGTCTTCGAAAAACACATCTAGACCTAGGAAGTAGGGGTGTCCGGTCGACATTGGCAAGTTTCGTCGCTTTAGCTTGGTCGAGCAAGCGATAGGCCACGAGTCCCGAGGAGGGTTCGGGTTTCAAAGTGAGTGATCTGGTGGGTGAAGCTCGTGGCAAGAAGTCTTTTGGTGTAATTGATGTCGACTTCGACTTCAATAGAGGAGTTCGCGAGGTCGAGCAAGATCGGTCGTTGTTTGCAGCATGCAAGGGTTTTGGTGGTCGAATGGTGAAGGCCAAGTGATTTTCTGGTAATCATCTTTGGCCAAGTTATTTTTACCCAATCAAATTTTTGAAAATAAAAATAAAATGAGGAATGAAATTTATTATAAATAAGGGAACTTACTGTTTGGTTTTATAATATAAATATATTTACACATACCTATTCTAATTTAATATATATATATATATATGTATATATGTATATATGTAGACAAAAAGAAGGATAATTATTTAGATATGGTTTTGAAAGCATAGGGGGACTTTGAATCTTGAAGAGTTTACCTAAATTTTTTTTTTTAAATCTATATAAATGAATTTTTATAAGAATATGGGTTTCAATGAAAATATATATAAATGTAAAATTATATATATAAAAATATATACATATCTTCACTTACTAGTTATTTTTAAAATAATGTATTATGGAGATAGATTGGTTTAACAAGCTTATTTAATTATTTTAGTTGTGAAAAAATATTTCATTAAAAAGGAAATTAGTTTAAAATTTAATTATTAGTTTAAAATAAAATCATTGGTTAATTAAATTTATCAAATGGTAATTAATTGTTCGATCAATTCAAATATTAATAAGCCATATGCATGATGTTTATATAAGGTCAAATATCGAGAATCAAGCCAGAATGGAATTGGATTGCCAGCAATAAAAGCAAAGGTGAGTTAATCTCACTTATTTAGATTACCCTTTAAATTTAAATAGTTGAATTTAAATTACTGGTTGAATGATTGAATTGACTGGATGTGGTATATTATATATAGTAAGTGTATACATATGTATATATATATTGGAATGATTGATATTCCCGCATTATATAGCGGTTGAGACCCTGTGCGTCCCGCATAATAGAGGATGACCATTTATACCGCGATATCCCCCTCGAAGTGGGATTGATATTTTTATATTGTGCTAACATCTGTGGATGTAGTGAAAAATAGTTTGGAGGGATCCAACTGGATTTCTAAAAATATTGAATTTGTTTTCATAATCTTTGATATGATTCATTGATTATATTTGGAATTGAAATATTGTACGTTATGGTTTGATTGAATATATTTCGGTATATTGAGTTATCAAAAATATATAGATTGGATTTTTGAAGGGAAATAAGAGAGGAGTTTTAAGCAAAATAATTATAGGAAATTTGGATAAGTTAAGGAATGAATTGGAAAAGAATAAAAGTTGATTTTTAAATTTTAATAAATATATTCCGAATATGGGAAAGGAGATTTTTGAATAAATGAGAATAAATGAATTTTTAAACTTAAGTGATATTATTCAAAAGAATAAAGGATTTATTTTAAATTCAAGGTTTAAAATAGTTTTGGAGAGATTAAGAAAATTTTTGGAAAAATGTATGAAATTGGTATTTTCATTTTAAATAAGATTTCAAGTCATAATAAAGGACTAAAATCTGGAATTAATGGTTTTTGAAATAAAATGTAGTAAGTAAAGAAATTTATTTTAAAATGGAGTAAATTTATGGAAATCGATTTGAAATTGATTAAGTGTTTGAAAACTATGATTTAAAAGGAGGATGAGACTATGGAATTTATAAACTGGGTTTATAAATTGAAATAAGATATCAATGGATATTTGAAAGTATAAATTCACTATGGAAATTTATAAAGGAATGGGTAATTTTTTTTAAAATAAATAGTGATTTTATTTTTAAAGGTGTGGGAAAGAAATTTATGGGTTTGGGATGTAAGTTAAATTAGGATAAATCGAGAAGGACTTATTAACTAATTAAATGGATTACATTGGAATGGAAAGTGTACTTTCTTGAAAAGCCAAGCATATTTTCAAAGAAAGATTTCCAAGTTTAAGTCAGAGGTTTTAAACTGGTTTTAAAAGAATGTTTTTAGAAAGAAATTATTATTTAATGGTTTTAAATTTTTTAAAAGAAAATATTTATTAAGTTAATTATATAAGTAAACTATTTTAAAGGTTTAACTTGTATTATGATTTAAAAGATAATTATTTAATATTTATACCTTATGGAATAACTTTTTTTTTAAATTAAGTTTTGGCTTAAGTTTTACATGAGAAATTATTATAAAGTTTCATAACTAGTATTTTAAATAAAGGGTTTTAAGTGGTTTTATTTTAAAATGTTTTAAAGTATATATTTATGGATAAAGTGATTTAAATTATTTAAAAATATAAATTATTAAGACTTGGTAATTTTCAGCGGAAATAAAACAATTAGGTGGAAATTTGTTTCCGCCAGAGAAAAGTGATTTGAAAACCATTTTAAAAGGATTAAAGTGTAGAAAATATCCTACGAATATATTTTGAAATAAATAATTTGGGAAATTATTAAGACCTGATGGTTGTTTGTGGATGTTATATGATAATAAAATAACCTACTATTAATATTGGCCAATGCTTTTGAAGAGACCAGGATCGGGATTAATTTTCCGAAAACCATTTTGATTCAGTTCGAACCTTTTGGTGAGGAAGACAAGAACTTGGAGTCGAAGATGGAGCGATGAAGTGCAAGGGCTAATCTCTACTTGTGACGACCCGTCTTTCAATATCCAGAAAGACGTATCATCCATAAGAAAAGAAAGAGATAGAAATAGAAAGATAGAAAGAAAAGAACAACAGTAATCAGAATCTCACAGGGGAAACTAACAAAATATAATATTACACATATCCATTTCATAAGTTTACATATCAGAGTACACAAAATAATATTACTCCATTACATCTGACATTCATAAGAGTTTTCCCAACCCATACAACTCAAAACACAACATCAAAATATTACTATAGCGGAAAGAGATAGATAATACATCCGGACTCCGGCTCCAGCTTCCAAAACGTATGCTAATCCAAACCTAATCACTTGGCTACTCATAAAAATTTGAGTACCCAAGAGTTTATGAAAAACAAAATAAACTCCAGGTCAGACATGGGTCTGGTGTGAGTAAATCAGTTAAAGTTGTTTAACTTTAAAATCATTTTGAAACAAAAGGTATCACGTAAGACTCCCTACAAATAAATACGGGTAAGTTTTTACCTTACGCTAACCAAAACATTTGATAGGCAATCCAGTTATATTATAATAGGGTCTAGGGTTTTTAAAATAAAATACAAAAATAGCTGAAATGCTTACATCTCACGTTCCAACATAGTTGGGCACAATCAAAATCATACGGGCACTTATTGGAGAATGGATTCCATATAATGGCAAGGCTACTGGGGTACCACCCGTCACAGTACGGGGCCTAGATCACCGTACCTAGGACCACTCCCGATCCCCTGCAACACAAGGCCGGACCCATCCCTTACTGGACAGTTCCGAACAAGACAATCCCGCAGTTGTGGCCAACAACTGCCCACACAGCCGAATATAATAAGGGACTTCTAGACAGGGGTAAATCTCACTCCCAAGTAGGGGCTACCCACGAAGCCTTGCTGCACCTCCCCTATTTTAGCCATTCCCGGTTGATGAAGCTTGAGGCTACGATTACCTTTAGAGAACACATCTCTTAGAATGCTCATCGTCCACCTGACGATGTTCTGAAAGCATTCAATCCATACAAGTTCGTTCCGGGTTCGAACGAAATCAAAGGCATTATTTCTTTACGCTCATTTTGGAATCACCCTTAGAGTTAACGACAATAACCCTTGCACTCTAAAACTCCATCTCGATCCTCACTTGACACGTCACGACCTATTGTTTAACTTGGATCGATGTGGTTTTCGGAAATCAATTCGATTCCCGATCCCGGTCTCATCGAAATCCAAACGTATCTTAAAGGCCAAGTTGCTTAAAGATTTAAAAAATTCAATTCAGTTTAACATAGCTTCACACACCATTATCAACAGATAATAACCAATGTCTATCACAGATATACAATACCTCATCACAGAATATCTCAACTATCATTCAACAGATATCGACCATATTCAGATATTCAATTCAAACAATCATCCATAAGCAATTACTACTTTAATTCATGTTATAATTAATTTAATTAATTTAAATTAAATTAATTACTTAATAGTTTATCACTTAATCTTGCTTATCCAAACATTAATTAATTACCATAATCATTTAATTAATTAACCACTTTCTAATTATCCCATTATTAATTAATTAATGTTTAATTAATTAATCATCTTTATTTAATTATCAATTAATTACTATAATTATTTATTAACTAAAATTTTATTTAAAATTAATCATTCCTTAATTGGTTATTAATTAACCCTTAATTTATAATTAATTATCCTTAATTATTTCTTAATTATTCACAAATTAATTTATCCTAATTACTTAATTGATTTTTCATTAATTAATATTAATTATTTAATTAATTAAATCTTAACCATTAATTAATTTATTATTAATTAAAAATTAATTAATGTTTAATTACTATTAATTAACTCTTAATCAATTAATTAATTAACTTCTTAATCACTAATTATTAATCATTAATCATTTAATTAATCAGTTATTAATCACTTATGAATTAATCCTAAATTAATTAATAAATTAATTAATAATCTATTAATTGTTATTTAATTTAATCCTTAATTGTCCATTAAATCCATAAGTAATTAATTAAATCTTAACAAATTAATTGTCCTAAATTAATTAATTAGTTCCAACCTTAATTACTAATTAAATAAAGTAAACTTTAATTTCAAAATTTAATTAACTTTCAAAACCAAACAATTTCATTCATCATTAAAAACTCTTACATATTTAAACATTTCAATTTATTAAAAACTAATTACCTTTTTAAAAAGTTAGATTTAAATATGTAAAATCATTTCAAAACTTCAACGAATAAAATGTGAATTACTTTTGAAATAAAATATTTGACACTTTATAAAGTAGTGAGTATATAAAGTGTTAAGTTCTAAACTTAAAACAAATTTTGAAATTTAATACAAGTTTAAAACTTCGACTTCATTTATTTTGTTTTTAAAGCGGACCAAAATCCAAACTAAACACAAACCTGAACTTCATCTCTCCCCTACCCTTCTTCATCTTACCTGAATCCAACAACACACGAACAACAGCCTACACACCCGAGCGCACACACGAGACACGCGACCAAAAACACGAGCACGGCTTCGAGTCAAAATCCCCTCGCATCGAACCGAAGCTCACTGACACAACAACGCACCCCGTGCACATGCACGAAGCTCCGAAGCCTCCACCGCCGCCGCCGACATCTCGCGCAAACCCCAAATCAGCCTATGACTCAAATCCAAACCCCAAAACTCACCTACTCAAGCACGAACGAAAAATGGGTTGCTCGAACCCAAACCCAACTGCAGTCGCTAGGGAAAACCCTCCGTCCACGGCAAGCCTACCACCTTACGCCTCCAAACTTCGGCCATACGCTCGCACAACCCTAACACACCTCCACCCCAAGCCTATCGTAACTCGGTTATCTCTAAGCTTCACACGAATGAATTTACTAAACTCGAAAAACACAGAGAAAAAACCCTAAAAATCAAAATTACTAAATCTTTGTTGAAAGTTAATTACAACCATTATTTTTCTAGTGTTAAGCAACATTTAACACAACTACAATCCAAATTTCAAAGCTTACAAACAAACCAGTCACATGAATTTGTCGAAAACCCAAATTTCAGTTATTTCCAAAATTCATCTTCAACTTTAAGTTAAAAATTCTGATTTCTATCTTAAATTCATATTATGCATAGTAGATTTACGATATAAATTTGATTCATTAAAATTCGAACATGATTTACATGATATAATTATTTGTTTTTACTGCATTATCTTAGTTTCTACAGATTTTAACTGTTTTCATTTGCGTATTATTTTTAACACTTAATTCATATTGAGTCAAACTTATATATTGATTATTCCAACCTAACAATGTTTTATTTCATATAAATTTGAGTTTTTGTTTAATTTTTTTCAGAATCTTGAAGATACAGTGTTTAACTGTTACATTTTAAACATGCACAGTTAAATTTAAATCTGTAAACAAATATTTCACAAAATAAATAACATGCAAGCATCTTCATAACTAACTTTCACATGCAACAGATCCTTAAAATTTTGATTCAAAATTTACTCACTTGGTTATGCTGCTAAGACTTAAGCTTCTGGAAAAAAATATGAACTGTAGATTTCCTTCCTCTTCTTAAAATTGCTTGATTAACTTTGATGATGCTTCAAATCTTTGAATTATTAGTGATAAAAAACTTGAGATTTGTTTCATAAATTTGTTGATTGCAGGAATCTAGATTGCAGTTTCAAAAGTAATTTGAAATGTAGATTTTCATTTCAGGAATTTCTTTGCAGGTTTAGACTTTGGAAAGGAGTTTGAGTTTGATTAAGAATTGAAGTGAAGATTTTCAGATTTGCAAATGAGGAGTGTAAAAATTTCTTGCTTAATAAAAAATGAGAAAGTTTATTTTGAAACATAAGAAATATCGTTTATAAAAATTTGTTTTATAAAATTTAAAGAAAATAAACTTAAATTATGACACTTGTCACTATATAGCTTAATTCTCTAACAAATGTTATTAGTAGGATTTAAATGTTTAACAAGTGTTAATTCCATGCAAAAAGAATTAAAAATGTTTTCTTAATTGATTTTTTTCTTATTTTAAATTCATTCTTAATTCCTATAAAATCTATTTTCCTTAAAGAATTAATATAAAACAAATGTTATATCTTAAATAAAATCATGAGAATATTCCTTAAAATTCAAAGTAAAATTTAGAATAAAAATTAACATATTTTAAATCGTTTATTTTATCAATTTCAAATTCAATTTAATGTTTTTAAATTCAATTCAAAATCAAATCTGATAAGAGTACAATTTTGACACATTCATTACCCTTATATATGTATTAGTTTTAATTAGAATAAATGTATATTTACAATTCATTTATTTGCTGTTGAATAAAATAACAAATTTATCAATTTAAATTAGTTTATTATAAAGATTATCATATTTAAATTGGGTTTGAAATTTCGGGATATCACATTCCTTCCCCCTTAAAAGAATTTCGTCCCCGAAATTTAAACAAAAGATAATCCGAAATTTTATTTTATTCAACACTTAAAACATACATAACATCCATTCGTAAGAAATCAACAAACAAAACATCCAAACAATGATACATTCAATACAAACACCACTAACTATCCGGACACATATCCGGATAAACCTTTCTAAAGCTATACAGAGTCTCCCAGGTACAATCTCTAGGATCCTCACTCCATTGGACTTTGACGAGCTTTACTATCCTGTTTCTGAGTTGCCTCTCATGTTGATCAACAATTTGAACAGGATGTCTGACAACTGATAAGTCCGGCTCAATCTCTAATTCTTCCTGCACAGCTGGCTCCACAATAAGAGATGGATCGTGCACACATTTCCACAGATGAGATACGTAGAAAACATTGTGAATCCCAGCCATCCGGACTGGCAATTCAATCATGTATGCTACAACACCAATCCTCTCGAGAACTCGGTACAGACCAATGTATCTCGGTGCGAGTTTCCCTGTCTTCCCGAATCTTACAGCTCCTTTAATAGAGGAAACTTTGACAAAGACTAAATCACCAATCTCGAACTCTAATTGTCTTCGTCTTTTATCAGCATATTTCTTTTGTCGATCCGGAGCAGCTCTCATCCTTTTCTTGATAAGCTCGACTTTAGTAGATGCTTCATGGATTAGATCTGGTCCAAGCACAATATGGTCCTTCGACTCTATCCAACAAGCTGGAGATCTACACGGTCTTCCATACAATGCTTCATAAGGAGCCATCTTGATACTTGCTTGGTAACTATTATTATAAGAGAACTCCATTAGATGTAGATGATCCTCCCACGATCCTCCAAAATCTAATACGCAGGCTCTCAGCATATCTTCTAGAATTCGATTAAGCCTTTCTGTTTGTGGATGATATGTTGTACTCAATCTCAAACTAGTCCCCAAAGATGATTGCAATGCCTCCCAGAATTTGCTGGTGAAGATCAGATCTCGATCACTTACAATAATGACTGGAACACCATGCAATCTCACAATCTCTTTTAAGAAAATTTCTGCCAAAGAAGCTGCAGTACGGGTTGTCTTAACTGGTATAAAATAGGCGCTCTTGGTTAGATGATCCACAATCACCCATATTCCTTCATTTACCTTCTTAGTTCTAGGCAGACCGTCGATGAAGTCCATCGAAATCATTTCCCATTTCCATGTTGGGACCTCCAAAGGTTGTAACAAACCAGCTGGCTTCTGCTGATCTCCTTTCACTTGCCGGCAGATAGCGCAATTATTAACGAATCTGGCTACATCCTTTTTCATCTTCGGCCACCAGAAAACTCTCTTCATATCCTTGTACATCCTCGAGATTCCTGGATGGATATTCAATCTGGAGCGATGACTTTCTGAAAATACTTCGTGTCTCATTCCATCTATATCCGGTACACACAATCGACCGTTAATTCTCAATGCCCCTTGATTGTCTATCTTGAAATCTGAATATTGACCATCCTTAGTTCCAAGAATCAATTCTTTAAAATACCTATCCTCCATTTGCTTGCTTATTATTCTATCCTGGAGAGACAGAACAACTTCCAAAAGAGAAAGAACCGCATTTCTGCTAAGAGCGTCTGCTACAACGTTCGCCTTCCCTGGAGTATATAGAATATCCAAATCGTATGATGCCAAGAATTCAACCCATCGCTGCTGTCTTAGATTAAGATCTTTCTAAGAGAAAAGATATGTCAACGGTTTGTGTTCCATGAATAACTCAAACTTTTCTCCTAAAAGATAATGCCTCCATATCTTTAAAGCAAAAACAATAGCAAACAGCTCTAGATCATGCGTAGCGTAGTTTCTCTCATGTGGCTTCAATTGCCGACTCGCATACGCAATAACCCTACCATTCTGCATAAGCACAGCTCCCAATCCAACAATACAGGCATCAGTATACACTTCAAACTTGCTCTTCCCATCTGGAATAGCCAATACAGGAGCACTTGTCAATTTTGTCTTCAATTTCTGGAAAGCTTCCTCACATTACGATGTCCACTTGAATTTAGCTCTCTTCCTTGTCAGCTTTGTTAGGTGAGAAGAGATCTTAGAATGATCCTTAATAAACTTCCTGTAGTAACCGGCCAATCCAAGAAAACTACGAAATTCTATTGGAGTCCGAGGCTGCTTCCATTCCAGAATAGTCTCAACTTTAGTTGGATCTACAGAGATTCCCTCACCAGAAACAATGTGGCCCAAAATTTTTACTTCAGATTTCCAAAAATGACACTTAGAAAATTTCGCCTTCAGAACGTGCCTTCTTAGAGTTTCCAAAACTATTCTCAAGTGCTGCTTGTGCTCTTCTTCCGATTTAGAATAAACCAAAATATCATCGATTAATACCAAAACAAACTTATTCAGAACATCTCTAAAGACTCGGTTCGTCAGATCTACAAAATAGGCAAGAGCGTTGGTTAACCCGAAAGGCATAACCAACCACTCATAGAAACAATTAGGGCCCCTAAATGCAGTTAAGGGGATACTGTCTTCAGCTACCCTTAACTGATGGAAACCTGATGCTAGATCTAACTGAGAAAAGACTGATGCACCATGAAGCTGGTCGAAGAGATCATCAATGCGAGGAAGAGGATACTTATTTCGAATGGTCACTTTGTTCAATTCACGGTAGTCTACGCAGAACCTTAGCAACCCATCCGACTTGGTGACAAAAACTGCAGCAGAACCCCAGTAGGAAAAACTTAGTCTAATCAAACCTTTCTCCAACAAATCTTGAGTTTGCTTCACTAATTCCTCCCTCTCTCTTGGAGCCATTCTCCTACTAGGTTGAATTACAGGTACTGCTCCAGGAACCAAATCTATACGAAACACTATTTCCGGTGTGGTGGCAAACACTTAACTTCCTCAAATATGTCGGAGAAATCCCAGACTACTTCAATATCTACAACCTCCTCTTGAGAAGTCTCCACTCCATGTAAAAGACTACTCAAGTGAATTCCAGAGTTATCACACATTACTCTGGCAATCCTACTCAGATCAGTTTCCAATGAAACCGTTCTTTCATCACAATTTAAAATAGCCTTATATTTGTCAAGCCAATCCACTCCCAATATAAGATCGAAACCTTTAAAATCCAATACATAAGGATCACAGGAAAAACTATGGGATAGATAGGAGATTCTCAAATCTTTACAGATCCTATCCAATTTGGTTACCCCTCCTATAGGATTTGATACATAAATGGGATTGTCTACGATATTAGGGGTAAGTAAGGCACCAGAATCAAATAAGACTTTAATATACTTTCTATTTAAAAGTAAGGCACCTTCTAAAACTCTCTTGCCCTTCGACGAGTTTGATGGTGCGCCTTCTAAAGCAAATACTTTGTTCTGTTGAACCTTATGAAGGAGTGGGCAGTCTTTAATCATGTGTCCCGGTTGGTGACAGTTAAAGCAAAGAGACTTCTGAACTAAGGCTGACCCTTGTCCACTATAATGCTGTCGCTGTCGCTGTTGCTGAGGCTCTCTTCTAGGACACTTATTTTCCAGATGACCTTCTTGTTGACAAATATAACACTTTCGGGGTCCATTATTGTTTCCGGACTTCTTCTTGTTTTGTTTCTTCCAGTTAGGATTGAATTTTCTTTTATTAGGATTGGAAGAACTTCCTTCAGATGCAGCAACTCGCGCCTTAGATCTTTTATTCATCAAGTCTTCATATCTTAGTGCCATGTCAATAAGTTCCACAAAAGATCCTTTCAAATGTGCAATCAGTCTCTCATGATACTCAGGCCTCAACCCTTGGACAAACATCTCGTTCTTCTTAAGAGGAGTGTCAATAAGTCCTGGACCGTAGCAAGATAACTCGTTGAATTTAGTCTCATATTCAGCTATAGACATATTTCCTTGTTTCAGATTCAGAAAGTCTTGATAAAGCCGAGTTCTTCCTGCAGCAGGCATAAACTTCTCCTCAAACATCTCCTTAAACTCTTCCCAAGACATATCATCTTCCGAGAGATTAGCAGTCACCGAATTCCACCATACTGCGGCGCCACCTTGTAATTGCCACGCATCCATTATTCTCTTCTGCTCATCTGATAACCTCATGCTCTTAAAAATCTTCTCACACGAGCGAAGCCATGCTTGAACTTTTATTATAGTTTCTGATCCCTGAAATGGTTTTCCTCCAAGATGAACAAAATCCTTGCATAATGCGGCAAAACTGACTGGAGACGTAACTGGATTAACGGTCTCATTATGAGTCTGCTCTCTTCTGTTACCAGTTGATGCACTTCCAACAACTCTTCCCCTTCGGCCTCTTGAACTCATATTGGCTACCTGAATAGGTAATTCAACCAATTTAGATAGGGATATAGTTATATAAGAAAATTACAAATACGCACTCTCAAGGTAGATACTACTCCAGAGCCTAGATGTTTCTCAACCATTGCTCTGATACCAACTGTGACGACCCATCTTTCAATATCCAGAAAGACGTATCATCAATAAGAAAAGAAAGAGATAGAAATAGAAAGATAGAAAGAAAAGAACAACAATAATCAGAATCTCACAGCGGAAACTAACAAAATATAATATTACACATATCCATTTCATAAGTTTACATATCAGAGTACAAAAAATAATATTACTCCATTACATTTGACGTTCATAAGAGTTTACCCAACCCATACAACTCAAAACACAACATCAAAATGTTACCACAGCGGAAAGAGATAGATAATACATCCGGACTCCGGCTCCAGCTTCCAAAACATATGCTAATCCAAACCTAATCACTTGGCTACTCATAAAAATTTGAGTACCCAAGAGTTTATGAAAAACAAAATAAACTCCAGGTCAGACATGAGTCAGGTGTGATTAAATCAATTAAAGTTGTTTAACTTTAAAATCATTTTGAAACAAAAGGTATCACGTAAGACTCCCCACAAATAAGTACGAGTAAGTTTTTACCTTACGCTAACCAAAACATTTGATAGGCAATCCAGTGATATTACAATAGGGTTTAGGGTTTTTAAAATAAAATACAGAAATAGCAGGAATGCTTACATTTCGCATTCCAACATAGTTGAGCATAATCAAAATCATACGTGCACTTATTGGAGATTGGATTCCATAAAATGGCAGTGCTACTGGGGTACCGCCCGTCACAGTACGGGGCCTAGATCACCGTACCGAGGACCACACCCAATCCCCTGCAACACAAGGCCGGACCCATCCCTTACTAGATAGTTCCGAACAAGACAATCCCGCAGTTGTGGCCAACAACTGCCCACACAGCCGAATATAATAAGGGACTTCTAGACAGGGGTAAATCTCACTCTCAAGTGGGGGCTACCCACGAAGCCTTGCTGCACCTCCCCTGTTTTAGCCATTCCCGGTTGATGAGGCTTGAGGCTACGATTACCTTTAGAGAACACATCTCTTAGAATGCTCATCGTCCACCTGACGATGTTCTGAAAGCATTCAATCCATACAAGTTCGTTCCGGGTTCGAACGAAATCGAAGGCATTATTTCGTTACACTCATTTTGGAATCACCCTCAGAGTTAACGACAATAACCCTTGCACTCTAAAACTCCATCTCGATCCTCACTTGACACGTCACGACCTAACGTTTAACTTGGATCGATGTGGTTTTCGGAAATCAATTCGATTCCCGATCCCGGTCTCGTCGAAATCCAAACGTGTCTTAAAGGCCAAGTTGCTTAAAGATTTAAAAAATTCAATTCAGTTTAACATAGCATCACACACCATTATCAACAGATAACAACCAATATCTATCACAGATATACAATACCTCATCACAGAATATCTCAACTATCATTCAACAGATATCGACCATATTCAGATATTCAATTCAAACAATCATCCATAAGCAAGCACTACTTTAATTCATGTTATAATTAATTTAATTAATTTTAAATTAAATTAATTACTTAATAGTTTATCACTTAATCTTGCTTATCCAAACATTAATTAATTACCATAATCATTTAATTAATTAACCACCTTTTAATTATCCCATTATTAATTAATTAATGTTTAATTAATTAATAATCTTTATTTAATTATCAATTAATTACTACAATTATTTATTAATTAATTTTTTTTTAAAAATTAATCATTTCTTAATTGGTAATTAATTAACCTTTAATTTATAATTAATTATCCTTAATTATTTCTTAATTAATCACAAATTAATTTATCCTAATTACTTAATTGATTTTTCATTAATTAATCTTAATTATTTAATTAATTAAATCTTAACCATTAATTAATTTATTATTAATTAAAAATTAATTAATGTTTAATTACTATTAATTAACTCTTAATCAATTAATTAATTAACTTCTTAATCATTAATTATTAATCATTAATCATTTAATTAATCAGTTATTAATCACTTATGAATTAATATTAAATTAATTAATAAATTAATTAATAATCTATTAATTGTTATTTAATTTAATCCTTAATTATCCATTAAATCCATAAGTAATTAATTAAATCATAACAAATTAATTAACCTAAATTAATTAATTAGTTCCAACCTTAATTACTAATTAAATAAAGTAAACTTTAATTTCAAATTTTAATTAACTTTCAAAACCAAACAATTTCATTCATCATTAAAAACTCTTACATATTTAAACATTTCAATTTATTAAAAACTAATTACCTTTTTAAAAAGTTAGATTTAAAGATGTAAAATCATTTCAAAACATCAACAAATAAAATGTGAATTACTTTTGAAATAAAATATTTGACACTTTATATAGTAGTGAGAATATAAAGTGTTAAGTTTTAAACTTAAAACAAAATTTGAAATTTAAAACAAGTTTAAAACTTCTACTTCATTTATTTTGTTTTTAAACCCGACCAAAATCCAGACTAAACACAAACCTGAACTTCATCTCTCCCCTACCCTTCTTCATCTTTCCTGAACCCAACAACACACGAACAACAGCCTACACACCCGAGCGCACACACGAGACACGCGACCAAAAACACGAGCACGGCTTCGAGTCAAAATCCCCTCGCATCGAACCGAAGCCCACTGGCACAGCAACGCACCCCGTGCACATGCACGAAGCTCCGAAGCCTCCACCGCCGCCGCCGACATCTCGCGCAAACCCCAAATCAGCCTATGACTCAAATACAAACCCCAAAACTCACCTACTCAAGCACGAACGAAAAATGGGTTGCTCGAACCCAAACCCAACTGCAGTCGCTAGGGAAAACCCTCCGTCCCCGGCAAGCCTACCACCTTACGCCTCCAAACTTCGGCCATACGCTCGCATAACCCTAACACACCTCCACCCCAAGCCTATCGTAACTCGGTTATCTCTAAGCTTCACACGAATGAATTTACTAAACTCGAAAAACACAGAGAAAAAACCCTAAAAATCAAAATGACTAAATCTTTGTTGAAAGTTAATTACAACCATTATTTTTCTAGTGTTAAGCAACATTTAACACAACTACAATCCAAATTTCAAAGCTTACAAACAAACCAGTCACATGAATTTGTCGAAAACCCAAATTTCAGTTATTTCCAAAATTCATCTTCAACTTTAAGTTAAAAATTCTGATTTCTATCTTAAATTCATATTATGCATAGTAGATTTACGATATAAATTTGATTCATTAAAATTCGAACATGATTTACATGATATAATTATTTGTTTTTACTGCATTATCTTAGTTTCTGCAGATTTTAATTGTTTTCATTTGCGTATTATTTTTAACACTTAATTCATATTGAATCAAACTTCTATATTGAATATTCCAACCTAACAATGTTTTATTTCATATAAATTTGAGTTTTTGTTTAATTTTTTTCAGAATCTTGGAGATACAGAGTTTAACTGTTACATTTTAAACATGTACAGTTAAATTTAAATCTGTAAAAAAATATTTCACAAAATAAATAACATGCAAGCATCTTCATAACTAACTTTCACATGCAACAGATGCTTAAAATATTGATTCAAAATACACTTGGTTATGCTGCTAAGACTTAAGCTTCTGGAAAAAAATATGAACTGCAGATTTCTTTCCTCTTCTTAAAATTGCTTGATTAACTTTGATGATGCTTCAAATCTTTGAATTATTTAGTGATAAAAAACTTGAGATTTGTTTCAGAAATTTGTTGATTGCAGGAATCTAGATTGCAGTTTCAAAAGTAATTTGAAATGTAGATTTTCATTTCAGGAATTTCTTTGCAGGTTTAGATTTTGGAAAGGAGTTTGAGTTTGATTAAGAATTGAAGTGAAGATTTTCAGATTTGCAAATGAGGAGTGTAAAATTTTCTTTCTTAATAAAAATGAGAAAGTTTATTTTGAAACATAAGAAATATCTTTTATAAAAATATGTTTTATAAAATTTAAAGAAAATAAACTTAAATTATGACACTTGTCACTATATAGCTTAATTCTCTAACACATGTTATTAGTAGGATTTAAGTGTTTAACAAGTGTTAATTCCATGCAAAAAGAATTATAAATGTTTTCTTAATTGATTTTTTTCTTATTTTAAATTCATTTTTAATTCCTATAAAATCTATTTTCCTTAAAGAATGAATATAAAAAAAATGTTATATCTTAAATAAAATCATGAGAATATTCCTTAAAATTCAAAGTAAAATTTAGAATAAAAATTAACATATTTTAAATCTTTTAATTTATCAATTTCAAATTCAATTTAATGTTTTAAATTCAATTCAAAATCAAATCTGATAAGAGTACAATTTTGACACATTCATTACCCTTATATATGTATTAGTTTTAATTAGAATAAATGTATAACAATTCATTTATTTGCTGTTGAATAAAATAACAAATTTATCAATTTAAATTAGTTTATTATAAAGATTATTATATTTAAATTGGGTTTGAAATTCCGGGAAATCACACTACTAATCCTGAGGGTGATTCCAAAATTGATGTAGTAGGAGTAGTGCCTTCGGTTCCGTTCGGACCCACAACGACTTGTATGGATGAATGGTGGGGGATGATGAGCATTCTAAGTGTATGTGTGCTAAAAAGGTAATGCATAGCCTCGAGCCTCATCAACCAAGAATGGCTAAAACAGGGGAGGTGCAATAAGGCTAAGTGGCTAGCAACCAATTAGGGTAAGGTCATCCCTGTCTAGATGTCCCCTTTTATTCGGCTATGTGGTTGGTTGCTGATTCCAACCGCAGGATAATCTTATTCGGACTATCCAGTAAGCGGTAGCTTCGACCTTATATTGCAGGAGATCAGGGGGGATCCTCGGTACTCTGATCTAGACCACATACTATGATGGGCGGTACCCCAGCAGCCCTGCCATTGATGGAAATCCAATCTCCAATAAGTGCCTTCGGACTTGTTTGTACGCTTATTATGCTAGAATTTAATGAATGTAACAATTTCGGCTATTTGAATAAGTATTTGTATATAGACACTACTATAATACTAGAGGATTTGATAAGAAATGTTTTGGTTATCGTAAGGTAAAACCCGAAACATTTATTTGTGGCATGGTTTTACGAGATACCTTTGATTTTTAAAGGATTTTGAAAACTTTAATAATCCAATTGAGTGTGTTTTCTCACGCTGGTTTTTCAGACTGACTCAAGTGTTATTTTATTATAATTCTCGGGTTAGACCGAGTATTATAGGATACAAGATGGAATGACGTCAAGCTCGGGAGATGAGCTGCATGGCGAGAGGTATCGCACGTGCTTGATATATATTCTGATGTGCATTATAAGCTGTATAGTCTGCTTTTGTGTGAGGACGGGTTGTTACTACTATCCACTATTTGGATATTGTTTGTATGTACTCTGATGATGTAATGTATTATTCAGTTACAGATTCTTTTCTATAAAAATCTGTTGTTATCTATTATATATTATTTTTCCACGTTTGTGAGATTCTAATGTTGTTTTGTTTTTCTCTTCTTATATCTCCTTCTTCTTTCCCTTACGGGTCTGGTTTTCCAGCATTCGATTGTTCGGCATTTAATATAGTGGACGTATTGATGTCGATTTTCGAGTGTCAAAAAAGAAGGCAGTGATAGTTGGTATTAGAGCTGAAGGTTAAGCGAAAACCTTGGCTCTGGTGGGAATTACTCATCAAAATAGAGTCAGTAGTACTCTAAAATGAGTCTTGAGTGTATTAATAGATATGAGCGCATATTTGTTGGTGAAAATAAAATTGTTTTATACTGTATTGATTGGTTTATTGAGTAGTTTATGGATTCTGGTCAATACGAGTAACTAACCTTATTGAGAAGGATCTCTATACACTTGAATAGAACAGTTCGACATAGTATTGTTTTAAATAGGGTATGTGAAATAATTTTGCCCAATTATATATATATATATATATATGAAAGAAATAATTTTCCATAAATTATTAAAGCTATATATGGTTGCTCGGTTATTAGAAAATGATAGTATTAAATTATTATCATGGTTAAGTGGAAATTTGAACGAGAATTGAAATTATAACCAAAGTTAAGAAATTAACTTATATATAATGGAATTCATAAATTTGAATTATAAATGTGGTTTATAGTTGGAAATGAAATGAAATTCCAGAGTAATATTTGAATATGAGTTGAAAGGATTTGGAATTTGAGAAATTAATTTCCTTTGAGTTTGAGAATGATCCCTCTGGAATTTGGAAATCCTTTCAACTCATATTTTTGATTTTCATCCACATATCCAATTCAAACTCAAAGGAAATTAAATTAATTTTGATTTTGGAAATCCTTTCAATCAAAAATATGAGTTTTGGAAATCCTTTCAATCAAAATTTCCTTTGGATATGTGGATGAAAATAAAAAATAAAGATGTATAAAAGAAAATTGATATTTCTAATAATCAATTGGAATAAATACGTAGGATGTACGTATGTTACTTTATTCGCATAACGATCTGATCCAGATTCGAGCATAGAATTTCGAGATAGTTATATCGATCCGAGTTGGGATTTTTCACTTGACTTTCGACATCGAACTCTGGGTATGGATTTTTGATTGATTCTGGAAATTCTCTATCGTAGTTTATGGCTATGCAAGGAGAATGACGATTTCTGATCAAGAAACTAGATCTGAGTCCACACTAGGATGTAGAGTGAATGATACAAGTTCGGAAGTGAAATTGCGTGATCGAGTGAGCGATCAGAGTTGGTATTGCATACGGATGATATATAGACATCAAACGGGCTTGAATGGAATATATATGAAATTTTGAAAAGAGATATGTAAAATAAATTTGAACTGTACTAGCGAACACTATTGGTAGATAAGGTACAGGTATTTGAAGGCAAAGAATAAATGGATGTTGTTGATTTTAGAAGATAAATTGAATTGCTCAGCAATTAGGTATGTTTTTAAATTTCTGTATAAAATTTGATGATTTCTTATCTGGCCACTTGGCTTTTGTTTTCTTTTGAAATTTGGGGGCCCATAGAGGCATTTTGTAGTTGTACGATCTAGCTGCACAAAGAGGATGCAGGCGAAATTTTTCGAAAATTTAGGGAGTTGGAAAATTTTTAATAATTTGAAATTTGATTTTAAGTTATAATTTGAAATGATTGAGTCAATATGTGACGATCTAGAATTTTGAACATTTGAAATTGAAAATATTTAATTGATTTTAAATATTTGAAAGTTATTTTCACTTGAATTTCAATTATAACTATGAATTTGGCAAATAAATTATTGAATTTAATTTATTGAAGTTGGGTAAAATGTTGAATCTTGATTTTTAAGCAGATTAAAAATAATTTTATGGCTTAGAAAATTCATATTGATAATACTGAAGATAATGAAAGCTTCAGAATTGAATTTGAAGTGAATTGTTCAATTTTGAAACTATATCGTTTAAATCGGCATTTAAAAATAGTCTTCCGAGGCATGGTCTCGGAATTTGACGACCATTGGATCCATAATATTGTATTATTATTCGATTTCAATTTCTGTAGCGTTTGGAGATGTCGTGTGGCCGTACGATAAGCAAACGCGTAGAAAATTTTATCGAAATTTAATATAATAGCTGGGTCCAAAAAGCTATCTTCTCCATACGATCGAATTTGGACTCGAAACCTTTTCCATTGCGTTCGGAACAGGGGTTTAACATTATAAACGACTGGCGACACACTTTGATTGGAAATTGTGACACGCCACCTCTATACCCACGCTAGCCAAGGACACTACAGGGTAATGCCGTCAACTAACACGGAGAATAAGGCTGGTTAGGAGCGACCATCTATAGCCTTGCTCTAACTATCTATTGAATACATCGACAATAGACATACCAAGCAGGTCGACATAACCAATGAATACTTAAAATAAAACCATAGGTGGTTGGAGGATCTATCAGAACAGAATATAACAACTCAAATGTAATATACATCAAAGAATAATAAATCATCATATACACATATATTGATACATAACAGAGTATACAAAATAATACATGTCAAGTGGTATAACAAACCACAATATACAGACGAATCCAGATGAATATATATCAGAGTTACAACAAAAAGGACTACACAAAAAGCTTTAACAAAAAGGAACAAGCTCAATAGTCCATGCGGAAGCAAAATAGGCTAAGCCCAAGAACACCTAACCTGAAACATCTCGGTCTGACCCAAGTATAAAATACACGGGTCAGTCTAGCTAAACAAATCAGTTAGATAAACCGAAAACAATAACCTGCAAGGTCACAATGTATAACCAATATCTCTAAAAGAGATAACACAATCATTGAACAAAAAGATGAATCATATCATAACAAACCTCATATCATCGGCAACACAACAAACAAAGGATAGGAATATCCCAAAACAAGCCATAAAGGCAAATAAAAAATACCAATGAAGGTAACACAAGTTCCACAAGGTAATCGCTACATATCATGCGGCTCAAAAAGACCAACACCGAAGGGCGATACCTAGGGAATATACATATCAATGAAAATATCATAAAATTTGCACGTGCTCAGTACTGTATAAACAAGGATCCATGAGCCCGAAGACTCCAAACCCAAATATCACTCGAGCGACACATAAAGATGTAACTCCGAAAGCGATACAATAGGGCAACAAACCCGAAGGCACAAACCCGAAGGTACAAAACTGAAGGCAACATACCCGAAGGCAACAAACCTGAAGGAGACAATCCGAAGACACTATCCCAAAGGCAACAAACCGTAGTGATGAAGGTCCGGAGGCCCAATACTGGACACCGCTAACTGGTTGAATGTGTCATAACTCTCAAAAAGGAATCCGAAAAGTGGTAACGTGAGTCCCATAACCACTCGTTCGCACTAAAAGGTTTACTATCCTTTAGTTAATTTCACACTCAAAGCAGTACAAAGTTCACCTCATCTCATTGGTAAACCAGACCAAAAGGCTAAAACGATCAATCGAATAGGTCGGGGACTAATCGGAAAGACAAACGCATGGATTCATGGTCCATGTTTTACCTAACCATTTAATCTCCCTTCCACTCCGCTCGAAGTGCGAAATCGTATGTGTTTAAATAGAATTTATAAATTGGAGAAACGAGCTTTTAATGTAATTTTAGAAGATTATGTATAAAAACCGTGAATGAAGTCAAAAATAAGTTATCAAAGCCAAAGATGCAATAACAACCACTAAGAACCAACTTGAACCGATAAAATTTGGAAAACACGCATAAAGGCAAAAATAAGAAAAACAGCAGCAGGTCGGTCGGCCGGCTACAGGGCTCGGTCGGCCGGCTACAGGGCTCGGTCGACTGGCCAAAAGCAGAAAAATGTTCGGGGTAGCAGGTCGGTCGGCCGGCTACAGGGCTCAGTCGGCCGGAGCTGGAACCTGGGCTATTTTCAGCCTATCTCAAATGATGAGAAAACTTTCCCACTCTCAATCGGACGAGCACAGGCGCTAGGGGTTCACGCCTAGCGGCTATCCGGCCCTGTAAGCACTTCGATTCATCACCAAAATAAGAGCAAAACATCCATAAGAGAATGTTCATAAAAATTTGACTTTGAAACTCAAGAATTGGAATATTCATAAAACCAACCCAATCAAAAATCAAATGCATATGAATAAGTAATAGGAATTCATACCCGTCACCCATGATATCAAGAGAAGTAGATGTGAGTTCAAAACTCACCTTTTTACACACAAACAAAGAAGAAGAAGCACAAACACAAGAAGGAGACCAACTACTCTTCACTTCAACTCTACAAGCTTCAATCTAAGAATAAAACACATATTTCCCAAAGTTAGATTTAGGAAAACTTTTAGAAATTGAAGAGGAGAAGAGTTGGAGAAGATGAAGAAGAGGCTTACCAACACCTTCTCTTTGATTTTGGAGCAAGAATTCAAGTTGCAAGAAGAAACTAGGGCTAGGAATTTCTAATTCCTCTTCCTTTCCCCCATTTTCAGTTTTAGCTTAATTTTGGAGGTGAAATTGAGTGAATGGGGAAGAGATGGGCTGAGCTAGGATATTTAGTTAGCTAGTTGGCTGAACCCAAACCCAAAACCCAACTAGAAAAGGTAGAAAAATTCAACTTACTCCAAACATATGAAAGTTTATACTCAAAAAGATCGCAAACGCCATTTTGGACTCAATGGAGATGGTATCGAGCCCCAATTTGGCCATTTGCAAAAAGTAACACTCCGGGCCTAATAAACCGACTAACGACACTGTATTTAAATAAAACATTTAAATATAAAATCGTTAAATATGCGGGTTATTACAGATCTCCCCTCCTTACAAAATTGCGTCCCCGCAATTCCTAGAGACGTTACTTGTAACAACTACATATATACAACATTCACAAAGAAAAGGAAAAAAGCTTGAGATGAAAAGATACTCTCACCGTTGCCAAGCAAAGATAGAAAACCCGTATAAGATCGCTCGATATGCTCTCTGGTTTCCCAAGTACAGTCATTGGGATTAGCGGACCATTGAACTTTAACGAGCGGCACATCCTTGTTTCGAAGGTGTCGCACCTCCGTGTCAAGTACGCGAATAGGCTGCTGTATAATAGATAAATCTGGTGAGACCTCAAGTTCTTGCAAATTAGGAGAATCAACAACAAAATCCGACTCCCGAAGACACTTCCGAAGTTGAGAGACGTGAGACACATCATGAATGCCAGATAAATGAGCAGGAAGTGAAACTCTATAAGCCACAGGGCCAATACTTTCAATAATAGAAAATGGTCATATGAAGCGAGGATCCAATTTCCTAGTCATACTGAAACGCATAACCCCCTTCAAAGGAGAAACACGAGTAAAGACATGATCACCAATCGAGAACTCGAGAGGCTTCCTACGATTGTCGGCGTAGGACTTCTAGTGGCTCTGTGCCTCTTTCATTCTCAACCGAATAAGATCAATCTTCTCGGAAGAATCATGAACAAAATCTGGGCCAAGAATAAGCTTCTCCCTAGATTCCAACCAACAAGAAGGTGACCGACATGGCCTTCCGTATAAAGCTTCGAAAGGAGCCATATCGATACTAGACTGAAAACTATTATTGTAGGAGAACTCTACAAGAGGTAGGTGATCCTCCCAACTACCACCGAAATAAAAAATACAAATACGGAGAATATCTTCCAAGGTACGATTCACCCGTTCAGTCTATCCGTCAGACTGCGGATGATAAGTTATGCTGAAATTAAGCTTTGTTCCCAAAGCTTGCTGAAGACTCTGCCAAAAATGATTCATGAATAAGGAATCACGATCACTCACAATAGAACTAGGAACACCGTGAAGTCTCGCGATTTCCTTGACATATAACTTAGCCAAATGCAAAGCAGTCCTATTAGACTTAATAGGGATTAAATGAGCACACTTAGTGAGGCGATCAACAATAACCCAGATACTAGAATGGCCTGATCTCGAACGAGGTAGGCCGTCTATGAAATCCATAGAAATCTGATCCCATTTCCACAATGGAATCTCTAAAGGCTGAAGAAGACCCGAAGGACGCTGATGTTCGGCCTTAATACGCTGACAAGTTATGCAATTACTCACATAACTCGCCACATCACGCTTCATGCCTTCCCAATAATAAAGACGACGCATATCGGCATACATCTTACAACTACCAGGATGAATGGTATACTTAGAACGGTGACAGTCATCAAGAATGTCTTGCCTAAGCGCAAAATCAGAAGGCATAAAAAGACGGTTCTTATTGCGAAGACACCCATGAGAATCAATGCTGAAATCCCGCAATGCCTCATCACAGGATCCAGACTCACAAAGCTGAATAAGATGCAACAAATCAGGATCACGCCACTAAGCATCGGCAATACGATCCAATAAAATGGGTCGAGCTCCCAAACTAAATAATAGAATAGGAGAATCAGAAGATGAACCTCGATTACGAATTTCATAAAAAGATGGAGTCTCAAGAATATCCCATTCAGCAAGCATCATAGAAACAACAGCCGAATGTTTTCGACTAAGCGCATCAGCAACATGATTACCCTTTCCAGGGGCATACTGGATATCAAAGTCATAGGAGGCAAGAAACTCGAGCCAACGTTGTTGTCTCATATTGAGTTCCTTCTGAGTAAACAAATACTTCAAGGATTTATGATCGGTGTAAAGAATGAAGCGCTCGCCCAATAAATAGTGTCGCCAAATCTTCAAGGTGAAGACGATGGCGGCTAACTCAAGATCATGAGTGGCATAACGAACTTCATTCGGACGCAGTTGCTTAGAAGCGTAAGCAACTACCCGATCCTTCTACATAAGAACAGCACCGAGACCACTACCACAAGCATCAGTGTAGACAACAAGATCATGATTCCCCTCGTGAACCACTAAAATAGGAGCATTAGTGAGAAGTTCCTTCAACGTCTGAAAGGAAGCTTCACACTTGTCGGACCAAATAAAATGAATGCCTTTCCGAGTAAGGCTGGTGAGAGGAAGCACAACACGGGAAAAATCCTTAATGAACCGACGGTAATAACCCGCCAATCCAAGGAAATTACGAATCTCATGAACATTCTCACGCCTATTCCAATTCTGGATGGCTTCGATCTTTGAAGGATCGACAGAAATGCCATTGGAAGATACAACATGACCTAAGAACTTAACCCTATTCTCCCAAAAATGGCATTTGGAGAATTTGGCTCTAAGCTGATGATGACGGAGAGTACTCAAGACAATTCTCAAGTGATTAGCATGCTCAGCTTCAGACTTAGAATAAATAAGGATATCATCAATGAAGACAAGGACGAACTTATCGAGATATTCCCGGAATACCCGATTCATGAGATCAACAAAGAAAGCAGGAGCGTTCGTCAACTCGAATGGCATAATGAGCCACTCAAAAGAACCATAACGAGTGCGGAAAGCGGTAAGAGGTATGCTATCCTCCGCGACTTGTAACTGGTGAAAACCCATGGCAAGGTCAAGCTGAGAAAAGACCTTAGCACCACTCAATAGATCGAACATATCATCGATCCTAGGAAATGGATACCTATTCCTGATGGTTAACTCGTTAAGCTTGCGATAGTCAGTGCAAAGCCTAAGAGTTCCATCGGATTTTATCACGAAGACGACCGCGGATCCCCACGGAGAAAAACTGGACTGAATCAACTGCTTGGACTCAAGCTCTAAAAGCTGCTCCTTGAGTTCCTCATTTTCCATTGTAGACATCCTCGTGGGAGGTCGACTAACTGGCTGCGCGCCTGGAAGGATATCAATGCGAAACTCAATTGCTCGCTTGGGTGGCAAACCCGAAACAGGTTCAAAAACATCAGAAAAGTCACAAGCAATAGGAATACAAGATATATCATCATCATCTCATGAGTCAAGAGAATATAAAGCCATTTCGGAACTATCCACATCCCGAAGAACAAGAGATAACTGAGTAGGCGAATCCGGATGTCGAAGATACAAAATTCTCTCCAAACAAATAATCCTGGCATCATATCTCACTAGCCAGTCCATTTCCAAAATCATATCAAATCCCAGACAAGAAATAACGTGCAGATTCGCACGAAAAGAAAAGCCACATAAAACAATCCCAACATTATCACAAAGAATGCTAAGGGTCGCGGATCCCCCAACAGGATTCACAATCCTTAAAGAAGTAACCAAACAAGAAACATCCAAAGATAAATCATCGATGAGCTTCTTCGATGCGAAGGAATGTGAAGCACCCGTATCGAAAAGAACTCGAATACTATGATCATGAAATAAAATAGAACCTTCCAAAATAGATGGAGATATACCTTTAGGCTGAGAAGGACCTTCAGAAGCCTTAGCAGCATAAAGCTTACTAGACTTGGCACCAGCCGGAACAGTAGGGCAAGTGGAAACATGATGACCTTCCTTCTTGCAATAGCGACAGAAGAGAGGCTTGGAACAAGATCGAATAATATGATCAGGAGAACCACAATTGAAACACTTCTGAACGAAAGGCATTCCAGAAGACTGAGGTTGAGAACTAGAACCACCAGTCTTCTTCTTCTTAGAAGGAAAAGACCTGGACTTCTGGAATGGAAACTGCTTCTTGTTGGGGTTCCTGGAAACCTCAACATCATCACCACTATCACACTCCTTCTCGACGGTCTCAAGATGAAGTGTCTAATCTACCAACTCCTCAAAAGAAAGCTTAAGCTGGAGCAACAAAGACTTCTTAAGATACTTCTTAAGACCAGAGACAAACTTCAAATTCTTCTTATAAGAAGTGCTAATGAATTCAAGACCATACTTAGATAAAGCCTCGAATGATGCAACGTACTTAGAAACAGAAGATTTCCCTTGCTTCAACTCAAGGAAGCGACAGGTCAATAAAACTTTTTCAGATTTAGGAACGAACTTGAGTTCAAATCGCTCCCGAAACTGAGTCCAAGAAAGAGTAGATTCATCAATTTCGGCTACAAGAAGCTCATACCAATCAAGAGCACGCTCTTGTAATAAGCTAGAAGTTAAAGGAACTCTATCATGGTCAGAAAGATCCATACGAGAGAAGATACGCTCGCACGTGCGAAACCAAGCTTGGACTTCAAGAACAGACTCGGAGCCCATAAACGGCTTTCCTCCAAGATGAGAAAAATCACTGCACAGACGTGCAAAGGCAGACTTGCGAGGTGGAGATACTCAAGGAGGAACTGGAGGCTGAATGCTCCTAAACAATTCCAAAAACTGATCGGCAGACATATAAACGCCATCCGAATGTGAGCCACTGGATTGCCCAGCATCCGAACGTCGTCCCCTGCCTCTTCCAGCCATACGCTAAAAGTAAGATAAGAACAAGATTATTCACAAGGTAGATAATCCAAGATGGAATACTACGGAATAAATGCATTCCTAGACGTATTACCACATTCTATCTAACCTTTGATGGTAGAAGGAATAGAAAGACACGATGATTCAAAGATTTGTATCACTTATACACTTTGATGTACCAGAATATGTGCATCTATTCTGTGTTTATCATATTTTGTCCTGAACTCAGCTCTGATACCACGCTGTGACGCCCCACCTCTATACCCATGCTAGCCAAGGACACTACAGTGTAATGCCGTCAAATAACACGGAGAATAAGGCTGGTTAGGAGCGACCATCTATAGCCTTGCTCTAACTATCTATTGAATACATCGACAATAGACATACCAAGCAGGCCGACATACCAATGAATACTTAAAAAAAAACCATAGGTGGTTGGAGATCTATCAGAACAGAATATAACACTCAAATGTAATATACATCACAAAACAGTAAACCATCATATACACATATATTGATACATAACAGAGTATATAAAATAATACATGTCAAGTGGTATAGCAAACCACAATATACAGACGAATCCAGATGAATACATATCAGAGTTACAACAAAAAGGACTACACAAAAAGCTTTAACCAAAAGGAACAAGATGAATAGTCAACGCGGAAGCAAAATAGGCTAAGTCCAAGAACACCTAACCTGAAACATCTCGGTCTGACCCGAGTATAAAATACACGGGTCAGTCTAGCTAAACAAATCAGTTAGATAAACTGAACAACAATAACCTGCAAGGTCATAATGTATAACAAATATCTCTAAATGAGATAACACAATCACCTAACAAAAAGATGAATCATATCATAACAAACCTCATATCATCGGCAACACAACAAACAAAGGATAGGAATATCCCAAAACAAGCCATAAAGGCAAATAACAAATACCAATGAAGGTAATACAGGTTCCACAAGGTAATCGCTACATATCATGCGGCTCAAAAAGACCAACACCGAAGGGCGATACGTAGGAAATATACATATCAATGAAAACATCATAAAATTTGCACGTGCTCGGTACTGTATAAACAAGGATCCATGAGCCTGAAGACTTCAAACCCAAATATCACTCGAGCGGCTCATAAAGACCTAACTCCGAAAGCGATACAATAGGGCAACAAACCCGAAGGCACAAACCCGAAGGTACAAACCCGAAGGCAACATACCCGAAGGCAACAAACCTAAAGGAGAAAGTCCGAAGACACTATCCCAAAGGAAACAAACCGTAGTGGTGAAGATCCGAAGGCCCAGTACTGGACACCACTAACTGGCAGAATGTGTCATAACTCTCAAAAAAGAATCCGAAAAGTGGTAACGTGAGTCCCATAACCACTCGTTCGCACTAAACGGTTTACTATCCGTTAGTTAATTTCACACTCAAAGCAGTACAAAGTTCACCTCATCTCATTGGTAAACCAAACTAAAAGGCCAAAACGATCAATCGAATAGGTCGGGGACTAATCAGAAAGACAAACGCATGGATTCATGGTCCATGTTTTACGTAACCATTTAATCTCCCTTCTACTCCGCTCAAAGTGCGAAATCGTGTGTGTTTAAGTAGAATTTATAAATTGGAGAAACGAGCTTTTAATGTAATTTTAGAGGATTATTTATAAAAACCCATGAATGAAGTCAAAAATAAGTTATCAACGCCAAAGATGCAATAACAACCACTAAGTACCAACTTGAATCGATAAAATTTAGAAAACACGCAAAAAGGAAAAAATAAGCAAAATAGCAGCAGGTCGGTCGGCGGGCTACAGGGCTCGGTCAACTGGCCAGAAGCAGAAAAATGTTCAGGGTAGTAGGTCGGTCGGCCGGCTACAGGGCTCGGTCGGCCGGAGCTGGAACCTGGGCCGTTTTCAGCCTATCTCAAATGATGAGCAAACTTTCCCAATCTCAATCGGACGAGCACGGACGCTAGGGGTTCACGCCTAGCGGCTACCCGACCCTATAAGCACTTCGATTCATCACCTAAACAAGAGAAAAACATCCATAAGAGAATGTTCGTAAAAATTTGACTTTGAAACTCAAGAATTGGAATATTCATAAAACCAATCCAATCAAAAATCAAATGCATATGAATAAGTAATAGGAATTCATACCCATCACCCATGATATCAAGAGAAGTAGATGTGAGTTCAAAACTCACCTTTTTACACACAAACAAAGAAGAAGAAGCACAAACACAAGAAGGAGACCAACTACTCTTCACTTCAACTCTACAAGCTTCAATCTAAGAATAAAACTCATATTTCCCAAAGTTAGGTTTAGGAAAACTTTCAGAAATTGAAGAGGAGAAAAGTTAGAGAAGACGAAGAAGAGGCTTACTAACACCTTCTCTTTGATTTTGGAGCAAGAATTCAAGTTGCAAGAAGAAACTAGGGCTAGGAATTTCTAATTCCTCTTCCTTTCCCCCATTTTCAGTTTTAGCTTAAGTTTGGAGGTGAAAATGAGTGAATGGGGAAGAGATGGGCTGAGCTAGGGTATTTAGCTAGCTAGTGGGCTGAACCCAAACCCAAAACCCAACTAGAAAAAGTAGAAAAATTCAACTTACTCCAAACATATGAAAGTTTATACTCAAAAAGATCGCAAACGCCATTTTGGACTCAATGGAGATGGTATCGAGCCCCAATTTGGCCGTTTGCAAAAAGTAACACTTCGGACCTAAAAAACTGACTAACGACACTATATTTAAATAAAACATTTAAATATAAAATCGTTAAATATGCGGGTTGTTACAGAAATTGAGATTATGAGTTGCGAAATTGATGCGATTTAAATTTGAACTTAAATTTAAATAAAAAAATAATATATATTGGATATAATGTTTTCTCAGGGTAATTTTTTTACAAGTATTCCGGTTTTCAACACGTATAGGATTTTCAACACGTGTCTCCTGTTATGCAGGCGTCTTCATTTTGAAAAGAAAAGCATACCTCCCTATTCTAAAACGAAATGCCTCGTTCCCCTTTTCATACTTCTCAACTAAAAATCATGCTCTCAGGGAATAAAATCCATGGTCATTTCATTTTAAGTGCCATACCCCATTTCTTCATTCCTGAAATCGATTACCAAATCAAATCAAACCATATTCTCTCCTTTTCAATCGATTCTCGGGATGGATTATATTCAAGCAGATAAATTTCTTTATAGCAATGATATAAATTCCTATGACTCGATTTGGACCTTAGCTCTGGTCCAGGCGATAGCGAATCGACTTGCGAGGGAGGGCAAGCTAGAAGGGTGGCGACGAGGAGAGTCGCGAGGGCAAGGCCAGGTGTAGTCGAATCGATGGCCACGATCTTGATCTGGGCGTGGGCGATGGGACTCGTTCTCAAGGTTGGGATATCGAAAATCATGGCAGAGCTAGGTTTGTTGGCGGTGAGCAGCGAGGTATGAACCTATTTTTAATTCAAAATACATATAATTATATGTATAAATGTGTTATGAAAATTAGTTATAAGGTATGTATGTATATAAGAGGTTAAATCTAGATTTTGTTTCCAAATATATGTATATATTAAAAAAAAATTAACCGTAAATATTTATGGAAATAAGATTTTTTAAAATAGAAGATTTTAAATATATGAAAGTTTTTATAGATTAGATTTTTGTGAAATCTATATAGATTATTTTATAATTAATATATATACACATTTTTCACTTACTAGCCTAAATTCTAAAATAAAAAATATAAAAATATTTTGGAGATTAATTTGGTTAATAAACCTATTTAATTATTTGTAGTTACTAAAAATAATATATTTATAAGGAAGAATAGTGTAAAATTAAAGTTATTAGTTGAATTAAAATTATAAAATGGCAATTGAATTGTTCGATTTATTTTGAATATTAATTAAATCATCTAATATTATATAAGGTTAAAATCGTGAAAACAAGCTGGAATAGAATCGGAATTGCAAATAAAAGGGCAAAGGTGAGATCATCTCACTCGAATTAAAATTTGAATTTCAGTTATTGATTGACTGTTTGATTGTAATAATATATATAGTAGTGTATGTGGGTGTGTATATATATATATTTGGAGTGATTGATTTCCCGCATTATATAGCGGATGATACCCTATGCACCTAGCGGATGATATTATATAATCTCATATACCGCGATATTCCACCTCGAAGTGGATTGGTATTTAATTGTTGTGCAAACTTTTGTGGATGCAGGGAAACATGTTGAAGGGATCCAACTGGATTCCTCAAATATTTGAATTTTTTTCAATGTTATGCGTTGATTTATTTATAATCTATGTATGATTATATTTGTGATTGAAATCGTTGAAGGCTATGGTTTAGACAAATATATTTTTGGTATCGTAGGATACCAGAAATTTAAAATTGGATTTTTGGAAATTAAAGTAGAAAACTTTAAGTAAATTTTATCTTAGAGAATTGGATAAATTTAAAAGAAGAAAATTAAAAGTATAAAGTTTGATTATTGAAATCTTATCGAATTAATTCCAAAATATGGGAAAAAGATTTTAATAAATGGATTTCGATTGATATTGTTTAATAGATGAAGTATTTATTTAAGATTCAGATTTTAAATAGTTTGGAAGAAATAAAGGAATTTGTTTTAAAAGATAATAAATTTGGTGTTTGAATGAAAATTTATTTGGTGTTTGAAAATAAATCTTTGGGAAGTCGGTTTGAAATTTGATTTGGTGTTTTGAAAATAAATTGGGAAATCGATTTGAAGTTGATTTGGTGTTTTAAAATAAATCTTTGGGAAACTGATTTGGAAATCGATTTGGTGTTGAAATAAATGTTAGGAAAATCAATTTGGAATTTGATTTAGTGTTTAAAAATGAATATCTGAAAATCGATTTGAAAATCGTATATCAATGTATATTTGGAAATTTAAATTCACAATGGGAATTTTATAAAGGAAAGGGAATTTTGTTTTAAAAATAAATATTGGTTTACCTTTAAAAGTTTGGAAAGAAATTTACAGATTTGAAATGTAAATTTAAAATAAATCAAGAAGGATTTATTAGTTAATTTAAATGGACCATTTTGAAATGGAAAGTGTATTTTCCCTGGAAAGCCGAGTATATTTTTGAAGTAGCTTTTGAAGTATAAATTAAAAGTTCTAGAAATTGGTTTTGTTAGAATATTGTTGGAGAAATTATTTTCTTAAGTTATTTTTAAATCGTAAAAGTAAAGATTTATTTAGTTAATTATAGAAGTGATTATTTTAAAAGATTTAATTGATATTTGATTAGAAAATGGTTATTTAAATAGTTATACTCTATCTAGTAATTTTATTATAAAAACTATTTTAGGTTTAAGATTTATATGAGATATGGGTATAAAATTTTATAACTAATATTTTAAAATAAAGTGTTTTAAAATAGTTTTATTTTAAATATTTCCAAGTATATACGTTTGGATAAGTGATTTAAATTATTTTAAAGTATTTGAACTCGGCAAATTTTCAATGGAAATAAATATTTGAAAATTTATTCCGCGTAAGGAAAGTGATTTGAAATTTGTTTTCAAATGGTTGAAGTGTGAAAACATATCTTGTGAAGATATTTTGAAAATAAATAATTGGGGAAAATTATTTAAATCTGGTGATTGTTGTGAATGTTGATTGATAGTTAAATAACCAACTATCCATATTGGCCTTTAAATGGCATTTGAATTTCGATGCGACCGGGGATCGGATTCCAAATGGATATTCGAAAACCACATCAAATCTTTGTGATGGACCTTTTGTTTAAAAGATAAAAGTGGAAATTTGTTGTGATTTACTTGAAATCTGAATGTAACATTTATTTTTAAAATAAGCGCTTGTTATTTGGATTAGCCGGGAGAGGACTTTGTGTCATAAAACCCATTTCGAATAATGATACGACGAAATGGGATTGCATTTGAAGATGGTGTTGAAGATGGGGTATTTTCGAAAACGAAAGAATTACCTGTCGAATGTCTCTGCATCGAGTTGCTTCGGTATAAGGATTTTATCACCCTTCGTGATGGGGATTCCGGACGTGATTGGTGAATATCCGAATCGCAAGAGCTTCTTTGGAAGTGCCTTCGCTTTCGTTCGAACCTGGAACGACCTTGTATGGATGTGTGTATGACGTTACACTTTAAGATGTAAAGCTGGTTTCTATCAAATACATTTCTATTGGTGGCGGAGAACTTATTCTCTTAGCTTAACACTCTTCTCTAAGATGTACGAGCTCAAAAGTTATGTAGTTGACATTCCCAATTTGGTAATGCGGCATGCGAAGTGCTGCTGATCATTTGTTGATTGAAGAATGGCTTTTGTTAAAAGCGTAGCTTTGTAGAACAAGACCTCGTCGGACCTCACAATCCGAAAATGGTCAAAACAGGAAGGATGCAGCAAGACAATTTTGGGGTAGCGCTCTCAGGATATGCCCATTTCCTTCTAGAAAAAGGTGGTATCATGATATGGAGCCCAGATAATTAAGTTATGCGGTTACTGCAAATTTATTACTTTGTGGTTATTGCGTTGTGGTTGAGGATCCTCGAATAAAGGTTGGTAACGAGTGGGGATGGCATACTTATGGTCGTTACCTATGTCATAGCTGTATTACAGCGTGAGATAACTCAGCCTTATGTTGGCAGAGAGCTGCTTAAGTTCTTGGGGACGTCCCTCCAGGGGCGTCTCATTCGGTTCCTTAGTCTGACCATTTGTTGGAAATCCAATCTCCAATACGCGCCTTGTACGGTTTTAGTTGTATAACCTGCCATTTACTTATGGTGGTGACCCACTGTTTAGATGGTAGCTATAGTAGGCATACAATAATGGTTGTATGCTGGCTAAGATTAATATTATACTTTCGAAATGTTTTCCACACTATGCACTAATGATAATATTAAAAAGCATTTTTCTTATCAAGCATGTTTGACTATCATAAGGAGAAATCTCCTCCAATTCTGGGTTTGCATTGTGTGTGTGGCGGGAGGCCTTATGGTAGTTTCATTTTCCAAAAGCATAGCGGATTTCTTTTCCTTTCTTTCTAAAAATAGCTATTTTTAAGATCTCACAACAGTCTCATGACTGACTTGGAGTCTATTGTTCCCTTTTTAAACTCTGGGTGCCCAAAATTTTCCACACGGGTAGCCTAGAGTCAGGTTATCAGTTATTCGATAGTGAAGTCAAGAAGTTGCTGTGGAGATCTAGAGTTCAAGCTGGACGGAGAGACGTATCACTTATATTATAATCTCCGCTGCGTATGGGTTGGTGGAAGTCGAATTTTCTTGTGCACAAGTTATTATAACTGGCAATTTTGTGTTGTTGTTCTAAACTCTGAAAATGTGATGTATAAACTGATATAGTTCTTTGTTTGAAAGATTATTCATTTATCTATTATATTTTTTGTGATATCCCAGAATTTTGGCAATATCTATTTAATAATCTATATTAAAAATTAAATTGATTTGATAATTTTTTTGAATTGATTTAATAATCTAATTAAGTAAATATTTAACCGGTAGATTTTATCTTTTTAAAAACTAATAAAATATTTTCTATTTATAATATATATATATATATATATAATTGTATATATTGTGAATAAATAAGCTTTATTTTAAATTTAACTAATAAAGTCATATTTTCTAATTCTAATATTTTTGGTAATTTGAAAATTTTGATTTATTTAATATTAAGCTTTTCAAGGCTATTTAATAAATAACATATGGTTTTAATTGTTAAGGTAAGTGTGAATTGTTTAAATTGATTTTAGCTTAAGTTTAAATTTAAATTATTTAACAAAATGGTTTGTTTTTAAATATAGCTTAATAAAATAATTAATTGATTAACAAAAAGATAATTTCTTTTATAAATTATTTTAATTTGATAGTGAGTTGTTTTTAAACAATAATAATAATGTATTGTTTTACTAATGAATATTAATAAACTTAAAATTGAATTTGTGTGTGTATATATATAACATGATTTCAAAATTTAATTTTAGAATTTGATTTCAATTTGATTTCAATTTGAATTTAAAGTTCTGAAATTCAAAGTATAGATTTTAAACTGTTTTGGATTTTAAAATATTTGTATAAACTTCTATGTATGTATATAATTATTTTATTTCTTTTAAAATTATCTACACACACACATATATATATCTTTATAAACTAATTTATTAAGCATGATCTTGTATTAACCTTATATTAACATCTACTTATCACTAATTAACCTTAAAAGACATGTGTTAAGTGATTAACATATTATAATGACAAGTGTTGATATTTGAGACAAGTGGCATTTGTAATTTAGTTTTTCTTTTTATTTTAAAAAAAAAAACATTTCAGCCTATTTAAACAATCTACTTCTTCCCTTCCATTCTTTTTCTTTTCTAAATCTAAAAGCCAAGTTCAAAATCTGTAAACTACCCTTCAAAACCAAAATCAGTTTACAAACTAAAATTAAACTCTTTATATCAAAATCTAAATCCCTGTAATTCATTTCAAAATGCAAAGCCTGCAAATCATCTTTCCTGTAACATTAGCAAATCTGATCAAATAAGAAAATCTGGAATTATCTTCTGCATGCAAAGCCTGCATCATATTTTCTTCAATTTGGAATTTGTTACTGCATGCACCTGCATCTTCAAATCAAGTACAAAGTTTTAACTCTGGCAACTGCATTTTCAAATCAAAGAGCATTCAAGTGCAAGTTTTCAAAGTTTTCAAAAAAAAAGTTCAAAAGCTTTTCAAAATTAGAGGCTCGGAGGAGCGTAATTCTATCCCCTGAGGATCGTAATTCTGGCTTCAACTCACTGGATTCAGACTCTTTTAATTCCTTCATCAACGAATGCTCTCTCATCGACCCTCCCATCTGCAATCGCCTCTTCACCTGGTCTAACCGTAGAGCTGAACCCGCGTTAGCAAAACTAGACAGATTTCTCTTCAATGCAGCCTGGGACGACCTACACCCCCTTTCCTTGGTCTCTGGACTTGCTGCGACCATCTCAGACCATTGCCCTCTCATTTTAGATATCGGTTCCTTGCCCAACATCAAGCGTCTTTTCAGATTTGAACGCCTATGGCTTCTGGAGCCTTCCTTTTGACGACTTCATCAAACATGCTTGGTCCCAGCCTAAGCAAATCCATTCAGCGTCCGCCAGAATTGTCTTCAAACTCCGCTCCCTTAAGGAAAATTATCAGACCTTGGGCCAGACCCGTTTGGGGGTCCCTTCGTTCTCGCATCTCATCAACCCAAGATGAGATCTTAGATCTAAGCATTCTTGAGGAGTCTCGTTCGCTTTCAGACACGGAACGGTCTCGCCTGAATATTCTTGAATCGAATCCGGATAGACTCGTAAAGCAAGAGGAGTTAGGCTGGAAACAAAAATTCTAAAGCTAAATGGTTAGAGGCAGGGGACAAAAACACCTCCTACTTCCATCGCCTAGCCAGCCGCCGCCGTAGATCCACCTCAATCTCGAAAATCGTTCACAACAACACCTCATACTCCAACCTTCCTGATCATCTCCGCTTGTTCATAGATTACTACAGAAATATCCTCAACAGCCCTTCCCTAGCTCTCCCTATCATTGATTGGTCCCTCCTTTATCCTGCCCCCTCCCCCATTCTCATTGACCATCCATTCACAGAAGAGGAGATTTGGGCTGCTTTGAAGGGTATGTCAGATGACAAAGCTCCCGGCCCAGATGGTTTCGGCCCACTCTTTTTCAAACATTTCTGGGAAACTGTTAAAGTTGATATTTTAGAATTTTGTGTAGAATTCCAATCTCATCCCTCATCCATTTCTCGATTAAACTATGCTAGTATTATCCTCCTCCCTAAATCTCCTGGTGCTAATTCCCTCTCATCCTTTCATCCCATCAGCCTTCTCAACACAGCCTTTAAAATCATTACCAAGGTCCTCGCCAATCGCTTCCAAACAGTTATTGCCCCCTGGTCGGGATTGAGCGGTCAGCCTTTATTCTTGGAAGAAACATTTTGGACTGTGTTGCATCAGCTTAGGAAATTATTTCCTTCTGCCACCAAACATCGACCCCAGGTGTTTTACTGAAGCTAGATTTATCTAAAGCATTTGACTCGGTTAATTGGAACTTCATTCTTGATCTCATGAGGCATAGGGAATTTTCTCCCATATGGTGTAATTGGATCAAGCATATTTTGATGTCAAGCCTCTCGTCTACATCAATCAACGGTGCTTCAGGGGGTCACATCAAGTCGACTCGTGGTCTGAGACAGGGTGACCCTCTCTCGCCTCTCATCTTTGTCTTGGTAGCCGACGTCTTTAATAAGATGATCAAACTTGCCATTTCCGACAACTTCTTTTCTGGCATTGCACTCCCGGATTCCACTTTGAAAGTTTCTAATCTGTAGTTTGCTGATGACAAATTACTTTTTGCCTCCCCCCAGATAGATTACATTCACTGCATGAAAGTGGCTTTGTACTCTTTTGAGCTCATATCTGGCCTTTCCATTAACTTCAATAAGAGCTCCGTCATCATGTTAGGCAACTCGAATCACCTTGGCCCTCTCATCTCGTCGTTGCTCAATTGTAACCTTTCAGTTTTCCCTCTTTCCTACCTCGGCATCCCTCTTTGTCCTACCAAGCTGCATCGATCAGACTGAACCCCATTAATTTCCAGGATTGAATCGAGACTTCTGAGTTGGAACTCTCATTCCCTTTCCACAGCAGGTCGCCTTGTTTTAGTCAAATCTGTCTTATCATCCATCCCGTCATATTGGATGTCCTTTCATAGACTTCCCACCTGGATCATCAACCGAATAGACAAAATTAGGAGCACCTTCCTTTGGAACGGCGGAGGTGTCAAAAGACTTGTTAACTGGTATACTGCATGTTTGCATCAGAACCAGGGCGGTCTTGGTATCACAAACCTCAGTGCTTTTAACTCCGCACTCCTCGCTAAATGGCTTTGGAGATTACTCTCCCTTGGCAATTTTATTTGGAAATATTGGATTCTCTCGATTCACTACCGTTCTAACAACCACCTCGTCCTTCACTTCCCTCCGTGTAGTAGACCTTCTCCGTTCTGGGCTGGAGTGCTCCATACCCTACCCCGAGTCAAATCTCTTTTCCATGTTTTCATCGAAAATGGTAAAAACTGTGTGTTTTGTTAGATACATGGCATGATCAACTCCCCCTCGCCAAATCTTGTCCCCATCTCTTTTCCCATACGCACACCCCTTTGATATCGTTTAGTGACTGTATCAGACGTGGTCCGGACTCCCTCTGCCCTCCATCCCTCTTTGACTCTGGCACCTTTTTTGAACTTATCTCCGCATCCAATCTGCTTCATTCTCTTCAACTCTCCACCTCGCCAGACCGAGTAGTCTGGGCGCTTGCGTCTGCTAAGGGCTTCACTGCCGCTTCCTGTTATTCTTATCTCCATAACCCCAGTCGCTTCTTCACCTTCCCCAGACTCTGGGATTGCCCTATTCCGCCACGTATCGCCTTCCTCGAGTGGTTCCTGGCTCATGAACGAATCAACACTAAAGCGAGGCTTTTCCGCCTTCATATTCCGGTAGATCCGTCTTGTGCCTTTTTCTCTGGCCACCTTGAAGATATCCCCCATCTATTTTGAGACTGTGACTTCACTTACTCAGTTTGGGCTGCTACCAACGCCCACCTCCTCGGTCATATCCCTGATCAGATAGACATATTTGATCATTGGCAATTCAATCCGCACAATCTCCACCTGGATGTCTTCATCGCTCTCTTCTGTTGGTATATATGGAAGAAACGAAATGCACATGTGTTTAATAAACCAAGATATCACTTTGAAGGTATTTGCAGACGTATTATCTTTTTATTCACCAATATTACAAGTCGGAGCTCATCGGCCCCTTTCAGACTTTGCCTCCCACTGCGAAGTTCATCTCCAACTGAGTTGCAAGAAAGCAGTTCGGCGTTCCCACCCTGACTTGACTATGATCTGATGTTAGTATATTGTTGTTTTCGGTATCTTGTTGTTATTTTGTCATATCACCAGTATTTATTCTTTCATTGCTTCGTTATACTTTTGTAATATGTTAGTGGTATGCTCTTATCGCCATCGATCAGGCGTGTTGATCGAAACTATATTAATTAATATATGCTTCTAATCGGCTATGTAGTGACAAGCTACACACCGTCTTGCTCAAAATTAGAGGCTTTGTTCTTAATCATGTCTGGTGAGTAACTTCACATTTAAAAATCTTAAAGTAAATATGTATGCATGTTATTCTATGAAACAAATATGTTTATATGAATTTAGCGTTATCTATGAATATATATAAGTGTGTATATACTGTATGTTTCAGTGCTTCCTGTTTGTGTTCCCAGACTCAAGTTTTAATTCAAAACTTATATTCTATTAATCTATTTACTAATAGAACATAGGTTTTAAACAAATTATGTCTGTTTAAATATAAAGTAATGTTTAAAAATTTAATCAAGTCAAATTAAAACCTGATGGTCTCTGGAAGTATTTAAAACAACTATGTATGGTAAATAAAATCAAAACTCAAACTTTTTAATTTATCAATTTGGTATTATAAATCGAATACATCACCTAAAATATGATTTTTAACACAAGAATCAAGATTTTTAGTTTGGGATTAAAGATGTAGTTCTATGTTGAACAAAATAAGGGAAAATTGGGTTTTATGTGATCCAAAGGTTTGGAAAGGTCGAGACTTTGGGTAATGATGGAGAAATGATAGTAGTTGAAGGGAAAATTGCTTGATGGTGATGAATTTCAGTGAGGAGGTTACAACAGTGGGATACTTTCTGGAACCCTAGTTTTAACTAAGTATAATGAATCGATCACCACGACCTTTTCGGTTGATCGAGTGTAGTGAGGCTTTGAGGGACGTTAGCTTGGTCATAGACGAGGTCAGGGCCGGAGTTACAGAATCTACGTTCGTCGAAGAATCGAAGGCGAAGCATTGCCAGATTTGGTATGTGTTGTAGTGGTTTTCTGTTGGAAGTTTGGTTTTCGAGTCTTGAATTTGATTTCGAGTTTTGGTAAGCGATCTGATAATCGTGGTGAGATGTGAAGTTGTTTGTCGATGTGGGAAGATCGGCGAAGCTGGCCAGAGATGATCAACGGCACCGTTCATGTGCACGGTGCACCGTTGTCTTGTGAAGTTGTGTTCGGTTTGGTGTTTGTACTCGAGTTGCTCGAAGTTGTTGGGTAGTTTGCTCGGGGAAGTTGGGTTTTGGACTCGAAGCATTATAGGATGATGCCTCGGGTTATACTTTGGTTATAGGTATTAAGAAAGAAACCTGAAGTGTTTGTTTTAAAATTTTAAAAACTGAAGTTTATAAATGTAAAGTAAAGGTTTAAACCAAGTTTTAAATCGAAGTTTAAAAGCTTGAATTCAAGGTTAAGTTTAAATCTCAGTTTTAAAAATAAATAAATAAAGTTTTAAACTTGAATTGTTAAACTACTTTAAAATGGTTAAGTAGTTTGAATTTTTTTGAAATGAAGTTTTAAAAATGTAATTAAGTTTAAAGTTAAGTTAATTCTGGAATCAAAGATTTAAATATGTATTTCAGTTTTTGAAATAAAAGAAGTTTTAAATTTGAAAGACTTAAACAACTTTGTATGTTAAAGTGTATATTTAAATTGGTTTGAATTTAAAGATGAATTTGGTTTTTAAATTCCTTTTTAAGCTTCTTTATAAAATAAATATTTCTTTAACTTGTGAAATAAAAAGGTTTTTTGAATTGTTTTAACTTTGTTTAAGTTAAATTTATACTCATCTTAAATTTTAAATTTGGAAATGAAATTTAAAAGTAAATTTGAAAACAAATTGTTTTTAAATGCTTTGTTAATGATAATTTGATCATTAATAAGAATTTTTTTTTATCTTTAAGTAAATGAAGATTTAATGATTTGTAATAATTACGCTAATTATAATGGATAATTTATTTTTTAATTAATTAATGATTTGGATTAATTAAATAAGTAATTAGAGTTTTAAACTAATTAATTAAGGTTTAAGATTAATTAATTTAGGAATAATAAATTTGTATCCAAGGATTATTAATTTGGTATTAATTAATGATTAAGATTAATTAATCAAGTAATTAAGAATTAATTAAGTTTTAGTTAAAACTTGAATAATTTAATAATTAAAGATTAATTAATTGGTAATTGAAGGCTAATTAATTTGTAATTAATAATGATTAATCTAAGTTTAATTACTTAAGGAAAGCAATTAAAGAATTGTTAATAGTTAATGAAGGTCATTAACTTAGGATTATTTAATAATTAATTAATGTGATTAATTTTAATAATTGATTAGATTAATTAATTAAAGATAATTATTTGTGAATTGTTTAAGTGTAATTACTTAATGGAAGTAATTAAGGAATTAATTACTTAATGTAATTAATTGAGTTTAATTTGATTAGATTAAGTTAATTAATTAAGTTTAATTAATTTAAACATTAGACGATTTGATAATAATTACTTAATGTATTTATTGGAGTGTAATTACTTAGTGAAGTAATTAATTGATAATTATTGGATGTAATTAATTAAAGATGATTTAATAGTGGAAGTAATTTTGTTTAAATTACTTTGTAATTAATCAAGGGATTGATTAAGGATAATTAATTAGGAATGGTTAATTTATTTAATGAAGTAATTAAGGGTAGTTAATTACTAAATATGGTTAATCAAGAGGGATTAATAATTATGGTTTAATTAAGATTAATTACTTAATGTAATTAATTTAAAGAAGATAATTAATTAAATACAATTAAGGATCATTAATTAATATAATTAATGATATTAAGGGTTGATTAATTAAGATTAACTAATCAATGATAAGTTATTAAAGAGTAATTAATTAATGTAATTAATTAAGGATTAATTATAGTTAATTATATAATGAAGTAATTAAAGGTTAATTACTATTTTTGGTTAAGGATAATTAATTTGTCAAATTAATTAAAAGATAATTACTTGAATGTAATTAAAGGATAATTAATCAAGGATGATTAATTAAGGTGATTAATTAAAGGATGTTTAATTGATTTGTAATTAATTAATGATTAAGTAAGCAAGATTTAAAAAGATGAAGTAATTAATTTAATTTAATTTAAACTAATTAAAGATGAAGTAATTAATTTAATTCACTTTAAATTAATTAGAGATGCAAGTAATTAATTTAATTCATTTTAAATTAATTATCGGGTGATTAAGTAAATCCTTGCTTATGTATGAATGGATGATATTGATTATCTTACATGGCTTGTGATCTCAGATATGAGATCAACGATGTTGGGTGATATGAATGCTTTGGTTGCATTGTGATGAAAATACGGATTATCTGTTTATAATGATAATGTGGATTATCTGTTTATGATGATAATGTTGATTATCTATTGTAATTTGCGAATTATCCATCTGTGTGTATATAGATAATTGAATTGAATTGTTTTAAACTTTAAAACAACTTGGCCTTAAAAGATACGTTGTGGATATCGATGAGATCGGGATCCGGTTTCCAGATTTGGATATCCGAAAACCACATCGATCCAAATTAACAATAGGTCATGAATCTCAAGTGAAGATGAAGATTCAGAGTGCAAGGGTTATCGTCGTAATCTCTAAGGGTGATTCCAAAATGAGTTTAACGAGATAATGCCTTCGGTTTCTTTCGAACCCGGAACGAACTTGTATGGATTGAATGCTTTTAGAACATCGTCAGGTGGACGATGAGCATTCTAAGAGATGTGTTCCTCAAAAGTAATACTAGCCTCAAGCCTCATCAACCGAGAGTGGCTAAAACAGGAGAGGTGCAGCAAGGCTAAGTGGGTCATGCCCAAGTAGGACGAGATTTTCCCCTGTCTATAAGTCCCTTTTATTTCAGCTGTGTGGGCAGTTATTGAGCTCCAATGGCCGGGTTGTCTTGTTCGAGACTATCTCGTACGGGATGGTTCCGGCCTTGTGTTGCAGGTGATTTTGGGTGGATCCTCGGTACGTTAATCTAGGCCACATACTGTGGCGGGCGGTATCCCAGTAGCCCAACCATTGTATGGAATCCAAAATCCAATAAGCGCCATCGGATTTGATTGCATTACCCACTTTTGTGGCTAGTAGCTGGAATTTAATCATGTAACAATTTCGGCTATTTCTTATTTACTTGAAAACCCTAGACCTATTATAATATCACAGGATTTCCTATCAAACGTTTTGGTTAGCGTAAGGTAAAAACTTACCCATGTTTATGTGTGGGGAGTCTTACGTGATACCTTTTTTTTCAAAGGATTTTGAAAGTTAAGCGACCTTAACCTGTTACTCATATCAAAACCATGTCTGACCCGGAGTTTATCTTCTGTTTTCTTAAACTCTCGAGTACTCAAATTTTTACGAGTAACCAAGGGATTCAGGTTAGCTTTGACGAATTGTGGAGGAGCAATAGAGCAGGAGGCTTCAACGTGTAGATATATAGTGTTCCGCTGTGTTGATATCTGTATTGTGTATTGCGTTGTATAAGTAGACAGGTGTTTATAACTGTCTAGTATGTGATGAATTATCTGTGTAACTCTGATAATTGTTGTATATTATGTAATACTTATGTTATTAATATAATTTATTCGTTCCGGTATTGAGATTCTGATGTTGTTTCTTCTTTCTCTTCTTTCTTTTCTATTTTCTATCCCTTTCTTTCTTCAAGATGATGCAATTTTCTGTGGTGAGAAAGTCGGGTCATCACATTTGGTGTCAGAGCGCTAGGTTGAGTGAATACCTAGGCTCTAGAGTGATTTCTTTCTTGAGAGAGCGTATTTGTACTTTTGGTGTATGTGTGTATATATATATATATATATATATATATATATATATATATATTTCTACCTATCTGTTGGGTTACCTGTTCAGGTTTTCCAATATAAGTCATAAAGGTAGATGGGGTAGTGGTGTGTGTAACACGACTACCATTGGTTGGAGTTTGAATGTTTGAGTTTGGAAGTGTATTTGTCGAGACTGTAGACCTAATACCGTCTCGAGTGAGTTTTGCAGTGGTGTACAGATTTCATCGATCTCTGAAGGAAACTTGTTAAGGTTTGGAGTTCATTTTTGAAGTTTGGACGACCAGAGTTTGGATCTTTCGGTTGAGCAGAAGCGAGTAATAGTATCTTGATACCTCAAGAGTAGTGGCTGTGTGATGAGACGCAGTGACTATGGATGTTTTCGAAGATGTTTCTTGGGAACAAGTTTAAGGAAGTAGGTTTGCATCGGTGATGTGGCTGTGTTCAGCATGGTGTTTCTGTTTGGTTTGAGGACCGAGTTTCTCAAAGAGCTTTGGATTAGGAAGTCTTTGGCATCTGTTTCAACAGTGCAGCTCAGAGTGTTCTGTATGTCGGCAGAAAGTCTTCTGGCTTAGAATTTTTTCTGAAGGAGGAGTTCAGAAGCAGTAGAGTGGACTCGTTTCTTCGATGGATTGGATAGATAAGTGTAAGCTGTTCTGAATGGTAAAGAAAGAATAGTTTTTATTTGGATATTAGGTTGGGTTGATTGCAAAAGTGACTTGCGATAGTTTGAGTGTTCTCTTGGGAAGTTGGAGGTTTGTCTGCATCTGGAGATTTAGTTTTCTTATCGACAAGGATATCAGGAGTGGTACCGGTGGTTCAGTTTAGTCGAAGGATGGTTCTTAGAGATTGAGTTGGTGTAGCAGCCCAGGGTTTTGGTGGAACTTCTGAGTTTTTCTTTATGGATTCGTTGAACCATATTTCTGGGATATGTTGTCTAGTTTGTGCTCGAGTTCTTCATCAGCATTTTCATCTACTTCGGATCAGAGTTATGCAGTGGAAGTAGTTTGGGAGTGCATCTGTTTTTCTTTTCCGGTTAGGAGAAGTTTGTTTTTTCTTTTGACGTTTGAGGAGTTGAGTTAGTGTTCTTGATCTTGGTTGATCTTGGAGATCATTATGTTGGGTTGTTTTTGGTATAGTTTGTTTCTCGAGGCATCAGCAAGGGTTGAGCTGATCAGTAAGGATGTAGGCAGCCTAGGATCGTCTGAAGAATTTTGTAGATAAGAGATGGAGGAATTTGGATTTCGGAGTCGGCGATTTGATTTTGGATAAGTTTTTCTCCGATCAAAGGGAGCTATAAGTTTTGGGCAAGGCTGTAAGCTAGCTCCAAAGTGTTTTGGATCTTTTCTGTGTTCTTGTAAGGATAAGTGTTTGGTCTTCAGGATTGAATTGCCAGTTTGGATAAATGGGATTCGATGAGTTTCACGTATCTCTGAGGGAGTGCGTGTATGATTTATCTATGGTTTTGGAACCAGCGGTTCAGAAGGTTTGGTTGTTGAGTCAGATTTGTCTGTAGTCTGATATCCTGTTTGGTTTTGTAGATATAGATGAGTAGGAGCTCTGTAGCTTAGTAGTATTGATTGTTTGGATTCTGTAGAGCGAGTATCTCGGTATTTATACTTGGGAAACTCGAGGAAATTCTATCCAAAATTTTGTCTGGATAGTTAGATTTGTTTGATTTGATGAATTGGTCGCTAGGTTGTTAGAATATGATTGATATATGCTTGTGTTTTGAGATTAAAATCTTTAATGAGATTATTAAATTACCTTTGTTTTAAATTTCGGGGATGAAATTCTTTTAAGGGGGAAGGAATGTCATATCCCGGAATTTTTGGCAATATCTATTTAATAATCTGTATTAAAAATTAAATTGATTTGATAATTTTTTTGAATTGATATAATAATCTAATTAAATAAATATTTAATTGGTAGATTTTATCTTTTTTAAAACTAATAAAATATTTTCTTTTTATAATATATATATAATTGTATATATTGTGAATAAATCAGCTTTAATTTAAATTTAACAAATAAAGTCATATTTTCTAATTCTAATATTTTTGGTAATTTGAAAATTTTGACTTATTTAATGTTAAGCTTTTCAAGGCTATTTAATAAATAACATATGGTCTAAATTGTTAAGGTAAGTGTGAATTGTTTAAATTGATTTTAGCTTAAGTTTAAGTTTAAATTATTTAACAAAATGATTTGTTTTTAAATATAGCTTAATAAAATAAGTAATTTATTAATAAAGAGATAATTTCTTTCATAAATTAATTTAATTTGATAATGACTTATTTTTAAACAACAATAATAATGTATTGTTTTACTAATGAATTTTAATAAGAATAACATTGTTATTTCAAATTGAATTTGTGTGTATATATATAACTTGATTTCAAAATTTAATTTTAAAATTTGATTTGAATTTGAATTTAAAGTTTTGAAATTCAAAGTATAGATTTTAAACTGTTTTAGATTTTAAAATATTTGTATAAACTTCTATGTATATATATAATTGTTTTATTTCTTTTAAAATAATCTATACATATACATATATATATATATATGTATATATATCTTTATAAACTAATTTATTAAGCATGATCTTGTATTAACCTTATATTAACATTTAACTATAACTAATTACCTTAAAAGACATGTGTTAAGTGATTAACATATTATAATGACAAATGTTGATATTTGAGACAAGTGGCATTTGTAATTTAGTTTTTCTTTTTATTTTTAAAAAAACATTTCAGCCTATTTAAACAATCTCCTTCTTCCCTTCCATTCTTTTTCTTTTCTAAATCTAAAAGCCAAGTTCAAAATCTGTAAATAACCCTTCAAAACCAAAATCAGTTTACAAACTCAAGTCAAACTCTTCATATCAAAATCTAAATCCCTGTAATTCATTTTAAAATGCAAAGCCTGCAAATCACCTTTCCTGTAACATTAGCAAATCTGATCAAATAAGCAAATCTGGAATTATCTTCTACATGCAAAGCCTGCATCATATTTTCTTCAATCTGGAATTTGTTATTGCATGCACCTGCATCTTCAAATCAAGTACAAAGTTTTAACTCTGGCAACTGCATTTTCAAATCAAAGAGCATTCAAGTGCAAGTTTTTCAAAGTTTTCAAAAAAAAAGGAGTTCAAAATCTTTTCAAAATTAGAGGCTCTGTTCTTAATCATGTCTGGTGAGTAACTTCACATTTAAATTTTTTAAAGTAAATCTGTATGCATGTTATTCTCTGAAACAAATATGTTTATATGAATTTCTAGCATTATCTATGAATATATGTAAGTGTGTATATACTGTGTGTTTCAGTGCTTCCTGTTTGTGTTCCCAGACTCAAGTTTTTATTTAAAACTTATATTCTATTAATCTAGTTACTAATAGAACATAGGTTTTAAACAAATTATGTTTGTTTAAGTATAAAGTAATGTTTAAAAATTTAATCAAGTCAAATTAAAACCTGATGGTCTCTGGAAGTATTTAAAACAACTGTGTATGGTAAATAAAATCAAAACTCAAACTTTTTAATTTATCAATTCAGTATTATAAATCGAATACATCAACTAAAATATGATTTTTAACACAGGAATCAAGATTTTTAGTTTGGGATTAAAGATGTAGTTCTGGGTTGAACAAAATAAGGGAAAATTGGTTTTCTGGTGATCCAAAGGTTTGGAAAGGTCGAGGCTTTGGGTAATGATGGAGGAATGATAGTTGTTGATGGGAAAATTGTTTGTTGGTGATGAATTTCAGTGAGGAGGTTGCAGCAGTGGGATATTTTCTGGAACCTTAGTTTTAACTAGGTATAATGAATCGATCACCACGACCGTTTCGGTTGATCGAGTGTAGTGAGGCTTTGAGGGATGTTAGCTTGGTCGTAGACGAGGTCAGGGCCGGAGTTGCTGAATCTACGGTGGTCGGAGGATCGAATGCGAAGCATTGCTAGGTTTGGTATGTGTTGTAGTTGTTTCTGTTCCAGGTTTTGTTTTGGAGTGTCGAATTCGATTTCGAGTTTTGGTAAGCGGTTTGATGATCATGGTGAGATGTGAAGTTGTTTATCGATGTGGGAAGATCGACGAAGTTGGCCAGAGATGATCAATGGCACCGTGCATGTGCACGATGCACTGTTGTCTGGTGAAGTTGTGTTTGGTTTAGGGTTTGTACTCGAGTTGCTCGAAGTTGTTGGGTAGTTTGCTCGGGGAAGTTGGATTTTAAACTCGAAGCATTATGGGATGATGCCTCAGGTTATACTTTGGTTACAAATTTTAAGAAACCTGAAGTGTTTGTTTTAAAATTTTAAAAACTGAAGTTTATAAATGTAAAGTAAAAATTTAAACTAAGTTTTAAATCCAAGTTTAAAAGATGGAATTAAAGTTTAAGTTTAAATCTCAGTTTAAAAAAAAAGTATTAAACTTGAATTGTTAAACAACTTTAAAATGGTTAAGTAGTTTGAATTTTTAAAAATGTAAGTAAGTCTTAAACTTAAGTTTAATTCTGGAATCAAAGATTTAAATATGTATTTCAGTTTTTGAAATAAAAGAAGTTTTAAATTTGAAAGATTTAAACAACTTTGTATGTTAAAGTGTATAATTAAATTGGTTTGAATTTAAAGATGAATTTGGTTTTTAAATTCCTTTTTAAGCTTCTTTATAAAATAAATATTTCTTTAACTTGTGAAATAAAAAGGTTTTTTTGAATTGTTTTAACTTTGTTTAAGTTGAATTTGTATTCATCTTAAATTTTAAATTTTAAATTTTAAATTTGAAAATGAAATTTAAAGTAAATTTGAAAACAAATTGTTTTTAAATGCTTTTTAATGATAATTTGATCATTAATAAGAAAATGTTTTTTTATCTTTAAGTAAATGAAGATTTAATGATTTATAATTATTAAGCTAATTAAAATGGATAATTTATTTATTTAATTAATTAACGATTTGGATTAATTAAATAAGTAATTAGAGTTTTAAATTAATTAATTAAGGTTTAAGATTAAATAATTTAGCAATAATAAATTTGTAATTAAGGATTATTAATTTGATATTAATTAATGATTAAGATTAATTAATCAAGTAATTAAGAATTAATTAATTTTTAGTTAACACTTAATTAATTTAATAATTAAAGTTTAATTTATTGGTAATTGAAGGCTAATTAATTTGTAATTAATAATGATTAATCTGAGTTTTATTACTTAAGGAAAGTTGTAACAACCCGCATATTTTACGGTTAAATATTTAAATATTTTATTTTAATATGTAACGACCCGAAATTTTCGAACCCGAAAATTCCAGATAGTTATGAAAAAGAAGAAAGGGATAGAAGAAGAAGAACAGAAACACCAAGCATCTCACAATCGCAGCGGATAAAATATAATAATAAATAATAACAGTTTACAAAAGAATACTATATCTGTCGATTACATTTTAATACATCAGAGTACATATCTATACAGTCAATAAATATATACCATTATCATGACTCAGATTAAATACAGCGAAAATACTCTATACGCTATTGCCATCCATCTCGCCTCTTGAGCTCCAGAACGTACCTACCTGAAAATCTGTAATACTCGGTCTGACCCGAACATTACACCAAAGTAACACCCGGGTCAGGCTGGAAACCAGCGTGAGTAAACTCAACTAACATGGAATACATGCATACAACTAATATAAACTCGGGGTAACTTATATCAATTTAACCAATTCACAATTTGCTATAGACAACACTTATTTCACATATAAATTTCTAAGTACCAAACATAGATAAAATAATCCAATTCACTTAAATCATTTCATTCTTGCCTATTGATTTCTCAAATCAATTTATAAAAATTCGAAGTAGTTTCGGGTTTCTCCTAATACCCGATCCCGGCCTCTTCGAAAACTCATGTTATCCTAACTCAAGTTATTCAATGAAATACACAACATTTCATATCATAGATATCAACTCATACAAAACATCCAATTCCATTCGATCATCCATAAGCAAAACTTAATCACATACAAATCAATCCAATTGATTCTAATTGAATTTCAAACCTCAATCACTTAGATTCCTTCATTTAACATCAATTAATTCAAAATCAATTAATTAGTCAACCCATCATTATTCATCTTAATTAATCATCCTGGATTAATTATTTTTCAATTTAATTTAATTAATTATCTTTAATTAATTTCACATTATTAATTATCCTTAACACAAATCAATACGTAATCCTAATTGCTTCATAAATTAATTAACAATATTAATTACATTAATCCTTCAATGCTTATATTAAACAACTTTCATAAATCACTTACATTGATTTATTTCTTAACTAATCAATCTCTATGTATATCATTAATTATATAAATTAATGATTTCTCATTTACATTTCAATTTATTCTGATCTGATTTAATTACTCTCTTTTTTGTTATAATGGAAGCTTAAAGGAATTAAAACAACAAATTTATTTTTTAAATTCAAATCAACTTACAATTACACTTTAGCATTTAGGTTGTTAAACACTTAATATTTAAAACTTTATTTGTTAGATTTAACTTTGATTTAGAACTTGTTTAAAATCTCTACTTACAATTTTAACTCCAGTTTTAAATATCGCTTTTATTTCTTTCCAAGCTCTTATTTTATTTTATAATTATTTCACTTTCAAAATTTCACTCTTATATTTCTTTTCGAAAATCCATTTTTTACATATTTCGATAACTCTGGATACCGAAATATTCAAGCAAACCACATCATTCAAACTTTCAGTTACCATTAATATCCATCGCAGAATATCAATCACCCAATATATATTATACTACCATATATAGTATAGCACATCAAAACAAACCAATCATCCAACCAATCATTTAAATTTAACCATTTAAATCTAAATAGAAATCCGAAAACGCGAGATTTACTCGCCTTTGATTTTCGAGTTGCAATCCACCTCAAAATTGCCTTGGTTTCCTCGATTTTCGACCTTATAAAAATAACTATACAATTTTATTAATATCTATACAAATTGAACAACTGATTCCCATAGATTTAGTTAATTACTTATTTAATTTAAAATTAAATCCCTCTAAATGAATTTATTAGTTAACCATTCCATTTTAACTAAATAAATATTTCATTATTATCATTATTTCAGATTAAACAATAAACTAAAAATATTTGTAAAAATATTCAAATTAATCAGTAAGTTAAGGTCTTAATATTTTATACTAAATCAAATTCAAGACACAACTGTTCCCATATACAGTAACCTCCTTGCAATTTTATTTTTATTTTTTTATTTTTATGATTTAATAAAAAAAGATATACCTTAGCTTGCCCCAAACTGCTCATGCTCGAGCATACACAAACTCCCCCACCGCGATGTCGCGATCCTCCCTCATCAGCTACCTCTTTTTCCTGCCTAGCGACCGAACCCTTGCAACGAAAACCACGATTACACCATTGCCTTCACCCAAGAAGCACCGCCTTCCTCCACTTCCTTAAACTCATCGAACAACCGGTCGATGCCATCGCGCGTTCCCCTCCTGCCCAATTGATCTGCCCTAACTCGAGTTTGTAGCGACGCCCATCTCAAAGCAAAACTCGAACGCGGTATCGAACTCTCAAAGCTCGAGCAGCTTCGGCCCCCTGATTATGATTTTATTTAGGTTGAATGAAATAAAATTCGAATGAAAGAGGGACGCGATTTTTATTTAACAGCCATTCTTTTTTTTCGTTCTAAATAAAAAAATTTATGCTCGGATAAGGAAGGAGACGAAGACGTATTAAAACGTGAAAACGGCTTCTCGAATAAGGTTGCTGGAAAGAAAATATCTCTGACTTGTGTACTTTTAAATTCTATTATATTATAAAATTTACAAACGTCTCTTAAGCATAACGCGAAATTCCGGACCCCGTATCAGACGTACCGACAGGTGTTCATAAGGTTTTACCCGCATTTCGAACCCAATGGAACATGTTTCGGAGGCTAATCAATCATATGCGCGAGTTACAGAAGAAAATGATCAATTTTAATTTAAATCGATTAAAATAGTTCTAAGCGTTTTTAGCTGCCAGGTCAAATGACAACTCCGATCGCTACGAAAATTGAAATCCAATAATATCTAACTATTACGGATCCAACGGAACTGGTTTCGTTGAATTCCGAGACTGTGCCTCGGAAGGCTAATTTTTAACTGTCAATATAAACGATATATTGTTAAAATTGAACAAAATACCTTTAAATTAAATTCTAACCACTCTATTATCTTCAGTATCATTATTATAGATTTTATAAGCCTTCAAATTATTTATAAAGTGGCTTAGAATCTCAAATTCAACAATTACACAATTCCAATTATTAAATTCAATATTTAAACCATATAATTCAACGATTTAATTATCAAGTAAATGTTGATATCTGGAATGAAAGTTTAAAATTAACTTTTAAATATTTAAAATCAATTTAGTTATCCCATTTTAGATAGTTGAAAATTCTGGGTCGTCACATTCCTCCCCCTTTAAAAGAATTTCGTCCCCGAAATTACTAGTTAGGAAGAATGGACCAATACCCGTTTATTTTTTTCTTCAAAACCCACAATTCAACAGTTTTATCAACATCCTACCAACTATCTTTTATTAAAACTCGTTATCCTCCTAACCAACTTCCCAAAACCTTTTATAGTATCAAATAATATCCCTTTGCTCAATTATCTAAATTTCAATTTAAAAACTATTTTGAATTATCAAAAATTCCTCAAAAATTTTCTAACTCTCTAAATTTCCGAAATTTTTTGCCAGCGTCTCCTTTGCACGGCTAGCTCGGTACAACTACAAAAGGCCACTACGGGCTCTCAAATTCCAAAAAGAAAACAGAAGCCAAGTGGCTACATCAAAAATCCCAATCTAATCTCATCTAGAAATTTAAATACGTACCTTTTTGTCGGACAATACAAATTTATCTTTTGGAATCAAATCCAATTTTCTTTTCCCTTTTTAATACCTGCATATCTTACCAAGCAATAATATCCAATTGTAACCTTTTAATCATTTTATACATTTCCTCACATATGTTTCATACCTATTTCAAATTAGTCTTTCCCATTTCCATATGAATTCAATTCATCTTTAATTTGAGCATTGAATTTTAACTTTCATTTATAACTGGTTCATAGTAGTTTCATCTACTAATTTATTTTAATTTCCAATTTGAAATTGTTTGTCGTTAACAAAATTTTCCCAAAATTTTTAAAAAATTTCTAACTCCCAAAATTTTTGAATTTTTTTGGCAGAGTCTCCCTTGTACGGAGGAGCTTTTGCAAATAGACAAGAAATATAAATATATATACATCGACCCACACGGTCGAAAAAAGCAAAAACAGTTCATATTTCCTATTTTTATTGCGTAGGGGTACCTTATTTAGCATTTTAAGCAAGCAGCTTATTAATTTTAGCAACTAGCGCAATCCAAACCAGCCAAACGGCCTTCAGGTACCTATACTTACTCAATTTAAACATATAAGCACTATATATATGAAGTTTACAACATTTCTCTTACTTAAACAACTATAACACTTCAATTCTAAAGGAAATGCATTTGAAATAACTTCCATGAGCAATTTATATGTTTTCAAATCTAATTCAATTGTTTTCAACCAATTCATAAGCCATTTCATTCGATTTTAATGGTTCACAATTCAATTTCTTACATCCAATTGATTTTAAATGCAAACAAGCTCATATTCAATTTAGTTGATTTCAAAATCAATTTATTTAATCTCTATCAGCCCATAGAATTTTAATTACTTTTATTATGTCATACAACGATTCATTCTATACCAATTCGTCAATATTCGCTTAATAGAGTATTTATTTAGTTTATAACTACTTCAAATTACTTTTCAACTCATTCTGTACTTAATTCCACTTTATTTCTAATTTATTCACCCACCATTCATTGCATTTCATTTCATTTCATTTCCGCAACTGTTCCATTCAAAACAATTGTTAAGCTTAGCACATCCAATACTTATAAATTAATAACCATTTCCCAAATTAATTCAATCCAAGTTTTTATTGAATGGGCTTTCACCCTTATTCAAAGCCAAGCTTCCATAAATTTTAAACCTAAGTTTTACTTTAATTTATTCCAATATCAACTTAAGTTTACTTCTATTTGATTCTCATTTAATCAACTTCCATTAAATTCAGTAAACCCATCCATTTTAATTTTAATTTTAATTCATCTTCCCAATTTATCAAAATAATATCCAACTACATACTGAACTCATTTATACTTCAAATTAATATATCACCAAATTTAAGTTCAGTCTGATAATCTAATTTCAATCACAACTTTGATTTAGTTTTTATGTAATCAGACTTCATCCATTTTATTATTTAACTCAATTAACGCATTTTAAATTTTTAGTTTGCTTACTTAATTCGTTATCGAATTTATTTTATTAATACAAGGACCACTCTCAATTTATTTCTATTCACTTGGGTTTTGTTTTGCAACTCAAAACATTGCTATTATAATCACTTTTCTTATATCCAATTTTCTTGCAAATTTCATTAAACATTATTCAAATCACCCTTTAATTTTATTTGTAATTCAAACCATTACATTTTCAATCCAACTCTATTTTATTTTTATTCTACAACATCTCTTCTTATTTAATTCATCATCAAATCCAAGTCGAATTCTATTTACAATTCGAATTCATTACCAAATTCCATTATTAATTTACAATCCATTTATTTACCAAAGTTAAATTTTATTAATATACTCAATCAAACAATTATTTAACCAATTAGCTTACTTTCAACTTCTAAATCAATATTGGATTTTAATTACAAATTCACTTCATTAAAATTACAGTTTGGATTTTCTTGATTTCCCCAAAATTCTAACACTTTTATTTAAAATTTTAGAAATGCTTTTAAATTCACATCATACTAATAAAATAGCTCTTTACAAAAATACTTCTTATAACTCGATGTCTCAACCGGTCCATCTTTGTTCTCACAGAAATTCAGTCATACATTGATCAGGCGTAGGACTGAAAATCTATAAGTACTTAGTAGACCCATTTTCAACATCCAGTGAAAATACTTGGAAAGTAATTTTATTGAAATATAAAAAATAGTTTTTGAAAATAGAGGAAATATTTTTGGTTAGAATGCTCTGGAAATCATCACCCCCATCCATGGTCGCAGTTAACCCGATGGTTACGTTGCCATCCCAACGAAATCCATGGATAACTGTAGGCCTCCGAGCCCCTCGATTACACCATGGAACCCACGACAGATCGCAGCTACAACCAGGGTTACGTAGCTATCACAGCAAAAACCCATATAACCGTAGGCATCAGCGCCATCGAATTTCGCTGCCAAAATGAAACTTCTCCACTCCACTTGACCATAGATCGCAGTCTACCGATGTTGCATTGCCTTCCCGGCAAAATCTAGTGTAGACTGTTGGAACTCATCCTCCACACAATTTCGCTATGGTCCCCACAGTAGATCGCAGCGACATCGAGTTACACTATCGTCACAGCATAACCCAAATGCCTCTGTAGGCATCAGCGCCCTCGACTTTCGCTACCCAATAATCCTCAGGAACTAGTTTTGTCCGGACTCCTCACAGGATCAACTTTAGAACCCCCCCCCCGGGGCTCAAGGCAGCACCACCCGGTGGCACTCCTGAGAACTTCATTTCAAGGGAGCGCATTTTTCCCCAGAGCCATCATCAAAATATTTTATACTGTACACATATAGTATCTTCAAATCATACACCTAGTATGATATCATACAAAGCTCCTTTACACAAAATCGATTATCCCAAAATCGATAATTCTCAAACTAGGCTTTCCAAATTCAATATTGATTTTACCCAAAATCAAAAGCCTTTCCAAATCCAAAGGTTCCCAAAACCTTTTTCCAAATTCCTCATAAGATCCTTTATATATATTCAGATATATAAAAAAATTTCAAAAACTTTGGCTCTTTTCAAACTGGTATAAACTCCTTTTATACTTCAAACACTTCCAAAAAATATTTTCTTCTGGCTATGGATTTATCAAGGGGAGTTTTATCTCATATAACAAAGTTATATAGCTTCATTTATTCAAAATCAAATATTCAAATTTGACTTCTCTTTCCAATATCAATTTCATTCAAATTCGCACGATGTACACTTATCATTCGTACACTATACCAATCTGATCGCTCACTCGATCACCCAATCTTACTTCCAAACTAGTATCGTCCACCCGACTTCCTAGTACGGACACAGATCTGGTTTCTTGATTAGAAACCATCATTCTCCTTGCATAGCTATAACTATGATAGAGAACATCCAGAACCAATCAATAATCTATATCCAGGCTCGCCGTCGAAAATCGAGTGAAAAAAATCCCACTCGGATCGATATAACTATCTCGAAATTCTATGTTCGAATCTGGATCAAATCACTATGCGAATAGAATAATATACGTACATCCTACGTATTTAGCTTCATTAATTATTAGCCAAAATCAATTTCCTTCCTATCCACATTCATTTAAATTTTCATTCACTTATTCACATTTGTCCTAATCCCATTTGGATTATCACTTTAATTCTTATCTCAATTGGGTATTTAAATCAATAACAGTTTGAACTCCGACCAGTTTATATTTAGGAAAGAGCTTGAAAATTTTAAAAATAGATAAGTAGTTGAAAAATAATTATTAGTTTACAAAATAATTATAAAATAGTTAACTAATTGTAAAATAGTTGAAAAATAGTTGAATAGTTTCAGAAATTTCAAATAATTGCAAAATAGTTGTAAAATAGAAACTAGTTTGTGAAATAGTTGAAAAATAATAATTAGTTTAGAAATAGTTGAAAAATGGTTAAATAGCTCCAAAAATAATTGTAAAACAAATATAAAATAAGTTAGCTTTAAAAAGAAGGGCTGTATATATGCAATAGCTTAGAAGAATATGTTTATATTAAAACAATTTATATTGAAAATAGTCAAGAGTCAACTGTTCACTTCCCCAACAACCCAATGTAAATTTACACTTTCATTTAAATTGATCCAATTCCAATTTGAATAACTGCAGTTTCCATAGAAATTTATTTAATCCCAATTCAAGTTGAATCAACCCTGATTCCCTTCCCAATTTAAATCAAATTCCATTTGATTTTAATCCTGTTCACTTTAATTATAATTTCAAATTATTCCAATCAATTTGAATTATTATTAATTGAACCCATTTCAAATTCAAATCACTTCAATTTAGTCCAATTAAATTTCCCATTGAAATTTTTAAACTTATACATCTTCAATCACCAATCCAATTACTTCAAACCAAATTAAGTTTTTGAACTAATTCAATTCAATCTTGAATTTAAACTATCTCGAATCATAGAAATTCGAGTTAAATTCTCAAAGGTTGGTTTAACCATTTAAAACAAAGTAACCTTTATTAAAAGTTTTAAATCAATTTAGTTTCTAAGTCCAATTCCCAAAATTCCATTTTAAATTATCTCAACTTATATATTTCAAGGTTCAAATAAGAATTAAATACAATTTTAATTTTAAAATTTTAATTTATTATTAAATTTTATTTTCCCGTTTGAAGCCAGTTCATAAACAATTTTAATTTATAACTCAAGTATTTAAATTTATTTTATTTATACAATACTATACTCAATTTAATGATTTTTATTAACAATAGGATGATATCATCCAATTTATTTTAAAACGTCCATCCATTTTCAATTTCTAAATCTCAAACCCGTTTGAGATCACACAAATTCCCATTTCAATCAACCATTTAACTTTCCAAGTTAAATTCCAATTTACTTAATCTAATCAACCTTACTCAATTTGAATTCCCGCTAAACATCAAAAAAAATCCCTCTTCTAAGTTCAAAACTTATATCACTTGGGTTTTTACATCACACTTCAAGGAAAAATCAAAACTCAACCTCTTAGAGTTTATTTCAAATTATCTTTGATATCATATATATCCATATATATATACATATTTATTTCTTGGCCCTCCCAGCCATGTTTTAAAATTTAAAACCACCTTTGGTTTTAAATTAAATCAAACTTCAAACAACCAATTATTTGCAATAAGTCTCAGTTATTCAAAGAATACTTACTTATTATTTCTCATTATTTTAATTTAAAAGTTATACTCATCTTATAAATTTACTTCATTTGGCTACTTAATAACAAATATATCATTATCAATTAATTACATTTTGATTCGGTTGTATTTTCGTTTTTACTTAATTTAATTCCAATTCAAGATTTCAATTTGGTTGTATTTTATTTCTTCTTAATTTTAATTCCAATAATTTAACAACCAATCATCTTAATATTTATTATAATGAAATACTCCTTTATATACCAAAATATACTTTTATATAAAATTATTTAAAACCTGTATATAAGAAATAACAAGTACGCGCTCATATATATATATACTCAACTCATTCTAGAGTACTTCAGACTCTATTAAATGAGTAATCCCCTCCGGAGCCAAGGTTCTCGCTTAACCTTTCGGCTCTGATACCAAATGTAACGACCCGAAATTTTCGATCCCGAAAATTCCAGATAGTTATGAAAAAGAAGAAAGAGATAGAAGAAGAAGAACAGAAACACCAAGCATCTCACAATCGCAGCGGATAAAATATAATAATAACAGTTTATAAAAGAATACTATATCTGTCAATTACATTTTAATACATCAGAGTTACACATTTATACAGTCACTGAATATATACAATTATCATGACTCAGATTAACAATAATATAAATACAGCTGAAATACTCTATACGCTATTGCCATCCAGCTCGCCTCCTGAGCTCCAGAACGTACCTACCTGAAAATCTGTAATACTCGTTCTGACCCGAGCATTACACCAAAGTAACACCCGGGTCAGGCTGGAAACCAGCGTGAGTAAACTCAACTAGCATGGAATACATGCATACAACTAATATAAACCCGGGGTAACTTATATCAATTTAACCCATTCACAATTTGCTATAGACAACACTTATTTCACATATAAATTTCTAGGTACCAAACATAGATAAAATAATCCAATTCACTTAAATCATTTCATTCTTGCCTATTGATTTCTCAAATCAATTTATAAAAATTCAAAGTGGTTTTGGGAATCTCCCAATACCCGATCCCGGCCTCTTCGAAAACTCATGTTATCCTAACTCAAGTTATTCAAATGAAATACACAACATTTCATATCAGAGATATCAACTCATTCAAAACATCCAATTCCAATCGATCATCCATAAGCAAAGCTTAATCACATACAAATCAATCCAACTGATTCTAATTGAATTTCAAACCTCAATCACTTAGATTCCTTCATTTAACATCAATTAATTCCAAATCAACTAATTAGTCAACCCATCATTATTCATCTTAATTAATCATCCTGGATTAATTATTTTTCAATTTAATTCAATTAATTATCTTTAATTAATTTCACATTATTAATTATCCTTAACACAAATCAATACGTAATCCTAATTGCTTCATAATTAATTAACAATATTAATTACATTAATCATTAAATGCTTATATTAAACAACTTTTCATAAATCACTTACATTGATTTATTTCTTAACTAATCAATTTCTATTTATATCATCAATTATATAAATTAATGATTTCTCATTTACATTTCAATTTATTCTGATCTGATTTAATTACTTTTTTTTTGTTATAATGGAAGCTTAAAGGAATTAAAACAACAAATTTATTTTTTAAATTCAAATCAACTTACAATTTAGCATTTAGGTTTTTAAACACTTAATATTTAAAACTTTATTTGTTAGATTTAACTTTGATTTAGAACTTGTTTAAAATCTCTACTTACAATTTTAACTCCAGTTTTAAATATCGCTTTTATTTCTTTCCAAGCCATTCTTATTTTATTTTATAATTATTTCACTTTCAAAATTTCACTCTTATATTTCTTTTCAAAAATCCATTTTTTACATATTTCGATAACTCTGGATACCGAAATATTCAAGCAAATCACATCATTCAAACTTTCAGTTACCATTAATATCCATCACAGAATATCAATCACCCAATATATATTATACTACCATATATAGTATAGCACATCAAAACAAACCAATCATCCAACCAATCATTTAAATTTAACCATTTAAATCTAAATAGAAATCCGAAAACGCGAGATTTACTCACCTTGGATTTCCGAGCTGCAATCCACCTCAAAATTGCCTTGGTTTCCTCGATTTTCGACCTTATAAAAATAATTATACAATTTTATTAATATCTATACAAATTGAACAATTGATTTCCATAGATTTAATTAATTACTTATTTAATTTAAATTTAAATCCCTCTAAATGAATTTATTAGTTAACCATTCCATTTTAACTAAATAAATATTTCATTATTTTCATTATTTCAAATTAAACAATAAACTAAAAATATTTGTAAAAGTATTCAAATTAATTAGTAAGTTGAGGTATTAATATTTTATACTAAATCAAACTCAAGACACAACTATTCCCATATACAGTAACCTCCTTGAAATTTTATTTTATTTTATTTATTTTTATGATTTAATAAAAAAAACTTATACCTTAGCTTGCCCCAAACTGCTCATGCTCGAGCATACACAAACTCCCCCACCGCGATGTCGCGAGCCTCCCTCATCAGCTACCTCTTCTTCCTGCCTGGCGACCGAACCCTTGCAACGAAAACCGCGATTACACCATTGCCTTCACTCGAGAAGCACCACCTTCCTCCACTTCCTTAAACTCATCGAATAACCGGTCGATGCCATCGTGCGTTCCCCTCCTGCCCAATTGATCTGCCCTAACTCGAGTTTGTAGCGACGCCCATCTCAAAGCAAAACTCGAACGCGGCATCGAACTCGCGAAGCTCGAGCAGCTTCGGCCCTCAATTACGATTTTATTTAGGTTGAATGAAATAAAATTTGAATGAAAGAGGGACGCGACTTTTATTTAACAGCCATTCTTTTTTTTCGTTCTAAATAATTTTTTTATGCTCGGATAAGGAAGGAGACGAAGACGTATTAAAACGTGAAAACGGCTTCTTGAATACGCTTGCTGGAAAGAAAATATCTCTGACTTGTGTACTTTTAAATTTTATTATATTATAAAATTTACAATCGTCTTGTTAAGCATAACGCGAAATTTCGGACCCCGTATCAGACGTACCGACAGGTGTTCATAAGGTTTTACCCGCATTCCGAACCCAATGGAACATGTTTCGGAAGCTAATTCAATCATATGCGCGAGTTACAGAAGAAAACGATCAATTTTAATTTAAATCGATCAAAATAGTTCTAAGCGTTTTTAGCTGCTAGGTCAAATGACAACTCCGATTGCTACAAAAATTGAAATCTGATAATATCTAACTATTACGGATCCAACGGAACTGGTTTCGTCAAATTCCGAGACTGTGCCTCGGAAGGCTAATTTTTAACTGTCAATATAAACAATATATTATTAAAATTGAACAAATTACCTTTAAATTAAATTCTAACCACTCTATTATCTTCAGTATCATTATTATAGAATTTATATGCTTTCAAATTATTTATAAACTAGCTTAGAATCTCAAATTCAACAATTACCCAATTCCAATTATTAAATTCAATATTTAAACTATATAATTCAACGATTTAATTATCAAGTAAATATTGATAACTGGAATTCAAGTTTAAAATTAACATTTAAATATTTAAAATCAATTTAATTATCCCATTTTAAATAGTTGAAAATTCTGGGTCGTCACATATTTTATCGTTAGTCGGATTTTAGTCCGAAAAGTTACTTTTTGCATACGGTTGAATTAGGACTCGGGACCACTTCCATTAGGTCCAAAACACCGTTTGTGATCTTTTTGAGTATAAATTTTGATATGTTTGGAGTTAGTGGAATTTTTCCACTTTTTCACTTTGGGCTTTGGGTTTGGTTTAGCCCATTAGCCTAAACTTTTGACTCTAGCTCAACCCCTCTTCCCTGCATAACTTCACTTTCATTTCCTAACACTCAAGCTTCATCAGAAATGGAGGGAGGAATGTGAAATTAAAACTCCAATCCCTAGTTCATTTGCAAATCCAACATCTGACTCCAAATTCAAAGAGAAGCCATTGATTCAAGCTTCTTGTGTTGAGATTGAAGTGTGGTTCATTCTTCCTTTGATTTCAAGCTTCTTATTCATTGAATTTGTGTAAAGATGATATTTTTATCTCAGATCTTTGTCTATAACTATCTTTGATTGTTGGGTATGAATTCCTAACACTTTTTCATATGCATTTGCTCTTGGTTTGGATTGAATTGGTGAAATCCCAATTTTTAGTGTTTTGGGTTCAAATCTTTAAAAATCCGAACTTTGGTGATTGAACACGTTTTTGGTGATGCATCGAGGAGCCAATAGGACTAGATAGCCGATGGGCGTAATCCCCTAGCGTCCGTGCTCGACCAGTTGCAAATTGAGTGAGTTTTTGCACTTTCGTTCTTTAGGTCGTTCGGCCTGCACACATGACTCTCGACCTGCAGTTAGGTCGCAACCACTTATGTCGCAACCCCTTAAGTCGCTCGGCCATTAAGTCGCTCTGCCTCTTAGGTCGCGCCATGCTTGGGTCGCGCCATGCTTAGGTCACGCCATGTTAGGTCGCAACCACTAGGTCGCTCGGCCTGCTTTATCTCGCAACGAACTTAGGTCGCGACAAGTTAGATCGCAACCTCTTAGGTCGCTGGCCACATAGGTCGCTCGGTTTGCTTAGGTCGTTCCATCTTAAGTCGCTCGGCCTTCTTACTTAAGTCGCTTGGCTTGGTCGCACCCCTTAGGTCGCACCACTTAGGTCGCTCGGCCTTCTCTTACCCCTTAGGTCGCGCCACGCTTAGGTAGTTCCATCTTAAGTCGCTCGGCCTGCTGCTATATCTCGCGCCATACTTAGGTCGCGCCATGCTATAGGTTGCGTCTTGCCATAGGTCGTGCCATGTTGAGTTTCTCTGTTAGGTCGCATGCTATTTCATAAGTCGCTGATCCCTTAGGTCGTATGCCGTGTAGTCGCATGCGTTGAGCCGTTGATTTCTTGTGTTGACTTATGTTAAGTCAGAAGTCGTGGCTGTTAAGTCGCAAGGGTATTTCCATTTTTATGGATTTGGAATCGAATTCTTTAGATTTTATTCATGTCATTGAATTTGAATTTTTATGATTGTTTGTTTCGACAATCGTTTTTGTGATTTGTCACTTTAAAAATATGAAGGTTTTAATACTAGCAGTAAGTATCAAATCTCTTTCAATAAAACGATTTCAACCCTATTTTATTACAAAGCTCGTTTCTTAAACCGTTTTCCAATCTACTAGTATATACAAACCTTTATCTCACTCGTACGAGAAATCTAATTAAACGGCTTAGTAAAACAAGTGGTATGAAACGCTTACGTTTACTTCGCCGGTTAATTCTTGGACTTGTTCGATTGAATCTCTTGTGACAATTTTCGAGTGGAGATCTACAATTTGTTCGTAAATATTTAAGTTAAGCTAGTGGTTATGGGACATGAGGCTAAACTTATATATTTACTAGCTTACTGTAATTGACACTTCTTGATGATCGTTGATGATCATTTTTGTGATTTAGACTAGCAAATGTGCGATGTCTCTTTGTCTACGAGGGAGACTAAACCCCGTTTCTGTGGAGCTTCGGCTCAATTTGGTAGGGTAGCGACCCATGGTCTTCGGGCCGTTTTGTGGAGCTTCGGCTCAAAATTAATGGTTAACAACCATGGAATAGCGTTCTATTTTGTGATACACGTGTTGGCGAGTTTTCATGCTCCCGTTTTGTGATAGGCCTCCCCCTTTTTGTGATTTCTGGATTTCCATTGATGATTTCTGGAATTTGTGTTTTCACCAATTTTCGTGATTTACATTGATATGTCTTATCAATATTTGTGCATTGGTGAATTTGTGTGTCATTAACTTTTGTGATTGGCATTGATATTATTGTCCATATTTATGGTTTGGTGAATATAAATAAAGAGTATGACATTCCTTTTGATCTTTGAGAAGATTCTTGTGATATTGATTAATCCCTAGTTGATTTTCAATTGCATACTTATCACAGTATGGCTTTATGGTTATCATATGTTTATGTCATATCTCTTATTCTATATCATTTTATCTGATATTTATAGCTAGACTGGTCCGTTTATTATTTTCGTATTAAATAATACTCGGGTCAGACCGAGATGTTACAGGTGCTTCTGCTTGACTTCACATCTGGGATTATCACCCTGACTTTTGGCTAACTGCCTAGATTAGTAGTTTTTGTTGTATACATTTGAGATATAGACTCTTTGATGTATCCATATTCTTTTGTCTAGCACTTGTAGCTATTCTTTTGTGATATTGTGGATCTTGTTTGACCACTACTCCGATGAACACTCTTATGTGTTATATATTCATATCTATTTCCGCCTTTGTGATATGGATGTCTGTTACTGATTTGTGTTATGTTTATTTCTATATCTGTTTCCGAAGAATATATATAGCCACTATGTAGTAGCTTCGAGTTTGTATCGGTATGTCGGATTTCCTCCTTAAACCAAATGCATGTTGAACTATCTGACATATCGTTGCTCGCACAAAGCAATTAGACGGATGGTCGCTCCTCAACAGCCTTATTCTTCGCGCTAGTTGACGGCATTACACCGTAGTGTCCTTGGCTAGCGTGGGTACAGAGGTGGGGCATCACAAAAGTAATTAAAGAATTGTTAATAGTTAATGAAGGTCATTAACTTAGGATTATTTAATAATTAATTAATTTGATTAGTTTTAATAATTAATTAGATTAATTAATTAAAGATAATCATTTGTGAATTGCTTAAGTGTAATTACTTAATGGAAGTAATTAAGGAATTAATTACTTAATGTAATTAATTGAGTTTAATGTGATTAGATTAAGTTAATTAATTAAGTTTAATTAATTTAAACACTAGATGATTTGATAATAATTACTTAATGCAATTAACGGAGTGTAATTACTTAGTGAAGTAATTAATTGATAATTACTGGATGTAATTAATTAAAGATGATTTAATAGTGGAAGTAATTTGGTTTAAATTACTTAGTAATTAATCAAGGGATTAATTAAGGATATTAATTAGGAATAATTAATTTATTTAATGAAGTAATTAAGGGTAGTTAATTACTGAATATGGTTAATCAAGAGGGATTAATAATTATGGTTTAATTAAGATTAATTACTTAATGTATAAAGAAGATAATTAATTAAATGTAATTAAGGATCACTAATTAATATAATTAATGATGTAATTAAGGGTTGATTAATTAAGATTAATTAATCAATGATAAGTGATTAAAGAGTTATTAATTAATGTAATTAATTAAGGATTAGTTATAGTTAATTAATTAATGAAGTAATTAAAGGTTAATTACTGTTTTTGGTTAAGGATAATTAATTTGTGAAATTAATTAAAAGATAATTACTTGAATGTAATTAAAGGATAATTAATCAAGGGTGATTAATTAAGGAGATTAATTAGAGGATGTTTAATTGATTTGTAATTAATTAATGGTTAAGTAAGCATGATTTAAAAAGATGAAGTAATTAATTTAATTTATTTCAAATTAATTAAAGATAAAGTAATTAATTTAATTCACTTTAAATTAATTAGAGATGCAAGTAATTAATTTAATTCATTTTACATTAATTATAGTGTGATTAAGTAAATCCTTGCTTATGTATGAATGGATGATATTGATTGTCTTAAAGGGTTTGTGATCTCAGATATGAGATCAGCGATGTTGTGTGATATGAATGCTTTGGTTGCATTGTGATGAAAATACGGATTATCTGTTTATAATGATGATGTGGATCATCTTTTTATGATGATAATGTTGATTATCTATTGTGATTTGCGAATTATCCATCTGTGTGTATATAGATAATTGAATTGAATTGTTTTAAACTTTAAAACAACTTGGCCTTAAAAGATACGTTTTGGATTTCGATGAGACCGGGATCGGGTTTCCAGATTTGGATATCCGAAAACCACATCGATCCAAACTACCAATAGGTCATTAATCTCAAGTGAAGATGAAGATTCAGAGTGCAAGGGTTATCGTCGTTATCTCTGAGGGTGATTCCAAAATGAGTGTAATGAGATAATGCCTTCGGTTTCATTCGAACCCGGAACGAACTTGTGTGGATTGAATGCTTTCAGAACATCGTTAGATCGACGATGAGCATTCTAAGAGATGCGTTTCTCAAAGATAATCGTAGCCTCAAGCCTCTTCAACCGGGAATGGCTGAAACAGGAGAGGTGCAGCAAGGCTAAGTGGGTCATGCCCAAGTAGGACAAGATTTTCCCCTGTCTAGAGGTCCCTTTTATTTCGGCTGTGTGGGCAGTTGTTGAGCTCCAACTGCCGAGGTTGTCTTGTTTGGGACTTGCCAATAAGGGATGGTTCCGGCATTGTGTTGCAGGGGATTTAGGGTGGATCCTCGGTACGTTGATCTAGGCCATGTACTGTGACGGGCGATACCCCAGTAGCTCTGCCATTGTATGGAATCCAAAATGCAATAAATATCATCGGATTTGATTATATTACCCAATTTTGTGGCTAGTAGATGGAATTTAATCATGTAACAGTTTCAGCTATTTCTTATTTACTTGAAAACCCTAGACCTATTATAATATCACAGGATTTCCTATCAAATGTTTTGGTTAGCGTAAGGTAAAAACGTACCCATGTTTATGTGTGGGGAGTCTTACGTGATACCTTTTGTTTTCAAAGGATTTTGAAAGTTAAGCAACCTTAACCTGTTACTCACACCAAACCCATGTCTGACCCAGAGTTTATCTTCTGTTTCTTAAACTCTTGGGTACTCAAATTTTTATGAGTAGCCAAGGGATTCAGGTTAGGTTTGACGAATTGTGGAAGAGCAATGGAGCAGGAGGCTTCAGCGTGTAGATATATAGTGTTCCGCTGTGTTGATATCTGTATTGTGTATTGAGTTGTATAACTAGACAGGTGTTTATAACTGTCTATTATGTGATGTATAATCTGTGTAACTCTGATAATTGTTGTATATTATGTAATACTTATGTTATTAATATAATTTATTCGTTCCGCTGTTGAGATTCTGATGTTGTTTCTTCTTTCTCTTCTTTCTTTTCTCTTTTCTATCCCTTTCTTTCTTTAAGATGATGCGATTTTCTGTGGTGAGAAAGTCGGGTCGTCACATTTTTCCGCCACGAAATGTGAGATTCTATTATTATTTCTGTTTTCTTCCTCTATTTTCTTCTTGTTTAACCCAAACAGTTCGGCTTTTCAGCATTCGACTATGCGGATGTCGATTTCCGTGGGGTCGAAAAATTGGGTCATTACAGAGTGGTATCAGAGCATTTGGATAAGTGACAACCTTGGCTCTAGTGGGTGTTACTCATTAGAAATAGAGTCAGTAGTACTCCAGAATAAGTTTGAGTGTAATAGTTGATATAAGCGTGTATTTGTTAGTGAATATAAAAATTGTTTTATATTGTGTTGACTTATCGGTTGATTGTTTATAGATTCTGGTCGGTGCAGTTTGGCCAACTGTATCGATAGGGGTTTTCTAAACTCTAAAACAAGATAAACCGACACGGTATTGTCTTAAAATAGGGTAAATGAAATAATTTTATCCAAACTACTTTCGTATACAAAAAAGAAATAATTTTCCATAAAATTATTATAGTATATGGTTGCTTATATGTTGGAGAATGGTAATATTAAACCATAATCATTGTTGAATAAGAAATTGAAATCATAAAAAAGGGCTAAGATATAAAATCGATATACAAATAGGATTTGTAAATATAAATTGTAAATGTGATTTACAATATGAAATGGAATTCAAGAGAAATAATTGAAAGAATTTGAAAAGATTTGAAAATTTTGAAATTTGGAAAAGATAAAATTCCCTTGGAGTTTGGAAATGGTTTTCAAAAGTTTTGAAAAAAATAATGATGAAATTATTTGGAAAATATTTTTGAATTGGATTTGAAATCTGATAAGATTTGCATTTAAAAATATTTGGAAAGTATTTTTGAAGGGATAAAAGCAACAAACTCTTTTCGGTCGTTGGATAATAATTTCGATGATGATCGCCTCATCATCGGTGTTCATTTTCGAGTTTCCAGGAGAGGAATTGCTGCCGAATTATTTTAAATGGAAGTTGTTTGCCAACTGGGTTTGGTTTTGGGAATTCAAAAGATAATTTGAATCTATTCCAAAAAAAATGATTTTAAAATGTTGGAAAGACTCTAGAATCTGATAAAAATGATTATGGAATAAAATTTATTAAGATGGAAAATAAAATTGAGAATGAATAAATGAATTTACAATTGCAAGTAAATGAAAGGGAAATTGAGTGTTGAAATTCATTCCGATTTGTAAGTAAATAGAACTTGAATTGGATTTGAATATGATTTGTGATAAACAAAGCGAATTAGTGAAATGAAATTAGTAAGTGAAACTAATTGAAGGAATGACAAAGTAAATATGATTTGAAATGAATTGAATTCAATAATTATAAATGAAAGGTAAATTGAATACATATGAAAATATAGATCCAGTTTTAATATATGTAGATGTTAATCGAAGTGGAAAATTGAAATTTAATATATGAAGTATGTAAAATACTTGTAGCGAACATTGGTGGTGAAATTCTTAAGTAAATTTGATATAATTGAGTGAAGGTTAAACTGGAAATTGTGAAATGATAATTGTGAATAAGGGAATGAAAATCAATGTGAATAAAAGAAAAGAAAATTGATATATCTAATAATCAATAGAAATGAATACATAGAATGTACGTATATTATTTTATTTTCATAGCGATTTGATCTAGAATTCGAGCACGGAATTCGATATCGTTATATCAATCCAAGTTGGGATTTTTCACTCGATTTTCGACGACGAACCTGAATATGGATTTTTGGTTGATTCTGGAAATTCTCTATCATAGTTTACGGCTATGCAAGGAGAATAACGGTTTCTGATCAAGAAACCAGATCTGAGTACGCACTAGGAAGTCAGGTGGACGATACTTGTTCGAAAGTTAAGATCGAGTGAGCGAACAAATTTGATATTGCATACGAATGGTATATGGATATCGTATGGGTTTGAATGAAATGAATATTGAAATTTCATAAAGAAATGTATAAAATGTTTTTGAATGTTGTGATTAGACAATATTGTTAAGAAAGATATACAGTTGATATAAAGAAAATGAAATTGGGATTTGATTTCGAAGATAAAATTTAATTTGCTCGAAAAAGGTATGTATTAAATTTCAATATGAAATTTGATGATTTCTTGTTTAGCCACTTGGCCTTTGGTTTTCTTTTGAAATCTGGAGGCCTATTGTGGCATTTTGTAGTTGTACCGAGCTAGCTGCGCAAAGGAGACGCTGGCAAAAAAATTCGAAAATTTAAGGCGTTAGAAAAATTTTGACGATTTTTTTGATAATTTGAAATTCGAATTCGAATTTAAATTTGAATAGTTAAGGAAAAAATATTGTTTGGAATTTATGGAAGGTTTTGGAAAGTTAGTTGAAGTATCTTTAATAAAAAGATTTGTTTTGGCAAGTGGTTAAAACTATTTGGATTACGAAAATAACAAACGTGTTAAGAATCATTCTTCTTAACTAGTAATTTCGGGACGAAATTCTTTAAAGGGGGGAAAATGCAAAAACCTAGAATTTTAAACATTTGAAATTGGAAATATTTAATTGATTTGAAATATTTGAAAGTTATTTTAACTTGAATTTCAATTATAACTATGAATTTGGCAATTAGATTATTGTATTTAATTTATTGAAGTTGGGTAAAATGTTGAATCTTGATTTTAAGCTGATTAAAAATAATTTGATGGCTTAGAAAATTCATATTGATAATACTGAAGATAATGAAAGCTTTGGAATTTAATTTGAAAGTGAATTGTTCAATTTTCAAATTATATCGTTTAAATCGGTATTAAAAAATAGTCTTCCGAGGCACGGTCTCGAAATTTGACAAAATTAGTTCTACTGGAGCCGTAGTATTGTATTATTATCGGATTTCAATTTCGGTAGCATTTGGAGTTGCCGTGTGGCCATACGATAAGCAAACGCGCTCAAAATTTTATCCAAATTTAATATAATAGCTGGGTCCAAAAAGCTATCTTCTCCATACAATCGAATTTGAACTCGACACATTTTCCATTGCGTTCGGAATAGGGGTTTAACATTATAATTGCCAAGTGGCATGCTTCGATTGGAAATCGAGATTATGAGTTGCGAAATTGAAATGATTTAAATTTGAACTTAAATTTAAATAAAAAATTATATATATATATATATATATATATATATATATATTAGATATAATGTTTTCTCAGGGAAATTTTTTTTCCAAGTATTCTTCTTTTTAACATGTATAGGATTTTCAACACGTGTCTCATGTTATACACGCGTCTTCGTTTTGAAAAGAAAATCATGCCTCGCTATTTCTAAAACGAAATGCCTCATTCCCCTTTTCATACTTCTCAATTAAAAATCATGCTCTTAGAGAATAAAATCCATGGCTGTTTCATTTTAAGTGTCGTATCTCATTTCTTCATTCCCGAAATCGATTGCCAAATCAAATCAAACCGCATTCTTTCCTTTTCAATCGATTCTCAAAATGGATTCAAGCTGATAAATTGCTTTGTCGCAATGATATAAATTCCTATGACTCGATTTGCACTTAAGCTCTGGTCCGGGTGATCGCGAATCGACTTGCATGGGAGGGCAACCTAGGAGGGTGGCGACGAGGTGAGTCGCGAGGGCAAGGCCAGGTGCAGTCGAATCGATGCCCGCGATCTCGATCTGGGCGTGGGCGATGGGGCTCATTTGCGGGGCTGTGATATCTTTAATCGCGAGCTGGGTTCGTCGGTAATGAGCGGCAAGGTATAAACCTATTTTTAATTCAAATATATATAATTATATGCATAAATGTATTAGGAAAATTAGTCAGTAAGGTATGTGTGTGTATATATAAGAAGTTAAATCTAGATTTTTTTTACAAACATATGTATATATTAAAAATTTTAAACCGTAAATATTTATGGGAATATTATTTTTTAAAATGGGAGATTTTAAATATATGGAAGTTTATATAGATTAGATTTTTGTGAAATCTATGTAGATTATTTTATAATTAATATATATACATATTTTTCACTTACTAGCCTAAATTCTAAAATAAAAAATAAAAAATATTTTGGAGTTTAATTTGGTTAATATACCTATTTAATTATTTTTATTTACTAAAAATAATTTATTTATAAGGAAGAATAGTTTAAAATTAAAAATATTAGTTGAATTAAAATTGTAGTATGGCAATTAAATTGTTCGATTTATTTCGAATATTACTTAAATCATCTAATATTATACAAGGTTAAAACCGCGAAAACAAGCTGGAATGGAATCGGATTTGCAAATAAAAAGGCAAAGGTGAGATCTTCTCACTCAAATTTAAATTTAAATTTCAGGTATTGTTTGACTGTTTGATTGTGATAATATATATAGTAGTATATATATATTTGGAGTGACTAATTTCCCGCATTATATAGCGGATGTGACCATATGCGCCGCATAATAGTGGATGATATTATATAATTCCATATACCGCGATATTCCCCCTCGAAGTGGAATTATTATTTAATTATTGTGCTAACACTTGTGGATGCAAGGAAACAGGTTGGAGGGATCCAACTAGATTCCTCAAATATTTGAATTTGTTTCAATGTTATGTGTTGATTTATTTATAATCTATGTCTTATTATATTTGTGATTGAAATCGTTGAAGGCTATGGTTTAGCCAAATATATTTTTGGTATAATATACCAGAAATATAAAATTGGATTTTTGGAAATTAAAGTAGAAAATTTTAAGTAAATTTATCTTTGAGAATTGGATAAATTTAAAAGAAGAAAATTGAAAGTATAAAGGTTGATTTTTGAAATCCTATCGAATTAATTCCAAAATATGGAAAAAGATTTTAATAAGTGGATTTCGAGTGATGTTGTTTAGTAGATGAAGAATTTATTTAAAATTCAGATTTTAAATAGTTTGGAAGAAATGAAGGAATTTGTTTTAAAAGATAATAAATTTGGTGTTTGAATGAAAATTTATTTGGTGTTTGAAAATAAATATTTGGGAAATCGATTTGAAATTTGATTTGGTGTTTTGAAAATAAATTAGGAAATCGATTTGAAATTGATTTGTGTTTTAAAATAAATCTTTGGGAAATTGATTTGGAAACCGATTTGGTGTTGAAATAAATGTTTGGAAAATCAATTTGGAATTTGATTTGGTGTTTGAAAATGAATATTTGGAATTCGATTTGAAAATCGTATATTAATAGATATTTGGAAATTTAAATTCACAATGAGATTTTTATAAAGGAAAGGAATTTTGTTTTAAAAATAAATATTGGTTTATTTTCAAAAGCGTGGAAAGAAATTTACAGATTTGGAATGTAAATTTAAATAAATCAAGAAGGATTTATTAATTGATTTAAATGGACCATTTTGAAATGGAAAGTGTATTTTCCTTGGAAAGTCGAGTATATTTTCAAAGTAGCTTTTGAAATGTAAATTAAAATTTCTAGAAATTGGTTTTGAAAGAATATTATTGGAGAAATTATTTTTTTAAGTTATTTTTTAAATCTTTAAAGTAAAGATTTATTTAGTTAATTATAGAAGTGATTATTTTAAAAGATTTAATTGATATTTGATTAGAAAATGGTTATTTAAATAGTTATACTCTATCTAATAATTTTATTTTAAAAATAATTTTGGGTCTAAGATTTATATGAGATATGGGTATACAATTTTATAAATAATATTTTAAAATAAAGTGTTTTAAAATAGTTTTATTTTAAATATTTCCAAATGTATATGTTTGGGTAAGTGATTTAAATTATTTTAAAGTATTTGACCTCGACAAATTTTCAGTGGAAATAAATATTTGAAAATTTATTCCGCGTAAGGAAAGTGATTTGAAATTTGTTTTCAAATGGTTGAAGTGTGAAAGTATATCTTGTGAAGATATTTTAAAAATAAATAATTGGGAAATTATTTTAATTTGGTGATTGTTGTGAATGTTGATTGATAGTTAAATAACTGAATATCCATATTGGCCTTTAAATGGCATTTGAATTTCGATGCGACCGGGGGTCAGGTTTCAAATGGATATTCGAAAACCACATCGGATCTTTGTGATTGATCTTTTGTTTAAAAGATCAAAGTGGAAATTTGTAGTGATTTACTTGAAATCTAAATGTAACACGTATTTTTAAAATAAGCGCTCGTTATTCTAATTCATCGAGAGGACTTTGTATCATAAAACCCATTCCGAATAATGATACGACAAAATGGGATTGCATTTGAAGATGGTGTTGAAGACCGGGTATTTTCGAAAACGAAAGAATTATTTCTCGAATGTCTCTGCATTGAGTTGCTTCGGTATAGAGATTTTTTCACCTTTTTTGATGGGGATTCCGGACGTGATTAGTGAATATCCAGATTACAAGGGCTTCTTTGGAAGTGCCTTCGGTTCCGCTCGAACCGTAACGGACTTGTATGGATGTGTGTTTGACGTTACACTTTGAGATGTAAAGCTGGTTTCTATCAAATACATTTTTGTTGGTGGCGGAGAATTTATTCCCATAACTTATCACCCTTCTCTAAGACGTACGAGCTCAGAGGTTATGTAGTAGATGGTTACTGGTGATACATTCCCAATTTGGTAATATGGCATGTAAAGTGCTGTTGATCATTTGTTGATCGAAGCATTATCTTAACAAATGTTCTCCCTCCTTTTGCCGCTGGCCTTGTCTAGTCTACTGGGCTTTAGTTAATGGATCAAGACATGAATTATTTAGGCTTGCCACAAGCTATGTCTAGAATCTCAATAGCAAACTATCTTACTCTGTATAGAAGAATCACTATATCTATGAACTGCTAGGCCAATGGATTCTTGTCTCAAGCTAGTAGGTTAGTTCTAATAAACTCTATAAGTTTCTTTAAGATTATTTTCTGGACAAGATCTTTTATACTACCAAAAAAGCTTCTTAAAATGATAAGGAGTGCTATGCTAAGGTTTTTTTGGACTAGCAATGTACATTCTAAGAAGCTTTTGCCATGTTCTTTTCAAAAGTTTGAATGCCCAAAAGAAAAAGGTGGACTAGGTATTAAGAACATTCATTTTTGGAATGTGGCTGCCTTTAGTTTTCACGTGATTCTCTTCTCGATGAAAAAGATAGCGTGTGGGTTAAATGGACATGGAAGCATAATATTGGTAGAAGAAAATTTTCAAGCATGGATGCGCCTCAATCATGTTGTTGGACGTAAATGAAATTGTTGAGGCTTAGATCTACTCTCCTACCTCTTATCAAAATGTCTTTATCAACTTCTTCCATGGTTATTTTCTGGGATGAGCTTTGGAGTGACAAAGGTTGATACTTTCAGATGCTTTTTCTCATCAGCATATGCAATAATCGGGTATCAGTAGAGATGCAAAAGCGAAGAATTTTATTGTGGATGGGCAACTTAACATGGCTTATTCTAGCAACCAGTTCATCAAAGCTGTCTGGAGTATTCTACAAACCAAAACATATAGTCCTTGTGACATGGATGCAATTTGCTGGGCTAGTAAGCAACATACCATTGCTCTTATTAATAAAAAGTTGGCCAATTTTGATTCTTTGCCTCACTATAAATGGTCTAAGACTATTTGAAATAATGCTTTACCACTTAAAGATAATCCGATGATGTGAAAGGTGATAGCAAAGCTTTGTTGATAAAGGATGTTCTGCATGGGTATGGGATGAATTATAATTTGTCGAGTGTGTTTGTAATACACATAATGAAAGTTGTTTTCATCTATTTTTTCTTGTGAAGCCTTCTTTCCACTTTGGTGCGGGTTAATGCATAAGGCTTCCAATCATATCGATTTGAGAGTGTCGACCCCATTATGCCAATCGTTCTCAATTTATTACCTCACTATATGTTACTGCCGAACCCTTCAAGTATGCCGATCCGATGGCCTACACCTTATGCCGACCCAGTGATCTTAACACTCTATGCCGACCCAGTCCACCATATAAGTTTCAAAAATTGAATGGGACTTGTCTTTAAATCAACAAAATAGAGATTGACTGAATATCTTACGATTGTTATATGCTTAAAGAAATACTTGAGGCTGGTTTCAAGTGAGATAAATTTAATTTGCTTTGAGAATAAAATAAGTGTGGAAGTGCTTTGGCAAGTTTTAAACCATGAAGTTGCACGTGCAATGAAAAGAGAAGTCTCTGCTTTTCCTGAAGCTTTGGTTTCAGCTTGGTTTTAGTTTTTTTATTTTTATCATGTCTTTGTTTTTATCCAGTGTGTGCTGTGGTTTTTTCTTTCTTGTTGTGTGGTTGTGTTCTTAACTTAAAGCTTGTTTTGAGTTATTATTTTTTATTCTTTCCGTTGCAATGAAATCTGGAAGAAGCCTAGTCAACCCTGCTAGCTCTGCTAATATACACACACACATTAAAAATGTATACTTTATACCAAAAATATTTTAGGTGTAAAACTATTTATACATGAGTATCAAGGCATGTGTATGTAAAACAAATTATTTTAGTTATATAAGAATATGAACAAATAACCATTCTAAATGTGATGTATACCAATATACTAGAATCGTCACCTAACAAATAAACAAGTATATGATATATAAATCATCTAAACAGTAATATGTAGTTGTAGATCAAAAATTACTTTACCTCTAAAGCCTATTAGCACATGCTAAAACGAAGAGACTGACTCCTTGAATAAGATTTAAATTTAGAAAGGTGCTAGGTCTTGAATTGATGGCCATTAGCTATTGAATGGCAATTGTCTTTATTTGACTTTTTCTAGGAAATAGAGAGGAGACTGATGATTATTTTAGACCGATAATAAGGTTAATGGAGGTCCCAAAGGTTGCAAATGAGTTCGGGTTGAGATGCTTATATGGTGAAGAGATTAGAGAGATAAGTTAGGATCAAGATCCACATTTTTTTAACACTCCTAATTTATGTTAAACATTATTCAGGAGATTTAGTTAAATAAATTATAGAATAATATGACATGTGGAGGGGGAATGAGATTTGATAATTAATTGTCGAGCCTTAATTAATCAATTAATAAGATTATTTTAAGCATTGGGTAGAAGAAAATTAGTGAGAAAGGAAAATTAGGAATAGTTCTTTATTTCATTCTCAAAACCCTTTCCTCTTTTATTCATTTTCATTTTTCATTGAATAACAATCAAATTATTATCAAAGAGCCATCCATTGATAAGAAAAGAAGAAGGTGAAACAATAAGGATTTAAGGGAAAAGCTTACGTAAAGTGACCCCAAAAATTTTCACACAAAAATAAAGCAATCATATTAACATACATTAAAATGTATCCAGGGTCACTTGCTTTTTAAAAAAAATCAATTCCAGGATCAAACTCTGACTGGTATAAAAACATAAGTATATAAAACTTATATTTAATCCATATGTGTGATGATATATAGATCTCTTTTGCTAACGTTTGTGGAATTTACTTAAGCAGAAGTTATTTGATTAGTTAAAATAAACTAACATACAAAAACAGATAAAATGGTTATGTTTCCAAGCTTATGTTTATATATATATATATATATATATATATCTTTAATAAAAATAAAGATATGGTAAACAAATCAGTATAATTTATTTATTCAAGTCAAACCATAAAAATAACTCACATGATAGCACTTGTACTTTCCATTGCATAAAATATTTTTGCTATCTTTCTTAAGTTTTTAGCTCAATTCATATAAATATATAACAATACCTTTACTAAAGGACAAATGGAATTCCACTACCTTCTACTTCATGCACTATAGGATAATAGCCTTCTAGTTCACATTGTCTTGCATATATTTATTTGCTTATTTATGAATTCAAAATGGGTAAGTATATATATATATATATATATATATATGTATATGTATGTATGTATGTATGTATGTATGTATGTTAGAAGCAAGCATGCTAATTTTAAGACGCCATTTTGTATCAATATTTCTTAATTTAACACTTTAACACTCAGCAAAGGCAATCGATACATATAGAGTTTCGCTCACGATGTATAAATTTAGTGAAATTGATAGCTCAAAGTAAATATACACTTCACTTAAAATTTACTCATTTCAGAAATACTTTTTCCATTACATAACTCATTAAATATTTAGTTCATTTCAATGCAAACGTAAAATATTTAGTTCTTACATCATTTTGCACCCATTCGCTACTGACAATTACAACTTTAAACATCAATTTTCACAAATTCTAGCCAACAATACACTTTAGGCTCTGTTACAATTCAATCATAAGTTGATGATGGCTTATATTTAAGAGCCTATGTTCATATTATAACTACTATATTTGAGAGCTCATAGTTCTGCATTTTTTTCACTGAATGTTAACATTTAGTTCCTTCATTTCCCATATGCAATCCCTGAACAGCCCCACATCTATAAGACACCCAAATGATGCACGTAATTAAATAGGTCAGACGTAAGGGACTGGTATGAGTATTCACTTAATATTTCACATTAGGATTAAATGTAAGTGTCTAGTAAAAACTTATTTTCAAATACATGGAGGTGATTTCATTACTAGATTGTGCATTCAACATTGCAATTGCTTTTATACTTCAGGTTTACAGTCATACTTATAAACAATTTCCAGTGTATAAAACTTGCATATCAGAGCATCCAACATAGAACCATACATCTTCAGTCATGCATGCTAATTATTTAAAAATACGGAATCTGCCCATTCACCAAATATAAACATAAAAGGCTGCCTTCACCAGGCCTTAATACCATATATTAAGTGATATGATACTCACCAATATTCTTCCCCCACTTGATCCTATCCGTCTTTGCTCCTCCAGCTCGACCTCTTGCTCTCCTTAAAACCTCTGGTTACTCCGTAATTCAGCCTCTATATATTTTTGTTTCATATTATAAAATGCAATATACTGCCTAGGACCAACCTTCAATGATTTATATAGGTGCATATTAGGGTTTCTGAGCTAAGAAATATCAATTCTACCTTGACTGCACTCACATATACCTTCTGTTTAACCAACTCCTTCACCTCTCTATTTTTGGTGTTCCTCTTTCCTATTAATTTCTTTGGGTTTTATTTATTTTATGTCTATGGTTACAGCCTCTTCTTTTTTTAGCGAAAGCGCTTTTCATTTTTCTGTTATTTTTTCATTTACATTTTTCCTCTCACTGTTCACGTGCCATGCAAATATCATGTGTAGTCTAACTTGTACAGCTAATACTTATTATACATTTTTCAAAACATTATGTACTATTTATTTCTTGCAAGCACATATTATACTATTTTTATCTTAGACACGTATTTCAGTTTTTTTTTTCATGAACATTTATTTAAGTATAACACATTTTAATCAAAAACTTATCATAACAATTTGGGTTATCGCATTAAGGGAAACAATTAACAACAAATCTCGTTCTCTTTATCCAACCTAAGGTGAATAATAGTATCCACTCATTTTGCTATCATTTTTTGGGATTAGATAAGAATTCTGAATTGTTTTGGGATTATATGTCAAACTATGGTTGTTTATATCCTTGATTTGATGATTGATGATTTATTGGAATTGTATGAAATTATTATGATAGGTTTTAAGGGTACAAACCTAATATATGGTATCCAGTTGACTTGAAATTTTATATGATGTTAGAGATGGTTTTTTAACTTCGTAATTTTTCAAGTTTATATAAACATTTTATGAATTTCGTAAGGGGAAATTAGGGTTTATTTTGGGTTTTAATTATTAAAAATCTTTAATACTAATAATGATAATCCAACGAATATAAAATCAACTGCCTTTTTTTGAATTCTCGTTATACCCTTTTACATTTTACCTCCACTTCTCGCTTCTTCTTTCGTTTTCCGTACCAAAACTAAAAACCCCTAAATAGGTTCTCAATTCTTCCTCATTGTAAAAAAGACACTATTCCAGATCCAATGCAATATCTTCTCTAGCATCTTCTCTAATAATCGATCGATGTTTAGCCCATTGAACCACACAAATTTGGGCTACTTCGGCATGATTCCAAATTATCGGCTAAGGTTAGTTCAACGTCTTCTCCAACAATCCACCGTCTTCTCCACTAATCCACTAAGGTCACTTCAGCATGATTATAATAATCCACCACCTTCTCTAACTTCGATATACGGCTAATGATTATGGATCGATCGGTAATCCACTATGGTTAGTTTTGATAATGTTGAGGTGTTTCCTTCTCCTATTACATTGTATGCTTCCTTCAAAAAGTTTTGAAGATTGGTTAGTATGTTTTAGAATGAATACATTTAGAAATTATATCTAAGTGTAACATACATAAACACTATACATATGATTGTTTTCGGTGTAAACTGATAGTTATTGACAACAAAGTAATAGTTTCAAAATGGAGGAACTTAATACTTTAAGTTGATAGTTAATGACAGGAGAAACAAAATACTAAAGGAAAAGCAATGGAAAATGAACTTTCAGAACTAAAATATACGGAAGGAAATTCCATTAAAAGAATAAATGTGATAATTGTATTTTATGTGGAATTAGATTAAATAGAATTTGGAATTTTTATTCAGTAGTATCTTGACTTAATTATTAACTGTCTGAAGCATTGTTGGCCATGTTGAAATATTAAACTTGTTTGTTAATTTCTAGAAGGTTCTTATTATTAAAGTTTTTAGGATCTTCTTGTATTTAATAGAATTTGGAGAGAGCTCTAGAATTTTATATTAGTTGCTAGAAATAAGAGTTATATAATAGTTGTGTTTCTAGAGTTGTCTAAAGAGAAAATTCCAGAGTTGTCAAATGAGTCATGTTTCTAGAATATTCTATATCTAGAATATTCTATTGAGTCATATAAATAGAGGAGCCCTCCCCTCATTTTGTATCAATCAATCAAGAAAGAAATAAATCATCAATAAAGAAAAGTTTTGTACAATAAAATAAAATTAAAAAAACCCGTCTTTCTTATATTCTCTCCCTCTTTCTCGAAAAATATTCAAAAAAGTGGTATCGGAGTGAGGATTTTTTAAAAGATATGGATGGCGAATAATGGCGTTCCCCTACAAGTTCCAATGCTTACCAAGAATAATTATGATAATTGGAATTTAAGGATGATGGCTCTCCTTGGAGCACGCGACGTATGGGAGATAGTTGAAAAGGGCTATGCTGAACATGAGAATGAAGATGGTTTATCTCAAATTCAAAGAGATGGTTTGAGAAAATCAAGGACAAGGGATAAGAAGGCTTTTTGTCTAATTTATCAAGCATTGGATGATGACACCTTTGAAAAAAATTCTGGATCAAAGTCGGCCAAAGAAGCATGGGAGAAGCTTCAAACGCCTTACAAGGGAGTTGCTCAAGTCAAAAACGTACGTCTTCAAACTTTAAGAGGAGAGTTTGAAACTTTGCATATGAAAAAAGGTGGACTTGTTACTGATTACTTCTCAAGAGTTCTAGTGGTTAGTAATAATCTTAAAAGAAATGGTGAGCATGATGTAAGAATTATGGAGAAGATTCTTAGATCATTAGATCCAAAGTTCGAACAATTGTCACCATCATTAAAGAAACAAAAAACTTGGAGACCATGTCAATAGAGGAGCTTCTAGGCTTTGCAAGCTTATGAAGAAAAGAAAAGGAAGAAGGAAAAGACTATGGAGCAAGTCCTTAAGACATGGATTGATTCAAAAAAGAAAGAAAGTAACCGAAGCCAACAAAGATGGGATGGTGGCCAAGAAAGAGGAAGAGATCGTGCATATGGACATGGACGAGGTTGGAGGCCCAACTATGAAAACAACAACAGCAACAACAATAAAAGAGGAGAAAGCTCAACAAGAGGTTGTGGAAGAGGAAATTAAAGTTATGACAAGTCACGTGTTAAATGCTACAATTGTGAGAAATTTGGACATTATGCTTCTGAATGTAGAGCTTCAAAGCATAATATAGTTGAAGAGAAGACCAATTACGTTGAAAAAAAAGCCAAAAAGATGGTACTTTGCTGCTAGCTTATGAGGAAAAGAAAGAGGAGTTAATCTCCGAAAGATTATGGGAGATTGCCAAAAATGGTTATGAATAGCCATACGTTTGGGAGAATATGTCGCAAATTGGCAAGAATTTGCGAAATTACGATGGAATGGTCATCATGTTCATGTTGTGATAAGTAAGAACGCTGATGAAGTAACTTATGATCATATACTTGGAGAAGGTTCCACGGAAGAGTCGTGGAATTTGATGAAAGAAGCATATGGAAAGAATAATGCAAAAATAATAGAAGAAGACAATCTGATTGATAAGAAAGAGAAAACAAAGAATAATGAGAAGGAGAAAGATGCAGAAAAATTGCTGAAATTTGAGGAGTTGGAGAAGGATAAATTGGAAAGAGAAGGAAAACGTATAGATGATAAAAAAAAAGAACATAAAGAAAATAAAGTAAGCGAAGATGACGTCAATGACGAAGAGTACGAAAGCAAACGAGATGAAAACGAAGAAGACATAAATCAAGGAAATGAAATTTAAGGGTTTGGAAGATATTTGAATTATGAGCAAAAATCTGAAAAGGTGGAAACGGAGAATGTTAAAAAAATAGAAATTGGATTGGTCAAAAACTGCAAGAGTGAAGTTATGAAAGAATGCAAAGGTAGAATATATGGCTCATGCAAAATTTATGGTACTGAAATAAGGAGGATGTTGGAACGCTTAGTTTATGAAAAATCCTATTGTAACGAAGAAGGACGATATGGAAGAGATAAAGCAAAAATCCATGAACTTGTATTGAAGATCTCGACATTTGGTAAGAAGGTCAATGCAATGAAGAATGTTTGGATGATATCTCTATTCCAACCGAAGCACGTGAAATACAGGGATTACAAGTACTGCTTAGAGTCACAAATCAAGTTTAAAAGGGGGTGTTGAAATATTAAACTTGATTTGTTAATTTCTAGAAGTTTCTTATTATTAAAGTTTCTACAATCTTCTTGTATTTAATAGAATTTGGAGAGAGCTCTAGAATTTTATATTAGTTGCTATAAATAAGAATTATATAATAGTTATGTTTCTAGAGTTATCTAGAGAGAAAGTTCTAGAGTTGTCAAATGAGTCATGTTTCTAGAATATTCTATATCTAGAATATTCTATTGAGTCATATAAATAGAGGAGCTATCCCCTCATTTTGTATCAATCAATCAAGCAAGAAATAAATCATCAATAAAGAAAAGTTTTCTACAATAAAATAAAATAAAATAACTCCTTTTTCTTATATTCTCTCCCTTCTTTCTCAAAAAATATCCAACAGGCCACTGTTTGATACATGATTATAAATTACCTACATACCACAGATTTAGCACCTTCTGTTTTTGTTTGAAATCATCATGTGCCCACAACAAAGAATTGTTATTAGACTGATGTAATTTCATTTGCATTGAGGAAAGTCATGTATCTATCAGGGTTATATCTCCATTCATATTTACCATTTCAAAAATTATAGAATTTCTAAAAAAAAATTCTCTTAGATCCAATAGTTGTAGTGCTTAATAACTAAATAAATAAAAGTTTTACTTCTTGTTGAAAAAATTCATATTCAAACTCTCTAAGGATGTTAGTATTAATTTTACTTTTAATCAAATAATCAATGCGATCTACTTATTCATATAATTGGCCATTATGATATTCTTTTTAACTCTATAGGTTAATAATGTATTATGGTTTTAACATTAGCCATTAGTATATCATCCAATTGTTTGGAATCTACATCTTTAATTGCACTGGTAAAAATGTTAAACTAACCCATTGCCACTTCTCTAAGAAGAACAAAAAATTCTTTTTTCTGTTGCAGCATTTTAATATATGTGTATCCATATGTTTATTTCAATATGTTGTATATGTTATTACTTAAAAGAATTAGATTAGCAGCAGTGATGATATTTCTACCATGGTCATGTTGTACTTACATTTCAGCTGTGTAATCTTTATGAGTAGTGGAATGGTCTCAATTTTATAACTAAATTGCCCTTTATGTTTTGTTCAATATAGCTAACTTTATTACAATTGCATCCGGGCATGGTTGTTATTTGTTGTAAAACCTTACTTAGTTGAACATTATATATGAATTCGGTTTTAACATTTTTTTTTGTATCTAACACATCTTTACACCTTTCAATGGTGCTCAACTTAAAATATGAACATAAAAGGTACTCAAAATCTAATCATGATCAAATAAAGAATTGAAAGCAATAATAGAAATATATTGGCAGTACATTTTTTGGTTTATAATTTTTTTTTTTAATATTAGGTCTTATCAGTTATTGTATTGTTTAAATGAATGACATTATGGAGAGATTAGTGGTACTTGGCTATGGCACCCCCACGGTCATTAGAAGAAGTAATTTTTGTGCAATGAAAAAGTCCATTGTATACTGCAACTGAAACATTGCCAGCAACTTCTGGATGGAATTCATATATCATGTATCATTTTTTAGTTTGGCATCATATATTTTAAATTCCAAGTTATATTAATTATTACAGATATTTGGCCCATTTTTTGTGAATGATGATTTTTTGTGAATAATGAGTTTTCATTCAAAAAGAATTGCAAAGTGCCAGGACACAACATCATGAGCAAAAGTAGGAAGATGTAGTATATATGAAACTAAATAGTTCTGAATGGCATAGTGCATCATATAAAATAGCCATAAACTGACTATTCACTGAGGATGTATTACAAAGTTGGGATGTGAGTGTTTGTCGAAGATGTATTATATGAATCTACTATTGAAAATAATAAACAATTTTCTTCCAGTATTCATTCTCGGAATACTAATGAATAGTATGCAAGTTGAACTTTAAATTATCTCAAGAATCTTATTTCAGAATCATTCAAACACCACTCCTTTATAATAATAATGTAATAAAGGACTTATATATTCCTACGATGTGAGATATTATGAAATTCCAGATAACATATTTTTCTGAATATTTGTTCACTGTAGCTAAATATTTTGTTTGTTTTCAATTCAACTGATGGGATGTCATGGCCCTCTTGCCAACCATCAGCCTGGATGAGATTTCGTTGATGTTGGAGGCTTAGAGCTATTAATTACTTAAATTTCATGATATATTCTATTTCTTGAAAATTTATTTTTAATATGTGTTGGGCTGCATTGTTTCCCAATAATTAACTGTTTTAGAAGTTTTTTATGCCTATCAGATTATCGTATTATGGTTCTAATTTGATTCTTTCTATGGATTTGTTTTAGTTAAAGAAATAAAGTTGAAGCATGTGCGTGGATTCCAATTCCCATATTATTTTCTATGCAGCAAATTCTTCCTCTACAAATTCAGTGAAAGAAAAATAATATAGTTATAATTTTGATCAATAAAATAGGACCCACTTGATTAATAGTTGGCAATACAAAGGATGGCATGTGTACCTCCTATGCATCTCTTTGACGACTAAACTATCAGCCCACAAATTGCTTTTTTATGTGTTGACCAAGCATGGACTGAGATGCAACTAAGATGCATAATTCATTGCTATTACAATATTCATCCAAAAGGTATTTAGAATGGACTTCGAATGATAGTCGAATTAATTTCCAACCAAGTTGAACTGGAAGTAGTAAGATAATCATGTTTAGTTTTACACATCAATTATTAGCATTTCTTGAAAATTTTATTCTACTCATTTACTTTAAGCAACCTTGAAAACTTAATCAAAATATATACAGGAAGATTGGGATGCAGAAATGGAAAAAAACTACAAACAAGACTGACAATTTATTCTCCACTCATAAGAATAGGCGGCTATAATTTACATTCATATAATCACTTACTATTTAATAAAATTAAATCATAAAAATTACTTTAATAACCCATCGTAAACTTCAAAAAAGATACAAAAGTAAACAAAATTAGCTATGCCTAATCAAATATTGTAGAAATGAAATGAAATATAAACCTAAAAATAAACGTTTTTAATCCTCTTAACCATAAACAATGTAAGTAAAATTATTTCTTCAATTTGAAGACTTGAGTTAATTTATTTAATTATATTTAGAATATGTACGTAAACTACTATTTTTTATACTGTTAATGTTATAGGAAAGGATAATAATAATTAAATATATTTTATTATGTAAAGCTATTTTCTATTATAGTTGGTTTTGCGCATTGCTAAATTAATGCATGTGCCACGTGATTAGGTGCAAGCCCATCCGGGCATGCATATGTACTCTCAACTAGATGCAAGCCTAAAGAATAATGGCAAAAAACAACCATTTAATTACTTGCAAAGACAATTGAATGAGAACAATGAAGTCAAAATGACATAATGTGGCACGGAAAAGAAAACTTTAAATTCTTATGATATGCCAATAAAAACTAGAATATATATATGAATAAAAATTCAACTTGATGAAAAATACCACAAGCATTCAAAAAATCATCCATTATGCCTTGATCCATGAGTCATTTTCCATCTCCAACTACTGTGCATGAAGATGCAAAATTTATTCCAAATATAATGGTATATGCTACATGTATTAGGATGTAACATCAAAGTGAAAAAACCGCAAAATATTTTACATAAATTGGAAGAAAATAAGGAAAAAAGGAAAGAGAGAGACTTGAGAAAATAAGCATAGATTGACTTGAGAAAAAGAGCATAGATTGGTCCCTTGATTTGTAACATGCATTTGAAATCTATTTCCTAATATTTTGATGCAAACAACATTAATAAAAAAATAACAATTAGTTGGGAAATCAAAGGGGGTTATGAAACATCTGATTTTGTAATTAAAGGGAATAGCCACAAATTTGGTAACAGTTTTAATCATATCTTTCGTTCAGTTTATTGTGACATGCATGGAAATATTCAATATTTTGAAGATTGGTTATAATAAGAATTTATATGTAGACTTTCAAAATAATAATTTTGGCTAAAATTTGTAGCATCGGCTAGAGAACAAGCACCTTTTGGGTTCAAACAACCCATCGTATATCGAGTGCAGCATACCATAAAATAATTTTTCCTCGACCTTCTTGAGCGTATTTGGAACTTGATAGTTTATAGAAAATTACCGATGTACCAAATTGTTTAAACACACACACACATACATACATGTATTATATCTTTTAATGAAACAAGTGCAAATATATACATATATCGAACACACATGCGAAGCAAGATGTGTATGTACACGTCAGTACATATGTTCATATATACTAAGTTGTATAAAATGCATATTATTTGGTGAATTACAAGTGGTACAAAATATATATTACTCCTAACATGCGAATGATGTGCATTATGCATGCAAAACAAAATGAATATTATGTTGGTGAATGCTAAGCAAGTAAATATGTATTATACAAGTTGTACAAAATGTATATTACATTAATGAATGCTAAACAAAATACTTGCAAAAGCTATACAAGTAAATATATATTATTCATGACATTCCAAAGAGGTATACATGCCTGAATGCATGCAAATGATATTAAAATGCAAGCAAAGGCTTTGATCTATATTTTAATGCACGAGGATGAAGTGATTATTTTAACACACAACAATTTATATTTCAACACGCACTGACTGAGTAAATTTTGAACACATGATGATTTATATTTTATAGCACGACGACAGTGTAAAATTTTAACGTGCGATTGTATGTAAAATTTTAATGCGTGGCGGTCTATATTTTAACATGTTAAAAAAATGAACTTTTAAAGTGCTTTAGCCTATGGTTTTAAAAAGTGGGGATAACTATTTTACAACACTTGAAATCTTCTCACTCTACTTTGGGGGTAAATTTTACTTAAACAAAAAAGTGATTTTGTTAAATTTGATGAGATTTCAAAAGAAAAGAAAAATATGTTAACCTTTTTTTGAAAAAAGCTATTATTTTGAAAAGGTAATTTGTGTATAAATTGGCCATTGTATCAAACATATATTTAGTTGATTGTTGATATGTTATACGTTCATTTTATACATTGATCGGTTATTATTGAATATATTGAATTGTTGTGACATGCTCTCTCATATATTATATGATATCACCTAACATTGTGACCTTGGGTATTAGTGAATAGATGACCGGTTAGGGTTTTTCCAATAATGGGTATGGTCAAACTTAAACTCCAAGTGAGTAGAATTGTAACCAGGAGATCATGAAGATCAAATTGAGTTGTGATGTACAAATTGACCAAAAAACACGACTCGTTAACATTCTAAAAACCGGATCAAGATTTAAGAATTAAGGGTGGAGACTGGGGTAGGATCGCAGAGTATTCTCTAATTTCTTAGCCCACAGTGGTCAAGTCAGCGATTCCATTCGTAGGGTTTCGCCATGGTACGGAGGAAATTGAGATTACGCAAAGAAAGAAATTGTCTCATGTAATAAAGTAAATACAAAAAGAAGAAAACAATGAAAATGCTTTTATCATCAGCGTTACTCTTTACTAATGCATTACAGTACTTTCATGGAATTCTTATATCCATAATTCTACATGTTTCCAACTACCAATAACATTTCATTTATTTAACATAATATATCTAATTAATTGTGAAGTTGGGTGCATATTCATTAAGCAAGTGTTTAACAAAACTTTGTACATTCTTTGAAAAATGCTAAAGTGTACCGTTGAGTTAATACATGCACATTGTAATTAGATGCAGGCCCACCTGAGCGTGCTTATATACTCGTAATTAAATAATTATTTTGGTGTTTAAATTTTATATCAGAAAGAAGTGTAAATTCAGATTTTTCATGATGTTTGGTGATATTTCCCAAAGGATTATGATTTCTATGAATTAATTATGTTGGAAATGGTAATTAATTAATATTTATTAATGATGTTAATTAGAAAGATTTGCAAATTGGTTGTGGGAATGTAAAACTTATTTCCAGTAAATTTCTCAAAAGAGGGGGAAAAGATTTTGGTTAACCAATGATATTTTAATAAGAGGCAAGAGTTGGTTAAAAGAAATAGCTTTTAAGAAATAAATCAGTATTATACTTATTTATAAAAACACCATTGTAAATATTCGGCACCCCGTCCCTTTATTATGCAACATCTATGAAAAGCCAATACCAGAAATGACTACTATATGAGGTGGTATATGCAATATCTACTTAGTAGATATGCGATGTATCTATTTATATAAAAGTCCGACATCACCCTAAGGGGTCCAATCAAGATTGTAGAGGCACTCCACCCTAGGGTTTTGAGACTATACATTATTTAAAAAATGCGGTACCCTCTTTGTTTTAAGGGTAGGAATTCTCAAGCTTTTAAAGTTACGGAATCATAAGTTTCTAATGGTTTGACACTCTCTAGGATATAGAGGTTTGGCATCCCTAAATGGTTTAAACCTAGCACCTCTCGTCACCTATATTTCCGACATCTATATTTTTGCAACATCGATGCCATATATTTATGTTCTCAAGATCTATGTTTTACGACATAGGTGTCATATTTTTATAAATCCAGCAACCTTGTTTATAGACTTGAAAGCTTATGTTTTGCAAACCTAAATTTTTGTTTTAAAGGCATAATAGCCTATGTGTTTTAGAAAGTCGATAACCTTATATTTTCGGTATTATAGCCTTATGCTTTACAAAAGCAGAATGTTTGTTTTCGATACCCTATTCTAGCGGCAAGGATGCCGTAAGTTTATGTTGGATCGAATTAACAATAGAAGGGGGGTGAATAGTGTTTATAAATAATTCACAGATGAATAAAAATCGCAGCACGGATAATGACAGAGTAAATGCGGAAATAAAAGCAACACATAATTTTATCCAGCTTTGGCAAAACTTGCCTACTACTTCCTCACAAATTTTCTATCAGGAATTAAACAATCGATGCTTACAAACTCTATAAACTTGCGATCTTCACTAACCAGATTTTTCTTACCTTATGCCCAAATCTCTGCCACAACTTTGCCTCGATTCACAAATTCTCAAGCTATGTCTCATAGTTCGTACCTAGTTAAAAACAAGAGTTTTACAAAGTCAATTAATCAAAATAAAATAAAATAAATCCCAAAACAAATTTTCCCAAATTAAGTTTTTTTATAATAAAAAAACTTGGCCGAACTAAAATATATTATCCCCTTTCATTATTCAGCCTTATTCATTCCAACCCGAATTCCTTTTTCTCCTTACGATCTGATTTAGGGTTTTAATTAAAGCATTATTCTTCGATTGTGTGATGGATTTAAGCTTGCCTCTCTTGTCGGTCGAATGCTATTCTCATGTGATGCTTATTACTTCAAGATTCGAGTTGATTCTCTAATGTACTAATTTGGTATGATTTTATAGCGGATTGATTCCATATATTTTGTGTAACTCTGATTTGATTTCGTCTTTGAAAATTTCAAAATTAATAATCCTTATTGTTGTTTTTCTGGTTGACGATTTGATGATCTTGGACTGGTTCATCATTGATATATATTAAAATATTCTGAATATATTTTAAACTATATTTGGCTGGTTGATTGGATTGATTTTGATCTCTTATTTAATGCATGGGGCTTCGTATTCTTTGTTTGTTTCTATGATACTTTGTTTCTCGGTTTGGATGCTTTGATGCTCTAAGTTGCTTTCTATTCATTTGTCTTTGTATGCCTAATGATGATCCGAGTTTTTGTGTATTTCCCTATTTTGCTGACCTGATGCTCTAAACCTTTGTGTGTGTGTGTTGTTACATCAGTTTGTGCACTATATGTCAATGTACGCTTATGTCCATCGTTGTACATGTGTTCTCGAATCTGTGCATGTATATGAGTGTCCACCTATGTTTTCCATCTATTGTGTTAGGTTTGAGTCTGTTGCTAACTTGATGAAGGTGCTTGAGTGCTTAGCTGATAATAAATGCAATATTGAACCACTTGGATCTGGTTATCGACGGGATGTGCAGATGCATACACTCTTATTTTCATATGGAGTTAAGTGTTGTCTGCGTTTGATGTATGCTAGAGCGATGATGTCGATCTATGAAAAACTAAGTTGCAATGTTTATTTAAGTTACGCCATTAGTACATATATAAATTGGATTTTGATATTTTATCTCGGTTGGTTGTTCTTACTTGAAAGACTGGTGCTGATGAAGACAATTTGTTTGGTTTGTGACCTTGCTTTGACGCTTATGCTGTTGTTTAAGTTGTTTGTTGTGTCAAAAATTGTTTTTCCTAGAGCTTGCTTGTATGTGATGAACCCTATGTTTCATTGTACATGTATATGAGTCTGTTTGGTGCAATTGATGCATCCCTGTGTATGTGACCTGACTGGTTGTTCATTTCCTAGAAGCATGTTCGTTTGAACTGAAATAATGCACTTGATTTGAGCTCGAGCTTGCTTAGACTTGACTTTGTGCACCCTCGCACTATGTTGAGCCTTCGGGTTTAACCTTTGCATTTGTCCTTGAAATTTATTGATGCAAGTGCGTATTTTGTATGTACGGCCATATAGCATATATAGTGACACACTTTGCATGTCATATGCTGCTCTTATACATTTTTCAATTCTAGTTTTAAATATGAAAACAAACAACCCAATTAACAAAAGCAATAAAATATTTAATCATATTCTTATTTTTGTAATTATTTGTTTATTTCTTTTTTCTTTTTACTGCTTTGTTAATTTAATAGGCAAAGTAGAAGACTTGATACAAGTTGAAGCAACAAGGCAACGAATTAAATTTAAGTGATGAGTAACTGAAGTGAGTGAGCATTGTAGAGAATGAAAATATTGTTGTATATAAAAGTGTGTAAATTGTTTTTGTATATGAATGTGTAAAATTATAGTGAAGCTACGTTGTGTACTATTTGAAAATTGTGCTGAAATAAAATATTTATTTAAATAAAATTATGAATTGTTTATTCCAATATGTAATGATGCAATAGTACTATAAAAAACACATTTAAATATATTTATTTATTTATTATTATCAAACAAACATCATAAACTATTGTATTCTACAATTTACAAATTGAATAGTTTTTGTTTAATGGCTAGATAACCCATATATTTTGAGGTTCAGTAACCTAATTGAGGTACTAATGTTTTATAAGTTTGACAAACTATACGTTTAAGAGGTTCGGTACCTCATTGGGGATACCAATGAATGTAGATTGAATAAATATGAAAGAATAATGTTATATTTATGATATTATATGGTTTATGATTGGTTCAAAGTAATCCTAGGAAAACTATCAGATGTTTGATGCATATGTTATACACGAGATGGATGGTCTTTATGATTTGATGGGTTTAAAATAATCCCATGATAACTATAACTTGATGGATAGTCCACGTGACCTTAAGTAGATTGGCTATGTATGATGGATAGTCCACATAACCTGAGATAAATAATCCATATTATATGTGAGATGGGTAGTCCACATGAGTTGAGATGGGTAGTCCATTAAATTTAAGACAGATAGTGTATTTTATAAAGTTGGGTAAGGTGAGGGACTGTATAACCCTATAGAGACAGATTAATCAGACTTACCCATGTTGCATGCCAATGTTCTAACCATTGTGGTTGCAGGTGCACGGTTTATGATTGATATATTTGGTTAAGATGCTATTAGGGGAAAACCAATTCTACTCAGTGGCGTGGTCTCTCTAGATATCTATTTTGGTTTGAGAAAGTATATAATTATTCAGCCAAAGTTTTTTTGGCTCGAAGTTCTTGTTTTTCCCTTAAACTCTCGGGTACTCAGTTGAGTATGTTGGGATTAGAGTTTTCAAGTTTTCAAATTTGACGAATAAGGCTTCAAAGTTGTACGGGAGACAAGCCAACTAGTGTAGCTTTTATTTCTACTATGTTAATTTTTCTTGTTTGAATGGATGTAATGACAAGAATTATAATTGTCAGTATTTAGACTTTAATCGACCAAGGGGCGTCTTTATATGTCACTCTTGGAGTATTATGTAATTATTATATTTTCTTCGAACGAGGGCAACAAATGGGTTTATGTAATGAACATGAAAGTTTATTAATGAATTATGTTTTTAAATTTTGCATATTCTTGTACTTCTAATGTTATTGATACTATTACCCAATCTCATTTTGTCAACGTAGAATAATACTATTGATGACCACAACATTAGTAGCGCTAATTTTCGGGCTTTAGAATGGAGGATGTTACAACTTGGTAGTAGAGCATAGCATAATGTAAAAATTAAAAAGATTTTTAAAACATAATCCAAATAAACCAGAGAAAGATTAGGATATGGGATAATGTACTTGTATTTGCTATATAAGTATGTATTTATCTCTATTCTCCCCTCTCTCTTAGACCATTCTTCTATATCTTACAAAGATCTACATGTCCATTAAAGGAGGTAGGATATGGAAGTAAGAAATGGAAGAGAAAATCGAGATAGAGGATGCACCACAACAAATGGAAATGTTCATCCCAACACCAAAAGGAATCAGGGTCCACAAGCTAATACTAATGTAGGTGCTGGAACCCCACCAGAAGATATGAGGACAACGTATCAGTTCTTTGTCAAAATGATGCAAGTTGGAGTTGCTGCTGGTTTGGTGAGAGGTAATGCTACAAATGCAAAGGAGCCAATCTTGAGGTGTAGTTGGCAATAACTATGCCAAGTTGAGCTGTGATTATACCAATCTCAGAGGAAAACATTTTCTAGGAACGGAGAATGCTACTGAAGTTGAGAATTGGCTGATGCACCATGAGAGAATCTTCGTTGACTTAGGCATAATTGATGAGGATAAGAGGAGGTTGGCTTCCAGACAGCTGTAAAGAACTACTTTGTACTGATCGAATGGTGTGACCATAGGAGTTCCAGAGGAGGAATTAACTTGGGCTGAGTTTAGAAGGAGATTTAAGGAAAGATTCTTATCTGGGATAGCCAAGTCCACTTTGCTTAGGAAATTTGTTTATTTGGAGTAGAGAGAGATGTCTGTACTGGAGTATGCAACTATATTTGATGAGTTGTCTAGTTACAGGTATGGTACCATAGATACGGTGATTAAGAGGAAATGTTCATCTGGGGGATGAAGCCGGAGATTGCAAGAGCGAAAATGCCACATCTCGAAGCCCTATGTAACGTAGTGGTAGAGATGGCAATAAGAAATGAGGAAATGCTTTTAACATTTGGGAAGGACAAGCCAGTGGAGCTCAAGGTAGTCAAAGCAAGAAAACAAAGTTCTTTCAGAAGATGGTGTTTCCAAGAAAGGGAAAGTTGATAGTGTTGTTATAAGTGTGATAAGAAAGGCATTATGCTAATGAGTCGATCTGGTTATGGAAAGACGGTTGTGGGAAAGAAGAACGTGAAGTATTATAACTACAATCTGGTAGGGCATTATAAGAAAAAATGTCCAAAAGCGGTCAAGGCTGATAAAGGGAAGGTATTTGCTTTGGAGCCATCGGCTTCTAGGCCGATCGCTGAGGAGAAAGGAAAGTCTGGGATGGGAAGTATTCTTTCGATTCATTGCATACCTTTTAAAGTATTATTTGCTATTGGCGCATCAAATTCTTCTATCTTTCAATTTTTGATAAATAAGTTAGGTCTAGAACCATCATACCTTATTACTTCCTCAATAGTCGTGAATCCAATAGAAGGTTATGCAATTCTTGGGTTGGGATGTGACCATTTAGAAATTGAGTCGTTAGGTCATGCTCTTTCCAGCAATTTGTATGTGTTTGATTTTTCGATTTTTGGGATTATTCTAGTTATGGATTGGTTAAGAAGATATGATTCTAGGGTATTTTTCCAAGATAGGAAGATACCATTAAGATACCCTAATAGCAGCATCGAATTATATACTCGGTTGAGAATTCGAGTTAGATGTTTGTGCTTTATTAGTTGCAATGGAGGTGGAAGATTAGTCGAATTGGATTTTATCATAAGAGAGTATGTACAAATCTTTGAGCTAATTATAGGACTACCACCGAAATGATCTCTTAAGTTTTGAATATATCTAGTACTTGGAGCTAAATCCATGAGAAGACTGCCTAGAAGAATGACACATATTGAGATAAAAGAGTTAAAGGTGCAGTTAGTGGACTTAGGAGGGAAGGGTTTTATTATACCAAGTAGTACTCCTTGGAGAGCGACCGTAGTGTTCGTGATGAAGCTGGATGGATCATTGAGGATGTGTACTGATTATCGTAAGTTAAGTGAGAAGACAGTAAAGAATCGGCATCCTTTGTCAAGAATAAATGATTTATTTGATCAGTTGAGTGGAGCTAAAGTATTTTCCCAATTGGATTAGGCAATGTAGTTAGATCAATTGAGAGTGGAAGAGCATAGTATTCCTTTCATAGTATTTCGAAGGAGGTATAGTTGGTATGAGTGGTTAGGCATGCCATTTGGATTGACTAATGCACCTACTTTCTTTGTGGATATGATGAACTGGATTTTCTGAGAGTATTTGGACAGCTCATATTGGTGTTTATAATTGACATTGTAATATATTTTAAGAATGAACAAGATTATGAGACTCTCCTTATAATAGTGCTTGAGACGTTGAAGCAGCATTAAATAAAAGAGAAGTTTTCAAAATGTCATTTTTGGAGGAGGGAAGCGAAGCTTCTTGCTCATGTGGTTTCAATAGAACGGTTGTTCATGGATCCAGCTAAGATTGAAGCTATTAATAAGTGAAGGAGACTCGAGATTATGACCGAGATACAGAGTTTTCTTGGACTAGCTGGTTGTTACCACAGATTCATCAAGGATTTCTCTCGTGTAGCGGCATCGATGATTGAACTAACAAAGAAGGACACAAAGTATGTTTGGACTAATAAATGCGAGGAAGAATTTTTGAAGCTGAGACATTTATTGACAAATGTGCCCCTATTAGTTGTGAATCAGGATTTGGTGGGACATGCCGATGCATGTGGAATAGGGTTGGGAGTGTGTTAATGCAAAGAGGTAAAGTGATTGCTTATGCTTCTCGACAGCTTTGACCACAAGAAGTGAGATATCCGACTCATGATTTAGAGTAAGAGGCACTTTTCTTTGAAAGTGTAGAGAAACTGTCTTTTGGGGGAAAGATTCAAGTTATTTATGGATTACAAGCCACTGAAGTATTTATTCTCTAAGAAAGAGTTCAATATGAGATAGTGGAGATGGCTAGAGTTAGTGAAAGTCAAGTTAGTGAAAGTCCAGTGGAATAACAACGAGATATATTGTACTTGGGAGAGAGGATAGGATCAGGGATACTCATCATGAGTTACATTGATGGTATGTTATACATCTATTATATAAACATTTAGCTAGTAGGATATACTATCGCTGTTGTTATGCTTGTTATGATCCTTACCGAATTTCAAGGACTAAATTCCTTAAGGAGGGGACCTATAACACCCCTAATTTTTGTTTAACATTATTCAAGAGATTAAATTAGATAAATTAAATAGAGTAATGTGATGTGTGGAGATAAGGATAATGAGATTTGATAATTAATTGGATTCGGCCTTAGATAATCAATTAATAAAATTGTTTTAAGCATAGGATAGAAGAAAAGTAGTGAGAAAGGAAATTGGGAATAGTACCTTATTTCATTCTCAAATCCTTTTCCTCCCTCATTCATTCTCATTTTCATTCCACAACAATTAAACTACAATCTAAGTGGCCGGTCATTAACAAGAAAAGAAGAATATGGAACATTAAGGGATTTAAGAGAAAAGCTTAGGAGAAATAATCAACAACTAATCTCGATCTCTTTATCTAACCTAAGGTGAATAATAGTACCCATTTCGTTTTGATTATGCTTTTTTTATTTAAATAAGGATTTGAATTGCTTTGTGACTATATGTCATACTATGGGCGATTATATCCTTGATTGAATACTTCATGATTTATGGGAATTTTATGAAATTGTTATGATAGGTATTAAGGGTACAAACCTAATATATGATCTAATTGACTTGAAATTTTGATATGATGTATAAAACATTATTTTGGAGACGGTTTTTATATTTCCTAATCTCTAAGTTTATATGAATATTTTATTAATTACCTAAGGGGAAATAAGAGTTTATCTTGGATTTTAATTATAAAAAATAATTAAATATCTATTTTGGTCCCGAAATTTTAATATGAGAAAAAACATGTAAATTTTGATTTTTGGTTATTTTTAGTGATTTTTCCAAGGGATTATAATTTTCTATGAACTAATTATGTTAGAAAAGGTTCTTAATTAATATTTATTGATGATGTTAATTACTAATGTTTGCAAATTGGTTTTGGGAATGTAAAATGTGTTTCCAGTAAATTTCTAAACAGAATAGGAAAAGATTTTGGTTAACTAATGATATTTTGATAAGAGCCAATAGTTGGTGAAAATAAATAGTTTAAAAAGGAAACAAATCAGTTTTATACCTATTTACAAAAACTCCCTTGTAGATATTTGGTACCCTTATCCCTTTATTATATGAAATTTATGAAAAGTCAATACCTAGAATGACTATACAATAGTTATATGAAATATCGAATTTATAGGCCCGACATCTATATAGGGTGGTACATGCGATACCTACTTAGTAGATATGTGATGTATCTGTTTATATGGATGTCCGGCATCAATTACCATAGGGGTCTGATGTCTCAAATTTGTTGAGGCATGGCACCCTAAGGTTTCGGGTCTCTACAATATTTGAAAAGTGCGGCACCTTCCTTTTTTTTTAGGGTACAGAACCCTCAGCTTTTAAAGTTATGGCATCTTAAGTTTTAATGGTCCGACACACTCTAGGATATACAGGTTCGAAATCCCTAATGTTTAAAACTCGGCATCTCTTGTCACCTATCTCTTTGACATCTCTATTTTTGCTGCATTCATGTCATATGCTTATGTTTTCGACATCCATATTTTCCACAGAGATGTTGTATGTTTATAAATTCAGCAACCTTGTTTATAAGCTTGAAAGTCTTATGTTTTCCAACTTGAAATCTTTTATTTAAAGGCACGATAACCTATGTGTTTTAGAAAATCGATAACCCTATTTTCGGTGTTCTAGGCTTATGCTTTAAAATCGGAATGTTTTTTTCGACACCCTTTTCTAGCAGCATGGATGTTGTAAGTTTATGTTGGATTGAAATAACCCTGTAAGGGGGTGAACAGAGTTTATAATAAATTCACAGTTAAACAAAAATTATAGCACACATAATAACTAAGTAAATGTGAAAATAAAAGCGACACATAATTTTGCTCAGCTTCGGCTAAACCTACTTAATACTACCCCTAAGGTTTCTGCTAGGAATTAAATAATCGACGCTTAAAGACCTTATAAACTCGCGACCCACGCTAACCGATTGTTCAAACCCCATGCTCAAAACCCTGCCACAACTCATTCCCAAGTTGTGAATTTTTGAACTACATCTCGCAATTCGTACCTAGTTAAAAACTAAAGTTTTACAAAGTTAATAATTAAAATTTAATAAAGGAAAAGAAAATGAAACCCTAAATAAATTTTCCTAGACTAAGTTCGTTTATAATAAACAAAAAAATGGCCTAACTAAAATATATTCTCGCATTTTACTATTCAGCCATATTCATTCCATCCCGAATTCCTTTTGCTCCTTGCGATCTGATTTAGGGTTTCAATGGAAGTGTTTTTCTTCAATTGAATGATGGATTTAAGCTTGTTTCTCTTGTCAATCGAATGTTATTCTCATGCAATGCTTGTTTGTTTCTTTGATGCTTTGTTTCTTGGTTTGGCTACTTTGATACTCTGAGTTGTTTTTTTGTTCGTCTGGGTTTTTATGCCTAATGATGATCTAAGTTTTTTGCATTTCACTATTTTGTTGATCTAATACTTTAGACCTTTATTTGTGTATCATTACATCAATTTAGGCACTTTAGCTCTGTGTACACTTATGTCTATTGTTGAACATGTGTTCTTGACCTTATGCATATATGTGTGAGTGTATGCCTAAGTTTTCATCTTCTTGTTGTGTCTGGATTGAATTTGTTATTAGCTTAATGAAGTTGCTTGAGTTCTTAGTTGATAATATATGCAATGCTAAACCACTTGGATTTGTTGTCGATTGGATGCGCAGAAGCATATGCTTTTGTTTTCATCCGGAGTTGAATGTTTCCTACATCCATGTATGCTAGCGTAATGATGTCAATGTCTAAAAAACTGAGTTGCAATGTTTGTTCAAGTTACACCATTAGTATGCATTTAGTTTGGATCTGGTTATTGTATCTTAGTTGGTTGTGCTAACTTGAAAGGATTGGTGATGATGAATGTAGTTTAGTTGGTTCATGATCTTTCTCTGATGCTTATGTTGTTGTTTGCTGTATCGAATTACTTTCTTAGAGCTTGCTTATGTGTGATGAACCCCATGTTTCACTGTGCATGTGTGTGAGTCTGCATGGTGTACTTCATGCAACCTTGTGTATATGTAACCTGATTGGTTGTTCATTTCTTAGGTGCACGTCAGTTTGAAGTGAAATGATGCACTTGAGTTAAGCCTAAGCTTGCATGGGCTTGACCTCGTGCACGCTTGCACTGGGTTGAGCCTTTGGGCTTGACCTTTGCATTTGTCGCTAAAATTTATTGATGCAAGTGCGTTTTGTATGTCTAAGGCCTTATGGCATATACAATAATATACTGTGCATGTCATATTCTGCTTATGCACATTTTCCGATTCTAGTTTTAAAATATGGAAACAAGCAACTCAATTAACTAAAGAAAAACTATATTTAGTCACTTTCTTTTTTTTGCAATTATTAATTTGTTTCTATTTTCTTTTTATTGCTCTATTTACTTGGAAAGAAAAGTAAAAGATTGGACAAAAGCTGGAGCAAGAAGACAACGAATCAAGAGTGAATGAGTGAGTGAAGTGAGTGAGTGTTGTAGATAGTGAAATTATTGTTGTGTATGGAAGTGTATAAATTGTGTTCTATATGAATGTGTAAAATGTATTAAAGCTATGTTGTGTACTATTTGAAAATTGTATTGACATAAAATATTTGTTTAAATGAAATTATGGTTTATTATTTCAATATGTGATGTCACAGTAGTACCATAACAAACATGTTGTAATATATATATAGACATATACATACATACATACATACATATATATTTATTCTTATCAAACAAAAATCATAAATGTTTTCTACAGTGTACAAATCGTTAAATTTTTGTTTAACGACTAGATAAGCCAATATTTTAGAGGTTCGACAGCCTAATCAGGGATACCAATGTTATAAAGGTTCGACAAACAGTATGTTTTAGAGGTTCGAAAACCTCATTGGGGATACCAGTGAATGTAGATTGAATACATTTGAATGAATATGTTTATATTCTTATTATTATATGATTTATGATAGGTTCTTAGTAATCGTAGTAAAACTATGAGATGTGTGATGGATAGTCCACATGATATATACGGGATGGATGAGTATTTACGATTTGATGGTTTATAGTAATCGTAGGAAAATTATGACATGTGTGATGGATAATCCACATGATCTTAAGTAGTATGTGTGATAGGTAGTCCACATAACTAGAGATAGATAATCCATATAATATGTGAGATGGGTAGTCGACATGTATTGAGGTGGATAATCTATTAAATTTAAGAAAGATAGTCTATTTTATGAAGTTGGGTAGGGTGAAGGAGTGTATTACCCTATTAAGACAGACTAATCAGACTTACTCATATTGCATGCATGAAAATGATATGATACGATATTCTAACAATTGTGGTTGTGGGTGCATGGTTTATGATTGACATGTTTGGTTATGATATTAGAGAGGGGAAAACTCGTTCCTCTCAATGTCGTGTCTAATTTGATATGTAATTTGGTTCAAGCTATTATACTATTTTTAATACCAAACCTTTTGTTCGATTCAATTTTTTTTGTTTTTCCCCTTAAACTCTTGGGTATTCACTTGGGTAGACCAAGACTAGGGTTTTTCGATTTTCAAGTTTGATGAATAAGCTTCCAGAGATGGACATGAGGTAAGCTGGCTAATATTGGGAGCTTTTATTTTCCGTTGTGTTGTTTTTCTTGTTTGAATGGATGTAATGGTAAGAATTATAACTATTAGTATCAAACTCTGATCAAACAAGAAGGCATCTTCATATATCACTCTTGGTGTATTATGTAATTATTTTAATTATTATGTAATTATTTTAACTATTATGTAATTATTTTAATTTATCTTAATGAGGGCAACGACTGGGATTATGTAATGAATATGAAAGTTTATTAATGATTTATGTTTTGATAATTTTAATATTTCTGTGCTTCTGTTGTTATTAATACTATTAGCTGATCTCATTTTGTCGTTAAAAAATAATAATACTGATGACTGCCACATCAATATCACTTAATTTTGTGCCTTTGAATGAGGGATGTTAAGACTTGGTATCAGAGCATAGGTTTTTATAAAACTTTAAATAAAAAATAAAAGATGATCCAAATAAATCAGAGAATAAGATTAGTGTATGGGATAAAGCTATAGTGACGTAATTGTATTTGCTATATATAAGTATTTATTCTATCACTATTCTCCCCTCTCTATTAGACCATTCTTATATTTCCTATAAAGATCTACATGTAGATTAAAGGAGGTAAGCCATGGAAACAAAAAATGGTAGAGTGAATCGAGATGGAGGAAGCGCCACAACAAATGGAAATGTTCGGGCCAACATTGGAAGGAATCAGGGTAGACACGCTAATACTAATGTAGGTGTCGAAACCCCACTAATAGATATGGAGAATGTGTATCAGTTCTTTGTCAATATGATGTAAGCTAGAGCTGTCGTTGTTTGGCGGGAGGTAATGCTGTGAATGTGGGAGGAGCTAATTCTAAGGTGCCAGTTGGCCATAAATATGCCAAGTTGAGCCATGGTTACACCCATCTCAGAGGAAAACCTTTTCTAAGAACAAAGAATGCTACTAAAGTTGAGAATTGGCGGTTGCACTATGAGTGAATCTTTGCTGACTTAGGCTTGAATGATGAGTAGAAGAGGAGTTGGCTTCTTAATAGTTGCAAGGAGTTGCATTTTATTGGTGGAATGGTGTGACCATAGGAGTTCCATATGAGGAATTGACTTAGGCTGAATTTAGAAGGAGATTTGAGGAATGGTTCTTGTTTCAGATAGCCAAGTAGACTTTTCTTAGGAAGTTTCTTGATTAGGTGCAGGGAGAGATGTTTGTAATGTGGTATGCAACTAAGTTTGATGAGTTATCCAAATACAGGTATGATACCATAAATACGGTGATTAAGAGGAATGCAAAGTTTATCCGAGGGTTGAAGTCGGAGATTATCGGAGTGACAATGCTGCATGTCAAAGACCTATGTAATGTAATGGTGGAGATGGAAATAAAGAATGAGGAAATGCTTTCAACGTTTGGGAAGGACAAGCCAGTGGAGACTCAGGGTAGTCAAAGCAAGAAAAGGTAGTTCTTTCAAAAGAAGGGAGCTCAAAAGGATGGAGCTTCCAAGAAAGCTTCCAGGAAAGAGAAATCTAATATCATTTCTTATAAGTGTGATAAAAAAGAGGCACTATGCTAATGAGTGTCGATCAAGTGATAAAAAGATTGTTGTGGGAAAGAACGTGAAGTGATATTACTATGACCAGGTAGGTCATTACAAGAACAAATGTCTAACAACGGTCAAGACTGATAAATGGAAGGTTTTTGCTTTGGAGTCATCAGCTTCTAGGATGACCACGGAGGAGAAAGGGAATTCTGTGATGGGAGGCACGCTTTTGATTCATGGCATACCTACTAAAGTATTATTTGATACCGGCGCATTGCGTACTTTTATCTCGCAATTTTTGATAGATAAATTAAGTTTAGAGCCATCATACCATATTAATTCTTTAAGGGTTGCGAATTCAGTAGGAGGGTATGCAACTCTTAGGATGAGATGTGACCTTTTAGAAATTTAGTTGATAGCTCGTGCTTTTGCCTGTAGTTTGTATGTGTTTGATTTTGCATTCTTTAGGATAATTCTAGGTATGAATTGGTTAAGCAGATACAATACTATGATATTTTTCCATGATCAGAAGATATCATTAAGACACCCTAATAGCAGTGATCGGATTATATACTCAGTTAAGAATTGGAGTTTAGATGTTCGTTCTTTATAGGTGCAATGGAGGTGGAAGATGAGTTGAATGCGATTTTTATCGTAAGAGATTATGAAAATATCTTTAAGCCAGTTACAGGACTATCACTCAAATGAGCTCTTGAGTTTGAAATTGATCTTGCACCTAGAGCTGAACCCATCAGTAGATTGCCTAGTCGAATTACACTTACTGAGATGAAAGAGTTGAAGATGCAGCTGGTGGACTTAGAAGGGAAGATTTTTATCAGACCAAGCAATTCTCCTTAGAGAGTGACCGTGGTGTTTGTGAAGTAGCCGAATGGATCATTGCGGATGTGTATTGATGACCGTAAGTTGAATGAGAAGATGATAAATAATTTGTATCATTTGCCGAGAATAGATGATTTATTTGATTAGTTGAGTGGAGTCAAAGTATTTTTTCAATTGGATTTGGCTGCAGGGTTCCATCAATTGGGAGTGGCGGAGGATAGTATTCCTTTGACGCCGTTTCGAACGAGGTATAGTTCGTTGGGTGGTTAATCATTCCATTTGAAACGGAATGACTAATGCACCTGCTTTGTTTGTGGTTTGATGAATCAGATTTTCCAAGAGTATTTGGATAGGTTCATATTGGTGTTTATAGATGGCATTCTAATACATTCTTAGAATGAGCGAGATCATGAGACTCCCCTTAGAATAGTGCTTAAAGGTTGAGGCAGCGTCAACTAAAAGCGATGTTTTCGAAATGCCATTTTTGGAAGCGGGAAGTGAAGTTTCTTGGGTGTGTGGTTTCAGAAGAAGGGTTGTCCATGGGTCTAGCTAAGATTAAAGTTGCTAATAATTGGAAGAGACCCGAGACTGTAATCGAGATAAAAAGTTTTCTTGGACTAACTGGCTATTACCAGAGATTCATCAAGGATTTCTTTCGTGAAGCGACAATGATGACTAAACCAACAATGAAAGATGAAAAGTACGTTTGGACCAATAAATGTGAGAAAGATTTCCTGAAGCTGAGATAATTATTGACAAATGTGCCTGTGTTAATTAGTTATGCCAGGTGGGAATCGTTCTTTGGTAGTGTATACCGATGCATGTGAAAAAGGGTTAGTAGCTGTGTTAATGCAAAGAGGTATTGCATACGCTTCTCCACAGCTTAGACCACATAAAGTGAGATATATGACCAATGATTTAGAGTAGGCGGTAGTGATCATTACTTTTAGAGTGCGAAAACATTATCTTTTGAGAGAAAGATTCGAGTTATATATGAATCATAAGTCTCTGAAGTATTTACTATCTTAGAAGGAAATGAATATGAGACAACAGACATAGCTAGAGTTCTTAGCAACTTATGATTTTGGAATTGAGTATATGCCAAAGAAAGGAAATAAAGTTGCAGATGCACTTAGCAGAAATATCAGAATATGGTGTTAGTTTTGTTAGCAGAATGTAAAGACTTAGAAGCATTGACTACTTGTAGTGTGTAGTTAAAATTGATGGTTAGTTCTTGTCAGGAAACTGCCATATTTTCATATTTGGAAGTTCAGCCTATAATGATCGAAAGAATTTCTTCTAAGCAGAGAGATGATCCATTACTTGCTAAATGGATCAAAAGGCTTGAAGTAGAAAATGAGATTGGTGGTTGAGGAAGAAGGAACAGTTGTATGTTCCATATATTGATGGCCTTAGGAAAGAAATTCTAAGGGACTGCCATCGATCGAAGTTTACTACTCATTTGGGAGGAACTAAGATGTATCAGGATATGAAGAGGATTTTTTTCTTGGAAGGTATGAAAAGGGATGTGGGCTTATGTGCTAAGAAATGCTTGCATTCCCAACAAGTGAAAGCCATGCATCAGAAACCGAGTGTGTTACTTTAACCTTTAGATATGCCATTTTGAAAGGGAAATTCTATATCTATGGATTTTATTGATGGGTTACTGAGATTGAATAGGGGAAAAAAAGTAGTTAGGTCGTTGTAGATAGACTAACCAAGAGTGCATATTTCATTCCCGTTAAGTCCACAAGGATGGCCCATACTTTAGCTAAGTTATTTATGAAGAATATTGTTAGACTGCATGAGATTACTAGTAGTATTGTCAATGGTAGAGATACTATATTTACTAGTGAATTTTGGAAGATTTTGCAGGACATTTTAAGTACCAAGCTAAAGATGAGTACCGCTTATCACCCATAGATAGACGGCCAGACGAAAAGAGTCAATAAGGCACTTAAAGGTTTGTTGAGGGCTTATGCACTAAACTTTGAAGGGTCTGAGAAGACCATTTGCACCTGAGTGGATTTTCCTATAATAATAGTTATCATACTAGTATAGGAATGGCACCATTCGAATCTTTGTATGGAAGGCCATGCAAATCACCAAAACGTTGGTTAGAGACCGGAGACAGATTGGTTCTTTGTAACAATCCTGATTCCAAGTAACATTATTTAGAATATTTAATTGGATAAATTAAATAAAATAATGTAAATGGTTAATGAGAGTGAGATTTGATAATTAATATGGGTCGAGCCTTAATTAAAGAACTAATGGAATTAATTAGGACATTAATAAAAAGGATATATAAGAAAGGCAAAATAGGAAAAGAGTATAATTCCTAAATATATCCCTTCCCATCCTCACTTTCTCCCTCGCTTCATTATTCACAAACTAAATCAAAGGGTTAATGCCGGCCATAAACAAAGTATCCAACGAGAAGAAAAGCAAGGAAATCAAGTAGGAACCTTAGGGAAATCAAATCAAATTCAAATCTCAACCTTCTTAATCCATTCAAGGTGAATAATAGTTATGCATCTCATGGTTTAAGTATTATTTTGTTTTTAAGTTGAAACTCGAATCTTTTTCTTATACTATGCCATGCTATGATAGTTCAAATGAATAAATGCTTATTAGTGAATTTATTAACTTATTTATGAGATTGTTTAATAAGTTTGAGATAGAAAACCTATTCCATGACACTCAAATGACTTGTGATTTTGATAAGATGTTAGAAACATTATTTTGTGAGTGGGTTTTTAATTTCGTAATTTTCAGATTTAACTAGAAAATTTGTTGAATTTCCAAAGGTTGAAAAATTGTTTATTTCGGGTTTTAATTATTAAAAATAATTAAATTAGGTTTTGGTGTCGAAATTTTTATATGTTAAAGAAGATAATGAATTGGATTTATCAGGATTTTTTGGGATTTTCCCAAGTGTTTGTGATTTAGTATGAATTAATTAAGCTAAAAAGGCTAAATTAGTTTATTCAAAAATCAATATAAAATGCAAGGTTTGCTAAGTACTTTGGAAACGATAAATCTGCTCCTTAGCGGTTTCTTAGAAAAGATTTTGGTAAAGAAGTTTGTATCCAATGGTATTTCGAAAAAATACAAGGGGTTGGAGAAAATAAAATATTGGTAAGAAATCAAATTTTAAAGTAATTACGGCTTTGCTACGGCGAAGCTCAAGACATCGCATTTCACCATGCCACACCTATGGTCTTTAATGACGATCAAGAATAATGCATAGGGTATCAACTTTGGTTGCTATGGAATGCATTGGCTTGGTCAAATTAGGAAGCCAAGCATCAGGGTCAACATCGTGCACTTCGAAGTGGGCTAGGCCACTTTTTGTAACACATTGTTATCGCACTATGAACTATGCCATCTATTTTCAACAACATCTCTGACCCCAATGGTTTTGAAGAGTTTGATATCGGTGGTAATTATGCCGCATGTTTTAAACATATTGACTTTAAATCTATAGGCAACTATGCCGCTATTAATGACTTCAGCAATATATTGTCGCATTTTATCACCTTGTCTCTAATGAAGCCACCTATTTTTCTTTAAGTCATTTAATGCCAAGATTTAACTATGTTTACACTAATCTTTCATATCTTAAATTATGCAAACTATGTCCTATAAACTACGACGTCGACACTCTATGAAGTACGACGTCCCTATTATCGGCCTTATGTTTTAAGTTAAAGGCTTTAGTATATTTATAGGGGCGAAGACAGACCCACCTCGGCTATATCCTTGTTGCATTTATCAATATGAAGGTTTTATGTTGTTTTGGCCTTATTGTCTATGTTTTGAGGGGAGTAGACCCTTGTCGACTATGTCGTTGCCGTGTTTTATCAATGTAAAGACTTTTATTTTTTTGGCTCTATAGCCTATGGTTTTGTAAGGAGATGACCTTAAATGACTTCGACTTTATAAATATTATTTCATAAAATCATATATCATGGCATAGTTATTTTGGATACAGTAAAGGGACATATTTTCCTTGTTTTGAAAGTATGGTTTCAATGGTTAATCATTTATAAAGAAAGTGTTTTTAAGGAAATAGAAAAGGGGGTTTAGCTAAGAATTTTGCAAAAAATTTATTGTTCTTATTACTTTTAGATAGACTGTGATAGAATGAAATGACTTAGAGATTAGAAAATCAGATAGGACTGGTGTAAGATAGCACCCTATACTTCAACTGTCAGGCCCTAGTTGATATTAGTCCAAAATTCCAATGTGTAGGGCTTTGTAAAGGGTAAGACAAAACGCAGGATCATGCATAGAAAGGAATACATAATGACAAGGTAGGTTATAGGTTGGCCTGTAAAACATTTAGGTTCATAGTAAGCCTAGTAAAACTATAAGATATATGGATAGTCAGGTAAACACTATGATAAGTGTATGTGGTCAGTTTTCTTCTAACAGTCAATGAGAAATTTTGATATAACTGGTAGGCCCGGGTCAGCCATGTAGGTTGGTAGTTACTCTATGAAAACTAAACACTGGGACAGATAGTCTAATGATTTGATGAATAGTCATGATTAACTATGTAGCATGCATGCACATTATTGCTCATATTGTTTATTTTAACCAGTTCGGCTGCAAGACTTAGATTTGCAAAAAAACATATTTTGAAAAGGGATATTAGCAAGGGAAAAAGCAGTTCTACTTTATGGTGTGGTCTTGCTGAAATATCTTTAAACTGAGATGGCATATTATTATTCACACCAAGCTTTTCATCCAAATCGAAGTTTATGTTTTCCCTTAAACTCTTGGGTGTTCAAAATATGATTTGAGTAGGCCGGGAGTATAGGCTTTATAGATTAAGTAGTTTATGACGAATAAAGCTTTCGGAACGTGCAGGAGGTAAAGCTAGCTATGTAGGAGTCTATTTATTACTATTATCCACTATGTTATGTCAGTTGTTGTATGAATGTATTGACAGTAAATGTTTTTGTCTATTTAGTAACTCTAATCAATGAACAGGCATCTTCATATGCCGCTCTTAGAGTATTTTGTAATAATTATATTTTATCTGAATCTAGGAAATGTTTGGGACTATATATTAAATATGAAATTATGACTTTGAAATGAAATGTGAAATTTTGCTTTTATTTCATATTCTTATGGTTATGATATTATGGATACTATTAACATGACCGTATTTTGTCACCGGAAATTAATATTATAAACGACTGCAGAACTTGTAACGCTTAGTTTTAGGCCTCAAAATGGAGAATTTTATAACTTAGTATCAGAGCATATGTTTATGTAAAATTAAATAATTTTGAACTTTAAAGAGCTTTTAAAAAATAGTCCAAATGAATTAAAGAATAAGATTGGGATGTAGGATAACGCTATAGTAACGTACTTGTATTTGCTATATATAAGTATTTGCTATTTCTATAATCCCTCTCTCTTAGACTGTTCTTCGTATCTTACTAAGGTTCGAATATAGATTTAAGGAAGTAAAATATGGAAGTAGGAAACAAAAGAGTAAATCTCGATGGAGGAAGCACCACTACCAATGGAAATGTCAAGCCAAACACAAGGAGAAATCCGAGTCGACATACAGCTGCTATTGTCATTGTAGGAACACCATTGGTTGATATGGGGCAATGTATCAGTTCTTTGCCAACATTATGCAAGTAGGAGCTGCAGTTGGATTAGTTGGCGGAAATGCTAGATGAGCTAATCAGGAAGTTCCAATTGTCAACAATTATGCTCTTCTGAGTAGAGACTATAAAGGCTTGGACAGATGCCATTTATTAGAATGGAGGATGCAATTGAAGTGGAGAATTTGTTGCCTTATTGTGAGAGGATTTTCGCTGATCTTGGTTTGAATAATAGAAGTGAAGATTGGCATCTAGGAAATTGCAAAGAGCTACATTATACTGGTGGAATAGTGTGACTGTTGAGGTAGTAAAGGAAATTTTGACTTGGGTTGGATTCAGAAGGAAGTTTGAAGAAAGATTTATGTCTGGGATCGCTAAGTCAACACTGTTGAGGAAGTTTGCAGAGTTGGTGCGTAGTGATATGACAATCTTGAGTACGCAACCAAATTTGAGGAGCTGTCCTTATATGGGTATGCTACCGTTACACGGTTATCAAAAGGAATGAGAAGTTCATCTATGGACTGAGACCTGAGCTTGCTAGAGCGATTTTACCACATCTTTGGGATCCATGTGATGTAGTCGTATAGATAGCTTTGTGAAATGAAGAGATGCTTTTTTTTGTTCAGTAATGACAAGCTAGTAGAGAGTTAGGGTGGATAGAACCGGAAGAGAAAGTATTATGAGAAGAAGGGAGCTCAGAAGGGTGGAGCTGCCAAGAAAGGAAAGTCTGAGGTGGTGTGATACAAATGTGACAAGAAGAGGTGTTATGCTCATGAGTGGCAAACTAGCAAGGGAAAGGAAGTTGTCGAGAAGAAGAGCATTAAGTGCCTTAACTACAACCAAGAAGGATATTACAAGAACAAATGTTCGGAAGGGGCCAAGGATAAAAAGGAAAAGTATCTGCTTTGGCACCAACTACCTCACGACCAACAACCAAGGAGAAAGGGAAAGCTATGATGGGTGGTACGCTTTTGATTCATGGTCTACCTGTAAGGTACTACATGACACAAGTGCATCATTTTCTTTTATATCTCATTATTTAAGCTTAACCTAGAACCCTCATACCTAGTTACATCCATAAGGGTTGTGAATCTGAAAGGAGGATATGCAACTCTAGGGATGAGATGTGACCATTTAAAGTTTCCATTATTAGGTCATGTATTTGCCTGCAATTTGCATGTATTTGATTTCATGAGCTTTGGGATTATTTTAGGTATGGATTGATTAAGTAAATATGATGCTAGGATATTTTGCTAAGATAGAAAAATATCACTAAGGCGCTCTAATAGTAGCGACCGAATTATATTTCTGAGGTCTGTTCTTTATTGGGTGTAATAGAGGAGGACGATGTGTTGAATCGAGTTTTAATAGTAAGAGAATTTGTGGATTTCCTTGAGCCAGTTATAGGACGACCATTGAAACGAGCTATTGAGTTTCAAATAGATCATGTACTAGGAGCTGAACCCGTAAGTAGACCACCTAGCAGGATGACACCTATCGAGATGGAGTCAAAGGTGCAGCTAGTGAATTTAGAAGGAAAGAGTTTTATTAGACCAAGTACTTTGCCTTGGGGAGCGGCCACTGTATTTGTGAAGAAACAGGACAAGTCATTAAGATTATGCATTTATTATTTTAATTTGAATGAAAAGACGATAAAGAATCGATATCCTTTACCAAGAATTGATGATTTATTCGATTAGTTGAGTGGAGCCAAAGTATTTTGTCAACTGAGTGTGGCGAAAGACGGTATTCCTTTGACTATGTTTCAAACAACGTATGGTTTATATGAGTGGTTAGTGAAGCCATTTGGATTAACTAATGTGCCAGCTTTCTTTGTGGATTTAATGAATTAGATTTTTTGAGAGCATTTGGGTAGGTTCGTATTGGTGTTCATTAACGATATTTTGATATATTCTAAGAATGAAAGAGATCATGAGATTCACCTTAAAATAATACTTAAGACACTGAGGTGGCATCAAATAGAAGCGAACTTTTAGAATTATCATTTTTGGAAGAAGAAGGTGAAGTTTCTTAGTCATGTAGTTTCAGAGAAAAGGGTTATCAGTAGATCCAGCTAAGATAGAAGCTGTAAATAACTGGAAGAGATCTGAGACATTAACTGAGATAAAGAGTTTTGTTGGGTTAGCTGGTTAGTACCGGAGATTTATTAAGGATTTCTCTCGCATAGCAGCGTCGGTGACTAAACTAACAAGGAAAAACATGAAGTATGTAAGGACCGACAAATGTAAGGAGGCATTCCAGAAGCTAAAACATTTATTAACCAATGCACCCGTGTTAGTAGATCCATATGAAAATAAGATTTGGTAGTCTATACTGATGCGTGTGGAACATGGCTAGGAGTTGTGTAAAGGTAGATGGGTAAAGTGATTGTCTATGCTTTATGATGCCTCGGACAATAAGAAGTTAGACATTTAAGTCAAGACTTAAATTTGGCTATTGTAATGTTTACTTTTAACGTGTGATGGCGTTACCTTTTGGGAGAACGATTCGAGTTGTATATGAATCACAAGTCTTCAAGGAACTTATTCTCTCGGAAGGAATTGAATATGAGATAACAAAGATGGTTGGAGTTTTTAGCTGCTTATGATTTTGGAATTTAGTACACACCAAGGAAAGGAAGCAAAGTTGCAGATGCACTTAGCAAAAAACATCAGAATGTGGCGTTACTTGTGTTGGCTGAATGGAAATATTTGAAAGCACTGACTACTTGTAGTGTGTGGTTAAGATCGACTACCAGTTCTAGTCAAAGTACCGTAATGTTATCTTATGTGGAAGTTCGACCGGTATTGACTAAAAGAATTGCTTCTAAGCAAAGAGATGATCCAGTGCTAGCTAAAATAATTAGAAGATTGGAAGGTGGAACTGAGATTGATGATTTGAAGGATTATACCTTGATCAGAATGGATGGTTAAGAGAGAAGGGACAATTGTGTGTTCCCGATGTTGGTGAACTAAGGAATAAAGTTCTTAGGGAGTGTCATCGATCAAACTTTACTATTCATCCTAGAGGAACTAAGATGTATCAGAATATGTAGAGAATTTTCTTTTGGGAAGGTATGAAAAGGATGTAGGCTTATGGGTATAGTAGTGTTTGAATTACCAGCAAGTAAAAGTCGAACATCAGAAGCCCAGTGGATCGCTTCAGCCGTTGGATATACCAGTATAGAAATGGGAATTTATATCTATGGATTTCATAGATAGGTTTCCAAGGTCAAATGGAGGAAATTAAAGTATCTGGGTTATAGTAGATGTACTATCTAAGAGTGCACACTCTATACCCATTAAATCGATAAGGAGAGCACCTGTTTTAGCTAAGTTATTCATGAGGGAGATAGTTAGGCTACATGGAGTTCCTAGTAGTATAGTCAGTGAAAAAAATTCTTTATTTACTAGTAAATTCTAAAAGAGTTTACAAGATGCCTTAGGTACCAAGTTCCGGATGAGTACTTATTATCATCCATAAAATGATAAGCGGATAGAAAGAGTTAACATGGTCTTATAAGATTTGTTAAGAGCTTGTATGCTAGATTTTGGAGGATCATGGGAAGACCATCTACACGTAGTTAATTTTTCTTATAACACTAGTTATCGGACTAGTATAAGGATAGCACCTTTCAACACTTTATATGGAAGACCGTGCAAATCTCCAGTGTGTTGGTTGGAGATCGGAGATAGATTTGTTCTTTGTTCGGATATAGTAAGAGAAGGTGCAGAAAAGGTTGAGTTGATTTCGGCTAGAATGATGGAAACTCAATTTAGGCAAAAAAAAATTATGCAGATAAGAGATGGAAGGACATAGAATTCTCAGTCGGAGATCATGTTTCCGTCAAAGTGTCATTGATGAAGGGCGTGGTAAGATTTGAGAAGTCAAGAAAATTGGCACTACATTCTTTGGACCATTTCCTATCAGAGAGAGGATCGGGAAGCTCGCTTACAAGATAGAATTACCGAGCATTTTTGTAGGAGTCCATAATGTTTTTCACGCTTCTCATCTAAAGAAGTGTGTTCGAGATCTAGAGGCTAATATAACTTCGATTGCATTGGAAGATTTAGTAATGGAGCCAGATATGACTGTAGTTAGACATCCAGTTCGTATTTTAGTTGAGGAAGAGAAAAAGCTAAGGAACAATGCAATCAAATTGGTAAAAGTCTAGTGGAGTAATGACGAGAGATACTATACATAGGAAACAGATAGTAAGATTAGGAACACTTTTCCTGCTTGTTTGATGGTACGTTTTACATCTATGTTTTATGCCGGTGTATCTCGAGGGAAAATTTTTTTATGGGCGGGAGTCTGTAACAACCCTAATTTTAATTAACATTATTTAGAATATTTAATTGGGAAAATGAAATAAAATAATTCAAAAGGTTAAGAATGTAGGATCGATTTCACCCTGAGGCGGGGGGTGAATAGGGTGATAGTGTAAATTATAAAAATTAATCGCGGAAGCTTATCAATTAATTTCAATTCAGATCACAGAATAGCAGCACAGATATCGCAGAATATAAATAACAGAATAAAACAGAACAACACAGAATTTACCCAGCTTCGGCAAAACCCTGCCTACGTGCTGCCCACAAGGTTTCTACTAGAAATTAGATAGTCCCTCGCTTACACACGTAAACTCGCTATACCCGCTATTGACTAATCTAACTCTACGCTCAAAACCTTGCCACAACTCAACTACCGAGTTGCGAATTCTCAAGCTACGCCACGTAGCTTGTCCCCTAGTCACACGACTAGAAATTAAAACGGTCTAAAAAAGGAAATACAAATTAAAAACAATTAAAAAATTAAAATAACCCTAATTTAAAATAAAACCCTTATTATAATTTTTAAAACCCCTAATCTAAAACAAAAGGCCGACCCACGCTTTTTCTTTAACCCGTTCCTTATTTCCTTCTTTGTTATTCTCCAGCCCAATCCCCTTTATTTCTTTGTTGCGAAAAATAATGGCGGCATGCGTCTTCGTTCTTCGATCTGAAAATTAGGGCTCATGCTCGATACTCTTTTCTCTGGAAATTTGGCGGCTTTGCTTTCTCGTGGTACTGTGATTTAGGGTTTATGGATTTGGGGCTTCGATCCCTTGAATGCTCTGCTTTGCGAATTAGGGTTGAGTTGATTATCGGCTTGGCTTGGCTTCGCTTTGGTGAGTTTGATTTCGCTTCAGGTAAGATTTTTAGCTCTGTTCCTCTTCGATTTTCGTATTCGAACTCACACCTTTATGCCGATGATGATCTGGGTTAAATATGCGTTTGAACTCCTTTATCTTCGTTCGTATAAACTTATTTGAATTTGTCAAATAAGTTGTTCGACCGTTCGATTATATTTTGATGCTGATGATTTCACTGACTTTTTCGTAATCGTATATTTTGGTTGCTTGATGGTTACGACTTTGGTTTATTTCGTGATGACCACGGTTTTTGTTCCTTTTTCTGTTGACTTGTTAAACACACGGCTTCGATACATCTAGCTTTGTATCTGCAGTTTGGATATTGATGATTCCCTCTGATGCTTTGACTTTGGTCACTTTGATTTCGTATAACTTATAGCTTGCTGTACTTTCCTGTAGCTCCATCTGTTGCACTCTTTGATGATTCATTGGTGCACTTTGCTGTGTTCCCATGTTTCTGGTTTCATGGTCCTGTTGTTGCTGTAGTGTTTGTTATCACTGGTTCATTGGGCTGTATACATGTTGTAAGTGATTTGTGCTTAGTTGCATCACTGGTATTTGGGGCTGCTGTGTATTGTTCATAACTGTTTCATGCAGTTTATTGATTGGTTGGGACTTGCAGTGTTGGTTGATGGTTTGGGTTTGCATTTTTAGTTGGATAAGTTGGCACTGGGATAAAACTCGAACTGTTTTGATGTTGCATCCATTGAGTCTGCATATTGTAGTCGTAATCATTTTGGTTTCATCTGAGTGTTGCATATCAGCGTGCTTCTGTCTGGTTATTGTATTTGATCTCGTCTCCATATAGTTGAAGCTTGCTGTTGTTTTGTACTTCCCTGTGCTGTTGACTTTGGTTTTCATGCACTTGTACATGCTTTACTTGGTCCTTGATGTTGTACACTATCATGTACATTTGTGTTCATGCTTGTGACATTGGTGCATTGTCGTGAGTAGTTTGTAGTTGCTTCTGTGCATTTATATTGACCATTTAATTGATGCTGTAGTCTTCAAGCATTTCTTAGTTTGCATATCAACTTGTTGTAGTTTGCATATCAACTTGTTGCAGTTAATGGTTGCTGTGCACTTTTGTATGTTGTTTCATTTGTCTGCACTTGATCATTCTTAAGCTCAAGTTGCTCCATTATGACTTGAACTTGACATTGCCTTACTGATCGACTTTCTGTTGACATATAGTCTCTGGCCATGTTTGAACATGATTGTGGTCAATTGCTTTGTCTATTCATTTGCCTTGAGTTGAACCTATCTTGGGTTTGACCTTGTTTTTGATTTCTGTGCTTTTTGTTTGATTTGTGCACACGAGTTGGCGTGGCAGTGCACACGTATACGAATGTACACGTGTGTACTGCAGCCACTTATAATTGCCTGTCCCTGATAAAAAATACTGATATGCACAGATATTTCATAGTCAAAAAATGATGACGGACAACCCAAATAACTGAGGCAAACAATGTTTTCAAAATCATCGTTTCTTTCAAATTTCAAAAATATTTCTCTTTCAATTTTACTGCGTTTGAGAATATTTTTGCAGATTACTCGGATGCTGGAATCTGACTGGAATAAAGTTGAAGATTAAATACGAGTGTGAGTGATGTGTAGTGAGGTCAACTGTAAATGTGATATGTGATGTAATTGTAATCAAAGTTGTATAGTTATAGTGAGAGCTTGAAATTGTACTATTCAAAAATGTAATAAATATTTATTTGAATAAAATATTTATTTGAATTCAAAATCTGTGTTATCTATTTTATTCAGCAAATATTTATTTAATCTGTGAAAAATAAAATAGTATATTAACAAATACATTTAAACGAATGTATATATGTTTATTATCATCAAACAAAAATCATATAAGCGCATATTCAACAAAGAAGAGTGAGATTTGATAATTAGTATGGGTCGAGCCTTAATTAATGAACTAATGGAATTAATTAGAACATTAATAATAAGGAGGATATATGAAGAGGGAAGAATAAAAAAGAGTATAATTCCTAGATATAACCATTCCCATACTCGTTTCCTCCTTAACTTCATTATTCACAAGCTAAATCAAAGGGTTATGGCTGGCCATAAATAAATATCCAAGGAGAAGAAAAGCAAGGAAATCAAGTAGGAAGCTTAGGGAATCAAATCAAATTCAAATCTCAACCTTCTTAATTCATTCAAGGTGAATAATAGTTGTGTATATCATGTTTTAAGTATTGTTTTTGGTTTGAATTTCAAATCAAAATCTTTTGCTCGTGATAGTTTGAATGATTATATCTTATTGGTGAATTTATCTAACTTATTTATGAAGTTATTTGAAAAGTTTGTGTTAAAAAACATATCTTATGACACCCAAATGACTTGAGAATTTGATATGATGTTGGAAAAAAAATTGAAAGTGGGTTTTTAATTTCATAATTTTCATATTTAACTAGAATATATGGTAAATTTCTCTTAAGATTAGAAAATTGTTTAATTCGAGTTTAACTATTAAAAATAATTAAATTGGGTTTTTGATCCCAAAATTTTTATATATTGAAGAATATAGTAAATTGGATTTATCAGGATTTTTGGGGATTTTCACAAATGCTTATAATTTAGTATAAATTAACTAAACCAGAAAGGCTTAATTAGTATATCTAAATATTAATATAAAATGCAAGGTTTGCTATGTACTTTTGAAATTATAAATCTACTCCTTAGCAGTTTTCTGGAAAATATTTTGGTAAAGATGGTTGTATCAAATAGTATTTTGAAATATATAAGGGGTTGATGAAAAGAAATCGGTTTTATTAGTAAGAAATCAAATTTTAAAGTAATTATGGCTTTGCCACGTCGAAGCTCATGATGTCGCATTTCATCATGCTACCCCTATGGTCTTCGACGACGATCAAGAGTAATGCATATGGTATCGAATTTTTCGCTATGGAATGCATTAGTTTGGTCGTAGTTGGAATCCAAGCATTAAGGTCAGCATCATGGACTTCGAAGTGGACTAGACCACTTTCTATTACACATTGTTGTCGCACTTTTAACTATGCCGCCTGTTTTCAACAACGTCGTCAACCCCATTTATTTCGGAGTGGTTTATAGAGGCAGTAAGATGCCATATGTTTTAAACATATTGAGTTCGACTCTTTACGCAACTATGTCGCTATTAATGACTTTGACAAAATAGTGTCTCGTTTTATCATCTCGGCTCTAATGAAGCCGCCTATTTTTATTTGAAGCGTTTGACCGAGATTTAACCATGTCGACATTAAGCTTTAATACCTTAAACAATGCAAATTATGTTCAATATCCTACGATATCGACACTATATGAAGTGAGACATCCCTATTATCGGCTATATAGCCTTATGTTTTAAAAGTCAAAGGCTTTAACATATTTAGAGGTGCAAAGACCCCCCTCGGCCATATCCTTTCTATGTTTATCAATATAAAGAGTTTATGTTGTTTTGGTCTTATGGCCTATGTTTTGAAGGGCGAAGACCCTAGTAGACTATATCTTTACCGGTTTTGTAAGACGAGGATCTTAAATGACTATGATTTCATCAATATTACTTTATAAAAACATATATCATAGCATAATTATTTTGGATATAGTAAAGGGCCATATTTTTCCTTATTTTGAAAGTATGATTTCAAGAGTTAAATTATTTATAAAGAAAGTGTTTTCAAGGAAATAGAAAAAGGTGTTTATCTATGACGCCCCGCCTCAAGACCTACACTAACGAAGGGTATTACTGAATAATACTATTTGTTAGTATAGTGAATAAGGCTGGTTAGGGGCGACTGTCTATGAATTTTTCTTTAAGCGAACATTGATACGTCGATTTAGGTGTTGTATCTTTTTCTTCTTCTCAACTGGAACGACGTATGCAATTCAAACTTTAAAAAAACTATGGTAGCTATAATAATAATCCAGGACAATGTATGGTAAATACAAATCATAGAATCATACAGAATATACACAACAGAATACAAATGGATACAAGCTAACCAAATTGAATAGGTACATAAAGTCAACTACAAAATTTTGGTCACAACGAACTATGGAATATTCAAGCACTATATCCCATAGATACAAATAATAACATTGGAATGAGTCTATACTCGATATAAGATACTACATTACATGACTATGTACACATATACAAGATGAAGGTAAGATGAATGATAACAAGATAACCGAAGTGAGAACTTCTCTAGAACAATCAAACTGGAGCACCTAAAATATCTTGGTCTGACCTAAGCATTATAAATTAGTAAACAAGTCAGTTTAGACTATACTGAATAAGTTAAGTACGATAAATAATGGATGAAAGGAACTATATCTCAAATATAAACACAAAGCCAAGAATTGGAAAACATTAGAAACAATTGAATACACTCCAAGCATGAAATCATCAAATATCAAAACATAAGATAGCTTCTGAAAGCAAAATCCCAAAAATTATACGGCGATAACACAAATAACATACAATCTAGAAATCATCAATACAAATCCAGAAATCACATAAAAGGGGAAAAGGCGCCAAAAACCCAAGATTGGTAAGTAAATTCACCCACATGCGTGGAACTTCAAGATAGATGTATGTGTTTATAAAACTCCAAGATGGGTAATATCCCATAGTAACTTTTAGGTAGCTGAGAGCCTATAGAACTTTAAGATAGGTGTTACACCTATAAACTCCAAGAAAGGAACAAGTCCTATAAAACATCATTATAGGAACAAGACCTATAAATACTCCAAGATAGGTGCAAGACCTATAGAACTCCAAGGGCGAGTCAAACTCGTCAATATAAGTGTTGTGTACTCCCAAATAGCAACTAAATATGTAACAACCCTGTTTTCGAAGATGTAACATCAGACACATTTAATTATAATAAAAGTATTTGATTTTGATTTTAGGTAATTAATATTTTGTTTTAACAAATTGAATTGATTAGTAAAATAATTTGCAGAAGATATATGAAACTAGATAAGTGTTATTGTTAAATATAAAATATTTTAAAATATAAATAATTATATATATAATTGAAATAGATGAAAAGAAGTTTTAATTTTCATCTAGTTAAATCATTGAATCGACGAAGATTAATAAATCTATTTTATATCAACTTAGTGAATAATTGAATAGAATGAGATAATATTGAATTTAAGAAATTATGTAATGATTGGAAATAAATTGTCCAAAGAAGAATAAACCAATTTAAATTAGAGAAAATGTTTACAAATAAAAAAGTATGCAAATTGAAGCCATTCTTTTTATTAAAATGAAAGGTAAATTCTCCTTAATAATCAACAAAGCCCATCCCCATTATCAAACCCAAACCCGCACTCTCCTTATTCTCAAATTTTGTATACCCCTTATTATTTTTGCCTAACAACTAAAGGGAATCCATTTCGTTCGAAAAAAAATCAAGCGCCTGGCTCATCAATAATCGTTACATGAGAACAACTGTGCACGTAGAGGTGACGTTGTGGTCGAGGCAAGCAAGGAAGGAGGCGAGACTTTAGTGTCTGTCTTAGTGCGCATGAACATGAGCAGTTGGAGGTTGCTGCAGCGAAGTTTTGGGTAGTAGCATCGTAGTCATTAAAAGATTTCAAGCTAAGTCGAGGTAGAGGAGAAGACTAGTAGCTATCAGTTAATCCATTTTAGTCCATTCTCTCTTTTTGGATCCAAGGTGAGATTCTTGAATCTCACACAACTATATTTTATAATAGATGTTTGAATTGATTACTGTTAGTTTATATGTGAATTATGAGATTGTTTATTAAACAAGAAATTAGATAACCAAGCTATAAATACCATTATTTATAAAAACTAATTACTGCTAGTTCTTGTTCGATAAAAATCTTTTTATGTATGCTTATGGTAGGATATTGATGATGTTTGAATGTTTATATACTGGTGATAATTAGAACTGGGAAGTTTTGCCCAGTTCTTGTTTGTAGATTGTTGTTAGTTCAATTGTTTGTTTGGCTAAATTTCATGTTTGTTTTGGACTGTGATCCTCCTTCTAGCTTTTCTTACTTCTCTTGTATTTTGTCGATGGTTTTACGATGTCATTAGCATGGTTTTTATGATTGTCTCGAATAGTTGTTAGGTTCATTCTGATAGAACTAAATACTGTTGATTGTTTCTATATACATTGCTCGTATATACATTATTTTTAACAGGCCATGATATGATGTTAAATACAAATTGTTTATATCCATTGCTTTATTTATGAGCTCTTGAGCTTACTATAGATATGCAATTCTCTTATTTTAGCAACAACGGATTATAAGAAGGCTTTAAAATTCCTTTTAAGTAATGAATCTAGAAAGCATATTTAATTCAAGCAATAAAAAGTTTAATTAAATTTTATTGATAATATGAATTTAAAGTTATAATTTTCTGTGGAAAGTAAATATATATATATATATATATCATTACATATCAAAATAATTTGGTTCTCAAAAGATTAAGGATAAGGATTTCAAATATTATAAACCTTAGAACTCTTTTCTTTTTTATAAGATTTAATGGATTCTTAAAAGTGAAAAGTTTGAAAGTAAGCAATAAATAAAGAAAAATTTAGAAATCATTTCTATATGACAAAATGATATTAATTGCTTTCAAACTATAAAAAATTATTTATCATTTTCTATGTTTAGCATTTTGCTATCTTATGCGAATTTGTATTGGATTTCGTTTGAATTTCATGATTTCTATGAAACAACGAATTTTAATAAACCATTGAATTATTGGATTGGCATGGGACATTATGTATTCTTTAGTTTATTACTATAATTTGTTAAACAGAGTCAGAGTGAAAATTGCTAGCTTTTAGCAAATACTTGAATTTACTATCTGATATAGGGCAGTTAGTCAAATTTTTGTGATTACTGGAGTGATAATAATTAAAACTTTAGAGTTGTATTATCTTGAGGTGTTCGGATTTTATTTGAGGTCGATAAATCCTCGAGAAATAATGACTCATTTTTCATCAACCTGAGAGCCGAATCATTTTTATATTTGGGTAGGCAGACCTATTTGGGGTAAGGTCGGTTCTAGTATAACATAGCTGCCCTTTTTGTTGTTTTGACAGATGTTATATTGCAGCCCTATCAGTTTATTTACAATGGACCATATTTACCTATTTCTTAGGGTTAGGTAAATTCACTTAGCCAGTCTATTTCTTGTGGTTAGGTATGTGGCGGGGTTGATTTCTTGGGTTTAGACTCCGTGTCACACTTACACCGACAGTTGACTACCATTATTATTTCATTAGTGATGAATATATATTTGGAGATTTTGAGATAGATATTTAGTGTCTTTTGGCCCTAGAGAAATTTTGAGTTGTTATAACCATATTTTTTTTATTGTAGTTTGTTTGAGACTTGATATGGATTTGTCAAATGGTTTTATGCATTTTTGGAGATGACTTATTTTAGAATTAAGTCATTTATGGATTTTATTGTGGTAAATTTAATTAATATGCCTTATTATGACTATTTGTTTGACATGTTTTATTTTCGCTTATTATTTTATGTCATATAGTTATGATATTAGTATCTCGCCTTTTTATTTAGATATATTCTGATACGTTTATTATTTTTAATAAAACTCGAGTCATGTCAAGACTTTATAGGTTTAGAGACTCATTGACCCTTGGATTTTGGGTTAGCTTTGGAGTAGACTATTTTGACAATTTCATTTTACTTCATCATTATGTATATTGACATTTAGTAGTTATGTCATGTATATTATCCAGTATTCATTTTGTACCTGATATAGTGTATGAGATATGATGTATATCAAAGTGAGTCTGGTATTGATATTTTGTAGATTCATATTTTATTACGTTATATGACGTATATTAGCCCGTTGTAATCTGTGTCTCTGATTCTGATTTATTTATGTTATATATTGTTCTGAATATTTTTAATCAGTATGCTTATTACTTTGTATTAATACTGCTCAAGTCAAAATTTTCAGTTTAGATCATTAATAAATATTAAAACGTGACAGTGTTAGTACAATGATATATTTACATCTGATCACCATTAACCAGCCGTATTCTCCGGATTAGCAGACATCGTTACTTATAATGTTTTTTGCTAAACAGAGTATATCGGTGGGGTTGTCATAGCTTGGTATCGGAGCTGTGTTTAGATGTTATAGAATATAAATTACCCAGAGTCGAGATCTAAACCTAGATGACTTAAAGTCATGTCTCTTGGGTGTGTGGTAGTTAGTAATTTAATTAAATATTTATGGATTGGAATATAAATGATTATTGGAAATAATCATTGGGATATATTTGATTTTTTTTATAATACTGTATAAATTTTTGATATGAAAGTTTATTAAATATTTGAACTCACTTTTATTAAAAGTGAGATTTGAGGAATAAATAAAGATTGGACCTTAGATGGTTTATGATTGTATTGTAGTGCCCTGATCTGCTAACGACCAAAGTTGCATAGCAGGAACAAATAGACTGCCTTTTTTGTTGAGCATATTTATTGGCTATTCTTTTAATTATAAATGTTAGATTGATCGATTGATACTTTGATTGTTTTGAAATTGTACATAATTGTTATAATTAGTATTGAGTAGGAATTCTTACTTAGAAAATTTCAACCCACTCCGTATTAATTATGGGACTCTGCAGTATTTTTATTAATGTAGCTACAGCAAAGAAATTGAAAACTTTACTTTGTATGGAAACTTCTTTTGTGCTAAATCTCTCGTTGAGTGCTTTAAGTATTCTGGTCAATGCGTCTGTTCAACGACATCGATGGGGGTTCCTAAACACTAGAACGAGACAGTCATACATAGTAATAGAGTTATAATAAATTAAGTTTAAAGTGAGCTAAATATTATTTAAAAGAATCCTTGGTATATATATATGAAAAGAATTTTTGGAAAATGTATGTATATACACATATATGATAAGTTTGACAATTTTTTTAAAAAATAAATAAATAATATTTTAAGAAATATCGTGTATTATATATATTAATTTTGAAGTAAGTATTAAATGAATTTTTGATAATAAAATGAAAATGAATTGATATGAGATTAGGTTTTTTTTATGAAGAAAAAGAAAAATGATAACATGTGATGAACTAAAACTAAATACGCTTTTTTTCCAGAAATAAAATCCAAATTTTTGGTTTATTTAATCCTATTCCACTACTATTTAATTATTTGATAATAATGTAAAAAAGCATAAATGAAAGAAATAACTAAACTGGTTCAAATCAGTGATGTAAATACATCTAATTTTGTTTGCAAGGTTTGACAGTAAAAATTAGGTCCAAAAAAATAAACATTTTAATTCACAAAAGAATGACGTTACTTATATTTGTTCAATTTCGGGCTTTTAATCATCAATGAAACATCCTTTTGTAAGGAAGTTCAAGATCATCAATTTATTTGATTGTGATTTGTGCTTGTACTATTCTATAACGAGTAAGATATATGAAACTTGGACAATACAGACCTGTATCAGAAATTTCATATAAGTTTTTTTGGTATGTAATCTATCTTATAATTTATGAAATTTTCCTGATCTATACTTTAATTTAAAAGAATTTAATTACAAATTGTGTTAAATAATGAACAAATTTCTCAATTATTATGACATAGCTTGGTTATCAACATCTCTTTTGGTTTCTGAAGTACTGGTTCTATTGAATGTATACCATATATTATGAATCAATAAATTAAGTTTTGAAGTAGTTCTTTTAACTTGAAGTAGCTTAATTTCCAAAGTAGTTTTACTCAATTACTTTTTTTTATGTAGATAGGTATATGATATGTCATATGCTGCTAAATCAGTTATAATAAGATGTTAAAAAAAGTTCCACCGACAATAATGTGCATATGCAATCTAAAAAGTCAATTGTGATGTTTTGTGAGCATACATAAGCTAGAAGATAACATGAGCTGAAAAAGGGATTAATTTTCTTTGATAAGTGAATTTGCTTAGTATAATTTTTTCTCAATTAAGCTATCAGCACACCTAGTGTGATAATCCGGATTTTTGGACATCTGGTAATTGGATAATTAACTGATTTTAACTATTGAAACACTGATTTTTTAAGTTGAACAATAAATTTGATAATAAATATTTATATCTAGATAAATATTTATTTGATAATCTCCTGATATAATTATTTAAATTGGAAAAATTTATCTTTTCAAAAAAGATAAGATATGTATTTGTTTATGCATATATATATATATGTAGATTGTAAACAAAATTTTGATTTAAAATTCAAAAAAATAAATATCTTAAGAATAAATTGGATTTAAAAACTCTATATTTTGAAACTAATAAAATTTGTTTTCTAATTTCAATATAAATATATATAAGGAAATTTATTTATTAAAATTGAAAAATATAATAAATATTTATTTACTTAAAAGTATAATAGTTTGAAATAAGAATTGAATAAAAGGATTATATACTTTCTTTTAAAATTTTATATATAAATAAATGTAGTTTGAATATATATAAATAAATATAAAACATATATATAAATTTAAATATAAAACATTTATTAACATATCAATTAATTAAAGACATTATAATATGCAAAATTACAAGCGTAAACAAGATAAAATACATTTAAAAATTTGTAACAATTATAACATCCATTTAAACAAATGTAAGGTAAATACATCATGAGATTAACAAATGTTAACAATTTTTATCATTCACAAATACAAGTGCCATTTTTGTTGGATCATAGGTTTTGATTGCTGACAAGGCACAACAATCCACGAATCTACGACTACGATAACATCCAGATTCATTGGCTCAATATATGGTTTGTATAGTTATATATATTTTAACAAGAGTCATCAAATATGTATATAGAGTCTAGTTTAGTGCTTTGTTAAAATCTTTCCTCAAGAATCATCATTCACATTCAAATAAACTTGCATGCATATTTTAATCAAAATCAAGTTTTCAAAATATGCATGAAGCGAGGCCCGCACACAGGTCACTAGTTTAGAAGGCAAGTGCTCTAACGAAATGAGCTGTAGTGATTTTTAGTTATCAACAGAATTCAATCGACTGAAAAAAATTGACTAGTCGACTGAATATCTATAAAACAGCCTATTATACACAGATATGCACTGTTTTTTACTATCTTTGAATATTCAGTCGACTGACCGTTTTTCTCCAGTCGACTGAATTCTATAACAGTCATTTTTTGTGAAAAGACACTTCCTTTTTTGAATAGCCTTCTTCCTCCCCAAGGGATTGCAACCATTGCTATCCGTAGAGATCTTGTGACGACCCGGAATTTTTGAGCATTTAAAATCGGGATATTTAATTGATTTAAATATTTAAAAGTTAATTTTAACTTGAATTCAAATATCACCATTTATTTAATAATTTAAATATTGAATTAAATAATTTAAAAATTGGGTAAAATAGGAAATCTGGGATTTTAAGCCTGTTAAAAACAATTTGAAGGCTTGTAAAATTTATATTGATAGTGCTGATGATAATAGAAGTTTTAAAATTGAATTTAACGGTAGTTTGTTTAGTTTTAAAATTTTATTGTTTTAATTGAATATAAAAATAGCCTTCCGGGGCGCAGTCTCAGAATTCGGCGAAAACAATTTCGTTGGGTCCGTAATATTGAATTATTACCAGATTTTAAATTTCATAGCTTTCAGAATTAACGCGTAATCGTACGAGGTATAAACGCTTAGACGATAATTATCGATCTAATTTAAATATCCTTATCTGAAAGAAATCAAATCAGCAGTCACCCTGTATTTCCTTCAGCCAACCTATCTCTGTTGTAGCCGACACGTAGAAACAATTTTTCACGCGAAACGTCTTTCCCTGTTCCCTTGTTATCCCTTTTATAATGCAACCCTTATCAATCTCATTTAGACTGGATATAATGAAATCTTCCTCTGCTTCCTTTCCTATTTCGACTGGCCATTCAAAAACAAATAAAAGGAAAATTCGTTTTCCCTCTTTGCAATTAATTCAGATTGGAAATAGGAGGAAAGAAGAGATTCTCTGAAGGTAATATTAATGGCGCCTTTGAATCGCCGTTCACCCAAATAGCTAGGGTTCGAAGTCGAATGATTTGAGCAGCTGCGAGGGATATCGCGAGTGATCTCGTGAACTTGGGAAAGCATTGGGGAACGAGGCTATTGTTTTGTGAATCTTATTCGAAGCTGCTCGAATTAGGGTTCGAGATTTGGAGAGGCTGCGGGTTCGGCTTCTTTGCTTTGGGGTTGGCAGGCGATGGTGCTGCTCGAATTGTGTGGTATTTGGTGGTTGGTCAGTCAATGAAAGGGAGACTCTCGTGGGTATCACGGTGATTAGTGGTGGTCAAGAGTGTTCGAGAAGCCTGTAGGGTTTGCAACAGTGAGGTAATCCCTGTTCTAGTTAGTTTAATTAAATAAATATATAAAAAAAATTCTTTTATTCAGTATATATTCACAGGAAGCAAGAAAGAAAAATGGTTGCAGTAAAGTATACAAAACTATTTGTTCTTCAAGTAAGATTTATATATATATACAGTAAAGAGGGAAATTTATCTGTTAACCGGTTTCTAAAATATTAAGCTAATCTTAGTTTAATTTAAATATATACAGATTTTGTTTACAGAAAGATCTATATATATATAGATAAAGTTTTAAAAGATAGGAATTTTTATGTTGGGTGTTTATGTAAAAATAGATCTCTTGAAATCTACAATTTATTCACAAGTATTCGCAAGAAAAATAAATATATATAACATATTATGGTGTTTAAATTTGTTTAATTAACTTATCTAATTATTTTGTTACTAGGAGATTTAATTAAAAAGGAAATTAGTTTAAAATTTATTAATTAGTAATTAGATCTATTTTAAAAGAAATTAATCTTCCAATTAGTTCAAAATGTTAATAAACCTTATAATGTTTGTTCAAGGTCATGAAAATAAGTCGAGATGGATAGGGTGTCAAATTAAACAGCAAAGGTGAGATTATCTCACTCGGTTAAATTTAAATGATTAAATTTAAATAATTGTTTGAATGGTTGAATTGATTGATATGCTATAGTATGATATATTTTGGGAATTGGTGTTATATGTTGTGCTAACGTCGGTGGATGCAGGGAAAACATATTGGAGGGATCCAACTGGACCCCTCAACGTTTATTTAAATTACTTAATATCCTCTGTTGTGATTATTTGGTATTCTATGATAAATTATATTGGAATATTGAATGCTATGGTTTGATTGGATATAATTGGGTATAATGAATTACCAAAAATATATAAATTGGATTTTTGAAATTGAAAATAAAAGAAGTGAATTTGTAAGTAAAATAATTATAGAATAAATTTAAGAATGAATTCGAAAAGAAATAAAGTGACTTTAAAATTATGATAAATAAATCTTGAGTATAGAAAGGAAATATGAATAAGCAGAAAGTTAATGAATTTTAAAATTCAGTGTTATTATTTAAATAGAACAAAATATTTATTTAAAATTTAAGATTTAAATTATTGAAAAGAGTAAAGAAGAAATTGGGAATAACCTGAAATTTGTATATTTCAGTTAAAAAGGTGAAAAATCAAACGGAAGATAATAATAATAATAGAGTCCATAATTAATGAATTTTGAAATGAGCTGAGTAAGTAAAGAAATTTATTTCAAAGGGAGTAAATTGGAAATCAATTTGGGAAATTGATTTAAGTGATTGAAGTTGGAATTTTTATCTGGATAACCAAGTACGTTTTTAAAGTAAATTTTTAAATATAAGTTAAAAGTTTTAAAGTTATTTTAAAAAGCATGTTTTAGAAAATTTATTATTTCTAAATGTTTAAATTCTAAAGTAAATATTTTTCAAATCTATTATTGTAATAATTATTTAAAGGTGACTTAGTATTTTGTTTTTAAAAGTGAAAGCCTAGTTTTATATTTTTAAAGTAACCTTGTTTTCAAATATTCGTATAGTATGTATTTTTAATTAATTATTAAGTAGTTTTTAACTTAAATGTTTTAAAGTATATTTCAAAGTAAAGCATTTTAAATTATTTTAAAAATCTAAAGTTTGCTTGGTGATTTCAGTGGAAATAGAAAATACTTGGAATTTGTTCTGAGAAAGGAGGATAGTTTGAAACTGTTTTCCAAAAGGGTTTGAAAAGTGGGAATATATCTTGTGAAGATATTTTTGGGAGTAATAAATAATTTGGGAAATTATTTATTGGTTGATGGTTATTTGTGCATATTAAGTGATAGTTAAATCACCGACTATTAATATTGGCCAAATGCGCTGATCGTTTCAAAGAGACCGGGATCGCGATTTATTTCTCGAAAACCACTTCGATCCGGTTTGTACATTTCATGAAAACGAGTTTGGATCTGATGATGGAGCAGTGAAGTGCAAGGTCTAGTCGCTACTAATCCTGAGGATATTGCCAAAATGGATGTAGTAGGAATAGTGCCTTCGGTTCCGTTCGAACCCGGGACGGACTTGTATGGATGAATGCTTTCGTAAACATCGTCAGGTGGACGATGGGCATTCTGAGAGATATGTTCTGAAAAGGTAACGCTTAGCCTCAAGCCTCATCAAATGGGAATGACTGAAAATCAGGGGTTATGCAGCAAGGCTAGGTGGGTAGCACCCAAGCAGGGTGAGGTCATCCCTATCTAGATGTCCCTTTTTATTTCGGCTTAATGGGCAGTTGCTGACCCCAACCGCGGGGTGATCTCACTCGGGATTATCCAGTAAGGGGTAGTCCCGGTCTTGTGTTCCAGGGGAGCGGGCGTACTCCTCGGTACTGTGATCTAGGCCACATACTGTGACAGGTGGTATCCCAGTGCCTAGTCATTAGTTGGAAATCCATTCTCCCTACGAGCCTTGTACGAGTTTTGTTTGTATTACCCACTCTTTAGCTAGTAGCTGGAATTTAATAATGTAACAATTTCGGCTATTTTATAAGTATCTGTATATAGACCCTATTATAATAACAGAGGATTTCTATAAAAAAAATGTTTTAGCTATCGTAAGGTAAAAACCCGACATGTTTATTTGTGGCGTGGTCTTATGAGATGCTTTTGTTTTCAAAAGGATTTTGAAACTTTAATAATCAATTGAGTGTGATTTTCTCACGCTAGTATTCTAGACTGACTCGGGTATTATTTAACTGTAATGCTCGGGTCAGACCGAGTATTATAGGATATAGGATATGATGCTGTGGAGCTCAGAAGACGAGCTGGATGACGATACGTACTTTCATACTTGTTTATATATATATATATATATATATATATATATATATATATATATATTCCGCTGTGTTGAGTAGTTATGTATCCAGTTGTATATTATTGATGTTGAGTTGTGATTGATATACTCTGATGATGCAATATATAAACAGAGATATTTGTATTTTGGCAAAGCCAGCCAGTTTTTAAAGTGGACAGTCCACTTATATTAAAATTAAAGCAATTACAATACACAAAGCAACAAAGCAAATACAGTAACAACTAAACAACTAAGATATTAACACAGCGACAACTCAGTTAACAATTTGAAAAAAAGGGCGGTAATCGAATTAGAAGACATAAGGAATCGACGCGAATTCCTTTCATCCCAAATCACCGCAATAGTCCTCTTGAGAAATCGAAGCAAACGAGAGGTCAAATCAGATTTCCACCTGGTATGTTGAAAGATTCGAACCCATTCGAGAAAGTTATCTTTGGTTGGAGGTCGCTCATCAATATGTTGAAGAATTCTTTTCCACAGTTGATAGGAAAATAAGCAATTGAAAAACAAATGCCCCACGTTTTCTGGAGCACGATTACATTAGATGCACACCGATTGATTGATGATTTGTCTCTTAACCAGATTGTCTTGAGTATGTATAGCATTCATTAAGCATTTCCAAAGAAGGAGGTTATGCTTGGGAGACGACCCGCTTTTCCAGATTCGAGCATGCCAAGGAAATGGATACGAATGTTGCTGTTGAATTATAGATTTGTAGACCACCGACGTGCTATGAAGTTTGCCATTCCAACTCAGTTGTTCCACAAGCTTGTATGAGGCCACTACAGAAGACCAGAGGTTGTTCAACTCTGGGGAACTTACATGAGGCAATATTAGCTCCTCACCAACAAAGAAAGTATTAGAATTAGCTTTTTGAGGTATACCAGAGTTAATTAAAAGATTGTAATCAATCAAATTGGCCAAGATCATACCTGGAGCACACCATGGAGAGTACCAGAAGGAGTTGTTAGTTCTACATTGCACTATAGGAAGGTAGTGATTCCTAAATTTCATAATTCTTTTCCAATAGTAACTAGCATTTTTATTAATCTCCATAGTCCAGAAGTTCCTAGTTTTAAGGTTGTACAATTTATTCCACTTTTCCCATAATCCATTAGTATTTCCCAGTAATCTGTTAACTTGTTGAGATGCAGTGGCTATATTCCAATTTTTAAGATTAATGATGCCTAAACCCCCCTATCAAAGGGGTATATAACCTTCTTATAAGCTATGGGAATTAGTTTGTTTGAATATATATTTCCATGCCATAGAAAGTGATTGAAAGCTCTATTTAACATGTCAATAAGTTTAGCAGGGATGATAAAAAGTCTAAAGTAGTAAGCACACATAGATGTGGCAATGCTATTAAGGATAACAATTCTACCAGCTTGAGAGATCTTAGTTGCATTATAATTTTTAAGTCTAGTGGTTATTTTTTCAAATAAAGGCAGGCATTGAGCTTTAGTTATTCTGGACTTGCACATAAGGGCACCCAGGTACATGGCATTCTCATCCATGGCCTGCATGCCAGAAACCAAAAGAATGTTCTGGCAAATGGTATCAGTAGCCCCAGCAATCCGAATATGAGATTTGGATTTATTTATGTAAAGGCCAGTCATCTTCTTGAATTTTTGCAAAGTGGAGAAAACTGTGGTAATAGATTTATTGTTTGGTTTTGTAAATAGCAGAAGGTCATCGGCAAACATTAAAGTAGAGATTTGAAGTTTTTGACATTTAGGATGGAAGTCTATATTTTTATTATTGCATTCAATATTAATGAGTTTAGTAAGCACTTCCATAACTATTATGAAAAGTGAAGAAGAGATAGGATCCCCTTGTCTAATTCCCTTATGAGTTTTGAAATATCCAAAGCATTCACCATTAAGAGATAAAGACACATGAACAGTTGAAATACAAGTGTATATCCATGCTAAAAAAGGAAGAGGAAAATTCATCTTGGACATAATTGAAATGATAGCCTCCCATCTCACTGAATCATAAGCTTTATGTATATCCAGTTTCAAAAAGCATCTGGGAGAGTTATTTTTTGTATTGTAACCCTTTATGAGTTCTTGAGAAAGTAAAATATTATCAGTGATAGATCTTCCAGGAATGAAACCATTTTGATTAAGAGATATAACATCATTGAGGCATATTCTCATACGAGTTGAAATAATTTTAGCAATACATTTATATATGACATTGCAACAAGCAATGGGTCTGAATTCAGAGACAGTTTGAGGAAGATTAACTTTAGGGATAAGGGCAAGTTTAGTCTGATTAATACCATTCAGTAATGTGTTAGTTTTGAAAAAATGTTGAATAGCTTTACAAAAATCTTGATTAACTAAATGCCAACATTTTTTGAAGAACATAGCTGAAAACCCATCTGGTCCAGGAGAACTAGAAGTTTTGATATTTAAAACAGTAGCATGAATTTCTTCAGGAGCAATGAGTTTAATTAAATTATTAGCTTGCTCATTGGAGATAGAATTTAATGCCAAATCATTAAGGAGGTTAAGATTATCATCAGATCCAGGATGATCAAAAAGATGCTTATAGTAATTAAGAAAGGAATTTTGTATTCCAGCATGAGTGTTGATTTCATAACCCTGCATATCCTTAATAGAAAGAATTAAGGCAGAAGTCCTTTTAATTTTTAGAGAATTATGAAAAGTTTTAGTATTTCTATCACCTTCAATATCCCATTTTTGTTTATTTTTATCACGAAGCATAAGAAGTTCAGATTTGATAGCTAATTTCAGTTTTTTGGTAAGATCATGCACATTTTCTGAAAGAGTTAAATTATTGGGGTCTGACTGCAACAAAATATGCATATTATTTAGTTCAGAGCTAATAGAGGCAGACCTTTTGTTACCAGAACCAAACTTATTTTTTGACCATTCCTTAATAGCTATTTTACAATCTTTAAGTTTGGATTGCAAGACATACATAGGATTGCCAAATTTGGGAGAGGCCCAAATAGGAGCAATCAATGGATAAAATTCTGGATCAGTAATCCAACTATTGAAAAAACTAAATGAGGAAGGACCTTTGATATTTGTAACCCCCCAATCCAATATAATTGGGCTATGATCAGAAAGAGAAGGGGTAGGGAAAAAGGGTATAAGAGAAGGCCAAGCATTGAAAGCAGAGGAATTAAAGTAAGATCTGTCTAATTTACAAAAAGTTCTAGTACCTGATCTACTGCAATTATTCCATGTATAAAAAACACCTGATTTAGGTACTTCATGCAGCTGAGAATGAATTATGGCATTATTAAGAGGAGCAACATCACTCAGGGACAAAGGCAATCCCCCTATCTTATCAGCAGAGCTTTGCATGCAATTAAAATCACCTAAACAAATCCATGGACATGTTGAGTCCAGAGAAGGAAGTTTGTCAAGGAAATGCTGCCTATTATCTTTCCTGTTATCTGCATATACAAAGGTAATGTTAAATTTGATATTAGTAGCTAAATAATCAGTATAGCAGTGGATGTATTGTCTGTGAATATCTAATGCATTAATATTGAAGGCTCTTGAGTTCCACAAAACTAAAAGACGACCAAACAGGGATGCAGCATGATTGTGAATAAATTCCCAATCTGGTGCAATGCGTTTAGCAAAAGTCTTAGTTTCCTCTTCAGAATATTTAGTTTCACCGATGCACATAATTCCCAGTTTATTGCCTTTAATGAGCTGTCTAATTTCATATATTTTGGCTTCATCATGCCCACCTCGAATATTCCAAAATCCTATATTATCTATCATCACTGATTTTTTTTTTTTTTGATTTTTTGGCAGATTGCCTTGTCACTCTTTGACGTCCATGTTTCTTAGCAGAGCCCTTCTTTTTTTTTCCTTTTTAGAATTCTTAGAATTAATCTTGACTAATATTTGCTCCTTCTCATACTCATGTCCTCCATTTAAATCATCATCAGAACAAAAGTCAGTTTATGAGGATTCAGAATCTAATATAGTGTTTGTAACATTTTCTGGAGTAAACAGAGGAATTTGTTGAGGAGGCTTCAAGTTTGCATAAGGACTAATAGAAGTAGTCTCATGCACTGGTACCTCCTTCTTATGGTATGTATTTTGATTAATTTCCTGTTGATGATTGTAATCACATTTCCCAAATGGATGCTGTTGCTTCTGAGTACTGATTAAATTAGTTGATTTGCCTATACACTGCTGTTGAACAGTATTACTAGTATCATCAAGCAAGTTTCCAATTGTCACCATATTCTCTTCTATATATTCTCCTTCTTCAACGTCAGATAGAATAGCAAAAGCATTATTTGTTTCAACTGGAATATGTGTAACCCCCTGTAACTGTATTTCATTTGGTCCTTCAGTTGAAATAGAATTTTTCTCCTTATTTAATTCTCTCTCTGTATTCATTTCATCTTTATTTGTTTCATCTACTTTGTGTTCCACTTGAGTAACTTTGGGCTTCCATTTCTGTTGTTTATTTTTCATATTATCCACAATAGTTTTCCTGTAAACAGTAGGCTTGCTTTTAACTGTGGGAATAGATTGTTTAGCTAACTTATCTTTTTCGTTGCTAACTTTCTCTTCAACACTGTTTTTTTCCAGGTCACGGTTTTTCGTAGAATGACCAAAAGCTTTACAAGACGTACAAATCAGTGGCTTCCAAGAATATTCAATATACACTTTTTGACATGTATCCTCACCATCTCCAATCAGCAAAAATTCAGGTAGCTCTTTATCAGGTGATATTTCAATTAAGCATTTAGCATATTCTAATCTCTCACGTTTTTCTGTAGCTTCATTGAAACACACCAATTTCCCCAAATGACATGCTATCCAATTAATGCCAATAAGAGTCCAAGCTATATGGGGAATGTTATAAAGTTGAATCCATATTGGTACAGTTCTCACCATATTGGTACAGAGATATTTGATTTTTGAGTAAAGACCATTATTATCTATTATATTTTATTCCTTTGTGATGGTTAGATTCTGTTTTTGTTTTCTATTTTCCTTCTTCTACCTCTTCTTCTTTAACCCAATGGTTCGTATTTTTTATACAACTTGAGTTGATTTAGGCAGAATAGTGTTGACTCAAGGGGTACGGATTTGCGGGTCATTACAGATCTCTTCACCAGCAGTTGCAATCCCTTAACTACTATATATATGCACGAATTTCAAGATCAAATAACACACTTGCTTGCTTATACTTGAATCACATTTTCTGAATCAAATACTCTCTTGAATTCATACATTCATTGCTTACAATCACAGTTCTATATTTCCCAAGCAATTTGAAACTTCCTAATCTTCATATACACACAATTGTACACATCATACTTGAGGAAAAGATTATAGGAATGGTGTACTACAAGTGACAAATCCGTTTTATTAGAACACACAAGGTCAAGACATCTACTTTGTAATCAAAGTCTTGTTCGGTTACTCAGGCGGTAAAGTTCTGTTCTGTTGCTCAGGCGGTAAAGTCATGTTCTATTGTTCAGGCGGTAAAAGTCTTCTTCGGCTGTTGAGGCGGGAAAATCCTAATCGGTTTCTCAGGTGTTGTATACCTATTTCTTCGGGATAAGTTAGGGGATATTGTGAGAAATTCCAAAGGGAAGTCTGGGACTGGACGTAGAATGGGAAGTTCGAACCAGTATAAAAGCTCCTGGTGTGTTTATTCTTATTTACTTTATTATTATTATCTGTTTCCGCATTTTGTTTATAATACATTCCATATTACACGATCCACACAGTAACTTTCATTTGGTATCAGAGCCTGGTATTCTAGAGATCGTAACAACATCCTAGAATAAATAGCTACAAAAAGATCTAGTCAAGGCAATAAGAAGAGGAAGAGCAATAAAGAAAAATCAAAGGAGCAAACAAATAAATGATTCATGGCAAAAGATAATGAGGTTAGTGATCTAACCTTTGATGATATGATAGAAATAAATTCAGAACTTCTAGACACTTTAAAAAGTCTCAAAAGAAAATACAAGGAAGCTCTGAAAAATCAGAAGTTAGCAGAATTCGAAAGAGATATGCTTAAAGACGAGAAGAAAATATTAGAAGAAGAACTTGAGAAAATTCAAGATTCACTCTCTGACAATTCTCAACTTGCTCTATTGAGTCAAGAAATAGAAGCTCAAAAAGAAAAGAATAATGCTCTAGCTTCTAAGAATCGTGAGTTAAAAACAAAAATTAAAATTGTTGAGTTAGATAACACTAGTCTGAAAACTAAGCTTGATGACATTACTAAAAATATTTCCAATTTTAATAAAGGGAGAGAAAATTTATCCAGCATTATTGAAAATTTGCAACTTGCTTCAAATAAGAAGGGATTAGGTTATTCAAAAGCTCACAATGATAAAAGTGATTTAGGGTTAATAAAACTGATCGTAGAAATAGCACTAGATATGCTTTTATGTATAGTAATAATGATAATGCTAGTACTAAATTTCGAGTAAAGCCTAAATCCAATTCTTATAAAAATTCAAATACTACTATGACATATAATTTTGGTAATTTCTCAAGAAGTACAAAATCATTAACAGGAAATATGAATAAAACTTATCTATGTATTTGGGTTCCTGTTAATTGGAAAAATAGAGAAAAATACATTGATGATTATTTTTATATAGTAGATGATAATGAAAATTATATTTATAAAGGTTCAACCACACCCAAATGGGTATGGTTTCCTAAAAATTAGGAAATTATAAGAACCTTGGGTATCGCATGCTTTAAATGTTAATTTTTTTTCTGATACCTTGCATTATAAGTAGTAGTGATTTTTTTTATATTGTTCCATGTTAACACTTATGTAAAATATAATTTATATCATCATATAAACTCTCCTTTTTATCGATGACAAAGGGGGAGAAAGATATTGCTCTCTAACACTATTTATAGAAATAAACCATGCAAGCACGGATTAAGGGGGAGAAAAGATTAATTATTTACAGCTTTATATAGCATAGATTCAGATGGAGAAATCTATAGCGCAATTACAGGAATATATTCAGTGAGAAAGATAAGATCAACAAAGCTTGTCAAAGATTCGTTCGTAGCAAATGAAGTTGTCATCGTCAAAAAGGGGGAGAATGTTGGATCATAGGTTTTGATTGCTGACAAAAAACAACAATCCACGAATCTACGTCTACGATAACATCCAGACTCATCGGCTCAATATATGGTTTGTATAGTTATATATATATTAACAAGAGTCATCAAATATGTATATAGAGTCTAGTTTAGTGCTTTGTTAAAATCTTCCCTCAAGAATCATCACTCACATTCAAATAAACTTGCATGCATATTTTAATAAAAATCAAGTTTTCAAAAAATGCTTGAAGCGAGGCACGAACCCAGGTCACTAGTTTAGAAGGCAAGTGCTCTAACCAAACGTGTTGTAGTGATTTTTAGTTATCAACAGAATTCAGTCGACTGAATACTTATAAAACAGCCTATTGTACACAGATATGCATTGTTTTTTACTATCTTTGAATATTCAGTCGACTGACCGTTTTTCTCCAGTTGACTGAATTCTACAACAGTCGTTTTTTGTGAAAAGACACATCCTTTTTTGAATAGCCTTCTTCCTCCCCAAGGGTTGCAACCATTGCTTTTCGCAGAGATCTCTTTACCAGCAGTTGCAACCCCTTAACTACTATATATATGCATGAATTTCAAGATCAAATAAAACACTTACTTGCTTATACTTGAATCATATTTTCTGAATCAAATACTCTCTTGAATTCATACATTCATTGCTTACAATCACAATTCTATGTTTCTAATGCAATTTGAAACTTCCTAATCTTCATATACACACAACTATACACATCATACTTGAGGAAAAGATTATAGGAAAGGTGTACTACAAGTGACAAATCTGTGTTATTAGAACACATAAGGTCAAGACATCTACTTTTTAATCAAAGTCCTGTTCGGTTGCTCAGGTGGTAAAGTCCTGTTATGTTGCTCAGGCAGTAAAGTCATGTTCTGTTATTCAGGCCGTAAAAGTCCTCTTCGGTTGTTGAGGCGGGAAAATCCAAATCGGTTGCTCAGGTGTTGTATTCCTATTCCTCCGGGTTAAGTGAGGGGTTATTGTGAGAAATTAGGGAAGTCTGGGACTGGACGTAGAATGAGAAGTTCGAACCAGTGTAAAAACTCCTGGTGTGTTTAATCTTATTTACTTTATTATTATTATCTGTTTCCGCATTTTGTTTATAATACATTCCATATTACATGATCCGCACGGTAACTTTCAATTTTCTTATTATTTTTAAATTAATGAATAAATTGAAGAACAAAGTTATATATACATATCTTTGTACTCCTACTTCCATTTCCTTTCATATGTTTCAAAATTTTCAAACCTGAGTAATAAAAAAGAAATTAAAAACTAAACAACAAGCTCAAGTCTAAAAGCAAAGTTTAAAGCAAATCAAAAACTCAACATAGAAAAATCAAAGCAAGATTAGGTCATCTCAAAACAGATTCAAGTTCAGACTCTCAAACTTAGAAGCAAGCAAATCAAACAGTTTTCAAACTGATTAAATTCAAGATCATCTCAAACACCAACTAAATCAAGCAAGTCCAAAATCAAAGAAAAATTTCCAGTTTTCTAATCTCAAGCTACTTCTCTGTTCAAAGGTGAGTAAACTATTTCTTTTAAAATCCTAAATTTGTTTTTATAACCTAATGCATGTGATTAATACTTGAAGTTTACTTGTGGAAAATGCTTGTATGAATATATATTATGCTTGTATTTATATAGACGTGCAAAAATTGAGGGTGCATGTAAGGGAACAGGCAAATATGCCTCTGCTATTGATTACAGGTTTCAAAATATATTCAAAATGCAAAAAATCTTCTTCTAATTCTTTTAAAATTTGATCTCTAAATGAAATTTGATTGTAAGACTATAACATCAATTGTAAAAATGGTTTCAAGAATTTATATTAAGTAACCATTTTAAAAAATGATAAATTACAGTAGAAATCAAATATAAGTAAAAATTCGATGATCATAAAATCATGTTTGCATTTCATAATCGAGTTCGTATTAGAAAATAATGATTTTTGAAAATGGTTTCATGATTTTTAAGTTTGTATATGTCGAGATATCTTGAGATGATCAGTTTTTGGTTTCCCTCCCAGTTCTGGCGATCGGTAAAGGGAGAAGGGCCGAGTTTTGGCTGAAGCAAGCTTGGGGGACGTAGAACTTGGGAAAAATGGTCTCTGGATTTTCAGACCATCGTGGTGAATGTACGGCGTCAATATAGGGTTTAAGGTATAGTTCAGGTCGTCAATGATTTCAAGGGCTGTGCGACGTCATGATGGTTTCGAGTTGGCTCGAAGGTGGTGGAAAAGGGAAAGGAAGGACTGGCGTGTCTCCAGGCATGGAGACACGGTATCCTGTGGTTGACGGCGGCGGCATGAGGAGGATTTGGTCGGTTGGTTTGATTCCAGTTTATGGTCGATTGGCTCGATTTCAATTACTAGCGTTATCTTTGGAGTTGGATGGCGGGAAACTCGAAGGGATCGTCGGTGACTCGTAGGCATAGTCGAAGTTGATATGAACGTTGGCGAACTCGTGTGCACGTGCATGAGTTCTGCCGCTAGTGGTTTGGGTTGCTGTTGTTTTGGGAAGAAGGATGTGCCTCGGGGGAAGCTCAAGGAAATAAGGTTGTGGCTCGAGAGTATTATTGGGAGATTCATAAGTGTGCTTTAATAACTATTTTAAAGTTTTAACCATATCAAAGTTTTTTTAAAAAAGAAGGGATAATTTCTCAGGTCTGCGCTCGAGTTGCTTCTAGGTATGGCTCAGGAAATTTGTATTAGCAATTTAAAATTTTGAATAAATCAAGTTAAATATTTCTTAGCTAATTCTTCAAATAATTAGTGTTTAAATTAAGTTTGGGATTAGTTAAAGTTATAAATTGTTTTAAATTAATTAATCTAAGATATTTTATTTAATATCCTTTATTTGTAATTAATTCTTAAGTTTATTTTAAACTCAATTTAGTCTGTAATTAAGTAGTTAATTATAGGGTAAAATGTTTTATTGTTATGTTAATAATAATTATTTCCAAGATATATTAAGTTGAATTTTATCGATAATTTGGTAATTAACTAAGATAAATAGTTTATATTAAAATTAGTCAAGGTGTTGGGTAATTAAAGATTAATTAATTAATGAAAGTAATTAAAGGATAGTTAATTACTTAATGTCATTAATCAAGGTGATTAATTAATAGATAATTACTTAATGTGATTAATTAAAGATTAATTAATGTAAGTAATTAAAGGGTTCGTTCGTTAATACAATTAATTAAGAGATAATTAATTAATGTAATTAACTTATGTGATTAATTAAGGGATAACTAATTACTATAAGTAATTGAGGATAATTACTTAAGAAAGATAATTAAGGATGATTAATTAATTCCATTAATTAATTAAAGTAATAACAAATGGTTTGTAAATAATGTTAATTAAGAGGGGTTAGGTAATTAATTTATTTGGTTTAAATTACTTATGTGATTAATTAATCTTGCTTTTGGGTGATTAAATTATGTTGAATGCTTTGAATTGATTAATGCGTGATGCTCTATGACATGCAATGCTTGGTTGAACTGTAATAATGTAAGTTATTTATCTGTAATCAAATGTTGTGTAAGCTAACATCCTGTTTAAAGAATTGAATTGTTTTCACTTAAACAACTTGGATTAAGAGGACATTGGGTTTGAAGAGACCGGGGTCGGGTATCAGCAAATACTCGAAACCACTTCGATTCTTTATAGATTTGAGTTTAGAATCAAATAGGCTAGAATAGAATAAATTAAATAACATGGCCATTTAAACTGAGTAACAGTTTTAAAATATTGTTTGATAATAGTGATTGACTATAACAAGTTAAGAACTCGTAGTAAGGTACGAGTTACCTGGGTTTCGGTTATGTTTTAAAAACTTAGTATTTCAAATTTTATGGATTTACTCATGTTGGTTTCCAGCCAGACTCGGGTGTTACTTTAATGTAATGCTCGGGTCAGACCGAGTATTACAAATTTCAGGTTAGGATGTTCTGGAGCTCATATGGCGAGCTGAATGGCAGGGACGTATGGAGTACTTTCCGCTGTGTATTGTTTGTATTCTAGGACAAGTTAATTATACTGTCCAGTTTATTTGTAAGTGGTTGTACTCTGATGTATTGAATGTGATCTGACAATTACAGTTTTTCTTTGTGTAAAAGCTGTTATTTGATATTATATTTTGATCCGCTGTGAAATGTGAGATTCTGTGTTTTGTTTTCTGTTCTTCTTCTACCTCTTTTCTTCTTGTCCCTAACAATCTGGGATTTTCGGCGTTCGATTGCTCGGCACTTCTACAGTGAACGTATTAGTGTCAAATGTTTGGGGTCAAAAATCTCGGGTCGTTACAGTTGGTATCAGAGCTGAAGGTTAAGAGAGAACCTTGGCTCTGGTGGGTTTACTTATTAAGGATAGAGTCAGTAGTACCCTAGAATGAGTCGAGCGGATTATATGAGAGCGTACTTGTTATTTTCTTATATAAAGATTTTAAAATTGGTTGATTCTCATATAATCTTATATTTTGGTATATAAAGCAACAATTTTCTAATTATTATTAAGATAATTGGTTGTTGGTTTTCGAAATTTAATAAGATCAAAGGATTTAAGTGGTAATATATGAACTATACAAGTAAGATAAGCTTGAAATGTATTCAAGCCAGAAAATAAATCCTGAAATTTGTAGAAATATTTTCAAAATTTTGAATTAAGTTACCCTAATTTTATTTTTCCAACAAATTATGAGATAATTTATAAAGAATTGGTTGCCAGATATGATAATCTTTATTGTCATCCTAAAATGGTTATTATGTCTAACAATGAGATGTTTGTTTTCTAATAAACAATGATAAAGCAAAATGAAATGTTTTAGGAAAGTAAACTTTTAGGTAAGTATAAGTTATAAATTGGAATGTATTTAAATAGTGAAGTTTTAAAATCTAAATCCAGAAATTGAAATTGTTTCAAAATGTTAAAAGAAATAATGAATAATATTATTCAGAATATTTTTAAATATAATATTATTTTAAAACAAGAGTTGTTTGAATTTTTTTAAAAGAATTCGTTTTGAATGTTAAAACCAAGAAGGGTTTAAAATTTAAAGTATGACTTGGTGTGCAAATGAAATATATATGTATATATAAATAGATATACATAATATCAAGATGATTTGAAATAAACTCTAAGTGTTGAGTTTTGAAATTTCCCCTGAAATGTGATTTAAAACCTTAAAAGAAATAATTTATAATTTTTTGAACTTATAAGTAGGAAAGGATATTGATAAGAAGTATAAAAAGGTAAAATAAAGAATTCAAAATTAGTAAGGTTGACTGGATTAAATGAATTGAATTTAACTTAGGAAAGTTAAATGGTTAGTTTGAATGGGAGTTATGTGTGACCTCAAAGCAAGTTTAAGTTCCGAAAATTGGTAACTGATGTTATTGATGAATGTTTTAAATAATTTGGATTTATTTAATAAAATTAAGAAGTGTATTGAGATAATATATGTATCATTTACTGAGATAAAATAGAAATTGAACTTTAATTTGAAATTATTTGCATGATTTTGGTTTTTAAAAATGAAATTATAATTATGGAATGGAATCGCTTTGAACTTAAGATTCAAATGTTTAAAATGAACTTGCAAACTAAAATTGTTGAAGAATCGGTTTCAAAGTTTGAAGTTAAAATTGGGCAATAAATTGGATTCTGAAGATTAAATTGTTTTTGAACTCTTATTTAAACTATGAAATAAGTTAAGTAAAGGTAATTTAAAATGGAATTTTGAAATTTGGACTCAAAATTAAATTGTTTAAAGATTTTGGTTGTTAAATTAAGAATAAAGTTGATTTGATATAAGAATTCAATCAACATTAAAAATTTAACTCGAATTTATATAATTCGAGATAGTTTAAAGTTGAGATTTGAATTGAATTATTTCAAATTGAATTTGGTTTGAATTAATTGGAATTGTGATTGATGTTGGATAAGTTTAAAATTCAAATGGAAATTGTTTTGAATTTCGGATAGGAATTGAAGTCAATTCAAATTGAATTGGAATTGAATCAATTTAATGGGATGAGAAATTGATTAGAAGTGGAGATTGGAAAAATGAACCGGTTTGACTCTGAAACTATTTTCAAATAAAATTGTTTTAATATAACTGTTTTAGTCTATTTCCTAGCAATTTACTATACAACCTTTCTTTTTAAACCCAAACAATCTTATACTTATTTTACAATTATTTTGAAAACTAATTACTATTTTACATCTGTTTTACAAACTATTCACTATTTTATAACTACTTATAACTAATTACTATTTTATAACAATTTTACAATTATCCAATTATTCTACAACTATTTTATAATTACTTAACTATTTTACTGCTATTTTACAACTGATTGCTACTTTACAATTACTTATCTATTTTAACTTTTCAAGCTATTTTCTAAATTCAAGTTGATCAGAGTGCAAACTGTTTAGAATTGAAGTGATAACCTAAATGGAAATTGAAGCAATTGTGAATAAATGAATAGAAATCAAAATGAATATGACGTAAAAAGAAACTGATTTAGCTGAAAATCAATGAAGATAAACATATAGGATGTACGTATGTTATTCTATTCACATAATGATTTGATCCGTATTCGAGCATAGAATTTCGAGATAGTATATCGATCCGAGTTGGGATTTTTCACTCGATTTTCGACGCCGTACCCTGGATATGAATTTTTGATTGATTCTGAAAATTTCTATCATAGTTATGGCTATGCAAGGAGAATGACGGTTTATGATTAAGAAACCAGATCTGAGTCCGCACTAGGAAGTCGGGTGACGATACTAGTTCAAAAATGAAATTGTGTGATCGAGTGAGCGATCGAATTTGATATTGCGTGTGGATGATATATGTACATCGTACGTGCTTGAAAGAAAATGAAAAATGATTTCTGAAAAGAAAAGTACATTTTGAAAATATATGATGAATAAAAACAGAAGTTGGATATCACTATAACTGAAACTCATTTTACAAAAAGTAAGTAAAGTGGCAAGTAATTTTATAAAAGAAAATCAAATTTGAATTTTGATTTTGGCATAAGTAAAGTTATACATATTTTTTACATATGATGAACTCCCCCTTGTTGAATCTAAAATCAAAAGGAAAGAATTTTGAAAAATATATTTGAACTATAAAAAGTGAATTTATATAAGTATGAAGTGATCCAAGATTTTTCAAGATTATATATATAAATGGATTTATGAGAATGATTTTTGGGAAAAGGTTTTTGGAACTCACTGATTTGGAAAGGCTTTTGATTTTTGGGAAAAATCAATTTTGGGAATTTGGAAAGCAAAGTTTGGAACTATCGATTTTGGGTAAAGGAGATTTATGAATCAAAAAGAGTATGATTTGAAAGATACTATAAGTGTATAGTATAAAATGTTTTGAGATTGGCTCTGGGGGAAAAGGCGCTCCCATGAAATAAACTTCATAGGAGATCCATGGGGTGGTTCTGCCTTGAGCCCTAAGGGGTGTTCTAAATTGGATCCTGGGAGAAAGTTCGGACAAACTGAAGTTCTTGAGGATTGTGTGTGGGTAGCGAAAGTCGAGGACGCTGATGCCCATAGAGACATTTGGGTTATGCTATGACGACAGTGTAACTCGATGTCACTGCAATCTACTGCGGACCATAGCGGAAGTCATGTGGCAGTGAGAGCCAATGGTCTACGTTTGATTTTGCCGTGATGGAAACGTAACATCGGTAAACTACGATCTATGTAGACATAGCAGAAGTCGTGCGGTAGTGAGTGCGTACAGGCTACACTGGGACTCGACTAATGTAGTCTGCGATCTATGTAGGAGTGGTGAAGTTTCATTTGGCAACGAAATTCGAGGGCGCTGATGCTTACAGTTACATGGGTTTTTGTCGTGATGGCGATGTAAAACTTGGGTGTAGCTGCGATATGTGGCAGGTTTCATGGTGTAATCGAGTGGCGCGGAGTGCATACAGTTTTCTATGGATTTTGCCGGGATGGCAACGTAACCATTGGGTTAACTGCGACCATGGAGGGGGTGATGATTTCCAGAGCTTTCTCACCAAAAATGTTTTCTATATTTTCAGAATTTTTTTCTATATTTTCAAAATGTATTTTCACTAGGTGTTGAAAACGGGTTTGCTAAGTACTCATAGATACTCAATCCTACGTCTGATTAACGTATGACCGAATTTCTGTGAGAACGAGGATGAACTTGTTGAGACATCAAGTTATAATATGTATTTTGGCAATATTGTTAAATTTTAAAAGTGTTTTAAAAATTTTAAACAGAAAGAGTTAAGAGTTAAAATTTGTTTAAGAGTAATGTAACTGATAATAAACATTATAATAAAATTCTTGCTTCATTCTTTTCGAGGATGAAAAGTTCTAAAGGGGGGAGAATGTGATAACCTGGATTTTTGGATATCGGGTAATTGGATAATTAAATGATTTTAACTATTGAAACACTGATTTTTTAAGTTGAACAAATAAATTTGATAATAAATATTTATACCTAGTTAAATATTTATTTGATAATCTCCTGATATAATTATTTAAATTGAAAAAATTTATCTTTTCAAAAACAAATAAGATATGCATTTGTTTATGCATATATATATAAGTAGATTGTAAACAAAATTTTGATTTGAAATTCAAAAAAATAAATATCTTAAGAATAAATTGGATTTAAAACTCTATATTTTAAAACTAATAATTTACTTTCTAATTTCAATATAAATATATATAAGGAAATGTATTTATTAAAATTGAAAATATAATAAATATTTTTTTATTTAAAAGTATAATAGTTTGAAATAAGAATTGAATAAAAGGATCATATACTTTCTTTTAAAATTCTATATATAAATAAATATAGTTTGAATATATATAAATATAAAACATATATATAAATTTAAATATAAAACATTTAAAACATATGTTAATATAATACTTAAATTAATTAAAGACGTTATAATATGCAAAATTACAAGTGTAAACAAGATAAAATAAATTTAAACATTTGTAACAACTATAACATGCATTTAAACAAATGTAAGATAAATACATCATGAGATTAACAAGTGTTAACAATTTTTACCATGCACAAATACAAGTGTCGCTTTCTTTTAATTTTTAAATTAATGAATAAAATAAAGAAAAAAGTTATATACACATGTCTTTCTACTCCTACTTTCATTTCCTTTTATATGTTTCAAAATTTTCAAGAGTAATAAAACAGAAATTAAAAACTAACAACAAGCTCAAGTCTAAAAGAAAAGTTTAAAGCAAATCAAAAATTCAACTTAGAAAAATCAAAGCAAGATCAGATCATCTCAAAACAGATTCTACTTCAATCTTTCAAACCTGGAAGCAAGCAAATCAAACATTTTTTAAATTGATCAAATTCAAGATCATCTCAAACATCAACTAAATCAAGCAAGTTCAAAATCGAAGCAAAATTTTAGGTTTTCTAATCTCAAGCTACTTCTCTGTTCGAAGGCGAGTAAATTATTTCTTTTAAAACCCTTATTTGTTTTAATAACCTGATGCATGTGATTAATACTTGAAGTTTATATTATGCTTGTATATATATAAACGTGCAAAAACTTGAGTGTGCATGTTTGGGAACAAGCAAATATACCTCTGCTATTGATTACAGGTTTCAAAATATATTCAAAATCCAAAAAATCTTCCTCTAATTCTTTTTAGGGTTTGATCTCTAAACTAAATTTGATTGTAAGACTATAACATCAATTGTAAAATGGTTTCAAGAATTCATATTAAGTAACCATTTTCAAAAATGATAAATTACAGTAGAAATCAAATATAAGTAAAAATTCGATGATCATAAATTGTGTTTGGGTTTCATAATCGATTTCATATTAGAAAATAATGATTTTTGAAAATGGTTTCATGATTTTTAAGTTTGTATATGTCGAGATACCTTGAGATGCCGAGTTTTTGGCTGAAGCAGGCTTGGGGGACATAACACTTAGGAAAAATGGTCTCTGCATTTTCAGACCATCGTGGTGAACGTACGGCGTCGATATAGGGTTTAAGGTATAGTTTAGGTCGTCGATGATTTCAAGGGCTGTGCGACTTCGCGATGGTTTCGAGTTGGCTCGGAGGTGGAGGAAAAGGGAGAGGAAGGACTAGCACATCTCCAAGCATGGCGATGTGATGCCCCATGGTCGACGGCGGTGGCACAAGGAGGATTTGAACGGTTGGTTTGAATCCAGTTTGTGGTTGATTGGCTCGATTTCGATTCCAAGCACTATATTTGGAACTAGATGAGGGAAGCTCGAAGGGGTCGTCAGGTGACTCGTAGGCGTAGTCGAAGTTGATATGAATGTTAGCAATCTCGCATTCACGTGCACGAGTTCTAGTGCCAGTGGTTTGGTTTGTTGTTGTTTTGAGAAGAAGGATGTGCCTCAGGAGAAGCTCGAGGAAATAAGGTTGTGGCTCGAGAGTGTTATTGGGTGATTCGTAAGTGTGCTTTAATAACAGTTTTAAAGTTTTAACCATATCAAAGTTTTTTTTAAAAAAGGGATAATTTTCTCAGGTCTAGGCTCGGGTTGCTTCTGTTTATGGCTCGAGAAATTTGTATTAGCAGTTTAAAATTTTGAATAAATCAAGTTAAATATTTCTTAACTAATACTTTAAATAATTAATGTTTAAATTAAGTTTGGGATTAGTTAAAGTTATAAATTGTTTTCAATTAATTAAGTCTAAGATATTTTATGTAGATATCCTTTATTTGTAATTAATTCTTAAGTTTATGTTAAACTTAAATTTAGTGTGTAATTAAGCAGTTAGTTATAGGGTAAAATGTTTTATTTTTATGTTAATGATAATTATTTCCAAGATTTATCAAATAAGATTTTAATGATAATTTGGTAATTTATTAGGATAAATAGTTTGTCTTAAAATTAATTAGGGTCATGGGTAGTTAAAGATTAGTTAATTAATTAATGGAAATAATTAAAGGATAGTTAATTACTTAATGTCATTAATCAAGGTGATTAATTAATAGATAATTACTTAATGTGATTAATTAAAGAATAATTAATGTATGTAATTAAAGGGTTAATTCATTAATATAATTAATTAAGATATAATTAATTAATGTAATTAACTTATGTGATTAATTAAGGGATAATTAATTACTATAAGTAATTGAGGATAATTACTTAAGAAAAATAATTAACGATGATTAATTAATTCCATTAATTAATTAAAGTAATAACAAATGGTTTGTAATCAATGTTAATTAAGTAGGGTTAGTTAATTAATTTGTTTGGTTTAAATTAATTGTGTGATCAATTAATCTTGTTTTTGGGTGATTAAGTTATGTTGAATGCTTTGAATTGATTAATATGTGTGCTCTATGATATGCAATGCTTGGTTGAACTGTAATAATGTAATTTATCCATCTGTGATGAAATGTTGTGCAAGCTGACATCATGTTTGAAGAATTGAATTTATTTCACTTAAACAACTTGGATTAAGAGGACATTGGATTCGAAGAGACCGGGGTCGGGTATTAGCAAATACCCAAAACCACTTCGATCCTTTATAGATTTGAGTGTAGAATCAAATAGTCTGGAATAGAATAAATTAAATAACATGGCCCTTTAAACTGAATAACAGTTTTAAAGTACTATTGGGTAATAGTGATTGACTATAACAAATTAAGAACTCGTAGTACGGTACGAGTTGCCCGGGTTTCGGTTATGTTTCCAGCCTAACTAGGGTGTTACTTTAATATAATGCTCGAGTCAGACCGAGTATTATAAATTCCAGGTTAGGACGTTCTGGAGCTCAGGTGGCGAGCTGGATGGCAGAGACGTATGGAGTATTTTTCATTGTGTATTATTTGTATTTTGGGATAAGTTAATTATAACTATCCAGTTTATTTGTAAATGGTTGTACTCTGATATATTGAATGTAACTTGACAATTACAGTTTTTCTTTGTGTAAATGATATTATTTGATATTATATTTTGATCCGCTGCGAAATGTGAGATTATGTGTATTGTTTTCTGTTCTTCTTCTACCTTTTTTCTTCTTATCCCTTACAATCTAAGATTTCCGGCGTTCGATTGCTTAGCACTTCTACGATGAACATATTAGTGTCGAATTTTCGAGGTCGAAAATGACGGATCGTTATACCTAGGTTCACTCATCATATAATTTTGGGTGAATATTCATGAACGACAACATATTTAATTCATTCAGATAGTTTTTTTCTAACTGCATACTTACTCAGTAAAATAGTAAGGTACATAAGGAAATAAGGATGTATATATATGAATTTTTCATGTTTTATGTTTTATATTTTATGTGATTCACTATTACTAATTTGCTACATCTTATTTATATTGCATACTTCGCTTGCATCATAAGAACACTGTATATAAATTGGTTTATTTGGTTCTTTCTATGATTAAATTTAAAACAGACTTGACAAAGCATGAAAAATATTACGTGTTTCATGTGTTTGTGGATGCATGGTTGCTCATATAATTTTTAACCATAAAGATATTTATTATTTAAATAACATATAATTTTATGAATCCTATGGGAATATTTTAGATGAACAGGTATTTAGTAGAATGAAAATACAATTAATTTTAATTGGTAGGCAACTTTGCTTGAATATGTTGTTAATACACATGTTTTTATTTTGCACTTTGAAAGTGTTGTACAAATATCGTGACAACTTTTGAGTTAGCCATCCGATTGTGACTATCCTTTTTTTGTTGAAAGATATTTTAATATAGAGCAACTTTCGTGTTAATAGCTTTACAAAATTTTGAACTTTTCTACGGTATATGCTTGAATCAAAATTTTGGTATGTTTCTATTTCAAAATACAAATTACACAAAAATGAGCTGAACAAATTTGCCAATATCTTTTGAACTGTTTATCCAATTTCGACGATTTTTCTTATTCCAAAAACTAAGAACATAAGCAACAACTTTTACCTAAAGATTTTTGTGAAATTTTGACGTTTACTAGACTGAAAACATGGATTTTTTATGTGGGCCTGTGCAATTATCACTAAATCCGAATTGATCATTTTAGTAAATATTCCGTAACTTGAGTTCTAATCCATATTTTTGCAACCCAAAAAATGGCTTACAATGCTAACACATTATGAAATAAATCGCCCTTTGAAACCATGACTTGATTTTGTGTTCTCAACCCTTAAAAGTTGTCCAGAAATGTGTAAACATGAAGGTTTCATTTCTCTTGCGTTATATGGTTGCTTACTCATCCTATTTCCTTACATTTATGCTACTAATGCTTCAGTTGAGTTGAGAATATGTACCACTTGAGCATTTTTGGACTAAATGACAACTTTGACTCACCATTGCTTACATAATTTTTTTTAATAAATTGCTTTAATGCTAAAATAAAGGTACGTTTGAAGATTAAATACAGAAATGATTAAAATATTATTGTATATTGTGTTTTCAACCGTATGGTCGATGTACATTGTTTATATTATACTTATAAAATTGTAAATGGCTCTCCATACAAAGGAGATGCTATCAAAAATTTCCAAAATTCTAACACTTGTAATTTTTTCAATAGTTTTTCGTATGCGAAGAAATAAAAGTTAATAAATGGGTTTGCTTTAATTTATAACACAGGATAAGATCTTTAGTATAAATTACTTGTAGTATCGAGTAAGTTTTAAATTGATTGTAGAATTCGAATGGAAGTTGAAAATTGACTTTGTATGATGTCTCCTATAAGAAATTGCAAGGATGCAATTTTCATAAGGAGGGAGGTCCATAACAACCCGGTTTTCGAAGTCATAACATTAGACAAAGTTATTTATAATAAAATATCCGAATTCGATTTTTGGTAATTAATATTTTTTAAAAAAAATTGAATTAATTAGTAAAATAATTAGCAAAAGATGTATTAAACTGGATAAGTGCTATTATTAAATATAAAATATTTTAAAGTATAAATAATTATATATATATATATATATAATTGAAATGGATGAAAAGAAGTTTTAATTTATATCTAGTTAAATCATTAAATCGAAGATTAATAAATCTATTTTATATCAACTCTGTTAATAATTGACTAGAACGAGACAATATTGATTGAAGAAAGTGTGTAATGATTGGAATATAAATTGTCCAAAGAATAATGAACCAATTTAAATTAGAGATAATATTTACAATTAGATACGTATGCAAATTGAAGCCATCCTTTTTATTGAAATGAAAGGCAAATTCTCCTTAATAATCAACAAATCCCATCCCTCATTATCAAACTTGAACCCAATTCTCATCTGTATACCCCTTATTATTTTTGCCTAAGCCCTGGTGGAAACCCAGTTCGTTCAAGAAAAAAATCAAGCTCCTGGCTCATCAATGATCGTTGGCATGATGAAAGTCGTGCATGTGGAGGCAACGTCAAGGCCAAGGTGAGCAAGGAAGGAGGTAGGACTTCATTGTGTGTCTTAATGCGCTCGAACATGAGCAGTCGGAGGTTGCTCGGCGAAGTTTGGGGTAGTAGCATCGTAGTCATTGATCGATTTCGAGCTAAGTCGAGGTTGAAGAGAAGATATGTAGCTGTCAGTTAGTCCATTTCAATCCTTTCTCTCTTTATTAATCCTAGGTGAGATTCTTAAATCTCAAACAACTATATTTAATGGTAGTTGTTTGAATTGATTAATGTTAGATTATATTTGAATTATTAGATTGCTAACAAGCAAGAAATTGGATAATCAAGCTATGAGTACTGTTAGTTCAAAAAAATCACTACTAGTGCTTGTTTGATCATAAATCCTTTTGTGTATGCTTATGGTAGGATATGGATGATGATTGAATGTTAGATAGACCGATGATAGTTAGAACTGGGAAGTTTTGCCCGGTTCTTGTTTGTAAATTGTTGTTGGTTCAATTGTTTGTTTGGCTAAGTTTCATTTTAGACTGTGTTTCTCCTTCCATCTTCGCTCACTTCCCTTATATTTTTGACAATGGTTTTATGATGTCATTAGCATGGTTTTGGTGATTTCTCGGATGGTTCTATATACGTTGCTTATATATATTATCTTTAACATGCCATGATATGACGTTAAATACAAATCGTTTATATTCATTGCTTTATTTCGTGAGCTCATGAGCTTACTATTAGATATGAAATCCTCTAATTTTAGCAACTATGGATTATAAGAAGGGTTTTTAATTCCTTTTAAGTAATGAATTTAGAAAGCATATTTCATTCAAGTAATAAAAAGTTTAATTCTAAATTTTATTGATAATATGAATTTCAAGTTATAATTTTCTATGGAAAGTAAATATATGTATGTATGTATGTATATATATATATATATATATATATATCATTATATATCAAAAGAATTTGGTTTTAAAAAGATTAAGGATAAGGATTTCAAATATTATAAATGTTTATGAAAAAGTAATAGCATATCCATGTAGATTTTATAAAATAGGTTAATTATTCAAAATGAAAGCATGGTTTTAAGTCATGATTTAAGCAAAGAAATACTATTTGAAAGATTTAAAACCTTGTAACTCTTTTCTTTTTTTATAAGAGTTTATGGATTCTTAAAAGCAATAAGTTTGAAAGTAAGCTATAAATAAGGCAAAATTTAGAAATCATTTCTATATGACAAAATGATATTAATTACTTTCAAACTATAGACTATTATTTACCTTTTTCTGTGTTTAGCCTTTGGCTATCGTATACGAACTCGTATTGGATCTCATTTGAATTTCATGATTTTCTATGAAACAAAGAATTTTAATAAACCATTGAATTGTTGGATTGGTTTGAGACTTTTCATACAATTCTTTAGTTTATTACTATAATTTGTTAAATATAGTTTGAGTGAAACTTACTAGCTTTTACTAAATACTTCAACTTACTATCTGTATAGGACAGTTAGTTAAATTCCTATGATTACTGGAGTGACATTAGTTAACACTTTAGAGTCGTATTATCTTGAGGTGTTCGGATTTTATTTGAGGTCAAGAAATTCACATGAAATGATGACTCGTTTTTCATCGACCTAAGAGTCGATTTATTTTTAGATTTGGGTAGGCAGACCTATTTCTTGGGGTTAGGTCCATTCTTGTATAACATATATGTCCTTTTTGTTGTTTGGACAAATGTTATATTGCAACTCTATTAGCTTAATTGCAGTGAACCATGTTTACCTATTTCTTGGGGTTAGTCAAATTCACATAGCCAGCCAATTTCTTAGGGTTAGACTATATCCTAATTCTTGTGGTTAGGCATGTGGTAGGGTGTATTTCTTAGGTTTAGAATCCATGTCGTACTATTTTATACCGATAGTTGACTACCATTGTTATTTCATTAGTGAAGATTATTTCTTCGGAGATTTTGGGATAGATATTTAGTATCTTTTGGCTCTGGAGAAATTTTGAATTGTTACCTCCATATTTTTTTTTATAATAGTCTGTTTGAGACTTTATGAATTTGTGAAATGGTGATTTGATTTAATATGCCTTTTATGGATTTTTGATTTTAGGCATATTTTGGAATGAGTAATTTTAGAGTTAATTCATTTATGGATTTATAAAGTGGTGAATTTAATTAATATTCCTTATTATGATTATTTGTTCGATATATTTTATTATGGATTATTATTTTAAGTCATATACTTATGATATTAATATCTCACCTTTTTATTTAGATACAGTCTAACATGTTTATTAGCTTTAACAATACTTGGGTCAGGCCGAGACTTTACAGATAGAGGGACTCATTAACTTTTGGATTTGGGTTAGCTCTGGAGTAGACTATTTTGACAGTTTCAATTTACTTCATCGTTATGTATATTGACATTTTGTAGTTATGTCATGTATGTTATTCAGTACTCATTTGGTATCTGATATAGTATATGAGATATGATGTATATTAGAGTGAGTCTACTATTGATATTTTAAAGATTCACATTTTATTATTTTATACGATGTATATTAGTCCGCTGTAATCTGTGACTCTGATTCTGATATCTATATTATATACTGTTCTAAAAAAATTAATCGGTGTGTTTATTTCTTTGTCTTAATACTACATACTTCAAAATTTTCAATTTAGATCCTCAAAAGAAAATAAAGATGTGTCAATGTTAGTACAAAGATATATTCACATCCGATGGTCCTTAACCAGCTATATTCTCTGGATTAGCAGACGACATTACTTGCAATGTTCTTCTCTAAACTAGGCATAGCGATGGGGCTGCCACAAAATAAGTAACAACCATGTGTCCTATACCACATGGGTTTACCCTAAACATTCACTATAAGCTAGTGAACTCTACTTGTGTGTATAAGTGGCTCAATCGAAAAAGTCCGATAATTAACTGGTAAAAAAACGAGCATTCAATACCACTCCTTTTATTAAACCATTTAAATACCTTTTTCAGTCAATTAACAACATGCAATTTCATAAATATTTTACTTTAAAAACATTCTTGTAAAGTATAGTTTTATAAACTACGATACACACAATCATTCATATGTTGGAAAGCCCGTGCTAAAATATGTTTATATAGGTATAATTTTAAACCATTGTTCCAAATCAACTTTAAAACCATTGTTATTATAAATAAATATATTATATATATATGAATATTCAAAATATCTTCTAAAATATATTTAAACTTAAATTGATTTGGGAAAATGGTTTGGATTGAAAATCATTCTTTTGAAAATTCTAGTTGAAATAGTGCGATGGAACTTGTGTGTAATCTTATGTATCCATAGAGCATTCCTATGGAATAAAAACTCCAAGATGGATTCATAAATTCAAAATCATAACTCTAAAATTTGCATGGAAATCAATATGAATTGGAGCATTAAAATCAATCAAACATCGAAAAGGAGCCCAACAAACGAACGAATGGGCGAACGGGAGGCCTCGCGCCATAACCTAGGGTTCGGCGTATGTCATGAATGATGCACAGTCTGGTCAGATAGATGGACCGGTGGCAGTGGCTGGGCTGAATCCTAGGCGATGCCGACAGCTCTCCATCCATTTGTTGTCGCTCGTTTCTTCGTCGATGACCTCCTTGACTCATAGAAAACTAATTTCGTAGTCATGCAAGCATAAAAACATCAATAGTTGAATGCAATTCATGATTATATAAATGGGGTTTCAACAAACTGAAAATGGTATAACAATTGATAAGAATAGCACAAGTGAGTGAGAGCAGTTCAATTAGAAATTCAACCTATTTTACCAAACAGCGACATGCATTCATTAATAGCTAAAAGTGTGAGGTAAACTCACCTAAATATACTGAAATTTAAGATTAAAGCTTGGATTCTCCTAGGCTTTTCTATTTGAGCTATAACCTAGGTTAGTTTTAGAAATTGGAGGGAAATGATTACAACTAAAGATTATGGTTGAAATTGATAAACAAATAGATGCACAAATAGGTGGAGGAGATTACCTTTTCTAATCCTATACTTGAATTAGCCACAAACCCTATGATTTTTAGTTTTGATTTGGGGATTTAGCAGGTAGGTTTTTGAAATATAAGAGGTTATTCTTTTTCAATTTACGGGAAGAAAGTGAGATGGCTAAGGATTTAATTCCATAAATTTATTCAATTAATTAGTTGTAATAGCTAGGGATTTGGGGATTTAATAGCTAGGGATTTGATTCCCCGTATTTATTCATTTAATTAATCTTTAATTAATTAAATTATATTTGAAATTTTAATTTCAAGTAATCTTGACTAGGGTTATTACAGACTCCCCCTAACAAAAATTGCATCCCTGCAATTTTCCTTAAGAAAAAGTCGATAACAATTCAAAAGATGCATCTATCAAAAGAGAATAAAATCATAGACTTGAACTAATATAAAGTAAGAGCCTCACTACTAATGAGCATTAGAAAAAAATCTCAGGACATGTTCGCTCGATAAACTCTCCAGTCTCCCAAGAACGGTACTTTGGATTGTCAAATCATTGGACTTAGATGAGCGAAACGTCTTTGTTTCGAAGGTGTTTAACCTTCGGTGCAACAACATAAATAGTGCTCAATTCATAAGTTAGATTTTTAGAGATCTCAAGTGCAACAAGGATTCGATGCCTAAGAATAGAATCAAAATTTCTGAAGTGTTTCCAAGGTTGAAACACAAAAATGGCACCATGAATGCCAAAGAACTAGACTGGTAAATAAACTCGGTAAGAAATAGAGCCACTACACTCAATGGTTGTGTAGGATATCATGTATCAAAGAGCCATTGCCCCAAATTAACTGAAATATCATTCATTTAACAAGGAAGAAACAGGAAAAAAGATTTGAATTTTCATAGAAAATTCCAAGATTTTTGCTAAAAAATTCATGAATAGAGTCGGGACTTAGATTAATTTATTTCCCTGACTTAAGCTAACAAGAGAGTGACCGATATGGTCTTCCAAATAATGTCTCGAAAGGAGCCATACCGATACCGAGTTAGAAATTATCAATAATGGAAACATTCAATCATGGTAGACCCGACCTTCCTAGCAACACCAAAGGCAAGAATACAATAATGATGTAGATTTATAAGATTTTGTCTACATTCAAAGATCTTAGAAGCTCTTTGTTTAATTTTTCCCATGATATACGGTTTTTATTACTTATTTGAAATAAATTCAAATGATTGGTTGAGTTCTAAGAATTTCTATAATCTTTTACTTCTGCAAATTTCTTGATTATCTCATTCTTAGATTTCACTATGAATTACTTCTACAACTTCTTTTAAGGATTATATTTTACAAATTCCAACCTCATTCAATTAAACAAAGGTTATAACCCAAAAGAGGTTTTTAGTTGTAAATTTCCAAGTAAGTTTTGAAATTAATTTTCACATCTCAATTTGCTAAAAGAATTTTCTCTATTTAAAATACTTAACATTGTTAATATTCTAAGATACTTGCTTAATTAATCATATTCAAGAGTTGGGGATTAATTCTACAATTTCTCATTGATATGGCTTCTAGATTTATAACATAAATTTATCTTATCACCAAAATCTTTCCCCATGGGTTTTAAATTTTCCAAATTCACACAAACCCCAATTACCAATTATTTTCTTTTCAAACTTACCTCTTACTTATTACTACATCAAATAAAACCCTTGATTGGTTTTAGTTTGAAAGGCTTAAATTATATAACTCGTTTTAAAGTATTCACTTACTTAACTAAATTTCCTTTACATCCTTACACCACAAGTTTTATTTTAAAATGAAGATTACTTTTGACGAAAGAAATCCTAATTATTTTTCTTCGCTAAATATTTATTTCCCATTTTGAATTATTTTCAAAGAAATAACGAAATTATAGTTTATAAATTAATATTTTCCGAAATTACCTCTCATTTGAGATAAATACCAAAGTGCGTTGCTTTAATTAATAAATAGCGAGTGTATGTTCAATTCTCCTCCTTTTTATAATGCACTATACTGATATTTTAGCCATATAAAGAAACTTCTATGATTATTCCTAAAATTAATGTGAAAATTTGAAAACTTTGTAATTTTCCAAAAGAGGTTTTTGTAGTCAAAGCCCTTAAGGTTCAACCATTACTTTTACCTACGCACTTCACCTTTATTGCGTAGCATGTATATAAATCAATAGGATCCTCCAATTATATTTTATCCTATTCAATTACTAATTAAAATTTTCCATTTTCTTTTATGTTAAAATAAAAGAATTAGATTCCCAAGAAATTATAATAACTAAGTCTCCAAAATTCATTTTCCATTAGAAAACCATTTACATGAACTCCTTTCTTAATTTCCCAAACTCCATTTTAATTTAGAAATAAAATTTCCAAATCTCTTAATTATTTACTTAACTCAATGCTCAAAAGAGCTTATATTCAGTAAAAATCCAAAATATAAATCTAGTCTCATTTCTCATCCTTGTATTTTCCATTTACAATTTCTCATCTTTTGAAATTCCAAAAAATGTTTTCAAATCCCTAATTATTTTTATTTTGAAATAAATTTTTCTTAGTGCAAGTTTAAAACCTTAGACACTACATAATTTATGGTCGAATCTAAATATATATATGTGTATGTATGTATCTCATGGATTCAATTCGCTAGCCACTTCTTAGGAGTGTATCCAATTTCCTCTTAATATTGTTATTGATATCCAAGAGATAAATTAATCTATAAAGTCATCATTAAAATTTTCATGACACTTTGAAACTCTTAACTATTTAAGTTTAAATAGTTATCTTTCTTAGTAATAAGTTTGAATAGGCAGTCAATGTATATAACATATATTCCACAAAGCATTACCAAAACTTCTTTTAATACCAGGATTTGCATCTAAAAGATAAATTAATTCATAAAGTTATTCCCACAACTGTTACTTCAAATATAATTAGAGATGGTTTCTCAAATTTTCATATTACTTAACCTAAGCTTATTTTCAAACTTAAAAGTTTGCCTTTGTTTTAACATTCAAAGTTTTTTTCAATTGATTTACGTAAAAGAACCGTGCTTCTATTTAGCTTTTGTTGGTTTGGCTATCTAAGGATTGACACTTATGTGTTTTTACTTTGATTATAGTGGTCTTTCATAGCCTATCAAAAGCATTATATCAAATTCAATTTTTCAGAGAAAATCTTAAAACAATTCCCACATATCGTAAGCAATACATAATGTTATCACTCCATTTATTCATAACAAATTGCCATGACCGTTGGCTGCAGTGTTGATTATAAAATCAACATCACCTTCCTATTGTTATCGACGATCTCTAAGGTTAAGCATCTAAGCCCATTATTTTTTGTTGTCTGAGGCCTTGGTGCAGTGGTAAAAACGCCAGGCTGTTGACGACAAGGTCGGCAGTTCGATCCCTGCCTCTGGCATATTAAAACTGTGCGCCACGATGATTCTTGCAGACTTGTGCGCTGCCTACTTTGTAAATATAAAGTACCCAGTTTCAAAAAAAAAATAATTTGTTTTTGTTGATCTTTGTATTCTCTATAATACAGAAATACCCTTATATTTCCAAAACCTTAATATATACATATATGTGTGTGTATTTTCAAATATCATTTTATTTTAAACCATATTAGTTTTCAAAAACATTTTTATTCCTTGAATTAACATATTTTAAAAAATGTGATTTTTCCAAAATACTTATTTTGATAAAAGTGCATGTCCAACTGTATCGTTTGAATGTTTAACAATCTTTATCAAGTACGTTGGCCAGACCTCTCGACTAAAATCCTTAAAGCATCCAATGAGCAATTTAGCACACATAATTAAATAAATACGCACACGCTTCAAAAATCCACTTTTAACATGAAGAATACTTATAGCTTTATATACTCTTGTTTATACATATAATGACAAGCTTATAATCATCACCATTAAACATCTATAGAAAACTCATAGGATGGTATTTCCTAATTAAGCAATGATTGCATCAAAACTATTCTTAATCAAACTCTTGGTTTAGAGTAAATAATAATCATTTATTTTTAGTTAATTAGTAATTAAATACCAAAACTTATCTCCATTTCCAATTGTTTAATTTTTGTAATTACAAGATTTGATCTTTTATTATTCTAAATCCAAGAAATTCAATATCTCTTGTGGTGATTTCTAATACGAAGATACCACAAGATTCAATTGTTAACCTTCAAACAAAATCTAGGGATAATTCTTGATTGAATTTTAAATGTTAATAAGAATCTTATGCAAATAAACATCCAATAAACCAATCATACAATCACAAATACTAGATAAAGTTCCCAACGAAACCATTCGTTTGCTTCTGTTGTGCAAGTCTAATCATATAAAGATCAATAACAAACTTCATGGTTTTCTAGGTGGATCATCTTAACTTGGCTCACTGGATTACCGTATACTGGAACGAGTGACTCAGCTGCTAGCCAACCAACTTCCGAAATATATTAGATTTGATCAAAGATTGTTGGGATTCCCATGATTCAATAATAGGAACATCAAAAAGTGATGAAAAGCGTTCATAGACTCCCAAAAGATACTTCTTATTCTAAAGGGAGTGATTCCTACTATCTACCCGAAGAACCCCTAATGGACAGTCTCTAAGACTCGTCAAGGCTATGATTTGTGTCCATAATATCATATTTTGTTCTAAACTCAGCTTTAATACCAACCTGTGATGCCTCACCCCAAGACTCACGCTAACAAAGGGTACTACTGAGCAATATTTTCTGTTAGGGCAGAGAATATGGCTGGTTAGGAGCGACCATCCATTAATTTTGCTTTAAGCGAACATTGATACGTCGATTTAGGTATTGTATATATTTTTCTTAGTGCAGTCAACGTACACAATCTATGCTTAAAAAACTACAATGACTATAATAGTAATCCAGAACAATATATGATAAATAAAAATCACAAAATCATATATCACAAAACGTACATGGTGGAATACAAATAGATACAAGCTGATCAAATTGAATAGGTACATAAAGTTGACTACAAAATTATGGTCACTATTAACTACGGAATATACAAGTACTACATCCCACAAATACAAATATTAACATTTAAATGGTTCTATACTTAGATATAAGATATAGCACTACATGGATATGTACACGTATACAAGATGAAGGTAAGATGAATGATAGCTGGATAACTGAAGTGAGAACTTCTCTAAAACTATCAAATTGGAGCACCTGAATGCCTGACCTGAGTATTATAAAAAAATAAATGGGTTAGTGTAGATATAATAAATGAGTTAAGCAAGATAAATAATGGATGAAAGGAACTATATCTTAAATATAAACATAAATCCAAGAATTGGAAAATATCATAAACGCTTTAGTAAACTCCAAGAATGAAATCGCCAAATATCAAAACACAAGATAGCTTCTGAAAGAAAAATCCCCAAAACAATTTGGTGATAACACAAATAACTTACAATCTGGAAATCTTAATAGAAATCACATAAATGGGGAAAAGCCATCAAAACTCCAAGAGTGGTGAGTAAATTCACCTATACACGTGTAACTTCAAGATAGACATATGTGCCTATAAAACACCAAGACAGGTAAGATTCCTATAGTAAATTCAAGATAGGAGGGAACCTATAGAACTTCAAGGTAGGTTCTAGACCTGTAAACTCCAAGATAGGAACAAGTCCAATAATACTTCATGATAGATACAAGACCTATTAAAACTCCAAGATAGGTGCAAGACCTATAGAAATCCAAAGGCGGGTCATAAACTCATCGACATAAATGTCATATCCTCCTAACTAGCAACCAAATAAGTAACAACTATGTATCTTATACCACGCAGGTGTTAACCTAAAAAATGGATCAACACCCTGGATTGAATATGAAAGTACCAGCCTTGTTTATCAAGGAAAATGAAATAGAAAAAGCAATAGCCAATCGCAAAAAAGTAAATGAACAAGAGATTTTTATAGAGGTTCGGTTGTTAATCAAGCTTACGTCCACTTTACAACTTTTGTTATTGAATTGAGTGTTAATCATAAATCCCAATTGATTACAATTCTAACCATTGTATAAAGAGAGATTGGACCACTATTGATGAAGACAAAAGGAAGGATCTCAATTGTCCAATGGTAGCTATTATGAGGGAGAAGAAAGTTGATAAATCTCTATAACAAAGTTGCATTGGCGATCAGAATAGCCAACCCCCTTGCTGTTGAAGGTAGGATGGTATCTATAGAATTTTGAGAGCACTTGGATCGAAACTAGAGCACCAGAGGCTTTTAATCACAACTATGAGGCATCACATCAATTTTGGAAGTAAAAAGAGCTAACCATTTGGATCTGTATCGATCCAATTAGATCAGATTAGTATCGATCCAAATAGTTGAGCAAATCTTGCGCAACTCCAATCCCACAAGCTTCCTTATCTGCTAACGAGGCCATCCTTGCAATTTCATGGCTTTTTTACTTGTTTTGATGATGAATCACAAGTAGGTTAGATCGAACTATAACTTGCATAAATCGAGTCTTGACTTCTTCTACTCAGATGCTTGGAATGTTATTAAATTTAGTAGATAATCTTAGAAGTGATGTATGGAGACAATACAAGTGGTTTGAAGTACTAACAAGTTAATAATTTAGATCAAGACCGATCCGATTGGATCGGTGCCGATCCAAATACTTATCTTATTTTCATCCCAAATTCCCATGGTTCATTTGTTATGTTCTTTTAGGTCTTTTGGCCGGGTTTTGAGTCATTCGCATTCATTTTGAATGTTCAAACTTCTTTTATTTTCTGTTGGTTAAAAACCGGTTAACATTTGCTCCCCAGGGCATGCTTTCATTGAAAACAAGGTGTGCTTTGGAATTATTTATCTTTCGGTTTCCACTTCATGGAGCTTTATTAGCCGTATATAGTGTCCTCAAGAAGTTTCTTATGACACCCTGGCTAACTATTCGATCCTTAGTAAAAAATCCTTTGTAGTCGTAATTACTGGATGATCTTGGCTTGGCGACTTCTAAGATCGGTACGGAAATCGAGTTTAGCAAACAAGGAAAGTTTAAGGCCTTTTTGGGGGAAATAAATTTGATCGGTATCAATCCAATTTGATTGGAACCGATCCAAGTATTAGGAAATTTTATGGCTCTCTTACTCTTTTATATATATATGGGTCGGATCTCCCATTCCTCATTTATACTATTTGAGCCGAGCTGATCCAATCTAAGAAAAACCTTAGCTGATCCATCTATTGTCGCCTCTGGAGCACCGCCACCGACGATCTCTGCCTCTGGCATCAGCCAATCACCTCCTTTAGAAGCTCTTTTCATCGTTTTCTTACCATGGCATTGCCTGCCCCAAGCCATCTGCTGTCCACTTGTTGTCGATCTGAAGTATTGTGATTCAAGCTATCTTGATCGAAGACCTTAATATTTCTCTTCTCAACCTCGAAGGTGAAGGTTGGTGAAGTGAGTTTCGACGCAATATTATGTTGTTGATTGGTTAGGTTGTGTTACCAACGGTCATAGTGGAAGATCTGGGCTCTTTGCGATTTTGGGGAAGAAGACAGTAAATCGGATCTGAAGTTCTTCACAGAGCGAGGCCAAGGTCTTGCTCTAGTTATCGACATGTTTGGTTATCTTCATCCTTAGAATCATAATTAGCTTGTATCGAGTTTCACGGTCGATTCCGACATGACATCTCGGGATTGCGAATTGATTTTTGGATTTTCTTGGAGGTGATAATAACTTAGGATAGCATCTTGCATGCAGCTTAGGTTATTATCATCTTCTAGGAAACTAAAATTGACTTATGCTAATAATTTCCTCCCCGATCTGAACCCATTAATCTACAGCTGCTTGACTTGGATTGGACTTGTCATTGCACAGTCAGTGTACCTGGAATGGAAAGAGCTTTCCATATTGCATTGGATAACAGATACATTATCGATCATTGATCGATAATGGGTAAGTGTAGAAGAAAATACATAAACAACTAACAAGGATTGCTTTTTTCGATGTGAGCGAGCCATCTACACGGAATGGTCCGCTTGGAGCATTCAGGATGTCTTTGCCGTTATTGCATAGATTACACATCGCACATATTCACAGTTAATGCTTGAGTCTGATACACGTCAATCATCTCCTGAAAACCAAGTATCATCCGTGTTAAGGGTTTATGGTTTAGAAATTATGCGCACCTAATTATTTTTAGCACAAGCTTTCTTATATAGAAAGACGCATAAATTTCCCATCGCAAGTCAATCGTAGAGAGTTCACGTTCTTTCGAAACGGAGTCCTCGTCGATCCCGGCTAGACCTGCTGCCTTTATAACTTTAGGACAGTATGGCTGTTGAATTCCAATTGGCACCATTATCGACCGCACCTCCCTAACTTCAGGGTTCTATCAGATTCTTTGGAGAAAGCTTCCTCGATTCTTACACATATGGAATTGCAAAGCTTTGCTTACAATACGGCATTCCGGAGGACAATTTACTTCTGCCATCAAGAGGTCAATTTGCTCATCGACCACCTTCTGGATATGTGGCCTGCCATTGCTACACGTGCATGTATGGTGCAGTTCCCCCGTTTAATCATTTTCTAATGGCAACCCTTCAGAATATGGGGCTGGCCCTATTTCAGATTATCGCGAATGGCTATGCATGCTGACCTGTCTATATGTTATGTTCATGCAAACGCTCAGTCGCGCTACAAACTTTGCTGAGCTATAGTATCTTCTACTATTTAAAAGGAGGGAGGCCAACCCATCTCTTGTTTATGTTGAGGCATAACGTGGCTGCAAGCTCGTATTCGATCCCCCTAGCAAACGACCATTATTTAAAAATCATTTTTTCTTCGTCAAAAGTCCCAAGGGTTCACTTGTTTACGGACCACGGGGGGTAAGTTTCTATCATTGGGCATAAGTTTTGTTTAGCTGCTAAAGAGTCTTCTGAGCGATTGTTTATTCTTTTGCAGTCCTCCTGAGGATTAACAAGGATCCAGTGCTCGTGCCTGTTCACAGTGCCCTTAAGGCGGTCGATGCCCGAGAGCACACAATCAAATTTTTGCTCACCGACTAGAATCATCGTCGATGTGGGGTTTTACATCCCGGGAGATGAGTTGGGTTTGTTAGTGCCCCCTCTCGCTCCAAAGTTCGAGCATGCTTAGTTTCTACCTTCTGCGATTCTAATGAAGATAATGATGAAGAGAAAGATAGCGACTCGTCTAGTGAGTTAGCAGAAACTTCTGAAGGGATCCAAATCAAAATTGCAACTGTCAGTCTACCCACGATGCCTCCGACCCCAAAGAAGAAGGAAGAGGAGTTGGTTCATTAGGAAGGTAAAGTTTCAGTGATTGTGAGAAAGGAGAAAGGCGGAACAAATGAGGGGCTTCCTTCAATCGACGAGGAAGCAGACTTGGATACAGATATCGTTGAAGGCGATGTCGATATGGATGGCAAGTACCCGAAGTTTGGTCCCGGGCACGCTCCATTACCCCCTTCAAAGAAAATTTTGAAGATATCCCTCCTAAAGACGTACCTGCTCCCAACCATTCACCGGGGGATGTCGGATTTGACTTTGAAGATGCGATTGACATCTATATAGATATGAAGGATTTAATGGGCGATACTAATTCGGGAGGGTTGTCTTCTCAGCCTTATCGAATTGTTCCCACCAAAATATATATCCTAACATGAATTGGCGATCAATCATGTTTGTGTTATTTTGCTGGGGTCATTAAACTATAGCACGCACTAGGACGGCACATTTCATTATTATTCATCTAGATTTTTGTTAATCAAATGTCTTTTTCTCATAAATTTGTTTTGTTATTTAACGCAAGGATCATGTCTTAAGGTTTCTATAATGATCTTAACCGAGCGCTCTAGTCCCGGCATTCACAATGACATTCATTCCAATTTTATTCCTGTTGCGAAACCGATGAAGAGAGATGGAGGAGAAAAGGTAAGGAGGCAAAGGAGCATCGACGGACTGGAAAGGATCAAGACCGCGACAGAGGGAGTAGCTAAGAAAAAAGTAAAATCTCGATTGAGCAGGGAGACCCGTCTAAGAAGTTAAAGAAAGATCAAGAACATCTTCTTGCTTCCTCTTCTGGAGTAGTGACCTCCTCCACTCACGCTGCTGCTACTCCTCTTCTAATTTCAAGGCGAGCTCCTTACATTCTTCCTGTCGGTCCCCCTCTTATGCAGGTTGCATTTCCCCAGTTTTTCTTAAGGCGGTTGTTTACGACAAGCCCAATCTGAAGTCGGTCCACGTAGAATCTTACTCACCCCATTTTCAGGCAATCTAAAGATGCTTGAGCAGGCCGAAGGGTGGGAGAAACTATGCATGCGACTTTCTACCACTAACTGAAAAATTACGAGCAGATGCTCTCATTTGAGTCCGAAAAAGATGAATTTGAGAAGCAGCTTGCAGACCGCGACTCGAAAGTTGAAAGGTTGAAGAAGGAGGGAGACGATGCCTTGAAAAGGGAAAGTAAGAGTGCTTCTTCATTCGAGGAGAGAAAGAAAGCGACTGAATTAGAAGATCTCGTTTTAAGAGATGAGATAAAAAAAATGCCATGCCGACACGGTGGCTCTAAAAGAGAAGTTAAATACAAGTGAGGTGACGATCGAGGCTAAGAAGAGAGTCATAGCTAAACAATGCTAGGAAATTGCACCTCTACACGCTTAGATTTTGGCTTTGGAAGCTAAAAAAATCAAGTTGCCATGGAGAAGGCTAATACGGAGACAAGCTTTTCGAAGCTCCAAGGTACTTTTGCAATAAAAATGGAAGGCTTGGAAGCCACTATTCTTGGTTCTATGTTAACTCTATGTTTCATCAAGGTAGCCTCGGTTATTTGGGCCCATCGTTTCCTTGCATGTTTGCGATGGTATGGGAGGAAATTCTAGCTCGGTTGGATGACACGGGTGGTGGTTATTCCGAGGTGGAGCCGATTTAGACCTACCTGAATGACGAATCCCACCAAGCTCTAGTGGAAGGCTGGAGAATCTTAAAGCTGTACAGGGAGTATGAATCCACCGTTGTCATGGCCACCATCAAGGCTGCCACCGAACACTTTCCTTTAGGACCGAGCGAGTCATCGTCGCATTTCCATACCGACGAGGGGATCGTTGATACTTCTCATATGATCGTGCAGCCGTTGAAGGAAGGCAATAACGAAGGCTTCGAAGTCGTTTCACACGGCCAAACCCCCACTGTAGGTAACTTTCTCCTCTTTCCCATTCTTAAAGATTTTCAATTCATGCCCGATGAAATCACTAAGATAATCGCCCTTTATTCTAATATTGTAGATCAACCTCCTCCTTCTGTTGGATTGCCTTCTCATAACGATGCCGGGTCTGCTCCTATTTTGACTGCATCAATCGTTATCTTTGCTTCTGGCTCATAGCCTTGTCCGTATTCTTAGCAAATTGAGGCATTATAGTTTAGATAACCCCTTTATTTCTCAATAGGAGAGCTTGCAGTTACAGGTGCATAAGAGCGAAGACTGAGGAACTGATGATTGCAATGAAAAAGGAGAAGGTTGAAGCACAAAGGAATTCATCTAAGAGCTCTCACCGATGGTGCAAGCATAAGGGGAAAGGAGGTTCCATTAGTGGTCACTCTTCGGAGAGTGAGGGTGCCTCGGCAAGGATATGCCCGAGAAACTGTAGATTAGAGGTGGCAAAGGAGACCGGTGCGGCGGTGAGCAGATGTCCTGATTTAACATGTCCTCTTATTGTTGTTTTGTTTTTGGTTACCTTTTGTACAAGTGCAGAGTCTGCGCTAGTTATTTTTTTTTTTTTTTCATAGTAAAACTTTGTATTTTCCTTTTGTTAGCCGATATTGTATGGGTACGCCCCCCACATTTTGACTTTGTATAGAAAATGCTATAAGTAATACAATGTTAATATTTTGATTGTTACTTTACCTGTTTACTTATCCACGTTTCATGCACTTATGCTAATTTTATTTACTACTATTTCATTTTTTATAGTCCTATGGTTACCGCCAAAATTCGTTGCTTGGAGTAACAGAACTGTGAAGTACTTGGTTTTTTTAGTATCGACGTGTGTGCCCCCCAATTCGCGGGGCTATTAACTTCAAACACTTGACGAATGACTAGTCGATCCGAATATTTTGGTTGTCTGTAACCGAACCTGTTTTGTGGTCCCTATCTTCGAGAACTTGTGATTTGAATGTTTTGATTTCAGAGATATTATCGGTCAACGATAGGAATTTTCTACCGATTCGTAGTCGTTTTACATTGTTGGATTCAAACTTATTACTCCCAATGGTAGGAGTGGATCGATTCTTGTTATTCCTATAATAGATGAGTTTCCCAGCATTGCCGAGATAATATCAGTACTTAAGAGTGTGTGCATATTATGAAATGCAAGACTTTTTAGAGTGTGCATGGCTTATGGGATGCGTGGCTTTTAGGATCGGTATGGCCCGTCGATCTGAAACAGTTTGGAATTTCTCGACATTACCAATCTTCGGGCAATGTGACCAGTTCATGTTTCGAGAGCGCAATTTCGTGGCTCAAGAAATAATGCACAGCTTATAGAGGCACGCGGCTTTGATTGTTGTGCTTTCTTAGATGTGATTCCAAAGTTTAAGAAGCGGTGCATGGCTTATGAAATGCACGAGTTTGATTTGGGCCTTCCTGACATTGCTGGAGCAACACCGTTCTTAGAAGGCGGAGATCGGGTTCCGCTAATCCAACGGTTTGAGTCGATTTGCTTCTGTTAGCTCGGTGGGTAGGTGACATGTACTTGAGTGTGGTTTTACTATCCCAAGCACCAATTGGATGGTTATAAGCCAATTTGACCCCATCAACTCAGTAGGTTACTTTTATGAACATAGTTTTATTGGTTCAAAAAGAAAAACAATTTCAATAAGAAAAGTTGGGCAAGTTCTGCCTATTTACAATACCCTCGATACTCTGGGATGACTTATTTGCTGAAAAATAAGAAGTACATAAGATAGCTTCAGGTAAAGTAATGATGCAGCGATCTGCTATTCCATGCTTGGGAAATTTGGATTCGGTCAATAGTTGTCAGTTTGAATGTTCCGTCCCCTAGCTTTTGACCGATCACATATGGCCCTTCCCAGTTTGGTTCAAATGTTCCCGGTACGAGATAGACCCGTTTGAAGTCAAGGTCTCCGACTTTAAAGGTTCGGTTTTGAACTCTAGAGTTGAAGTACCATGCGACCCTTTTTCAGTGGGCGGCGGTTCTTAATTCAGCTTCTTCTCTCTTTTCATCGACCATGTCAAGTGCCTCGAACAGGAGTTGCTCGTTTTGCCTTCGGTTAAAGTTTCTTCTTCGATGAGAGGAGACTTCTAGTTCGACTGGAATCATTGCTTTTAAACCATATGTTATGGCAAAAGCAGTATGCCCGGTTGTTTCTTTGTGTGTTGTTCTGTAATCTCATCATGCGAGTGAAAGTTCATAAACCCAATTTCCTTTAGATTTAGTTAGCTGCTTTTTGATGGTGGACTTGATGATCTTTTTTATTGCTTCCACTTACCCGTTTACTTGCAGATGAGCGGTCGTGGAAAAGCTCTTCTTGATTTGGAAGTGTTTGCAAAAGTCTTTGAACTAGAGCTTTTGAATCGAGTCCTGTTGTCGGTGATGATTTTCTGTGGCACACTAGACCTGCAAATAATGTTTTTAGTAACAAAGTTAATGACTTTTTTATGGTAATGGTGACCAGCCGTTCCGCTTCGTTCCATTTGGTGAAATAGTCCGACAACTATAGCATATTTAGCCCCGCCTTTAGCTATTAGCAATACACCAATCAGTCCCTATATTGCGAATGGCCATGGGCTGACCATCTATGTTAGCTCTTTTGAGGGAGTTCATTTGATCTTGTTGAATCTTTGGCATCGATCGCACCATCTGGTGTAATCTGCTTCATTGTGGTTTACTACTGGCTAGAAATACCCGTATCGAGGATTTTCTTTGCAAGGGTCTGCCTCTCGGTATGGTCTCTATGGTTGCCTTTGTAAACTTCTCTCAGGATCCTTTAAGCTTCATCGTCGGTCACACATTTGAGCAAGGGGGTAGAAAATCCACTTCGGTAGAGTATCCCTTCATGTATTATGAATCGCGGTGCCTTCCGGAGATGCTTTTTTTTGCTGTTTCCTATCTACGAGAAGAGTTCCTGTAAGCGGGTAGTCTATGATTGGCGTCATCCATGTTTCTGGTTCAATGGTGGTTTCAAAAATCCAGTTGACATCTATTTCTCTTATGCTTGGAGTGGTCAGGGTTTCAACCGGGACTAGTCTCAACGATTGAGCTTCTGCGAAACTGTCCAGATTAGCTAAGTAGTCAGCCTTCATGTTCTGCTCCCTTGGGATATGAGTTATGGTGTAATGTTCGATGTCGTTCAGCAAATCTTGCACTTTAGATAGATAAGGGGCAAGGTTTTCCCCTCGAGCCTGGTATTCACTTTTCACCTGACAGACGACTAACTGAGAGTCACTATAGATGTGTATGGATCTTATCTCTAACTCTTTGACAATTTTTAGTCCATCTATCAATGCCTTATATTCTGCTTCATTATTTTCGCTGGGAATTCTAATCGTAAGGCATAGAAAATGGTTCGTCCTTTGGGATTCTCAAGCACTACTCCTGCCTCTAAGCAGAAGTTATTAGCTGCACCATCGACGAAGAGCTTCCATCGCGTTTCCACATCCGGTGTGATTTCTTCTTCATCATCCGATATGGTAAATTCAGCGATGAAATTTGCCAATGCTTGCCCGTTGATTTCCCTTCTAGGATGGTAAAAGATTTCATATTGTTGATATTCCATTTGATGAGCTGCCTGGAAGTCTTGCAGCGGTAAAATACTTGCATTAAAGGCTGATCGGTCAATACTTTGATCGTGCGTGAATGGAAATGCGGTCGTAACTTTCTGGATGCGATCAAGAGACAATACGGTAGCTTCTCTAATTTCAAATAATTTTTCTTGACTCCAATGAACCATTTATTGATGTAGTATATGAGTCGCTAGATTCTAGCTTCTTTACATGTAAGAGCAGCACTTAATGCGTGAGGTAAGACTGCTAAGTAGATGACTAAGTCCTCTCCATCTCCTGGCTTTGATAGGATCGACCGGTTTCCCATATGTCTCAGGAACTCTTCAAATGTAGTTTGGCAGGCTTCATTTCATTTGAGGTTCTTCTTTCCTTTCTTTAGTGCATCAAAGAATGGTACATTTGCCGGTGGCTTTTGAGATTAACCGGCTTAGCGCCATGACTTTGCCATTTAGGCTTTGTAACTCCGTCTTGTTCTCTAGGGCTTCGACTTCTTGTAGGGTAGTAATTTGCTCTAGATTTGCTTTGATGCCTCTGGCACTCACTATGAATCCAAAGAACTTTATAAAGGATATCCTGAAGTGACATTTGAGTGGGAGCTTCATCCTATATTTTTGGAGTATTTCAAACATTTCGGTGAGATTATCCAAGTGATTGGCAGCTATTCATGATTTAATCAACATGTCATCCAGATAGATTTCCATGGTTTTTCTGATTTGACGCTTGAAAGTGGCATTTACTAAGGTTTCCCCAACATTCTTTAAACTAAATGGCATTACCATGTAGCAGTATAGTCCTAGATCGGTGATGAAGCTGGTGTCTTCCTAATCAGGATATGGTTGTATCCTGAGTATGCATGCATAAATGATAGCAATTCATGTCCAGCACTCCCATCTACAAGCTGGTCAATTCTGGGCAGGGAAGCTGTCTTTCGGGTAGGCTTTGTTTAAGTCCGAGTAGTCCATACAAATTCGCCATTTCCCATTGCACTTCTTGACAAAAACCGAGTTAGATTCCCATTCAGGGTAGGTCCATCACAGATAAAACCATTGGCCATTAGCTTGTCTACTTCTTCTTTCAGCGCCTTGGACCGTTCGGGGCCTAAGCTGCGCCTCTTCTACTTTACCGGTGTATACTTGGGATCAGAATTGAGTGCATGGCATGTAATTATCGGTGATACCCACACATATCGAAATGTATCCAAGCGAACACATCCACATTGGCGTGAAGAAATTTAGTAAGTTCCATTCGCATCTTATTTCCAAGGTGAGATCCAAAGAAGACCCGCATTGGGTCATCCATGTTGACTGAGATAGACACCATCAATTCTGCCGTGCTAACCGATCCTCCCCTGAACTCTTCTTTCTAGCTCCAAAGCCTTGTCGAAACGGCTATAGTCCCTAAGCCAAGGGCGGCTCTATAGTTGCTATTCTATAGGTTTGTGGATGTGGAAGGTTCTCCCAACATTCTTCCCTTTTTCCTTCTTTTGGATTCACACAGTTCTGCGATATAACACTCCCAGGTGGCACTTTGGTTTCCTTTAATCACTCAAACTTCATTCTCCATTGGGAATTTCATGGTAAAGCACCACTAGGCTAAAGCAATTCTGAAATCTGCCGGAGTGGGCCATCCCAAGAAGGCATTGCATGTGGAAGCTTCATCTATGATCACGAAAGTTTGGAAGATGATGACTCTTCGGTTCCTTCTCCAAGTTCTACAGGAAAGTCAATCGTTTCGATGGGTTGTTTGGGTTCGTCGGTGAATCCTTGAATTTTTGTTTGGCAGGTGGCTAGTATTTCATGCTGATCTTCATCTGATCAAAGGTGCTTTTGAAAAGGATATTCATGGAACTGCCGCTGTCTTGTCGGACCACAATGAATCTGATTCCTACTATCACATCCATGGGACTTCTAATCCCCCAATATCTCGATTTTTGAATACTATATCATCGTTTAGGGTTATCATTTTCTTGGCAAGGGTACCATCTTTGACTGCGAGGCAGGAATCCTTCGGAGCTTGTTTTAATGAGCTCGCATGTTGATCCCATTCTCCCTAACTCCTTTTTATAGGAATAAGGTCCTCCAGATATCGTTCCAATGAAAGTCTCTGGTCAGTTCGTCTAGATCCCTCTTAGCTAGTTCCAGCTTGATTTCCTCGATCTCTAAGAGCTTGGGAAGTCGTGGGTTAGTTAAGATTTTGTGATTTTCTCACATATTGTTGAAGCTTTTTTTTCTTGGATCAGCTCCTCAATCAAGTTCTTTAGATGACCACACTCATTCGTGTTGTGGCCATGCGTATCGTGGAAGCGATGGTACTTTCCTGAATTCTTTTGTTGTTTGGTTGCTTTCTTTTTAGGAGGTTCCTATACTCCTCCTTCCCCTATGTTGTGAGATAGATGTTTTCTAGAGTATCATTGAACGGGGTGTAATCTTCGAGCTTGAAGCCTTTAAGCCGCTTATTACTTCCGTTCCGCTTGTTGGAATTTTGATTTTTCCTTTTCTAAATTACATCTTTTCCTTCATTTCCTTCAGTGGTCCTAAAGGAGTTTATATCTTGGTTTTCCACCACACCACTCTGTCTAACGTTGGTCGGTTGTAAGTTAGCATATTTCCTTTCTAGTTCTTGTGCCTCTTCCGGCCTCAAGTACTGGCTCACCTTTCGGTTGAAATCCTTCCTGGTAGTGGTTTACTAAAATTTTGATCCACTTTACAAATTCAGTGTCGGGAGGGATGGCATGGACCAGAGCCATGAAAACCATATCTTCATTTGGATTGCTTACTTCAGTTACTGCAATGTTGAGTCGGCTCATGAAGATTTCAGGGATTCGTTCCTCCCCTGGAATAGGCCAAATAAGTACATCACGCATTTCGGCTATACCGTGTGAAGTCTGAATTGATCAAGGAATCTTATTGCTAGTTGATAAAATTTGGAGGTGGATCTCAGTGCAAGCCTAGTGAACCATATGGAAGCAATTCCCTCCAGAAAATCGAGAAACATCGATATCAAATGGCATCCAAAGCATTTGCCCCGCTCCATGTACCAACTATGCTTATATAAGTGGGGTTTTGGGTCTCTCCTTTCATCATAAGACAAGTGTACTTTTTTAGAAACTGTTCATTCAAGATCTGATCGGTGAAAGGAGTCCAACTTGGAGCAGATCCACGTTCATTATCCCTTCTATTCTTGCTCTGATCCATCAGTCACTTGACCATGTCTGTCACATACGCCTTAGATGTCCAGTAATTTAAGAATCGTCTGTTAGTAACTACACCGAGTGTTTGGCTTTGCAAACGATCTTGGTGAGCGGGCTGAAGCCTAGGATCTCTTGTCTTTGGGAGAGCCACTCCCTCGGGATTCTGTTGGTTTATGATTGGCCTAATTGGGGTAGTTTGGATTTCCCTAGCGTTATCGAATGTATTGGTATTTCCTTCCAACTTTTCGTTTTCAAGTTGCTCACCATCTTCTAAATCGGAGAGGTCTGTGACTATATCCTCCTGTGGGGTCTTCACTCCTCTATTTAACTTCACAGTTGATTGCCTCGTGGTTGGTAGAGTGCTTGTGTTTCCTTCTATATTGATTCTTTGGTTCCACCTATTAATCCCCTCTACATCTGCTTCCCGCTCCTTCTGTTTAAGCCAGAAACAGAAGAATTTTCTTGTTCCACGGTAGCTGCAGGCTCTGTCATAGTTCTTGGGGTGGCATGAGTTGGTAAAGTCAATAAGGCATTCAGTTTGTCCATTAGAGCCGTTTGGATGTTTTCTATTCTCTCATTGATTTCACTAACCATTTTATTCAGTTCGTCTCTACTGATAACTTCACGCTAAATGGAGGATCCTAGAATCTGATCACTGGAGTTAGCTCCTAACTGCGGATTATTGGGATTATTGACTTCAATTTATTGGGAGTTTGTTTCTTCTCTAGCAATGGTAGCTCCTATGGATCTTTTGGAAGTCATTCTCTTTCCTCCTGGAGACATTGATTCTTAGCACTAGATCTTTTGAATAGAGATTAAGGATCTAACTTCTCGGCCTATCTAATCCAAAGTAGATAGCTAGATCTTTTCCGGAGTAGGGTTCTCAGTGAAAGCACCAAAATGTTAACCCAAAAAATGGATAAACGCCCTAGATTGAGTATAAAAGCATAAGCCTTGTTTATCAAGGAAAATGAAATAGAAAAGGCAATGGCTAATCATAAAAAAGTAAACAAACAAGAGATTTTTAAAGCGGTTCGGCTGTTAACGAAGCCTACGTCCACTTTATAACTTTTGTTATTGAATTGACCGTAAATCATGAATCCCAATGGTTACAATTTTAACCATTAAATAAAGAGAGATCATACCACCATCAATGAAGATAAAAGGAAGGATATCAAATGTCCCATGGCAGCCATTTCAAGGGAGAAGAAAGTTGATGAATCTCCATAACAAAGTTGCTTCAGTGATCAGAAAAGCCAGCCCCCTTTCTGTTGAAGGTAGGATGGTATCTATAGAATTTTGAGAGCACTTGGATCGAAACCAGCGCACCGGAGGCTTCTAATCATCACTATGAGGCAGCACATGAATTTTGAAAGTAAACCAAGCTAACTATTTGGATTGGTACCGATCCAAATAGTTGAGGAATTCTTGCGCAACTTCCATCCTATAAGCTTCCTTGTCTACTGGCGAGGCCATCCTTGCAATTTCATGACTTGTTTTGACGATGAACCATTAGTTGGTTAGATCGAACTGTAACTTGCATAGGACAAGTCCTGACTTCTTCAAGTCAAATGCTTGAAATGTTGTCAAACTTAGTAGATAAGCTTAGAAGTGATGTAAGGAATAATGCAAGTGGTTTGAAGTACTAACAAGTCTATAATTTGGATTAGTACCGATCCGATTGGATCGGACCAGTGCCGATCCAAATACTTATCTTAATTTCATCCAAATTCCCAGGGTTCATTTATTATGTTCTTTTAGGTCATCCGGCCACGTTTCGAGTCGTTCGTATTTAGTTTGAATGTTTTAACTCCTTTTGAATTTTGCTGGGTTAAAAATCCTGGTTTACCTAAATATTTACTATAAGCTAATGAACTCCACTTATATGTATAAATGGCTTGATCGAACAAGTTCGGGAATTAACCGGTAAAAGAAACACAAGTGTTCCATACCACTCCTTTTATTAAATAGTTTAAGTCACCTTCTCATTTAATTGATAACGTGCAATTTCATATAAATAATTTACTTTAAAAACATTCTTGTAAAGTATAGTTTTATAAACAAGGATATATATATATATATATATATATATATATATATATATATATATATGGAAAGCCCTTGCTAATATATATATAAGTACAATCTTAAACCATTGTTATAAATCATCTTTAAACCATTATTATTTATAAAAAAATATTTTATATATTAGTATTCCAATTATCTTTTATAGAGAATATATTCATACTTCAAATGATTTGAGAAAATGGTTTGGATTGAAAATCATTCTTTTGAAAATTCTAGTTGAAATAGTGAGATAAAACTTGTGTGCAATCTCACGTATCCATAGAGTATTCCTATGGAATAGAAACTCCAATATGAATTCATAAATTATTAATCAAAATTCAAAAAATTTCATTCGAATTAATATGAAATGGAGCATCAAAATCAATTAGACATTGAAAAGGAGACAAACGGACGAACGAACGGGCGAACGGATGCGAATGGGAACCTGTGTGGCATAACATGGTGCTCAGCCTAGATCACGACCGGTTCACTGGTCTTATCAGATCGGTGGACCAACGGTAGCACCGGAGGTGAATCCTAGGCGATGCTAGCGGCTCTCCATCCATCCGTTGTCCCTCTTTTCTTTATCGATAACCGCCTTGACTCCTAGAATACTGATTTAGTAATCATGCAAGCATGTAAAAATCAACAATAAAATTTAATTCATGATTATATGAAGAGGGTTACAAAAAACTGAAAGTGGTATACTAATTGATAAGCATAACACGAGAGATTGAGAGAAATTAAATCATAAATTCAACAAATTTCACCAAACAGCGACATGCATTCATTAATAGCTATAACTATAAGGTAAACTCACCTAAATAATCTAAAATTGAATATTAAAACTTGGATTCCCCTAGGCATTTCTATTTCACCTACAACCTAGGTTATTTTCAGAAATTGGAGAGAAATGATTGCAATCAAAATCTAAGACTGAAATTGATAAACAAATAGACGTACAAATAGGTGAAGGAAATTACCTTTTCTAAACTTATATTTGAATTAGCCAAAAGCCCTATGATTTTTAGTTTGATTTGGTTATTTAATGGCCAAGGTTTTGAAACATAAGTGGTTTTGCATTTTCAGTTATGGAAAGAAAGTGAGAATGAGAAACTGTACGTATCTATTTCTTATCTCTTATTTCTCCTACTATGCCAAGAGGGTTTGATATGGACCCAATAAGCAATGTGTTACAATTTCTAAGAGAAATGTTACTTGTTTTTATTTTGTTTTATCACTTTATAACACCAATGTGTAGTAAACAATAATTTATTTAACCAACATTGATTTCTTTAATTTTCCCAAAATAAATAACATGTCAAATTCTCATTTCTCATTAATAAACCTTAATATTATCTTTTATTTAAATTTACAACACTAGTTGTGATGGTTTTAGAAATGAAAGATATTTGTCGCAAATTTACCACTAAAATAAATAAGCAAATGAACCCTTGGAAAAATCATAATTTCAGTTAATACTTATTCTCTTCAAGATTATTTATATATTATTAAATATAAGAATTAAATTACATAAAAGGACAATTCAATAAATTCCCAAAATATTTTATTCCAAATTCATTTTAAATTTGGAAATACGATAATTATAAATTTCCCAAATTCAGTTAATTAGTTATAATTAATTAAATTATATTTGAAATTTTAATTTCATGTAATCTCGATCATGGTTTCTACATTAACCCAACATTTTACTAAAGAAATTATTGTTTTTATCACTTTTGGATAGATTGTGGAAGGATGAAATGACTCATCGATTAGGAAACCAGGTAGGACTGGTGTAGGATAGCGCCCTATACTTCTGCTATTATCCCCTAGCTAATGTTAGTCCAAAATTCCAGTGTTTAGAGCTTTGTCAAGGGTAAGACAAAAGGTAGGATTACACATAGAAAAGAATGCATAAAGACAATGTAGGTTATAGGTTGACCTACAAAACCTTTAGGTTCATAGTAAGCCTAGCAAAACTATGAGATGACAGATAGTCAGGTAAACACGAAGATAAGTGTATTAAAACAGACCGTCCAGTTTTCTTCAAAAGTTAGTTAGAAAATTTGGTATATCAGGTAGGCTAGAGTCAACCATGTAGGTCGGTAGTTACCCTATGAAAAATATACATTATGACTGATAGTCCACTGATTTGACGGATAGTCGTGATTACCTATGTAGCACACATGAACATTATTGATCATATTGTTTATTTTAAACAATTTGGTTGCGGAACTTTGTTTGCAGAAGATATATTTTTAAAAGAGATATTAGCAAGAGGAAAACCCATTTAGCTTTGTAGTGTAGTCTTATTGAATATATATAAACCAAGATGGAATATTATTATTCATGTCAGGCCTTTTGTTTAACTTGAAATTTATGTTTTCCCCTTAAACTCTGGGGTTCTCAAAATTTGACTCGAGTAGGTTGGAAGTAAGGGCTTTAAAGGTTTAGTAGGTTCTGGCGAATAAGCTTCTAGTGGCATGTAGGAGGCAATGTTGGCTATACAGGAGTCCATTTATTATTATTATCTACTGTATTAGTGTCTGTCAATTTAGTAACTCTGATTAACCAAGAGGGCATTTACATATGTTGCTCTTGGAGTATTTTGTAATAATTATACTTTATCTGAACCTGGGCAACGTTACTGAATATCAAATTATGACTGTGAAATGAAATGTGAAATTATGCTTTCATTTCATATTCTTGTGCTTCTGATATTATAGTTACAATTAACGTGGCTGCATTTTGTCACCGAAAATTAATACTATAGATGATTGCAGCATCTTTAGGGCTTATCGATCCACAAAATGGGAGATGTAACATTCTTGGTCTAGATATGTTGAGAAAAGCCACAGAGAAGATTGAGTTGATCCGAAAAAGGATGAGGAAAGCTCAGCTTAGGCAGAAAAGTTACGTGGATAAGAGGCGTAAGAATTTAAAGTTCTTAGTTTAAGACCGTGTTTTTGTTAAACTATCACCGATGAAAGGTGTGGTACAGTTCAGAAATTCGTGGAAACTGGCACTTAGATATGTTGGACAATCTCCTATTATAGAGAGGATCGAGAAACTCACATACTGGATAGAGTTACCGGATAGTTTAGCAAGAGTCCATAATGTTTTTCATGTTTCTCATCTTAGGAAGTGTGTGCATGATCCAGAGGCTACTATTACTCCAACTGCATTGGAAGATTTAGTTGTAGAACCAGATATGAATTTTGTTAGACAACTAGTTCGCGTTGTGGCAAGAGATGAGAAGAAGTTAACGAACAAGACAATCAAGTTAGTGAACGTCCAGTGGAGTGACAATAGAAAAGACTGTACTTAGGAGTCAAAGGACAGGATTAGAGATACTCATTCTGAGTTACTTTGATGGTATGTTGTATATCTGTTATATAGACATTTGGCTAGTAGGATATACTAGCATTGTTGTTGTGCTTGATATGATCCTTACTGAATTTCAAGGATGAAATTCTTTAAGGAGAGGATCTTGTAACACCCTTAATTTCGTTTAATGTTATTCTAGAGATCTAAATTAGATAAGTTAAATAGAATAATGTGATGTGTAAAGATAAGGAGAATGAAATTTGATAATTAATTGGATCGGGCCTTAGCTAATCAATTAATAAGATTGTTTTAAGCATAGGAAAGAAGAAAAATGTGAGAAGGGCATATTGGGAATAGTTCCTTATTTCATTCCCAAAACCATTTCCTCCCTCATTCATTCTCATTTTTCATTCCGCAATAATCAAAATACAATCTAAGAAGCTGGCCATTAATAAGAAAAGAAGAAGGTGAAATACAAAAGGATTTAAGGGAAAAGCTTTAGGGAAACTATCAACAACAAATCTCGATCTCTTCGTCCAACCTAAGGTGAATAATAGTATCCATCTCCTTTTGCTATTTTGTTTTTGTGTCTAGATAAGAATTCGGAATTGTTTTGTGATTATATGTCATACTCCGGCTGATTATATCCTTTGTTGGATAATTGATGATGAATAGGAATTATATGAAATTATTATGATAGGATTTAAAGGTACAAACCAAATATACAATCTCCAACTGGCTTGAAATTTTGATATGATGTATAAAACATTATTTTGAAGATGTTTTTTAATTTCATAATTTTTCAAGTTTGTATGAATATTTTATGAATTTCCTAAGGGGAAATAAGGGTTTGTTTCTGGTTTTAATAACTAAAAATAATAAAATGATTATTTTGGCCTTGAAATTTTATAAGTGAAAGAAGATGTAAATTCTGTTTTTTGATGTTTTTTGGGAATTTTTCCCAAGGTGTTATGATCTTCTAAGAATTAATTGTGTTAGAAAAGGTTGTTGATTAATATTTATTAATGATGTTAATTACAAAGGTATGAAAATTGGTTTTGGGAATGTAAAACAGAAAATTATTGTAAAGGACAAAAATTCAACATTTTAGCCTCAAGTACAGACCTTTAGTATTTTAGCCTGAAGGACAACTTTCATTAGGTATCAGTTTTCAGTTATTGATAGCATTTTTTAGGTACCAGTTTGTAGTTATTGGTAGTAGTTTTTAGGTATCAATTTTTAGTTCGGTAACAGTTTTGGAAGAATGTTTGTCCTTGTGAATAATTTTGGAAGAATGTTTGTCCTTTTGAATAATTTTTAGGAGAATGTTTTTCCTTATGGTTAAAATATTGAGGTCGTGTCCTTGAGGCTAAAATTATATGAATTTTTGTCCTTTAAATTAATTCCCCCAATGTAAAATGTGTTTCCAATGAACTTCAGAAAAGAAGAGGAAAATATTTTTGTAACGATCTGCCTTTTTGAACCTCAGAAGTCGACACTAATACATCCATGTTGTACACATGCCGAGCAACTAAGTGCTGGAAAGATAAATTGTTGGGGGAAAGAAAGGAGATAGAAGATAAGAAGAAATTAAATAATCACATAATCTCACAATGCAACGGAATAACATATATTAATCAACATAATACTTTGCGAGGTCATTCAAAATGATACATCAGAGTCATGCTAAAACAATTCCACCTTTGGATAGTTATAACAGCATATCCCTACCTAACTGATACAAGATACATATAATACAGTGGAAATAAGATAATAACTAACTATCGATGAATCCTCCTACTCCAAGCTCCACCAAACTGCATCCATGGAAAACCTAAACTACTTGGTTGCCCATAAATTTTTTAGCACCAACAGTTTTGAGAAAAGAAAATAAAACTCCAGATCAAACATGGGTCTGGTTGGATGAACTCCAATGACTCGTTTATTATGTTTAAAACCTTTTAAAATCAAAGGTATCTTGTAAGATCGTGCCGCACATAAACATGGATGGGTTTTTACCTTACGACAACCAAAACATTTTTTATAGAAACTCTAGTGATATTATGATAGTGTTTAGGGTTTTGAAACTAAATATAGAACATAGCTAAAATGCATGCATCTCACATTCCAACATATTTCGGTTCAACTAAAAATGTATGGCACTTATTGGAGAATGGATTCCATATAATGACCGAGCTACTAGGGTACCGCCCACCATAGTGCATCTCTAGATATACACACTGAGAACCTAACCTGGATTCCCTACCACACAGACTAACCCACCCCTTGCTGGTTAACACCGAATACATCACCACTACGGTTGGGATCCGTAACCGTACCAAAGCATACAAAAACGGGTCAAATACCGTTCTAGATTGGTGATTACATACCATAACGGGTGCAACACACATGGCCCTGCTACATCTCCTCTATTTTAGTCATTCCTGGTTGATGAGGCCTGAGGCTATGTCTTTGCCTTTTAGAATAGAAATCCTACTTGAAATGACAACACTACCTTCTAAGCAGCAATGCAGTGTCAGCATTCATCAATACGAGTTGTCCATATAATCAAACAATCAATCTATAGCAAAACGGAAATTTATTCCGCTAACCTATGTCTACAACAATCAAATCAATTACATTATAGCAGAGCAGTGATTTATTCTGCTATTAGATGTCCACACAATCAACAATTTACATAACTCATTCACAGAGGTTGGCAACTTATTGGTATTGACACTTGAATTCCTTATGTTCAACACTATCCTTTGCAAAAGAATGTTCCCTTTTAAACAAATTGATTGTTGGAAGACAAAAAGCGATTTTAAACTTGAATCTCTTTTAAAATAATTAATTACAAGTTAAACCCTTTATTAAATCATAATTAATCTTAATTAAATATTTATTAAATTTGAACTTAATTTAATTTATAAATTAATAAATAATTAAACCTTTAATAGATAATTTATTTATAAATTAAACCCTTAATTGATCCTTTTTAATTATTAAATAATAGTTTAAAACCCTAACTAAACTATTAATTATTCTCAATTAACAATTAAATAATTTTTTATTAAAACTTAAATAATAAATTAAACCATCAATAAATAATTATTTATAAATTAAAACTTAATTAATTTATAATAAAAAATAATTTAACACTTGATTAATTGGATAAATAAATAACTAACCCTATAATTAATTAATAATTTATTAAAATAAATCTTATCTTTAGAAGATAACTAATTAGAAACTAAGCCTCATTAATTAAGGTTAATAAACCTTGCTTAATACTTAATTAATTATTAATTATCAAAACTTAATTAATTAATTAAAAATTAATTAACTTTCTAAAACATCATTGTTAAGTTTTATAAAACATTTACAAAACACTTTTAAGCGAAACTGCATCCATAGCGACTATCGTTATGGGTGTCATAACTTAAACATGTTTCCTAACTTTATTCTTTGGAAACCTTACACTTAAAAACTTTCTAACCTTTCAAACCCCAAGGTAAGTATTTTGAAACTAACAAAGTTTCTAACTTCAAAAAAAATTCTTTTTAAAACCAAAGCTTGTATTTTCACAAAAGAATTCTTCGTCGTTAACCTAAACAAATCGCTAACTCTTTTTTTTTGGCATGGCCGACGGTTTTATAGTGGACCGACCACTTTTATTACGCACGTAATAAAGCTTGAAGTACAGGAGTAAGGTAGAGACACCTTAGCTACTATGAAAGAAAAAATTAAAAATACAGCACAGGAGTGTGACAGACAAGTCACAGCTACTAGATATAGATTACTAGTCTAGTTCTCCTCCGCAGAGGAAGAATCACAAACACCCACATCTACACGGGTAGAAACCAGAGATCCACCATCAAGAAGACCAAAAAAAGGGGCGAAATAGAACAGCAAGAGATGGATCATAACTGTCAACGTCAGAAGAGTAGATAAAGGATCGGTCCCAGGCAGAATCAGCTATAATAACAGAATTTATCAGTGCATGCGAACCATCCAAGTCAAGAACCAAGGAATCACCAGAAACTATGTAATAAAGGCAACATAGGTCCAGAAGATCATCAGAAACATATCTTAAATAGGTGTCATCCACAGGGTTGAATCTCATATCAAAACGAAGATCAACCCAACAATGTTCAGAATCAGCCCAAACCACACGATCCAGCTCAGAAGTGGGAAGTACAGCACTAGGAACAGGGGAAACAGGCCGCGCTAAGGAGATGGGAGGACCAGGGTCAGATGATTGAGAAGCAACCTGCGTGACCTTGGGAACCCATTTCCTAAGCGGAGGCCGAGGCAAAGGGATCTTAGGAGCAGAAGCCGATGTAACAGAGTGCGAGCAGGCAGAGGCTAAATGGCCAAAAGAGTGACAAGAGGTACAAATGTCAGGGACCCATCCATATCGAACACGCACATCCACCACGTGTCCAACAGCTAGCTGGACAGGAATAAAGGTAGGAAGAGGCTTCAGGGGAGAAATCTCAATTAGTGCCTTGGCGTAAACAAGCTTGTCACGCGCAACAGTATTGGAGTCAAAACACTTCAATTTACCAACATTTCAAGCAAGCCAATTCAAACCAAGTAGCGGTTGAAGAGCAGAAGGAATTTGTGAGAAATAAACCCAAACAGGGATGGAAAAAACTGTTCACGCACACTAGCAATCGTCGGAGACCAGGGGGTAATAATAAAAGGCTGTCCATCAAATAAGGTAGGCTCTGACTAAAGAACACGACTACGTTCCTCAGGGGAGGAGAACAATAGGTAGTACAAGGAGTCAACCAACTTAACTTTAAGACCACCATGTAGTCTCCAGGCCCTACGACAAACAGCAGCCACATCAAGAAGTCGATGTTTAGGGTCCAAAAAGAATCCAACTACGTATTCTGACCAAAAGTCCACACCGGCTTGGATAACACTGGGGGGAGGGATCTTTACTCCGTTTTCTTCATGGATTTCAAACTCAACTGGTTCATAAACACCCGCATTACGTGGCATGGTGGTAAAAAGTGAAGACCATGATTTGGGTATTGAATGGCTATGGCGACACTCCTCCACACCAGAAGTGGCCACAGGTTTGGGGTCATGTGCTACAATGGGATATTTCATGTTATCACCAGGATTTAAACTAATATGACATGGGTTTACATCGGTACAGACAAAATGCCGAACAGATTGAGTGCCACTAGCATTTGGCGTAGCCGAAAGAAGTCAGGACAGGAGTAGCATCACACGAAGTGGAAGTCAAACTATTAGCAGTAAAGTGACCAGATCCCCTTGCAGCATTGATGCAAACACTTGTCGTGCAACAATCTTGCACAACAGTCTCAACCATGCTTATGCCAACACCTGATACTCGCTCACTACCAACATCACGTTCTACTGCCAAAACACCCGAGACTTGCTGACCCAATTCGCAACTTGGAGACCCAACATAATTATTCAAAGTTGTACTCACATTAGGGTTACAGGCAGCAGCATTGTAGCATCATTCAAGCAAGGGGGGCAGTAGGAACTAGGGGGGACTGTTTGTTTGCACGTAGGGGAGGAAAATCACGGGACGAGTGTAGATTAGGTCGAGCGTCATCATCAGAAACCATGGCTCCAAAGCGACGACCAGATCGTGTTGAAGAGGGGGAGGGCAGACGCTTAGGGATATGAAGAGAAGGGGAGAGGATATGAAGGGGGGCGAGTGAAACGGAGAGGGGCTAGAAGAATCATGGTGGGGAAGAAGAGAACGCGAATTCTGGAAATCGCCTGGAATTCTTGAAGCCGACCATTATTGATGAGACATTAGAGGGGCTAAAATTTGAAATCCATGAAGTTTAATGAGAATTGTTTGAGTTTGTAAACAAACATATAAACATATCGACGACAACATTTACATACTTCAAAACCAAACATAATCAAAATCCTACTTTTACATGTATAGCTAACCTTTAACCTTCAAATCACAAATCTAACTTACTAATTTCAAGTAAACATCCATATAACTAATCAACCAACACAATAGCTCATCAATTCAACCAATATATTACTATACAATAATAAGAAATGACTAAAGATCGCATCTTTCCAAAAAGAAATAAAAAATTTACTCACTTAAAATCTTTGAAAACTTGAAATTCTTTAGAACTTGTAAAGCTCAGAAAACCACAAAATCAATTCGAAAATGGGTCATCTTCTCCTCGATTTTTGGCCATGTTACTCTCAAAATTTTAAAAAGTGGTCAAAATAAATTCTTGAAATTTTTTTTGTCTATCATTTCAAAAAAAGAATCACTGAATTTGGTTTTTTTAGGGAGATATGGTCATAAGAAGGAGCGCTATTTTCGGGCTTTAAAATATGGGTCTGAAAATGAGTCGGAAAAAATGTATTTTTTACCCAAAAATATTCAAATTTTGAAAAAGTGACTCAAATAAAAGATGTAGCCACTGAAATTCCATTTGGTTTGAAAAATAAAGTAAATCCCGATTTGGAGTATTGCAGAGGAAGATATGGCCGAATGAAGTAGAAGGAAAAAAATGAAGAAGGAGAAGTTAAAAACTAAGTTTTAAAAACATTAAAAATATGCAAATTGAAATTTGAATTCTTAGAATTCTAAAGAGAATCCATTAAAGAGTTTTGATTTCAACTAGGAAGAAGATAGGGCTTTTGAGAAGAAAAAAAAGTAGAAATGAAAATGGATAAAAGAATTTGTTTTTATATAAAAAGAAATATTAGAAATTACTAAACTACCCTTGTCCTTTTACCCTCCACCTCCTTGCACCACTTCATAATGCCATGCCTCTCCCTACTTAATTTCAAAATTCTCATGCATAAACATGAAAAGATGGCTAACATACTCATGTCTCCCTTTAAGTCGCCAATATGTCACACTTGTCTTGCTGATGTGACATTTTATATTTATTTTCTAAACTTAATTAACTCAAGTATATTTACGTATATATTATCCTAAAACTTATTTTATCTTAACTAAGTATGTTCACAAATATTTAAATGTTGTTTCCAAATATAAACTATGGTTACAACATTTCAAGAAAATTTTATAGGATGAAATGTCAAAAATTCGAAAAATAATTTCCAGTCATGTTTTCTGTTTTCCATCGAACTAAATATTTTTGTAAACAAATTTTGAAATCTATTTCACCGTCCTTATTTACCATTTAAAAGAGTTTTATTTTCATTACAAAATATATATATATTGAATATTTAAAAATTAGCTAAATATTAGAAAATCAAAGCTGTGAAATTCCGAGTCGTTACAATTTTGGTTAACCAATGATATTTTGACAAGAGGCAATAGTTGGTAGAAGAAATAGCTTTAAAAAGAAATAAATAATTTTTATACCTATTTACAAAAATTCCATTGTAGATATTCGGCACCCCCATCCCTTTGTTATCCGACATCTATGAAAACTGATAATTGGAATGACTATACAATAGTTATAGGAAGTATCGAATTTATTGTTTCGACATCTATATAGGGTGATACATGCGATATCTATGTAGTAGATATGTGTCATATCTATTTATATTTAAATTCTCCATCAATTACTATAAGGGTCCAATATCTCAAGTTCGTGGAGGCATGGCATTCTAGGGTTCCGGGACTCTACATGTTTAAAAAGTGCGGCACCCTCTTTGTTTTAAGGGTACGAAAACCTCAAGCTCTTAAAGTTACAGCATCTTAAGTTTTCAAGGGTCCAATACCCCAAGGATATAGAGGTTTGGTACCCCTAAATATTTTAAACCTAGCACCTCTTGTCACCTATATTTTCGACATCTATATTTTTGTGGCATTGATGTCATATGTTTATAAATTTGACATCCATGTTTTCGGCAGAGATGTCGTATGTTTATAAATTCGACAACCTTGTTTATATGCTTGAAAGTCTTACGTTTACCAAATTGAAATATTTTTTAAGGGCACGATAGCCTATGTGTTTTAGAAAGTCAATAACCCTATATTTTCGGTATTATAGGCTTATGCTTTACAAAATCAGAATGTTTTTTTAACACCTTAATCTGGCAGCATGGATGTTGTAAGTTTACAAATTAAATAGTTTTTGTTTAATAGCTAGATAAATCATATATTTTAGAGGTTCGACAACCTAATTAGGGATATCAATATTTTAAAGGTATGAAAAACTATATGTTTTAAAGTTCGGCAACCTCATTAGGGATACCAATGAATGTAGATTGAATACATTAGAATGAATAAAGCGATATTGTTGTTATTATTTGATTTATGATGGGTTTATAGTAATCTAGAAAAACTATGAGATGTGTAATGGTTAGTCCACATGATATATGTATAAGATGGATAGTCCCTATGATTTGATGGGTTCATAGTAATCCTAGGAAAACTATGACATGTGATGAATAATCCACACGACCTTAAGTAGATAGACTATGTGCGATGGGTAGTCCATATAACATAAGATAGAAAATCCATATAATATATGAAATGGGTAGCCCATATGAATTGAAACGGATGGTCCATTAAATTTAAGACAAATAGTCTATTTTATGAAGTTGGGTAGGGTAAGGGAGTGTATGACCCTATGAAGACAGATTAGTCAAACTTACCTATATTGCATGCCTACAAATGATTTACGTTATGATGTTCAAACCATTATGGTTGCAGGTCATAGTTTATGATTGACATATTTGGTTAAGATACTGGAGAGGGAAAAACTCATTTTGCTCAATGGCATGGTCTCACTGGATATCTAATTTTGTTTGAGATGTTATATTATTATTTATACTATACTTTTTATCTAACTCAAAGTTTCTGTTTTTCCCATTAAACTCTTGGATACTACTTAAGTAGGCCGGGAATAGGGTTTTCAAATTTTCAAGTTTGACGGATAAGCTTCCGGTGATGTATAGGAGACAAGCTATATAATATTAAGATCTTTTATTTCTGTTGTGTTGCTTTTCTCGCTTAAATGGATGTAACAATAGGAATTGTAACTGTTGGTATTTAGACTCTGAGCAACCAAGGGGGCATTTGCGTATGTCGCTCTTAGAGTATTATGTAATTATATATTTTCTCTGAACGAGGCAACAAATAGGATTATGTAACGAACATGCAAGTTTATTAATGAATTATGTTTTGAAAAATTTCATATTCATGTGCTTTTGATATTATTGATACTATTTACTGATCTCATTTTATCACCAGAGAATAATACTATTGATGACTGCAGCATCAATAGCTTTTCTTTTCGGACCTCGGAATGGGGGACGGTACAGTTTCTCTCTTACCCTTTCTTTCCTCTAATCAAATCAAAAGGCTATTCCCTCTTACCATCATATTATCGCCCCTACCTGGTCCATTCATGGACAAAATACATGTGCCCCTATATGAACCATTTAAAGCCCGAACAAATTATATTGCATTTTAATCCAATTTAAACCATATCGATATTGTATATCAATTTATATATTAATAACTATTATAAATATATTTATTTATATTGTTCATCAAATCAAAATAAAAAATTATAACAAATATTTCATGAATATTAATTAATTTAAATATTTTTTATAATTACAAATTATTTAAATCATTTGGTCAAAGAAGTATTCGATGTTTCAGATGTATGACTCTGTAGGCATAAATTTGGTCGGCGATTAATATCAAACTATTTGAATACTAACATTCACACATCACTTAGCAGGTGATTTGATATTTTGGCCAAATTTATCACTTACATAGTTTTGATAAAGTCCAATTTTACTTTGTTAAGAGTTACCCGATTATGACTGTTATTTATACCAATTCTCTTCGTCAAAACTATATCACTTTGGACTTATTGAAGTTGTTAATGGTTAAAATTCCAATATCATTCATATTTAGCTTTATAGTCTAAACATAAAGTCCTTGATTCAATAATAACAATTATTATTAACCGATATGCTCTAGCCAGAGGCTTTGACTTTGAATTGACTTTAGTTGACTGTGATACTAAGCTTATATAACTTAGAAGACAGATCCTCCCTTGAATATTGTTTCAATTCTCTGCTTCCACTCGACCAAACTATAGTCATTCGATCGACACCATGCCATGATCTGAATATAATCAAAGCGAAGTGTAACAAACCGATTATCAGGGTAATTAAAAAATAACTATTTAATTAATAAAAAGTGGATTTTTGGAATTTAAAAGTAATAACTTAAATTTGTTTTGGAATATTGGAATTTTATAATAAATTAAATAGTGATGAGATTAAACAATTTTGTGGATAAATGAGTGTCTTGTGATCGTGAAATAAATTAATTCGAAAAATTTTAATATTAGTTTTGTAAAGAATAAATTTAATTTTGGGGCTATATTAGTAAATGATTTAAATAAAATAAATAAATTATAGAAAATTATTTTGTAATATATATATATATATATATATATAAAGTTGTAATTTATTGGGAAGGGATTTAGCAAAGTAACAGAATTTTGTTTGGGCATATATGCTTTGTTCATTAAGTAAACAAAAGAAGAAAATGAAAAAAAAGAAGAAAAAAAAAAGAAGAAGGGAAGCCCAAAACCAAATTTTCTTACTAATCCGAAACCCATTCTCATGTTTTCCTTTCCAGATACTTCCATCTTCTGATGTTTCTATTGCAAGTATAAATATACTCTAGGCTTAAGAATTTGTGCTGGAAATGTTAGTTTGTTAAAAAATTAAATAGAAAATAGTTAATGGTAGTTTACTTATGAACCATTATTATAATTGAGCCGTTGCAAGTTTATAACAGTAATATATTTATGAATCATTACTATAATTGAGTCGTTACACTTGTATAATGGTAATATATGTATGTGACGTTATTATTGAGCCGTTACAAAAGCTAATGGTATTACAATATTGTTTTAAAATGAGAATAAATTAAAATCCATTAACATTCCATCACTTTAGTAATGTATACAATTTTCAGTCTGCCTATTTAAATGATAGATAGACAGAAGAGAAATGATAAGAATAAGTGACATTTTTCTTTTTCTTCTTCTTTCAACAAAACTAAGCATCTTGAGCGGTATTTCAGAGTGCAAATTAGAATCGACTTTGTCAATGCAAATAGGTTGATATTTTTTCAGACTAGAAAAGCTATTTTATCATAAAGGCGGCGGCATTTGTTTTTCAGAATTGATTTGCACCTTCGAGCAGAACACCGAAACGTCTTCAAGAGAGTGACAACATACATGACTCAACCGAAGTTCATTGTTCCCAATAATTTAAAGACGTTCTAGACAATAATGACTTCTGCTGCAACTATTGATGATTCTACACCGACCATAATGTTTTAGGTCCACACGGTCGCTTCTACGCCCTTTAGATTCGAGGGCCTCCATTTCAAGTGCTGGAGGAAAAAGAAGGAATTTTTTCTGATGATGAGAAAGGTGGTTGGTGTGCTCACTACAGAAAAGCCGACAATACCAGAGAAGCCCGCTAAAATCGATGTACAACAATTGTAGATTTGGAAGGATTAAAACCAAAAATTACAAAATTGGATAGAGCAGGATTACCTCTACAAGAACTTCATACTCAATGGCCTGAGCGACGATCTCTACGGCTACTACAATTCAAACAAGACAATCAAGGAAATTAGAGAGGCGCTGTAAAAGAAATATGATACAGAAGAAGCTGGAGCAAAGAAATATGTTGTCGGTGGCTACCTCAAATTTTAGATGACGGACGACAAGTCAGTAGAGACACGGTCTCATGAACTTCAGAAAATAGCTTATGATATCGTCTCCGAAGGTATGGTTATTGATGAAAAATTCCAAGCTGTTATTTTGATAGATAAACTATCCCTTATTTGGAAGGATCTTAAGAATAATTTGAGACAAAAAACTAAAGAATTTTCTTTGGAAAGCTTGATAACTCGCCTCCGTATTAAGAAGGAATCACGTAAACAAGATATGAAGGAAGAAGTGCTTGCTGTTACAGGCAACACTAAGAAAGCTGCAGTTTGGAAACCGAATCCTAAAAAAATTTAATAATCAGAACCACAAGCTTAGTCAAAACCGCAACAAACAGAAACCACCCCAAAAGAATGACTCTGGACAATTATGTCCTTGCTACAACTATGGAAAACCAAGTCATATGGCATGCGAGTGTAGGAACAGAGCAGGCCCTGCACCACAAGCTAACCTAACTAAGGAGTCTCTAACGGCTATGATTACTGATGAGATTCACCTTGTTGGGGGATTAAAGGGTTGGTGGGAAGATAGTGGTGCTACACGCCTTATCTGCTATGACAATGTTATGTTCAAAACATACACGGGGACTAAGAACAAGAAAGTGTTGTTAGAAGACACTCGCACCACTATTGTTGCTTGGATTGGAAGCGTAGAGCTGAAGTTTACCTCTGGGAGGACCGTCATTCTGAAGGACGTAATGCACACTCCAACGATGAGAAGGAATCTTATTTCAGGTAATCTTCTTAATAAGGCTGATTTTACATAGACTATTGGGGCTGATATGTAAACCATCACTATGAATGGTATGTTTGAAGGTAAGGAAACTGATGGTATGTTTAAACTGAATGTTGAATGTACTAAATTGCCTGCTTTTGCATATATGTTGTGCGATTTTAATATCTGGCACTCTAGATTATGTTATGTGAATAAACGTATAATTCATAACACAAGCACCTTAGATCTTATCCCTAAAATGTCACAAACTGATTTTGATAAATGTGAATTTATAGTCAAGCAAAAATCACTAAGAAACCACATAATCAGTTGATAGAGTTTCTGAACCTTTCGATTTGATTCATTCTGATATATGTGAGCTTAATGGAACATTGACTAGAAATAAACACCATTACTTTATCATTTTTATTGATGATTGTTCTGATTTTACTTATGTATACCTTGTGAAAAATAAAAGTGAGGCATTTGATATTTTTAAATCATTTAAAACTGAAATAGAGAATCAATTTAATAAGAAAATTAAGAGACTTCGTAGTGATAGTATAACAGAATATGAGTCTAGTTTATTTCTTAATTTCTATAAATTGCATGGTATAATTCATGAGAGAACTACACCTTATTCACCTGAAATGAATGGTAAAGCTGAAAGAAAAAAATAGAAACTTTATCGAATTAGTTGTAGTTATTTTATTAAATTTTGGTGCAGTAAAACATTGTTGGAGGGATATTTTATTGACTATGTACTATGTATTGAATAGAATCCCTAAATCAAAAAGTAAAATCTCACCATTTGAAATTTTAAGAAATTATAAACCAAATGTGTCTTATTTTAGAATTTGAGGATGTTTAGCATATGTTTGTATACCAGACCCTAAGAGAATAAAATTAGCAAGTAGAGCATATGAATGTATATTTATTGGTTATGCTATTAATAACAAAGCATATAGATTCTATGACCTGAATACACATAATATAATAGAATCTAATGATGCCGATTTTTATAAATCTATATTTCCTTTTAAGTTGAGGAATAGTAGGGGTACATCAAGTAACACCATGCCTATTAGAACCTAGAAGAAGTAAAAGAGCAACATAAAAGATTTTGGTTCATATTTTTGTGCTTTTACTATAGAGGAAGATTTGTTAAACATCCAACAGACCTTATCTTCCTTAGATGCCAATTTTTTGCCAGAGGCTATAAATGATGAATGGATTTTGGAATAAGACTTGGCACTTAGTAGATCTACCGCCTGATTGTAATTCTATAGGCTGTGAATGAGTACTTAAAAAGAAATTAAAACCTGATGGCACAATTGATAAATATAAAGCCCTTTTAGTAGCTAAAGGATTTAAGCAAAGAGAAAATGTAAACTTTTTTGACGCCTTTTTACATGTAACTAGGATTACATCCATTCGAGTACCAATTTCACTTGCGTCTATTCATAATTTAATAATACACCAAATGGATATTAAACTGCTGTTTTAAATGTTGAATTAGAAGAGAAAATTTATATGAACCAACCTGAAGGATTTATAGTTCATGGTCAAGAATATAAAGTTTGCAAGTTAGATAAATCATGTTATGGCTTAAAACAAGCACCTAAATAGTCGCATGAAAAATTAGATAACTTAATAATCTCACATGGTTTCAAAGTTAATGAAAGTGACAAATCCATTTACTGTAAATCCGAGAATGACATTTGTACTATCATATGTCTGCATGTAGATGACCTACTTATTTATGGCTCAAACATTCATGCCATAAACTCTATTAAATCTTTGTTAAGTACCAATTTCGATATGAAAGATCTAGGGGAAGCAAGTATAATCTTTGGTATTAAGATTAATAGGTCCAAAAAGGGACTTTTTTTGGAACAATCTCATTATATTAAGAAGATTCTAAAGAAATACAATTACTTTGACCGTAAGCCTACATGTACACCATATGATCCTAGTGTAAAGCTATTTAAGAACATTGATAAAGGTGTAAGACAGTCTAATTATGCGAGCATCATTGGCAGCCTTGAGTATGCCACTGATTGTACGAGACCCGACATTGCCAATGTCGTGGGATTATTATGCAGGTTTACTAGTAGACCTATTGTAGAGCATTGGAACGTTATTGAGAGGGTCATGAGATACCTAAAATGAACCATGAACCTTAGGTTACATTCATGAAAAAAAATTAGTTGTCTTTGAAGGTTACACCGATGCGGATTGGAATATTTTATCTGATAATTCAAAAGCAACCAGTGTCTATATCTTTAACATTGCCGGAGGAGCTATTTCTTGAAAATCCAGGAAACATACTTTTTTGACTCAGTCTACTATGGAGTCTGAGATGATAGCACTAGACACAGCTTGTGAAGAAGCAGAGTACTTAAGAAATCTGCTAGTTGAGATTTCTTTATGGAAAAAACCGATACCAGCTGTGTTCATCCATTGCGATAGTACCGCGGCTATTGCAAAAGTATAGAACCGTTATTAGAATGATAAGAGACGACAAATACATCATAAGCACAGTAATGTTAGAGAGCTACTCCTTTCAGGTGTTGTTAAAGTGTATGACATACGCAGTGATGAGAATCTGACAGATCCTTAGACGAAAGGACTGACCAGAAAGAAAGTCATTAGAACTTCTAAAAGAATAGGACTATTGCCTTAGATTGTTGAGTCACGCACAAATAGTAACTTGACCTAATGACTGATGATCCAAAGAACTAGGTTTAGTGGGTAAGAACAAGTTGTGAAGTGATATTAGTTGAACGTGCTATTTTTATATTAAGAAGTATGTATTCCTGAAGTGATTAGAGGATGAGTTAATATAAACTCTTAACGAGATCTATACTCTATTTGGAGTGGAGTGCCAACCTTCAGGAGTACTATTGATAGAGTCACCTGCGTGAATGTGGAAATGTGGTCGTTTTCTATAGAGTTTTGAGTAAAATTTCTAGAGCATTCACTAAACTGGGATAGACGTGCATGGCCATAAATACACGGGCTTATTTGATTGCACTCTAGGAAGATTATGTGTGATATGATGTCAGAAATAGAGTTCAAAACTACGTATCACCCTAGTAAAAACTGAATCATATCTACTATGCAAAGGTTCAAGTCGAAAGACACCTTTGTTTATGCACAATCTTATGTTTTCAAAAATTGCTCGAAAAATATTTAGAAAAATTCAAGTAGGGGATGGTTGGGAATGCTTTAGTTTATGAAGTGAATTTATTAAAAAAATTAAATAAAAAATGGGTTAATGGTAATTTATTTATGAACCATTATTATAATTGAGCCGTTACAAGTTTATAACGGTAATATATTTATGAATCATTATTATAATTGAGTCGTTACACTTGCACAACGGTAATATAATTATGTGAAGTTATTATTGAGCCGTTACAAAAGCTAATGGTATTACAATATTATTTTAAATGAGAATAAATTAAAACCCATTAATATTCCATCACTTTAGTAAGGTATACAAATTTCATTCTGCCTATTTAAATGATAGATAGACAGAAGAGAAATGAAAAGAATAGCAGGCATTTTTCTTTTTCTTCTTCCTTCAACGAAACTAAACACAGTATTTCGGAGTGCAAATCAGAATCGACTTTGTCGGTGCAAACAGGTTGATATTTTTTCAGATTAGAGATGTTTTATCCTAGAGGCGGCGGCGTATGTTTTTCAGAACTGCTTTGCACTTTCGACCAGAACGTCAAAACGACTTAAGAGAACAACAACGTACACGTCTCAACCGAAGTTCATTGTTCCCAACAACTTGAGAGGGAAGAAAATTGTCTCCATTTTCAACGCTTACACTTCATAATTTATATAAAACTCAAATAAAAATCTACAAATTAAATAGATTTATATTAAATGCTAGCTTCTGAGCAATGCATCACCAATTAGTAATCAAATAATCGAAGAGTTAATTCATCAATATTGCAATTGTAGGAGGAGTGATGAAAATTGGGTTGCTGGTCCTTTTTTTTAGGAAAAATGGTTTCTCAACTTTAAAAAAAAATCTCTCAATCCTCTAAGAATTAAATGACGACGCCTGCAACGTTAGCTTCGTTGAGTGATACTGAATTTTTGGCGTAAATTTTGGGATGCGCGGTTGTGGTCGAAAACGAGGGTGACAAACTAAGGTTGATATTGGCTTTGATTAAGGCAGTAATGGGGCGAAGTGTCAGTAGCCCCCAAAGGAGCATCTTTGGAGGAAGGATGGATAGGCGCGATCGAGTTTTGTGACACGTTATTTTCGACGCCTGTAGCCTATTCTAGGATGACGCATTTGAATGGGCGATCGGGGGATGACGGCGATGGTATAAGCGAGTCGGGAGGAAGAAGTGAGAGATAATGGTGAAGACAGGAGGTGATTTAGTAGTCCCTAGCTCCGTATCACCAAGCGGCCGTGCACGACAATGGAGTTATTGGTGCACCTGTACAAGTTGTGGAGAAGGAAGGATTAAGAGGGAGAAGAAGAAAGTGGGGTTGTTATCACGTACGCATACATTTTATTGGTTTGTTTGTTGTATTATTTACAAATCAACGTGCTAGTGGCTGCAAATAATTAGCGTGCGTATTGCTACCCGTCTGTGAACGTAATTAGTACCATAGTGATATATATAGGTCCTTCGGGTGAGTATATGAGTAGAGTTATAAGTGCATTGGCTGTTAATATTGCTTGTATATTTCTGCTTTCGCGTCCTGTTCTTTTGCTTTGAGAAGTTGACCATGTTTTTTGCTAATCTGTTAATGAATGTTTTGTAAGTGGTCGCATATGAAACTGAGAACTAAACTTCTTCATGAATGATATAATGAGAGCACGAATGATAGATTTGAACAAGCTAAAATAGGATATATTGAATATACCTAATATCTAAATACGTGTGTGTATCTATTTATAATTAATTTGAATATAAATACTTATTTACAAAAGGGATTTAGATGTTTATAATTGTTTAAAAATAAGATAAAACGGTAACTTATTTATAAAAAGTTTATGGAATTATACTATGTGTAGCACTGGTTTTATAAACAAGTTTTAAGTTATCAAAATATATGTATGAGTCTCTTGTAAATTTAGTGTATATTAACTTTTTGTTTAATTTTACGTAAGCTTCATATATTGTTAGTTTATAATATAGAATATATTATATTTGTGTTTAGTTGATTAATTGTATAGTGCTGAAGTATTTGTATTAATGCTATTTATTTTTAAGTATTTATTCTCTATATAAGAAAGAATGATGTCAACAATTTATTATTATCAAGTGTTGATTTATGTTTATTTATTTGAATGATCCGTTTTTATACTAGTTTCTGATTTTTGTTTGCTAATCCTCTTCATATTGATTTTGTTGATATGAGTGATTCACCATTGATATTGATTTGATGGACAAATTGTGATGATACGGTGATCACATCCTTTTAATATGAATTTGTGAAGTTACTATACTTGGAATATTTTGTGTATGATGCTTAGGGATATGTGTGTGTATTCATTTGTACGTTACTTCTGTTTCATACGTTACACACACACATGAGATTTGTAATATGGTGTATATATGTATTTTATAAGATTACCTTTATTATTATTGTTATTGTTATTATTATTATTATCATCATCGTATTTTTTTTATTTTTATGTGATGAGTAATTTGAATAAACGGTTTAGTGATACCATCTAGTACGAGGCTTCGGTAACACTTTCCGATTATTCATTGAACTTGTCATATAGAGATATCTAGTGTGCATGGAGTGTAGTTTATGAGCATTGAATAATTATTCAGGTAACATGCAATGGTATGAGACGACGTTTACTCATTTATGTGATGATACTCGCTGTGGTGAGTATATTATAGTCACGTGGTGACTTATGGGTATAATTGTGTGTCGGCGTGGAATTAGAGCTCTAATATGTCGTTGTTATGTGGTGACTTGTATGGAGTTGTGTGTCGGCTTATGACAAAATTTGTATGTGGATATTGAATATTAGTATAATATGTCATCCACTTGTTGTCTCACTCCCTTTATGGTTCGAGAGTGAACCAGATTGGTCGGTATCCACCCCGATGGCCTGCTCTAGGGTCGCGTCCTGGATCCGCAACATCGTTGTTGGATATTTTTGATGCGCATCAAATGGTAGGGTAGGTGCCCTACAACCTCTTGTGTCACATAGGCCAGCAGTCTATTACCTATATGAGTAAAGTAGGGTTGTGACCGAGGCTATGCATAGACGAGCCACTAGTGAATGGGGTCATCACGTCCGTCGAGGTAATTGAAGATTATATGGATAGATGGTACTCTACGAGAGGCGAGTAGTCTTGGATCCTTGGAGCATACTGCGTGCTATCAGTCTCCCTTTCGGGTTAAGGGTTATGAGTATGTTGTGGATTGGCATATATTATTCACATCCCATGAGGTGGCTATACTAGAAATTGGACAAATCTAAAGTGTATTCGGTCCCGGCCATTTTATCCATACCGTGGATAATTTGGTATTTTGAAATAGCCTAGATTATTGATTGTGATTTGGATTATGTTGGGCTATCTTTATAGTTTTTATATTATTGGATATTATTTGGATGATTTGACAGGCTATTTCGCATTATCTTCTATTGCTTTGTAGTTTTATTGATATCATATTAAGCATCGATATGTGTGTTAGTCTTATTCACTTGATGATTTCATTTCATATTGCGAAAATGAACTGTATGGATGATTCACTCATTGGATATAGTCTTCTTTATTTCTATAGATTAATTTTTTATATGGATGATGACATCCTTAAATATTGATGTTGAATTAGTTTCATATGAAAAATTGAGATATCGGGGCAATCTGATACCATGATGATTATTTATGACATTGTACATATTTTTCAATAATTATATTATATAGATCCTTTGATATATCGTTCAATGAAATAATTGTATTAGATATATTAAGATTTTTGTATGTTATTTATATGACATTAACTCACTGTATTTATTTGACTCTAATTTGTATATTATTCATCGCAATACAGTGAGTTGACATCATTTGAGTCATGTTGTACTGTTACTGTTATCGTATTATGCATATTATATATATATATATATATATATATATATATATATATATATATATAACATATATTATATGTTATCGCAGCGATTCCGATTTTGTGTTTTTTGTATATTATGTATTATTCTGTCCTGGTGGTACACGTATTTATTATTTTGCACTCATACTGTGTACGTATATGTTAGATATATATGATATTTTAATACATACCAGTATTAGTCAAATGGAATATTCATGTGCGTACCCCATATCACATCATTCTCTGTATTATCTGATAGTATTACTTAACAACACTCTTGCATAATATGTGTATAGAGATGAGGGTGTTACAAGAAGCTTCCACATTAAAAATCAATAACCTTCTCAAGTCAAAAGAACTGTGTAATTTTGTCATATCAATATTTTCTATTTGACCTTAGTTATATTATTCTATAATTATCCAATAATTATCAGTATGTAACCCCTTTGTGTTCATCAGCAGTCATGAATAATACACTGTCCAACATTAGGAAATCACTATGTATTATAGTTTCAATAGATGCATCGATATACAGTCTCAATACATCTTGACTAGAAATATTTAAAACAGTATGTTTGTGATAAATAACTCATGATTACAATGCCTTGCAACTATTATCATAAAACATACCATTTATGGATTTTCTATTAAACATACTTTTAATTAATAATAATTAATATAATATATTATATCAAGCATATAATAGAAAGAAAATGTTTTTTTCCAAAAAGATTGGTTATCGAGTTAGGTACATGTAACAAATTACATAATTGCCCTAGGACATACCTTTACCTCAATCTGTTTGTGTTATCTTTTTGAAATTATATGTTATCGTTTCACTATAAGATTCTATTATTGTCTTCTTTCTTCCGTGTTCAATTTCTTTTTCCATTTATTTTACCATAACAATCTGTTTTTTGGTCATGTGATTGCTCTAATCTGAATACCGTGGATATATTAGTTTGGACATTTAGAAGTCTAAAAGGTGGGTCGTTAATATTAGCTCATATTAACTTGTAAACATAACCTTTTATTTTGATTACTGAAGAAGGTACTTTGCTCCCAAGTATGCAAGATGTGGAAAGCTGAAATTTGATGTTTATAGATTTAGTGTTACTTCCGGAGATTGTAAGTGGAAAAACTGGGAGAAGCCATGCTTCTGCACAAGATAAATATAATATGGTTGCTTTTGTGATATAATACACATCTAACAACTTAACGAAATTACGATTTAATTGACGATATGAAGGGTATTTTTACTTCTAGATAGAACTAAGTTTCGTGACTAATTAATTTCTAAATCTAAGCAAGTATGTTTTATAAAGTAAGAAGTTTTTGAGTTACGTCATTATTTTGTAGGACTTAAAAATGCAAGAATAATATGCTTTGCTAATTTAATATCCACTCCTTAATTATGAGAAACTAGACTGCATGGTGGGTAGGAATAGCACACATGACTGGAGTCGCAATTCAATTGAAATGGGACCACGGGGAGGGCCAACTGCTGTTATGAACTGGGTGATATTCGGGCTTTATGTAAAGGCGACTAGGATGTAGCTGCTGCAGGGGCTGAGGTAGAGAGCTGACACTACAAAACAGCACCACATAGCGACGGCTTTTAGCTGTCGCCGGCCGTCGCTAGCCGTCGCCGGCCGACGCTAAAAGCCGTCGCTATATTGGTCGTCGTCCAATAGTATAACGACGGATTCATCACATAAATAGCGACGGCTCGCGACTGCAAATGTGCGATATGAAAAAATTTTCAACGTCTAAATGACGTTGTTAGCCGTCGCTAACCTGAACCAATTGGTCGTCGCTAGCCGTCGCTAAACTGAACCAGATAGCCGTCGTTAGCCGTCGCTAACCTGAGTAAATTTCTGTGCACCTACACAGCCCATATACACTTCAACCAATCTGAACCAAACAACCGCTATACACTATATTCATCAACTGTAACCATCATATAACATCACTGTACATTCAAACAATATAAAATCCAACAAAATCTCATTTTCAAATTCAACCAAATCTCATTTTCAAATCCAACCAAATCCATTAACCAGAATATGTTCATAGTAAACCGAAATTTCTACATAATATCCTGACATATATATACATAATATCCAACCAAATCCATTATGACGCCCAACCTCTATACCCACGCTAGCCAAGAACACTACGGAGTAATGCTGTCAACTAGCACGGAGAATAAGGCTTTTGAGGAGCGACCATCCGTGTAATTGCTTTGTGCGAGCACCGATATGCCAGATAAAATATATCATGCAGGAAATCCGACATACCGACGCAAACTCAAAGCTACTACACAGTGGCTATAATGATCTTCGGAAACAAATATAGAATTAAGCATAACACAAATCAGTCACAGATAATTCATATCACAAAGGCGGAAGAAGATATGAATATATAACTAACACATGAAAGTGTATATCAGAATAGTGGTCAAAAAGGTCCGCAATAATACAAAAGAATAGCAACACGTGCTATACAAAATAATACAACTATGAGTCCATATCTCAAGTGTATACACCAAAATAAACTACTAATCTAAGTAGTTAACCAAAAGTCGGAGGAATCAATCCCAAGTGAGAAGTCAAGCTGAAGCATCTGTAACATCTCGGTCTGACCCGAGTATTATTTAATAAGAAAATAATAAACGGATCAGTCTAACTATAAATATCAGATGAAGCGATATAGAATAAGAGGTACGACTAAACACATAATAATCACCATGCCAAGCTGTGATATATATAAGTAATTGAAAATCAACAAGAGATTAATCAATATCACAAAAATCTACTCAAGGATCAAAAGGAATGTCATACCCTTTATTTCGTTCACCAAACCATAAATATTGACGAGTATATCAATATCAATCACAAAAGTCAATGACACACAAATTCACCAATGCACAAATATGATAAAACTTATCAATGAAAATCACGAAAATTGGTGAAACACAAATTCTAGAAATCATCTCAAGAAATCCAGAAATCACAAAAAGGGGAAAGGCCTATCACAAACGGGAACATAAAGCTCACCAACACGTGTATCACAAATGGAACGTTAATTCCATGGTTGCTAACCATCACAAATTGAGCCGAAGCTCCACAAACGGCCCGAAGACCATGGGTTGCTACCCCACCAATTTTGAGTCGAAACTCCACAAAACGGGGTTTAGTCTCCCTCGCAGACAAAGAGACATCGCACATTGCTAGTCTAAATCACAAAGATGATCGTCATGATCAACGAGAAGTGTCAATTACACTAAGCTAGTTAATATATGAGTTTAGCTTCATATCCCATAACCACTTGCTTAACTTAAATATTTACGAACAAACTGTAGATCTCCACTAGAAAATTATCACAAGAGTTTCAATCGAACAAGTCCAAGAATTAATCGACGAAGTAAACGCAAGCGTTTCATACCACTCGTTTTACTAAGCCGTTTAATTAGATTTCTCATACGAGTGAGGTAAAGGCTTGTATATACTAATAGATTGGAAAATGGTTTAAGAAACGAGCTTTGTAATAAAATAGTGTTGAAATCGTTTTGATGAAAGAATTTTGATATTTACTACTAGTATTGAAACCTTTATATTTTTAAAGTGACAAATCACAAAGAAGATTGTAGAAACAATCAATCACTAAAATTCACATTCGAAGACGTGAATAAAATCCAAAGAAACCGATAAAGAATCCATCGAAATGGATATTCAAAAATCCCTAAAAAGGAGTCATCAAAGTCATAATAAATGATAACAAAAAATAGGATCATCACGAATCGATTTAAATTGGAATTCTTAAACAAAAAGGCAAGCAGGCAAAACACTACAGTTTCAGACGTCTGAAACAAGTGGTTCAGACGTCTGAATCTGGAAAAATAAAAATTTCCAGAACGTGATTCAGACGTCTGAACCAAATGTTTCAGACGTCTAAAATAGGCGTTTTTAGCCTATTTTCTTTCTGTTTGAAAATGAGCCAATTCAGACGTCTGAAATCCCAGATTCAGACGTCTGAAACTGGAATTTTGAGGATTTCCTGAACCTCGACCAAAAATGGCCAAACGAATATCGGAAACGATCGAACGAGCAAATGACGACTAAGGATTTATGCCACGCGACAACCTAGCCTTAACGGCCCTTCGATACGCCTCAAATATCAGTGTCCAAATATCCATAATAGGGTTTTCATAGATTTTGATTTCAAAACACCAAAAATTGAAATATACACCAAATCAATCCAAACCAAAATCAATTGCACAAGAATAAGTGTTAGGAATTCATACCTAACAATTGAAGATAATTATAGACAAAGATGTGAGATAAAAATCTCACCTTTGAACCCAAATCAATGAATGAGAACCTTGAAAGCAAAGGAGAATCAACCACTCTTCAAATCCAACCCAAGAAGCTTGATTCTAAGCTTTAAAAGAAGTACATTCCCAAAGTTAGGTTTAGGAATTTCTGAAATTGATAAGAGAATGAGTTGGAGAAGAAGAAAAGAAGCTTACCAATGGGTTCTTCTATTAGTTTGGAGCTAGAGTTTGATTTGCAAAAGAAAACTAGGGCTTGGAGTTTTAATTTCCTCTTCCACTCTCCATTAATATAAAAGCTTGAGTATTAGGAAATGAGGAATGTAGTAATGAAGAGGAGAAGGGGTTGGGACTGAGTTAGTAAGAGGGTTCAGCCCAAACTAAAGCCCTAAGTGAAAAGGTAGCAAAAATCAACTTACTCCAAACATATCGAAGCTTATACTCAAAAAGGTCGCAAATGGCATTTTAAACTCAATGGGAGTGGTCTCGAGTCCTAATTCGACCGTATGCAAAAGGTAGCTTTTCGGACTAAATTCCGAGCGTCGATAAAATATTTAAGTAAAATATTTAAATATAAAAATCGATAAATTTGCGGGTTGTTACAGACTCCCCTCCTTAAAGAAATTGCGTCCTCGCAATATTGAAGAAGAAAATATATAGTAACAACCATAAAAGCATATCAAAAGAATTTTGAAGTAAGAAGTTCACCTTAAAGAGCACGGGAAAGTAAGTCCGGATGTGATCGCTCGATGAACTCTCTAGACTCCCAAGAACAATCCTTAGGATTTGAAGACCATTGAACTTTCACAAGCGGGACATCTTTATTTCGAAGGCGTTTGACCTCCAAAGCAATAATTCGAATAGGATGCTGCTCATAAGTTAAATTAGGCGAAACTTCAATCTCTTTCACAACACCGGGCTCAAGAATAAAATCGTAATCTCGAAGGCACTTCCGTAATTGAGAAACATGAAACACGTCATGCATAGCAGAAAACTGAGCCGGTAATAAAAGGCGATAAGCCACGGAACCAATACGTTCGGTGATAGGAAATGGCCCAATATATCGAGGCGCTAATTTTCCCGATCGACTGAAACGTACAACACCTTTCATAGGTGAAACACGAATGAACACAAGATCTCCCACAGAAAATTCTAATTTCCTTCTCCGGTTATCGGCATAGGATTTTTGTCTACTCTGGGCTTCTTTCATCCTATGTCGAATAAGTTCAATCTTTTCTGTGGAATCACGAATAAAATCTGTACATAAAACCAGCTTCTCACCGGCCTCAAGCCAACAAGAAGGAGATCGGCATGGCCTTACATAGAGTGGCTCGAAAGGTGCCATACCAATACTAGATTGGAAGCTATTATTATAGGAAAATTCAACAAGAGGAATATGATCTTCCCAGCTTCCACCGAAATCAAGCACACAAGCACGAAGAAGATCTTCAAGAGTTTGATTCACACGCTCGGTTTGTCCATCGGACTGGAAGTGATTAAGGGTGCTAAAATTAAGCTTCGTTCCTAAAGCTTTTTGAAGACTCTTCCAAAATCCACTAGTAAACAATGGATCATGATCACTAACAATAGAAGTAGGAACTCCATGTAATTTAACAATCTCTTTAACAAAGAGTTTGGCCAAAAGAGGAACAGTTCGGTTAGACCGAACGGGAATAAAATGGACGGATTTAGTAAGTCTACCCACTATCACCCATAAGCTATCATGACCCAAACGAGAACGGGGAAGGCCGTCTATAAAATCGATGGAAATTTGATCCCACTTCCAAATTGGAATTTCTAAAGGTTGCAATAACCCACCGGGCCTTTGATGTTCGGCCTTAACGAGTTGGCAAGTCATGCAACGCTTAACGAAGTTAGAGATGTCAAGTTTCATTCCCTCCCAATAATAAAGTCACTTCATATCCGCGTACATTTTACTACTACCGGGATGAATGGTAAATTTAGAATGATGAGAATCTTCTAAAATGTCTTTACGAAGATCACTAATATTTGGCACGATAAGTCTACCAAATTTCCGAATGCCGCCACGAGAATCGATATTAAAGTCTTTCAAACCTTCAATATCAATTTTATCCTTAATATTTTGGCCAAGAAGAGCCAATTCGGGATCTAGCCTTTGAGCTTCAAGAATGCGGTTTAAAAGAGAAGGATGAGCCTCAAGGCTACATAAAACAAGAGATGAACATAAGTCGCAAAAACACGGTCTCAAATTTCGCAAGTGGATAAAATCTCGAGATCGTTCCATTCGGATATCATCATAGAAACAACTGCTTGTTGTTTACGGCTAAGAGCATCGGCGACACGATTACCCTTACCGGGGGTATAAAGAATATCAAGATCATAAGGAGCAAGGAACTCGAGCCAACGTTGTTGACGCAAATTAAGTTCCTTTTGAGAGAATAAATACTTCAAAGACTTATGATCGGTATAAAGAATAAATTTCTCCCCCAAAAGATAATGACGCCAAATCCGAAGAGCAAAAACAATAGCCGCGAGTTCTAAATCATGTGTGGCATATCGAGTCTCGGCCGGCTTTAATTGCCTAGAAGCATAAGCAATAACACGTTCTTTTTGCATAAGAACGGCACCCAAACCAACGCGACTAGCATCGGTATAAACAATGAAATCTTGATTCCCCTCGGGAATAACAAGAATAGGAGCATCAGAAAGGAGTTCTTTTAATTTCTGAAAAGAAGTTTCACATTTTTCAGACCAAATGTATTTAACACCTTTCTTCGTTAAGCTAGTGAGAGGCACGACAATCTTAGAAAAGTCTTTGATAAAACGGCGGTAGTAACCCACCAATCCAAGTAAACTACGAATCTTTGTCACACTCTCCGGTCTCTTCCAGTTTTGAATCGCTTCAATCTTTGAAGGATCCACGGAAATTACGGATTCGGAAATAATATGATCGAGAAACTTCACACGAGATTGTCAAAAATGGCATTTAGAAAACTTTGCTTTTAATCGATTACTCCTAAGAGTTTCCAACACAATCCGAAGATGCTTCTCATGTTCCTCCTCGGTTTTTGAATACACAAGAATATCATCAATAAAGATGAGAACAAATCGATCGAGAAAATCTTTGAAAACTCGATTCATAAGGTCAACGAAATAAGCCGGAGCATTCGTTAATCCAAATGGCTTAACAAGCCATTCATAAGATCCATAACGGGTACGGAACGATGTCAAAGGAATGCTATCCTCTGCAATACGAAGCTGATGAAATCCGGTTGCCAAGTCCAATTGTGAAAAGACTCTAGCACCACTAAGTTGATCGAATAGATCATCAATCCGAGGTAAAGGATATTTATTTTTGATAGTAAGATCATTAAGCTTGCGGTAGTCAACGCAAAGTCTAAGTGTACCATCGGATTTCTTTACGAAAATAGCCGAAGCTCCCCAAGGCGAAGAACTAGAGCGAATAAATTGCTTCGTCTCCAATTCGGATAATTGTTTACGCATCTCTTCATTTTCTTTATTGGACATACGATAAGGAGGACGGGTAATAGGTTGAGCTCCAGGGATAAGATTAATTCTGAACTCAATTGCTCGCTTAGGTGGTAATCCTAAAACGGGCTCAAATATGTCGGAAAATTCACGAACAACGTGAATAAGAGAAATAATATCTTCCTCATCATCATTATCGTCATCACGGGGATTTAAAGAATATAAAGATGCAACCAAACTGGAATCTGAATCTTTAAGATTAATAGAAATCTGCTTAACAGATTGAGGATGTCGAAGATGAATAGTCCGCTCAGGACATAGGATATGAGCTTCATAACGGTTAAGCCAATCCATTCCCAAAATCATTCCAAAGCCTAAGTAGAGCATAACATGCAAATAGGCTCGGAAAGAAAAATCACACAAAATAATCTCGACATCTTTACACAATAAACTGATTGTTGCGGATCCACCAACCGGATTCGCAATTCTCAAAGAAGTCATTAAAGCAACAACACTTAAAGAAAAAGTATCAACAAGTTCTCTTGATATAAAAGAGTGGGATGCACCCGTATCAAAAAGAACTCTAATAGGTTGATCGTGAAATAAAATAATACCATCAAGAATGGAATGAGAAATACCTTGGCCACGAGATGTGTTGCCAGGGGCTTGAGCAACATTTAACTTTCCCTCCTTCCTGCCCTAAAGCTTGGGGCATGAAGATATAACATGACCGGGACCTTTGCAGTAGCGACAAGAGAGAGACTTTGGGCACTTGTTCGCGTAATGGTCCTTCGAACCACAATTATAGCATTCCCCACGACCAAAGGAAGAAGTCTTTGCCACTGGGGTTGCTTGCTTCCCTTTCTTATTGGGATAAGGGCCTTTGAATTTACTGGGCCTTTTCTTATTGTTGTTGAAGCTTGGTTTGGAACCTACCACTTCAACATCATTTTCCATATCCGCCTCTTCAAGACGAAGAGCGATATCAATGAGTTGGTCGAAAGAAACTTCTAATTTTAGAAGTAATGGCTTCTTGAGATTTTTGTTTAAGCCATAGACAAATCTTTGGTTCTTCTTCAATGGGGTGTTGATGTATTCAACCCCATATTTGGAGAGAGATTCAAAAGATGCGACATAATCTGCCACGGAAGATTCACCTTGAACAAGGTCTATGAAACGCCGAGCCAATGTCACTTTCTCTGCTTCTGGCACGAATTTTAATTCGAAGCGTTCCCGGAATTGCTCCCAGGTGAGATCTGCTTCATTAATCTCAGAAATAAGAAGTTCGTACCAGTCCAATGCTCTTTCTTGGAGCATACTAGAAGCCACCTGAATCGGTGAAGATCAATGAGGTTCATGCGAGAAAAGATTCAATCGCATGTCCTTAGCCAAGCCTGGACTTCAATAATAGTTTCAGAACCTTTAAATGGCTTCCCACCCAGGTTGGTGTAATCATTGCACAAACGTGCAAACCCAGATTTAGAGTGAGTAGGTTCTGGATTAGAACCAGCTGCCTGAGCATTCGTGACAAGGTCAAGAAGTTGCTGGGTAGTCATAAAAACTCCAACTTGGGGAGTAGCACTAGATTGACCGGCGCTGGGACGGCCAGGTCTAACCATTTCTCTTCCTTTAGAAAGAAATAAAGAAGAAGAAAAATGTTATTCACAAAATGAATATCAAGCAATCTAGATAGATAAAACAAGGAATCATAAAGAAAATAGGATGAATCGGTACGAAGACTCGAATTAATCCTAAAGCACGACTCCTAAGATGGACTTAGGACGATGATCCTTGTTATAATATTCCATATTGTTCCGAAGTTTGGCTCTGATACCAAGTTGTGACGCCCCACCTCTATACCCACGCTAGCCAAGAACACTACGGAGTAATGCTGTCAACTAGCACAGAGAATAAGGCTTTTGAGGAGCGACCATCCGTGTAATTGCTTTGTGCGAGCACCGATATGCCAGATAAAATATATCATGCAGGAAATCCGACATACCGACGCAAACTCAAAGCTACTACACAGTGGCTATAATAATCTTCGGAAACAAATATAGAATTAAGCATAACACAAATCAGTCACAGATAATTCATATCACAAAGGCGGAAGAAGATATGAATCTATAACTAACACATGAAAGTGTATATCAGAGTAGTGGTCAAAAAGGTCCACAATAATACAAAAGAATAGCAACACGTGCTATACAAAATAATACAACTATGAGTCCATATCTCAAGTGTATACACCAAAATAAACTACTAATCTAAGTAGTTAACCAAAAGTCGGAGGAATCAATCCCAAGTGAGAAGTCAAGCTGAAGCACCTGTAACATCTCGGTCTGACCCGAGTATTATTTAATAAGAAAATAATAAACGGATCAGTCTAACTATAAATATCAGATGAAGCGATATAGAATAAGAGGTACGACTAAACACATAATAATCACCATGCCAAGCTGTGATATATATAAGTAATTGAAAATCAACAAGAGATTAATCAATATCATAAAAATCTACTCAAGGATCAAAAGGAATGTCATACCCTTTATTTCGTTCACCAAACCATAAATATTGACGAGTATATCAATATCAATCACAAAAGTCAATGACACACAAATTCACCAATGCACAAATATTGATAAAACTTATCAATGAAAATCACGAAAATTTGTGAAACACAAATTCTAGAAATCATCTCAAGAAATCCAGAAATCACAAAAAGGGGGAAGGCCTATCACAAACGGGAACATAAAGCTCACCAACACGTGTATCACAAATGGAACGTTAATTCCATGGTTGCTAACCATCACAAATTGAGCCGAAGCTCCACAAACGGCCCGAAGACCATGGGTTGCTACCCCACCAATTTTGAGTCGAAACTCCACAAAACGGGGTTTAGTCTCCCTCGCAGACAAAGAGACATCGCACATTGCTAGTCTAAATCACAAAGATGATCGTCATGATCAACGAGAAGTGTCAATTACACTAAGCTAGTTAATATATGAGTTTAGCTTCATGTCCCATAACCACTTGCTTAACTTAAATATTTACGAACAAACTGTAGATCTCCATTAGAAAATTGTCACAAGAGTTTCAATCGAACAAGTCCAAGAATTAATCGACGAAGTAAACGCAAGCGTTTCATACCACTCGTTTTACTAAGCCGTTTAATTAGATTTCTCATACGAGTGAGGTAAAGGCTTGTATATACTAATATATTGGAAAATGGTTTAAGAAACGAGCTTTGTAATAAAATAGTGTTGAAATCGTTTTGATGAAAGAATTTTGATATTTACTACTAGTATTGAAACCTTTATATTTTTAAAGTGACAAATCACAAAGAAGATTGTAGGAACAATCAATCACTAAAATTCACATTCGAAGACATGAATAAAATCCAAAGAAACCGATAAAGAATCCATCGAAATGGATATTCAAAAATCCCTAAAAAGGAGTCATCAAAGTCATAATAAATGATAACAACAAATAGGATCATCACGAATCGATTTAAATTGGAATTCTTAAACAAAAAGGCAAGCAGGCAAAACACTACAGTTTCAGACGTCTGAAACAAGTGGTTCAGACGTCTGAATCTGGAAAAATAAAAATTTCCAGAACGTGATTCAGACGTCTGAACCAAATGTTTCAGACGTCTGAAATGGGCGTTTTTAGCCTATTTTCTTTCTGTTTGAAAATGAGCCAACTCAGACGTCTGAAATCCTAGATTCAGACGTCTGAAACTGGAATTTTGAGGATTTCCTGAACCTCGACCAAAAATGGCCAAACGAATATCGAAAACGATCGAACGAGCAAATGACGACTAAGGATTTACGCCACGCGACAACCCAGCCTTAACGGCCCTTCGATACGCCTCAAATATCAATGTCCAAATATCCATAATAGGGTTTTCATAGATTTTGATTTCAAAACACCAAAATTTGGAATATACACCAAATCAATCCAAACCAAAATCAATTGCACAAGAATAAGTGTTAGGAATTCATACCTAACAATTGAAGATAATTATAGACAAAGATGTGAGATAAAAATCTCACCTTTGAACCCAAATCAATGAATGAGAACCTTGAAAGCAAAGGAGAATCAACCACTCTTCAAATCCAACCCAAGAAGCTTGATTCTAAGCTTTAAAAGAAGTACATTCCCAAAGTTAGGTTTAGGAATTTCTGAAATTGATAAGAGAATGAGTTGGAGAAGAAGAAGAGAAGCTTACCAATGGGTTCTTCTATTAGTTTGGAGCTAGAGTTTGATTTGCAAAAGAAAACTGGGGCTTGGAGTTTTAATTTCCTCTTCCACTCTCCATTAATATAAAAGCTTTAGTATTAGGAAATGAGGAATGAAGTAATGAAGAGGAGAAGGGGTTGGGACTGAGTTAGTAAGAGGGTTCAGCCCAAACTAAAGCCCTAAGTGAAAAAGTAGCAAAAATCAACTTACTCCAAACATATCGAAGCTTATACTCAAAAAGGTCGCAAACGACATTTTAAACTCAATGTGAGTGGTCCCGAGTCCTAATTCGACCGTATGCAAAAAGTAGCTTTTCGGACTAAATTCCGAGTGTCGATAAAATATTTAAGTAAAATATTTAAATATAAAAATCGATAAATATGCGGGTTGTTACATCCATCAACGAGAAATCATCAAAATATATACATAATGTCCTGAAATATATATACACCAAACCAACCAAAATGTGTATATACCAAACTATAAGCAAATAAACATACCTACTCCTCGCCATCGCTGCCGTCCTCTCCAGGCATCCTTCCATGCTGTTGCAAATAAGCCGCAGTCTACTCACCCAGCTGTTGCTCAAAGAAACTCTTCCTCCAATCATTTATTTCTTCCACTGTCATCCTCAACTGAGAAATCTCCACCTCTTGCTGCGACCTCCTGTATGCACTCTGCATTCTCATCGCTTGTAAAATAATTCATAATTATTTATATATTAGTATATATATAATATTATTAAAATTATTTAACTATTCATATGCATAAGTAAATTTATATATTAGTACATGTCAAAATTTACCTCCACATTTCCATAGCTATACCGTCGACTGGTCCGAGAAGGCGGGTCAATAATAGCATCCCAAATATGGTTCTCCTCCTCTAACGTAAGCTCTTCCCGTCTAGTGGACTGTGTTACACGAGCCCCTCTGCTTCGTACCTCTCCTGCGATTACAAACAATTGTTTTACACGATAAAAACCGAATTTCAAAATTTTGAAAATAAAATAAGACAAAATATTGTTATTAACAGTAAATTAATTTACCATCTCCTGTGTTAAGACGCCGTAAAAATCTTTTAAATGCTCATCTGGATCATCACTGCCTTTGACAAATACCCCGCTGTTATATGTTAATTTTTCAGCACCGTAATCTTTTGTGTTGAACTTAAACACGTTCTTTTCGTTGTGCATCACGTCAATATTATGTCGGAGTAAGAGATCTTTCCAATATGGTAACTCCCAAAATATACTTTATTTGCACCAATTATGAATGTCTGACTTATCTGGGATTTCAATCTGGACTCCAGTTTCATGTATCTTTGGATAGTCTCTTACAATTTCGTATATTTCCTCGCCTGACCAAATCTTAGGTGGTTTCAGATTCTCTTCTCTGTTAGCTATGAAAATTTTCTTTTCTCTTCTAAAAGTATGATTGGGATGAAGAAAACACCGATGACAATCAAACCATGAAACTTTCTTCCCATATCGTAACGAAAATGCTCGTATTTCTTCCATACAATAAGGGCATGCTAGACGACCGGCCGTACTCCAACCAGAAAGCATCCCGTATGTAGGAAAATCATTAATCGTCCATAACAAATAAGCGAATTACTGGAAAAAAAAATTCGTTGATACATTGTAAGTTTCGACTCCTTCATTCCACAGTTTCTTCAACTCTTCGATCAATGGTTGTAAATAAACATCAATTTCTTGGGTTGGATCATGAGGGCCAGGAACGACAGTGATGAGAAACATATATGGTGTCTTCATACACATCCATGGAAGTAAATTATACGGTGTAATGATAATTGGCCAGGATGAATATTTACTACCAAACTGTGAAAATGGTGAAAATCCATCCGTACATAAACCAAGTCTGACATTACGGCTTTCCGCAGAAAATGTGGGATAAGTCTTATCGAAATGTTTTCATGCTTCACCGTCGGATGGATGTATCAAAGTTCCTTCTTCCGCTGTTCTCACACTATGTCATCGCATATGACAGGCCGTAGCAGAAGATGCATATAATCTTTGAAGTCTGGGAGTGGTGGGTAAATAATGCATTCTCTTGTACGGGACTTCTTTCCCTTTCTTCTTTCTTTGTTTGTATCGTTCTTCGTTACATATTTTGCATTTTCTGAGGTCAACGTCGTCTTTCCAATACAACATGTAACCTTTCACACATGCATCTATCTTCTCGTACGGTAGACCGAAAGCGAACATCAATTTTTTTACTTTATAATGACTATCGCACATCAGATTATTGGGTGGCATGTGTCGTTTTGCAGCTTGTACAACTGCTGTAAATGCAGCTTCCGTAAGGTTGAATTTTGATTTCATAGTTATGTATACGGCGGTTACTGAAAGTTCGGTTCCGCTTTTACATCCGTCCCACAACGGCCTCTTAGCAGAATCCAACAAATCGTATATTTTTTAGCTCCCGCAGTCGGTTCTTCTTCGACATTTTCGTCTTCATCGACAGCTTCAGTTGTAGGAAACATTGATCGTGCTGCATCATCCACCATATTTTCTATCAGATTCGTCATCATATTACCGTCCTCTAAAACTTCAGTATTAGGTGTAGGTTCAACAAGTTCTCCATGACGATCCCAGAAATAATAATCAGGCACGAAACCATATTGATACAAATGTATTTCAACTATATCAGGTTTCCAATGCTTCAAATGTTGGTACTTACTACACGGTCAACGAATTTCTGTATTGTTTCGGTTATTAGATTTAGCAAATCTAATAAATTCGTGTACACCATCGTAGAAATGTTGCTTTATTGATCCCTTCTTTCCAGTTCTGACTTCATACATCCAAGTACGGTCGAGAAAATAATTGAATATTTTTCCTGATTTGAAAATGTATGTTACACAATTTAAATCATTAATTTTCAATCATTCTCCATTGTAAACAATTCATCGTTCCAGAAAATTCAAAATATAAACTTCACTTTATTTTTTTATTTTTTGGTATTTTAGTTTTCACTTCGGTGATCAGTCATCCTACTTCCCATTACAAACACAATAATGTAATTACATTTTATAAATCATTTCAGATTAAACGGTTCAACAAAATTTCGACAGCACTTCCCTTATGTTTCCTGTATCGTACACAAATGCGTGTACACAGGGAACGTAAAGAAAGTGCTGTCGAAATTTTGTAACCGTTTAAAATGAAATGATTTATAATATGTAATTACTTTATTGTGTTTATAACTTGTCCAATACAAGGACAAATCCGACAAATATTGTATCAGATGAATATAAATGTCCGTTCCGTTACAAAACGAACATCCATATAACGATCATATACAACACTTGCCAGACGGGGCCAAAGCCAATCTAAGGGTTAAAAAAAATTCTTTAAATTTTATCAAATATTGTTGTTCTTTTCAAATTTTGACAATGTTTCAACTATTTATATTTTATTTCAAAATTTTGTGTATTTAAATTTTAGTTCAACATTCAATTAACAATTATAGTTCAATATTCATTTCTTTATTATTTTTTACGACATAGATTTTATGTGACTATTTGTTGTTGTTATATTCATTTCTTAATTTCTTTACAAAATCGATTTTAGTACAATATCAGTTGTTTTTAAATTCATTTCCTAATTTTTTTTAAAATAAATTAGATATTTGCAGTGTAACGACCAGGTATTTTCAACCATTCGCATCCATTATAAATGTATAGGTAGACACTCATGCCGGAATTGAATTGCTCAAAATACCGCGTTGTAAATAAAAATTTGGCAAATCTCAGAATATGCAGTAAATAAAAATCACAGATCACAGACACAGAGTAATAATAATGCAGCGGAAGTAAAAGAGATAGTAGTTCATGAAGCTACTATATAAATATATCAGAGTTACATAAGATACAATAGAAGAAATAAAGTACAACATAAGTTTAAATATGATAACCAAGTACAAGCTGAATAGAACAACCGAACTGAAAAGACGAAACTTGACAAGTAGATAATCTCCAGCGATTCCAATCTCCAGAAAGTGGAAATCCAAATCGGTGAATAACTCAGGCTGACCCGAGCGTAAATAAAAATACAAACACTCGAGTCAGGACATACATACTTATACAAGGTAAACCAACTCAAGTGAACTGTAGCAAAGATACAAGTAACTTAGAAGATGCTTGGGACCGCCCATCCTCTAAGGATCCGTTAAACTATTTACTATGTAGTAATATACGCCATATACAGTAGTGTCTAATCGGTAAAGTATAATTATATAGAAAATAGCATTAAGGGATGGTGAACCTTAACGCGGTTAGATCTTTAAAACCAAAATCGTAGTGGGCTTGATATAAGGAGATGACACGGCACGCGAGGCAATACCAGGGTGGATACACCGTTTGCCCTCCCAGACCGGTGGTGACGGCAAGCCAGTAGCTTCTGCCCACCTCGAAAAATACCCCAATCAAAGTGGCGCCACATATCGAATCGCAAAAGTAATAGAATGGTTTCCGATGGAGCATGCTTGATGAAAGGGTGCGACCCTTTGTGTACCCCGGTATAGCTCCTGTTTTAGTCATTTATGCCAACTCACGGGAGTTGGGTCCACGTAATATACCTCGAGAACGTCGCCACCATCCTACTTCATTCTGGAATCTCCACCGCGTACACTGTTGTTAAAGTGGTTTTCGGTATTGGCCGGCTATAAGACAATATCCGATCCCGGTCTCTTTAACAACCAATCGTTATTATAACCCATAGTTATAACTTTAAAACAATATTTTATACTTCAAAAATAAAATGTCATTTCAACCCAAATCTTTATCAAAATAAAGATCAAAACATTTCCAAACCATTTCAATATATCATCATACCATATCTTTCAATTCAAATATTTATCAAAATAAATATCAAGTCATTTCTAACCATTGCAATATTTTAAATTATCATATCCTTTAAAAACTTCCTTTCAAATCATTTTAATATATCAAAATATCATAACCTTTCAAACTTCGTTCAAAATATCTTATCTTTCAGCACTTCCTTTAAAATTATTTTAATATCAAAATGTCATATCTTTCAAAACTCCATTTTCAAATCATTTTAATATATCAAAATATCATATCTTTTCAAACTTCATTTTCAAATCGTTTTAATTTCAAAATATCAAAACCACATTCATTTCAAATCATTATTCATTTTATTGAATTTAAAATTCCATTTCAATTCACATTTCAAAACAGTTTATATTCAAAAAAAAATCATTTTTAATCATAAAAATGAAGTTATTATGTTAAAAGTTAAATTATTAAATTTCCAAAATTTTCAACTTCCAAAGTTCATTTACTCACTTACGTTTATCAAAATAGTGAAATTCCACTTTTCGCAGCATTTAGAAAACGCTACGGAAAGATACATTCAAAACAGTTAAATTTAACAAAAGACAACATTTTAAAATGTTGTAATAGGGTTTACTTAAATTTCAAATAAACTTAGTTAAATTCAAAAATTATAGCACTTACAAAAATTGCTATAATAGCTTTTAATTCAATTTAGCTTTTAAGTTCGTTATCATCAACTACAGCATATACAAATGCTGTAATATCATTTACATTGTAATTAATAGCATTTCAAAAATGCAGTCAATTAACTTCAAATATTCAATATAATTTTTCAACCAATTATATTTTTTATTTAAAACATTTTAACTCATAAAATCACACATTTTCACATTTATAAACATCATTTAATTTTCCTCAAGTTCATGATTTTATAAAGTTAAATTTCCATTCAAAAATCAAGATTTAATAATAATTCACTTATTAAATTGCAATGTTCAATTTTAAATTCATTGCATTAAATTTCAGCTTAACATTAAAGTTCAAATTCTCAAATATAACTTAGTTTTATTTTTATTTACTTAACTAAAAGTTCACTTTTAAGTCAATTTCATAAATTTCCAATTTAATTATATTTCAAAATTTCAACTTAAATATTCATTCATTTCACATTTCAACTTTATTAAAAATCATTAATATGATATAAAATCACTTTAAATTCATTTAAATTCAAATTATCATAAATTTATCCTAATTTCATATTCAATTTAATTTCCAATTATAATTAAATCAAATTTTTCAAAATAACTTACATTCAAAATTTTCAAACTTTCATTAATTCATTTCACTTACAATTATTCAAAAAATCAATAATATTTTACAAAAATCCTTTTTAATTAGATTTAAATCGAAATATTTTAATATTTACATTTCTATAATAATTTTAAAAAATTTAGAAAACATATATTAACTACGGGTCTGTATAAAATTTTCTACGCTGGGTAAAGTGATACGGGTAATATATCATTTCAACCCGTAATTTACAAAGAAAATCCGAGTTTTATCATTTCAAACCCGCAGTCCCAAGTAAATGAAATAAATTGAAAATCATTCAGGCCTATCATTTCAGCCCATAATGATTTTTCCCTATTCTAAAGTCCGTTCGGGTATGTATCATTTCAACCCATAATGATTTCTAATTTACAGGGAACGTGCAGTGTGATAAACTGATAAAATATACAGAATAGCATGAAATAACAGTAACATATGATATAACAGGTGTAATAACAGGTGTGAACATCATATGATAATAATATAAGCAGTTATAACATGTTAATATAGTTCTACAGATTCGCAGGGTGTCAATTTACTACTTATATAAGTACATAATGTCTGGTGAGAAATACTCACTTTTTTGTGTGCTGGAGATTGCAATACAAATGACACAACGAATTCCCGAAGGCACGGTGACACAAAAATAGGCTCAAGTGGGAAGAGATCCAAGCTTAGAACTTGTATTACAACCCAAAACAAAACAAAATATAACACATGAATTTCTGATACAAAACAACATTGAAACAGATTGAAATAAAAGCAACAATGAACAAGATGATTTTACCATGCCTCAATCACTTCAATGCTTGGCCTAAGGGACTCTTTAGCTTGGCCATAATGATGTTTTGGCTCAGGTATGGCATCATATAGGTCATGTTTGGACTCGGAAAGGCATGGCTACAATGGAAATGAGAAGGGGTATGGTAAGTTATAAGGCAAAGAATGCTAAAGGTCAAGGCAAAGTGGATTTGATACAACATAGGCTCAACCTATGGTCATGTTTGGGTTCGGCCTTCATTGCTACAGGTCTGGTCATGTTAGGTACAGGTCTGGAACTGATGTCAGAGGTGATGTGATGGCTGGAGGTGGTGGCTATGAGGTGGCCAAGGCAAGGTATGGAAGGGTAGTGATGAAACATGAGTTCTGCTAGCATGCTTGTGGAGTTTTTGTGCAAAGTTTGTGGTGATGCTTCATCCAATGGTCATGGCCTATATTTTTTGTCAGAGGAGGGGCTGAGGGCTGCTGTAGATGGAGGAGGTGATGGTGGAGAAAATAGGTACAGCCAAGGTGGTGTATGAAGGTGGTGAAACAACTAGGCTAGGCTAGGCAATGTTTTAAGGGATTTTGCATAGTTTTTGTGGAGATTGGATCATTGGATGGTCAAAGCACTCTCAAGTCAGAGGAGGGGAATGGTTTGGCCATGAATTGTGTGGGGAAGAAGTGGTGGTGGTCGGTGGTGGTGATTGTGAGGCTATGGCCGAGCAAACACATGGAAGAATCAAAGCAAATTCAAGTGAAAACATGAAGAAGAAGAAAGAAGAAAAGTGAGCAAAGGAGAAGCCATTTCTTATTTTTCTTTGCTCAGATCTGAAATAGATGTGTATTATTGACGGAATGAGAATCTTTCACGTGAATAAGCAAAAGAAAAGAAACGGCTACAATAAATTGATGCATTGATTGAAAAAGAAACGGTAAAAGAAACGATGAAACGACTTTACGTTTCTTAGCTTTTAAAACCTTCCACACTTCCTTTTCTTTTAAATCAAGTAAAACAAAATAACTTCAGCAAGTACATCTAAAACCGAAACAAAGTGAAAAAAAATAAAAATATATAATTAAATTTAAAGAAAATATAAAAAGAATTAAGGAAATTGCTTAAAAATTGAAAACCGGGTTCAAAAATTACAATTAAAACATCAATGGCTTTGGAAAAGTATCTACTTCATTTTAAAAATATTCTAAAGCAAAATTTTGAAATAAAATAATTTATTTATCATTTCTAAAATAAAATAAATAATTAAATTTTAATTAAATAGAATTTAAATTAAGAAAATGGCTTAAAATTGCGAAGTAGACTCTAAAATTAGAAATAAATTCAATGCACTTTGGAAAATTTTTATATACTTGAAAATATTTACAAATAAAGATAAGTACACAAAATAAAAACGAATTCACAAAATAAATATATATAATTAAATTTGAATATAATTTTAATGAAGAAAATAGCAGAAAATAAGAAAACAGCCCAAAAAAAAAAGAAATCAACACGGTAAACTTTGGAAAAATTATAACATCACAAAAAAAATGTTTAAAAATAAATATATATCTAACATGTCATATAACACATACTAGAACATTATTTGACAATTAAAAATATAATTTATAAAATTTAACATAAAGAAAATTGTTAAATAATTCAATGTACACACAATATTGAAAACAATATAACTTTCACAAATTAAATCCGTTTTCAACGAAAAAAAAAGCAATGTTCTTAAAATTTTATGTACTTTCATAATAAAAGATAAAATTTAAATTTTCAAACTTTTAAAAATTTAAAATAAAAGTCAAAGTTTGACTATTTTGACCAAAATTCACTGTTTGGAAAATATTCTTTTTAGTCATGCTTTGGAATATAATTCATATCAAAACTAAAGTTTATCATTCCAAATAAATAAACTAAGTTTTTAAATCAAAAATTCAATTAAAATAATTAAAATATACAAAAAAAATCACGAAATACAGGGTTGTTACATGTAGAATTTTTAATGTTCTCATATTCATTTTTTAATTTTTTGTACAAACTTTATTTTTTACAATATATACAACCTTTTGCATTTTTGCCATCGCTAGCCGTCGCTAGTCATCGCTAAAATTATTAAAATGACCGTCGCTAGCCGTCGCTCAATCAACAATGAATATAATTAGAAAACAACAAATCCTAATTATCAAATAGATAATTAGAAAACAATAAAAAAATAATTATTAAATAAAAATTTGTCAATTTAAATTCACTTAACAACTTAAATTTGTAATTTATCAATTTCATAAACTATGAAATACTTTCATGTAAATTTATCAATAACCAAGTTAATCATTAATATACACTATTTTTTCACCTAAAACAACTAACCATGTTAATCGCCAACACTAATTATCTACATCAACCATTTATTCAACTTGATCATGATAAACTAATTAATGTAATACTTAATTCAAGTTCATGATGATAAACTAATTAATCTACCAAATCAACATACAACACTACTAATACCTAATTTAACAACACTACTAATACCCAGTTTAACAACAAATCTCAATTTTACAACAAATTATAATTGAATTAGGGTTTAAACTAAACCTAAAAACATCAAATTTACATTCAAACAAGAGATTAGGAGCATACCGACACAAATTTGGGTGATTTGGAGGCGTTGAAGGCTGGGGCGGCGGATACGGTGACGGGGGGCGACGGATTGGGGAAAGGATGAAGGTTTTGGGAGCAAGTGAAGTGAATCTGCTACTCTCGGCTTGGATCTGTATATTGCGTATAGCGATGGCTAGCGACGGCCGCTTTTTTTAGCCGTCGCTTGCCGTCGCTAGGCTCCGTCGCTATACGAAGTCTTTCTTGTAGTGTGAGTGCTCCTACTTACTGTTGTTGCAAAACAAATGTTTTGGTTGGTTGCTGTTGTATGGATGATCCGAGGTAGGTGCGTACACTATATGCAAGGCTGTCTTACTTTTGGTTAGAAAAAGATGGGTCAAAAGGCGATTTTTCACATGTATTAACTCAAGTCATGGGCACCGAAGGTATTTTGCACCTGAATATGCCATGGTTAGTAATAATAACAGCTAATACACACACACATGAGCGCACACTCACTCGCATTCATTTCAGTTTCATGCATATATCCTAACTTTTTATATATGTACTTTTTGTAGGGAACCTCACAACGAGAAGAGACGTGTACAACTTCGGTGTAGTACTGCTAGAACTACTAACAGGAAGACATTTAATAGGCAAGCACATGCGAATAAGAGAACAAAGCCTTGTATCATGGGCTAAGCCATACCTAAGAATTCTAGAAAAGCTTAACAGAATAATGGAAATTCATCTTGATGGTCAGTACTCGAATTCATATTTTATATTTGTATTTTATGAGATCAGGCGAGTTGTGAATGTATGCACCTAAGGCAATTCTCATTTTTAATTGGAGGCAATTGCCTCAACTAAATCTCAGTCTTAACTGAGGCAATTGCCTCAGTCTTAACTGAGGCGTTTTCCTGGCCCATTTTGAATTAAGCAATCGCCTTAGTTTTAACATGTATTTTTTTTAGCTATAAAGTTATAACTTTTTCCTACAACCCTAAAAAATCGCATTATTAATTTTACAGTTTTTGAATTCCTATGATGAATTATTGTGCTTATAAAGTTTAATACATGGCTAATTTCCCTATTTTTTATATTTTGTTCCAAATAGGAAAAGAATTAGTTGCCAAGCTAAACAAGGCGGTGAAATGGTTTATAATTTACTATTTATAACTACTTGAATGTTACATTTCATAAAATATTTTATTTTCCATTTTTTCAATAGTTTATATAGTCATTGTTTGAAAGATATATATATATATATATTATAGTGATATGTGATATCATGAATTAGTAATAAAAAGTATTGTTCTTTACATAATAGAATAGTGTGACCATGTTTGGACTTTATGAATGGTAGGAATATATGAATCGTTTTAGCTTTTTTGAAATGTGAATCTTTCTTGCTTGTTTAAGTAAATGTGAATGAATATGATTGTTATTAATATAATGTTAGCTTCAATTTCAAAATGATATTCAATATATGTGTGTGTGTTGCACCGATGCTCGGTTTTTTCTAACATTCTGCATTTTTTTAACAATTGACAAAAACATTTGTCAAAGACCTATTACAGCAGATAAAAACAGTTGTAAAACACTTTATTACAACGGCCCTTTACAGTTGTCCAAAATTGTTGTGAAATGCTCTAACCCTATTATAACTTCGCGTATCAATACTTTCGATCGACCATTGTAATAAGCCTATTACAATGGTCAATGCAAGTTACGAAACGGGTATTTTGTTGTGGCGATGCAAGTGGTCTATTAATATATAAATGGCAGAGGACAACTTATACATTAAGGATTCATAATTTTTAACACATACATATTGAGTGATATCGATTTACGGAACAATGTATTTCTTATGAAACATCCTCGTGTTTCAAGTGTTAGACACGTATGAAATTATGATATACCTACAGTACACATGTGCTTGTTAAATCTATGTTGGGTTTCTTGTAGTTTCGCTCATGTTTATATACACATATAATTATATAAGTTTTAGTTTATTTATCACTTTTATAATTTAATTAACTTATATAATATATATATATATATATATATATATGTATACGTATGTATGTATGTATGTATCTTATTAATTAAACCATATTTAATTAATTTTAATTCTTACTAATTAAATCATGTTTAATTTATTTATTTTGTTTTATGTAAAAAAATTGAAATTTTATTATTCACCTTAAAATATTTAAGAAGTATAATCAACTATATCATTTATAGTTTGTTAATACATGTATGTATATGTATGTGTACGTATATATCTATATATATATATATATATATATATGTATTCATTTTAGTTAATTAATTTTTTCTGATAAATTCTTTTATTTAATTACATAATTCAATTAATTATTTAAATTAAGTCAAAAATTAATTTATTCTCCGTAAATAAATTTAAGATAAATATACGACTATAACAATTATAGTTACATGCATATATCACTATATATACATGTTTGTATTAAATAACATTTAATTAATTAATTTATCAAATAAATCACATATTTAGTTAAAGCATTTTTAATTAATATCTGTAATACTTGGAAATTTTAATTTATAATTTATCTTAAACAATTCATGGTAAACACATATACATTATATACATATTCATTTTTATTAATTAATTATTAAATTAATCTAATTAAATTAATACTAAATTTATTTCAAAACGATTTTGAAAAATTCAAAAAAATTATTTTATATCCTTTGTGAAATTTATTTTATATTTTAAACTGAACTTTTAAATATAAATACATTTTAAAATTTTAAAATAAATTAGAAAATTAGCCCAAGGCACAGCAATTTAGGCCTTTACGATTGGGCCAACTTTGGACTTACTTCACCCACTGGGCCAGATCGATAGCTAGGGAGGGAAGGAGACTTTATTATTCAACCCTAAGGCTAGACACAACTTCTCTAGACATTCATCATATATCTAGGCTTAACTGGGTCTAATGTTGCTGATTAGACCACATAGATCATTTATGTTTTGATACCACTGGAGGAACCAGACCAATCAACAACGAGGTAAGATAGGTAGATTTCAATTTTTTATATCTATTTTAACCATAATGAGCCTATGAAGTCTAATGGGTTTCACTAGATCCAATCTAGTTAATTTAAATAAAATCCAATTTTAATCAACTTTCTAATTTAATATGTTAAATCCATGTTATTAAGAATAAACTTCGAAAAGGAACAAATATGTAGACTATATTTATATTTCTAAAGGGTGTATAAAAGAGGGTGTGTAACGACCCGTAAATTAATCACGTTGCATTTGAATATTTAAATTACTTTTAGATATTTAAATAATGAATTTTAATAACCAAATAAACATCTTTTAAATAATAATTAATAATGTGAAAATCATTTTCAAAATATGTATAGCAAACAATTATTCCAAATAAAAATAGAAAATGTGACCCAAAAACTTTTTCTGAAATTTTGACTTTTCGGCATCAGAAAGTCGTTGAAAATGTTATGCACATTTTTTATAACTCATATGCAGGCACACATGTACATATGTCATGTGATAAGTTAATTATAGTGTTAAAGTTAATAACCATGCTTAGTTTAAAATAAAACATGATTTAACTAAATATGAATATAATAACCTAAATAAACCTAATTAAGTATATAACCGTCGCCTTAAGCATCTAGGTAAGCACACAAAAACATGCTAAGGGAGGCACCTAGGAGGGTTACATGTGCAAGGAGGGATGGAGGAGGTATGGGGCTCCATGATACATGCCCACTTTATTTTATTTAACTCCTAAGTCAATTCGCTAAAATACCATTCTCGTTCGCCTATAAATACATGCCTCCTCTCACCATTCTTCACTTACATCTTCACTTCCATATTCATTTTCATTCTCATCATGCATTCATAAATTTCCATGGCTTTCGTTTGTATGTTCATGGATTAAAGCTATAGTTTTTCCACTTCCATCCACTTAAAACTAGCTTATACCTTCTCTACATTAATCTACTTACCAAAACAACACCTTAACTCCCCATTTTAACCATGGTCAAGCCCACAACAGCCTATGGCCAAACCCAAACATCTCATTTAAGGGCCCAAAAGTCCAAGCTTCAATGAAGCAAAGTATAGTTCGTGTGTCAGTAAGTTGTTGTAGGAGTTCGGATTAGTTCGGTTGCATTTTTGTGAGTAAACCTTCCACCTTCAAACCCAATGGTTTCAAACTATATTTATGTTCATGTTAAAGCGATTGAATGTTTGTTGTATTGGTGAAATAATAATTTGGTTGTTGGATTGGTTTGTTTCTTGAAAGTTGGTCGCTTTGAGAAGTTTGTAAGCGAATCATAAGACATATGAAATTTTATTTGTTAAATTTATGCCTTTGGAAATAAATGCTTGACATATGTTGTATAATTGTAAATCACCATGTATATACGCTCATACCCTTGCTATGTGATGTGTGATTGTGTTGCAAATGACATAAACTTGTTTGTCGGACTGACCGTATAGCGATGGTCGGTATATTGACACTTTCAGAAAATCACCTTTTATCGAAAAAGTTTGGTTTCATTATCGTGCTTGGAAATATTTTACAAGTTAAGCAAGTTTTTGATCACTGATGTTTACAAAAAATAACTAATTATTTTAATAACGATTATTTAATTTAATTTATTAATTAATAAGGATTAAAGTTAACTAATTAACTTTTAATGATGTGTTTAAAATTAACTAATCACTTGGTTAATGATGTTTTGAAATTAATTAACCATTTTATCTAATGATATTTAAGGTTAATTAATCTTTTAATAATGATGGGTTGAAGTTAAATAATTAATTTACTAATGATGTTTTTAAATTAGTTAATCATTATAATCAATGACTTTTAGAAGTTAATAAATCCATTTAACTTTAATTAATATTTCATTTAAAGGTTTTTATAATTAATGAATCACTTTTAAATAATGAGATTTAATAATTTTTAAATTAATTTAATTAATTATTTTTAAATATTATTAATTAATTGAATTAATGATGTTTTTTAAGGTGATTTACCCTTTTTAATTAAAGGTTATTAAAGTTAATTAATCAACTTAGTTAATAAAGTTTTTTAAAGTTGATTGATCAATGTAATAAGAATATTTCAAGTTATTAAATCCATTCTAATGATGTTTTGAAGTTGGTAAACTCTTTTAGCAAAGTTGTTTAAAGCTAATACTTGTAATGTGAAGCCAAAAATGAATTCGGTTTTTAAAAAGAAAAAGTGTGATTCGTTTATGGAAATGAATTAATTCTCGTAAAGTGATTCACTTATATGGAAATGGTTTATTTGTATAATTAGCATTAAACATTGAATTAGTAGACTTGACGCTATTTCAAAAGTTAAAAATATTCGTGCGACATGACTCTGAGGTAACACTATCTTTATTTGTCCAGTATTACTATTAACCAGGAACTAGCACGAGTTTGAATTCGATGAGTGGTGGTAAGTATACAAGACTTAATTTCCATATAAGATCGTTTTATATCCTCGATGGTTGGTTTCTCAACTATCAGTTACTTTAGCTTCTTTATTATGGTCATTCTAAGACGATGTGATGCTCCGTTGAGCTTTGATATTCTTTATTGGAAATGACTAAACCCAAAGCATGAGAGGGGGTCAAGCTATGTGAGGTTGCTCCAATTAGGATACTTTTACATCTCATCTAAATTGGATTCGATAGGCTATTAGATGTGAAATATTCGGATACTCGGTAAGGTTTGGCGGGGTCCGGCTTGGAGGTTTCCGAGAAGTGGGTCACAGAGTAAATGGGCTTCTCAGAAGTATATTACTAGAGTTGTACTTCAAGGGGGGTGCATTCTCCCAGTCATTGTTGGAAATTTTCCTTTTCTTATTTGACTCGAACCTTCGAATTGTTTTTCTATAATTGCAATGGAAAGAGTCAACTACTCTTCACGATGTTTAATTGTAGGTTTTGTCCATTCTATGAAATTTGGACTATTATCTTGTTTTATTCATTCTGTCCAGTTTGGATTTTGTTCATATTATTTCCATTCTTTCAAATCTGGATCTTTATGCTATTTTTGCCCATCATCTATGTTTGGATTTGTCTCCTACTGTTCTTTCCCATTCTTACGTTTGTTAGATGTAGTACTTTTGTTTCTGATAGATGTAGTACTTTTGTTCTGATAGCTCTAGGTAAGGAGTAAACTTTTGTATTATATCATTTTGTATTATATTTAACAATTGCGTTGTGAGGTTTTTCTATTCTGTCTTGTTCTGTTCTTTATTTTACCCAGGACAACTTATCTTTTGGATAATTGGGCAACGACACAGAATACCATAGATGTATTAAGTGTCATTCATAGAGGTCAAAAAGGTGGGTCGTCACAGGGTGAACATTATTATTAGATCTAAATGTATTCACATTAAGATCTAAAAAAAGAAAGATAAAAAGGTGGTATCAACAATTGGTTACACCTTCCCTTTTGAAGATATTCTACTAAAACTATACCTAATCATTATTCAAAATGACATGTAATAGTAAAATGTTTAACATAACCAAATAACAAAACGACAACAAGATCAATATGTACATATGTAGATAATGGGATTTATATCTACCGTATATATTTGTCATTTATTAGAAATATCAATTGCTACAAATCAACTTTATTTTTTGAGATGTATGCTTGCTTACGAAACATTATGAGATTTTAAATACTAAACAACGATTGATTAAACAAAACATAACATAAATGACTAATAGAAATTTCCAAATTCTAAAATAAAGATAAAATTATTAAATTAGTGAATAACTTATTGAATTAAATACTAATAATAAATTGTATATTTATATTTATATGATTATGAAGTTGTAAGTAATTTCAATTATTCAAAGTGTATACACACACATACGTATTTAATTTAAATTATTCTAGTATAAATGCTAAATTCACATATTTTTATATACTTTTATATACTTTTGGATGTAAATCTATAATAAATATATGTATGTGTCCATACATAAGATGTTTAATGTATCACTATTAACTAATGTAATTTAAGCCAAAATACTCAAAAAGGAAATTACGGTATCAAAGCGTATACATAAGTTTAGAACAAGATGTAATGTATTTCATGTTTCAAAATGATTCAATCATTGACACTTAGTTTATTAAAATTATAAATTACATTAGAAAATCGTTATATATATATATATATATATATATATATATATATTAAATCATATTTATAGATGAACTTATAATTTTACACACAAGTAATTTCTGTTTTAAACAAATGAATTAAATCAATTCACATCATCTAATTAATTATTTAAAATATGATATCATTATGAACCATAATAAGGAAATGGTGTGTGTGTGTGTATATATATATGATTCTTATAAAGAGATACAAAAAAAAATATAAGAAATTTTACCTTTATGGATCTAGCCAATACAACTTGACTTGAGATATCTCCTCAGATCTCTAAGTAGATACACCTACCTTTACAAGAGAATGATGTACCACTTTATTTTATTTTTTGATGTTTTCATTTAATTTGAAGTTGAAATTTTCTAAAATGGAACATTTTGTTTTTTTTCCCTATGGCAATGGAAAAGAGGAGAGGAAAAGTGAATGATATGAAGAATGAATGAAAATGAATTAGTGGATTTATGTTAATTGAAAGAAAGAAACATTTCCTTTCTTTCAATTAAAACTTCCTTAACCAATTCTTTTAATTTTCTCTCTCCACCCCTCTCTCTTCTCATGATTTGGATGACCATATATGCCATTTAATGACATAAAAGTTCTATAAATCCTTTCATGCAATCATCTTTTATTTAAATTCGTCTATAGTAACATTAATATCATATACCGATGCATGCAAATATATCTTTTGTACATGCATTCATAATAATTCCAAACAACTCAAAAACATTAAATAAATCAAACAATAATTAATATTTCTAAAATATTAATTAATTAAATTACTTTACAACATTTTATAAATTAACTAAATCATATGGTTTTTCGTAGAATGGACAAATATAGTTGTGAGACTCAAACATGTATATTCAGTCAGCTACTAATTTTTGAACAACTCAACTATTAACGTTCACACGTAATCTTAGCTAGTGGTATGATGGTTAGGGTTGTCAATAAATACACGAAAAATCTGAAATCCGTCCGCATCCACATCCAAAAGGCGGATAAATATCCGATATCCGGAAAACCGGATGCGGATGCGGATACAAAAACATCCGCATCCGAAAATTATCCGTTAGGTTTTTGTCAAGATTATAGTTCAAATTATGTGTATTTTAGTGCAGTGAAAGATATTTATTTATTATTTTATTAAGTTAGTAGTTTATATAATATGCACTTATTGCTTTTTAACTGCTCGAAACTATTTATTATCATCATATTTGTTAATTTTTAACACTTTTATAATCAATGGGATTGAAAAATATTTATGTTAAGCTAAAATTTTCTTTTTATAATTCTTCATTTATCGGTCATTAGCGGATTGGATAATTATCCGAAATTTGTCCGTATCCGTGGATGCGGATACCCGATATCCAAAAATGATTTCAGATGTGGATGCGGATAAGTCACTATCCGCATCCGAAAGCATTCGTTGACAGACCTAGTGATAGTTTGATCGAATTCATCGCTTATAGGTTTTTTAGTAAAATCCAATTTCGTATTTTCTTAAGAGGTACCTTCTAGAAATACACACATTCTCTTCATTAACAATATATCACTTTAGGATTTATGGAATTTGATTTTGGTCAAAATTCGAATATCATCCTTGTTCCGTTCATTTAGTCCATAAATAAAGTCTTCGATTCAATGATATATGTTATTAACGTACCACCCCAACTAGAGATTTCGACTTCAAGTTGACCATAATTGACCATGATACTATCCTTATATAATCGAGGAGACAAATTGTCTATTAAATAGTGTTTTCGTTTCAATAAATCAACTCAGACCTGACTATAGTTGCTCGATGGATCATTATGTCATGATTTAACTATAATCAAAATGGAGTATTCGCATTGAAGTTCAATATTATTCTCAAGTCAAGGAAATTGTGTACATCATCACCTTGAGATTTCCTGTTTGACAAGTTGTTATTAACCCATAGAAAATTGGATGAGTCATTCCATAGTTATCCAATAACTACAAGTACGTAACCCCTTAGCTCCTCCAACAGTCATGAGTAATATACTGCCTAAAATTTAGAGAGAATTATGCATGGTCTCTATGGATGTATTGATATCCATTCTTTAAACATCTTGACCACGAACATTAAATACAAAATGTCATTTAATTTTATGATTAATTACTCACTATTGCAACTATTTGCAACTATAATCAAATAGCATTTTATTTAAGAGTTTTCTTATTATATACTTTATATTAATTATTTAATTAATTATATCATATTATAATAAAATTTATAAAAGAAAAATAAATATCATTAGTATGAACACGATTGATTACAGAGTTTGATATATGTAACAAATTATATAATTTCTCCTAGGTATACTAGCAACTCTTTCAAAAAGCACCACTTAAAATGTAAAAATTGGACTTTACCAATGAAGATTTATGAGTGAAGAATTCATCCAAATTGTCATAACACTAGCAAATGTGATGTATAAACATTACTATTTTAATTTTTCAACATTAATCACTAACTAAATTCACACCTATGAGTCAAAAAATCATGTTTGAGAATTTCCTCTAATACCACATGATTTATAAAGTGTTATAAATTAATTAATATTTAAGAAATAGCAATTATTAATATATTTTATGTTTGGGTGCAATTAGTAATTATTTGAATGCATATATAACAATTATATATACACATACCAATATGTGATATCGATATATATATATATATATATATATATTTAAACATGCTTTAAATATAATTGATTACCAAACATGTTTTGAGATTTTTTTTTGGCCCATATAGGGGTCCATTCATGGTTAGTCATAATAGGAACGGGAGTTCGAAATTTAGATTTAGATCTAAAGTTGATTTGGCAAAGGGAGAAAGAGTAAAAAGTTTAAGATATTTTCTCCCTTTTCTCTCTATAAACATCAAGTCAAGTTTACTCATAATTTACTTTTTGCTCCTCCCTTTCTAGGTGATAATCTCCTTGTCCCCATTCCCTAACCATGCACCCTTTTCCCATCTACAAACATTAAATATAAAATTAAAGATATAACACATTTGATTGTAGAAAAATCGAATGATGGTTCCAAGGAGTATACGAGCAATTTGCAAATCACGGTGTGTCAAACAGGCGTACGTTTATTCATGTATTATCTTCTTTATGTGTATATTATTATATGATGATGTTTATCATCATACACACATATATACATACTTAGTGTCTATTAGAATCTAATGAGGATACACTTAAATGAAGCTGTTGAAGTTACATAAATGCCCTTGCAACAATCTACTTCCATGGAGGATAATTTTGGTAATTCTTAATTAGCCCCACATTTCCATAATTTCTGGCCATCATCATGAACCAATGCAAGACACTTCACCACCTTATTTTACAATAAATCTAGGCATGTTAATTGTCAAATTCTAGGCAAACAATGAAATAATCTATTCAACTATCAAAATTCTAGGCATTTCTCATCTTTTCTGATTACTCAAACCCGTAGAAAGCCATTTGTATAATGTAATAGCCACTCGCGTATTTGATCAATTTCATTAACTATTTTAGGTAATCTATTTTCTATTTTTATTGTTTGATATATTCATGTCTGATTTAGATGTTCATGAATGGTAGATTTATCTATTTCAATTACTTGATCTTCACTATTATACCATATCCTTCATTTATCAATGAATGCAAATTTCTTGCAACTTTTTTTCCTCTTTCTCTTACTCAATCCAATCCCTAATTTTAATTTCAAATTATAAGCTTTCCTCATCATTCCCTTATTGTTCAAACCATAACACAATCCTGCTTCATTTGTCAAAAACCAATTTAGTTATTTTATTCTGATAATCTTATTAATTATTCAACGTAACTTTTTTATTTTTAAATTATTTTATTTTTAATCAAAGAGCCAACATTAGAAAAATAGTTAATCCAATTGTGTGGTTTTTATTCTTATTTATTTGTTTGTTTTGTCGAGTCAAAAACCTTTATAATGCTTGCAACTTAGGAAAATCCTACACTTGTTTATGATTTTTTTGATTATGCAATTATACACTATTTTTATGTTTTGTTTCAATTTCCAATGAAAAAATAATTTAGGTCGGTATTTTTCTGCACTGAAAAGAAGTTAATACATGGTTTTCTCACTTCCAACGGACGTGACGGGCCATACATACTAGTATTTTAGTATAAATAAATCCCAATACACACATGTGTGTGTATGTAAATATATTAACTGTGCTTATATCAGTTATATCAATTACATCACATCTATAACTCATCAAATCTATATATGAATACATTATACATATTCCTATTTATACTGTTTGCACCAAAAATGGTCACAAACCCCAAGCATCATGAAAGCACCAGTGTATGAATACAGATCAGCAATATTTAGACACAAATCTCAGATCTATACAAACAACAAACAACAATCTAGAAATAACAAACAGAAACACGAGATTTATAGTGGTTCGGCTATCTCCGGCCTATGTCTGCTTCAAAGTTTTATCTTTTATTGATTATCCTTGCTGGTTACAGTTGATTACAACGATTACAATGAAGTAATTTGAGTACAACAGCGATGTTAAGGTGTAGAATTGAATCCGGCAGAGTCTAGACGTTGAATAGCTAAAAGATCCTTTTTCTGTAGGCTTCAGGGGGCTATTTATAGGCGTCGGAGGCTGATATCGTGCTCAAACTTTGGAAGACTCCTTCTGGCACGTGAGTGGGCCCACGCGACCGACCCTATCAAGTTTCGAATCGATCTGTGATCGATAAGAATCAATTTTGTATCGATCATAAATTGATCCAATCGAGCTAAAACTTTGCAGGAATGTTCTTTGGCTTGTACGTAAGCTCCTGTGAAAATTTCATAGCATTTGGACTTGCAGAACTCAAGATATGATCGATATGAATTGTGGTTTCTCGATGCCGTCCGGTTCTCACTGATCAATTCGTATCAATGTCCCTTCGTGTCGATTCCCAGCACGTGCGCATCGATGACGTAGCGCTATTTCCAAGGCTCGATCCATTTTCCTCGCCGTTTTGAACGCTTCCTCCCTTAATTCGTGGATGCTCTTTGCTCGCATCCACGTTTCATGCCCGTTCGTATTCATAACATGGTATGTTTGCACCCATCAATTCGTGTCCTTCTTCGTATTGATTCCAGGAGTACATTTCGTATTGATCCCATATGCGCTGATCGATACGAAATGAGCATGAGGGGGTATCGATACGAAGTGGTTGTGAATAATGGACACGAATCTCATCCTTAGGATGGGTACGAGCGAGACCTTACCTAATGAATACGAACATGGCTTTACCTGATGGATACGAAAAAAGCTTTACCTAATGGATACGAACTCTGATAGCCTCCCATGGATACGAAAGCGCCAAACCCTTCTATTATCGATACGAGAGCATCGATTCGAGATATTCCACCTCTTTACATCCTGATCGATACGAAACCATTGTGTCGAGTCCATATTGATCGATACGAATAGTATCGATTTGAGGTCTAGTGCCGTGATCTGACTTGATCGAGACGAACGTACTGTTCGCATCCATGGGTATCGATACGAAACCGATGCATACGAACAGTATCGATACCAGACCAGCCACCTTTAGCATTGATCCATTCATACCTTGAACAGATGAACTCCGTTTAACCTGAAATTTGAAACATAGCTTCCCTTAGCCTTGATCATCATCTCCAGTCGATTCCGTCTTGATCAAAGCTCGGCCAAATTTTAACGACATCGATCACAGCCTTGTTCCTAATCGATCTCCAATCCTGATATCCATTCTTCCTTGCCAATTTGTTGATATTCCAGCCCTGACCAAAAGGTGGGATAACATTTGCCCTCAAAAACATGCCTTGTGATAATAAGGCGTGTTTTGAATAGTTTCGAATCCGATATCCGAAGTCTATAGCCATATCATCATAGTACATCATCCTTGACTGCTCCGAGTCGATGCCCAATTCCAAATCCAATAACCAAAGCCTTAGCCAATTCCATATCCATTCAAACTCGACAACTGAGTCCTAATCCATCCTTATCCAATAGCCAATAATCGAATCCAGGACCTCTCTGGGTCGGTATCCAAATCCGTAACCTCTTCGGTTCTTGCCAAGCGCAATCCACACCTGACGACCGTGGTCCAGTGTCCCTGGACGTTGAGCTAACCTCTTCGGGTTCTTGCCAAGCGCAATCCACACCTGATGACCGTGGTCCATTGTCTCTGGACGTTGAGATAACCTCTCCGGGTTCTTGCCAAGCGCAATCCACACTTGACGACCGTGGTCCAGTTTCCCTGGACATCATATAATGCCATGGCTTAAGTCCTAAGGCGAATCCTGGTCACTCCGGATCCTTGTCGAGCATAATCCATACTCAACGACCTGAAACAGTAGCCATGATGTAGGGCCTAAGTCCTAGGCCGAATCCTGGTCTTTCCGGACCCTTGCTGAGCATAGTCCATACTCAGCGACCTGAATAAGTCAGTTCGCCACATGCGGATGAAGAGACTTACCCCTTGCCAGATATAATCCATACCTGACGACCATTTACCAAAAACCAGATAAAAATCCAATCAAAATCCAATCTAAAATCCAAATCAAATCAGAAAATCAGAAATCCGAATCAACATCCAAAACAGAAAACAATCATCTAAACGAGAATCCAAGCCAAAAAGCAAACAAAACCAGGAGTTCAAACCAAACTCCAAAACCAAACCAGAAAAACAAGTGTCCGATCCAAAAACAAAAGACAGATTTCACAAACCATAGCATCGCGGTTTATCATCATTCAGAGCATGCCTAGGGACTATCTCCGTCCCCGTACATGAGTAAATGACTTTGCCATTTGCCGGTAGCTTGCTACTTATTTCATATTATCCCAGTCAATTGATAACCAATCGACCATCATTCCTGGGACTCACACCATCATGGTTTGAGGTAGACGGCGGTGGCTCCTGCTCCATCGCTGTATTCCATGCCCCAACATACTGCCTTAATTGTCCATTCCTCACATGCTCCTCAATTATGTCTTTTAAGTGCCTGCTGTTAGTCCATGAGATGCTGGTTTTGATGACAACAACCTTAGAATAGATTATAAAATATAAATACTGACATTCTAAGTGTAGATATATATGTATATGCAGGATTTAACCATGCAGGTACCAAGAATGAAGACTGTACAGTATAGAGATTCAAAATATCGAGATAGAAGACTCATGAGTATCAAGATTATCAAGAGTTCAAGATTTCAAGATTTCAAGCATAAGTATTTTTATTATGATTTTTTGTTAAAACTCGTAGAAAAGCACTGGCATCTTAAAATCCAATTTATTCGTGGAATGGAATCCACTTCGAGCCTGTTAAAGGGATGGAACCCTAAGTAGGATGGAACCTACGAAAATCTAGTGGAACATTGTTTTGTATCCACTAATTTTAATTCAAATGATTTTACAAAATTATCTTGTTTTCAAAATGATTTCAAAACTTTCCTTTTAAAAACATCAAAACCCTCTATCCTGATTTTAAATAATTTTAGCCTCAAAATTATCTTTAATTTCAAAGTCAAATTACTCCTGATTTTAAACTATCTTTTTGAATTATATATTTAACTTTTATACTTAGATTTAAATATAAAATTATAGTTAAAATCTATATATATTATTCTCTATATTTACTTATGAATTTTAACTATAGTCAAGTATATTTGTACAGTTTAAATAGTTTTAATATAAGATAAAGGTTATTCTCAAAGAAAATCAAATCACCAAAAATTGCTTTGGGATGTCGACATGCCTAGGGTAACCATGTCGACATCGTGTCAGTTAAATTCAAAATTTAAACTTCAAAAGAAGTGTATATTCGCCATAACTCTTCATGAATGGACATGGCTGTTCTTCTTCTATAAATAGGGATTAGTTTCAACGAATTTTATATCAGTTTTCTGGTTTTCACTCCTCTTCTTCTTCCACATTTCTTAATACATATTCTTACCATTACTCTATCGAAATCAACATTGAATCAAACTCGATTACTTCTGGTTTGATTCTCTATTACTATCTCTACAAGGTTCTCAGTGTTATTCAGAGTTATAGACTTCTTTGTAATCAATCAAGAGAGAAAAGGTGTGATTGTAGCCTTGGTAAATCAATTGGGTAAACTTATGGCCCGGAAATCAAGTATCTCTACCAAGAGGATAGAAATTCTGGAGGGTGTACCTCGTAGACTTGAAACCGAGGGTGTAATTGTACAATTGTTTTTTAAAGGAAATCCATACTTATGTTGCGGGACTGGATGTAGGGTAACTCCAAACCAGTATAAAATCCAGCGTGTTCTTTCCTTTACTGCTTTTATTTTATTTTTGCATATGTGTTCGTTTCTGTGATCATATCTGTGTCTGTATATTGCATACATCGGTGTCTAAATTAACATAAACTCAAAAAGATTTAGTAATTCTTTATTAACACTATTCACCCCCCCCCCCTCTAGTGTTAATCCTAGCCTTAAGATCCGTAATCCGCATTTCTCACAATTGGTATCAGAGCAAGGTTTTCAAAGTTTCATAATCTGATTTTTGAAAAAGTTTTTAAAATGGCTATATTTGTTAATACTAATTTAGAAGTGTTCAAACCATCAATGTTTCTTGAGTCTGCGTATAATCAATATTCAAATTCAAGTTGTCTACCAAGATTGTTTGATGTGCAGGAATCATGCTTTATGGGTGTTGAGGAATCAATCCACAACGGACAAATTGTGCAGATCAGAAAGAACAAATGGATACTTGATAGTGGGTGTTCTAGACACATGACTGGCAATCCAAATATATTAAATGATATAATATACAAAGACGGAGGACTGGTTAACTTTGGAGACAATTCAAAAGGATATGTGATTGGCATCGGCAAAGTCGGTAATTCTGAAACTCCTACTATTACTAATGTTTTGCTAGTTAAGAATCTGAAACATAATCTGCTAAGTATAAGTCAACTATGTGATAAAGGATATAAAATTAAATTTGAAAAAGATAGGTGTCATATAGAAGATAATAATTCAACCATTATATTTGAGGGAGTCAGGAAAAAGAATATTTATATTCTTACTATGAAAGTTTCAAATGATAACCTGTGTCTGTTGACAAATACAAGTGACCCTTGGATTTGGTATAAGAGATTTGGGCATTTGAATTTCAAACTCTTATCTAGACTGTCAAAACATAATCTAGTAAGAGGTCTCCCTAAAATGAATTTTAAAGTAGATAGTTTATGTGATGCTTGTCAATTAGGAAAACTTAGAAAAAGTTCCTTTAAGTTAAAAGATATGATTTCAACTTCAAAACCTCTTGAATTACTTCATCTTGATTTATTTAGTCCATCTTAAATTCTATCAATAAATCATAGTAAATATGTCTTTGTAATTGTAGATGATTATTCTTGATTTACATGGACAATATTTTTGAAACATAAAAGTGATACTTTTGAATGTTTTAAGATATTTTCAAAAAGAATTCAAAATCAATTTTCTCTAAAAATTATAACTATTTGAAGTGATCACGGTGGTGAATTTGAAAATGAAAAGTTTGAGGAATTCTATAATAAAAAGGGAATAACTCATAATTTTTCATTTCCGAGAACTCCACAACAAAACAGAGTAGTAGAACGTAAAAATAGGACGATTCAAGAGTGTGTGAGAACTATGCTTACAGATAGTAATTTACTAAAGAATTTTTGGGCAGAAGCAGTTGCTACTGCCTGTATATTTTAAATAGAATTTTAATTAGACCTTTAACTGATAAGACATCTTATGAACTTCTTTATTCAAATAAACCTAAGGTATCTTATTTCAGAATTTTTGGAAGTAAATGCTTTATTTTAAATACAAAAGATAATTTAGATAAATTTGATCCTAAATCCCACAAAGGTATCTTTATCGGATATTCTAATAGAAGTAAAGCGTACATAGTGTTTAATTTAAAAACCAATTCCATTGAAGAAACAATGCATGTTTCATTTGATGAAAATTTCAAAAATTTTAAAGATACAAATGATGAAGAGGATTTAATCACTCAAAATCAAGAATCAATTGAAACTAATAATGAAATTAATCATCCTAATAAAAGGACTAAACCTTTAAAAGATCATCCTATAGAAAATATACTGGGAGATATGCAATCTGTTATTAAAATTAGAAATCAACTAAGTCAAATGAGTAATGTAGCTTTTATATCAACTATTGAACCCAAAAATCCAAAAGAAGCATCAACTGATGATTCATGGATTTTGACTATGCAAGAAGAATTAAATCAATTTACTAGAAATGTTGTTTGGGAACTTGTTCCTAGACCAGAAAATAAAACTATAATTGGAACTAAATGGGTTTATAAAAATAAAATGAATGAACAAGGAGAGGTAGTTAGAAATAAAGCTCGATTAGTCTCTCAAGGTTATTGTCAAGAAGAAGGAATAAATTTTGATGAAACCTTTGCTCCCGTAGCAAGATTAGAAGCCATTAGGATTCTACTTGCTTTCGCAAATCATAATAATTTCAAATTATTTCAAATGGATGTTAAAAGTGCCTTTTTAAATGGATTTGTAAAAGAAGAAGTATATGTTGAACAACCACCACTTTTTGAAAATGATAATTTACCAAATCATGTTTACAAACTTAATAAAGCATTATATGGTCTAAAACAAGCTCCTAGAGCCTGGTATGATAGACTAAGATCTTATTTATTGCAATCTAATTTTGAAATTGGTAAAGTAGATAATACTCATTTTATTAAAAGAAATAAAAATGATATTCAACTAGTACAAGTTTACGTAGATGATATCATTTTTGGTTCAACTAATTTTGAAATGAATAAAGAATTTTCTAAAATAATGACAAAAGAGTTTGAGATGAGTCATATGGGTGAATTAAATTTCTTTTTAGAATTACAAATAAAACAATTAGATAATGGTATCTTTATTAGTCAAGAAAAATATGCTAAAGACCTAATTAGTAAATTTGGTTTGACAACTGCGAGTGGAAAACCCACTCCCATGGCAACCAATGAGTACCTTAGTAAAGAAGATCTCTCGAAAGATGTAGATCAAAAACTATATAGAGGAATGATTGGATCACTACTCTATATTACTGCCAGTAGACCTGATATCATGCATAGTGTTTGTCTCTGTGCCAGATATCAATCCCAACCTAAAGAGACCCACTTAAAAGCCGTAAAACGAATCATAAGATACGTTAAACACACATCTGATTATGGTTTATTCTACCCTAAAATGATTCTTTTGACTTAATATCTTACTGTGATGCTGACTATACTGGTTGTAAATCAGACCGAAAAACTACAAGTGGGACTTGCCACTTTTTGGGGCATTCTCTAATTTCTTGGCTTAGTAAAAAGCAAAACACAGTTTATCTATCAATAACTGAAGCAGAATATATTTCTGCTGCTTTGGCTTGTTCTCAAGTAATATACATGCAACGTTTTTAAATTTTTAAATTTTTCCCACCAAAATTCAAAATAATTGGTTATAAATTCTTCACATTTTCGAAATTTTATTCATCCTTTTTGTTATCTCTCTGTTCTTCTCTCTGAAATCAAATAATCAATGGCCTCCTCTTCCAAATCAAACATAAAATCAACCTTTTCATTCCCCTCTCCTACGTCTGGTCCATTCCAACGTACTACTCTCGCTCGTGTGACTAAAATAGAAGACTCTCTGAAGGATGCACTTCAAATGATGACTGAAATTCAAGTGACTCAACTTCGTATGGCAAAGGAACAAGAGAGGCAGGGTAAGATTCTTAGGAATTTGCAAAAATTCCTAATGGATAACCAGGCCAATCCTATCTTGATTGATGAAGACTCTTCACTCAATCAAGAACAAGAAGAAGAAGAAGAAGAACCCATGGAAGAAGAAGCGCAAGCGGAAGATGATGACCAAGTCGTGTGTGTTGGAGAAGTGTGTTTTGACAAAAATGGGAATCTTGTCGAACAACGTGGAAATTTCTGTTTCCACTATCCAAAATGTTCGATTCATAGACCTCCTATGTTTAAAAACACACAATAGTTTCTTTTCTTTCTTCTCCATTATTGTTTGTTTTTCTTTATGTTTTCTATACGCTCGTGTATATACAACTTCATACGTAATAAATAACTCGTGTTCTTATATGTGTTTTAATAATAAGTACTATCGTGAATTCTTAGTTAGGATAGTTAATTGTTTAGGATGATGTTTTAGTATTAGATTTAAGTGATGATTACTTATGATAACACTATCATTATAATCACATGTCATAGAGTGTTAGTTTTAGGGGGAGTTATATAGTTTGGAGTGAGTTTTTGTTGATGACAAAGGGGGAGAAAAATAAAATAGGGTAGTTAGGCTTAAATTAAGGGGGGGTTATTAGTTTTAGGGGGAGTTATTAGGATAGAAATAATATTTTATAAACAAAGGTTGTCATCATCAAAAAGGGGGAGATTGTTAGTCCGTGAGATGATGGTTTAGATGACAACAACCTTAGAATAGATTATAAAATATAAATACTGACATTATAAGTTTAAATATATATGTATATGCAGGATTTATCCATGAAGGTACCAAGAACGAAGACTGTACAGTATAGAGATTCAAGATATCGGGATAGAAGACTCATGAATATCAAGATTATCAAGAGTTCAAGATTTCAAGCATAAGTATTTTTATTATGAATTTTTGTTAAAACTCGTAGAAAAGCACTGGCATCTTAAAATCTAATTTATTCGTGGAATGGAATCCACTTCGAGCCTGTTAAAGGGATGGAACCCTAAGTAGGATGGAACCTACGAAAATCTAGCGTAACATTGTTTTGTATCCACTAATTTTAATTCAAATGATTTTACAAAATTATCTTGTTTTCAAAATGATTTCAAAACTTTCCTTTTAAAAACATCAAAACCCTCTATCCTGGATTTAAATAATTTTAGCCTCAAAATTATCTTTAATTTCAGAGTCAAATTACTCCTGATTTTAAGCTATCTTTTTGAATTATATATTTAACTTTTATACTTAGATTTAAATATAAAATTATAGTTAAAATCTATATATATTATTCTCTATATTTACTTATGAATTTTAACTATAGTCAAGTATATTTGTAAATTTTAAAATAGTTTTAATATAAGATAAAGGTTATTTTCAAAGAAAATCTAATCACCAAACATTGCTTTGGGATGTCAACATGCCTAGGGTAACCATGTCGACATGGTGTCAGTTGAATTCAAAATTTAAATTTCAAAAGAAGTGTGTATTCGCCATAACTCTTCATGAATGGACATGGATGTTGTTCTTCTATAAATAAGGGGTTAGTTTCAACAAATTTTATATCAGATTTTCTGGTTTTTCACTCCTCTTCTTCTTTCACGTTTCTTAATACATATTCTTACCATTACTCTACCGAAATCAACATTGAAGCAAACTCGATTACTTCTAGTTTAATTCTCTATCGCTATCTCTACAAGATTCTCAGTGCTATTCAGAGTTATAGACTTCTTTGTAATCTATTAAGCGAGAAAAGATGTGATTGTAGCCTTGGAAATCAATCAAGAGAGAAAAGGTGTGATTGTAGCCTTGGTAAATCAATTGGGTAAACTTGTGGCCCGGAAATGAAGTATCTCTACCTAGAGGATAGAAATTCTAGAGGGTGTACCTCATAACCGAGGGTGTAATTGTACAATTGATTTTGATAGGAAATCTGTACTTGTGTTGCGGGACTGGATGTAGGGTAACTCCGAACCAGTATAAAATCCGGTGTGTTCTTTCCTTTACTGATTTAATTTTATTTCTGCATCTGTGTTTGTTTCTGTGATCATATCTGTGTCTGTATATTGCATACATAGGTGTCTAAATTAACATAAACTCAAAAAGATTTAGTAATTATTTATTAACACTATTCTCCCCCCCCCTCTAGTGTTAATCCTAGCCTTAAGATTCGTAATCCGCATTTCACACACCTGCAGCTGTTGGTATCATGCCCGTCCAAATCGTGGAAGAGACAGTTCCTTCCTGAGGCCCTTTCACGTTCAGATGGTTCTCTCCTAGCTGGCCTTCGGTAAGGAAGGCGATTCCGGGTTTCCATGTATATCTACTCCAGCGTCTCATTTAATTCTGTCTATGTGGAAAACTTTGGATCCTTCCATCGCTTCCTAGCTTTTCCTGAATCGTCATCCAGCTTCCTTTTTCCTTTATTTTATCCAAGCCTCCGCTGGATGGTCCTCCACCCCCAGTTGCATTCACTTCCTTTAACTTTAAGTTCCTACATGCGTCTTCTTGCCGAAGGAACCTTTCAGCTTCGTGAAAGAATTCCCCGAGATCCAGTGGTGGGTCTCGTATTAAAGATACCTTGAAATCCGAATCCTCTCTGACTCCCGATACTGCCGCCATCAAAACCATCGATGGATCCGGCCGATCCACCAAAGCAACTGCCGCATTGAACCAAGTTAGAAAAGCTCTAAGTGATTCATCCGTCCTTTGCTTTACCAACTTTAGTGTCATCACGTTCTTAGGCCTCTTAATATGAACCCGAAATTGCCTTAGAAACCTATCCACCAACTCCGTCCATGTTCTGATAGATCCTTCCTCCAGTTGCCCAAACAACATCGTGGCTATATCCATCAAGTACAGTGGGAAACATCGGGCCATAACTTCCTCCGATGCCCCCAGCACTTCCATGTGTCTAGTGTATCTCATCAGATGATCTGTTGGATCAATCTTGCCATTATATACTTCCACGCTAGGTAGCTTGAAATCAGGCGGATTTCGAGCTATCCTGATTTCCCGTGTAAACGGACTCTTGTTCACTCCTTCCAAATCTCTATTAGTCAGACCTCCACGCATAGTTCTCCTAATAATCTCAGCTAATCCAGCATTATCTGTCAAAGGTTGCCCCCATGCCCCCGAGGGAATTCCGGTACATATTCCTCATGCGGTTCGTTAATGTTAGCGCTCGTTCTAGCCTGTTGAGCTCCATCCAAAGGCCTTCCAGTGTCAGATCTTGTGGGCCTGCCCCCAAGCCTTTGTTGATTGCCTTCTGGTTCTGTATTCTGTCCTCCATTGGGTTCCGCGATCCTAGTTCCTTGTTCCACATTCGCAGTCACTGTAGTTGGTCTAAGGTTTTGTGTTCCTGCAGCTCTCATCTGTTCGAAGAAAGTCTGCGTCATGTCATGTTGACTCTTCAACAATCTCTCGTGCAATGAATCGGCCATAGCTTCCATTTCATCCCTGGTGATGTAGATCGAAGCTTGTCCTTCTCCAGCTCCAGAGGATGCTTCTTGACTTCCTTCCTATTGGCTTCTCTCAGCTCTCTGTCTTCTGCTTGGCTGTCGAGTCATTGTCTTTCAAATCTGAACTCTTCAAGTTTTTAAATCTGAACTTCAAGTTTGGTGTAGCGGGTGCTAGTTCTTCTCAGTGAAACCACCGAAGTTTTTGCGCCAAAAATGGTCACAAACCCCAAGTATCGTGAAAGGACCAGTGTATGAATATAGATCGGTAATATTTAGACACAAATCTCATATCTATACAAACAACAAACAACAATCCAGAAATAACAAACAGAAACACGAGATTTATAGTGGTTGGCTTTCTCCGGCCTACGTCCACTTCAAAGTTTTATCTTTTATTGATTATCCTTGCTGGTTACAGTTGATTACAGCAATTACAATGAAGTAATTTGAGTACAACAGCGATGGTAAGGTGTAGAATTGAATCCGAAAGAGTCTAGATGTTGAATAGCCAAAAGATCCTTTTTATGTAGGCTTCAGGGGGCTATTTATAGGCGTAGGAGGCTGATATCGCGCTCAAACTTCGGAAGACTCCTTCTGGCACGTGAGTGGGCCTACGCGATCGACCCTATCAAGTTTCGAATCGATCTGTGATCGATAAGAATCAATTTCGTATCGATCAGAAATTGATCCAACCGAGCTGAAACTTGGCAGGAATGTTCTATGGCTTGTACGTAAGCTCCTGTGAAAATTTCATAGCATTTGGACTTGCAGAACTTAAGATATGATCGATACGAATTGTGGTTTCTCGATGTCGTCCGGTTCGCACTGATCAATTCGTATAGATGTCCCTTCGTGTCGATTCCCAGCATGTGCGCATCGATGACGTGGCGCTATTTCCAAGGCTCGATCCATTTTCCTCGCCGTTTTGAACACTTCCTCCCTTGATTCGTGGATGCTCTTTTCTCGCATCCGCGTTTCATGCCCGTTCGTATTCATAACATGGTACGTTTGCACCCATCATTTCGTGTCCTTCTTCGTATTGATTCCAGGAGTACATTTCGTATCGATCCCATATGCGCTGATCGATACGAAATGAGCATGAGGGGGTATCGATACGAAGTGGTCGTGAATAATGGACACGAATCTCATCCTTAGGATGGGTACGAGCGAGACCTTACCTAATGAATACGAACAAGGCTTTACCTGATGGATATGAAGAAAGCTTTACCTGATGGATACGAACTCCGATAGCCTCCCATGGATACGAAAGCGCCAAACCCTTCTACTATCGATACGAGAGCATCGATTCGAGATATGCCACCTCTTTCCATCCTGACCGATACGAAACCATTGTGTCTAGTCCATGTTGATCGATACGAATAGTATCAATTCGAGGTCTACTGCCATGATCTGACTTGATCGACATGAACGTACTGTTCGCATCCATGGGTATCAATACGAAACCGATGGATATGAACAATATCGATACCAGACCAGCCACCTTTAACATTGATCCATCCATACCTTGAACAGATGAACTCCGTTTAACCTGAAATTCGAAACGTAACTTCCCCTAGCCTTGATTATCATCTCCAATCGATTCCGTCTTGATCGAAGCTCGGCAAAATTTTAACGACATCGATCGCAGCCTTGTTCCCAATCGATCTCCAATCCTGATATCCATTCTTCCTTGCCAATTTGTTGATATTCCAGCCTTGACCAAAAGGTGGGGTAACATATACGAATATTATATTTAATTAATATAGATTAATATATAAAAATAAAACAATCAAAATAAAATACGATTTTACTAAAACAACTAGAATGGATATAGTATTAAATATTAGCTTTTATATGCTCAATAAGATCCAATCGAGCATTTTTTTTGAAACTTACACATTTCACCCACTGTGAACTAGGCCAATAGAGGGAATGTAGAAGTCCCTATTCTTTTTGGTGAATGTGGATTCGTTAAATGGGAATTTGAAAACCATTTAGGGACTAAATGATTTTTAGAAAACCGTATAAGGAATTAAGTTTATTTAAAACCATTTAAAAGGTTAAACACGATATTCAGTTTACCAGTTATGTTGTACATATACTCTTTATATTGTAATAAAAATAATGAAAAAGGAAATTTTTTGTATCCCCGTTATCGATCTTCTATTTTGAGAAGCCGAAGAACTGAATGAACGTGAACATGTACAATTATGCATTATTTACAACCTTAAACTACAAACGACTTTCAAAAAATCATTTATACCGCTTAGCGTTATAAACAGATTTCTAAAAGTCGTTTATAGATTTTCGAAATAATTGAAAGACCAAATTCTTCCAACTCAACTGCATGATGAGTTGGATAATTATATTTTTTTCTTCCTCGCCTCCACTTCGTGTTGGAGATGCCCTTACAACTTGAAGCGGTGGGAGCTACTGAAGTTATCTTTGTTATTTTCTTAAAGCTCCTAACATGCTTTTATAAAAAATTGGGTAAATTACAAAATGCAAAAAACTTGCTCATCAAAACCTATTATAAAGATATGGTTGATTTTAGTTTTCACGCATGCACATTTTCAAAACGCTATATACTGATTTTGTATATACGTATCTTGGAAATGCATACGTGTAAAAACAAAAAACACTTATTTTTATATAAGTTTCGGTTGGAGCCTATTGTTAAATTAAGTTTTGTGTATTGCTCATATTCAAAAACTAGTGTGAACCCGTGCTTCGCATACGGGTTATAAAATAATTAGCTGAAAATTAATGATTGAAATAGCTTTAAAAATAGATTCTGCAAATGAGTCATAAATTCCTAATGATATTAAACAGTAAGCACTAAAATAGTTAGATCCATTACTACATTACTCTAATGATTGAATATATAGTGGTAGATGTAACATATTCGCCATATATAAGGGTTGTTGCGTTATTGTTTGCATACAGCAGCGGGTACAGGCTAAAAAAAGCACAATTGGACATGGGATTGATTCACTTAATATGATTATTTAGAGTACAAAGGTAAAAAATAGCAAAAAACGTGTAGAATTTTATATAAATGAAAATATCCATGATAGAACATTGTATAAATGAATTCGGTACGGAAAAAAGGAAAACAGCAGAAAAGAAAAAAAAATTAGGGTTTTCCTCAGCCATGGGGGAAATTATCTCTCCTCACAGTAATCTTTCTCATCTTTCTTCTCCTAGCCATAGAAACAGACCACCTGACTCTCACATCAGAGATTCTAGCAAAGGAATCATCATAGACAATGATGGGTTTCAACTAGTTCAATCAAGATCGCAAAAGAAACGTCAACCCATTAATCCTGTGCAACAAAGAATGTCGAAAGGTCTCTTTTCTGAGAAGAAGAAGACAGACGATCAGTATTCGACTGCTGCTCCTCCAAGTATGAGAAACCAATCGTATCAACTGCAGAAACCCATTAATTTTTCTCTGAACAAAACACAGGGGAAAAAATCTTGGGCTGAAATCGTTTCTGAGCAATCAACTGAACCCAATGATGATGAATGCAATCTTGAAACTATCTCTCCCATTAAGATCAATAATAAGAAATATGGTTTGATAAAAGAGTCTGTATGTAAAAGAGCTATCGAATGCTGGAGCAATTCGATTTTGGTATATGTTGTTGGTACCAAACCATATTATAACTTTTTCAAAGCTTACATACAACGTGTATGGAAACCTGTGGGAGAATTCGAAATCTTTACCAGGGAAAATGGCTTTTTTATTGTCAAATTCAAAGAAGTTCAAGATTGCAATTCTATCATTCAGAATGGCCCATACTTCTATAATGGAAAGCTCATCATAATGAGGAGATGGTCTGATTCTCTGAAAATGGACAGGGACCTCCTCAGTACAATGCCGATATGGGTAAAATTACCCAATGTGAATCTCAAATTATGGGATCGAGAAGCGTTTAGTGTAATGGCCAGCATTATTGGAAAACCCATAAAAATGGATGCAGCTACAACCTTGAAAACGAGATTGAATTATGCTCGTCTTCTGGTGGAGGTATCTGCAAATGACGAACTACCTCAAGAAATAAATCTCACTTTATACAATGGAGAAAACATTACTCAAAAGATTGAATATGAATGGGTTCCACCGAAGTGTAGTATCTGTAAATGTTTTGGACACATTAGAGAGCAATGTGTCGCAGAACAAAGATGGATACCCAAAACTCATAATCAAAACAAAGAAATAGCCACTGATCAAGAAAATGTTACAGATACCATTGTTCAAGAGTCGCTCCTTACTGAGAAGACAATAAAAGAATCAAGAAATCAAAAGAATAATGATCGAATCAACCAGAAAGGTATCATCTTCAATCAAGAAACTTTATCACATTCGCTCACTGACCAAGATGATCAGATCCTTGCTTCGGTAGTTCATCATCCAGAAAGTTTACAAGAAAAATCAAAAGAGGTTTCACAAAGCAGTTCAAAGGAGGGAATTAGTAATGAAGAGGTCTTTAACTCTGAAATCCCCCCCATTTCAGAGTTATGTTTATTTACAAATAATCATGCTACAGAATCAAATATCATGCTGCCTTTGAATTCCAACCAAAGTCCAGATTACAACATGGAGAATGAACCTCCATCAGAAAATGCTGCAATGGTTGAGGACAATGATGGCATCCACTCAACCTTGCCTCGCAATGCTGAGGAGTTTGACATCTCTCTCATCCAAATTCCAGAAGACTATATTGCTTCAACATCAGATAATACAATGGAGGATCCTGAAAAGCAATTTGACATCTCAGAATTGCATATTCCAAAGACTAAAGCTATTGGCAAATACAAAAATACTAATAAAGAGAAGAAAGCTTTTGGGCAGAAATACATCTCAATTAATCCTGATTGGAATGAAATGACAACAAGACTAAAAGCTAAAAGCTCGGAGAAAAAGAAAAAGGGTAAGGGCAACAGTGTATCAGGTACTATTTAATATTCATATTTTATTATATTTCATATAAATATGTCTATATTTTCTTGGAATGTTAGGGGGATGAATACCCCAACTAAACAGTCTGATATTCTCTCTATGATTAATGTCTATAAACCATCTATTGTGCTTTAATTGAAAATAAAATGAATGATGAGAATTTTGAAAGATTTGGTCTTAAGCTGTCCAGAAATTGGAAAGCAATACATAACAATGATTGTGGCTGTAAAGGTAGAATCATTGTTATTTGGGATTCTAATATCTGGACTAATATTAATATAAACAAGGACAGCCAATTTATTGATTATAGTTTTGAAAACATTGGTGGTTTTACTTTGCAAGTTACTAGTATTTATGGTAGTAATTTTGAACTAGAAAGGAATGTTTTGTGGCAAAAACTTAAAGCTTTAAATTCAATTTATGATTCCCCATGGATTTTACTAGATGATTTTAATACTGTTTTTCATGCTTATGAAAAATATGGGGGGATTAAAATCCCTCAAAATAAATTAGATAGAGTCAACAAATTCTTAATAGAATCTGGCCTTATTGAACCAGTTATCAGTGGTAATAAATATACTTGGAAGTCAGGGTTAGCCAAAAATATTCACTGTAAATTAGATAGGATTCTCTATAATAAAGAGTTTTCAAAAAAATTTCCAAATAATATCTGTTCCACTTTGGAACAAAATTTAAGTGACCATACTCCTCTTTTGGTTAATCTTTTTATTATGAATAATGACTACAATAATAAAGCTCCTCCATTTCGTTTCAAAAATAGCTGGGTGATGGAAGAAGACTATAAACCCTTAATGGAAAACTGCTATAAGTTCTCTTGCAGTGGTTCTAAACAATATCAGTTTTATAGTTTTCTGAAATTCACCAAGCATAACCTTAAATACTGGAATAAGAACAACCTCTTAAATAAAAATAAAATAGTCAGTTTGAAAAAAGAGGGTAAGCTTCTCCAGATGAATGCTGATAACAATCCTGATAATATCAATGATATTAATAAATTTTTTCTTAATCAGAAGGAGCTGTCTAATGAAATGTACAAAGAATCTGTCAATGCTAGACAAAAGGCTAAGGTTGATTGGCTCACTTTAGGAGATGACTGCACCAAATTTTTTTATGCTAAAATGAGTAATAGAAAGCACTTAAATAACATAGGTTGCATTATTGATAAAGAGGGAAATTTAACTAATGCTCATGAAACAGTTTCAGAGAATGCTATAAATTTCTATAAGGATTTGTATTTTTCTGCAAATTATAAAAAGAATTTTCCTTTTATAACTTGTAAAAACATTTTAAATCATAATGCATCTGAAATCCTGTTAGCTCCAGTGAGCCTTGATGAAATTAAATTTATTGTTTTTAATGCTGGAGATAACAAAATCCCGGGTCCTGATGGCTTTAATGCAAAATTTTATAAAAATAATTAGGATTATATAAAACATTATGTGTTGGATGTTGTTTCAGAGTTTATGGAGTATGGTAAAATTCTGAAAAGTTTAAACCATACTTTTATAACCCTAATTCCAAAAAATAATAATCCCACTGGAATTGGTGATTATAGGCCAATTTCTTGTTGTAACTTTATCTATAAGATTATTGCTAGTGTCCTTAGTAACAGAATAAAAGTGTTCTTGCCTTTTCTGGTGTCAGAAAATCAGAGTGCTTTTGTTCCTGGTAGGCTCATCTATGAAAACTCTCTATTAGCTCATGAGATGGTTAGGAAATTCAACACTAAACAGGGTGATAATGTATGTATTAAAATTGACTTACAGAAAGCATATGATAAGGTAAATAGACATTTTATTCATCATATCATGAAATGTATGGGTTTTCCTATAAAGTTTTGTGATCTGGTGTTTGAATGCATAAATACTCCTTCATTTTCAATCCTGATTCAAGGTAAAGCTGATGGGTTTATTAAATCTAATAGGGGGCTGAGACAGGGAGACCCCCTATCTCCTTATCTTTTTGCTATTGTGATGGAATATTTTTCTATTCTTATGGAAATAGAGAGTATTAAAGGTGCTGTTCAGCCTATTAACAGAATTCAACCAAGTATTAGTCATTTGATATATGCTGATGATCTTATGGTGTTTGTCAAAGCCAATAAAGATAATGCAGACTCAATCAAATCTGTTTTTGATAACTTAAAAAATTATGCTGGCCTACAACTTAATGTGAATAAATGTAAAGCATATTTCAGTAAATCTTGTAAGTTTAAAACAGATTTTCTAAAGGTTTTACAAATAGAAGAGGGATTTCTTCCTATCAAATATTTAGGTCTGCCTCTTTCTACAAATATGATTAAAGACTCCGACTGCTCTATCCTTATAGATAAAATTCAGAATAGAATGGAGACCTGGTCATGTAAGTTATTATCGATTGCTGGTAGACATGAACTTATAAAGACTGTCATTTATGCTATAATTCTTTACTGGATTCAATCTTTTCAAATCCCAGCTGCTACTATTAAAAAATTGGAAAGTAGATGCTCTGAATTTTTATGGAAAGGTAAATATCACAAAATCAGTTGGGATAATGTTTGCAGGCCAAAAAATGAAGGGGGTCTTGGCATTAGAAATATTAAGGATCTTTGTACAACCTGTCATTTAAAATTATTTTGGAGATTCTTAAATTCTGATTCTTTGTGGGCCAGATGGATGAGATCAAAATATTTGAAACATAATAATTTCTGGACTGCTACTTATAATAGTAATCATTCAAACACTTGGAAACATATTTTAAATAGTAGAGATATAGGTAAAACAATGATTGAAAGAAAATTTAAAAATGGCAAAGATACTAGTTTATGGTTTGATCCTTGGTTTAAAAATGAGGCCTTTATTAATAGAGTAGGGTGGAATAGCCTTGTTATTTGTGGTGGTTCAAATAATAAAGTCTCTGATATTATTATTAATAATAACTGGCAACCACAAATCCACCCTATTACTAATCCACACAAAGAAGAGATTTGCAAAATTCAACTTGATACCTTTGCAGAAAATGACTACTGGGAATGGACAGCTACCAGCAGAGGGAAGTTTTCCTTTAAAAATACTTGGAATTTTATTAGAAGCAAATACCCAACTGAAGACTGGTACTATTGTATATGGAACAGAGTGAATTGTCCAAAGATGGCATTCTGTACGTATTTTGCTGTTAAGAACAGATTGCCAACTTGGGATAGATTAAACAAATGGGGAAATAATTTGAATTCACTCTGTTCCCTATGCAATATATGTAATGAAGATTCTAATCACATATTTTTTGAATGCAGCTACTCTTATTACATTTGGAACAATATTAAAGCTACTCTGAATATTGAAGACAACAGGCATATGGATCTTTTGAATATTATAAAGCTTATTAACAACAACTTCAGATCTAAATCCAAAGAGACTGATTTTTCTCACATCTTACTAACTACGGCAGTGTTCAACTTGTGGAAAGAGAGAAATTTACGTGTGCACAACAAAAGCAGCAGGAATAAAGAGCAAGTTTGGCTAACTATATTATCTGACAGCAAGATTATTCTGCAGAAATCAAAAAAATTGTGTAAAAACCAAACCAAATTTGCTTCCCTTGCTGATGAATGGTGTTCTGAAGCAGGTAGTAAGCATATTGAAGTTTACTTGATGCGTTCAAAAAGCTTTCAACCTGAGCACAATAACAACTTGCATCCAGAGTCTAAATTCTGCAAGCATCGAGATTTAGTTGCTACTACTGTCAATAAGCAAGTTGACATGGCTAAGAACAATGATTCGTATCTCAATCAAGTTCCAGATGTTAGTACTTCAAACCCTAATTTTGACCGAGCTAATAATGACGATTGTGAGAAGAGAATGTCAGATCTAGGTCGCAGTGATGCTAGATCTAACATTACTTATCTAAATACCAACAGATTCAACAGCTCCAGCTACTTGAGCTTTTCGAGTAACTGTAATGGTTATAGAGGCATGAGAGGTGACATGAATGAAGACTTATCGTACTGGGAGCGTGGGGAAACTAGCGGAGTTAAGAAAGGAGAGGGGATTCTCTCGATTCTTTAAAATCGCCTCCGCCATTTTCGTTTCTTCTTTTTAGTTGTGTTTCGTTGTCGGCTGTTTAGGGTTAGAGGTGTTCGTATTGTGTTTGGTTGTGGTAGGGTTGTGTTTTGTACCCGGTTTTTTTGTTTTGTTGGGCCGGGCCCTGTTTACTTCTCTTCAAGAAAAAAACATTGTATAAATGAATTAGTTTCCTCCTTCACCTCTCTTACTGCTTTAGCAAAAATCTCCTCGGACTGTAAAAATGCAAGTTTTAAAAGTCATATAAATATAAAACTTCAGTTTTCATTCTATGATTCAGTTAATCATTATTTGAACCTCATGAATGAAACCTATAGGAAGGTTCCATACATATTCAGCGGAACGATTTTCTTGGACAATAAAACAGGCAAGTATTACACTTGTTGAATTTGATCAACCTCTAGTTTAATATAAAACGCTTGTAACTTGTAAGCTTGAAAGTAAGAAACAATTTTCTCCAGAAATACGTAAAATAAGATAAAAGATGAACCTCATCATTTTCAGTAATAACAAAACCACCAAAGTTGACAGAATGGGAAGCATTAGTAGGTAAAATGCATGGTTCATCAGGAATCCAATAAGCAAGCATTAGGCATGATGGCTACACATGATGATCATAAATCCTTCTTATGTATGGATAAATGCATACATAATGATTATGTCAATAGATATATGTACACTGTATATATGGATATGATATACTATGTATATTTAAGAAAACACATGGTTAATTAATACTACATTTGGATAACTTAATTACTATTAGCACAATATTAGATCAATCGACCGGTAAGTTTAGTCGTACTCGTTTCTTTCCCTACAACGTTCAATTGATCGTTTGTTACAAAGTTCGAAAATGGTACATAGGCCCGACTAAGTCACTAAAGGACTTAGATTAAATCTTTTTTTAATCCTAAGTGCCAATTTTGAGTCTTCGAGATTGGGACTCAAATATCATCTCAGAAATAAAGGAAACAATTTCTTCCCCTTCCCAAATCAGTTTAAGGCTTTAAGCAGCCCCGGTGTGTCCATGACTGGGGATTGAAGTTTATTGCTTAAGAGGTTCATAAGTATACTGCTATGGAGGTTGAAGTTGCATTGTTTCATGAGCTATAGTCTTGCTAAGAAGTATTTTCTCTTAAGATCGTAATCTATGAAATACACTATCCATATTGTCATAGAAACAATTCATTACAATGGCATGAATTTTAGTAGAAATTTCATGAACCAATCATGTTATAAATTTCCATATCCCTACCATTAAAGATAATTTAGACCATAGTTTTTAAAAAAATTATGTGCTAAATTTTGCTGCAAGCATCATCATTCATGTAGCATATATCAATGTAAACAAATGGCCTCTATTTAGGACATCAAATATATAAAGTTTCATATTATTTTTCATATAAAAAAAAGAAGGAATAGCACGTTGTAAGACATGCAAAAAAACAGTAATCGATGGCATTCAAAGAATATAAATATCAGAGAATAGTTATCCATCATGAACTCACAATGGGCCTATGTGGGAGAAAATAATAAGAAAAATTCCAATTGATTCAAAAGATTGACATAAATCGTTATGCCTATGTTAATATATGTCTACAATGGATGCATCATAATTATAGAACAATAAAGAAAAAGGAAGCATAATTGATTATAGATATTAGTTCCATTAGACTTAAGAATTTGGTAACTATAGCAACAGCACAATACATAAGCTTCAATATCTTGAAATTCTCTAACAACATTCTCACACTTTTATGTCTACATTTTTTTGCACATTGCCCCATTTTTACTAATATTCTTAGTTTCAAGAAATAATAGTATATATAGATTTACTATTCTTTATAGACGAGTATATCTATAATGAAGCACGTTCATTTTAAAATGAAGTGCTAGTTTTACTACTAATTCAAATATAATAATTCACCGTTACTACATATAGAGAAAGTGATAAACATGCACATATGCATGCATATACGTATATTAACTCATATATTACCTGAAATATAGCAATTTAACATACATGGTTATATATGTAATAAATAAAGGTGTATATCTTGATCTTACCGGCGCAATATGTGCATATTTCTTGTTTATATTTATTTTTAGAACCCATTTCATTCTTCGTCACAGTTTAGAATCCAAGATTTAGTAATCAACCATGCACATCAAGTTGTAGCAAAAATGGTAAAGGAGAAAAGTAATCTTCTATAGCCCGACATATATTTATGTACCCATATAAGTATGTAATCATAAATAAATTATATATGCCAAAAACAACAATTGGGATGTAATAGCATGTGGCCCTATATATACACACACACGCACATATATTTGTATATGTGTGTGTGTGTGTGGGGAAACTAATTTTCTATTAGAAAATTGGAGGAAGAATACTACAAACCAGACTTTGTTATTCCTCCCTCCTATTGCATTTGGTTTACACTGATAAGATTTCATGTAAAATCGATCCATCTTACATACATAATATCTTGCATTATAAGAAAGAAATCTTAATAAATGTTACTTTTTTGGACTTCTATTTAAATTTTGTGAATATTTTCTATGTCATGATCCACTTTTTTGAATTTCTGCAAAACTGTCAACCTTATTCAAAAAAGGTTACATTTTGCATAAGTATTTTTATTCAATTAGAAAGTATTACTTATGTCAATAATCATCTCCTATTTGTACACGGTTGTTCGTGGAATTATTGGTCAGAAACTAAATCCAACCATCAAAAGAGTGGGTATTCACAATAAAATTACATAGAATTATTGAAATTAACAGAAATCCCTCAGGTTTACACTTATAGCCTATGATAATGTTCATAATCTTATGGATGCTTATTCGATAAATGCTAAAAAAAAATTGCTCAATTAATATCGTAAAATTGGAGGAAGAAAAGAACATTTGATAGGCGTTTTAAATTGTAAACAATAACTGGGAAAAATATGAAAAGATAAAAATAGTGCAGATTTGTAATTTTTTAAAACAATTAATGGAAAATAAAAAATCGACTTTCTATTTTGCATGTTAACTTTATTTTTTGAATTTATTGTTTTCCACCGTATACATGCATCGTACATATTTTTGTATGGACAACAACAACAACAAAGGGTAAACCAATCGCAGCCATAATTAGTTAATCATAATTTACATAGCATATCCATATGAAAACAAAAAATGATTTGTAATAATTTTTGAAATGCAATTTTATAGTGTAAAATTGAAAATAACAGTTGTGTCACATACTTAATCACTTGTTACATTTCTTTTGAATAATTCAACTTCAAGCACCTGGCAAAATATTTTAATTTAGTCAATATAAATCCTAACTCATAGTACATAGAACATCACGAATTATATACAAAATCATGAAACATAAAACAATAATCATAATAATAAATAACAAAACCAAAAAGAAGAAAAAATCTACATAATCCTTTTTCCTTTTTTAGAGCATAAAATGGACCAAGATTGATAACCATATGCCGGAGTTCCATAGGGGAAATGAAGCCACCATTCAGCTCTTCCTTGCAGTCCATGTCCTTTATTTCTGGGCCATTAAACTGAGAAATTCAGGTAAATCAAGTGTTCCAATACAATCAGTGTCAACCTCACCCAGCGTTTCTACCAGTTTACCTTTAGTCGAGGTTTGGCCAAGTGAATGCATCATCTTTTCTAGCTCTTTTGTTACACAGCCATCAGTCTTTATCAAACAAATTGAAGGGCTCAAACTCAAAGATTTGCTCCATAGTGAGCTGATCAGCCATGGCCAGACATTTTTAGCCTAAAACTAAATCGAGGTCAACTGTAGAAAATATATCAATTCACATTATATACTTCGCAATGTCCAAATTTAAACTGGTTTTAAAAGAAGCAAAAAAGAACTTAATTAGTTTCCAAAGATTAGTAGGTATTAACGCACAACCAAAAATATTTGAATTCAAAAACATGAACTAACAGCAATTGACAGCATTATAGAATGTAAATTTCTATAAGATACTATATAATTTTAGGAAATATATCTATCAGCTGTAGTAGTTTGTGATTAGATGAAGTAAATGATAAAGGAAAAATGTCCGAGAAAACGAAAAAATCCGTTGACATTAGTGGCATTAGTTGTGCAAAACAATGCAATTAAGATTGTTGTTTTTTCTAGTTAAGATAATAACAAACATGGTTATACCATATATACTCGCATATGTTTTGTTCTCAGGAGTTAAAACATAATAATCTACATGTCAATTGTTGTTTGGAGCCATAATGAAGGAAAATAAATTGTTGATGCAATAAGTAGCTGACTTCATATATTAGTAATCTAAAGAATTCACCTAACATTACAAATGTGAATAAAAGCTTAATAAAAGAATATAATTATTTCAAGATTTTATACACAGTCCAAAAAAATCAGAAGAAACAACAATATTATTAAATATGATATATGTAACGACCCGTAAATTTGCGTCAGTTAAACTGTCATTTTAATAAGATTAGATAATTTAATTTTAGAAAGAAGTAAAGATTTATAGTTGATAGTGAAGCATATATTGAAAAAGAAATAAAACCATAGAACTGTAAGCTAAGTATTAACAGTAGATATAAAATGACGAATAAATTAAAATGATGTAAATGGTTATACTAGGCTAAGGGGAGAATATAGGAAAACAAGGGTAAGTGTGAATTTATTTAATGGATTAATAATATTAGATGGTAAATTGAATTTTTTTCAATGCCCTGTAGAAGTTGGAGTATGGTTTATGAATGAAATGTTTTTAAATAAAAACCTTTGATTTATAAATGAAAACCAATGCATTTAATTACGTGTAACTGAATGTATGTGAATAATTTTGTAAGAGTAAGTTAATTAACAATTTATTTGCGCATACCCGATTTAATTGAAATAACAGAAAGGACAAGAACTTGATTTGCCTAGGTATTTATATATTGATAAACTATAACTAAATAGAAAGTTTGGTAGTAAATAGGATACAAGATGACTAAGGCAACTAGTAAATCAATAAATGAATTCATAATAATAAGTAGTAATTAATGCATAAAAATATTTGGCATTTGGGATAATTACGAAGTTTTACCCATTCATCTAATTTGTTTAATTGAATCTAAATCTATGGCAACATTGTTGTTATTGATGTTATAAGTGAATTTGAATATAAAAGGGTAACATTTTTTTATTTAACCATTTATTTAGTATATTAAGTTAAGAATGGAAATCGATTGAAATAAATCTAAATTTATTAATTGTGGTGTGTTAATGTGTTCTAGTTAATAAAAGGGAATTTATAGGAAATGAAACATGCACTAATGAAATGTATTATAATTCAAATGTTATTTATACCCATAAAATGTCTATTTATTGAATAGAAAGATTTTAAATCAATAAACGGATTTATTGAGGTTCCAATTTATAATTTATAACATTTAATGTAGACTCAATTATAATTAATTAACTTAAATCGTGCAGTTAGCGTAGATTTGTTTTGTAATTGAAGTAGTTAATTCTATAAGATGAAGTTAATGCTAATTCTATTTAAAATTGGACCATTTGTTGATATAGATTTTAGAAAGCAGGATTTATAAATTTATTTAAGTATCAAAATTCAACAATTGCATTTATTGCATAATAAAATGGAATTTAACGGTTAAATATTACGTTATTGAAATTACGATGGACTTTAAGGATAATAATATGAAATCATGAACCAATGTTAGTGGCATCCTTGTTTTGGATAAAAGGTGAGAATATAAAAGTTGAAAATCTAATAAATGGGTTTTTTTGAGAATTTAATTTATAATTCCTAAATACAAGGAAGTGGAGAAATTAGCACTGCAATTGATAGACTTATCAACTTTTAATTCACATCTAAACTTGTTAAAGTTTTTTTAAATTGATTATGAAATATATAAGCGATAAAATTTAGCAAATTTTAGAATTTAAATATAAAATTGGATTTTATAATTTATTTTAATCTATTTAATTAATATAAAAATAGCCATTTTGGCCACAGACTCGGATTTCGACGAAACTAGTTTCATCGGATCCGTATCGGTGAATTATTGTAGGGTTTCAAGTTTCGTATCGATCGGACCTGTCGTTTGATCGTACAGACGCGAAACGCCTTAAAATCGATTTAATTAAAAATCAATTTGAAATCAATCTGAAAATTTTGTTTTCAGCATAACTTCTTCATACGATCAAATTTGGACGTGGAACTTTTTCCATCGCGTTCAGAATATTTTAAAATACCTATTTGGATATATGGGTTTAATAAATTTCGTTCCGGGGTTAGAACGGGCTTTTTGGGCCAACTACCGTTTAGCACGTTCGTAATTCATGCCCACCTAGCCTACTGCTGTTTGTCTATATATACGCTGTGATAAACCCCAGCCTCCATCTATTCCCATTGGTTTGTACGTTCACTTTCTTCAACTCTCTCTCCCCAATGGTTGCAAAACCTAGATCCGGTTACAATTCAAAGTCAAATAAAAATTCGAACTCCTCTAAAAATTCCAGAAAAATTATATGTCATAGTTCTCGAAGAGCGTAATCTGCTGGTGCTATCCGTTTTTAGATTGGAGTTTCTGTGTGTCCAGATCGGAGCAATTTATTTTCGGCCGTTCATCATCGCCGTGACGAACTTCGTCGGATCGAAATTTCCTTTCTGGGTTTGGTGGAGATCGGCGTACGCTTCGCATCGAAGTAATTTGTTTGGTCCATCAACGGTTGGATCGCGTGATTTAATTGGATTAGGGTTTTAAATAGGGGCGGCGGCCGGCAGCAAGTTGGAGGGCCGGATTTTGGCCTTGGGTGCGGCCGGAGGAGTGGGGAGCGGTGGTGGTAGCGGCGTGTCGTATGGGGGCCGTATGCGTGGGTTAGAGGCGGTCAACGCTGGTAGGGAAGGCCGTGTGCGTGCATTGGTTTATGGGGGGTTCATACGCTGTTACTGTAGCGTGCAAATAGGGGTGATGACGTGGCAGGTATATTAAGTGAATGTGTACCATTCTTTGTTTATTTTAAAATTTGAAATTCAAGTGCAATTTTCGACATAACTCTCACATACGAACTCCAATTCACGTGAGATTTTTTTTGTTAGGATCGTAATAAAATTCCAGACGCGTTGACGCTGGTTTGGACAAATTCTGAGACGGTCAAATTTTGGGTTTAAATTGGATTTAAATTCAATTTAAATTCAAACGGTGAGTGTTTTAACCCACTCACAACTTCTAAAAGTTTTTATGTTTGTTAAATTTATTTTAGATATGAGTAGAAATTTATTTATAACTGTTTGGCATGTTTTGTTCATCATATTTGCTAAATCGCGTTATTTAATTTAACTGTTAATTTATTTTATTTATTGCATATTAATTGACAGTTAGAATTTATTTATTTGCATAGGAACTGCTAGTAAACAGTTATAAAATTTATTACTAAATATAAACTGTTAGTTTAATAGTTGATTAAATTTATTTTTGAATATAACCGCCAGTTATTACCTGATACATATTATCAGATATATATTGATATTGAATTATTATTGGATGATGATTGTGATTTGGATGATGGATGATGTTGATGAATGGATGTTTTATTTTATATCATTAAACTGCAAGTTATCATGCATTTTTCGTTTCATTCGGGATTGTGGTTTGAAATGATATACAACCGCAAAACTTTATTTTTAAATTGCGGATTGAAATGATAAATATCCGTATCACTTGACCATAGGATAGAAAATTATATACAGGCACCGTGGTCTATATATAAATTATTTTAAAGTGATTTCTATGGTTTGGATGGGATATGGTTTATAAAAATTTGATTTTGATATTTTATAAAATATTATTCTTCGATATATATACATATGAAGTTAAAAATTTGAAAATTAAGTTGTGTATAAACCTGTTGAATAAAAATGAAAAATTGAGAAAATGGAATTTGGAAATTTATCTTATATGTTTAAGTTTGGAAATTTTAAGGTATGATATTTATAACTGGATTTTCCAAGATGAATTAAAAATGAAAATTCTAGTATAAAGTAAATTTGAGAAAATATTTAATTGCTAGAAATTGGAGTTTTATTTATGCAATTTATATGAATATTTAAGACTAAATAATAGAATATTAATTGCTGAAAGAAGAAAATCCAACTTTAGTTTTGAAATATTAATACTCCAAATGGATATATATATATATATATATAGAAATTGAAGGGGTTTTTGGAACTTGAAGTGATATTTAAATTATGGTTTAAACTTTAAATAAAGAAATATATTTGAAAAGCCATGGAAATTATTTTTCTTTACAAAGTAACTTTAAAGTTAAACCATTTATTTTACATTCGTTGAATATCCAAACCATTCAAGTTTTAGAAGTTATGGTTTTAAAATTTTGAATTTCGAAATATTATGCTTTGAAAGTATATTTCAAATATTTGGTTTCCAGATATTTTAAATTTTAAACCAGCATGATTTTGGAAAAGAATTATATTTGAGATAAAATGATATCATATTGTTTTGGGTTTAAATTGATATCGTATTCATAGTTTTGAAATGGAAAATTTTATTCTGGTTTTAAAGTATAAACTATTTTTAAATGACCGCGGTGTTATAATAACGATGGGTTGGCAAAGAGACCGGGATTGGATATGGACATACTCTCTGTCGATACCGAAAACCACTTTGACTAACCGTGTACGCGGTTGAGATTCCAGAATGAAGTAGGTGGTGGCGACGCTTCCTGTAAGGTAAATACGTGGACCCGACTCCCATGAGTTGGCATAAGGTGGCTAAAACAGGAGTGATTCTCGGGCCAATGAGGTCATACCTCTGATCGGACGCTCCTCTTCGATATTATACTTTGACTTTGGATTGATTCAGTGGCCACTTCTATTTTTGATTTTGGGGGAGTTTGTTCGAGGTGGGCGGTAACTGCGGCTACGCGTTTCCACCAGCCCGGATAGCAATTGGTATATCTACGCTGGCATTGCCTAGTTGTGCCGTGTCACCTACCATACCGAGCCTTTACTACGAGTTTTGTTTTGTACCATACCTATGGAGTGCCCTCTGACGATGCCCAGTACGGGGGAGATTACGGTACTGTATAGACTATGGGAATATATTCTGTGTCAAGGGCTATATGGGTAACCCCTTAACGCTATTAAAAAGTAAGTTTATTTTACAATTAGACACTATTATAATAGCGCAATATACTACATAGTAAATAGTTTAACGGATCCTTAGGAGATGTAAATCCCGAGCATCTCTTGAGTTACTACACTCATATTTATCTCAGTTAATTTAACTTACATAAGATCTTTTAGTTCTGACTCGAGTGTTTTGTCTTTTCAATTCGCTCGGGTCAGTCCGAGCGTTTCAGGATTTGAAGTTTTAGCTCCGGAGGACAAAGACGAAGATTTGTAGTATTACTTATATCTACTATATTATTCCACTACACCATTTAATTCCGCTGCATTGATATTATTGGTATGTTAACTCTAATATTTAATTGTATAAAGAAGAAGCAAATGTTTTGTAAACAGTTATATAAACTGTATATTTTATTATTATATTTTATCCTTCCGCTGTGAGATTCTATTTTGTTTTATTTCTTCTCTGTTTTCTTATTTACCCCATAACAATCCGCCCTTCCGTATGGTTTGAACTGGCACGTGTGTCGGTTTAAATCGTGCAAAAAGGTGGGATGTTACAATATATAAGGTGATAAAATTTTGACAACGCAAAGTAATAAATTAAAGGTAATAAAGAAAGGATTACATGGTACCTAGAGGGTCTATCACTACTGTCATAGATTATGAAACCGAGTTAAATGCATTCCAAAGTTGGAAGGAAAATAATATTTTCACTACAAGGAAAATAGTATTTTTCGACGGCTGAAAACTGTCGGCGGTGGTCGGAAGCCGTCGGAAGAAGCCGTCGGAAAATAAGGCGTCGGGGCGTAGTGTTTCCGACTACTTCCGACACAGCTCACCGAACGTTTTTCTGACAGCCTCCGACGGCCTCCGACGGATTCCAATGGATTCCGGCACTTGTCGAAAGCCGTCAAAAACCATTGGAAAAAATAGCCTACAGGCTGTCGAAAGCCGTCGGAAAACTATTACCTGAAAGCTGTCGGAAGCCGTTGGAAGCCATCGGAAATCTGCTGTACTTTTTTTATTCCTGCTGCAATATATCCTTCCATCCACATTACCCATCCAAACATTATTACACCAATACTACAGAATCCAGTATACAATATTCCAACCAAATATCAAAACCCAAACTACACAAAATTCATCAAACACACAAATACATTAAATTACATCAAAATAAAATACATAATATACATAACCATTCCAACATTCACAACAACCCCAACAACAAGTGTTCTACCATGTCATATATACACAACATAACACAAAATCATCAACATCCACACCATCATACAACCACATAAACAAGTGTACCAAACATAATCATACAAAAATAAACAACTACCTCCACAATCTACCAAATCATACAAAACTATAAAAAAAATACCTGAAAAAGCAAGCAATCGGTCAATCTCCTCCAGATCCAGATCTAGAGCCAGCCGAGGAAGGAAAGCGGCCACCATACTGCTGCATGTACTCCAGCAACTGTGTAGTCTGTATGGCCTGTTGGCGGTTCTGCTCCTCCAACTAGGACACACTAGCCCGCAAATCTTCGATATCTGCTAGATCGCTCTGAGCTCTATTCCGCCGACCCCGTCTCTAACTGCTGGCCTGTAATAAATATTTAATTTAGCTGTGTGATCTTTGTAAGTGTATGTGCATATCTCTGTAATCTAGTAAGTAACATAACGTTCATATCTTCTGCCTTCTTGTGCTTTACTGCTGTGATAAAGTCATTTAGTTGGTTTGAATTCAAATTCAATATGGAGGATTTTTCAAGGTTTATACATTTTTAAATAATGGAAAAATGAATAAAATTCAAGTTTATTGTTTTGAAAAGGTCCAAATAGCATATTTGAAGTATTTTAAGATAAAATTATATATTCCAACATAGAATTATGACTTAAATATCAAATTAGCAGTAAAATAAATTATTTACCACTTGATTGCCAAATCCGTATCATCTGTCATGCTCTGTTGGATCCGTAACAGACTCAAAAATAGCATCCTCCTCATCAGTCGTCAGCTGATCTCGACCCGTATCAGCAAGGAGTTTCTGGCACTACTTCATAAACTTTTCCTCCATTAACAAATTAATAACATCATATCTTATTTCATTATAGTCTAACAAGCAGAACAATTACTAATACTGCATAAAATGAAATATGCTTACATGGCTCCTGCTGGATTTATCGTCGTGCCATGTATACGAAACAGTCCCGTCCGGATTTACATGCTCGACAGCATGCGTACGAGTGAACACGTCCATATAACCCACGGGACCATGCGACTCAGTTTTCTGAAGTTGATTTTTACATACAATTATTATACATTTAAAATTATATTGCATAAACTATTTACAATTATCATTCAGTAAATTTATCAACTCCTGCCGATACTGCTGAAATGACTTCGACCCTCCCGATGAGTGACGGGATTTTTATTTTTGTTTGCAGAGTTTCTATTCGACTCTGCCTGTACATTCAAAGTTTGATACATTATTTGTCGATCACGTCAAATTAATAATTCAAAAAAAATTAGTATACATGCCTTCGCCTCGTCGGTTTCCCAGTATCCCAACCATGCTTGCCATACGCTCTCCCCCATCCACCGTGGTTTCTTACCAGATTTCTTAATTTCAGATATCGAGTCCATATAGTTCTTGCGCATCTTCTTCATCTTGTATCCTCGCCAGCATCATATCGTCTGTCTGGATGTCTATCTCAGCCTGTGTTTCATGATAAAAAGAAAAAAAAGATTACATTGTAAATGATAAATAGTAGAAAAGCAACAAAAACGAATTAAAAATGAAAAACAGAAAAATGTACATACTAGGACATCCTTCCATATACACTCTATGATGTAAGGAGGGATGTTATCCCACTTCGGCTAGCAAGCACTTATCCTACTGCGATAAGAAGCTCTAGAGACATCGATTCCTTGTGTCGGATTGTCGAGGCCAGGAACAACAACAGTAAGAAACATATATTGCGTTTTCATACACATCCATGGAGGTAAATTATGCGGTGTGACGATAATGGGCCAGGATGAATATTTAGAACCAAATTGAGAAAATGGAGAAAAACTGTTTGTACATAATCCTAATCTAACATTTCGACTCTCCGCTGCAAAATTTGAATATGTTTTATCGAAATGCTCCCATGCTTCTCCATTGGCCTGATGTGTCAACGCACCCTCTTCCTCTGTTCTCACACTATGTCATCTCATATTAGATGCAGTTACAGAAGATGCATATAATCTTTGAAGCCTTGGAGTTATGGGTAAGTAATGCATACGCTTGTATGGAACTTCCTTCCACTTCTCTTTTCTTGGTTTGTGTCTCTCCTGGTTACAAATTTTACAATTTCTAAGGTTTGCGTCTTCTTTCCAAAACAACATGTAGCCTTTTAAACATGTATCTATTTTCTGATAAGGTAAACCAAAAGCCGACATAAGTTTTTTAATTTCATAGTGATTTTCACACATTACATTATCGGGCGGCATATGTCTTTTTGCAGCTTGTACAACAGCCGTAAACCCAACTTCAGTGATGTTGTATTTTGACTTCATCGCAATGTATTCTGCGATTACTGACCGCTGAGTGCCGCTTTTACAACCATCCCAAATAGGTTTTTTAGCAGCATCTCGTAAATCATAAAAAAAAATTCTTCAATATTTGGTTCTTTAACATTTCCATCATCGTCGTCAACTTCAACCATAGAAAACATTGATTGTGCTGCATCTTCGACCATATTTTAAATACGGATCGCCATAACTATTTCGTTAACGACACTTTCAGACTCTACAGAAGTATTTGCTATAACTTCTCCATGTCGATCCCAAGCATAATACTCAGGTATGAAACCGTTTTGGCACAAACGAACTTTCACAATATCTGGTAACAAATACTTCAAATGTCTACACCTACTACACGAACAATGAATTTCTGCATCGTTTCCGTTATTACTTAAAGCGAATTCAACAAATACATTTATACCATTATAAAAAAAATTCTTTTATTGAGCCCCTCAGTCCTTTTCTTTGGTACATCCATCTCCTCCGATCAACAAAATAATCAATCATTTTTCCTATTTGAGAAAATGAGAAGTTCAAAATTTAATATTTATTTTCAAAAATACAAATTCGAAAAAGATTATTTTCATGGTCGTATAATATTTGAATTTAAAGAACTACTTCACAAATTTAAAAATATTTTCAAATAGGGCTCGTTTTATTTTTTAACGTATCGATACAAAAAATTATACAAATTTTTTTTCCATGGTCACGCATCCTACTTCCCATTACAAACACAGTAAGCATTTGCATTTCGTATATTACTTCGTCTTAAACGATTCAACAAAATTTCGGCAGCATTTCCCTTTTGTTCCCTGCATTGTACACAATGCGTGTACGTAGGAAACAAAAAAGAAAAGTTGGACCGAAATTTTATGAACCGTTTGATACGAAGTAGTATACAAAGTGTAAATGCTTACTGTGTTCATAACTTGTCCAATATAGGGATAATTCCAACAAACATTGTACCAGATGAATATAAATGGTTGTTTTTCGAAAAAAATGACTAATTATACAACGATCATGTACAACACTTGTCAGACGGGGCCAAAAACTCTCTAAGGGACATTTGTCAATTAGATGTGCGCATTTTACAAAAAAATACAGTTGTACAAATTGTTCATATTTACAAAAATATATTTTAATTTAACACATTTATTCGACGTATTACATCAACTTAAGGCTCGTTCGACGTATTTTTTTTGTTGCATAAGTCAATACGTCCACAATATAATATTCCTAGCTCGTGCATTCATTTTTATCTTATTCCAACTAACACAATACAATGATAGCAGCGCTACACATATATACAATCGTAGAATCAAGGCATACACAATGATTTACATATACACGAACAACCATAAATTATACATGTTTTTCACAATTTCATGATAAAAGATGAAATATGAATACCATGGAATGCTAGAAACTATTATAACACTATTGGAAACAATTTCAATCACTAATTAGCCCTAATTTAACAACTTATGCAAATCTGGATTTAGGGTAAAAATTAAGTTTTTGACGAAAATAAGAGATTATACCTGAGCTAGAGAGCAATAGATGTTGATTACGCAGCCGGGAAGGATCTGAAAGCTCAAAATTGATGATTGGAAGCTTGGGGAAGAGATTTGGCAATTTTGGGGTAAAAAATTTCATATGAAAATGAGGAAGAAGGAGGCTAGGCCGAGCCCTGTAAATCGCGATTTTCCGACGGCTTCCGACGGCCGCCGACGGCCCGTCGGAAGCCGTCGCCCCACCCTGTCGCTTTTACACACTTTTCCAGTAGTGTTTTTGGCTATGGCAGGAAATTACCGTAATAGTTAATAATCATTTAATTTATGGCTGAGCTTTGGCATTTGCAAATATTGAACGTTAAGTCATTAACAAATTCCTTAATGTTATAAGACATAAGCACTTTGATTAATAGTCACACAAAACATTGTTATTAGAAATACGAGTTCAAACAAAAGTTGTAGTAAAATATGTATAGGACGGAAAGATGCATACAGTAAAATTTAATAATCAAGAAACACTAAAAAATCACGTCTCCATTGCCTGTTAATTTTTTTAATATCCTAACTTCTTTGATAGTTAAAAGTACAAAAGATTTCATATGAAAAAGATGAAAAATATACTAAAAGATCAAACGTAGAATACAATTCAAAATATTACACAACTAATGTAAGCTATAGAAGTACGGTTCGGTTGATATTGTGCATTACAACATTAAAAACAGTTTAGAAACAGTGTAAGAAATAAACAAATAATTTTTTTTTAGAAAACATGTAAGGTAATGATTCAATAACCAAGTATAAAACAATCTTATTAGATAAAAGTCAAATGTATTTTAAATACATAAAATAAAACGAGGAAAAAATATAGTATTGTTGCCTAAACTATTTTAATAGTAAATAAAATTGCAAGCAGTAAACGTACAAATAACCTACAAGCTACCCAGTAGGAAGCAATATAGTAAGTATTTAGTTGTTTCATCTTCTTGGTGTATAATATACAATCAATCAAATACCAACAATTTAGATTTCATTCAAATAAAAAATGAAGATATAGAGAGAGAACATCTTGGATGGAAAAAAAAGGATTTGAACGATAACTAATGTAAATTTAGGATAATTCTGATACCTTTCCATAAAATACAATAGGCGGTTGCCTCCATGTACAAAAGGGATCTAATGTGACTCGTCTTTCAGTCTATGCTTTCATTAGCACATCATACCCCTACATGAATACTCAAGAGATCTTAAATTGTACAAATATAGGACATCGCCTAAAAAAGGTGTCATGATAAAAAATAAAGTAAAAATAACAAAATGCAAATCATATTTTAAAGTTATAATTGCTAGCTCCATAACCAGCTAATCTATTTGTCTAAAAGCGGTAGTAGTAATGCATAAAAAATTGTGAAAAGCCGTATAATGTATAATAACAAATAATAATAATAATAATAATAATAATGTGTAACAAAAGAAGTAACTCTCAAATTGATATGCCTCATATTGACTACTTTATTCATATGTACTCCAGCACATTAATACATAACTTTACTAAACAAAAACATAAAATTCATGAAATGTGGAATGGTTCATGAAGCATTCATTTTTGTTTTATTATATCCATAATTTTTCTTACGGAACGTATAAAGCATGATTCATTTTACTTATTTAACGCATGATAAATTATAAATAACACATAAATTTGTTTAACCATATTCATTTAAAGCTTTAAGCCACGTGCAATTGTTTGCATAAATCATAAAATCAAATTATGTTAAGTACATGGTTCCTTTATCATCAAACTAAATCTAAAAGATTGCTTTTTATATGCTTATTTTAATTATACAATGGGTATAGGTGCACATCCATTCATACATGAAACTAAAAATATTTAACCATCTGATCGTCCCTACAACGAATGCATGGAAATATAATGCAAACATGTTATTAAGATCAACCAAATTACTAAAATAAAAATATATCCGTGGGATGTACAAAACTAATATAGAAAATTCACACATGTCTGTGCATATGATTCGGTAAAGGTCATGCTCATCGCTATCAAATCTTTATCATTCTGCAATATTCATCATCATTGCTAAGCTTTAAAAACCACATTGCTTAGAAGACTTAAACAATATATCATTTGATGGACCTAATACAAAATTTATTTGCAGAAAGTATCAAAACAGAAAACAATGCGAAATAATAAATGATAAGTATGATTATATAAGTAAATAAATATTGAGATTAAAAGAATTCCATTCAAAAAATAACATTGAAAACAGTTTAGAAACAGTGTAAGAAATAAATAAATAATTTTTTTTAGAAAACATGTAAGGTAAAAATTCAATAACCAAGTATGAAACAATCTTATTAGATAAAATTCAAATTTATTTGAAATACAAAATAAAAGGAGGAAAAAATATATTACTATTACCTAAACTGTTTTAATAGTAAATAAAACTGCAAGCAGTAAACGTATAAATATCCTGCAAGCTACCTAGTAGGAAGCAATATAGTAAGTAATTTGTTGTTTCATCTTCTTGGTGTAGAATATATAATCAATCAAATAACAACAATTTAGACTTCATTCCAATAACAAAATGAAAATATAGAAAGAGAACATCTTGATAGAAAAAAGGATTTGAACGATAACTAATGTAAATTTAGGATTATTCTGATACCTTTCCATAGAATACAATAGGTGGTTGCCTCCACGTACAAAAGGGATCTAATGTGACTCGTCTTTCAATCTATGCTTTCATTAGCACATCATACCCCTACATGAATACTCAAGAGATCTTAAATTGTACAAATATAGGACATCGCCTAAAAGGGTGTCATAATAAGAAATAAAGTAAAAATAATAAAATGCAAATCATATTTTAAAGTTATCATTGCTAGCTCCATAACCACACTAATCTATTTGTCTAAAAGCAGTAGTAGTAATGCATACAAAATTGTGAAAAGGCATATATTGTATAATAACAAATAATAATAATGCGTAATAAAAGAAGAAACTCTCAAATTGATACTCCTCATATTGACTACTTTATTCATATGTACTCCAGCACATTATACATAACTTTACTAAACAAAAACATAAAATTCATGAAATGTGGAATGGTTCATGAAGCATTCATTTCTGTTTTATTATATGCCATAATTTTTGTTACGGAACGTATAAAGCATGACTCATTTTACTTATTTAACGCATGATAAATTATACATAACAAATAAATTTGTTTAACCATATTCATTTAAGGCTTTAAGCCACGTGCAATTGTTTGCATAAATCGTAAAATCAAATTATGTTAAGTACATAGTTCCATGATCATCAAACTAAATCTAAAAGATTGCTTTTACGCTTATTTTTATTATGCAATGGGTATAGGTGCACATCCATTCATACATGAAACTAAAAATATTTAAACATCCGATCGTCCCTACAACGAATGCATGTAATATAATGCAAACATGTTATTAATATCAACCAAATTACTAAAAAATAAAATATGTGTGATGTACAAAACTAAAATAGAAAATTCACACATTTCTATGCATATGATTCAGTAAAGGTCATACTCATCGCTATCAAATCTTTATCATTCTGCAATATTCATCATCATTGCTAAGCTTTAAAAACCCTATTGCTTAGAAGATTTAAGCAATATATCATTTCATGGAGGTAATACAAAATTTATTTGCAGAAAGGATCAAAATAGTAAATAATGCGAAATAATAAATGATAAGTATGATTAGATAAATAAACAAATATTGAGATTAAAAGAATTCCATTCAAAATATAACATTGAAAACGGTTTAGAAACAGTGTAAGAAATAAATAAATATTTTTTTTAGAAAACATGTAAGGTAATGATTCAATAACTAAGTATAAAGCAATCTTATTAGATAAAATTCAAATGTATTTTAAATACATAAAATAAAAGGAGGAAAAAATATATTACTGTTACCTAAACTGTTTTAATAGTAAATAAAATTGCAAGTAGTAAACGTATAAATATCCTGTAAGCTACCTAGTAGGAAGCAATATAGTAAGTATTTTGTTTTTCATCTTCCTGGTGTAGAATATACAATCCATCAAATACCAACAATTTAGATTTCATTCCAATAAAAAAATGAAGATATAGAGAGAGAACATCTTGGATGGAAAAAAGGATTTGAACGATGACTAACGTAAATTTAGGATAATTCTGATACCTTTCCATAAAATACAATAGGTGGTTGCCTCCATGTACAAAAGGGATCTAATGTGACTCGTCTTTTAGTCTATGCTTACATTAGCACATCATACCCCTACATGAATACTCAAGAGATCTTAAATTGTACAAATATAGGACATTGCCTAAAAAGGTGTCGTAATAAGAAATAAAGTAAAAATAACAAAATGCAAATCATATTTTAAAGTTATCATTGCTAGCTCCATAACCACACTAATCTATTTGGCTAAATGCGGTAGTAGTAATGCATACAAAATTGTGAAAAGGCATATATTGTATAATAACAAATAATAATAATGCGTAATAAAAGAAGAAATTCTCAAATTGATACTGCTCATATTGACTACTTTATTCATATGTACTCCAGCACATTATACATAACTTTACTAAACAAAAACATAAAACTCATGAAATGTGGAATGGTTCATGAAGCATTCATTTCTGTTTTATTATATGCCATAATTTTTGTTACGGAACGTATAAAGCATGACTCATTTTACTTATTTAACGCACGATAAATTATACATAACAAATAAATTTGTTTAACCATATTCATTTAAGGCTTTAAGCCACGTGCAATTGTTTGCATAAATCATAAAATCAAATTATGTTAAGTACATAGTTCCATGATCATCAAACTAAATCTAAAAGATTGCTTTTACGCTTATTTTTATTATGCAATGGGTATAGGTGCACATCCATTCATACATGAAACTAAAAATATTTAAACATCTGATCGTCCCTACAACGAATGCATGGAATATAATGCAAACATGTTATTAATATCAACCAAATTACTAAAAAAAATATCTGTGTGATGTACAAAACTAAAATAGAAAATTCACACATTTCTATGCATATGATTCAGTAAAGGTCATACTCATCGCTATCAAATCTTTATCATTCTGCAATATTCATCATCATTGCTAAGCTTTAAAAACCCTATTGCTTAGAAGATTTAAGCAATATATCATTTCATGGAGGTAATACAAAATTTATTTGCAGAAAGGATCAAAATAGTAAACAATGCGAAATAATAAATGATAAGTATGATTAGATAGATAAAAAAATATTGAGATTAAAAGAATTCCATTCAAAATATAACATTGAAAACAGTTTAGAAACGGTGTAAGAAATAAATAAATAATTTTTTTTAGAAAACATGTAAGGTAATGATTCAATAACTAAGTATAAAACAATCTTATTAGATAAAATTCAAATGTATTTTAAATACATAAAATAAAAGGAGGAAAAAATATATTACTGTTACCTAAACTGTTTTAATAGTAAATAAAATCGCAAGTAGTAAACGTATAAATATCCTGTAAGCTACCTAGTAGGAAGCAATATAGTAAGTATTTTGTTTTTCATCTTCCTGGTGTAGAATATACAATCCATCAAATACCAACAATTTAGATTTCGTTCCAATAAAAAAATGAAGATATAGAGAGAGAACATCTTGGATGGAAAAAAGGATTTGAACGATGACTAATGTAAATTTAGGATAATTCTGATACCTTTCCATAAAATACAATAGGCGGTTGCCTCCATGTACAAAAGGGATCTAATGTGACTCGTCTTTTAGTCTATGCTTTCATTAGCACATCATACCCCTACATGAATACTCAAGAGATCTTAAATTATACAAATATAGGACATCGCCTAAAAAAGGTGTCATAATAAGAAATAAAGTAAAAATAACAAAATGCAAATCATATTTTAAAGTTATAATTGCTAGCTCCATAACCACGCTAATTTATTTGTCTAAAAGCGGTAGTAGTAATGCATACAATATTGTGAAAAGGCATATAATGTATAATAACAAATAATAATAATAATAACTAACAAAAGAAGTAACTCTCAAATTGATACGCCTCATATTGACTACTTTATTCATATGTACTCCAGTACATTAATACATAACTTTACTAAATAAAAACATAAAATTCATGAAATGTGGAATGGTTCATGAAGCATTCATTTCTGTTTTATTATATGCCATAATTTTTGTTACGGAACGTATAAAGCATGATTCATTTTATTATTTAACGCATGATAAATTATACATAACAAATAAATTTGTTTAACCATATTCATTTAAGGCTTTAAACCACGTGCAATTGTTTGCATAAATCATAAAATCAAATTATGTTAAGTACATAGTTCCATAATCATCAAACTAAATCTAAAAGATTGCTTTTACGCTTATTTTTATTATGCAATGGGTATAGGTGCACATCCATTCATACATGAAACTAAAAATATTTAAACATCTGATCGTCCCTACAACGAATGCATGGAAATATAATGCAAACATGTTATTAATATCAACCAAATTACTAAAATAAAAAAATATCCTTGGGATGTACAAAACTAAAATAGAAAATTCACACATGTCTGTGCATATGATTCGGTAAAGGTCATGCTCATCGCTATCACATCTTTATCATTCTACAATATTCGTCATCATTACTAAGCTTTAAAAACCCTATTGCTTAGAAGATTTAAGCAATATATCATTTGATGGACCTAATACAAAATTTATTTGCAGAAAGTATCAAAACAGAAAACAATGCGAAATAATAAATGATAAGTATGATTATATAAATAATTAAATACTGAGATTAAAATAATTCCATTCAAAAAATAACAAACAAAATATTGAGATTAAGTTGTCTGATTTCGTAACCAAATCCATAGCTAGTAAATACTTGACCAATATTCAAACTATAGGGATATTCCAAACTCATAAATAGCTTCAACGAATGAATACATATTTCGTTTTTCTTCCATATTTTATGTTAGAATTTCAATTTGAAGCAAACCTATTCCACAAAAAAATCAACATTTTAATATTGAACTTCCATTTTGAATAATTTCATGATACTCCATAAACTGATGTTACCAACCTTGTTGTGTCTTAAATAGTTATCTTATGCAAATTATAATCAGACAAAGGACATAGTAATGCATTTATTCAAAGGGTGATTAAAAATGGAAGTTAACACCTTCAAGATCCCAATCCAAATGATTTTTGATCCAGCACGTCCATTTCAAAATTCCTTTGATTTAATTGAAATGTATTTGCAAGGAATGGCTAAAAAGGACCTGACAAGTATTGAAGATAATTCAACCAGGTGAATTGTCCTTTTTCTATTCAACTAAAGTGTGCCTCCACATTCATTCAAAGAAAGGAAAAGACAAAGAAGAACTCGAAAGAAGGAAAATGCAACATTTTTAGATTTGGACTACTAATGGAACTTTTAAAAATAATGAGCTCTTATAACATAGGTTTTTAACCTTTTGTTCGTCACACTAACGTAAAACACCTCACCTATGCAATATCAAGGCCATACATTGAAACCTTTATATCTCTATTGGATTGTAGTGTAGACATAACATATTAAATTTGCAAACACAGTTTAAAAAATGATACTCGTTGTGGTAATGTAATACTGGCTTCATATGCATTCCCCTTGTAATAGCCCATGTGCAACTATTTAAATTGGCACCAACTACCCACTATATAATTAAACATAAGACATTTCACGTGTATTACTCGAGATCTCTACATAGCTTGTGATGAAAAAAACCATACATTCGTAAACATGTAGCCTAGTTAAGAAATATAAATATATCGAATTTAATGACACAAATAAATAGAAAACCCGATGGTTCTTGGGACTAATCAACTTAATTCAGATAGAATTGTCTAAGAGAATGACACCACTTCAATGGCAATTTGCAAAAAAACATCAAATTCCAATGAAAATTTAACACCTAAATACAAAGCAATCAAACATAAAACTAGTGTATATTTACTGAAATCTACAGTAAACATACACAATCGTTTTTAAGTAAAGATACATAGACTGATTTGAGAAAAAATATAATATAATCAAATATATATCCAGTTAAATTCATGAATTAAATAAAAAATACATAATATAGAAATATCACAAATTAAACAAAAGGAAAATTTCATACAGTCTAAATTTTTCACTGTTACAAAAACCTTATTTGGTAGTCACATGGAACTAAAATGCTTGCATTACACAATCAAATTATTCAACTTCTTCTCAGTGCCCTGTAAGAAAACACTATGACTTAAAAGAGAAGAGAAAGCAATATTTCACTTTATTATAAAAATTAATAAGCCTACCTTGGTGGAAAAAATTGTGAATTGGTCTAAACAAATGAGTAAATGTGCTCATCACATGTATTCTTGTCTTATAAGTGTTAGGAACTGAGTTGATGATGTTTTGATGACAACAACCTTATATAGTTATTATACTTTACTTTATAAAATATATACTAACATTTCCATATAGATATATATATATATATGTATGTATGTATGTATATGTATATGTATATGTATATAGGAAGTATATGCAGGTATCATCGAAGACTGATCAGTATAAAGACTCAAGCATCAAGATGAAGATAGAGATTCAAGATTCAAGACTCTAGAGAATCAAGATTTCAAGATCTCAAGATAAGTGTCTAGTATTTTGTTAAACTTCATAATAGCACTCTCATCTTTCTTCCAATTTTCTTTTGGGATGGAACCCAATTTCTATCGAAACCAGTGGCTTACAAACCCACGACAGGTAGCTTACAAACCTACGACAAGTGGCTTACAAACCCACGAAAATCAAAATCATTTAAACTACTTTGTACAAGTTCTCGAGTCCTATGGAGGAGCTCTGTAGGAAGGTTCTTGCAATTTCAGTTTGAATAGATTTTTCAAAATGTTTTTAAATCTGTTTTCAAAATGTTTTAGCTTTCAAAATCATGTTTTCAAAAATATTTTCAAACTTTGTTTTAGCCTTGAAATATTCCTCTATTCTGATTTTAAAAACTTCTATTTTTAAAACATCAAAACTTATTCTGATTTTAAATATTACTTATATAATTGACAGTCTATATCAATTATAAATATATATATTTAAAATAATGTTTTATATTCATTCTCTATCTCAAAATATTGTTTAAACACTTTACTTTGCTTCAGAGAAGTTTCAACTTGTTTTAAATTCAATTGTCTTTACAAAACAACATCTCTATAATTTTGAACTAAGGGATGTCGACATAAGGGGATACCCCATGTCGACATGGTGACAGTTGGATTCAAAATTCAATTTTCAAAAGAAGTGTCCATTCGTTCGAAAACCTCTCGCCAATGGTTATGACTGTTGTGCATCTATATAAAGGCTTCCAAAACGAATTTTTTTAACAAGTACTTTCTTATTTTCTTCACTCTTTCTTCTCCACCATTCCATATCCATAAAACTTCTTATTTTCAAGATCGTGCCATCATTCTGCCAAATTCTCAATAGGAAATCATTTAGATACTCTCTCTATTTGATTATCCATCATTCTACTAAAGATCAAAGTGCTATTCAGAGTTATAGGATTAATTTGTATTCAAAAAGTCCATAGAGTCTATCCATTCAAAAGGATTGTTATTAAGAAGTATTAGGGTGATCTTGTGTCCTGTAAATCAAGAGAGTTTACCCCAGACTCGGAGATAGGAGGGTTCCTCAAGGCCTTAGAAATTGAGGGTTGTAATTTGGATATTGGCTTATAAAAATCTGTATAAGGATATTGCCTTGGTGCAGGACTGGATGTAGGAGGATTCCGAACTAGTATAAAATCCGGTGTGTTCTTTCCTTTTACTTGCTTTACTTTACTATTTGCATTTGTTATATGTTCTGTGATCATTCTGTGTTAGAATTCTGTTTAGATTTATGTTGAAAGTTTTAATTTAGTCATATAGTTCATATATTCTTTAAAACACTATTCATCCCCCCCTCTAGTGTTATTTCTGCCTTAAGATCCCTAATCTGCATCCCTAACAATTGGTATCAAAGCATTGGTTTTCATTATTTTCATAATCTGAAATTTTGAAAAGTTTTAATGGCACAACACACTAATAATGTCACTCCTGTCAGCACTACTTCTGTCAACACAAGCACTAACACTAGTTCAATTGTGGAAGGTCAGTCTACTGTCAGGCCACCACTTTTTAATGGCAGTAATTATGCATATTGGGCATGTAGGATAAAAATTTATTTACAATCCATAAGTTTATATAGTTGGAATATAACACAAATTGAATATGTTGAACCAACTACTAATTTTGCCCAGTGGGCTACTGAGCAAAAGATGGTTGCACAAAACAATTCTAAGGCTATGAATATACTATTTTGTTCACTAGATAGGAATGAGTTTAATAGAGTCTCTGTTTGTAAGTCTGCATTTGAAATCTGGAAAACTTTGCAAGTAACTCATGAAGGAACATGCAAAGTTAAACAGACTAAAATTTCCATATTAACTAACCAGTTTCAATTGTTTAAAATGCATGAAAATGAGTCCATTTCCGACATGTATTGTCGATTTCAAGATATTGTACATTCATTGATTGCTTTAGGAAAGGGTTTCTCAGAAGAAGATCAAGTCAGAAAGATACTCAATTCACTCACTCCAGAATGGTATCAAAAGACACTTACTATTGAAGAGGAAAATGATGTTAGTCAAATGAAGATCGAAGAGTTAATCGGTAATCTAATGTCTTATGAAGTTCAACTACAAGGGAGAAAAGAATCCAAGGCAACGGAAAAGAAATCGATCGCATTCAAAGCAACAACTGGAGGTTCAGAACAAGATAGTGATGAAGAAATTGCTTTCATGACCAGAAATTTCAGAAAGTTTCTGAAGTATAGAAAGATGAATAACTTTAAAAGAAATGATCAAAGGAATTCCAGAAATACTTCGGAGAACAACAACAATCACAACAACAACAACAACAATGGTGATAGATGCTACAACTGCAACAAAACAGGGCACTACAAGATAGATTGTCCATATCCAGACAAACAAACATTTCAACCAAATAACGAGCAACTAAGGAAAAGAAAGAAGACATATGCAGCAACTCTTGACGATTCAGATTCATCCAGTGATGACGAGAAGAAAACTGGTAATTCAAATATGTGCTTCACTGCTATTCTCGAATCGGAAGACGAATAGAGTTTGGATCTAAAAATAGGTACACATTTATTTTGATTTTATTGGATACTTGCTTGTTTTGATTTTGTTTGCAATTTCTTGAATTTTTAAATTCAAAATCACCCTTTGAAATTTGAATTTTTAAATTCAAAATAATATTATTTTAATAATATTTTAAATATTAAAATATTTTAATATTATTAGATTTAATATTATTACTGGAATTATATATAGATATAGAATATAGATTAGTTTTCTTAAGATTCTAGGAATTTCTTAGATTTTAGAAAAAGATACCTCTTTTCAAATTCAACAGTCACATGTCGACATGCCAGGATACCCCATGTCAACATGTCTCTCAGAAATTTGATTTCAAAATTTGAATTCAATCTTTTGACTTTCCCTCCACCTTCTCACTTACTTCAAAATTCTGAAAAGATACCTCTTGACCAGAGAACATGACTTTAGAGAATCTATTTAATATACTTCTCTTATCATCTCTTTTCACTTTATTCTCATAATTCAAACTTTCTTCATTATCTTCTACTCCTCTCAAACACTCATCAATGGCTTCCTCAAGTACCCCATCAACTATGAGGCTGACCAAATCCATCAAAAATGATCTTTTTAATGACTCGGAGGCTATCAAAGCTTACGTAAGTTATGTAAACTATGGTAAAGTCAATACGGGAAAATTTGCTATTTTTGATGATTTTCCTTCTTATGAAATCGATCAAATTTTTGAAGAAAACTCCATTCTTAGCTTGATTGATAACAAGCAAAATGATTTCGTTTGTTATCCAAACCTTGTCAAAATGTTTTATGCAAACCTAAACCGTGAATTTTATAACGGAAATGAAGATCAAATTTGGAGTGGTGTTAAAGGAACGCTTATTGTTTTGGATTCCGATATTTTGGATACTATTTTGGGTTGCAAATCTACCGGTATGAATCTCTCGCAATTTCAAATCAATGAAACCGATCGAGAGACTTTTCATCACATTTTTGAAAGCGATGACCACATGGATTTTAAGAATCGCTTTTTCCGCCCAAAAGCAAGAATTGTCAACCTTATTATTCAACACACCGTTATTCCTAGGTCGGGAAACTACAATAATCCTACCTCAAAAGTGTGTAAAGCTCTTTTTGCTATATTTGGAAAATATGATATTAATTGGGCACAAACTATTTTGGATGAGTTAAGACCCAAAAATTTTACTATGGGAGAAAACACTCTTTATCATGGAATTTATCTTACTCGGATTTTCAATTATTTTGGTGTGGATGTTAAAAAGGAAGAGTTTGTAAGTAGGAAAGTGTTCAATCATGGGAACATTTCCCTTATTAAAATCCCACTTATGTTTCAACCGTATGAAACACTTACCGAAAAGGAAGAGAGACTTGCTCATGAAGAGATGGAAGAAGAGGGAGAAGAAGAGGAAGAAGATGGGGAAGGAATGGCAATTGAAGAAGAAGAGGAAGATGAAGAAACCTCTTTGGAAAGTATAGAGTATCCACATACACCCGCCAATCCGTCCAACAAAACCATACTCAAGAACCAAAAGATACTTTCTCAAAACCAAAAGGTTCTTAAGAGATCTATTAGCAAGAAAATGAATAAAATCTCTACCAAGATCGACAAGTTCTTTGGGAAGATAGGCAGGAAACTTGGCTTGTCCTCATCATCATCTTCATCAAACTAATCCTAACCATTATCTCTCTAGCTATCGTTTATCTATCTTTGTATTTTCTATTCTTTTGGTTAATATTATGTAATGTTAACTAATATAAATAATGCTATCTTATTCTCTGTTTTCCAGCTTTATATATCTCTGATAGTTATTTATTTTAAGTTTATATAGGTCCACTAGTATAAAAATAAACTTAGAAATCAAAAATAACTCAACTTGGTCATTCTGTCTAGACCATGTCGACATGCCCCATCCCCCTCATGTCGACATATAACAGTCAGAAAGTAGTTACAATTTCTAACTTCAAATTCTTGTAACTACCAAGTGACAATTCATTTTGAACGGCCAATAACTCCTATAAATACCTATTTCTTCCAGAAAAACTTCTCTACCTCCATTTCTATTCATCTCCTCTCATACTTCAACTTATTTCTTAAATTATGGCTTCTCCAATTAAGAATTTAAGTGAAAATCTTGAAGAAACTCTTACTTCTTTCAAGAATATTCTCTCTTTTATACTTAGAAATCAAAGGCACTTAGAATTAAGCCAAATGCAGATGATTAAAGAGCAAGAGAGACACTTTGACGCACTTCGTTGGATGATCTCAAGCCTTAGCAAAGACGAACCCGAAGCAAATCCACTGGTCACTCTCGACAAAGATAATTAGGATGTTATCAAAACTGATCCTATCTTTGGAGAAGATGGATGGGTGGAAGTCCCAAGGAATGTCTTATCATTATGTTTGTTTGTTTGTTTGATTTGATTTGATTTAGATTAGATTAGGATTTGATTGAATTGTTTACTTAAGTTTGATTTGGATTTGGTTTGTATATAACTTCATATACTATACATGATTGGTTTGCTATGTATGATATTGATTTGATTGTCAAGTTACACTTATATATATGCTCACACACTTGATCACTTACACGTTCACTTTACACTTTTATTCTATATATACTTGATTATCTTAGAACATGTAAATCTTTTATTCCTTTTTGCTGATGTCAAAGGGGGAGAAAGTTATAAAAATATATGTGCTTGGTGCAAGGGGGAGTCATGGAGTAAGGGGGAGTTGTAGTTTTAAGAAGAAATCACGGAGTAAGGGGGAGTTATGGTATGGTAAGAATATTTTATAAATAAAGGTTGTCATCATCAAAAAGGGGGAGATTGTTAGGAACTGAGTTGATGATGTTTTGATGACAACAACCTTATATAGTTATTATACTTTACTTTATAAAATATATACTAACATTTCCATATATATATATATATATATAGGAAGTATATGCAGGTATCATCGAAGACTGATCAGTATAAAGACTCAAGCATCAAGATGAAGATTAGGGATTCAAGATTCAAGACTCTAGAGAATCAAGATTTCAAGATCTCAAGATAAGTGTCTAGTATTTTGTTAAAACTTCATAATAGCACTCTCATTTTTCTTCTAATTTTCTTTTTGGATGGAACCCAATTTCTATCGAAACCAGTGGCTTACAAACCCACGACAAGTAGCTTACAAACCTACGACAAGTGGCTTACAAACCCACGAAAATCAAAATCATTTAAACTACTTTGTACAAGTTCTCGAGTCCTATGGAGGAGCTCTGTAGGAAGGTTCTTGCAATTTCAGTTTGAATAGATTTTTCAAAATGTTTTTAAATCTGTTTTCAAAATGTTTTAGCTTTCAAAATCATGTTTTCAAAAATATTTTCAAACTTTGTTTTAGCCTTGAAATATTCCTCTATTCTGATTTTAAAAACTTCTATTTTTAAAACATCAAAACTTATTCTGATTTTAAATATTACTTATATAATTGACGGTCTATATCAATTATATATATATATTTAAAATAATGTTTTATATTCATTCTCTATCTCAAAATATTGTTTAAACACTTTACTTTGCTTCATAGAAGTTTCAACTTGTTTTAAATTCAATTATCTTTACAAAACAACATCTCTATAATTTTGAACTAAGGGATGTCGACATAAGGGGATACCCCATGTCGACATGGTGACAGTTGGATTCAAAATTCAATTTTCAAAAGAAGTGTTCATTCGTTCGAAAACCTCTCGCCAATGGTTATGACTGTTGTGCATCTATATAAAGGCTTCCAAAACATATTTTTTTAACAAGTACTTTCTTATTTTCTTCACTCTTTCTTCTCCACCATTCCATATCCATAAAACTTCATATTTTCAAGATCGTGCCATCATTCTGCCAAATTCTCAATAGGAAATCATTTAGATACTCTCTCTATTTGATTCTTCATCATTCTACTAAAGATCAAAGTGCTATTCAGAGTTATAGGATTAATTTGTATTCAAAAAGTCCATAGAGTCTATCCATTCAAAAGGATTGTTATTAAGAAGTATTAGGGTGATCTTGTGTCCCGTAAATCAAGAGAGTTTACCCCAGACTCGGAGATAGGAGGGTTCCTCAAGGCCTGAGAAATTGAGGGTTGTAATTTGGATATTGGCTTATAAAAATCTGTACAAGGATATTGCCTTGGTGCAGGACTGGATGTAGGAGGATTCCGAACCAGTATAAAATCCGGTGTGTTCTTTCCTTATACTTGCTTTACTTTACTATTTGCATTTGTTATATGTTCTGTGATCATTCTGTGTTAGAATTCTGTTTAGATTTGTGTTGAAAGTTTTAATTTAGTCATATAGTTCATATATTCTTTAAAACACTATTCACCCCCCCCCCTCTAGTGTTATTTCTGCCTTAAGATCCTTAATCTGCATCCCTAACAATAAGAAGAAAGCCAAACAATACTTTTATCTATTTTTAATTTAAAATTGTTAATTATTAATATGTGATTACTAAATTGTGTTGCATGTGACGCTGATTGTTTGAAATATGATAGTCCGCAATAAATATATTGGTCCACTATAAATATATTGAACTGTTGGTATCTGTTCAAGTACACACATGTTTGCACAAATAAATAATTAAAATGGTAAAGTAAAAAATCACTATAACTTACATATAGCAGCACCATAAATGAAATGAATTTTAAAGAAATGAGCTGCACTAATTTTTAATGTACAAAATTTAAAAATATGATTTTATATTCAAAACTCCAATATGAAAAACCAAACAGCCTTTTGAACTTAAACTTAATTTTCAAAACTTAAAAGCTCATGTAAAAATTTTAAATTAATAATTGCACTGCAACATTCGAATTATATATGGAATGCAAAGTTTGATAAAGATATTATAAAAAGACTGAATATTTTATACAAAGCTTCATTCCTATAGATACCCTAAAAAATTTAGTACATTATCCTAATTGACTCAGGAAGTCATGGTTTGTTCAATAACCAAGAAGAGTAAGCCAAAAGGATAATCCATGTAAAGAATCTGGAATTAGTCATAATGAACATATACTAAATATATGCCTAACATTTTTGCAAAATTGGATGCTAAATAAATGGGTTTGCCTACTCGACAGCTCCATATAGCTAACTCTCTATTATACTTTTATCCAGATCTTACAAAAGAGAAATATAACTCACTTTATCTTTTGTAATATCCACTACGATGAAAGCTAATAAGGCCAAGCAGAATCTCTTATTGGTGAGCCAGCCCCAGCAAACTTCAAAGAGGACTATAGGTTAACCATGTCATTAGTATAGTATAACACACTGAATAAGCGTAATAATCTGAATTAAAAAAACAACTGAAACTGATCTGACTTTTTATTATAAGCAATGGCAACCATAATGATTTTTAACTATATAAGTAGACCCAGAAGCTATACTTAGACCCGTAATTTCCGTAGGAGTTCATTTTTTAATGCACAACCCAATTGCCCAGCTTTCTAGTTTTAGAAAATGTTTAACTTGTGAAATGAAGTAATTAATTACCAAGCAAATAGATTAAAGTTACCGCCGATGTAATCTCTAATTGGTAGCAACAGTGCATCTTTGATACAGAGCTATAATGGACATGAGAACTCTAGGTAAGGGCTATTAACATCATCAAAGTATTGTATCTTCATTGCTAAGCTATCAACCGCTTAACAGATTGATAATACTATAACATAAGCATAAACAGAATGCAATAAACCATCCTTCAAATTATATCTATATTTCGATCAAGTATTCCAAGTTCAATTTTAAATTTTCATAAAACATAATTCTTTAAATTTTCGGACGAATGTTAGGGATAAACACATAAACATCCATCCCTTAGGTATTACATCCTAGTTCAATACACACACATACATTCATATTGTGTTTTAGTTACTTAAAAATGGCAAGCAAAAATGAATCAAGTGTAAGGTGAAGCTCTTAAAAGTTACAACCAAGTCATTACTTCATGGATCTAACAATATGCCTTTGGCTCTCAGCATAAGAATAATTGTTCCCTTGTTACCAAACTGGCTAGCTTGTGTACATCTACCAACAAAAAATTATAGACTATTTGGCATTTCAAAATGAATAACCTACATTTGGAAAAGAAAAATCAATTAAGATTCGAAAACATCGGCATGTGATAATCTTCACATCGTGTATATAAGAGATGAAGGAAGAGTTCTCGATTCAAAGGGGATGGTGACGTTGATATGAGCAACATTTAGTGTCGGCTGTGGGCAGATTTGATTACTGAAGCAATGCTATTCAGTGGGTATTTCTCAGATTGGAGGAAATGAATATTTAGGTTAGATGAGAGGAGATGAACGGAAAACAACTAAAAAATGTCTTTTGTGAGAATGGGAGGAAAGAATATTTGGGACAGTTCAGTTTCATAATACATGTGGCGTACTATGAATAGAATTCACAGAGAATTTAGCAAGGGCTTTAGAGCATATAAATATTTCAAGATTTATTGTTTATGTTCAAATGATCTAATCATATATCATATAAGATATCCAAATTACATGTCATATTCCAATTCAAAATGTGGCAAACTTCAATTCTGATCAATTGAAGCATGGTTGATTTTTAACATTAAGATCATAAATCTAGTGTTTTGAAGTTAAGAATAACATTTCAATACACATGCTCCAATGTAAATACCTACAAAAAATATTACATAATTTCCGAAAACTAACCTTCAAGATCATGAGGCACCTGAACATTTTAGGCTGAGAGTTGGAGTTCTCCAAATGATAAATGTTGACTCTCCTGAATAATATAAAAAATAAACTATTGAAAGTAAGACTTAATAATACGAAAATAACATAATATAAATACATACGCTGCACTAATAACTGAGTAAAATTTATGATACCAAAAGAATATTAAGTACTTCTATATGAAAGAATTTACCATCAAGTTTATAGTAGGAATATCAAACAGAAAGCATTCTACAATATTACATCATTTATATATTTACATAACATAATAATAGATGAAAGCAAAATATGCAAATTAACAAAAATACTGCAGAAATCTGCCCTCAATCGTGATTTCAACATGTTGGACTTGTTTGTTAAGGGTTAAGTTGATGCAAAACATTTGTTGATTTAACTTAACATTGAAAGACTGATTTGCTTTTTCCAGATGATAAAGTTTAAATAACTTCTCAAACTAATTTCAGTAGATCAAAGTTAGGATTGATAATAAAAACAAATACCAGTGATCGATCATACACGTGCTCTCTCAGAGATACGTGAAACACATTGAATCCCATTCTTCCTAACAGGAAATTCAACCCTGAAAACCAAAGCACTTATCCTTATCAAAACATGGAAAGATCCAATATACCCCAGATCTAGCTTCCCAGTCTTACCAAATCTTATAGCTCCTTTGGTCGAATAAAACTTATTCAAAATCAAATCTCCGACTTTGAAATCCAAATTCCTCCGACTCTTATCCACAAAACTCTTTTGACGGTCTTGGGCTGCCTTCATCCTTCCTGATCAGCTCAACCTTCGCCGATTCCTCTTGAAACAAATTGGACCAAAAACAATCTAACAAAATGAACCTCTCAAGATCAACCAAAATCGTGAACACAAACTCCACTCCACAATCATCAGTAGACTTCAAACTTATTCTTCTAATCCGGAAAAGAAAAAACAGGTGCACTCGCAAATCTTGTCGTAGATCCTGAAAAACTTCCTGTAGAAATCCTCTAATCCAAGAATACTACGAACTTCCAAGGAGTCTAGAGTTGCTTCCAATCTAGAACAGCTGCTACCTCGCTTCCGCTACACAACTCTGATCTAAAGTAGATGAGAATGTTGATGATGAACACGAGCACAAACTTATCTGAGACATCTCGAAAGGTACGGTTCATTAGTTCCATAAAGAGAAAACTCATAAGTTCCCCCAAAACCTAAGTTGCTTCATCAAACCCTCTCTCTAGGAGCCATCCTTATACTTGGCTAAACTCCCGGTATCACTCTTGAAATCATAGTCGATACAAAAACTCAATCTCCAGATGCTATGGCAAACCTCTGATAACTTCCATACCCTAGAGATGCCTTGATCCCAAGCAAAAGATTACTCAAGAGAACACTCAACTATCGCAAGTCACTTTTGCGATCAACCAAGCCTAATATCCAAAGAAACTGTTCTCTCTTTTCCAACCAGAACAGCTCATGCTTGCCTAGCCAATCCATTGAAGAAATGGATCCACTCTGCTGCTTCTGAACTCTACCTCTAGAAAACTGCTTAGCAGATGACCTTCTTGCAGGCACACAGAACAATCCGAGCTGCAACGCTGCCATTGATGCCAAAGACTTCCTAATCTAAAGCTCTTAGAACCTTAAAGCCATATCATCCAGTCACATACAAAGCCCAGAGATGAGCAGACATCTCCTCAAGAAACTCGGGCTTCAAACCAAACACAAACACCCTGCTGAACCTAGCCTCATCACTGATGCAGACACACTTCCTTAAACTTGCTCCAAAAGAAAACATCTTCGGAAATATCCATAATCACTGTGTCTCACCACACAGCTGCTCCTTCCCGAACTTGCCAAGATACCATCACACGCTTTGGCTCATCCGGCAGATCCAAACTCTAACTCATCCGAACTTGCACTTCAAAGATGGACTCTGAACCTTGAAAAAGCTTCCTTCAAAGATTGGTGAAATCCTTACACCACAACAAAGCTTACTCGAGACGGTATTGGGTATACAGTCTCAACAGATATTTTTCCAACCTCAACACCCAGACTTCTTCCATTGGTAGTCGTGCTACACACGCTACTACCCTTCCTACCTCTAGCACTTATATTGGAAAACCCGAATAGGTAATCCAACAAATAGGTAGAAATATATATATATATATATATATATATATCAAAATTACAAATACGCTCTCTCAAGATAGAAATCACTCCAAAGCCTAGGTATTCACTCAACCTAGCGCTCTGATACCACTGTAATGACCCGTCTTTCTCTCCACAGAAAGACGCATCATCATTAAAAAAGAAAGGGATAGAAAAGAGAAAAGATAGAGAAGAAAGACGAACACAACACTAGAATCTCTACAACGGAACGAATAAATTACATTAATCACATAAGTATTACATGGTATACAACATCTATCAGAGTTATACAGCTTATACAACGCATACTAGACAGTTATAAATACCTGTCTAGTTATTACAATTCAAAATACAACTCAAACAAACGACTCAGAGATCAACACAGCGGAACCACCTATATATCTACAAACGTTGAAGCCTCCTGCTCCATACCTCCTCCAGAGTTCATCAAAGCTGACCTGAATCCCTTGGCTACTCATAAAAATTTGAGTACTCAAGAGTTTAAGAAAACAGAAAATAAACTCCGGGTCAGACGTGGGTCTGGTGTGAGTAACAGGTTAAAGTTGCTTAACTTTGAAAAACCTTTGAAAACAAAAGGTATCTCGTAAGACTTCCCACACATAATCACGGAAAAGTTTTTACCTTTCGATAACCAAAACTTTGATAGGAAATCCGGTAATATTATAATAGGGTCTAGGGTTTTCAAGTAAATAAGAAATAGCTGAAATTGTTACATGATTAAATTCCAGCATACTAGCCACAGAGTGGGTTATACAATCAAAACCGTAAAGGGCAAGTAGGGAGAATGGATTTCCATCAATGGTAGGCTACTGGGGTACCGCCCGTCACAGTATGTGGCCTAGAACAACGTACCGAGGATCCCTCCCGATCCCCTGCAACACAAAGCCGGAGCTACCCCTTACTGGATAGTCCGAATAAGACAACCCTGTGGTTGTAGCCAAACAACCGCCCACACAGCCGAATAAAAAGGGACTCTAGACAGGGGAAAATCTTATCCTACTTGGGTGCTACCCACTTAGTCTTGTTGCACCTTCCTTGTTTTAGCCATTCCCGGTTGATGAGGATTGAGGCTACGATTGCCTTTTCAAGAACACATCTTGGAATGCTCATCGTCTTCCATTGACGATGGTCTGATAACATTCAATCCATACAAGTTCGTTCTGGATTCAAACGAAACCGTAGGCATTATCTCGTTACACTCATTTTGGAATCACCCTCAGAGTTAACGAAAATAACCCATGCACTCTGAATCTTCATCTTCACTTGAGATTCACGACCTATCGTTTAATTTGGATCGATGTGGCTTTCGAATATCCAAATCTGGAAACCCTATCCCATTGTTATCGAAATCCAAAACGCCGTATTTTAAAGCCAAGTTGTTTTAAAGTTAAAACAATTGATTCAATTCATAATCTACATTCACGATAGATAATTCACATTATCACAAATAGATTACCCATATCATCATAATTCAACCACGGCACCCAATATCACAAATCAACACATATCTCATATGAGAGATAAACAAATTCAAGGCATTCAATAACATTCGGCCATTCACAAGCAAAGATCTATTAATCACGCCATCTATAATTAATTTAAAATGAATTAAATTAATTACTTCATCTCTAATTAATTTAAAATAAAATAAATTAATTACTTTCATCACTATAAATCTTGCTTACTTAACCATTAATTAATTACAAACTAATTAAGTAATCATCCTCTAATTACTCATCTTAATTAATCATCCTTGATTAATTATACTCTAATTACATTAAGTAATTAGCCGTTAATTAATTACTCAAATTAATTACCCTTAATCATTTACAGTAATTAACCTTTAATTACTTTCATTAATTAATTATAATTAATTACATTAATCCTTACTTAATTACATTAATTAATTATTTTATAATCACTTATTATTGATTAATTATCGTTAATTAATAAACCCTTAATTACGTCATTAATTATATTAATTAATGATCCCTAATTACTTCTTTAATTATTAATTAATCTTTAATTAATTATATTTGTTAATCAACCTTGATTAATCACATTCGGTAATTAACTACCCTTAATTAATTACATTACTTAATTAACTTCTAAATAAATTTTATTAATTAATTTTGAATTAATTGCACTAAGTAATTAATCCTTAATTACTTCCACTGAGTAATTTTCCTTCTTATCAATTACACAGAGTAATTAATTCCAAATTACTTCACTAAGCAATTACACTTATAAATCACATTAAGTAATTATACTTAACAAATCATCAAGTGATTATCTTAAATTAATTAAACTAATTAATTAACTTAAACTAATAGCAATAACTTAATTAATTACATTTAGTAGTTAATTCCTTAATTACTTTCATTAAGTAATTATTCCTCACCAATTCCACAAATGATTATCCTTAATTAATTAATCTAATTAATTATTTTAAATTAATCACATTAATTAATCATTCATAATCCCTAGTTAATGATCTTTACATTAACTATTAACAATTCTTAAATTACTTCTCCAAGCAATTATGCTTTAATTAACCATTATTAATTATAAATTAATTAATTCCTAATAACCAATCAATCCATCTCTAATTAATTAATTAATTAAATGCTTGACTATAACTTAATTAATCTTTAGTTACTTTAATTACTTGATTAGTTAATTTTAAATCATTAATTTATAATCTTAACTTATCCAACTAATGATCCTTAATTACAAATTAATTAGTCCCTAATTAGTTAACTTACAACCCTTAATTACTTAATTAATTAATACATAATCATTAATTAATTAAATTAATTAATTACTCTTTAATTAAATTATTTAATTTAATTAATCCTAAATCATTAAACCTTAATTAAATCTCTATGATAAAGTATTATCCTTTATAATTACTTAATAATCATTAACAAAAGCCCTAGAAACTTTTTTTACTTTTAAATTCACCTTTAAATTCATTTCAAATCAAAGATTTAAAACAATTTCAAATTTAACTTTAACAAAATTTAAAATAATTTTAAAAACATTTTTAAATAAAATGTTAAAGAACACTTATCTTATAAAAGAAATTTATAAGATTTTAAAACCAAATTATTTAAATTCAAAACTTTGTTTTAATTTAAAAACTTTTTTTAAAAATCTGTTTTCAAATGCTGCTTCGGGTTTAACCCGAAGCCTACTCGAGTATTCACCCGAGAAAACCCCTTTTTTTCCTTTCTTTTCAAAAAATTTGTTTAAAACTTTCAAAGTTTAAAAATCTGGACCATATCACTCACGAATCAACCCGAGACTTCGACCAAGCCTACAACCCAAAATCGCAAACTCTACTTCGAGACAACACCAAGACCAAAATAATGACACCAAACCTATAGTCATGCACATGCACCGTCCAACCAGTCTCCTCTGATCATCTACGATGACTTCCTTAAGTCGACAATCAACTCCACACTAGATCCCGATCACCAGAATATCGATCCTCCACCAAAATGGAATTCGAGCATCCAAGCTCATATGTGGAACCAGAAGCACAACCTGGGAAGCCCCTCGACCTCCCAATGCCGATCAACGGAGCGCCTACGCTTCCAGCCTCACCTTGCCCATCCTCCAAGCTTCCAATCCCCAGAATTCGGTGGAACTCGATCCACCCTAGATGCCATGGTGGGCTCATTTCCGACCAATACCCAAAACTAGGGTTTAAAAACAAACACGACCACTACCGCCGCTACCGTAGCTAGCACACCTTTTTGACTTTTTGGTCGACCTCCCGCATCATTCCACTACCTCCAGTGAAAACCACGACCTTGCCGAGCACTTTGATCATCAGAGACAACCCAAAACACCCAATTCTGAACAACTCGAATTGCTCCCTCATCCCACTTCTAAAAATTGTGATTTTATTTTTAAAATCAAGTTTTTGGTTGAGGATTCAGATTAGATGCCTGAATAGTTGAATTAAGAAGTTTGAATTTTTAACATCACTCAAGCTTTCTTGTTCTTTTAGTTTCCAGAGCAATTTCAAATTTATTTTAACTTAAATAAATTTTTAAACTTTAATCTATAGCTAAGCAAACAACTTTTGTTTAAATCCTAAATCCTAACAGTGATTAGATCAGGATATAATGATTTTTGAATAAAATATTGAGTTTGAAAATAAGGAACAGAGATGTCTCAGGCATGCACATACATCTGTACATTCATATATATAAACAGGAACTCATTTACATATATATATATATATATATATATATATATATATATATATATCCACACAAACATACTTATTGCAGAGATCAACATGCAACCAGGTTCATACTTAAGCTTTTTTTAAAAAAAAATGTGTTACTCACCAGTGAAAAATGATGAACAGAGCACTTTGTAACGGTTTTGATTCAAAAACTTGAGTTGTCGTTTCCTTATTAAAACTGGAATGCTGAAGATTGCTTCTTTGATTAAAAACTGAAATGCTAGGATCTTGAAACTTGATGGCGAAATGGTTTAAGACTTAGTTTTAAAACAAAGATGAAATCTGTTTTGGTTTTGAGCTTGCTTTAGTTTAGTCTCAGGTTTGAAGAAAATGATGTTTGTAGGCTTTGATTTTGATGTTCCAAAATGTATGCAGTTTATTGTTTGATAAATTTGTTTTGAGGGATGTTTTGAGTTGCTGATTTTGCTTTGAGAAATTTGTACAGGGTTTCTGTAACGACCAAGAATTTTTATTAATTAAAATTTTAATATTTAATTAATTTTAAATATTAATAAGTGAAATTTATAAGTCGAATAAATTTTATTTCGAATAATTGGATTTAATTGAATAATTAAATCGATAATTTAATATGTTAAATTATGGAAATAATTGAAAATTGGGTTAAATATGATTGAAAATGATTTGTAAAATTTTATTTAATCATACTGGAGTTATAGAAATATTTTAGAACTTTTAAAATCGAATTAAGAGTTAATTTGTGAAAATTGAATATTTTAATATTTAATTATCGACTGTAAAATAGTCATTTTTTGAGCAGTCTCAGAATTGGACGAAACTAGTTCCATTGGATTCGTAATAGTTAGTTATTACCGGATTTCAATTTTCGTAGCAATCAGAGTTATCGTTTGATCGTGGCAGCTCAAAACGCATCAAAATTGTTTTAATATTAATTTGGCGAGTTAAAATAGCCATTTTTCAAAATGTCTCGGATTTCGACGAAACTAGTTTCATCGGATCCGTAATGTGATATTATTGTATGGTTTCAAATTTCGTGTCAATTGGATTTACCGTTTGTCCGGTACAAATTAAAACGCCTAGAAAATCGTTTAAATCGGTTTAATTCAAATTGAACGTTTATTGCCATAACTCGCACAAATGTCCGAATTAGCTTCCGGAACCTGTTCCATTGTGTCCGAAATGCGGGGTAAACCCTAGAAACGCTGGTTACGGCGCGTGAATCGGAGTTTGGAATTTCCGGAATGAATAGTGTTTACGTTCGATTTTCTATAAAAGGAGTTGTAACCCTCACAAATAAAAAAAAATATTCCAAACCCTAACCCTAGCAAGCCAGCCGCCACCCCAACAATGAATGGCCGAAAACAACCCATCTTCCTCCCTCCAAATCTTCAAATCCAAGCGATATCGAGCCTCGTCTTCAACTAGAGAATTCAAGAGCATATGAAGATCTACAACTTCAACGGTTGTGATCGAAATTGGAGTCATGGATCATCGGCAAAGTGGTCTCGAACGTCCGGAAGTCTTTCACGTTTTTCGAAAACATGGGGGGCCGAGCTCAACAAAATTATAGCCGAAGGTGGCTCTTGGTCGTGGCTTCGATTTGGCGCTTCCTGATCGGCTTCACGTTGCTCGATTGGTTCGCGATTTGGAACCCTAAATGGGTATGGTTGGGTTCATATGCTCGGCTTTTGACCTGTAGCCGAACGAAGGAGGGGAGAAGGGGGACGTGCGGTCGTGATTTGGAGGCATGGATCTAGCGGCCAGAAATGTTGTAGGTTAAAAATTAGTTAATTATGTTGTAAATTATAATTATAAAAATCGTGTAACTTCATAAATGCATAACTTTTTCATACGAGGTCGAAAACGCGCGAAACAGGAAGCGTTGGAATCGTATGGACGAGCACTACGCTATGGAATTGGATTGAAGTTGTTTGGAGTTAGTGAGAATTTCGGGTAAAATTAAACGTCCGTTTAATTTTATTCGAAATAAAATCGCTAAAGCGAAATTGAAATCAAGGTGAGAACTTCTCACTCAATCGAATCAGTTTCGATTTTATTTTAAATAGTTAGATTTAAAATACTTGAATGCATGTTTGAATGATGATTGTTATCTATTGATTGTTAAAATAGACATTATGCGCCGTTAGTAAGCGGATGTTATTTATTAAAAACATATACCGCGAATATTTCATAAACAGTGAAATTGGTATTATATATAATAGCAATATATATATATTGGCATATGTATATATTGCAGTTGTTGATTTCCCGCATTTTTTAGCGGATGAGACCCTATTGCGCCGTTATTAAGCAGATAATATTTTAAATCCCATATACCGCGATAATTCCGTACTTGAGCGGAATTGGTATTGTGCTAATGTTTGTGGATGCAGGAAAACAGGTTGGAGGGATCCAACTGGATTCCTCAACAGTATTTATTTGATTTCAGATATTTTGATATTTGATTGATTGTCATATTGATATATGATGTCGTTGTAGTCGTGATTGACTATTTGGTGTGTAGCATCATTGGACCAAATTTTGGGAATTTTAAAATGATTTTTTAAGTGATTTTTGAAAGTATACGTTTATAAAATATTTTTGGAACTGATCCATTTTAAATAAATAAACGTTATAATTTTTAAAGTTATAAAAATTATGATTTTGAGAAATACGGTTAAAGATTGATTTTTGAGAAATATGGGTTAATGTTTTTATAAAATAATTAAATTGGATTTTTGAATTTATTATAAAAAGTTTAAAAATAGGATTTATAAAATTTGATTATTTTATAAATCAAGAGAATGGTGAAATTATAAAGGAGATTAAAGATGTTTTAAAATAATAGTATAAATTGATTTTATAAAGGATTTATAAATTGATATTTATAAATTAAAACATTTGAATTATAAAACGAGTTTTTATAAGTGTGTGAATGAAGTGAAAATGGATTGCATAAGTGAATGGAATTTATGAAATTATAAATGGTGAAGTTATAAATGAAATTTATAAATACTAAGATTTATAAATTTTGTGAAGTTATTAAAGAATATATTTGGATAAATAATTGAATCTTATAAGTTATAAGATTTATAATTATGAAGTTCAAAGGAACGATTTTTGCAAACAAATAAATTATAAGTGTTTAACTTATAATATGAATTTTAGTATATAATTGAGTTATAATTGAAAATAGGTTAATAAAGGAGACTTATAAAGGAAGTTGTGGTAAAATAAATAGAAATGGAATTTATAAACATTGTTTTATAAATTCGCAAACGACTTATGTTGATAAGTAAATTGTTATAACTTATTTATGAAGTTATATTCACGTTTTAGACAGTGAATAATCCTTTAAAATGAAATGTATAGAAACGATGAAATTGGTTAACGTAGTATATTCACGTTTTTGAATAGTGAATAATATGTTAAAGAAATTGTTTTGAATGTGATGTTTTAAATAGAATTAAAACGATCTAACGATTGTTTTAAAAGCATTAAGATTCGAAACCATAGATTTCAACATTTACTGTTGAAATAGATGTTTTCGAGAAATAGAAGGAAATGGTGGACTATAACACTGTTGTTATAGTAAATGATTTCCGAAAGAAAATGTTTTGTATAGTATTGGGATTTATATATCTATCTTTAATTCGAATCCCTATACTAGTGATTTTGGGACGTCGTAACGATGTTTTACGCAACATTCGTTTTGGCCCAAATAAATATGTTTAAGAACATGATTTCCTTAAAGAATGAAATATATACTTAATTTCGATTTAAGTATATTGAATATTTTCCAAAGGTTGAAAATAAATAAAATTTGTGAATTACTTATGAATAAATAAGTATGGAAATGTTTTCCAATATAAAGTGATTATTTTGAGAATTTATCTTTTTGAAGATAAATTGAAATGAATAATTGAAATCGTATATGCATGGATATTTTGGAATGAAAATTCACTATGGAATTTATGAATAAAAGGGGAAGTTGTTTAAAGATAAATATTGATTTATTTTTGAGGTATTGAAATTTTATATCTTGTAAAGATATTTTGGAAAATAAATAATTTGGAAAATTATTTGGAATTTGGTGATGTTGTGCATATCCATTGATAGTTCAATAACCGACTATCAATATTTTCCTTTGAATGGGTAATTGATGTGATTTGTTTGAATTTGAATGCCACACTTATTTTTGAATAAGCGCTCACTATTCGGGTTAACCGAGAAAGGACTATGGGGTTTTATAACCCATTCCGAATATGTGATATGTCGTTATGGATTGCATTTGATGACCGGTGTTGAAGACCGGATATTTTCAAAAGCGAAAGGACAACTCGTCGATTGTCTTTGCACCGAGTAGCTACGGTATAGAGACTCCCTATGTGATGGGAAGTCCGGACGTGATTAGAGATTATCCGGATTTGCAAGGACTTCTTTGTAAGTGCCTTCGGTTCTGTTCGAGCCCGGAACAGACTTGTATGGATTGTATGTCTGACATTACAAATTGAGATATAAAGCCGATTTCTTTCAAATATATTTCTGTTGGTGGCGGAGAATTTATTCTCTTAGCTTAACACCCTTCTCTGAGACGTACGAGCTCAGAGGTTATGTAGTTGAAGGTTATCAGCGATATATTCCCAATTTGGTAATGTGACATGCTGAGTGTTGTTGTTAAATGATCATTGTGTTGATTATTTGAGATAGGATCATTTGTTTGATCGTCTATCTTGGTGATCATTTCTATGATCATTTGTTGACCCAAAGCACGGCTTTTGTATAAAGTGTGTTTTTGTGGACGAGACTTCGTCGAGCCTCACAAACCGGTAATGGTCGAAACAGGAATTGTGCGGCAAGGTTTTCAGGGATAGCGTCCCTAGGTTATGACCATTCCTTCTGGAAAAGGGTAGTATCATGGTATGGAGCCCAGATATTTACTCATGTTGAAACACTTATTATTATGGTGTGATGTTGGTTAGAGAGCTCTCGTTTAAAGGTCCCAAAGGACCGGGGGTGGCATATCTGAGGGTTTGTAATATCCCTTGGGAAAAGGGGTTCCCGGCCTTGTTTGGCAGAGATCCAGTTGGGTTCTCGGGGCGTCCTTCCAGAGGCGTTTCCATGTGGCAATGGGAAGTTCCTTGGCCCGACCATTTGTTGGAAAATCCATTCTTCAAATATGAGCCTTATACGGTTTTAGTTGTATAACCTGCTATGGAATGTGGCGGTAACCTGCTATTGAACATGGTAGCTATAGTAGGCATAGTTCGAAATGTCTATGTCGGCTAAGATTTATATCTTTATTTTCGAAATGAATTTTCTCTACACTATGCACTAGTAATAATATCAAATGTTCTTTTAAATGCGTATCAAGCATCTTTGACTATCATAAGGAGAAATCTCCTCCGATTCTGCGTTTGCATTGTGTGTGTGTGCGGGAGGCCTTATGGTAGTCTCATTTTTAAAAGCATTGCGAATTGACTTTAAAAATATTCCTCTATTTTTGATTTTAAAGATAAATAAACTATTTTGAGTTCTCACACCAGTCACATGACTGACTTGGAGTTTATTGTTTTCCTTCCTAAACTCTAGGTGCCCACCAATTTCCACACGGGCAGTCAAGAGTTAAGGTTTATCAGGATATTCTGGAGTTGCAGGAGGCAAGCTGGATGGCATGGCGTATTACTAGTTTATATAGTATTTCTTTTCCGCTGTTTGTTGTTGTTGTTGTACACTCTGATGATATGATGAAATGAAATGTAATGTAATGTAATGTAATAACTGATATAGTTCTTTGTTTAAAGATTATTCATTTATCTATTATATGTTGTTCCGCTGCGAATTGTGAGATTCTGTTATTGTTCTGCTGTTTTTGTTCCGTTGTTTTCTATTCTCTTTTTCCCTCCATTTTCTATCTTCTTATCTCTTCTTCTACCTCTTTCCTTTTCTTAAACCATAACATTTTGGGTTTCCGGCCTTCGATTTCTCGGCAGTCGATAAAGTGAGTATCGATGTTGAATTTTCGAAAGTCCAAAATTTTCTGGACGTTACAGTTTCTTAGCTTTTGAATTTAGAAAGATGGAAAAAGAAAGGAAGGTGAGAAGCATATGTATTTATAAGTTAAAATGTGGTTTATTAATAATAAAAGAAAAATTAAAAATTTAAGGTGACACTTGTTTTAAAATTTAGCATTTGTCATTTACTCTAGTTCATTAACTAACACTTGTTACTAATGTGTCTTAATGTATTAACACTTGTCACTTAAGTAATTTCTTTTTACTTTTAAATGTTAATATAAAGTTTTATATTAATTTACCATTTTAAAAATACTTATCTAATATATATATATATATGTGTGTGTAAATTACTATAATGAAAATAAAATAAAACTAATCATATATACAAATAAAATCTTATACACATATTTTTAAATCCAAAATATTTTAAAATATCTATGTTTTGAGTTTCAAATTTTAAATCCAATTCAAATTCAAATTAAATTTAAAATTCCAATTTAAAGTCAATTTATATATACATATATACCGATACATTTAGTCACTACTAGAAAAGGCTCTCAGTCCGACAGCTAGGGGCGACGGCTTTCGACGGGACGTCGGTGGCCGTCAGAAGCCGTCGTAAATCTGCGAATTACAGGGCTCGGCCGAGCCCTCTTCTTCCTCATTCCCACATACGAAAATTTAACCCAAAAAACCCCAATTCCCTTCTCCAAGCTTCCAATCTTTAATTTCCAGCTTCCGGATCCTCAAAGGCTGCCTAATCAAACTCTATTACTCTTAATATAAGGTATAATCTCTTATTTTTGTGAAAAATTCAGTTTTTACCCTAATTATAGATTTGCATAAATTGATAAATTAGGGCGAATTAGTGATTGCAATTGTTTCCAATAGCGTAATAGCGGTTTATAGCATCACATGGTATACCTATTTCATCTTTTATCATGAAATTGTGAAAAACATGTATAATTTGTGGTTGTTCGTGTATATGTAAATCGTTGTGTATGCATTGATTCTACGATTGTATATGTGTGTAGCGCTGCTATCATTGTATTGTGTTAGTTGGAATAAGATAAAATGAATGAACGAGCTAGGAGTATTATATTGTGCACGTATTGACTTATGAAACAAAAAAATGCATGAGTCTAAACTATAATTGTGTGTATTGAAAAATGACAAAAATGTTAAACCAGCCTTAAGTTGATGTAATACGTCGAATAAATGTGTTAAATTAATATATATTTTTGTAAATGTGAACAGTTAGTAAAACTGTATTTTTTCGTAAAATGAACGCATGTAATTGACAAATGTCCCTTAGAGAGTTTTTGGCCCCGTCTGACGAGTGTTGTACATGATCGTTGTATAAATAGTCGTTTTTTTCGAAAAAAGACCATTTATATTCATCTGGTACAATGTTTGTTGGATTTGTCCCTGTATTGGACAAGTTATGAACACAGTAAGCATTTACATTTTGTATACTACTTCGTCTCAAACGGTTCATAAAATTTCGGCCTAACTTTTCTTTTTTGTTTCCTGCGTACACGCATTTGTGTATAATGCAAGGAACAAAAGGGAAATGCTGCCGAAATTTTGTTGAATCATTTGAGACGAAGTAATATACGAAATGTAAAGGCGTATTATGTTTGTAATGGGAAGTAGGATGCCTGACCAATGAAGAAAAAAAAATTATACAATTTTTTATATCGATACGTTCAAAAATAAAATGTGCCCTATTTGAAAATATTTTTAAATTTTTGAAGTTGTTTTTTAAATTCAAATATTATACGACCATGAAAATAATCTTTTTCGAATTTGAATTCTTGAAAATAAATATTAAATTTTGAACTTCTCATTTTATCAAATAGGAAAAATGATTGATTATTTTGTTGATCGGAGGAGATGGATGTACCAAAGAAAAGAACTGAGAGGCTCAATAAAAGAAGATTTTTATAATGGTATAAACGTGTTTGTTGAATTCGCTTTAAGTAATAACGGAAACGATCCAGAAATTCGTTGTCATATAATGATGGAAAATTTATTTCCCGTTATGTTCAAAGAACTACTGCCGTTAAAAGTTTGGAAGGTAGTAACGGAGCTTAGTATGTTTTACAAAGAGCTTTGTTCGACTACTTTAAAAGTGCAACGTTTACGTAAACTTTAAGTGGACATTCCTATATTGCTTTGCAAATTAGAGAAAATATTTCCCCAGTTTTTTTTAATGTAATGGAACATTTACCTGTTCAACTCTCATCTGAAGCACGACTTCGAGGTCTTATCCAATATGGATGGATGTATTCATTTGAGAGGTATGTAATATATTATCACGTAATTTAATTGCATTTGAAAGATGAAATTAATATAAATTAATTTTGCATAGATATTTGAATCATCTGAAGAAAAAAGTGAGGCAAAAAGCACGAGTTGAAGGTTCGATACGTAAATCTTACATCGAAGAAGAAGCTTCGATTTTTCTCTCTCACTATTTCAGTGACCATGGGAATATTTCATTTGAAAGTGTTCCTCGTAATGACGAAGGCGACGAACAAGAGTCCTCTCAAGTAATGTTATCTATTTTTAGACAACATGGTCGGCCTTTTGGAAAATGTGTAGAAATATGGCTAGACGATAGAGATCTTCATGTAGCACACACTTATAATCTTCTAAATTATGTCGAGGTTGCACCGTTTGTTAGGTAATCTGAAATAATAATTTGTGTTTTATTCTTTTCTATAATTCATGCGCGTGCATAACCTAATGTAATAATTTGTTTATATAAACAGTGTTTATGAACGTGAACATCCGAACGGAGATCTCAGTAAAGAATTTTCCGGTTGGTTTTCAAATTACGTTTATGAGCCGAGAAATTGTGTTGCTGACGAAGAGTTGAAACATCTTGCGATGGGACCAAAAAGAGCAGTCAAGACATATCCAATATATTTCGTCAATGGATATAAATTTAACACCAAAGAATACGGTGCAGAAAAATTAACAAATAATACTGGTGTATTTGTTAAAGGTAGTGACGATACAGAAAATCACTTAAATGATTTTTATGGCGTTCTAATACAAATTTGGCAGCTGACATATTTCTCACGACCCGCGGAGGAGGTGTTTCTATTTAGATGCAATTGGTTTAGCAATGTTCCACGTTTTGGAATTACTGTGCACAAGGATTATAATCTTATCAAAATAAAGAATACGTTGCACTATTGCAAGTATGATCCTTTTGTACTAGCCAAACAAGCATTGCAAGTTTACTACGCTCCTTATCCGTCTCTAAAAAGAGATAAAGCAGATTGGTCTGCAGTTTTTAAAACAAAGGCCAGATTCACATTCGATGGGAAGAATATTCCGGACGAACAAACTTATCAGGCAGATCTTGAGAAAAATAACGAAATAATAATTACAGACGATCATACAGATTTTGGTCTTTTGATCGATGAATCAAGCATTTGACAATGCAGAGGAAAATATCATAGAAAACGAGACCGAATCTGAATCAGAAGACGACGATGACTGATATAAATCTGAATCTGTTTTTTTGCAATTGATGTAACTATGTTGAATTCTTGATGTGTTATGAAATTGATGTAACTATGAAACTGAATCCGCTTACCATTGTTTACATGTTTTATGTCATTTCCATTTGTCATTTAGTTAGCAATTTTTATTAAAAATGCAATGAAATCTGCTTATCGTCGGAAGAGTTTCCCCATTATGAATCAGGTATAACACACTTCCATTTCTATTTCCATTTCAGTCATTAATTAGGCAATTTATACCGTTGATGTCATTTTCATATGAAATATATCTCATTATCATGTTATTATTCTCTTATATAATGATGTGTATTTATGTCACAGGTTTATCATAATGTCATATAGAGGTAGAAGCTCTTTCCAATCATCAGGAGGCGATGGCAGTGGCCCATCGCAAGAGCCACAGCGTCCAGTAGTTTCGTTAGTCCCTAGAGCAGAGGGGTAAGAATTAAATTTTATTCAGCATCTTATTTTTTTATGATATACGTACATACTTATCTATATCGTATTTAAAAACAGGGGGTTCGACCTACTTTCCACGAAGGTTGTGCTGGATGTCTCTAGAGCTTCTTATCGCAGTAGGATGAGTGCTTGCTGGCCGAAGTAGGATAACATCCCTCCTGACATCATAGAGTGTATATGGCAGGATGTCCTAGCATGTATATCTTTTTGTTTTCCATTTTTAATTCGTTTTTGTCGTTTTCCTACTGTTTATCGTTTAAAGTGTAATCTTTTTTTACTTTTTATCGTGAAACACAAGCTGAGATAGACATGCAGATAGACGATATGATGTTGGCATGAGGATACTAGATGAAGAAGATGCGCAAGAACTACAGGGATATGATATCTGAGATTAAGAAATCTGGTAAGAAACCACGGTGGATGGGAGAGAGCGTATGGCAAGCTTGGTTGAGATACTGGGAGACGGACGAGGCGAAGCAAGTATACAAATTTTTTTCGAATTATTAGTTTGACGTGATCAAAAAATAATGTATCAAATTTTGAATGTACAGGTAGAGTCGGATAGAAACTCTACAAACAGAAATAAGAATCCCGTCACTCATCGCGGAGGATCGAAGTCGTTTCAGCAATATCGGCAGGAGTTGGTAAATTTACTAAATAATAAATGTAAATAGTTTATGTTATATAATTTTAAATGTATAATAATTGTATGTAACAATCAACTTCAGGAAGCCGAGGCACATGGTCCTGTCGGCTACATGGACGTGTTCACCCGTACGCATGCTGTCGAGCATGTTAATCCGGATGAGACTGTTTCGTATACATGGCAGGACGATAAATCCAGCAAAAGCCATGTAAGCATATTTCATTTTATTCAGTATTAGTAATTGTTTTGCTTGTTAAATTATAATGAAATAAGATATGATATTATTAATTTGTTAATGCAGGAGAAGTTTATGGAGCAGCGGCAGAAACTCCTTGCTGATACGGGTCGAGATCAGCTGACAACTGATGAGGAGGACGCTATTTTTGAGTCCGTTATGGATCCAGCAGAGCATGGTCGACGATACGGATTTGGCAATCAAGTGGTAAATAATTTATTTTATCATAAAATACTACAAATATGATATTTTGACATTTTCAAAACAATAAACTTGGATTTTATTCATTTTTCAATTATTGCAGGCCAGTAGTCAGAGTAGGGGACGGCGGAGTAGAGCTCAGAGCGATCTAGCAGATATAGAAGAATTGCGGACTAGAGTGTCCCAACTGGAGGAGCAGAACCGCCAACAGGCCATGCAGACCACACAGTTGCTAGAGTACATGCGGCAGTTTGGTGGCCACTTCCCTTCCTCGGCTGGCTCTGGATCTAGAGGAGATTGATTCATTGCTTGCTTGGTTGTTCAGGTATGTTTTTTTTTAGTTTAGAATGATTTGGTAGACGGTGGAGGTAATTGTTGATTTTTGTATAATTATGTTTGATACACTTGGTTTTATGGTTGTATGAGGATGTGGATGAGGATGTAGATGATTTTGTGTATTTATAACATGGTAGAACACTTATTGTTAGGGTTATTGTCAATGTTGTAATGCTTATGTATATTATGTATTTTATTTTGATGTAATTTTATTTATTTGTGTGTTTATTGAATATTGTGTAGTTTGAGTTTTGATATTTGGTTGGAATATTGTATACTGAATTGTGCAGCATTGATGTAATAGTGTTTGGAAGAGAAATGTGCATGGAATGCTATATTTGCAGCAGAATTCAAAAAAATACAGCAGATTTCCGACGTGTCGGAATCCGTCGGAAGCCGTCGGAATCCGTCGAAACGGGATACGACACCCTGTGTCGGAAGCCGTCGGAAATACTGCTTCCCGACACAGTATATTCCGACGGCTTTTTCCGACGACCGCCGACGGCTTCCACGGCCGCCGACGGTTGTCAGCCGTCGAAAATCATTAATCTCCTTGTAGTGAGTTTGAAAATAACAATTCTATTTTCTTTACAAAATATATTTATATCTATACATTTATAAATATTGTTTGAAAATAACAAATTTGTCAATTTTAAATAATTTAAAAAGAGATTATCGCATTATTTATAAATTACTTATTTTACTAGATATATCATATGTTAATTGTATTTTAAACTTATATATATATTTTCAAAACATATTTATCAAGAAAAATACAATGAACCTTTTTTTTAATCTTATTTCAATTTAAACTTAAGCTAATATATTTTAAACAATTAAACATTTACCTTGAGTATTTTAAAACTATATGGTTATTTATTTAAAAATCTTTGCAAAGTTTTATATTATATTTAATCGTAATTTCCAAAATACCAAAATATTAGAGTATGAAAACAAGATTTTATTTGTTAAATTCACCAAAGCTTTCTTATTTATAATATATTCAAATATATACATTATAAATTAAAAGACATTTTATTAGCCTTTAAAAGATAAAATTTATCAATTAAACATTTATTTGCTTTTAAAAGAATAAACTTGCCAATTTAAATTACAATAAAAGAAAATTATCACATCAATTTAATTTTTTTATATAGATTATTAAATTGATATTGCCCAAAATTCCAGGACATCACAACATCACATGAAAATGACAATAATATATAAAATTAGTTTGTATGTTGGCTCATTCATTACTATTTATGTTATTACATATATTTTTGTTGAAATAAGAAACACGACTGAAGCTGAAAAAGCAATTCTTCAACACACAAACCAACAAAAATTTGTTCAGCTGGATACAAATGAGAATATTGGGATACAAAAAAAACTTGGAAGAGACATCAAAAAAGCAAGTCGACTCAATGCAGCAGTACATTGAAGATTTGGAAAATAAATTAAAGAAAAGTGAAGAAGAATTAGAAAACGAGAGACGGAAAAGAATACAAGCAGAAGGCATTATCATACAGCTGAGAAAAGAAATTAAGATGTTGAAATCAAAAGCAAGAGAAGAAATAAAACCACCATCATTTGATCTCAATATAGCTTAGGAAATTAAGATGATGCAGCAAGAGAAAGAATAACAGGATCAAAAGAAACCTTTAGAGGCAACAAAAAAAATCTCCGACAGTACATGAAAAAGCACAGAAGAAACCAAGCACTTTAGTTTCGAGGGTTAAAAAGCGCCAAAATTGATCCCGATTGCCAGTATGAAATTGTTCATAGAAAGCAAAGAAAAATGTTGACAATGAACATCAAAAGGAGCAACCTGAAACCGAGGAAGGTCAAAAAGAAAATACAAATGAACAGGAACAACAAGAACAAAATAAAGAATCTAATTGTGAAGAGGAATCTGAAACTGAAACTGATGAGCAAGTCACTACAGTTGAAAATGAAGAAATTGTTGATGGGTACTCGCCATCAAGTAAAGCTTACAAGAGTAAAGATATCACAAAAAGCAGTATTATACGATTAATGAATGAAGAACAAAAAAACAAAATTCTTACTTTCTTCAAATTTAACAAAAATGAGAAGTAAGATTTCTGAACTTTTTTCTTTCATTATATTTGTAATTAAATAAAATTGAGAAAAAACTAACTTGTCAATTATTGATTTTCAATTACAGCACTGTAGCCTATGAAAAAGATGAAGGGAACAAAGAAGGAATCACAATGGTGAAATCTATGCCGGAAGCCGTTCTATTTGAGGGGGTCACAGATGGACAGGTATGCGTCAAACTAGAATTATGAAAGTAAAATAGTGTATATAAACGTATAAAATGGGAGAATGATAAGTAAACCTATCATTCAACTTTTCAAAGTGCATATAAATGAATTAAATGGGAGAGTGACAGCTAAAAGTAGCATTAATATTTGTAAAATGCAGATAACTGTATAGGATAAGAGAATGATTGTTAAAACTAGCATTCATAGTTTTTAAAGTGCATATAATGTATAGGATGAGAGAATGATAGTTAAAAGTAGCATTCAAAGTTTCAAACTGCATATAAATGTATTGAATAAGAGAATGGGAGTTACAAATAACATTGGTATATGTAAAGTGCATATAAATATATCGGATATCCAAGATGATTGTTTAAACTATCATTCGCATTTTTCAGTGCATTCAATGCAGTAAACATGTAAATGATAGTGAATACTAGCATTAATATTCCTGGTTCAAAAATATAGAAAAAATTAATTATTCCATAAAACTTACAACTTCTTTGTTTGGTCAAACAGCTTATTGGTTGGTTTTATTACAATCAAGAGATGTATGAACATAGTTATTACTTCACTACAATGATGATGTTGAGTATAAGCTTTTCATTATAAATGTTAAAAAATAATATAAAGTATTCTAATACATACGAATGTGCAGAATTCTTTAGTACATGATCAACAAACTCTAATCAATGACATAGTCATACCGACAATAGATGTCATTGTGAAGGATGAATCTACAGAGAAGATTTTCTTCCTCTACATTGCATAAACCATTGGAGCTTGCTGATGCTAAACTATGAAATATTGCAGTGGAGTCATTATGATTCAATCAAATCAATAACCAGATCAACAAGGACATCAAACCCCAATTATAACCAAACCCTGATTCTTGTAAGAAAAGTATAATTTTTAAATCACTCTAACATTAATATACAAAACTAGTTTTTCTTCTTGCAGAAAGATAAAATTAAATTGATGTTCAAGAAGAAATGTGCAGAAGTAAGAATACTGAACAAAGAATTTCACAACCCTAAAGTATTGCAGCAAAAAAGGCTACCATAGGATTATGATTCGTAAGTAACTAATTCCATTTCTCTTATCATCTTAGTTTGTATATTCATCAAACTTTTGTTATTCTTTTTTAAAATACAGCTGAATACATCTAATGATCAAAATGATAGTTAAACCTACGATTGAAAATTTTAAAGTGCAAAAAATTGGGAAAATGAAAAAAAAAATTGAAAGTTAAAACTTTTATTTATATTTTTTTAGTGCATATAAATTTATCAAATATCCAAAATGATTGTTTACACTAGCATACATATTTTTAAAGTCTTTTGGACTAAACTAAACATGCAAACTGATAGCAAAAATATCATTTGTATTTTTAAATTGAACTTGAATGCATTAAATATGCAAAATGATAGTTAAAGCTAGCATTGCTAATTGACAGTTCACTGAACTGCATTTATTGAACAAAAAGATTATGTATAAGGTGCACATTCCACACGCAACAACGGTGTCTCTATGAATGTATTGATTAATATTGGGATCAAAATATAAATCTATATTTTAGAATTCTAGAGTAAAGAATGCTATCTTATTTTAGCATTAGATTATATGTAATATTAACTACATATTTCTACATCTGAAGCAGACTTGATTGTGCATTATTTGTCATGGCAAACTTGAAAAAACCGGACAAGGATGAGATGCCAGAAAAATATGCAAAGGAAATGATTAGAAACCTAAGAGCTGCAGCGGTGTATAAAATACTCAATGATCCACAATACAGTTGGTTAGTGGAGAAGTCCTACAAAATTCTACATAAGAATAGCTGTTGCATTTAAACTTCTTAAAACTTTGGATTTTATTTGAATCGAATAACTTCTTCTAATTAAACTGAGATGGAGTTTGAGATGGAGTCTTGTATGTTTTCCAATACTTGTATTTTGTTTTCAAACTGCTCAGATGGATTTGAACTTCTCAATTTGAATTTAATTTGATTATAGTTGTCTGTTTTCAATGCATGAACTACAATGGATAAACTATGGATATATTCAAGCGTAATTTTTATGTGCTTTTTGATGCTTTTACTGTATTTCTGAAATGGTGAATAATGTTTTATACCGAAATGCTAGATAGAACTAGTTATACCGAAATGCTAGATAGAACTAGCATTATGCGAAAATACATTTCTCGGTGATTGAACTATGATGAATAATGTGTGAATTTATCCATATAGAATTTTTATATGATTTCCAATGTTTGTACTCTATTTCAAATGTGATGACTGCCGTTTACAATATAATGCTAGTTATAATTAGCATTTAGCTGAAATGCTAAGGACAACTATCATTCAACTGTAATGCTAGTTATATTGTAATGCAGTACATGTTGATTTTTTTTTGATGGTAGTTTCCAAAGTAGGCTTAGGCTAAGTAAAGCTTGGCAAGTAATCCAATGGTGTTGTATTCACTACACCACAAAAGGCTTTTAACAGCGTTTGATAAACGCTGTAATATGATACAACAGCGTTATTAGAAACGCTGTATAACGACATGCTGTCGTATATACATAACTTACAACAGCGTTTCTATAAACGCTGTTGAAACATCTCTGTGACAGCGTTTATTACGAGCTGTCAATAATATTTTTATAGCGTTTCAGACGTGCTGTATTATGTTTCAACAGCGTTTATAACTACACCAAAATAAACTTTTAACAGCGTTCTAAAAACGCTGTAATAGGATATAACAGCGTTGTTAATAACGCTGTATAACTCCCGTTCCACAGTTGTTGCTCCCCTTTTCACAGCATTTTTATTATGTTGTTGGAGCAATGTACATTATCTTTTCATAGAATTGACAGCACGGTTTAAACGCTGTTGTTTGTTTGTACTATTTTTACAGCGTTGCCCCATTGCAATATTTACACACAGGTATCATTAATCTAAATAGCATTTTATTATATTTCAACCGGATAATATACATAACATATACAAATCAAACTAAAAAATATCATATAAAAACATAACAATCAACTATTTCAATAAATTAAGTTGAATACAATATCCATAAACAAAGTTTACATAAATTCATAAACAACGATAATATTTATAAACTAATATCCTACGAAAATGGACAAAGGCACAATATCTGCACCGACAACCAAGGCAACAAATGCAACTGCAGATACTTTAGACAAATTAGAATCAGCATAGTTTAAAGGAACCTTATCTAATGCTTCCATTCTCCCTGCTCCTACATTTGGCTCTACATACACTTGGAACAGCAAGAAACTATCCGTCCCCAGAACATATTGCCACCTACTCCTTTTAAACTCAGGGTCATTCAGCAGGGGGAAAAAAAAAGATAAAAACAAGTTTGATAAAAAAAAGAAGCAAGTTCAAACCTGCAAATCAAAACCAGGCCTCTGTCTTCAGCATGAAGGTGAGCAAACTCACTGGAATCTGCTTATATGCTTTGATATAATGGTTGATACTTGAAGTATGATCGTTTTAAAATACCTGCATGTTGGATATATACATATTTATGAGTGCGTATGTTTGAATATGTATATGTGATGTATGCATGCTTGTTTACAGGGACATCTCTCTGTTTTGAAAAAAAAAATTACAGGCTCAACTTTCAAATAAAAAAAAAAGATATTTGTATCTTTCCCTACAATCAGATTTGGGCTATAATATATAAATGAAAATTTGAAATCATAATGGGTTACGAATTTTAAGAATAATAACTTGTATTTATAATTAGCAACTAAAAAAAATGAAATGAAATGAACACTGTCAGTAACAAGCTTAAAATGCATCAGTAATCAATCAAGTAAATTTCAATTTCTGATAACATACTCTGAATAGTAGTATAAATTCACGATTTTAGGAATTGGAATGGTGATTTTTAGCGAAGTAAATTCTAAGGAAATCAGGGATGAAGAGTTTTAGGTTTTTGGGGTGTTGCCGTTGAACGGCGTCGATTGAAGCTTCGAGTTTTGGCACGAAGAAGGTTGGAGTAAGGTAGAGTGATGGAAAAATACTGTTGGATTTTTCTCTTGTCTGTGATGATTAGAAATTGGCATACTAGGGTTTAGGGTTTAGGGACTGTTTATCGGACATCGATTTCGGGTCGTGACACTTGCGATCAAAAGTTTTGGTGATCTCTTTTATCTCTCATATCTGCCTACACAAACAAACCCTACCTATGTTATATGATGGGTTTAAAAAACAATATTAATCTCAACATAGAATCTCCTTGATATTGATATTTCTAAATATAAAACCAGTTTTATACCACTCTGAAAGCATCGTATTGCTTCAGTAGTAAGATCTACAACAAAATTTGCATGCACAAATTAGCATGTATATATGATCAAACAGCAAGGGACAAAAGTATGACCCAAACACGGATATGAAAATTGAATTTTTATGATTAAATACCTCTACATACTGATGTTACTGATGTTCCAAAACGGACGGCTCATCTTTTCAGTTTCCATATCCAATCCTTATGTGCGTCAATTGGATTACGGCTTGATTCGTGATCCACAAAGACCTGCACAATAAATTTGATATAAGCATAAAAAATTTCAGTGATAATTTTGAATTTTTAGTATCAAGAAAATGACACACCGGTACACTTACCTCATTTGTTTGAAAATATGTTCCATTAAGTGGAAAGCGACTTCTTCTGTTAGCTGTTCTACATGAGATCTGGTCATAATTACATTATAATTAGTAATAAAATGTGCTTGTGATAGTCAAAATTTATAGTACAAAACTACGGACTTGTATGCATGCTCTGCTTTAAACCAAAACAGTGGTTCACTCAGGAATCTAATTGCCTAAAACAGTTACAGCATTGTAGCAAAATTAAATTTGTTAAATTCACCAAAATAACTATGTACTAATGTGAACGTTACTAAAATTGTCCCTCTTGCTGTTTGAGATTGTGCTTCTTTTATGCTACCACAACTGAAAAATGTGCTCAACTTACACGTTTCACCCGACTCTGGAGAATTACTGCAAGCTACTGGGGGCATCGATGGACTGAGCTGTCTCGCCTATCACGATACAATTGCATTTTCCATTTGACATGCGAGGAAATAATTTCATTCAAATCGTTAACTGATCACGTATTATAAAATGTTCCTGCCTGGGGTCCAAATTGACAGTAAATAATTACTGGGATCATAAGCCAAGCAAAAGTAAAGATTACCGACATCACTGATATGCAGGGAACACTCCATACTAAAGCCCCAAATATCAACAGAGCTTTTCTTGATTTCTTCCACCACTCTATGAATGATAACACTGACACCATTGACATCTCCTTAATTCCATCTCTCGGCCTTCCTAGAATAAGCAACACCGAAGCATGTAATATCATAACCTTTGTTACTGATGCAGAAATCAAAGAGGCGCTTTTTAGCCTAAATTCTACAAGCACTGGTGGTCCTGATGGATTCAACACGCTGTTCTATAAACATACATGGAAACACATAGCTCCTACATTTTGTAAAGCAATCCACCATTTTTTTCAAAACAAATAAACTTCTAAAAGGAGTAAACTCAACAAACCTTGCAATGATACCGAAAATCAGCAATCCAACTGTTGTTGATCAATTCCGATCGATAGCCTGTTGTTCTGTAATATACAAGGGCATCACGAAAATCATAGCATCTAGAATTAAGCCAACCCTATCGAGAATTATAGATCAAAATCAGACTGCTTTCTTATCATCAAGAAACATATCAGACAATATTTGAAGTTGAGGATTACAGCTGATGATTCAACTAGTTCCTTCAACTTTTTTCTTTTTAAAGTTATATTAATGTACTGATACGCACTTGCACAAGTTATGAAATTTTTAACAAGTAAACATGTAACTGAAGGAAGTAAACATGTAACTGAAGGAAGTAAACATGTAACTGAAGGAAGTAAACATGCAACTGAAGGAAGTAAACATGTAACAGCTTGAATAATTAAACTTACTATTGCATCCGTGGCTCCATAAACAGCCAGTGCACCACCTACACCGTATACTCCAAGTGCTGGTACTACAACCTGTTTTGTGAACTCAGCCCTACAAAGAAAAGATAATAATACAAAACATTAGAAAATGGGTAAACTCATTAGTGGTAGGTAATAGGTATACGAATAATTTACCATACAAAGGCATGTTGTAAGCCGTAATAAAGAAGAAGATCAATATTAGACTTACCTGAGGAATACGCTTTAATGGAAATAGGCTTTCAAAATCAATAGGACTGCTTGCATTCTTCTCATTCAAATGTACAATCTCCTTTCCATTTGATTGCTCATAATTAATAAGAGCATTATCCCATTTGCTAGTGTTCCCACTACACTGCTCTCTGTTGTTTATAACTTCATTCCATTTGCTAGCTGTTCCATTACACAGCTCTTTGTTGCTTATAGCATCATCCCACTTGCTAGTGTTTCCAGTACACTGCTCTGTATTGTTTATAACATCATTACACAAGCAGAATCTCCTAAGCTTGAAAAAACTAGTGCTTCTCAATCAAACTTGGCAAGTAAAAAAGGCAAATAAGCTATAATTACCTCTAGAATAGTGTCAGCACCAAATTCGTTCCTCCACCTGAGCATTTCGGCCCACATGATTATTGCTTTCTCAATATCAAATTTTCTTGCTTTCAAAAATCTGTATAAAATAAATAAAAGAATGAAGACATCAGAGAAAGTGCTTCTGATATTTAATTTCATAAAGCACTATTGTAATATATATTAACACAAAACTTTAAAAAAAACCTAGAAAATCTAATATTGTTGAAGCATGGATATTATTCATTATAAGCATAGAAAACTTTATCTGATGCACTACTTGTTACGTTAGACAATTTTTTCTGCCGACCTCTTAACTACTATGGATCTAAACCATATACCTCAATAAAAACATCAACCTCCCTAAAATCTTCAAAATTTTGAATCATAACCTCTTCAAAAACTACTACAAATACAAAATTGGATAGTGTATGTCAGAATAAGTAAGATGGAAGTTACTGCACAAGCTAACCAAATAAATAAATATGAATACTGATAAAATATTACCATTACATAGCATGGTTTATTCTCTGGCAGTGTGGCAGTGCACTGGGCTACAACAAGCTAAAAAGAATCCTTATCTTCATTACCCGTAAGTCCACCAATAGCATATCAGCCATTTTCATTAAAAAAAAGTAGGCTGACTTGTCTACTGACACAGCTCTTACGTTCTCCAAATCTTATTTCCCATTAGTATCTTTGCTGTAGTGGTATTAGAATGTGCTGCATAAAATTAAAAAACCATTTCAGACTATTGCAAGCACATCTTAGTCTATATACATGCAACATGCTTCATAGTCTAGGTAAGTTAAATACTAAGAAAATATTTTGTGGGTTTCAGATTTAGATGACGAGAAGGAGAGAAGAAAGGTTCACTTTGAAGCATGCACTTTTGGCTATGGAGAATAGAAATATTAGGATATGAGCTTGTGATTTAGTGTGAATTTGTGGTCGATCTATTAATTCAAGATTGTAGGAGTAAAACAAATGTAATTTAAAAAATAAAATGTGATGAAACCTATATGATATGTCGATTACATTATGGTAGACCAAACACAAATTATGCCATCTTCACTGCCTGTGATTAGAAATGAATCATCATGAGAAATTGAAATGTATTGAAGTGTTAGTAAAGAACATTTGTCATAACTCATTAAACACTAAATAACAGCAATAATGTTGTATCAATTGGTCAGTAGTTCAAACTACAAGATTAAAGATAATGAATTCGATCCTTGAAATCGATACTTGTTGCCAATAATGAACCATGTTCAAAAAAATAATGTTATAATGATTTAGAATGTCGCACTTTGTAAATTAATAAAGGAACAAACCCATCAATTACTGTCTGTGCACTTACAAAAATATGTGTAAAGCCTTCACACACTTCGACTTATCAATAAGGACATTTTATAGGGTGGCAAAGATCATGTCCCAACTTAGGAGTGAGATTGAAGCAAAAGAATACACTTACAAATACTTTTATTTTTATTATCAAAAGAATACACTTACACATACATACTTACATATAGAGTTAGAATTAGTTGCTTATAGTATAAAAAACACATCCATGAAGAATGTGCAGGCAGATAGAAAAAACCATAATGTGAATTTAAATACTTTGTATGACTACGTGTATGAGAAGTTAATGAAACTTTGTAATCAAAGGCTATAGTAAAATTTGTTTAGGCATGAATATAGTGCATATGTATACTCAAATAACTAAATGTCAAACAATACTCTTATATGTATATTTTTGTAATTTGCGAAAAACTTAGTTTCAATAAGTATTAATAAAATAGTAAAACTCAAAATATTTTTATGCCAAAAATACTTAATCTAATTCGATCACCAAATAAAACATAAACGGTATACATGTAACTAGATTTTACACTGAAGTTAAAAGTTACCTTCCCAAAAACAACAAAACTTTTGGTCAACTCGATCAAAATGCCTGAATCTTTTGAAGTCTGCTTGACTAGAAAAAAAAATGTGAAACCAATCTCTCCTTGCCTCTCCTTAGTGAATGAAGTTTTCCATCTTTGGTAGCAAAATTATTTAGTATAGAGGCAATAAAGTCGAACAGTTCCTATGTTATCAAATGAAGATAATATTTTAAAAAAATAATGAATGCATATTTTATATAATTGATTAGATAAAACATGGAGAAAAGATAGACAGCAACCTCTATAGTACCATAAATCAGTTCTTAATATATTGACGTTTGCACAAATTCAGTATCAATAACTCTAATTTCCCTCCCACTAATATGACCTTCAGTATTAGGAAGTTTGAGCCACCCAGATCTAATGCATAAAAAAAGGCCTTCTTATCCCTTGAGAGGAAAAAAAACTATGCCTCAAAAGGATATATTTATATTTACTCAATGAATTATCTTGTAACAAATTCTTTTCTGCTGCACATTGAGCAATATTAAACAGTTTTGTACTTTTCTAACTTGATGAAACAGATAATATTATTATGGAACAAGTAGTGTTTAGGAGCTGAGCATAGTCACATTTGCTGTAATGGTTCTAATTTGAAATGATATCAGACAACTGGACAACAGCTTTACTGAACTACTAGTACTGAGGATGAAAAGTCCTCAAAGGGCTAACAAGCTACCACTTACTAAAGATGTTAAAAAACTATGATATAGCTATGCTTATCAATGTTTTATTAGGTTATCGAAACACTGTTAGGTTTTGGTTCTTCAAGTCGATAAAGCTGGATTTATTACTATGTTCATATTATAATTCATCATATTCATATTATAATTCAAATTAGTTATTTGAGAAGTTTGTTCCAAAAAAGTTTTTGTGAAACAAATGTTCAATGAAATTATAACCAAAGATGCTTTTGTGGAAGACAACTTACCCACAAAAGGCTACTGAGTTGGAGAATCTGCTCTTGGCCAAGGATACTCGACAAGATTACCGGCGTAACGTGTTCTTCTATCACGTGAGCTTTGGGCCTCATTTCAGGATAAAATCAAACAAACTATGAAAAACATGAAATTGATTTGTAGTTTAGAAAAATTATACCTACTCATTGCCTGGTGTTTCTTAATATTGGTGTTGGTCAAATGAGCATCACCGGGAGAAGCGTAAGTGCATTTGGAAAAGTAGCATCGATGATTCATCGTCTCCTGATAGTTGACCGTCGCACCTAAGAATATTTGATAAAGATAGTGAATTAATAAAATCCTATAAGGAGAAAAGTGCGGCCGCATGAGCAAGACTTTTCGATTATATGTCCACTTATTGTTCAATGAGGTTGCAAACAATTTGGAAACAATAAGCTTGGACCATTGTTCTCTTTAAGTGAAAAATAAACGAACAACTTACCATGTTATCCACTTATATAGACACGAACTTTTACAAAAACTTGGCAATTATGATGTAACAATCGAAATACATTTTCAACCTTTTGCTATAACAGAAAGGACAACATTTTTCAACAAGTGCTTGAGCATAATAATATACATATGTTGATTACATCAAACACTCATTTTTGTGAAATTGAAATAACTCAGTTAAGTAATCTTAGTTTTTCAAAACCGAATAAAATCATTTTTGCAATATTAGGTATTCTCAATATTGAGGAAACTGAGTGAACCTCGGGTTTGCAAAACTGAGCAACACTCAGAATGCAAAACTGAGAAAAATCAGTTTTGAAAAAATAACAAAATCTCATTTTTGTTAAATCGGTGTTCGAGCATGTGTGTAATCAATGAATGACAAATGTTAAACATATTTAGCATGTATAAATCAAACGTTTGATTTGAGTCATAAGATCCAATTTCAAGGTTAAAGCTCTAGAAATTTCTGATGTAGTAGTTCCCCCACATATACATTCACATTCAAAGTAGATGTCCCTAAACAACTTCTATGTCATGTAAGTAGACTGAAATTTCTTATTATCTTATTATCCAGCTATACAGATAAGAAAATAAGAATGCTCTTAGCAATAGAAAAAGATCATACCAATGAAGCCATAGGCTGTGTTTGCCGAGGGAGTCTCCTACTCCAAGTGCATCCAAGGCTCTCCATGCATTTTTCCCACGTAGTTATCCACAGGATCCCAATTCACTTGATCATTCTAATACTATGTTCTTTATTCCCTTTCTGCAAAGAAAGTACTATTATCGATTTCAGTCTGCAATAATCATGCATTTTACTTATTTATGATTTATACTGAAGGATACATCAACTTTGCAATGCTGGGCATTTTCAGTATTGAAAAAACAAGAAAAAACTGAGTAAAACCCAGTTTTTCAAAACCGAGTAAAACCCAGTTTTCCAAAACTGAAAAAGTCGATTTTGAAAAAATGAGAAAATTCAATTTTGTTAACTCCGTGTTCCAGCATGTGTATAATCAAAGAATGACAAATGTCAAACATATTTGGCTCTACAGCATCTATGTAATCTATGATAGAGTAATTATATTTCTCAATATTCAATTGCAACATTTTTATTCCTACCCCCAATATTTCTTTCTACATACAAAATTTTTAAAACCAAGTTTCCAAAGTGAACTTTTGAAGCATAACAGCAATAAATGTTTGATATTTAATATGGTTAACAACATTAGGTAGTAAGGATACATGTCAAATGAATACCAATGTATTACCTGTACATTGCAGTCGGATTCAAGCATGACGGTTGGAAGTGGTCTAGAACCAGCCGAAGTGTTCCTATTCAAATAGTCTGGGATTGCTCGGTGGCACCATTACCACCCTAAATTGCAGCTGAAGTGGTCTAGAATTTAGGGTTTTCATTTAAGGTTTCTTGCGGAGGGTGAAAGGATTTGTGATTTTGGATTAGGGCTTCTTGCGGAGGCTGAAAATGATTTAGAGTTTTCATGCGGATGATAAGATTGAGAGAATGGAAAGCTGAAAGCGAACGCTAATTGAGAAGTTTTCCATTATGGTCCTTGCTTTATTTTGGAGGGAAACAAAATGATAAATGGCGGCCATGAAAATAAATGTTGATTTATTCAGAGCGAAGATAGTAGACAGCGATTATGGAATTTTGTTAACATCTGAAATCGCAATTGACTGCGGGTATGGTTAAAACGCTGTTCTATTTTGCTGTCAAATGCAGTTTTTCTTGTAGTGATTGCAGAAGCAGAAGGGTGGACAGTTGGAGTTGCGAGGGTTCGCCGTAGTTCATTGTTGTGCTTACCAAATTACGGACCTAATGTTCACTCCAGACCATGATTGGTCTTATTTAAACTTCTGTTACCATGATTTATTGGCGTACGGCCTCTATATTCGAAATATGCCTTTCTAGGAGCATTACGATCTGCAGCTCAAATGGTCCATAAATCCGAACGAATTTGTTCCTTTTGATAAAAATTCAACAAACTTGCACAAGTATCTCGTAGATCCTCTAGCTTTTTCAAGCCTATAGCCCATTATTTTTTTGGAATACACAATTTATCCCATGAAATTTTATGTTTCCTTCCTTCCCATAGAAAGTTTGCATTTATCTTATTTGATTTCTTAAAAGTAGCAATAGGAAGTTGATATATCAGTAGCCAGTATAGCACCATAGGAAATATTACACCGTAAATCAGTAGCCAATATAGCACCATAGGATATATTACGCCATTAATCAATAGTCAGTATTTGCAATCCATTTATTTACTTTTTTTGTAATTTTCTAAAACAGAGAGGTGCGGTCTGCATAATAAAGATATTCCATATGTTGCACTTTACAAATTGGTGTTAATTCTTTTTTCTAACCGCTCTTTCTAACAATAAGGAAAGATATTCCATTGAAATATAGATAAAATATGGGGGTAGAGGTTCCCCCATATCATATAAACAGTATATCATCATACTGGCAGTTCATCACAAAACCACTTATGTAATCTAATCAGCTAATCATATAAACAGTATATCATCATCATCAGATCCTTCGTTCTTGTACAACAGCTTGCTTAGTTCTATACAATGACAGATTATGGGTTTCAATGTTGAACTTGTATTTCAGGCGTGATGCATACTGATTATAATGAAATGCTAGTTACAACTAGCATTCAAGTGAAATGCTAAGTACAACTAGCATTGAATAGAAATGTTAATACTGAAGTGCAGAGCTCATGCAGTTCTTTAATTCATATTAAATATTTTGCAATATGAATAAATAATAGATTCCTAACAACATAAATTCAACAACAAGGAAAATATAGGAACAACAGATATTAGAAATTAAAACAAAATAACCAAAATATTTAACATTTTATTTTCTAATGATTTCACAAAGTCCGACTTCATTCTCCTATATTCTTTAGAAGCTTTACACTTAAAAAAAACTACTCCATTACACTAACAGAACACATAAATTTTGTAACTTTTTGAAGAAGCAAGGCAATTCCTTTTGTTATGGCCAACTTCATTACACTGACTGTATCTATTTCTTTTACTTTGAGAATATCCACATCCACCACGCCTCTTTGTAGATGGTCCTGTACCACGAACCTCTTTAGGAGGCCTAATTAAAACATCATTTTTAGCAGCAACTAGCTTATCAAAATCTGAAATTGGATTGATAACATTAGCATACGAAGATCTGAAAACATTAACAGTAAAATAGTCCTCCACTTAATCATAAATCGATAACCTAGACTTGTTAATGCACTTAATTGCATGGGCTAGTAACTCTCCATTGATTACAACTACATAAACGATTGTTAAGATCAATAACCTATGACTTAGGAGATTTAACTTCAAACACAAATTCCGAAGACTTATAAACATCTCAACAAAGTCGTCATCATCTACTAACTTAGACAAACGTTCCTCCATAACAGGACAAAGATTCGTTGTCCACAAACATTCCTCTCTTCGTCTAGCCATTTGCCCTATAACTTTCACTTGAATACCATCCAAACAAGAAGTCATAGGCATAACTCTATCTTCCAAATCCATGAGTTGAAACTTTCTACAACATTTGAAGAATATTCACCATAATGCTTTCCTTGAAAAAAAAAATATGTTCAACGGTCAAAAGGTTTATCTCTTAGAAAATTTTCTACGGACGTACCCCCAATATCCTTAAATTAAGAAAGATATCGCTCAAAATCATACATATTAAAAGCTATAGCACAAAGTTTGAACAACTCCACAATAGATGAACCACCTTTAGCCGCCTTGACAGTAGTACCAATATTCTGTTCCAAGTGAAGCAACCAATGGCTATGATATGAAGAAGGAAATATTTTCAAAACACCTAAAATGAGACCCCATTGACGATTAGACATAAAAACTAAAGATCGATCTTCATTAAGCATTTCTTTTAAATGTGACAAAAACCAAGACCAATTAGCTTCATTTTCATATGAAATAATACCTATAGCAAGAGGTAAGAAACCTACAAAATAAATAATCAATGATTGCTCAGTATAAGAAACATGAATTATATTAAACATCAAAACCTGTATTAAATGTTAATAATTTCTATTATACACAATTGAATTAGGTTCAAAATGATATATTAATATAGCATATGTTATTTTAAAGTCTTTTAGTTAATGTTGCATAAAATTTTAGTTCTTGTTTTTGTTAACATTTCTACTATAAATATTTCTAGCGTAACCAGCTCGACCCTTGAATAAAATAATGCAAACAATTCTAGTGTAAACATGGCTGCGTTAAAAATTATGTACTGCTTTGAACAATGATAGTTTAATATATCATTACCAGAAAAATAAATAAGTAAATAAAGCAAAACTAAAATGAAACTCATACCTTGGTTACCATTTTAGAAGTAGCAGCTAACAAAACATCCGGTCGTCCCTTCAAAGCAGCTGCATCTAAAATATTAATGGCCGACAGTGTTTAAATCCAAGTAGACAAGCACCAAAACCAATACAAACTCTCTCAAACTGATTGGTTGAAGCACTAACTTCCATGGCCACATAACTACCAGGATTATACTTTTGCAATGCCTCCAAATACCAATTTAAATCGTTATATGACATATCATCATCCCCAAATATTTCTTTCAAAGCCAAATGTTTTCCGTTATAAACATAATAATATGAAAGATTAAAATTGTACTCTCTTCTAAATTTCTTCATAGTATCTTTTGGCTTATTCATAAGAGCGTCTTGAATTTGATCAACAATCAAAGATTTAACAAATCTACTTGAAATATTAACTTTATTAACATCTCTAAAACAAGCACCACGCGGATGATCAAAATTGTAGGTTATAAAAAATCGAGAGAGTAGACGTGGATCCGAAGAAGCATTAAGATAAAACTTACAATCATCCTTCAACCAAGAGCATTTAATTGAAATTCTATCAGGAAAATTTCTTACAAAAATCAAATCATAACCATTTTTTATTTGATATGCCACTAATAACTCCCTAAAATCCTTAGCTCCATTAAAACAAAAACCAAGAAAATCCACAATATTTTTTTAAGAACCTTTCTTCAACATATCTTTCAAATAATAAGAAGAATCAGCATGTGAATCACTATTTGTAGCAGAAGTACTACCAATTAAAGTGCTTTGAATACTTGCATAGCCTAAACCACAGCCATCAATATCAGCATCCATAGCACAAACATTTTCTTTAATAGTAAACTTAAAATATTAACTCTCCTTAAAAATTAAAAAACACATAATACTAATCAAATTTGAATTAGTATCAATGATTATATTCTTATTCTCAAGAACATAAGGTATTTCAGTAGAAAACGGACTAAGATGTGGCCAAATTTCATAGATTTCACTCTTAACACCAAACAAAGAAGAGCCTATGGTAAGTCGAGTAGAATAACAAATCTCATTATGTTCAAAAATAACTAGCAAACTATTTGCTTCATCATTGTAGATATCAGTATAGCAAAAGAAATTCAAAAACCATTTAGCAAATTTACTTAATCTTATGAATACAATAACAACAGAAACGCTAAATAACATAGCATAACAAATGAAAATCAAATTAAGGGCTAAATGAAAGCAATATAAATTAATTAAAAAGCTGGTGATAAATGAACATAACATTATCAAATTAGTACAAATTATGAATACAACAACAAAGAATACTATATAAACATAACATAACTGTAACGGCCCATAAAATTTTAATTGTTTTAATAATATATTTAGTTGGAATTTTGAGAAATGTTAAATAATAAAATTTTGAAATATAAATTTGATATTTGAAATACGTCTATTTAAACATAGCAACTGGTGAATTTTCATCAGATAATATGGAAGTTTATTTTTGTTGTGTAATTTTATTTAAATTTATATCAGTTGATATTTGAGAATAATAAAATGTGTCCTAAACCTGAATATTTTTCGATAGAAAAATTGTAAATCATCTTCCGAGCAAGACGCTATACTTCGTTTCTCCAAATTGTGACCGGTATTGCTCCGCCGATCTTATTTTCGATGAAATAACAGTTGAATTAAAAAGTATTTCGAAACCTAAATATGTAAATGTAAGAAAATTTATTTAGAACACTCTAACTTAGACTGCATAATTCGTTTCGCAAAATTCGAACGTTTCTAGCTCCGTTTGAATTTTTCCGTACGGAATAGCAGCGTTTATCGGTACCGATTATCGACTTTTGATCTAATGATCCTATTACTTATATCTGTGTACCGTTTTGATCGTCTCATCGTGCTGATCTCAATAGTGTATTCATTTCGGTATTTCGGTGTCCGTTGCGTGACGAAAATCGTGAAACAGACGACCGTATCAGTTCTGTATTTTTGTCTTTTGGGTTCCTGTGTCCACTCAAATTCAATCGTCTATTAACCCAACAGCCAGTAGCCTTTATTATTTTCATAATAAGTAGTTGGCTTATGGTTACTAAAGCTTTTTTTATGTTGCGTGCTAGTCTGGAGCCTTCTTGCCTTCCTTTGTCTGTTCATCATTTTGCTCTAACCTACCTGTTCCTCCGCATATTTTCATTTAAAAAAAATATACAAAAGAGAACAAAGTTCTCATATTTATGAAGGCATGCATATATTCCTTCTTCCTTCTGACGCTTGCTTACATTCTTTGTAATGCTGAAACTCACTTTTCCATGGGACCCAATCCCATGCGAGCCTCCCTGCCCTCTCTCATTTTCAGCTTTCGCCACCCTCTCAACGCGTCTTCCTTCCCCTTCCATTTTGTCAGCAACGCCTGCTAGCCGATCACCCAATTTCCCTTTCCTATGCAAGCATCGTGCATAGCAGATCCATGCACACAAATATACACCGAAGCCCAAACACAACAGCCCCTGGCCGTACATCCTCGAACCCGACCTTGCTACCCATGCCACCAGTCGCGTTCAATCCTGCCTAGCGGAGACCGACACCCCTTTCTCCCTGTTATTTAATGTAAGCTAGGTAAGCTATTTATATAAATTTTTGTATCTATATTCATATGTTATATAAAATGAGACTATCGGCTAGTTTATGTGTTAGTTTATTTCATTATGGTCTGCTTTAGTCTATACATATATATATATTATAAAGTAAGTTATATATTAGTGTTTATTTTATATTATATACATATATAAATTGTTGTCTTGTGTTATGTTATTCTTTGATTTTTATTGAAGATATATACGTATATTTGTTTTGTTTATAGGTATGATTTGCACATATTCTATTTAGAGTATAAGTATTATATAAATATAGTTATAGTGTGTGTTTTGCTCTATTATTGTATACATACGATTTCTAGTGTTTATATATATATATATAATGATTTTGATTTTTCCAAATATATATATATATATATTAAGATTGTTTTGAATATATGGTTTATAATATGAGTTGTAATAACTGTATATATCTAATACGTCATATTATGTTCTATATATTATGTGACAAGAGAAGTTATAGACTTATATATGTATATAAGTTTATAAGGTTATAATAGTTATTTTGTGTATGAGCTGCTATGTGTAAATTTGTAGTTTATATAGTATAGGTTGTATAAGTTGTATATTTGGAATGTTGAAGAATGGACTCGGTGTATTTATATTAAGTGTATGAATTATTTTACTGTGAAGCTACATACTTGTTTATATTTTTGTTATAATATATAGGTTATATATGTTTACCATAGTATAATCAAATACAGAAGTATGTATATTTGTTCATTTTTAAAAAGTAGTATCCGACCTTTGTTTTTTTATATATAATGATACTAGTATTACAAAGTATACTACATACAGTTAGTTTATATATATATATATTTGTTTTGTTATAGCGTTAGTATACGTCTATGTTTTTGGCTAGCTTCTTCTGGAATTTATGTGAGTTCCAGTTGTTGTTTATTTGTTTTTTCGGTCTAGCATACTCAACTATATATGTACGCGTATGAAAGGAATGTTTTAATCATTGTTTAAAATGTTGTTTTGGTACTGTCTTATTTTATATAAGTAAGTATTGGTCTATATTAGTATTATATAATCTGGTTATAAAAGCGGTATTGTCTTATACTTTAAAAACAAATATAGCCTGGTCTATTTTAGTTATTGATTTTAGTATATGTGATGATAATTTAAAAGAAATGATTTTGATATATATATATATATATATATATATATATTAATATGTGTTTGAAATTTAAAATATGATTTGTATATATAAATAGTTACACATAACTATATTAGAGTTCACTTATCCATTATCTCCATCGATCCAATTCTGACTTCTTCTCGTCAATTCTGATTTCTTCTCGTCAATTCTGATTTATCAACCGGTCCGTCGAATTCATGCCAATCTTGCTTTGCTTGGATTCGTAATTCAATTTTGATGTCCATATCAGTATGCATATCTGTGTCATCTTCTGTATTCTCTAGCCTCGAAAGGTGAGCAATCACTCAGATTAACGTTCTTATATTTATTAAATTTGATTTTAGTTGAGACGACAATTGAAATATGCTGCTGTAGTTATTTACATTGCTATATATGTGCTGTTACCTATATATGTTCACTTGTGACTTCTAACACCATTATTTGTTATTTATATTGATGATATATGTCTGTTATGTTATTATCATATCTGTTACCACTCGGCAAGTTTCCTATTAGTATAGAATTCACTATGGGTTGAAATGATACATACCCGAACGGACTTTAGAATAGGAGAAAGTCGTTATGGGTTGAAATGATAGACCCAAGCGATTTTCATTCAATTGAATTTGGGATTGCAGGTTGAAATGATATATACCCGTATATATTTAAATTGCAGATTAAAATGATAAATATCCATATCACTTGATCATAGGATAGAAAATTATATACAGACACCGTGGTGTATATAAAAATATTTTGAAATGATTTCTATGGTTTTTGGAAACAAATATATGGTTTTATATAAAGATTGATTTCAGATATTATATAAAAGTTATTTTATATATAGTTAAATTCTTGATTTTAAGCTATGTATAAATTGTTTATTTTAAATAAGTTTAATAAAGTTGATTTTATTAAAATATAATATGGATAAGTATCTATTTAAATTATATTTTAATATAAAGTTTATAATGATTTAATAAACTAAGGTTAGAAGATAAATTGAAATTAGATTTATTTAAGGATTAAACTCGAATAAGTTTGATTTGAAATTTATTAAATTTGAGATTTAAATGATATCATTTTATAACTGCATTTTTGGTTTAAGGTGGTTTCAATGAATATATCAAGTTTAACTAAATTAAAGGAGTATTCAGTTATTTGAAGTTTAAAAGTTTTATTTAAAGGATATTGGATTTACTAAGTAAATATTTCAAAGTTAAATAATAGTAGATTGAATTTTATATATATATATGAAGTTATCGGATTTAGTTTTGGAACTATGGAATATTTAATGGTTTGAAATATATTGAAATTGTAATGGTTTATTTAAGGTTCAAATCTGTATTCGAAATCGTTATAACTTGAAATGGTTTATTGAAAACCGAATTGAGTTGAAATTTATGAATTGAGATTTGATTTAAAAAATTTAGATTCAATCTGATTTGTTTCAATTTGCGAAGTTAAGGAAATAATTTTATTTTATAAAGTAATTTTAAATTTAAAACCATTATATTTTATTTGAATATCTAAACTGCTTAAGTGGAAGAAGTTATGGTTTTCGAAGCCATGAATTTCAAGGTATTATGTTTTGAAATGTTATATTTTCAAGTGTTTTGTTTCAAAAGTGTTATAACTTTGAAAATGATATGATTCTAAAAATGGATAGATTTGAAATGGAAATGATGTCTTATTTGGTTTTGAAATGGAAATGATATCGTATTGATATAGTTTTAAAATGGCAATGATATTTTTCTTTTGAAGTATATATTATTTCGAAAATGACCACGGTGTTATAATAACATTTGGTTGTTAAAGAGATCAAGATCGGAAGTTGTCATACTCTTTGCCCAACTCCAAAAACCACTTTAACAACCGTGTACGTGGGGGAGATTCCAGAATGAAGTAGGATGGTGGCAACGTCCTTTGAGGTATGAACGTGGACCCGACTCCCATGAGTTGGCATAAGGTGACTAAAATAGGAGCGATTCTCGAGCCAATGAGGTAGCTCCTCTGATCGGATACACTCCTTCAATATTATATTCTACTTTGAGATTGATTTGGCGGCTACATTTGATTTTTGATTTGGGGTGTGGCTTGAGGTGGGCGATAGCTGAGCTCTATGCGTTACCACCAGCCCGGATGCGTAATTGGTATATCTACCCTGACATTTCCTTGTTGTTCCGTGTCACCTACCCTAGCGCGCCTTGTACGAGTTTGATTTGTGTCGTACCTATGGAGTATCCTCTAGTAGCCTCCCGATCAGGAGGTATTACGGTACTGTATAGACTACTGGCACTATAAAATGTGTTAAAGGGGATATGGATAACGCCTTAACGCTATTTTTTAAATTCATTATACTTTACTTTAGACATTATTATAATAGTGTATATTACTACATAGTAGATAGTTTAACGAATCCTTATCGGATGACTATCCCAAACATCTTTTGAGTTACTTGTATTTAAGTTGTTATTTAACTTGAGTTGGATTTATTGATATAAGAATGTTAATCCTGACTCGAGTGTTTTGTGTTTTGCTTTACGATTGGGTCAGACTGAGTGGTTCAGCTTTTGAGACTCACCTTTGGAGTTGGAGCTTCGCTTGGAGATCCAGCTATCTATCAAGCTTTCAGATATTCAGTTGATTCTAATGATGTATTTCGATCTTGTATTTGATTATTGTATTTGAAACTTCTATTGTATCTTATTTAACTCTGATGTGTATATAGTAGCTTCATGAACTACTATTCTTCTATTTCCGCTGCATTATTGTTATATTACTCTGTATCTGTGATTCTGTGATCATTTTATTTACTGTATATGTTGAGTTTACCAAATTTAAATAACAATTCGGTATTTTGAGCTATTCAATTCCGGCAAGTGTGGATGCGAATGGTTGAAAATACCGGGATGTTACAGTTGGTATCAGAGCTTTAGCTCTAGGCAAACTTAGCATGTATGGTAAATTTAATTACGGAATCATTTCGTTCGAGCTTGAATTCTTTCCTCTTTGATTTGAATTTCCTTTGAATTTTGGAACGTCCCTCGATTCCGAAATCCATTCTTGTCCCTCACTATTCATGTTCTTCTAAATTCTAGAGCATCCCATAGCTCTACAATAGGACTTGTAAAGGGGTGAAACTCCTTTACAATAGCATCGATTCATCGAAGATTTATATATCCTCGGTTTAGATGCTAATATCTCTTGTTATGCCGAGTTCTATCTCTTGAGATCAGATGTAGATTTGCCTCAGAATTCCACGTCGATCTTTTCATTGAAATCACGATTGACTCGATTAAGGTTTCCCGTGATATGTATAAGTCTATCTATCTTCCTATTCTTTTAATCTAATCATCTTATCTTTTGTTTCGAACTTATATTCGAATCAAAATTCTCTTTGATTTGAGTCCATCAAATTTGAATCTCTATCCTTGTTTTGAGACCCATTCTTGTATCGTCGAGCGAGAAAGTGTATTTGTAAGTTAATACTAAAAGTGTTTATATATATATTGTGTAGTTTGAGTTGTTGATGTTGATTTGGGTTTCGATCGATTCGTCCGATCAACGCTATCGATAGAATTTCCAAAACACTTGAACAGAGCAAATTGACACAATATTGTTTTCAATTTTGATAAATAAAATAAATTTTGGTATGATTTTATTATACACATATAAGTATAAATTTTCTGGAATTTAAAAAATTAAATGAATTGGTTAACAAAATGATAATATTTGATTTTCAATTATTATTTTATAAACCATTGACTTTTATCTCATAAATATATAAATAATTGAACTATAAATCATGATTTATAAATTGATTTAGAATTTAAAGGAATTTAAATTAGAATTTGAGAATCTAATTTCCGATGATTTCAAACTTTGATTTTAGAGTTTTAAAATTGTATATTATTCAAAGTATTTTCTAATAGAAGTTGTTTCCAAAGAATTTTAAACTGTTTAAATCAGTGCTCTTTTGTCTTGTCATTAGAAAATAATTTCGGTGATGGCGGTCGCATCATCGACATTCATTTTCGAGTTTCATAGTAGAAAGACCATCCTGTAACTTCGCTACAGTTTGTTTTGGAAATCAAATTTGATCAAAATTTCTAAAGTATAGCTTGATTTGTAATATATATATAGATATATGATTCTGGATTTGATTTGATATCTCTAGTATATATATAATTATCTCAAAGTTGTCTGAAGTTAATCGGAAATTAATTCTTAAAATTTTGATCTAAGGATTATTTTCAATGAAGCCAAAATTTCTGAATAAATACTTCACTTGAAATAAGTGAATTGAAAATTTTATTTGGATAATACTCAATTACATTATATATAACTTACCTAAATTTTCAAAAGTTAACTATGTAATTGAATATTATACATAAATGATATTAAAGGAATTTATAAATAAGTTGAGTGGTTACAATAAGTAAATGAACTTAATATATGTTGTAAGATATATTAAGTGGAATAAATTTAATAATAATTTGGGATAAAAGTATTAAATTTGTTGAATAAAATATGATTATAATAAATGACTATTCAAATATATGATTTTAGAAAATTATTAATAGAGGATAATTGGATAATAAGGTAATGAATAAATGAGATAAAATAAATAAATTTTGCTTCGAAGGAATTAATAAATTAACAATTAAATCAACTTAACGAAATATCTTGAACCAAAAATCAATTATTGAATATTAGTTGATTTAAATTGAAATTTATACGATTAGAATTAACAGTTTGAACTAACAAATTTAAATTGAATGACTATTTATTGATTTAATATAAATGGATTTAACCAAATTGTTAAATATTAATTTAATTTAAATTGAAATTTATATGGTTCGGACAAATTGTTTTACTTTGTTTTCAATCTTTTTTCTTTCTGGTTGTTTCTATTCTCCTGCATCCTTCCTTTTCGGGGACGAAAAGTTTTGAGTAGGGGAGAGTGCAACGGCCCGTAAAATTTTAATTTTTTAATAATGTATTTAATTGGAATTTTGTGAAATTTTAAATAATAAAATTTTGAAATATAAATTTGATATTTAAAATACGTTTATTTAAACATAACAACTAGTAAATTTTCATCAGATAATATGGAAGTTTATTTTTATTGTGCAATTTTATTTAAAATATTAGTTAATATTTGAGAATAATAAAATGTTTTCCAAACCTGAGTATTTTTCTATAGAAAAATTGTAAATCATCTTCTGAGGAAGACGTCATACTTCGTTTCTCCAAATTTTGACTATTATTGCTCCATCGATCTTATTTTCGACAAAATAACAATTGAATTTAAAACTGTTCCGAAACCTAAATATGTCAACATGAGAAAATTTATTTAGAAACTCTGAATCAGACTGCGAAATTCGTTTCGCGAAGTTCGGGCCTTTCTAGCTCCGTTTGGATTTTTCCGTACTAAATAACAGCGTTTATCAGTACTGATTATCAACTTTTGATCTGTTGATCCTATCACTGATATCTGTATACCATTTTGATCGTCTCATCATACTGATCTCAACAGTGTATTCATTTTGGTATTTCGGTGTCCGTTGCGCGACGAAAATTGCAAAACAGACGACCGTATCGGTTCTGTATTTTTGTCTTTTGGGTTTCTGTGTCCACTCAAATTCAACCGTCTATTAACCCAATAGCCAGTAGCCTTTATTCTTTTCAGAATAAGCAATTGGCTTTTGGTTACTAAAGCTTTTTTATGTTACGTGCTAGTTTGGAGCCTTCTTGCCTTCCTTTGTCTGTTCATCATTTTGCTCTAACCTACCTGTTCCTCCGCATATTTTCATTTAAAATATATATACACACACACACACAAAAGAGAACGAAGTTCTCATATTTATGAAAGCATGCATATATTCCTTCTTCCTTCTGACGTTTGCTTACATTCTTTATAATGCTGAAACTCACTTTTCCATGCGACCCGATCCCGTGCGAGCCTCCCCTCCCTCTCTCATTTTCAGCTTTCGCCACCCTCTCAACGCGTCTTCCTCTCCCTTCCATTTTGTCAGCAACGCCTGCTAGCCGATCACCCAATTTCCCTTTCCTATGCAAAGCACCGTGCATAGCAAATCCATGCACACAAATATACACCGAAGCCCAAACACAACAGCCCCTGGCAGCACCTCCTCGAACCCGACCTTGCTACCCATGCCACCGGTCGCGTTCAATCCTACCTAGCGGAGATCGATGCCCCTTTCTCCCTGTTATTTAATGTAAGGTAAGTAAGTTATTTATATATTTATTTGTATCTATATTCAAAGGTTATATAAAATGATACTATCAGCTAGTTTATGTGTTAGTTTATTTCATTATGATCTACTTTAGTCTGTATGTATATATATTATATAAAGTAAGTTATATATTAGTATTTATTTTATATTATATACATATATAAATTGTTGTCGTGTGCTATGTTATTCTTTGATTTTTGTTGAAGATATATACATATATTTGTTTTGTTTATAGGTATGATTTGCACATATTATATTTAGAGTATAAGTATTATATAAATATAGTTATAGTGTGCGTTTTGCTCTATTATTGTATACATAAGATTTCCAGTGTTTATATATATATAAAGATTTTGATTTTTCCATATATATATATATATATATATGTTATAAGGTTGTTTTGAATATATGGTTTACAATATGATTTGTAATAACTGTATATATCTAATACGTCATATTCTGTTTTATATATTATGTGATAAGAGAAGTTATAGATTTATATATGTGTGTGTGTGTGTGTGTGTGTGTGTTTATAAGGTTATAATAGTTATTTTGTGTATGAGCTGCTACGCGTAAATTTGTAGTTTATATAGTATAGGTTGTATATGTTGTATATTTGGAATGTTGAAGAATGGACTCGATGTATTTATATTAAGTGTAGGAATTATTTTACTGTGAAGTTACACACTTGTTTATATTTTGTTATAATATATAGGTTATATTTATTTACCATAGTATAATCGATTACAGAAGTATATATATTTTTGTTCATTTTTAAAAGTGTCTGGCCTTTGTTTTTTTATATATAATGATACTAGTATTACAAGTATACTACATACAGTTAGTTTATATATATTTGTTTTGTTAAAGTGTTAGTATACGTCTGTGTTTTTGGCTAGCTTCTTTTGGAATTTATGTGAGTTCCAGATGTTGTTTATTCGTTTTTTCGGTCCAGCGTACTCAACTATATATACACACACACACAAACATACGCGTATGAAAGGTATGTTTTAATCATTGTTTAAAATGTTGTTTTGGTACTGTCTTATTTTATATATAAGTAAGTATTGGTCTATATTAGTTTTATATAACCTGGCTATAAAAGCTGTATTGTTTTATAATTTAAAAACAAATATAACCTGGTCTATTTTAGCTGTTGATTTTAGTATATGTAATGATAATTTAAAAACAATGATTTTGATATATATATATATATATATATATATTAATATGTGTTTGAAATTTAAATATGATTTATATATATATAAATAGTTACACATAACTATATATACGAGTTCACTTATATCCGTTATCTCCATCTATCCAGTTATGACTTGTTCTCGTCAATTCTAATTTATCAACCGGTCCTTCGAATTCATGCCAATCTTGCTTTGCTTGGATTCGTAATTCAATTTCGGTGTCCGTATCAGTGTGTGTATCTATGTCATCTTCTATATTCTCTAGCCTCTAAAGGTGAGCAATCACTCAGGTTAACGTTCTTATATTTATTAAATTTGATTTCAATTGAAACGACAATTGAAATATGCTGCTATAGTTATTTACATTGCTATACATATGCCGTTATCCGTATCGGTTCACCAGCGACTTCTGACACCATTATTTGTTATTTATATTGATGATATATGCATGTTATGTTATTATCATATCTGTTATCACTTTGCAAGTTCCTTGTTAGTATAGAATTCACTATGGGTTGAAATGATACATATCCGAACAGAGTTTAGAATAGGAGAAAATCGTTATGGGTTGAAATGATAGACCCAAGCGATTTTCATTTAATTGAATTTGGGATTACGGGTTGAAATGATATATACCCGTATATATTTAAATTGCGGATTGAAATGGTAAATATCCATATCACTTGACCATAGGATAGAAAATTATATACAGACACTGTGGTCTATATATAAAAATATTTTGAAATGATTTCTATGGTTTTTGGAAACAAATATATGGTTTTATATAAAGATTGATTTTAGATATTTTATAAAAGTTATTTTATATATAGTTAAATTCTCGATTTTAAGCTATATATAAATTGTTTATTTTAAATAAGTTTAATAAAGTTGATTTTATTAAAATATAATAAGGATAAGTATCTATTTAAATTATATTTTAATATAGAGTTTATAATGATTTAATAAACTAAGGTTAGAAGATAAATTGAAATTAGATTTATTTAAGGATTAAACTCGAATAAGTTTGATTTGATTTAATAAAGTTGATTTGCTATAATGATTTAATAAACTCAAATAAATTTGATCAAAAATTTATTAAATTTGAGATTTAAAGGATATGATTTTATAACTGGATTTTTGGTTTAAAGTGGTTTCAATGAATATATCAAGTTTAACTAAATTAAAGGAATATTCAGTCATTTGAAGTTTAAAAGTTTTATTTAGAGAATGTTGGATTTATTAAGTAAACATTTCAAAGTTAAATAATAGTAGATTGAATTTGATATATATATATATATATATATATATATATGAAGTTATAAGATTTAGTTTTGGAACTATGGAATATTTAAAGCTTTGAAATATATTGAAATTTAAATGGTTTATTTGAGATTCAAATCTGTATTCGAAATCGTTATAACTTGAAATGGTTTATTGAAAACTGAATTGAGTTGAAATATATGAATTGAGATTTGATTTAAATTGAAATTTTGGATTCAAGTTGATTTGAATCAATTTGTGGAGTTGAGAAAATATTTTGTTTTATAAAGTAATTTTAAATTTAAAACCATTTTATTTTATTTGAATATCTAAACTGTTTAAGTGGTGGAAGTTATGGTTTTCGAAGCCATGAATTTCAAAGTATTATGTTTTGAAAAGTTATATTTTCAAGTGTTTTGTTTCAAAAGTGTTATAACTTTGAAAATGATATGATTCTGAAAATGGATAGATTTGAAATGGTTTTGAAATGGAAATGATATCGTATTGATATGGTTTTGAAATGGCAATGATAATTTTCTTTTGAAGTATATATTATTTTGAAAATGACCACGGTGTTATAATAACGTTTGGTTGTTAAAGAGACCGGGATCGGAAGTTGTCATTCTCTCTACCAACTCCGAAAATCACTTTAACAAACGTGTACACGAGGGAGATTCCAGAATGAAGTAGGATGGTGGCGACGTCCTTTGAGGTATAAACATGGACCCGACTCCCGTGAGTTGGCATAAGGTGGCTAAAACAGGAGCGATTCTCGGGCCAATGAGGTAGCTCCTATGATCGGACACACTCCTTCGACATTATATTCTGACTTTGAGATTGATTTGGCGGCCACTTTTATTTTTGATTTAGGGGTGTGGCTCGAGGTGGACGGTAGTTGCGCGCTACGCGTTACCACCAGCCCTGATGCGTAATTGGTATATCTACCCTGGCATTGCCTTGTTGTGCCATGTCGCCTACCCTAGCGCGCCTTGTACGAATTTGATTTGTGTCGTATCTATTGAAAGAGGCTATGCGGTAGGATCGTATAATATGGAATAGTGGAATGGTCTAGGTAGATATCAATAAGTAGTAAGTAAAGTAGACACCAAGACTTTATACTGGTTCGGACCTCTTGTCCTACGTCCAGTTCCTAAGCTCCTCTTAGGAATTCAACTAACCAACAATCCTCACTTAACCCAGAGGAATAAGTTTACAACTTACCCGAACAACCGAACGAGATTTCTTGCCTCAACTACCGAAGAGGACTTCAACTAGATACAAAGAGTATTTCTGACTTGTTGCGTTCTTGATAACACTAATGAGTCTAATTGAGTACAAATTTCCTATAATCTTATCCTCAAGAATATGAAATGTGTTTATGAAGATTTAGGAAATATAAATTGCTATGAATCAAAAGAGTATTTAAGATAAATCAGAGATTCAAGCAATTGAAGTGGTTTGTGATTGCTTTTGAAAACTTAAGAAATCTGAAAATATGATCAAGATAAAAGAGAGATTAAAGTAAATAGAATTCGCAATTTGCAAATGATAGAATTATGTATTTATAGGTGTAGAAGAGGTGTATCTGTTTGCAAAAGATTTAGTCAAGAGATGCATCCATTACCATTGGAGAATAGTTGCAAATCCTGGGAAGAAGAAGGTGTCTTTTCATAAAAAATTCGAAGGTTTAAATCCAATCGACTGAACAGGGTATTTCAGTCGACTGAAGCTGTGCATGTTGTAATTCTGTAACAGGTTCAGTCGACTGAAATTTTCTGTTCAATCGACTGAACTGGTAGTTTCTGCATAGTGAACATTCTACTAAAATATTAAGTTGTGAAATGTGTTCTTGTGTTTGTGCAAGCTTCTTGAGGATAGATTTTAACAATAAAACTAAGACTAAGAACTATATAATAAATACTCATGAAATCCTTGGCAGTCCTTCCTTTAGCTTTGCACATATCTCTTCCTTTTTGTTGAAGCACTTTGTCATTGATCAAAATATAGCGTATCAACATTCTCCCCCTTTTTGATTGATGACAATACCTATGTTTGTAGAGATGTAATTATCTTTCCTCCCCCTGAATATATGCACTATCTTTCCTACAAAACAAAGTTAGTGACATAGACTTTTCTCCCCCTTTGTCATCGACAAAAAGGAAGTAATAATTTGTAGAAGTATATAATGGTCAAACAAAGCAACCACATGCATGCATAACCATAGTGTGAATATACAAACCATAGAGTATCCAAATAAAAGAAGGCTATTTATACAAGCCTTTTCAGAAGTGTTTGAAAATTAATAAAAAGTTCCAGAAATCAAACCATCAAAAAGATCAAGGATCCTTGTCCCAATCATAAGATCCTTCACGTCCTCCTTCTGGTTCACGAATAACATGGCCTCCGGTTGGTTGTCTGAAAGATGATCCTCCTTGACCACCATTGTTACCACTAGTGCTGATGCTCGGATTCTCCTCGGAAGATGTCCACGTGAACGTTGGAGCTAGGCGCTTACCACGTGAGGTAGAAGCAGAAGTGGTGCTGGTGCATGAAATGACATCCCATAGTTTATTGAAGAACCCTTTTACCCTATCAAATTTGTGATCAACCCTTTTGAGACGAGTATCAAGGATTTGTTGATTCCTTGATAGAATTCCTAACGATTGATTTGTAGTAAAATCTGGTTGAACAAGACGTATTTCATCATCTTGATCAAGAGGTTCTTGTTGTGGAGCTTGAGCTTGAGGTTGGTAAGGTTCTTGTTGACGTGCTTCCCATTCGGCTAGTGACATGATACGAGGAGGCCTTACCGGTAGTTGCATGAGGCTTATAGTCCGATGGTTGATTTGATGAACCATCATATTTTCTGAGTTCGGTAGTGGCGTATCAACGTCTAGGAGAAGTCGCATTGTGTATTCGCCAAAATATATCATTCTCATTTTCCCATTGTTGAAGGAAAGAAATTCATCAAATATCAATTGCACCCAATTTACTTTAATATTTCCCCATATAGCATATAATGCCCGGTAGTTATTCGGGTACACTATTTTATAGGAGCCGGTGCGTGGGGTAATGGTCCTCATAAGAGCTTTGTGTAAAAGCCTAGCTCTTGGTCTTAAGGAGGTGGATTTGATATCTCGGATATTGATGTCATCCTCTAAAAATTGATGATTTATATTGTCACGAATATGAGGATTGAAATCTATTTCCTCAAGCTTTCTACCAATGTTTGGGGATCCTAGAATATGAGCAATGCGATCAAGTGAAAAACATACCTTTTTCCCGCATACCATACTCCAAACACTGTCATTCGGATTTCGTGGAGTTTGGTGTCCATGTAGAGTAATCAGTTATGGGTACAACGAATTCTGCTTGAGTTGCATTCCAGGCTTCAAAGCTTGTTGCTTGCATATAAATCCTCATCCTTGTAGCCCAATAATTATAGTTTAGTCCATTGAATAGAGGGGGTCTTTGGGTAGATAGTCCTTCTGCAAATGTAGAGCTATATGCAGTTGTTGTGCTTGTGCTTGTGTTATTTTCCATATTATCAATATGCCAAATAACGATGTTATGGTTATAGGACAACCTTGCTTTGATACCAATTGAAAGAGGCTATGCGGTAGGATCGTATAATATGGAATAGTGGAATGGTCTAGATAGATACCAATAAGCAGTAAGTAAAGTAGACACCAAGACTTTATACTGGTTCGGACCTCTTGTCCTACGTCCAGTTCCTAAGCTCCTCCTTGTGTTATTTTCCATATTATCGATATGTCAAATAACGATGTTATGGTTATAGGACAACCTTGCTTTGATACCAATTGAAAGAGGCTATGCGGTAGGATCGTATAATATGGAATAGTGGAATGGTCTAGATAGATACCAATAAGCAGTAAGTAAAGTAGACACCAAGACTTTATACTGGTTCGGACCTCTTGTCCTACGTCCAGTTCCTAAGCTCCTCTTAGGAATTCAACTAACCAACAACCCTCACTTAACCCGGAGGAATAGGTTTACAACTTACCCGAACAACCGAACGGGATTTCTTGCCTCAACTACCGAAGATGACTTCAACTAGATACAAAGAGTATTTCTGACTTGTTGTGTTCTTGATAACACTAACGAGTCTAATTGAGTACAAATTTCCTATAATCTTATCCTCAAGAATATGAAATGTGTTTATGAAGATTTAGGAAATATAAATTGCTATGAATCAAAAGAGTATTTAAGATAAACCAGAGATTCAAGCAATTGAAGTGGTTTGTGATTGCTTTTGAAAACTTAAGAAATCTGAAAATATGATCAAGATAATAGAGAGATTAAAGTAAATAGAATTCGTAATTTGCAAATGATAGAATTATGTATTTATAGGTGTAGAAGAGGTGTATCTGTTTGCAAAAGATTCAGTCAAGAGATGCATCAGTTACCATTGGAGAATAGTTGCAACTCATGGGAAGAAGAAGGTGTCTTTTCATAAAAAAATCGCAGGTTTAAATTCAGTCGACTGAACATGATATTTCAGTTGACTGAAGCTATGCATGTTGTAATTCTTTTACAGGTTCAGTCGACTGAAAATTTCTGTTCAGTCGACTGAAAATTTCTGTTCAGTCGACTGAACTGGTAGTTTCTGCATCGTGAACATTCTACTAAAATATTAAGTTGTGAAATGTGTTCTTGTGTTTGTGCAAGCTTCTTGATGATAGATTTTAACAATAAAACCAAGACTAAGACCTATATAATAAATACTCATGAAATCCTTGGTAGTCCTTCCTTTAGCTTTGCACATATCTCTTCCTTTTTGTTGAAGCACTTTGTCATTGATCAAAATATAGCGTATCAACACCTATGCAGTATCCTCTAGTAGCCTCCCGATCAGGAGGTATTACGGTACTGTATAGACTACTGGAACTATAAAATGTGTTAAGAGGAATATGTGTAACGCCTTAATGCTATTTTTAAATACATTATACTTACTTTAGACATTATTATAATAGCGTATATTACTACATAGTAAATAGTTTAACGGATCCTTAGAGGATGACTATACCAAACATCCTTTGAATTACTTGTATTTCAGTTGTTATTTCACTTGAGTTGGATTTATTGATATAAGAATGTTAATCCTGACTCGAGTGTTTTGTGTTTTGCTTTATGCTCGGGTCAGACTGAGTGGTTCAGCTTTTGAGACTCGACTTTAGAGTTAGATCTTCGCTTGGAGATCCAACTATCTATCCATCTTTTAGATATTCAGTTGATTCTAGTGATGTATTCTGATATTGTATTTGATTATTGTATTTGAAACTTCTATTGTATCTTATTTAACTCTGATGTGTATATTGTAGCTTCATGAACTACTGTTCTTTTATTTCCGCTGCATTGTTGTTATAATACTCTGTGTATGTGATTATGTGATCATTTTATTTACTGTATATGTTGAGTTTTGCCAAATTTAAATTAACAATTCGGTATTTTGAGCTATTCAATTCCGGCAAGTGTGGATGCGAATGGTTGAAAATACCGGGATGTTACAATAACGCAACAAACTACATATAAAATTCACTAGAATGATAGATGTACAGTAAAATTGTAAAACAATAAACCGTGCTGAAGAAACATAACACTACACAATAAAATCTTACTTTGCCATTGAAACAAATCTCAAATTGATACTGAAATCTGTAAGAAGACAAACTGTGTAATCTAGAAAAACAAAAATATACTTGATAATCGAACGATATTGTACTAGAGGAAGATAAGAAGTAGATCGAAACAAATAAGAGCGATATACCTGAATCTAGCAAAATTGTTTGATGAAGATCCAGAGCACGATGAATGTCGACGATAAAGAAACACGATGAAGATCGATAGACAATCGAGAAGATCCAATATAAAAATAAAGAAATACGCATCATTGAATCAAGAAGATCGATGAAATAAGATCAGTAATATTAGAATGAAGATCAAGAAGAAATTAAGAAATAAATTTAAACTTTACAAAAATTTGTCCTTGAAATGAAAAAATAAAGCTCACGCCCTTCACACGAAAAAAAATAATCCACGTCCCTATGCTCACAAAAAAAACGTACAAACTTCCTCCGGCCCATTTTTCTGCGGAAAAAATAAGAGAATTTGGGTTGTGGGTTGCTGAACGTGCAAGTACAAGTGAATATAACTGTGAGAGACAATGGAACGCTGATATGGCGTTTGTACTTCTTCATCCTTCTTATCATGTCCCATTACAAAGGAATGCCATCTCAAAGCTACAAAAATCAAATAAAAGATTAATTTTCACTATCTCCTGTAGCAGTTCAGGTTTCAAAACACCAGATTTCAAGAAATGTGCTGCTGAATTTTGCTTCAAATCGCTCAAGTTTGCTTTCTCCAATGCTCTTGCCCTAGGAATCGTTTTCACTGGTATTTATTTTTCAGTATAAAATGCTCTCAAAATCTGCGGAAACCATCATACATGATTAATATGCAGTCTAAAGCATATTTTCTTTTGTTATTCAGTGTCAGGATATGGTTCAATTATTATTAGAATGTTTACTGCATAATATTAATGTATAGGTATTCCACCAGTGGATGCAAAAGTAGGGGTTAACAAACCAGAATTGCTTCCTAAAGAATTTAGTCCTGTAATTGATGTTGCTGGCTTTCTTTCGACAGGCCAGGTCTGGATACTTTCATTGTCTCTAGTAAACCTTGTCATTCAAATTTTATGACCGATTCGTGCCAAACTGAAACATATATATTTTATATGGGTATAAGTGCATTGGTGCTAAAATGGGAGCAATTCCCACCCCTTTTTTTTTAAATCAAAGTTTGTAACATCCAGATTAAATGGGAAAGGGGTTTTGAATTTTAGTTCCTCCATATAAGATTAAATGGGAGTAAACTGAAACATATATATTATGTGTAATCAAAGTTTGCAATAAATTTTAGTTCCTCCATATAAGAAAGATCGTTTTTTCTCCTATATCTCATTTATCTTAATTATCTTATTTAAAGTCTCCACCATTGGTATTAGAGCTATTCTCTATGTAAAAAATTTCCAACGGTAGTATAGGTTGATATAAGGAATAATGTCAACATGGATCGAGTTTTGTTAAAATTAATTTACTCTAGAAAGAGTTATGATATTGGAGCATTCATATGGAGACGTTACATATATCACAAAACGTGTGGGATGTCGTATAAAATGAGTAAGGAACCCATTGATGTCTCCATTTTATCCTAATTTGAAATGGATATTTTGAAGAGTTTGAAGAAGAATGATTAGTTCTTGCTATCATTCATCAAAGTGGATGAAGTTATATTTGAGAAGGTAGCAAATGTGCATACTAGTAAGGAAGCACGGAAGATTTTGAAGAATGCATTCGAATGAATTGATAAACTAAAGGAAATTTGATCACAAACCATATGAGGTGAGTTTGAATCTTTATGTATGAAATCATCAGAATGAGTTAACGATTATATTTCACGAGTTTTATATATTGTTAATCTTATGAAAAAATATGGGGAAAAAATGGACGATTCTAAATTTGTTTAGAAAATTCTACGATCTTTAAATATCAAATTTGACTACATAGTTTTATACCGAAGAATCTAAAAATTCTAAAAACCATGACCGTTGATCAACTCGTGAGATCGTTTCAAGCAAATGAAGAAGAAAAAAAGTTAAAAGAAGAGCCATTGAAGCAAGCTCTTCAAAGCAAAACTCCCTTTCAACGACAAATGAAAGAATTAAAAATGAAAGCAGTCATAGCCAAGGAAGAGGTCGATGAAATAGTTAAGGAAGAGGTGTCTACAAATTTTTCAATAAAGAAAAGAAAAGTCAAAACACATATGCTATAAAATGCCGAGGAAGAGGAGGAAACATGAAACAAAATGAAAGATCAAGGTATGAAGAATCACAAATCAAATGTTATAATTGTGATAAATTCGAGCATTTTGCTTCTAAATGTATATCCACCTCTAATAAAGCTTGAGAGATCTAATTTTGCCAAATAAGAGGAATGACATTCTACACTTTTATGGAGATAATAAAGGATAAGAAATGAAAATACATGGTTCTTGGGTACGAGAGCTACCAATCATATGCATGGATGAATGAATATGTTTATAGTGATTAATGAATCAGTAGATAGAAACATTCAATTTGGCGATGAATCTAAATTTTTGATTAAAGGTAAATGAAAATTATTAATTTGCTTGAAATTGGAAAGCGTGACATTTTTCTATGTATATTATGCGTCTAATATGAAAAAAATATGTTTTAAGTTTGAGACAATCTTGAAAACCCATAGTATCTTTACGAGAGATGTTAAGAAAATTTAGTTGTTAAAGTACAAGTGCCAAAAAATAAAATGTTTCTACTACGTATTCCAAATAATACCGTTGAATATTTAAAAACATGTTATTAAGATTAATCATGGCTTTGGCACCTTAGATTTGGATACCAAAATTTTGGGGTTTAAAATGTTAAAAGACAAAAATATGGTAAAAGGCTTACCAACAACTGATCACATGAATCAACCATATGTGGGATGCTTATTTGGAAAGCATCCCTGAAAATGTTTTCTAAAAGAATCCACCACAAGAAATAGAAAATCATTTGAACTAATTCATACGGATATTTGTGGTCCAATTAAACCATGTCCATGGGAAAAGTAATTATTTTGCTCTTTTTATTGATGCTTTTAATAGAAAAATCTTGGGTTCATTTTCTTAAACAATAACCTGATGTATTTGAGATTTTTAAGAAAGTTAAGGCACTTGTTGAAAATGAAAGTGGTCATAAAGTAAAGGCCATGAGATCCAATCGACATGGAGAATTTACCTCAAAAGAGCTTGAAACATATTGTGAAGAGAATGTAATACATCACCCATTAATAGTTACATACATGCAAAAAAAGATGTCATAGAAAGATTTTTTTTTTTATATTCAATATGGCTCATAATATGTTAAAGAGTAGAAATATTCCAAAAGAATTTTGGGTTGAACTAGTTGGTTGCGCGGTGTATCTAGCTAACTGGTCTCCAACTCAAAGTGCGTTGAATAAAACCCTCAAAGAAGTGTGGGGTCGTAGAAAGTAATGCATATCGCACTTGAGTATTTGAAAACATAGCATATGCCCATGTGTCGATCAAAGGCACTTTAAATTAATGATAAAAGCGAGAAATATATTTTCATTGGGTTTGCCTCAAAGACAAACGAATACAAGGTATATAATCATATCAATGGGAAAATCAATGTTAACCGTAATGTGGAATATGATAAAGAAAATACTTGGAATTAGAGCAAACAACAAGATGATTATAATTTCGTTCCACTTTATGAAAAAACAATAACATGCAAGAAGAGCACACCAGTTTATCATCGTCATCTCCATAGATCATTCAAGAAAAATCTTCATTGGAAGAAAACTTAAATAAAAGACCGCCACAAATGAGATCCTTACAAGAATAATATGAAGTAACACTAATTTCGGATGATATTACTTATTTTTTTGTCCTTTTGCAAATTGTGAACCAATATGTTTTGATGAAGCCAAACATGACAATATATGAAGAAAAACTATAGACGAAAAAATCAAATATATCATAAAGAATGATACATAAGAGGTTGCTAATTTACTTAAAGGACACAAAACTATTAGTGTAAATGGTTGAAGAAGAATGATAAAGGAAAATTTGAAAGGTACAAAACAATATTGGTGGCTAAAGGATTTAAGCATAAAAGAAGACATAGACTATGAAGAGGTATTTACTCCCGTAGGTTGCTTAGAAAGAGCAACCACAAGTTTGTAAAGTTAAATAACAAGAAGATAAAGTGTTAAAATTAAAATAAACTTAATGGATTAAAACAAGTTCTTAGTGCATGGAATATAGTTGATAAGTATTTCCTAGAAAATGATTTTGTGAAATATCTCATGAACATGCTCTTTATACAAATACAAACCCAAAATGGAGAATTTTTTTTTATATATGTGGATAACTTAATATTTACTGTAAACAACCCAAAATCATTTGACGACTTCAAGAAAAACGAGTTAGAGTTTGAGACGATCGATATTTGATTCACGTCATATGACTCATATTACATTGGAATCCAAGTGAATAAAAGTGAACATGGCATATTTATTTCTCAAGAAGCATATACATATAAATTTTTAAGGAAAATTTAAAATAGATGGATGTAAACCAAGTAAACTTTTCAAAAGTGCGTCGTACACTTTTCAAAAGCATATGCTATGTCAGAGTAGAAGCTCTCAAAATATGTTGAAGAAGAGAAAGTGAATCCTACCCTATTCAAAATTCGGATTGGTAGTTTAAGATACTTAACTCATATAAGATGCGACATACTTTTAGAATTGACCTTATTTGTTGCTACATGGAATCTCCATATGAAGATTGCCATGAGAATTCTTCGTTATAGTAAAGGTACCATCGATTATGTATTATTATATTCACTTTAATAATTTCAATTTGGTTGGATATAACGAAAATGCTTGGGCTAGAGACATTGGTAATCTAAGCTTATATGCGTGGGCTATATGGCTTCAAGATTGGGCTATATGCAAAAATGATTGGGCTATATGGCTTCCAGATTTAATAAAGGAACAAGAACACAATACAACAAAGATTTTTGTGGATAATAAGTTAGCCATTGCACTTGTTAACATCCCGTCATCCATGATTGAAGTTCACATATTGATACACGTTATCACTTTAATCGAGAGTGCATTGGGAGAAAGGAAATAAAAATGAAGTATATCGATTCACAAGATCAAGCGACAAAAATCTTTACTAAGGCTTTGAAAGCATAAAGACTTAAGCAGATTGCGAGGCTTGCTCGAAATTACAAAATCAAGTTAGCAGATTGCGAGGCTTGCTCGAAATTACAAAATCAAGTTTACGCAGATGTTGAAAGTAAACTTGATTTTAGGCTTTATTAATTTAGAATTCTCCATATAAAAAATATGTAGAATATTTATTTAAATATTTATGAAAAACCAAATGTAGATAACTTACTTTAAAAATATATTGAGAAAATTGAAGAAATATATATGTTCTAGTGAATGATTTTAAACCTTCAGATCAAATAAATCTAAACCATCTATGTGAATTAATATAATCCAATACGGTAGACGTGTGCAAAAAGGGAGCAAATTCATTATTACGAAATAATGGTCATATGCATAGATAATACTTAACACAAATAAATATGTAAGCTAACTTCTTTTTATGGTGGGATAGTGAGAATAAATGTGTATAAAACTCATTGCTGTATTTTCGGACATTATTTTTGCTTCATTGTAAATTTTGAATGGGAAAAATTTATGATAAGATATCACTTTTTTTATATAGAAATATTCATAAGCTTGAAATGAAAGAATGAACAAAAGTTGTCTAACTTATTTCAAATTCTTCGGATATTTGTGAATTTACATGAAACTATTATGATATGAGTTCTCAAACTCATTCTTCAGTTTATTTTAAGAGAACATAATTATATTCGAATATTCAATAACACCATTATAATAAAAATAGAACATGATTCACGTGCACTTTTTATTTTTGGAATGCCACTTGATAAGCTCACCGACAATCAAACAATGCACTCTACAAATAAGTAAGGTGTCGTTAACCACTAAATACATTTGAATGTACCTATGTTACCTTGTAATTTCTCCATATCTGCATGATTGTAGTATTCTCGTAAGCTCTCCTCCATTTTAGTTAGTCTTAAACTTTTGGTTGGAGTGGTCAATATTATAGGGTAATTATGTGTCCACTATATAACTCATTTTAAAGAATTGGAAACTTATGCACTAACCTTGTTTCCGTACATAACCTATATAAAAAAAATAAGTCTAAAATCCAAATGTGATTGAACATTTAATCAACTTTAAGATATGCCGTCATGTCCACTATACCTTTATGCATGCTTCTGTTCTCATCCATGCTTTTGATCAAATCCTTGAATTGTGTATGCATCCTTATTATTCATGTATACGAGCTTCTTATATGCTGGCACACAACTTTTAGTTGTTTAGATTTCAATTCCCTGAATACGATGTGCATATCAATGCAATTGATCCTAAACATTTGAAAAGTAACTAAATTTTACTTTCAAGCAAGTTTGCTTCTCAATCAAAACAAATGGAAAAGCACGTACAGAAGACAAAAATAAACCCAAAATAAATAAAGGAATACCATCAAAACTAAGTCCATGATGCCAATTGTAAAGTATTTTTAAAAAAAAAGAAGAAGCTGCATTACCTTGTCTTTAAAATAACTTGGTAGGGAAGCAAAATTCATCCTTCTTTGATTTGAAATATCTAGTGTAAATTTCAACTTTATGCTAATAAAAGTGAATAAAACAAGTTGAAATAAAAAACTTCACAAAATATTTGCAATATGTAAAATTTAAAGAAGGTACTTCCAACCACTAAATAACTTCATACTTGAAGTCCATGATACCAATTATAAAATATGAAGAAAAATAAAGTTTAGAAGGTGCACTACCTTATGTTTGAAATAAATGGGTAGAAAAACAAATTTCATTCTTCTTTGACTTTGAAATATCTAGTGTAAATTAGCCAAAACCGTAGATTCCAATTTCTAAAATCAAAATTTTTAACTCATAAATAATGTGGCTTACTGCACAGTACTTTATAATAACCGATCCTAGTCTTTGACAGCTAAATGCATATAAAAATCACAAAACTTAACCCTAAAGACTATTTCCATACATATAACCACCCATTTATACAAACTAAAAATTTAATCTGTTTTTGTTTTTACATGACAAATAATACTACTAAAAGCTTATAAAGAACAGTATCAATTTATTTTTGCAAAAAGGGATAAGATGGAATCCTTGTTTTGAGTAAACATCAAAATTGAAAATAATAGAATGGATATAGCTTTTGCTAACTTGCATATGTTGGTACTAAGCTGCAGTTCAATATGTATATGTATCAATGAATCCATACACATTTAAATACTGCATACTTCAAACGGAAAATAATACTACCACGATTTGAGAAAATATTACTACCACAATCTTTATAAAGGAAATGATCACTCAGCAGAGCCATATATATTGTGAAACTGCATGCTTTGGATAGAATATTACTACCACAATATAGAAAAATATCTAATTAATCAAAGAAAAAGAAGGAAGGGGAGTACTGATGAAAGAATAGTACACCATAAGAAGATTGCAAGCGCACCATTGTTGACCTTTGGACACCGATAATATAAATAACAACGGAGTGCATGTTACTTGTGGAAGTGAAATCAATTTGGATGTGAGCTATATGACCTACAAATCGTATTTGAATCAAATTTGTTTGATTGCAATTATTCTGTTTGTAATTATTGTAATTTTCTCTAGATTAGTATGAAGAATGAAATGGTCAGAATCCATCTCAACATCTTCAGTCGTAGATCATTGAAAATCGCATTGGAGGTTGCTTTAGGTTCGAGTCAAATGATTGTAATCTTGTTAACCTCGATAATTGAAGATACCATACCCCTATATTATACTACTTTCTTTACATGCTTTATTGAATTGAATTTGTTATTGCAATCATTTATTGTATCTTTGAATTAACGGTCCCATGAAGCAACGATCCTATCTATACAAATCATTAAATGGAAAATCTTTCATCATTGTATAGGTTAAATCAGTATGTCTATTGTGGCGAGATTGGAAATAAATTGGAAAAATCTATGTTTTTCTATTCAACAGTAACATAAATAGTTCCAGTAGGGGAAATTTTTTTAAAGGAAAGATTTAATGACACTATCGATAAAAAACATCTATAAAAAACTTAATGAGTGCGCGCCTATTCAAGCATTAGAAGATATCTCAATGCTTGTTCAAGCAACATAATGTTTACAGCTAAATTTTGTAAAGACGGCGCAAAAACTTTAGTTGGTGTATTTGTCCTTAAAAATGTCTTGTCTCCATTCTTCATGAATCAAGAGTCTTTTTCTACTGCTATGGTACAAAAAAAAACTTGTATCAGCCAAATCACTGAATACCCATACAGCAAACAAAACACACAATTATAAAAATGATTTAGAATTCAAAATAAAATAAGTGTAAAATGGGAATTACTTACAAAATTATTTATTAAAGCTTATCTGGTAACAGCGCCATGATTTTTGAGTTTAACCTGTGCATGCAGAGTTGTTATACCTAGATGAATAAAGTTTCTTATAATTAATAGAGATCAGTAAGTGGGTAAATCTTTTAATGTTTGCATGGGGGATAATGGGTGTGTACATTATCTTAACAAAGGATTTTCATTGTTACCGGCCTCTCATTCACATCTCATGTGAGTGCAACTTAAAATTTTGTTTTGTATACGTTTATAGATAATAAATTCTAATAATCAATCTTACTATTTTCACTGTTACATGAAATGGTACATTAAGTTTCTACTATTATTTGCCTGCAAAATTACTGTATTACTACTATACACTTAACTGCATAATTCAAAATTTAATGTCGATCAAGCCGTTTGAACGTTAAAAAGTAGTCAAAATCAAGTTATTTATTGAGCGCAAATTATAGGTTACAAAAAACATAAATTATATGAACCAAATTTTTTGTTTATGGTTAACCATCATTCACAAAGTAGTAGAATTCAAGAAAAAAAAATGCAGAATAATAATAATAATAATTTAGTGCCAACATCCAAATAATAATTACAAACCTATTTTTTCGTATGCAAACTGAAATCTGTATTCGAGCTCAATGGTGCAATTTTTGCATCAAGATGCAGATTTCTCTTTGTAATAACAGCTAAATGAGTCCCTGTTCTTAAAATGTTGACAAATCTGGTCAAACTCAATGCTTTCTGGTAGATATTTGGCTTTTGCGGTCGATAATTTGGAACATACACTATTTTCATCTAATTTTATAGCCTTGTAGCCTCGAGGAAAATGATGGTAAGTAAAAAATAACTTTTACAAAGAGATGGGAACTGGCTTGAGGACGTCAGCGCTGGACAGTTGCGCAATTAATAAACCACAGTAACGTGTGGGGAATGACAATAATACCCTTCTCTTATCACATATCATGAGTCATTTGTATCTTGGACAATTTCGTAAATATAAAAGTAAATTCATGGTTTTCCTATTATTATATAGATAAGGGCCGGGTCTCGCGTTTTGTATGCAAGAAAAAATATGAAATTTTCTAATCGAAGTTTGCAATAAAGTTTTAGTTCCTCCTTGTAAAAACAATTGTTTTTTTCCTCATATCTCCCATTTATCTTAATGTCTTCTTGTAAAATTTCGAACAATGGTACCGGTGCTAGTATCTATCAATTTTTTTTTCAATTCTTTTAACTTTTAAATAGTGATTTATAAGTAGAAGTTTTTGGATGCAATTTAACTTAGAAGTTAAAATAAAGGACAAATTTTCAAAGTGGGCTACTTTTCAAAACAATTTCGCAATCGGCATTAGTTTTGAAACTTATTACCAACATGGCTAGTTTCTGCACAGTCAGCAGCCCAGTCAGCATAATTGTAACTGTCAAGTAAATGTGGAACTATGAGTTGCGCATATACCAAGTTTTTTTTTGAACTGTCCTCTAGTATGCGCAACTGTTAGTTGCGCAATTATATTTTAGCCCTGTGTGCAATTAACAGTTGCGCATACAGTTTGAAAAATAAACAAACTTGGTATATGCGCAACTCATAGTTGCTCATTTACATGCCAGTTACAATTATGCTAATTGGGCAGAAACTAACCCTGTTTGGTAATAAGTTTCAAAACCAATGTCCGATCGCGAAATTGATTTGAAAAGTAGCATACTTTGAAATTTTGTCCTAAAATAAATAAAAGGACAAATTTTCAAAGCGGTCTAATTTTCGAAACAATTTCGTGATCGGCACTGGTTTTGAAACTTATTACCAAACATGGCTTGTTTCTGCCCAATCAGCAGCCAAGTCAGCATACTTGTAACTGCCCAGATATAGGCGAACTCTTAGTTGCGCTTATATGATTTCAAACCAATATGCGCAACTTTAGTTGCGCATATATTATTTTTCACGTGATTTATATTGTGCGCAACTTATAGTTGCGCACATTATTTTTAAGTTATACGCGCAAAACATGATTTCAGAGGCGCAACTCATAGTTGCATATGCTTTGTTGTGGTGTATGCGCAATTATGAGTTGCGCCTGCACAGGTTACATTGCCATACAAAGGCAACAACATTGCTTTACCTTCCATCCCATTTCATTTTCACAAATTTCTCCCCTCTTCCTCAAGCCGAACCCCCCCAAGCCTTAGTTTTAGTTTTTTTCCATCAATTTCTCTCAAATTTTGCAAATTTCTTCATCAATATCCGATTAAAACTAAGTTACAACAATCCCTCCACCCTACACACACATTACCATTCATTCATCTTTCCGAATTTTCCAATTTCGAACCTAAGCCACAACAATCTTTGCAAGGTAATTGAGTAAACTCTATTTTCGAATCATTTGACATTTAGAAATTTTATGTTTTTGTATTGATTTATAGTTCCATGCCTTTCAGATTAAGCTAGCCGAACCGATATGGATAATTGGGAGATCTCAGATGAAGTATTAGTAAAATATGTTGAACATATGGAAGCTGAATATATATTTGTTTCTGAAACTCAGTTTGAAACTGTCATTGAAACTCAATTTGAGATAGTTCCTCAAAATATTGGTGTTGTTGTTCAATCTGCTTTGGATAATCAAGTTTGCTTAGGTGAACTGAATCAAAGGCCGGGGAAACAAAATAGCGACGAAGGTCAAGTGAGACAACCAACACATCCACTTTGTCATTGTGGAGATATTTGTGAGGTAGTTATATGTAAAACTCAAACAAATGTTGAACGTCAGTTTTACGAATGTGCTGGTTACCTTGATCATATAACTAACCCGAAAGGTTTTCAGTGCTATAAATTCTTCAAATGGTTAGATCGTCTGTTGACCCCTAGGGGAGTTAAGTATGCACTAGAGATGCAAGCCGAAGTGATACGATTGAAAAAGGAAAACAGTATGCTACAGCATCAAGTAAACTATTTGCAGTACTTAAATCCAATTTGAAAAGGGGTCTAGTAAATTAGGTAGTGCAACTGTAATGCAATGGTTCTGTATCAGACTTGTTTAATGGAGTTATGTATGCTTTAATTTTAATGAGTGTTGTATTACTAGGTTGTTGTAATGATTATGCAATATTTGATGTATTACTGTTTGGTTGTTATGTTTATTTAATGTTTGATGTAATACTCTGTTGTTGTTCCACGTTGCGTACTGTGAATAATACGTACAAAAGCTATGTACAAAATAAATCAAAGTTACTGAACATAGCAAATAACATAAATGTTTGACAGAAGATAACTTTTCATATCAAAGTTGTGTACAGAAAAAAATAGTTATATAGTACATGAATGACATAAGTAGTAAAAATAAGTAAATCATTTATACCTTTCCGCATGTTTTTCTCTTATGACCAAAGTTACCACGTAGTCCACATCCGTCCTGTTTTTTGTCCCCCATTTCGTCCATGATTCCTCTAATTCTTGTGGACCTTGGTCTTCCTATATTCCTACGCGTTGGCGGTGGAAGTATAGTTGGGTCTTCATGTAATCTCAATATCTACCGTCGGACACATGATGAAAAACCGGAGACTAACTATGTCTATAACCGTCTACTGTAAAGCAGGACGAAATAAGATCATTGTAAGCTTCGTTCGCTCCTCCTCTACATCGTGCGCATGTAGCCAAATATGAGAACATGGAAAATGGGTAAGAATAGGAATATTGCATGAACAACTGCAGTTGTCATTGACAATATTTACTGTGTAGTTGCACGCGTTTGTGTCTGTTACTTGCCACTCCGTCAAGATGAACCTATTAATGCTCATATTTCGTGCTTCTGCTGCATATTTTTCCATCATTTTTTCATAAGTTGACGTGAGCGCAGATGTGTAATCCAGTCCATCAGTACGTCTTTTGTAGAAGTAGCTATTAAGACGATGAAAGGTACGTGCTACTGACCTGACGCCTTTACCGGTAACGATCTTGCATCTTTTAGAACTCCATTGAAACTCTCCGAAATATTGGTAATCATCATACAAAAACGTTCACCGTTGTCCTTGTAAAGAGCTCAATGTTCATCCTTATGTCTGAGACTTCTATCAATTCATCTTTCAGCAGCCGGGCTTACATTTTTTAGTCGCTCTCTTAGCTCTTTGTATGTTAACTTGTCTCTTGCTTCAGCACAAGCATGGAATAAGTTTTGCAAAATCTTACTACCAAAACCAGCCGTTTTGAAATTTGCTTTCAAATGACGAAGGCAGAAGCGATGATGATGCGGTCTTCTCCACTTCTCTTGTAAGGCGGTTGGAATTCCTTTCATTTTATCGGTAATGAATGTAATGCATCTTGCATTGAAAGAAGGAATTAAGTATTCCATGCATGAAAAATCCATCTCCAAGTCTCCGCCGACTCGGTTTGTACAATAGCAATTGCCAAAGGAAAAAGAGAGTTGTTTGCATCAACTCCTGTAGACACAAGCAACGTACCATGATACTTACCATACAGATGTGTTTCGTCAATAGAAAGAACATGACGACAATGCTTAAAACCTTCAATGTTCGGTCCAAATGCTCAGAATGCCCTCTAGCCTTTTGTATGTACATGATAAACAGTACATGGATTCATTTCTGTATTGCACGAAGAAACTGTGACAAGTCATTGTACGAAGGTTACCAATCGCCAAATATTTTAGACACGGCTTTGCTTGGTCCTTTCCAAGCTCTCATGTAGCTTATTTGAATTTTGTACGTATTTGCCATAAGCTCTTGGACAGATTTTGCAGTGTAACTTGGGTTCGAACGAACATGTGGAAGGACATTGGTACAGATGAATTTGATCGTTGCTTGTTTGTGGTTCGAGTTGATGATTGGATTTGAGCAAGTGTGATCACCATCATATTTTTTTATCACCCACCATCCAACATGATCTCTTTTAAAAACAATTGCATGAAGCCGTCACGGACAATTAGCATTAATATCATATATAACAGTGAACTCTCTAGCACGAGACTTTATATTTTTAAATGAAACTGAATATTTTATCGATCATTCACTTATATGTTCAATTAAAGATTCATTTGATTTAAAAATCATACCAACTCGAGAGTCATTCTCCACACATTCCAGTCCAAACATTTCATCGGTAAATTGAAATTTTTGTATAACAGATCTTTCCATGATTATATCATTGCATTGGTCATCTTCTAACGGTTCTTCCATCACGATATGCTCATCAGTGTCATCAACTTCCTCTGGAATATCATCTAAAGGAGCATCATTGTTAACATTCATACATCTATCCATGTTCATCTTCGTCAAGTGAAGCAGCGATTTCCATGCTATCCAAATTGAAATTTTCATTATCAACATTTCCGCCCTCCATATCCTCGGTTTTAACATCTTCATCTTCAATTTTTTGCAAGTATTCGTTTGAATTTGAAGTTGGAATTGACTGTGGAAAATACGATAGATATGACATGAAACCATACCCGAGTGACTGCGATGGATGTGACATGATACCGTAGCCGGATGTCTATGGATACAATCTCTTCACAAACATTTGAGTGTTAAGTACGAAAAACATGAATGAAACATACATACATCATATAAAACCATACCCAGTTGTTTGTGCATAAATGTTCGCTGGCTGTTAGAAGTAGTGTGGGTAATACATTTGACTTTGTTCGGCAGTATTACTAGGTCTAGGTTGGCTTGCATAATCAAAGATTTGAGCTTGTTGTTCAGTTGTTTGTACCACCCCCGTCTTCTTAATATACGCAAAACATAGAATCGACATCGTCATCATCGTTCATCTCAATAGCAATTGGGTCATCATCCATCACCCATTTACTTACCAACGAGATGTCGAATTCGATAGAAGCAGTCTTTGCAGCTTTGTAAATTGTCGTTTTCAACTCAAGAAAATTACAACCCTTCCTCACTTTAGATCCTTTATGTTTTCCGCCAACGTAGGTTGGCTTGCTATTTTTGTTGATGACTAAATCATCGTCATAGTGACAAATAATTAGCATGATAGTCATAAATCTAGCAAATTTTAACAAACTAAATGTCAATAATAGATCTATCAAAATTAGTGGAGTAGGATTTCAAAGCTTTACCTCAAGTGTAGATGAATGTGAAATCTTGTGTTGATTTTTGTCGATTTAAACGAATTTGAGTGGAATCTTGTGTTGGTGATAGTGAAAGTAAAAGCAAAGGAGTTTTGGATTTCTGATATAAAATGGGTTTGAGGAGTTATGTTTATTTCGATAGGAGATCAAGGGTTATAAGCTGCTGTTGGGCCAGGATTAGCCCATGAAGACATGCACGACTTTGAGTTGCGCAAAGACATCTCTAAGGTTAGCGCATCTTTCAATTGCGCATTGGTAGTAATAGGTTAGCGCAACTTTGATGCGCGCATACATGAAATATTCCATGCGCAACTCAAAGTTGCGCATTTGCTTACACATAGGCGCAACTGAAAGTTGCGCCTGTAACTTACTGCCAAACAGCAGCCGACATATGCAAATAACTTAAACAGTTCATACAACTATATATACAAAACCATCATATTTCACGCCAGTATAATTCAACTATATATTTCATACAAAACCATCATATTTCATACAAAACCATCATATTTCACGCCAATATTACAACATCATAACACCTACAAACCATCAAGTTTCACGCCAATACAATTTCAAGACATCATATTACAACTTCAAACGAAAGCAACCAACCTACAAACCATCATAACATCTATCTTCTTAAGTTTCTAAGTTCGCGCGGTGTTTTTTGAGTTTGCGTCGGAGGCGGTTGAGATGGTCCAGCTATAACTATGTTCTGCCCCGTTTGGCTGTCTTGTGAAGAACATTTGTGCCTCTAATACGTCTTCTTTGGTATGTACGAGTAAAAGCCTAGGAGGATGAGACACATACGACGATGGTCATTCAAGTTTATATCTATCAAGAAGCGACTTGATAATTTCTTTGATGTTCAAACACTTGTCTTTTACTCTATCTTCATCTACAGGATCTGCTAGAACATCATCAACTTCGTTTGAAATCATGCACATCTTTTGAACCTAAAACAAAAGAAGCAAGGTTTTCAAAACATGATTCAAATCATAAATCATAAAGCTCAAACTTTAAATCGAAACTGAATTTGATTCATAAATTGTAGATTTAAGTGATTCATATTTTAAGGTTTATAAACAATCTGAAATTAATTACGATGTTTGAACTTTTACATTTGAATCTAAAAGTCAATTTTCTCTCTTACTACGTTTTATGTTATGTAGAAAGCATTAAGTTTGGAATAGTTAATCCAAACGAGTATATTAAAGTCATCAATATATATTGAATGATTTTTCGTAACTTCGATTTTAACCAGGTTTGAATCAGAAAGTAAATCGAATTGTAAAGGGAGAGATTCGATTCAAAATGAGATTTAAATCGTAGGATTTTAAGATTTTGACAACAATGAAAAGAAGTATTTAATAATGAAAAGTAGTATTTAATAATGAAAAGAAGTATTGACGCAAGTAAGTAAAGCTAGTTGAAGGAGTTAATATATGAAAACTTATTAACACGTAACAAGTCACGTTTCACTGGTCCCCATGGAGCATATCTAGGCAACCAATAGACGATTCTTTAAGAACAAATTGCCGCGTTATATGCCAGTACCAACTGTAGTATTGTTCGATTGTGATTCTTGATACACGTTCAATTTGAACGTGATCCAACCTATGATCCTACCTTGCTACGTACGTGTTGTACAAGTCTCTGTTCCAACTGTGTAGAAAAATTTGCTCGGCTGCATCTGGTATATGCTGATGAAGGCCAAATTGCCCCATCACTCTTTCCACGCAGTGCATGGCCACACTTTGCAAGCAAATGATCGGGGTTCTTGCATACCAAGTTTGTTCTCCATCCAAGCAAATTGGCGGCAAATTTTGTACAATCTCAACCGTGTATGATGTCCATAACCATTATGCTCATCCATAATATCGAACTCATTGCGATAGAATGTGGGATGATGGGTTGGATTATCTCTTCAACGTCTATCTCCAGTCCATCTACAATCAAAAACAAAATAAACAAAATACTGTGAATATTGTACTAAATCATAAAGTTTTCAATATAAATTACTAGCGGTTTTTACCTGGCCCCGTAAGTAATCCAGGAGCGACATTGGCATGGACATTTGGACGCCCAACATAAATACGCGTCAATGACCATACATGCACATTATCAGTTGTAAGAAAGGTCTTTCAAAATATTAATACACCCATAAGTCAAAATTGACATACCTGCAGAAGGGTTAGACAACCTGCTAACCCGTTCGACTTTTTTAGTGCCACATTATCCAACTTCTTATATAATGCGCATAAAACCGTGCTACCCCACGAATAATCATAAATAGTGGCAAAATCCTCTAGCACGTACAACCATTTTACACTGACTCGACCCTTCGAATTGTTCAGAAATAGACGGGATGCTATAAGAAGCAATATGACAGCCCGTGTGAACTGTTCTACCTCCTCAACGGATGAATCGACGGAAATCTCCCTACCAATTATAAAGTCATTTATCCATTTGACCTTCAACTCTCTTATATCAACCACCGCTTCTTGTATTATGATTTCACCAAGCAAACGGTGACAAACCTCATCGGCTTCCACGTTACCACCGTAATTCAGAACAGCGCCTTCTATAGGAAGGCCGAGTAAAATAGAAATACTTTGCAAAGTAATTGTCATTTCTCCAACGGAAAAATAAATGATGCAAGTCTCAGGTCCATCTATCGCATAATGCTGTGAGTAAAGACTCGTCAAATCTGATGTATTCTATCTACATGAAATAGCAGAAGCCCGCTTGATAAAGTAATTGTTGAACCCGATAATCATCAACCATTTCCATCAAATCTTAGAAACTCTGCGAATGATGTAGACAATCTACGGGTTTTACACTCTACAAAACAAAGAATTATAACGTATAGTTAATTCAAAATGCTAAAAATCTTAAACTGTTTACTATATTTACAAAATAAATAATATTACCCTCATTAAATCTTCAAAATTTGTGCGGTGATTATCTTGCAAATATATCACGCTACCATCAACGGGTCCGCTTTCCGGTTCTGCAAATTTCATGTCCAAAAACTCAAATTTTACACATCGTTTATAAGAAATTTTACACATCGTTTGTAATAAATGAGTGATTCAACTCTACAAATTGAATTACTAACATGTAGAACAAGCTAATTGACAATGTTTCTAGTAAATATAAACAAATAATACACAAGTTAGAAATTAATCAAAAAAGCTAGGGTTTAGAAGTTACCAAAATCTATTTGTGTTGAAGAACATCCCGCTTCCATTGTTGTAGCTTTGGTTTAATCGAACATTGATGAAGAAATTTGCAAAATTTGAGAGAAATTGATGGAAAAAACCTAAAACTATGGTTTGGGGGAGTTGGGTTCGGGCTTGAGGAATAGAAGAGAGTTTGTGAAAAGTGAATTGGGGTGGGGGTAATAGGTTGCTGCTGCCTTTGTATTGCAGCAGCAACCTGTGTAGGCGCAACTCATAGTTGCGCCCGCACCAGAGCAAAGCATGCGCAACTAAGAGTTGCGCCTCGGGAATCATATTAAAAAAATTATGCGCAACTCATAGTTGCGCATATAACTTAAAAATAATGTGCGTAACTATAAGTTGCACGTAATATAAATCACGTGAAAAATAATATATGCACATCTAAGAGTCACACATATTGGTTTGCGCCTATGTCTGGGCAATTACAAGTCTGCTGACTGGGCAGAAACAAGCCCTGTTTGGTAATAAGTTTCAAAATCAGCGCCGATCGCGAAATTGTTTCGAAAACTAGCTCACTTTGAAATTTTTTCCTAAATAAAATAATTTATCAAAACTATTTACGAAGTATGTTCATAAATCATATGCAACAAATTGTTGTTTCTCATATTTCTACTTATCAGTCGCTTTTTAAAACTTCTTATAAGATGTTGCCAAACCTTAGAATTGAAATAACCGAATTACAAAAGTTTTGGCTACTTACAAGTAGTTGTCAAACATGCTACGAGTTCTCAATTTCAAACAAATTATTTGTTCTCCTGGTAAGTTGCTGGCAGATGCATAGCTAGAAATAAATACTTTATAAGTTGTTTTAACTACTTATAAGTAGTTGCCAAACATGTAACATATAGTGTTGGCTGTAATTAATCTGCATGAGTATCTACACTACCTTTTTCTAATGCGGGTTGTTAATTTGCTTGAGCATCCACACTACCTTTTTCTACCCGGGGTTGTCAAATGGGATGCAGTTATGTGGTATCTTAAAGATGGACGATGCTACAGAACCCCAAAAAAATGAGTACATGATTAAGTGGAATACAGGGGGATCATCGGTTTATTTCCTTGATGAACGTAGATCTAAACAGTTGTTTTGCACTTTGACTTTCGTTCAAGTTTTCGAGCTTAATAGCTTTATTGTTAAAGATCAACATTTACACTGATAGACAACAGTTGCAGGAGATCATCCCCGAGAGCTAGTCTTAGCTTTCTAGGCAAATTTAACACGTTGTCCAGGATGGATTTGGATTTTACTAGATCCTAACACTTTTTGCCGTCTGTCTAAAGGACTTTCCAAGCAGAATCCAGAAAGAAAGAGTTAATTTAATAATGTCATTATGTTTTTATTTTGGGTAGACGTGCACCATAGATGCATGAGTGCTAGTATGACATTGTTAGAATATATTCCTTTCAGCTCAATGTTATATATATATATATATATATATATATATATATATATATATATTAAGTTCTTATGCGGTAATTACATGCACTTCCATTAAAATGGCTTAGGAACAAGAATCTGAAAACTCTTCGTACATTTTCATCAGGAAAATCGGCTTCGTCAAGAAATTGACAGCCTTGAAAGAGATACTGGATTCAAATTGAGATTACTTGCACAAAACTATCCTGATACCCCAGGTAATTGTGACGCATGCTAATAATGTGTAACTTTTACAGCATAAATAATGGTCTTTTAGCCTATAATAACGAACTTGTATGTATCAAATTAGGAAACTCTGTTCCTTTGTCGCAGGGCTAGCTGTTAAGGATTACTGGCAAGTTGATGACAGAACTATTGTTTTTGTTGCTGACCCAACCTTTGGTAACCAAATATGACCTTGTTTGTGCAGTATTTTTTCATACAAATATAATACCATTAGTGGTACTGCATTCATTAGATGTTGTTTGGTATCTTATCATTAGTCCATATTACCTCACAATGGTTTTTATGTGTATTTTGGGCAGGAAACATATTAAACTTCAATGTAGGCGAACTTGTTGATTTAAATGTACCGAAGAGTTTCTGGAGCCGCTTAGCTGGAAAATATGGAAACATGTTTTATTGGAAAGAAAAGGTGAATTAAATTCTACGGTTTGCTCGTTGTTCATTACTCATGTGATACAAATTTATGTTGAAGCTGTTATAACCATTTACTATTGTCGACCATCGAGCTTTTATTTTCATGGATCGTGCATTGTGCTCGAGCATAGACACATACATATATGTATGTATGTATTTATGTACACCATGGGAAGGATTCAGCTACACCAATATCCACTACATCCCATCTACCACCCTATGTTTTTCAAGCTAAATATTTCAAATTTAACGAAAATTTGTGGATATATTCTTACATTTTTGCAGACCATCTCCGCAAAATTTTGGATAATTTGAATAAACTTAACATTTTTAAAATAATATTTTAAATTAATTGTTATAATAAATGAATTTACGATTGACGTTGATTTAAAATTTTGATCATATTAGAAGCTTCAAAATTATATACTTTTTTTAAACATGATATTCACAGTGTGGATTGAATATCCCCAAAATTTTGTTAGATTTCGAATAGTTCAACGCTAAATATCGTAGGGTGTAGCAGATCTATACTGAAATTGGTTCTTTATTGAAACATGAATAAAACATGAATACAATGTGCACATATACATTATAGTATACATACTGTACATAACAAAACAGATCCGGCCCGTTAATAAGTTGAATATTAATCTGGCCCTTCTTCTTCTTCTTCTTTGTTATTTTTGGATCTAGCCGCAATCCCGTAACTCAATTCCCCATCGCTCACAAATATCCCAGTTCCTCAACGTCGCCGTGATTGTCTTCTTCGATGCGCCCATCAGAATGATGACGTCTGTTTGAATCAGCTTGGATCTTCGTATCTTCGTCGGTTGTCTTCCGTCAAATATACGGGCATTTCGTTCCTGCCAGAGGTGGTGAGTAGTTGTGACCAAGGTAGCTGCTGCAACCTGGGTTATCTGGTCGTCCTGGGTAAATTCTCGATCTAAATCCTCAATTTCTGCAGATAGTATCTTTATGCTTGTTGGGTTGAGTTTTAATTTTAGTCGCATTAGAGTCCATATATACAAGCTGCACGAACATTGAAAGAATGGAGGGTCTTTAGTTTCTTCCTCTGTGCCTCATAGAACGCAAGTTGTTGAGCATTCCATTCCCCATTGTTTTAATTTGTCCGTAGCGTTAATGCCATTTTGTAGTCAGATTTATCCCTGATTGCTTCCCAAGTGTTTGCAAATGCAAACTTATCCATGTCTTTCCATCTCCAAGTATCATATATACATATACATGCGTGCGTGCGTGCGTGCATATAGCATGTGCGCATGCGGTGTTCGTGCGTGCATGGGTTGTGTGTGCACATGCATATTATCAAGCAACATTCAAAAGTTTCAAAATTCACTTCCGTCCCATTCAAATATAGGTTTCATGAAAAACCCCCGTTAATATTTTCAACGAAAATGTGCATATTAAACTGCACATATTTGCAGTTAGAACTGCAAGTATTTGCAGTTCTAATTGCATATTTTTGTAAAATGAAAATTTACAGTCTACACAGCAAGAATGTGTATTCCACGCTTTAAATATTTGCAGTGCACACTGCAAATATTTATTTTACTAACATGTGTATTTTAAACTGCAAATATTTACAGTATAAAGTCGCTGACAAACCCTTCTAAGTTTCCTATTTTGGAATTGTTGAATAATTTCATCAACTTCAACGGTTGATATATCTCATTTAGTACAAGTCATTAGGCAATCAGTTGACAATAGGTAAACCAATTATAATTTAATAAGGGACAATCATTAAAGATTCAGACAACTAAATAGTGCATATAATTTAACAATTAAACAAGCACACCCTTGATGTAATTAAGCATAATCAGATATCGACGCTTAATGTTTAATCTATCTACAAGCCTGGTGACAAACATGACTATCAATCCAGCAATAATGCAAAAATCAGCCTCTGGCAATTGTGCTGCTATTGTTGAATGCTTTTTGTTGGTGCATATTTTGAAATTAGGACTTCACATTGATTTATCTTCAAGTCAAATAGGGCCCATATTTGTACAATATAAGTTCAAGTACTTGTCCATTTTTTGTTCGCCTGCAAATTTTTTAGTCCAATCTTTTTAGGTTGTTATTGGCATCCTTGTTTATGCTTCCTAATACCATAACTAAAAAAAATACAATTGTCCTTAATACCATATAAGTGTTAAAAGGCAACCACTTTGCTTTCTCTCAAACACACTTTCATTTTAGAAGTTTCTTTATGAATCACACAGATCCTAAACTCAGTTAATAATGAGAAAATCAAAGCGATTATCCCAAAAGAGCATGTTGAATAATCGATGTTTAAAAAACACGCCTCGATGCTCACCTCAAGCAGCGCCAAAAGGCAATCTGAGATAAAACGGCTTGAGGTTTTCTCAAAATGGCCATTTGCCTCTGAGACTTATGCCTCAGTAACTTGAGCTTACATATCGTACAAAATATATGCCTCGCACGCCTCAAACTAACGAGGCATGCAACATGATTTTTTTTACCTCTAATTGTAAATATTGACATAAACAGAACTTATAAAACTCCAACTATTTAGCAAGGAAAAAAAAGCATGAAAAAATTAAAGTTAGTATTTTTTACTTTTCAATTTCAACATCGACATGATTAAATAAAATTACTTTTTTGAACAATGATTGAGAGTTACGTAATAAATTTTATCAAATACTATTTAAAAGAAAATTTCTAAGTTGTCATCGCTAAACCTTCAAATAAATTCTGCGAATTGATTTTGGTTGAAAGGAAAATAAAATAAAATAATAACTTACATGATTTTCTATTACTTGTAATTGAGATCGATCAAATATCATTTTCAAAAATCTAAATTTTTTTGAAGACAAATAGAGAGAGGAAGTAACTAAAATAAAATACATACTATTACGAAACTGAATATGAATTCTTCAAACATTTTCAGGATCGTGTCATGTGTGTGTGTGCGTGCGTGCGTGCGTGTCTTTCGCGTTTTAAAACTTCAAGAATAAGACAGAGAGATCATCAATGCCATATTAAGCTCCATTCAGAATTGCTCCTTGCAAACGAAAGTGTTGATTTCTCATTGTTTTTTGTTTTTTAGAATTAGATTTTTTTTATTTTTTTTTATTTTAGAAAACCTTAAGTTGAATTAAATTTGAAATTGGTTGATTTTGGTTTGAATTCATGGCATTTTGATTTGGATTCATATTGTCCTTTAAATCGATTGTTTTTTTTCTTGAATTCATGCTTTTTGGTTCTGAGGAGACCTAAATCGCATGCCATGATGTTTGGCTGGTGGTAGGTTTTACGAATGGTGACAGTTGGCCGGTAATAAGATTTTTTGAACCGTAGATTTATGCCATGGTAAAATTTTGATCGTAGTGAGATAATATGTCGCGGTAGTTGTTATCTGAGTGAAGCAGTGAAGTGTGGTATTGGGAAGCATCCTTATATTATTAGCGTGCTACTATTGACATCTAAAAAAATTATTTCCGACTCTCAGAATTAAAGGCCACTATACAAAGTATGGTTTCCTGCTTCGTAACACCAACTATTATTTTATTTGAGTAGGATAAAACTTTACAATTCAACTTACATTGAGATTTTCAATTACAATATCATCAAACTTTATATTCTTCAGACTTATTTTAGCCACAGGATCATTAAACTCATTCTAAAATAATAATAAAAAAACCATAAACAACAAATCTAATATTGATACGTAGGAAAAAAAATAGACTTTAAGAAATAAAAAGTAAACTAGCACTTTTTGTTATTAAAATTAGAATCATCCACTAAATCTTTACTTGACTTAATCTATTAGACAAAAAAGAGAATTTCTTTGCCTTTAGGGTTTGAATTTTTTTTAATGATGTATTGAGACAATGTATGCGAGTTTCTGAAGGAGATGAAGACGGTTAATTTAGGGCAAAATAAAAAAATAGATTTTGGTGACCATAAACATATGGTAAAAAATTGACAGGTAATAAAATTTTAATGGTAGCCGTAAGCATTTTTCTGAATGCCAATGGTAGTGCACTATTATTAAGTTTGATTTTTTTTAATGGCATTAGGAAGAATAAACAAGAGCATATATAGCTGCATGCATTTTTAAAGGAAAAACATTCTGAACCATTGCGAATGGCGGACACTACTGGTCCTTTGTAACAGTTGTGTCCCGGCTGATTATGTTTTATAACACAACCATACTCTCTTTGGGTTAAAGCGAGGGTAGTTTAGGCCCTGAACAGGGCTCAAAAGGCAACTACCTATGGTCTCTACATCACACAAACCTCAAATTCTATTAATACATCTTCAATTGTATTGACTTTTGCTAGCAAACGTAAATATGAAATTTTTGCTTAATTTTCATTTCTGCATATTAGTTTGCGTTTATCAAATTTTATTTACTACATGCTATTTTACACTGAATGAAACCATTGATTATAAACAACTAAAGGTCCATCACTTGTATTTATCCCACCCTTAATTTTTTTTTTGGACCGGTCCTTTCCAGATGTATAGGAATAAACTTGTGATAGTCAGTACTAGTTAAATGGTAGGGTTCTTATACTGTGCATTTTGAGGTCCTGAGATGAAATCTCATTGACAATTATCAATTTCAACAAAACCTTGTGCAATAGCGAGAACATATAGCATGTTTCACTTTTTGTCCTTCATATATGATTTCGAGGTTTACAATAGAATACATGACTGCTTATATTTTGACTGTCATGCAAAAATCAAATAACAGGGAGAAGACGTATCCATTGAATCTGCTGTGATGGCCATATCAAACTGTTTGAGAGAACCCGTTGGACCAAACAACTGCTCAGATGTGAAGTAAATTTTAAAAGTAGATATCCATCAGACATTTTTCTTTGCTCTATTTATATTTTCTTGTATCGGACATTTTTTAGAATCTCTGATGCTTAAAAGTTAAAACTGTATTACTGTTGTTATGATAATGTTAATTTGCTGCACTTGAGAAGACGTATCCATTGAATCTGCTGTGATGGCCATATCAAACTGTTTGAGAGAACCCGTTGGACCAAACAACTGCTCAGATGTGAAGTAAATTTTAAAAGTAGATATCCATCAGACATTTTTCTTTGCTCTATTTATATTTTCCTGTATCGGACATTTTTTAGAATCTCTGATGCTTAAAAGTTAAAACTGTATTACTGTTGTTATGATAATGTTAATTTGCTGCACTTGTGGAGTTTACCTTTTGGTTGGGATGAGTAAGATTTCAAAACATAATTTTTATGTTGTGTCAGTAGAAAATAATTATATTTTTTAAATAGGGGATCTGAAATTTGTTGCATGTTTACATCACCAAGATACTAGCGTATAACTCGCTGCACCAAGATCTGAAATGAAACAGAATTTTAATTTGCTGCATTTTTTTTGTCGCTTAAACAGTTGTGTTGGGTTTTTAAAACTAGACGTATACTAGCGTATAAACTGTGCATTGCATACGGTAATATTGTTAAAGAATTATCAAATAGTTGATATGCAATGTAATATACTACTGTTGAGCATGTGTATTAGGGTTAGTCGTGTGTTTGATTTATTGTATATAGGGCAGTTTGTCATTAAATACCGATTTTGGAAGGAAAAAACAAAAGGAATTTGGATGTAAAATAGTTAAAGAGATTTAAAGAAAACATTGTAGAAAATTTATAAATTATACATCAATATAAAAATAGTAAAGAAAACAAAGGAGACTTTTGTTTGTTCAACACCATTGTTATGGTGATTAGACGCTTTAACTTTTGTTCGAGAGGCCACATGTTCAAAATTTGTGCAGCGTGATTTAAATCACTGAACATATATCAATGTTATTCGACTTTTTAACCAAGCAAACTTTCAAACAAATCTATATGTCAGGATTAAGACGAAATGATTCACGTATTGGGAAGAACCATGAGAATAGACTCAAGAATTTGGAGCACAATTGGAACTAAGGAAACGAGTCGGTACCAACCACTTTAAGGTCGGTACTTATCACATTTTATGCCTTGTATGGAACTCTAGAGCTATGATCTATCAACTACTGGCAATAGTGATCATTTTGGGGCTTGTTACTGAAGGAATAGATGAGCAATTCCAAGAAAGCTTTGAAGGAAATTAGACAAGTGCAAGTGATATCAGAACATCTCAGAATCAGCATCATTTCGAAAGAAAACCACCTAGAATAGAGTAGGTTGATAATAGAAGATCAAAAGAAAAAAGACGAAGCGACCTACCTTTCAAAATCAAGATGGTACCAAGCACTTCAGGTCGATACCAAGTAGAATTTGTGGTTAGCAGGGCTCCGTCTTCCCCTTTTCTTTTTCAGATATGAAGTTAGACTAGGTGTGTTGATATCTGGCGACTTTGCTGGCGATCTTCCTATAAATACAACACCTATGACATTTTAACGAGGTGAAGAAGAAAGTTCAGGATCTTCGAGAGACATTTCCCCATATGATTTGTCTCCCTCTCGACTGATGTCGAAGGCATCGTCGCCTCTTCTTCTTTCTCTTCCTCTTTTCCTTCTCTTCTCTCTTCCTCATCCCTCTCCTCTTGAATCATTTGCATTCCAACTCCTCCATCCCCTTCTTCTTGAACTTCACTGGCAACGGGTTCTTTTGCTGTCCCATTGGCTGACTCATTAACGTTTGCTGTGCCAGATGGACCTTCAACTTCCCTTTGAATATTATAACCAGAGTTGCGAGTGGGGGTTGAAAATTGGGTAGGCATTTCGGAACTACTTGGAGGAGTGGTAGAAGTGATGGCAAGCGTTTAGATGTAATAGGTTACACCGACGAAGGTTCTCGTTGGTCAGAAGGTAAGCACTAGTGTGATGCAGGAAGCCGTACGGACATACGACAAAGAAGGTTGAACTTGGGACATAGCTAGTCCAAGCTCTTGGAGAATCATACACAGGAACGGATTAAAAGACGATATGACGTGGTCTAAGCATATTATGTATCTATTGCAGGTCGTATAACCCATCGGAGGATTGTGTTCTCCCTGGCCCTATATAGGAAGCAAGAAGCTGCTCTCGCGAATTCCATGATGTCAACAAATGGGCTGAAGCATTTTGAAAGTGAGGATTGTTGGCACTTGTTCAGGCGTATCGTCCAAAATCCTTAAGCTCGTTCAAAGGTGTGAGTTGTTCTTGAATTGGTTCCACTGGGACGATCATTCTTTGTAATTCAGTGGTAATTGAGCTTTTGGGTCTAGAAGGCGTGGTAGTCAAAACCAGAGCGATGGTATACCCAGCTTCAGGAGGAGTTGATGGTCCGACGCTAGCATGGAATCTAAGAGAATGACGAATTATTCTGAACAGGAAAACTTGGCATTCAACACGGTGGGGTATGTTTTATTTTGAAATTCTACTTTAAATTCAAACTCGTGTGATTAACGTTTAGAATTTGACGATTTCAACACATGTTGACCAATCGGGTTCTAAACATCGATCGAGCCAAGTGAAAATGTTAATCTATGCAGTGTAAGTCCAGTGTCCTGCACACAATGGACGGACCATCATGTGTAGATACTCGTTTATGCTAGAAAAATGAGCCATGTCGAATAATCGATAATGGAACCGCTATCTGAAGTGACGTGAAAGTTTTTCTCTTATGAGAAGTGCGATAATTGGAAATGTTGTGCAATGGAATCGTCCCGATGTCGGGTTTCGTGAACAATAACTTGTGATCGACCATTTGTTGGCAAACTGTGTTCATAACTCCTGAATGGAGAAAATACAAAGGTCATACGAAGTTGTCAACATCATGGATTGACTCGAAGATTGGAGTTAGAATTCTCATGGATAATTCAAGTTTAATTTTATTTCGGGACTAACTCGGCAAAGGGAATAAAGGAATTTGGATTTGGCGAGCACTATGATCACAGGAGTTTCAATTAACTACGAGTTATTGTTCCTTTCTTCTATAGGCCACCGGCAAGCCCAAGGTATGATCATCAACATCCATAACCGACGACCATATCATAACCATGACATCGTCGTTAATTAACAGCCCACCTTGGAATTCCTAGATCTGAATGGGGATTTAGTTGAAGTAGGGACGAAATGAGTCAAGGAAGTCGGGGACGAGATGCATGGGTTGAACGGTGATGGTCGAAACACGCGTTGGGTTACGGCGGTGCTTTCTAGTAGGCGACAACGGAATTGGAAGACCAATGACGAATGATTCTAATTTGGAAATTGGAGTTTGCAGAATACTCGTAGCAGAAGGAACTCAATTATGAAGTGAAGGAAGAAATGAAAAAGTGGGGATAAAACTTCTAAGTATCGAGTATATATTGTGGTACTCCATGACTCAACGAAATGACTCGGTACCGAGCAGAGCAACTCGGTACCGACATGAATTCTTGGCCAACAAATTAGGAAAATGAATAAAGGGAAGGTAATGCATACCTAGATAAGGCGTGGAACGGTCTCCAAAGCGTAGATCTTGTTCTTGGCATGGATTTGGAATTTCTACTACATAAAGCAGTCGGACGACTATCCATGGAGTAGGGGCAACGCTTTGATACAGCTCTTGGGTAACCAACTGATATATAAGAATAGCGATATTCGCTTGTCTTGTTTCAGAGCATACTTTGTTTCAAACAGGAGCATATTGGGGCAAGTGTTATCCGGCTTTCTAACCAAGCATGTTTTCAAAAGAATTTTGACGTTAGGATGAAGACAAAATAATTCACGGACTTGGGAATATGCTAAGAAAAACCATGGGAATAGACTTAAGAATGTGAAGCACAATTGGGACTAAGGAAACAAGTCGGTACCATCCACTTTCGGGTCAATACTGATCACCTTTTATGACTTTATGGAACTCTGGAGCTATGATCTATCAATTACTGGTAATGTTGATAGTCTTGGTGCTTGTTTCTGAAGAAATAGATGAGCAATTCCAAGGAGCTCTGAAGGAAAGCAGACAAGTACAAGTGATATCAAAATCTCTCGGAATCATTGCGATTTCTAAGGAAAAGCCATCAGAATACAATAGGTTGAAGATAAAAGATCAAAAGGAAGATGGAGCGACCTACCCTCTAAAAATCAAGTCGGCACCGTTCACTTCAGGTCAATACCGAGTAGAATTTATGGTTTGTAGGGCTTCATCTTCTTCTCTTGCTTCTTCGAATATGAAGTTAGACTAGGTGTGCTGATATATGGCAACTCTATTGGGCGATCTCTATATTAATATAGCATTGATGGCATTTAGAAAAGAACTTTCGGCATTTTTTTTCTTCATCTTTTATCTCTCCTCAATCGTAGTCACTACGGAAGCTATTCTTAGATGTTCAAGGCGGTTAGATTTTCCATACCCATGTACTAGTGACTAAAATCTATAATCAATAACAATACAATGGACGTAGCTATAGATTTGCCGAACCACTACAAAATTTTGGTATTCTTTCTGGTTTACTTGTTGTTTTTGGTCAGATCTCTTTTATTTTTGTTTGCTTTAGGCATTGTGCCATTTTTAGGCTCAACATTTTGGTACTTTCACTAAAAAAGGAGATTCTCAGGCGTAGATCTAACTTTTTATTTCGGATTGAAGTGTCCAGAGGTTAGAGCTAGAAGATTTTTATTAAGAAACTTGAAGGATTTGCATACACGAATCAATGACACCTAGGAGATATGGAAGATCATCTGGAGCAGTGGTTGGGGTGGATTGAGAAGCTTATCATCATATGGAGGTTAGCAACCAACAGGCATTGCCAGTACCGTATGCTCCTCAAGAGATGGTTATTAGAGTGAAGTTTGAGAAGATGATGCAGAAGCTAAGCAAAAGTTGGCTGACTATCAGAAAGCTCTATTGGAAAAGATGGGTGTTAGCATAGGTTTTCTGACCCAACAGTCTTGGAGAACCAGTAGCAGGAGAGAGATTTCACCTGTCAGATAAGAAGAAGTGAACTCGTCTTCTTCTGGTCAGAATAGAAGAGATAAAAAAACTAAAATAGAAGGAAAAAGTTACTGGGACAACAAAGGGATTTGTTGAAGGAAGCAGGAAGGCTCCTTCTAAGGGGATTCAATACGGTACCAACCACAATCAGGTCGGTCCCGAGAAGAATCTTGGACCCTTATGGGGACCGGAAGCTGAGGCTGTTGATTTTTTTGATTTAAATGATGATTTGCAACGTGATAGTGATGATTATGAGTTGGATATTGGTGTTCAGGAGGCTGGTGTGCAGATAAGAGCTATAGAGCCAATTAGGTGTTCGAGAAGGCCTGAATGAGTGGTTCTCCTAGAGATTGGAGAACGTAGATGTTAATGAGAAAACCGAGACCATTTGTAGAGTCAAACACTCGACACAACTCTGGACAGTCGACCTTAAGAGTTCTAGGCTAGTAAGGAGTATATAGCAGATATGGTTAAGCGGTTGGTAGAAGAGAATAAATGGAGAGAAAAAAATGAGGATTGAGGTTCCGCGCCAAGCAGAACTCCATTCATGGAGAATATTCTAAGGGAGGAGTATCACATGAGGTTTACGATTCCAACAATGATGTCGTACAATGGGACTACCGATCCCAAGCAGCACTTGTTCAAATATAAATGCCATATGGATGGCGCCAAGGTGATAGACGCGGATCGATGTAGGTGTTTTCCCATTTTTTGGAAGGTGTTGCATTGATGTGGCTTACTTGGATCGCATCGAATTCATATCTACTTTTGACGAGTTGACAAAGAAATTTCTAGAGCATTTTAGGCTTCACATCACTCGGCTCAAGGACGTAAGGTCCTTATCAAGCCTTTCTCAAGGGCCTAAGAAGTCATTGAGGGGGTTCTTGAATAGGTTTAACATTGCAACAATGGAGGTTAATAACACGAAGGAAGATTTGGTGTGATTACGGCATTGGTCCGGGGCATACACCTAGAAACGAACTTTGGAAAATTGCCGAAAATGAAGAGCCAATGTCCATGAAGTAATTTCACCGGAAGGCCAATTAGTTCTTGTGATTGGAAGAAGCAAGTCCGGCTGCTGGGATGACTTATGGTGAACAGTCGAAGGAAGTGATATAGAATAATGTCATGATTAAACAAACCAGTGAGAGTTCCAGTAATGTAGCGGTAAATGTTGGAAATTCTAACAATCAAAAGAAGAGAAATCAAGGCTCTAAGGCAGGCAGAATGATGCCAAAAGTGCTCGAGAAGCATGAGACCTGATGAATATAGGCCTTTGAATGATGCGTTGGAAAATATACCTTGCCATGCAAGGCACAAAAATATATAAAAAGCCGTCTATGAAGGAGGCGACTGAGGAGGAACGACGCTTAGGAAAGTACTATCGTTTCCATGAAACACATGGACATAACACGAATGAGTTTCGGCGTCTTTGGGATTTTATTGAAGATGTAACACCCTTAATTTTTATTAACAATATTCATGAGATTTAATTAAATAAATTAAATAGAATAATGAGATGTGTAATGTGATAAAGGGATTGAGATTTGACAATCAACAAGGTCAGACCATAATTAATTACTTAATAAGTACGTTTATAACTTAAGTAATAAAGAGGAAATCACATGAAGTGAAAAATAGGAATGGTTGTCATTTACTAAACACAAATCATTCCATCCTCATTTTCATATTCACATTCATTCAAAACAATCAAAGAGAAAGGAGAACTTAAGGCCGACCATTAAACAAGAGAAAATAGGAAGCAAAACTTAGGAATTCAAGAGGAGAAACTAAGGAAACCAAATCAATATTCAAATCTCAGTTCTCATTATCAAATCAAGGTGAATAATAACACTACCACCTCATTTTTATGCACGTTTGATTCGAATCTTAATTGGGTTGTGTGACGTTCCTTCCTTTCGACCCTCGAAAATCGACATAAATACGCTCATCATATAACATGCCGAACAATCGAGTGCTGGAAAGATAGATTGTTAAGGGGAAAGAAAGTAGGTAGAAGAAAGAAGAAACTAAACAAAATAGAAGCTCATAGCGACTGAATAACATATAATATAAATAGTTCTTTACACAATCAAAAACTGTATTATACATATCTCACGTCAGAGTACACAAATCAATAATTACCAGCTTGGACAGTTATAACTGCATGTCCTTACAATTGCTGATAATTTCAACAAATACTGCAGTGGAAATAAACAAGTACGAGAATACGTCTCGGTCTCCAGCTCGTCTCCCGAGCTCCATAACATCCTAAGCTGAACCTGTAATGCTCGGCATGACCCGAACATTATAATAAAATAACATCCGAGTCAGTCTGGAAAACATGCGTGAAAAAACACACTCAATTTGAATTATTAAAGTTTTCAAAATCCTTTGAAAATCAGAGGTATCCCGTAAGACCACGCTACAAATAAACACGACGGGTTTTACCTTATGATAACCAAAACATTTCATATCAAAATCCTCTGGTATTATAATAGTGTCTAAATACAAATACTTATTCAAATAGCTGAAATGCTTGCATCTCACGTTTCAGCATAGCTGGGACGATCAAAACCGTATAGCGGTTATTGGAGAATGGATTCCATACGAATGACTAGGCATTGGCGTATCACCTGTCACAATACACGTCTAGAAATAGTGTATCGAGGACCACGCCAGGATCGCCTGCTAAACTAGACCGGACTATCCCTAACCTGGATAGATCGAATATTCTATCACCCGGGGGTTCCCACCCTTTTCCGAGCTCCTTTCATGTATCGTACTAATAATATCCGAGGGTATCTAGAAAGATGATAAAGATACCCTAATTGGGTGCTACCCACTTAGCCTTGCTGCATCTCCCCTTCTTTTCAGTCATTCCCGGTTGATGAGGCTAGAGGCTACTATTACCTTTTTATGGAAATTTCACTTAGAACGCTCATTGTCCTCAAATAACAATGTACTATAGCATTCATCCATACAAGTCCGTCCTAGGTCCGAACGGAACCGAAGGCACTATTCCTACTACATCCATTTTGAAATAATCCTGAGGATTAGTAGCAATTAGCTCTTGCACTTCAATGCTCCATCTTCGACTCCATGCTCATGTTTTTACCTTAAAAACGTACTCGTTGGATCGAAGTGGTTTTCGGCTAACTTATCCGATCTCGGTCTCTTTGAAACAACGTTCGATATTTTCCGGTAAACTCAACCCGGTTCTTTAGGAAATAAATAGACGAAGATAAGATCGGAGATCACCTCCTAACCGTTAGTGGACGGGTTTCCTTATCATCATCCTAGAAGAACGAAACGAGTTTATACGTATAGTATAGCACCTCGAACGGAACTGTACCGAAAATTTAAAAATCTTATTTGAGTTCTAGTATAACCAATTTTATACTTATTTCAAATTTCACTTCTATCCTTCCAGTCTATTAAAAATCTCAATTTTAGAACCTTTCATATTTAGACAAGTACCACTTAAGAATTTATTATTTAAAAATCCTTTTATATACATTTATCCCAAAATCTCTATTTACGATATTCCAAAATAGTTAAGTACAAATTTCTAAACCATTATTTTATCAGATAAATTTATCTAAAATTCTATATAAATATTTTACTTCAAAATCCCTTTAAAATTCTGTTTCCAGTTCAACCTATATATTATAGGTATTTAAAAATACCAAAATCTAGACTAAATCTGCCATAGCATCAAATCAATTCAAATCATACAAAAATCTATCACAGATTACTCCAGCAAAACATGTATCACTATATATATTAAACTAAAATTCAACATTTTGAGGAATCTAGTTGGATCCCTCCAACCTGTTTTTCCTGCATCCACAGATGTTATTACGACATAAAAATACCAATTCCGCTTCGAGGCGAAATATCAAGGTATATAGGGTCATCCGCTGTATGTATGCGGGAATATCAATCAATCCGATATATAAAAATATACTACTATATATAATCACATTCAACTGATAAAAATGTATCAATTCAACCAATCAATCATTAATTAATTTTAACTATTTGAAATTAATACCACCAGTCCAAAATTGAGTGAGATTAACTCACCTTGATTTTTAAATTTGCCAAACATTCCAATTTTAAATTAAATCGAACACGTTCGATATAGCCTAATATTTTAACTTGCTCTGCAAGTCTCCAGATCTATTCTAGACCATAGCACTCGTCGCCACGATTCTATCATCGCTTGTTTCGTCCGATTCCGACATCGTACGACAAAGATATGGATTTTTAGAATTTTGAATATAAATTATATAAACAATTTTTTTAAAAACCTAAGTTCAAATCTGGCTGTTCAAAATTCTGGGAACAAGATCTGGCAGCGCCTTCTTTCTTTCCCTTCACGTTCACTCCCCAGGCAACTCGTACGTGAACAAACCCATCGCAACCGACCGTTCCTTCACCAACGCGACCACCACGTTCAATTTGAAGATGATCCAACGCTTCCACGATGAAGCCACAAACTGCGCGCACCCCTACCCTTTTCGACAGCGAGCTCGACCCCCCAAGCACCGTGAAATGTCCTCTAAACACCAAGAAAACGCAGCCTCCTAGCGCCTCATATGGTCGACAATAGCCAAAACCTACCGTTGGATCGGTAGTACTCGATGAACCCTACGACTTTGCAGTTGATGATGAGGACTAAAAGTGTATGGATTGGGAGGAATCGAGGTTGGAAGCCGCAAGCTTTTTCGGACATTGATAAAAATGGGGGCGGCTGCTACAAATTTGTCTAGGGTTTACTGTTTCAAGGTATATATACGTGTGTGTATTATTTTAATATTATTTCCACAATTTACATGCTTTTCCGAACGAACTCTAATCGAGCCGTGCTGCCTGGTGTTTATAATGTTTTACCCCTATTACGAATCTAATGGAACATGTTCCGAGGCCTAATTCGATCATATGTGGAAGATAGCTTTTTCGAATCGAATTAAAATATTGAATTTTCGAAATTAAATTCAACGCGTTTCTATTCCGCACGACTAAGAGGTGACTCTAAACGCTACGAAATTTAAAATCCAATAGTAATAAACTATTACGGATCCAATGGAACCGGTTTTGTCAAATTCCAAGAGAGTGCCCCGGAAGGCTATTTTAACGCATCGATTAAATCGAACGATTTTCAAAATCAATAAAACTACTTGAAATTTAAATTTTGAAAACTTACTAACTCAATTATAGTTCAAATAGAATCTAGATCCACATTAGAAATCATTCTAATTTACATTAAATCAAAATTCTATTGTTTACACTATTACAATATATTAATTTCCACTATTAAATTAATATATAAATTTCAAACTTTAAATTTATCGACTTTTAATTCCATTCAAAGCTACTACCATCACTCTGATTCAAACAGAGTTTAAAATCAACTTATAAATCATTTTCATTTCCATTTAACTCCAGATTTCCATATTTACCCAATTTCAAATATTAAATATATATTTATCAAATCTGCTTAATTGCTATATTTGAAATTATAAACCATCTCACTAATTCAACCAAAGTTTCAATATTTGAAATCAATTAATGTGTCAAATTCAACACTTAAAAATTAATTAAACCTTCATAATTAAACGACCAAAATTCCGGGTTGTTGCATTCCTCCCTCCTTATAAGAATTTCGTCCCCGAAATTGCTAAGGTAGGAAAAATGCTCCAAACCCATTAACTTTTCTAAAACCTACTTAATTAAAATTCAATATTCACTTCTTTAACCCTTTTAGTTTTATTCAAGACAACTTAGCTTTCATTTCTAATTCAAAACTCTTTATTTTGATTCCAACTCAAAAATCAACTTTTGGCTAACAAAAATTTACGATTCATTTTTTTCTAATACCCTAAATTTCTGAAAGGGTCTCCTTTGTACGGAGAGCCTTATGCAATATCACAAGAGAGATAAAAATATATACATCGATCCACATGGTCGAAAAACAAGATATATATCAATATATTATCATTTATTTATTTTATTGCATAGGCGTACCATATATTAGCGTTTTTAAGCGAGCGGCTTATTTATATGCATTTACACAGCAATAATATATCCAAAATGCTTCCTGTACTTGTACTCACTCAAATAAGCACATAAGTTTCATAACCATGAATTTTATAATATTTCGTTTATTTAACTAGCCAAACACATAATCTTTATAACCGAAACATGCCAATCATATATTACAAGCAATTATAAGATTCCAACACTAATTTAATTTCCTTCCATGGATCCATATATCATTTCATTTAATTCGAAATGATTTACAATCAAATTTATTACATTCAATTCATATTTACAACAAACAAACTCATATCCATTCAAATTGATTTATATGTGCTTTACTTGCATAAATTCACTTATATTCAATTTCAAATTGACTCAAAATCAATTTATTTGCATTCCATTCATTATTGACTTCTATTATATGCAAATCCATTTTATTAGCTTCAATTTAATCTTTTTATTAAATTGACCCTAAATCAGTATATCTATTTTCGCTTGATTCCCATTCAAGTTATTCCCCAAAATTTGTTCGCTTCATTGTATATTAAACAACATTTCAATCCATGTTAATTTATTTATAAATCATCACTTAAATTAAGTTTCCATGGCGATCAAATTCCATTTCCCCTTTAAACTGATTTTCCTTCAATTTATTCGCTTCCATTTACTTAGTATATTCAATTTATACTATCACCTAGGTATCATTCCATGTAAATCGATTCTCGAACAATTTATTTTATCGTAACATGTTTCATGCACTTGCATTTCTATTAACTTTACTTCCAACTTATATTACATATTTTCCATTCACTTCATTTAAACCCCATGGTGTTATTCACTTTATTCTATAGTGAACGGCATTTCATTTCATGCTAATTTCATTTATATCCATTTCATAAAGTAATTTCTAATGGTTATTATAAACATTCCATATCGCTACTTAATTTATATTCAACTTTTTAACTTAAGTTTATACCCCAACTATACTTCAAAATCATATTTCAAAATCATACTTAATTCATTTACTCTTAAATTGAATTCATGTCTTGTTATCAATTACATAACCATTTAACTTGGTCATATTTTTCCACTTTCTCTGTTTAATAGGTTATACAACTTATTTATTCACAGTTCCCTAAATTTCCACTTAAATTTACTCGCATTCAATATTTATAACATATAGTTATATAATCACTTCACGATTTACATTTATACTCAATTTACTCAATTCCAATCCACCCTCCATTTAAAAATTCAAATTTTGAATTTCCATTCTTTTACCGTAATACCAAACCATTTTCATTTTAGTTACTATTTTATTTCTCAATTCATAAGTTCAAAAAATTATTTACTTAAAATCTCATATTACTTACTTGAGTCCATTTACATCTTAGGGCATCTCCAATCGTTCAAATATTTGCTGAATTTGCCCCAAAAAAATTTCCAGTCGTTCAATTCAACGGTAATATCAAGCTTAACGTTCAGGATCTGGTTCAGGATCCTGAACGGGGCTTGGGCGCCCATTTAATGGGCGCCCAAGCCCAGGCACCCATTTTATGGGCGCCAGAGCTCTGGCGCCCATAAAATGGGCGCAAGGGCTTGGGCGCCCATTAAATGGGCGCCCAACCCCTCCCCCAAAAATTCCTCCCCTCCCAGCCATATTTCCCCCCTAACGGCTATAAACGGTCACATTTCAAATTACAACGGCTATAAACGGTCACATTTCAAATTACAACGGCTATAAACGGTCATATTTCAATTACAACGGCTATAAACGGTCATATTTATGATTTCACTACATATATCACAATGTTATCCAGATTGTAATACACACATCTCTTCTTCTATTACAATTTTATTCTCAATTCCTTAATATTGAAAGTATGTCTCATCCGTTTCAATCATATACCGAAGCGATGAATATGGATAGCTGGGATTTAGATTCTCAACCCTTTCAAAATGGAATTCCCCAAACCGCCCCCCTCTATCGTTCCATTCTTCTGCTCCATGGTCTGGCGATGAAGATAAGGATTTGTGTTATATTTATTGTCATTTTTCTAACGACTCGGTAAAGGGGAACGACCAAAGTGGAGAGGCGTTTTGGGCAAAAGTCATGAGTGCGTACAATAAAAAACATGTTGAAAAGACGAGATCAATGTCTGCAATCACGGGTCGTTTTGGGAAGATTAATCGACAAACACAATTCTACGAGTCGCAGATCCACAAAATAAGAACAGCAAATCCAAGTGGAATGGGTGGCGAAGCTGAATTGGTAGCGTTTTGTAAAATCACATTTTTAATTTACATTCATTTCTAATCACTTTGTTAATATTTGATTTTGTTTTTCTGTTTTTGTAGAAGAGAATGGCGAATGATCAGTTCTTGAAATTATTTCCAAGAGAAAATGGTACAAAGAAACCCCACTACTATCAGTTTGCAAACTGCTATGACTTGCTTGTTAGTCAACAAAAATGGAACTCAAACACCGCAAAAGGCTTAAGAGATGTGCAGACGAAGTCAAAGGGGAAGAAAAAAGCAAGTAGATCTACTTACAATTCTAGCCCAGGCAATTCTTCTCATATGGCCTCAAATGAATGCCAAGATATCGAAGACGAAGAAGTAGTTCCCGCATTTGATGAGGACGCTAGACCGATGGGTCAACGAGCAGCTAAGAAGAAAATTGCTGTTCAATCTCAAATCGATTCTCGTTTAGCCCTAATGCATGAAAAACATGCGAGAGAAAATGCAGAACGTCAAAAAGGAAGCGCAGAAAAGCTTGCCGTGTTAAAAGAATTGACTGAGATTGAGAAGGGTCGTTTTGAGCTAGAGCGGCAACGCCAAGAGACCATAGTAATGGAAAAGGATGTCACCGGAATGGATCCAATTACATTGCAATATTGGATGGAGTACAAACAGCGCATTGTTGAGAGTAGATCTGGAACAAAACATATGTAGTTGACGTATTAATTTGATATTTCTAGTTATTGCAGTTTACATTTCCATGTACCTTCAGTTCATTTAGGTAATCAAGTGTTATTTTCGGTTTAACAATATTTAATGGTTCATCATTTTTTCGATGCATTGTGTATATGCCCGTAATAGATTTACTTCGTCAAACATAAATGACATTACAAACATAATAATTGAAGCATTACACGCTTCGTTATAGAAATAAAAAAGGCAAACATATGTAATTAAACAAAGATCCACCATCTTCAACTACTGATTTCCATGAGAATTCCAAATATGCTCCATTAAATCCCTTTGGAGTCTATTATGAATAGCTGCATTACGATATACCTCATGATGATCGTTATGAATTGCGTACTGTTCTTCATTTCGTAACGTGGTTGTGCGAAACAATTCGGGTGGTTGTCTTGCCCCCTCATACTCGAAATCAGGATAATCCATACCGCGTTCATCTTCAATGATCATGTTATGGAGAATTATACAACAGAACATAATTGTAGCCATTTTTGATCTTTTCCATAATCTACATGGATTGCTTACCATTGCAAATCTTGCTTGAAGGACCCTAAACGCCCTTTCTACGTCCTTCCTTTGTCCTTCCTGCATCGCAGCAAATTGTTTCTGTTTTGCCGTCATTGGGTTTGCAAATGTCTTCACAATCGTACTCCATTTGGGATATATTCCATCTCCTAAATAGTATCCATGGTCATATGTGTTCTGACCAAGAGTAAATGATATGGGAGTTGACTTACCTTGCGCCAAATCATTGAACAAATGAGATCGTTCGACAACGTTTAAGTCATTAAGAGAACCTGGCATTCCAAAGAAAGCATGCCAGATCCACAAATCATGAGAGGCAACTGCTTCTAAGATGATTGTTGGTTTTTTTTCCTTGCCGTTATATGCTCCGTGAAAAGCTTTTGGACAGTTCTTCCACTCCCAATGCATACAATCTAGACTTCCAAGCATTCCAGGCCAGCCCTTGCTTTCATGCATTTCATGCAAGCGAGTTACATCTGCCTTGTTTGGAGATCGAAGATATTCCGTCCCATAAATGTCCACAACTGATTGGCAGAAGTGATCTAGGTTTTCCAATGCCGTACTCTCTGCAATACGATATGCATCGTCTAGGGCATCGGCGGGTGTACCGTATGCTAACATTCTCAAAGCTGCAGTCATCTTTTGATGCCCACTCAAACCATGTTTTTTTGCGGCGTCCTGCTTAAAAACAAAATAATTATTATTCTGCTGAATACTTTCGAGAATTCTTATGAATAATGGTCGACTCATTCTGAATCGTCGTCTAAATGTCTCTGGACCGTAAGTTGGATCACGGGCAAAGTAATCTTGCAGTAGTGTTTTGTGAAATGCTTGCTGGTTACGGTTGATATATTTCCTACCCACTACGGAACCACCATGTTTTCCAGAAGTTGCTCCGTATGCTTCACGATATATCTCCATCAATTCCTCCTCCTCCTGTTGATGCGCTAACGCATAAGCTTCTTCTTCAGAATCACTGTCGCAAAGCAATACAGCTTTAAGTAAATTTCCAGACATTGTTTGATATTTGAGGATAGTTGTCTGATATTTGAATGTTTTATTAGAGTAAATTGTGGTGGACAAGTATGACATCTATATGGTTATATATATATATATGACCAAATATTGAGTGGATAGAGGGTGTGTCAGTGTGCGGTCTAATCACGTACTGTAGCCACGTTCGTTTGCCGGTCAAGATTCTCTGCTATGATTAGTGGATAGAGGGTGTGTCAGTGTGCGATCTAATCACGTACTGTAGCCACGTTCGTTTGCCGGTCAAGATTCTCTGCTATGATTAGTGGATAGAGGGTGTGTCAGTGTGCGGTCTAATCACGTACTGTAGCCACGTTCGTTTGCCGGTCAAGATTCTCTGCTATGATTAGTGGATAGAGGGTGTGTCAGTGTGCGGTCTAATCACGTACTGTAGCCACGTTCGTTTGCCGGTCAAGATTCTCTGCTATGATTAGTGGATAGAGGGTGTGTCAAGATTCTCTGCTCATAATCCATTATATAAATTCACAAATCGTTATACGTTTAAATCATTTACAAACCTAACATTATTCAAATTACAATGTCCAACATGACATTTACGTCTCATGAATTGAAGTTGCTTATGAAGTACTACATTGAAACCGATGAGAAGTGTGATAATCAGGAGTCAATGGCAATTAATTTTTGGGACACTCTGGCTGACCTGTACAACAACGATGTGGGCTCTCAAGTCAGATGTACGGCTCAAGAGGCCAGGACTGCGCACAAAAACTTTACTAGGGCATGCACGCGCTACACAAAGATTATTAACGAGGTAATATCGGAAAATGTGTTTGAGACAACACGTTCGACTTATGACGGTCGATACAATTTAAAATATGGCACGCCCTTCATTGCCCATGATGCATACTTCATACGTCAAAACTGGCTAGAAAGATTTGGATGGTCTTAAGATGACAGTATTGATAGTTGGTTATGTAACGTTCGTTAATGTATCATGAGCTTTTTGAATTGTCTTTTCAAATGATAATGTCTGCTTTTGTTGTCAAAGCTAATGCGTATGTCTAATGTTTGTTTTTTAATATGCCCTAGTGTAATGTATGTTGTCAGATCAAAAAGTACTGCGACCAAAAGTGTCTTAGACTGTCTGTACAGGAGTTGCAGTTTCTTCATATGTGCAGTCTATTATTACTGTGTCGTTTCTTATAAGTGTTCTATGTTTGAATCATTAACTAGTTAAACGAACATAAAGTATTCACATTGTACACCAACATGTATAAGTCACAGTACTCACAGACATATTGAATTCACAGTAACCACGAGCATTATAATCTAAAATCCAAGAAAGTGACAGCATATAAATAATACACAATATACTGAAACAATGACCTAAGTACATATACTCATACACATAAACTAAAAAGTATACAACTAAAGGGAGGCAGCGTCGTCATCGTCAACATCATCACCGTCATCATCATCTCCGTCACTGTCATCATCCTCATCTCCGTCACCGTCATCATCATCATCTCCATCATCATCATCATCGTCTACATCGTCATCCTCGTCATCCCCATCACCATCATCATCATCCCCATCACCATCACCATCACCATCATCCCCCTCGTCCTCATCATCCCCATCGTCCTCATCTAAACCACCAGCACCATACCCACTGGGACCAGCATCACCTCCGCCTTGTGATCCGAAAGGCTCATATACAGCAAGTCTAGCTGATAGCTGATTAATCTGAGCCTCTAGCATCTGTGTATGCTGCATGTACATATCATGCATGGCGTGTGTATGTGCAAGAGTCATATCGCGAAACACACCAAACCCTACTCTGGCCTGATCCAATCTAGCAGCATACTACATAAAGATGACAAAAGCCATAAAAAAAACAAGCATAAAATAAAGGAAAAATGACAGTAAACAACAAACGTACCTCATACGGAGGATATAAACCGACTGAAGGCACACCAGGATAGTCGGGGTGATCTAGAAAGACTAAAGGCTGCTCAATCAAAGTACCTGTCAAGTCATACGCTCTAAAAGTGGTATCAGGCTCCAACTGCATGGGAGCCTGGGAGAACTGTGACGGAATCGGGTCAAATGAAACCTGCGGTACCTGAACTCTACCGGCTGCCAGATGAGGTCCTATATGATTAGAGTTGACCCCACGAACATAATCTGGTACGATGAATCTACGGGGTGCTACTCTAGCCCAATAAGCATCGTAATCCCCATCGATGAAAAAAGTACTACTATCCACCCATCCAGCCTGTCGTAGAGCATGTAAGTACTGATCACCGATCACCCTATGTCTACCAAACATGTCCTCGCAGGATAAAGGATCGTATGGTATACGACGATCACCCGTAATCTGATAAGCACATCTCTCTCCCAAATACCACATAGGCATAAATGCAGGCGTATGCAAAGCAACCCTACGTCTAGATACTGAATACGCAACCATCAAGGGATGGTCGTCCACCAGAAGACCTGCATCTTCTAGATGAGTCCAATGTGAGGCCCAAGGAGTCCGAATGATGTTACCACGACTACGCATATCCAGCTGTGACCTAGCCTCCATCAAGTCATGTCGTACACCTAAGGGGACATGATGTACGTACTGCATGGTCTCCCATCGTCTCATCCTAGGGAAGCAATGCTCAGCAGCCTGACTAGCCGTGTCCTGGATGCGGGGATGCATGTTTGCCGTGTACTCGTAGTACCATAACGACAAAATATACCAAAAAGCATACATCTGCCTGACATCGCCAAGCGCAAATGAATCTAGAGCAGTATATAGGGTACCTAATATCGCCGTGCCCCAGTCGATAGTATGTAGATGGTCTAATCGGGCAAGGGAAGCTAAATAGCCAAGTCTAACCGTACCTTTTTGGTTCGAAAAAAAGGTCGAACCAAACAGGTACAACAAAAATGCTCTAGTAACTGCATCCATCATATCGGCTCTAGCTATATAACTGGTGATGTAATGCTGCAAGTACGTCAACTTAACAGAACCACTAGAGACGCGGGTAACATCTATCAGTGGTAAAAAAACAGTATACAAATTCGGAGACTCGTATAAATCATCGAATGGAAAAGGTCGAAGACCCTGTCGTCCAATCTCAATCCCAGTGAACATGTAGAAATCAACTGGGGTGATACCAAGCTCAAAATCTGAAAAATGAAACGTATGCGTGGTGGGCCACCACCTCTCAGCTAATGCCTGGATGAGAGGTCGATCAAAGGACTGAACAGGCCTAATCGACAAAAATAGACCAAAAGGGCTAGCCTGTAGCCTCTCAATAATAGGACCAGGAAGATAGTCATAAAACTGGGTAATGCACTTAGCCCAACTACCCCGACAGTGAATGTAATGGTCCTATACATAGTTAATGAAACAACAATTTTTAATAGCGTAAGGGTTGATCAATATGAGTATGTAATGTACAAATTAAAATAACAAGTTATAGTAAGGGTTCATTAATACCTGTATGGTCGTCAATGCGGTTTCGTCTCTATGCCGATAACCATCTGGCAGCTCATGTAGAATACGTATTTCGTCTGGTGAAACTCCAGGCGGTGGCGGAACGTGTAATGGTCCTGCTTGCTCCTCTGGATGTCTATAAACCGTTCTTCGGGCGATTTTGGTTGGACGCGGCGGCATTTTGAATAAATTTTCTAATTTTCAAAAAAAATTCAAAATGAAAAGTGAAGAGGAATGAGGGAGGAGAGGGGGCCGTGCCCATTTTATGGGCGCCTTGCCTCAGGCGCCCATAAAATGGGCGCCTAAGGGTCAGGCGTCCATTAAATGGGCGCCTGGCCATTGGGCATTTCTACGCATATACGGGCTGAATATTCAGCCCGCTGAATATTCAGCCCGTAATCGATTGGAGATGCCCTTATAATCTTAATCCTAGATTATGTACATCACTTCAATAATTTGACCGTTACTTCAATAATGGCGACTCTGCAAGAAAATTGGCCGCTGCCTTCTTCGTCTTCTTTTTCTTCTTTCTCCCATGATTTTCGAGCGACAACATCTTCGTCCCTTTCATCTCTTTTCCCCAATCATTTACCTTTTCCTTTCTCATATTCCCATGCCGTTAAGAATCGAACATCATCTCATTTTCAAGGAGCTTCTCGCATTTCTAATTTTAATTGGATCGCCTCCAGAAAGGGAAGGAATTTTTGCTTCAGATGCGGTGATTTAAACCATTTTGCTTCCACTTGTAGAGATCCAGTTTGTTGTTTCTCCTGTGGCAGATTTGGGCATAAGAGGAAAGAATGCGTGATTAATCCATATTCTTCTAAGCCCAATTCGTTCTCGACTAATCACGGCTTCCTCTTTGCCCTAAATTTCTTGATGCTGAGAGGTATTCTTCTCCAGCATCTGTGGGATAAGAGAGATCTGGGTTTTAAGTATCTCGATGAATTGCTATCACATTTTAACTCCATTAATGAGCCAAACATTGGTAAGGGATATTGGAAAGATTTGGAGATCCTAAATTGTTCTTTGGCAAGTCTGAGGTTAGTGATGATTTTTCCTCTGAATCTTTATGCAGTAGGAAGCGTGGTTCTTCGCCTTCTCTAGTCAACCACGGTTTTCAGTTTGTTCTTATTTTTTTGTTGTTAAGGAGTGTTTTGATTGACCTTCTCTGGACTAATAAAGATTTAAGCTTAAGCTATCTCGACGAGCTTTTTATCATTTCGACATCATCAATGAACCGAATTTTGATAATGGTTTTGATAATTCCTATTGTTCTCGAGTTAAGTGGTCAACCTGAGACCTCGATTGCTAAGCATTCTCTGCCTGCTGTTTTCTCTGTTGATTCGTTCGTTCCTATTGTTGACGTTAATGGATTCAATCTGGGCTTCGACCCCATCTTACTGGATCCGGCTGTATCTTCTTGTTTGGATCAGTACAACTCTTGTCCCCCTTCGAAAGTTTGTGAATTTGTTGAAGATCTGGGTCATACTTTCTGTCCTGTTCGAAAGAGCAATCGTCCCAAACATCTGGACAAATTCGAAATTCCTCTGTTCAACATTTTTGATTTCCTATCTTCGAACCCAGAAAATGATTATCCGGATGGCATCTTGCCAGATACCACGGAGCATTTTGATCCTGCTCATACGTGCAACTCCATGAGTGATGTCCAAGGTCTTCATGTTAATTTCGTTAAAATGGACATTCAATTGGAGGTTGATTCTCCTCTGGATAATGTTTTGTGGTCTTCCATTCCTGCTGTTTCTTTGCCTTCTGAATGTGTTAAATTTGATCAGTTCACCAAGTTGGAACCATGTTTTAGCACCAGCGAGTTGTTGGATGATCTGGAGGTTTCAGTTGAGCCTGATTCTTCTGTTTCTTTTGATTGTTTTGGTCTAGTTGATTTTCGTGATGATTTTCATGATGTTTTTCTTTCTTTGGAGCAACATATTGAGACTGTGAATCTTATTGAGCCTGAGAATCATGTTGACATGCACACTGTTGCTATTGTGCATGATGCACGGCTTCAGGCTTCCGATGATGTTGATTGTACTTCATTTTCTTCTCAAAGTGTGTTCTTTCAAGATGTGGCGGGTTGTCATGATGTTATTGCTGTTTCTAGCACCTGTTCTGGTTTTGGTGTTTCATTTGGTGCCGGTGGTTCTTCTGTTAATTATAATGATCATCTGGAAGAGTTACTATGGATGTTGCTTTGCACACCGAGTCTCACGTGTCACCTTTGGGGGTTGCTTCAGATGAGCTTGTAGCTTTTGATCCAGCTGTTTTAAAATCTGATGGGTTGGTAGATATGGTTCGCTCTGCTCCTAGCTCTGCCTCGTTGAAAAGAGGAAAGCGCAAGAGATCTATTGTTTCTTGTGGGTCAATGCGTCGTAGTGCCAGAATTCATAGCAGTATGTCTACTTCTATTAGTGAGATACCTGGATCGAGTACCACGAGTGGTGCGATGCATCCAAGCTCAGGTACGAATCCTCTTTTGGGTAGTATTTTTTCTTCTTATGCTTTAGGTAACCTTTCTTCTGCTAAGTTTAGTCAGTTAGCCCATGACACTTCTTTTATTTTTACTGATATTGAGTTAGATAGGGAGTATATTAGATGTAGGGAATTAGAGAGGGTTAGCTCTGTTCATTTATGAAGATCATCAGTTGGAACATTAGGGGTTTGAACGATTTGAGTAAATGTGATAAAGTTAGAGTATTTTTCAAAGACTACTCCATCGATATTGCATTGCTCCAAGAAACTAAAATTAGCTGCCCCGATGCTCGTTTCTTTAGAAGATTAGGCGAGTTTTACTTTAGAAATTAGGTCTTTTTACCTTCCGTTGGCTCTTCTGGGGGTTTAATGATAGGTTGGCGAGATAGTTGTTTTAAATTGCTTCAATGCATTGTTAAGCATCATTCTCTTCATGTTATTCTTATTAATCTTTCGGATAAATCTTTAATAAATATTTCTAATGTTTACGGGCCTAATTCTAAGATTAATAGGAGAGTCTTATGGAACGAATGCCTTGATTTTAGATCTTTAGCCTTGGGTTCTTGGATTCTGGGGGGTGATTTTAATGTTACGTGTTTCATTGGTGAGCGTTTTCCTAGAGAAGGAGATTACTCTGCTATGGAGGAATTCAATCAATTTATTGTTACTTCTAATTTGATTGAAATCCCTCTATCTAATAGAGAGTTTACTTGGAGTAACTCTAGCGAGTCTCCTTCTTTGGCTCTTCTCGATAGATTTTTTGTTAGCGATGAGATCGATGACAAATTTCCTATCTGTAGAGTTTTTGGCTTACCGTATACCTTCTCTGACCATTGCCCTATTATCCTTTCTTGTGATCACCATAGAGTTTTTATTAACAATTTTAAATTTGAAAAGATGTGGCTTTTGGAATCTAACTTTGTAAACTTAGTTATCTGCAAATGGAATTCTTTAAGTTTTCATAATTTTAGAAATAATTATAATTCTGCCAAAGCTTTTGTTTCTAAACTTAGAGACCTTAGGATTTTTCTTAAAAATTGGAATCGAAATGTTTTTGGCAATTTAAAAATCAAAAAAGATAATATTATTAATGAAATGCTTAAAATAAACAAGATAGAAGAATCTAGACCTCTTAATCTAGGAGAACGTAACGTTCTTTTTAATTTAAAAGATGAACTGAATTCTATTTTAGATAAAGAGGAGGTGATGTGGAAGCAGCGATCCAGAATTCAATGGATCAACGAAGGTGATAATAATACCAAATTTTTTCACTATATTGCTATTGGTAGAAAGTGTTCTAATACAATTAACTCTATTTTTGTTAACAATATAGAGTTAGTAGACCAAGGAGACCTTAACAAGGCTTTTACCGACTATTATAAGAGTACTTTTGGTTCTAAAATCAACATAGAATCAATGTTAGATGGACAGATCTGTATCCATCAGATTCTATTGTTGATTTATCTGTGTTAGATTCTCCTTTCTCTGAAGAGGAAATTAGGAAAGCTATTAATGATATGCCTAACGATAAATCGCAGGGGCATGATGGGTTTCCAATTCTATTTTATAATACCTTTTGGGATGTTTTAAAATTTGACTTAGTTAATTTGTTTAATGACTTTTATAATGGTAATTTGCAATTAGGGAGATTTAACTATGCAAATGTTATTTTGATCCATAAAAAAGTTAGAGCTAACAATTTAAAAGATTTTAGACCAATTTCTTTGATTAACTGTTCAGTTAAAATCATTTCTAAAGTTCTAGCTAATAGACTTAGTAATAGAATGAATGATTTAATTGATTGTTCACAATCGGCTTTTATTAAAGGGTGAAATATTACCGATGGTGTGGCTGTTGTTCAAGAATATATTAATCACTGCTGTAAGAGCAACATAACATGTGCGATTTTAAAACTTGATTTTGCTAAAGCTTTTGATTCAGTGGATTGGGATTTTCTTGTAGATATTTTTCAGGCTAGAGGTTTTGGGCATAGATGGATTAGTTGGATTTTGACTTTACTTAAAACGGGTAACTCTAGTATTATGGTTAATGGTATTCTAGGTAATAAAATTCAGTCTAAGAGAGGCTTAAGGCAAGGGGATCCCTTATCCCCTTTGCTATTTAACTTAGCTGCTGATGTTTTTTCTAAAATATTAAAAAAGCTGTTGATAATGGTTCTCTAGGAAGTGTTGGTAATGATATATCGCGTAATGGTATATCGGTTTTACAATTTGCGGATGATACCTTACGTTTTCTTCTCATCTTCCTAGACACATTATTACTCTCAAGTTTATCCTTTATAGTTTTGAGCTTTTATCTGGCTTAAAAATTAATTTTGACAAAAGCTGTGTTCTTGTTTTAAATGATTTTGAAAAAGTAGAAAACTTAGTTGCTAATACCCTAAATTGTAAAAGTGTGAAATTTCCTTTTGATTATCTAGGGTTTGCGATTAGACCTACCAAAATCAAGCATGATGATTGGCTTATTATTATTGATAAAATTAAGAATAAGATATCTAATTGGAATGAGAGACTTCTTTCTAGAGCAGGTAGACTTACTTTAATCAACTCGGTTTTATCAGCCCTACCTATCTATTGGATGTCTATGCATCTGTTTTCTGTTTGGGTTATTGACAAAATTGATAAAATTAGAAGAGATTTTCTTTGGAGTGGGGATAATATTAATAACAGTATAAAATGTCTCGTAAACTGGGAAACTGTTTGTAAAGCTAAACATGAGGGTGGTTTAGGAGTTATTAATTTACGCAACATGAATTTGTCTCTTTTAGGCAAATGGCTTTGGAAATTTAAGGATTTAAATGATAACGCTATTTGGAAAGAGATTATTTCCAAATATTACTATAATGGTAGCTTCAATTTACACCAATTTGATCATTCTTTTTCTCATAATTTTTCTAATTTTTGGAAAAACATTTTAAAATGTTATGATTTCTTTAAATTAGGAACTAAGACGATAGTTGATTTAGAAAATTATACTTCTTTTTGGCATGACTGTTGGATTTCGATCTTGCCTCTTAAATTTGAATTCAAGGATTTGTATGATATTTGCAACTTTAAGCATGCTTTAATAAATGAAGTTTATTCCCCGGAGAATGATCCTCCTCGCAACTTTAGCTTTAACAGAATTTTAATTGTTACTACCCTTAGGCAACTCTCCTTGCTTTATGCCAGATTAAATATTTATAATATTGATGTCGATAATGACCTTATTAGTTGGGAATGGTATAAGAGTAAGAAATATACTCCAAAATATTTTTATAGATTTATTAATTTTTCGGGTACTAATAGTAACTCTTTTAAATATATGTGGAAATTTAATGCTCCACCTAAATCCAAAATTCACATGTGGTTAATTCTTCATGGTAAACTTAATACAATTGAATTTTTAAAGAGAAAAAACATTCAAATTGATAATAAATGTTATTTTTGCAATCTGCATCTTGAGGACATAAATCATATTTGTGTTTGGACACCAATTACATCCTAATTAATACTCTTAAAATTTTTAACTTTAATATAATAACTAATATTTCGGATTGTGAGTTCTACTGGAAAAATTATAGATTCAAATTCAATAAAAATATTAGATTTCTACTAGACACCTTATTTGTTATTATTAGTTGGTTTATTTGGTTTGAGAGAAATCAAAGAATTTTTAATAATAATAATAGTCATCTCAACAAATTGATTTTTTCAATTTCTACATTTTGTCTTAAATGGATTTCTAATCCCAAATATAAATTAGCTAATAATATCCTATTCAAACGATATCTTAACAAGGTTAGTTATAATATTAATCTTTTTAAACTCAATAATATCTTTTATTGTTCTAATAATAGTATTATTAATTCTATTCCAAACTTATATGATAATCTCACTTTAAATCATAGCTTGCTTATGATTTAAGCAATTACTCTGGTCTGTCTCACTCTTTGTTCTTGTTTCTGTTTGGTTATTGGTTTCAGTTTATTCTTTTCTTTTGTTTTCGTCCTGTTAGATTGTTTTAGGTTTTTTCCTTTTTTAATACACATATATGTATATTTTTTAATAAATATACATATATATGTGTCATTCTAATTTTTTCCCTAGTCATGTTTCAGTTACAGGTTTTGGGAGATAGGATATCTGGTTCTTTTTGCAGGTTTCTCTTGTAGTCAGATTGCTAGATTACTGGATTTCAGATCATAGAGAGGCCTTCAGAGCAGAGTTTTCTTCATCCGGGATGTCTTGCTGTTTTTTCCCTCAGTTATAGGATTCCGCTATCTTCTCTTTGGAGTGCTTTTTCAGGATGTCCCTTTCTTCTGTTTATCTCTGCTTCTTCTTTCAGAGACTTCGGAGCGTTCTCTCTTTTTAGCAGATCCTCTTCTGAGCAGATGTTTTTTCACATCTTCTGTTTAGGACTTTTGGGGCTCTTTTATTTATTTATTTTTAGCCTTTTTAGTACCTCTAGCATCTTAATATTGGATGGTTGACCATGCCGGTGCTTGGTATTAAGGTGTGACGGGTGGGGGCCTTGCCGGATCTCACCTTAGGAGTACCTGAGTTTTTTTTTGCTTCTTGTAGTTCAGTTCCTGTTACCTGCCAGACATGTTGGAAGCTCCTTATGTTCGTGTTATATATATATATATATATATATATATATATATATATATATATATATTCACATACGTGTTCTCCTCTATACGTAGAGGATCAGACATTTTTCTCAAAAAAAGATTATGTGCATCACTTAATAGCTTAAGTTTATCCAATTTCATTCAATAATTATAACTTATAATTATATAATTATTTTACATTTCAACTTTATGTTCCATTCAATTCAAATCCAATTTCAATTTTATTTAACTTATCTTAAGTTAAATTCCAAACTATTTTGTTTGCTTTAATTTACTCAAGTTAAATTTTAATTCCAGGATTAAATTCACACTTTCCTCACTTATCTATACCAACTTCAAATTATAGGTTCAATAACTGATTTCTTTGACTTTACAAGTCATTAAATGGAAATCCCAGAATTCAATCATCCGGTTTTATTTCAAATCATTTTGAAATCATAAATATGCGTAAATTCACTGGGTATATCAAATCCTACTTTTGAAATCTCAAAAACACTTGGTTTTTCCCCAAAAAAGTTCCCTTTTAGAATTTCTAAAACGAATTTGTTTATCAAACAAGTTCAAACAAATAATCACAGACAATCACTACGGTAGCAATCCATCACTTAGAAACTCGAAAATGAATACTATAATGCGACCGCCACCACCAGAATTATTTTCCAGCGACTAAAGTGAGTTCAGTGCTTCCTTACTCTCAAAATCCATTTAAAACAATTTATATTCAAAAAAAAAATTCCAAATACTTTTACTATTCTTCCTTTTAAACCACTTTGGAAGACATTTCCAAAAGCTATAAGATTTAAAAATCCTACACACCTAGTTCAGACCCAATTTAAAACATTTTCCAAAATTTCCGAGGTTCAAATTCTAGTTTGAATCCAATTTTAGTTTTGACTCCTTTGTATAAATCATCCTTATACTATTTTCTATTTGATTATACATTTCAAATTTTATAATCTGCATTGATTATAAAATTAACAACCAAACATTCCAATTATACACACTATATATATAATAATTTCAGAAAATTATTCTTTTATATCTAAGGTATATTTTGGGTAAAATTATTTCATTTATCCACTTCAAAACAGTACTGTGCCAGTTTACCTTGTTTAAGAGTTTAAAACCCCTATCGATATGATTGTACCTCCCGTACAGACCAGAATTCATAAACACCCAACCGATAAGTCAACACAATATAAAACATTTTATATTCACTAGCAAATATGCACTCATATCTATTAATACAATCAAGCTCATTCTAGAGTATTTCTGTCTCTATCTCTAATGCGTAATCCCCACCAAGCTAGGTATATCGCCAATCTAAGCTCTGATACCAACTGTGACGATATGCCCATTCGACCCTCGAAAATCAACATAAATATGCTCATTGTATAAAATGCTGAACGATCGAGTGTCGAAGAGACAGATAGTTGAGGGGAAAGAAAGTAGGTAGAAGAAAGAAGAAACTAAACAACAAAAAATCTCACAACGGACTGTATAACATATAATATAAATAGTTCTTTACACAATCAAAAACTGTAATATGCATACCTCATATCCGAGTACACAAATCAATAATTACCAGCTTAGACAGTTATAACTACCTATCCTTACAATTGCTGGTAATTTCAACAAATACTACAGCGGAAATAAACAAGTACGAGAATACATCTTGGTCTCCAGCTTGTCTCCTAAGCTCCATAGCATCTTAACCTGAACGTGTAATACTCGGTATGACCCGAGCATTATAATAAAGTAATACCCAAGTCAGTCTGAAAAACCAGCGTAAGAAAACACACTCAAATTGAATTATTAAAGTTTCCAAAATCATTTAAAAATCAAAGTTATCTCGTAAGACCACGCCACAAATAAACACGATGAGTTTTTACCTCACGATAACCAAAACATTTCATATCAAAATCCTCTGGTATTATAATAGTGTCTAAATACGAATACTTATTCAAATAGCTGATGTAACGCCCCGAAAATTTCCGACTTTCGAAAATTCGACATCGACACTCACTTTATCGACTGCCGAGAAATCAAAGGCCGAAAACCGAGATGTTATGGGTTTTAAAAAGAAAAGAAAAGAAAGAAGAGAGAAAAAGAAGAAAGAAAAAGAAAAGTAGAGGGAAAAGAAGATAGACAATTTTTAGAAAACAGAGAATTAGAAAAACAGAAGATAGAAGAATTTTAAAAATAGAATGGACAGAAAGGAAACAACAACAGAACAACAACAGAATCTCACAATTCGCAGCGGAACAACATATAATAATAAATGAATAATCTTTAAACAAAGAACTATATCAGTTATTACATTACATTTCATTACATTACATCATATCATCAGAGTGTACAACAACATACATCAAACAGTGCAGCGGAAAAAGAAATACTATATAAGTAATACGCCATGTCATCCAGCTTGCCTCCAGCAACTCCAGAATATCCAGAATATCCTGATAAACCTAACTCTTAACTGCCCGTGTGGAAATTGGTGGGCACCCAGAGTTTAGGAAGGAAAACAATAAACTCCAAGTCAGTCATGTGACTGGTGTGAGAACTCAAAACAGTTTATTTACTTTAAAATCAAAATAGAGGAATATTTTTAAATTCAATTCGCAATGCTTTTAAAAATGAGACTACCATAAGGCCTCCCGCACACACACACAATGCAAACGCAGAATCGGAGGAGATTTCTCCTTATGATAGCCAAAGATGCTTGATACGCATTTAAAATAACATTTGATATTATTATTAGTGCATAATGTATAACAAATCATTTCGAAAATAAAGATATAAATCTTAGCCGACATAGACATTTCGAACTATGCCTACTATAGCTACTATCCAAACAGTGGTGACCACCATAAGTGAATAGCAGGTTCTACAACTAATACCGTACAAGTTTCGTATTGGGAATTGGATTTCCAACAAATGGTCAGGCCAAGGAACTTCCCATTGCCACTGAGAATGCCTCTGGATGGACATCCCCGAGAACCAAACCGGATCTCAACCAACACAAGGCCGGGTTACTCCTAACTGAGTAACAACTGACCGAATATGCCATCCCCCGGTCCTTTGGGACCTTTTTCCGAGAGCGCTCTCTAATCAATTCACACAATCATAACAAAGTGTTTTCAACATGAGTAAGTATCTGGGCTCCATACCATGATACCACCCTTTTCCAGAAGGAAATGGACACATCCTAAAGGGTGCTACCCCTCATAACCTTGCTGCTTCTTTCCTGTTTTGACCATTTCCGGGATGTGAGGCTCGACGAATTCACGTCCACAAAAACATACTTTATACAAAAGCCATGCTTTGGGTCAACAAATGATCAACACAATGATCACTAAGATAGACGATCAAATAAATGATCCTATCACAATAATCAACACAATGATCATTTCAGCATCACTCAGCATGTCACATTACCAAATTGGGAATATATCGCTGATAACTTCAACTATATAACCTTTGAGCTCGTACGTCTCAAAGAAGGGTGTTAAGCAAAGAATAAATTCTCCGCCACCAACATAAATATATTTGAAAGAAATCGGCTTTATATCTCAAATTGTAATGTCAGACATACAATCCATACAAGTCTGTTCCGGGATCGAACAGAACCGAAGGCACTTACAAAGAAGTCCTTGCAATCCGGATATTCACAATCCTGATCGGATTTCCCATCACTTAGGGAGTCTCTATACCGTTGCAACTCAGTGCAGAGACAATCGATAGGTCATCCTATCGCTTTCGCAAATACCGGGTCTTCAACACCGATCTTCAATGCAATTCACAACGACGTATCACATATTCGGAATGGGTTATACGACCCCATGGTCCTTTCCCGGTTAACCCGAATAGTGAGCGCTTATTCAAAAATAAGTGTGCATTCAATTTCAATCAATTCACATCAAATACCCATTCAAAGGGAAATACTGATAGTCAGTTATTGAACTATCACTGGATATGCACACATCACCAGATTCCAAATAATTTTCCAAATTATTATTTTCCAAAATATCTTTACAAGATATAAAATTTCAACACTTCAAAAATAAATCAACATTTATTTTCAAACAAATTCCCTTTTCACTTATAAATTCCATAATGAATTTATATTTCAAAATATTCGTGCATATACGATTTCAACTATCCATTTCCAATTTATCTTCAAAAAGATAAATTCTAAATATTCACTTCATATTTGAAAACATTTCCATACTTATTATTCATAAGTAATTCACAAATCTTTTTATTTTCAACCTTGGAAAATATTCAATATACTTAAATCGAATTAAGTATATATTTCATTCTTTAAGAAAATCATTCTCTTAAACATATTTATTTGGGTCAAAACGAATGTTGCGTAAAACATCGTTACAACAACCCAAAATCACTAGTATAGGGATTTGAATTTTAAATAGATATATAAATCCCAATACTATACAAAAACATTTCCTTTCGGAAATCATTTACTATAACAACAGTGTTATAGTCCACTATTTCCTTTTATTTCTCGAAAACATCTATTTCAACAATCAATGTTGAAATCTATGGTTTCGAATCTCAACACATTTTAAAACATCGTTAGATCGTTTTAATTCAATTTAAACATCTCATTCAAAACAATTTCTTTAACATATCATTCACTATACAAAAACGTGAATATACTTCTTTAACAAATTCCATCCTTTTATTCATTTTAATTCAAAGAATTATTCACTGTCTAAAAACGTGAATATAACTCTATTTCTAAGTTATAACAATTAACTTATCAAAATAAGTCGTTTGCGAATTTATAAAACAACGTTTATAAATTCCATTTCTATTTATTTATAAAAACTTCCTTTTTATAAATTCCTTTATTAACCTATTCCAGTTTATAACTAAATTATAAACTAAATGTTCATATAATAAGTTAACTACTTATAAACGATTATTTCACAAAATCGTTCCTTAGAATTTCATAATTATAAATCTTATAACTTATAAGATTCATTTATTTAACCAAATCTATTCTTCAATTAACTTCACAAATTTATAAATCTTACTATTTATAAATTTCATCTATAACTTCACAGTTTATAATTCTATAAATTTCATTCATTTATGAAATTCATTTTCACTACATTCAAACACTTATAAAAACTCGTTTTATAATGTCTATATTTCAATTTATAAATATCCATTTATAAATCTCTTAATATAAATCAGTTTATATTATTATTCTAAAACGTCTTTAAATTCCTTTATAATTTCATCATTTCGATTTATAAAATAATCAAATTTTATAAATCCTATATTTAAACTTTTATCATATATTCAAAAATCCAATCTAAATTATTTTATAAAATCATTAGTTCCTATTTCTCAAAAATCGACTTTTAATCGTATTTCTAAAAATCAGCTTTTTAACTATATTTCACAAAAACCATAATTTTTATAACTTTAAAAATTATAACGTTTATTTATTTATAATGGATCAATTCCAAAAATAAAGTATATTTTCAAAATCACTTTTAAAATCATTTTAAAATCCCAAAATTTGGGTCCAATGATGCTACACACCAAATAGTCAATCACGACTAACAACGATATCATATATCGATATGATAATCCATCAAATATCAAAATATCTGAAATAAAATAAATACTGTTGAGGAATCCAGTTGGATCCCTCCAACCTGTTTCCTGCATCCAAAAACATTAGCACAATACCAATTTCGCTCCAGTACGAAATTATCGCGGTATATGTTCTTATTAAATATTATCCGCTTAATAACGGCGTAATAGGGTCTCATCCGCTAAACAAAAAATGCGGGAAATCAATAACTGCAATATATACATATGCCAATATATATATATTGATATTATATATAATACCAATTTCACTGTTTATGAAATATTCGCGGTATATGTTTATATTAAATAACATCCGCTTACTAACGGCGCATAATGTCTGTTTTAACAATCAATAATTTACAGTCATCATTCAAACATGCATTCAAATATTTTAAATCTAACTATTTAAAATAAAATCGAAACCTATTCGATTGAGTGAGAAGTTCTCACCTTGGTTTTAAATTCCGTTTTAGCTTTTATTTCGAATAAAATTAAACGCGCGTTTAATTTTACCCGAAATTCTCACTAACTCCAAACGACTCCAAACCAACTCCATCGCGTAGTGCTCGTCCATACGATTCCAACGCAACTGAGTTTGCATTTTTTCGACCTCGTATGAAAAAGATATGAATTTTACAAGATCGTACACAAATTTATTTAATATAATTTACAACTTTAATTACTTTTAAACCTTCATTCAACATAGGCCGTTGATTTCTCCTGCATCCACATCAGGGCCGCATATCCCTTCCCCTTTCTTCTTCTCGTTTACAAGCTACAGGCCATGTTGAACGCACACAACCCATACCCCATCAAACTAGGGTTTAGGACCGCATCACCTACGACGAGCTAGAGCTCATCACTCCTCCACCAATCGAAGCGCCTTGGCTTCCTCTACACTCGGCCCTAGGGGTTTGATGCTCGGCCCCCCAGGTAGCACGAAAACCGAGAACGTGCGGCCACACTTCAAACACAACTCGCCACCAATCCACAACTCCATTGGCAATCATAACCGTTGGATATGTAGAGCTCGAGACGCTCTACAACTTTCATTTAGAGAGTTTCTTGAATTACTTGATGGGTTTGAAGATTTAGAGGGATGAAAATGGGAGTATTTCGGCCGTTCATACGAAACTGGCGGCTAGGGTTTCCAATTTGTTTTTTTTTTTTTTTTATTAATGAAGAGAGAGATGGCTATTTATAAGGAAAGTAAGCGTAAACACTATTCATCCCGGGAATTCCGAACTCCGATTTAGACGCCGTAACTAGCGTACCTAAGGTTTATCCCGCGTTCCGGACACAATGGAACAAGTTTCGGAAGCTAATTCGGAAGTATGTGCGAGTTATGGCTGTAAACGCTCAATTTAAATTAAACCGATTTAAGTCGATTTCTAGGCGTTTTAATTTGTACCGGACAAACGGTAAATCCAAACGACTTGAAATTTGAAACCTTACAATAATATCACATTACGGATCCGATGAAACTGGTTTCGTCGAATTCCGAGACTTTTTGAAAAATGGCTATTTTGACTCGCCAAATTTAAATTAAAAATAATTCGATGCGTTTCGAGCTGCCACGATCAAACGATAACTCCGATTGACACGAAAATTGAAATCCGGTAATAACTAACTATTACGGATCCAATGGAACTGGTTTCGTTCAATTCTGAGACTGTTCAAAAATTGACTATTTTACAGTCGATTATTAAATATTAAAATATTCAATTTTCACAAATTAACTTTTAATTCGATTTTAAAAGTTCTAAAATATTTCTATAACTCCAGTATGATTAAATAAAATTTTCCAAATTATTTTCAATCATATTTAACTCTATTTTCAATCATTTCCATAATTTAACGTATTAAATTATCGATTTAATTATCCAATTAAATCCAATAATTCAAATAAAAATTTATTTGACTTATAAATTCACTTTTTAATATTTAAAATTAATTAAATATTCAAATTTTAATTAAATAAAATTCTGGGTCGTTACAATCTTTCCCCCTTAAAAGAATTTCGTCCTCGAAATTACAAGTAAGAAAGTTACAGAATCTATTAATTTTCCCAAAATTCATTCTTTCAAATCTTTACTAAGTTTTCAAATCATACTTAGTTATCATTTCAAAAACAAACTATATCATTTAACTTTCAATTCCAAAATCAAAGTTAAAGTTTTCAAAATTTTCCCATTTTCTCAAAATTTTCTAACGCCTTAAATTTTCGAAAAAATTCGCCATAGTCTCCTTTGCGCGGCTCGATCCGAAAAAAAAATGACAGTATATATATCACAAATATACATCTCATCAAGTAATGAGGCATCCCGAAGGGAAAAAAAGTGTAAAAGTGCGATATTTAATCCGAGATATGTACCTTATATTTTATTAGCAAGCATATACAGCTAATATAGCGCAAAAGCGAACTCCAAATGCGAAGCAAACGCGATCCGCACCTACTAAACTCAACAAACAACATGAGAATCATGCATATATGAAAATAATCTCAATATACAACATATAGCAACATATCAACTATATATATCACATAGCAAATGCAACAATAGCAATATATATTCAACCATCATCCAATTACCATTCAACAAATTCATAACCAATATATTCATTCATATTTTCATTCATATACAATGAATTGGTTTTCACTTTAATCACATTTGATTTATTCACATTGGATTTACTAACATTCATTCTCAATTCTAATTAGTTTCAATTTGTTAACATTCACTAATTAAATCCCATTCACATTCAATTCTATTCAAATTTATTTACTTCTAATTTGAATTCAATTTCATAGTTTTCAATTTCATTAACTCTTAATGACTTTTATACAATCATATAACAATCATATAACAACCAATTTATATTAATTACAACCAAATTCTTTTCACTTATATTCATTCAATTTGGTTTAACATTAAATTGATTTCCATTCCAATTTATTCAACTTCTAATAAAATTAGATTTTAATGAATTAACACTTTCATTAATTATTCCTTATCAACTTAAATTACATTCAGTTGTTTTAACATTCAATCCATTCATTCAATTCAATTACAAAGTTGAATTCTATTACATAACTTAAGTTATATTTCCATCTCTAAAGTAAATTTCCATTTAACTTTAAATTCATTTTCATTTACAACTCATATTCATATAATTTCACTTTTTATATATATAAGTTTATTTCACAATTGTAAACACTTTAATTATAATTTAATTCTTATAATTCCTTTGGTTATACAATTATTCTTTATTTAGATTATTCAAACAACTAAACAATCACTTATATACACTTTAATAATTCTGAAAAATTATTTCCTATATATAAAATATAATCAAGGTAAAATTATTTCATTTACCCAATTAAAACAATACTGTGCCGAATTGTTCTATTCAAGTGTTTAGAAACCCCTTCGGCATAGTTTGACTGACCGTGCTGACGAAGGTTCATATGCCACTCAATAAACCAATCATCACAATATAAAACAATTTTATATTCACTAACAAATACGCTCTCATAGCTATTATTACACTCAAACTCATTCTAGAGTACTGCTGACTCTATCTCTAATGAGTTAATACCCTACAGAACCATGGTTGTCACTTAACCAACAGCTCTGATACCAAATGTAACGCCCCGAAAATTTCCGACTTTCGAAAATTCGACATCGACACTCACTTTATCGACTGCCGAGAAATCAAAGGCCGAAAACCGAGATGTTATGGGTTTTAAAAAGAAAAGAAAAGAAAGAAGAGAGAAAAAGAAGAAAGAAAAAGAAAAGTAGAGGGAAAAGAAGATAGACAATTTTTAGAAAACAGAGAATTAGAAAAACAGAAGATAGAAGAATTTTAAAAATAGAATGGACAGAAAGGAAACAACAACAGAACAACAACAGAATCTCACAATTCGCAGCGGAACAACATATAATAATAAATGAATAATCTTTAAACAAAGAACTATATCAGTTATTACATTACATTTCATTACATTACATCATATCATCAGAGTGTACAACAACATACATCAAACAGTGCAGCGGAAAAAGAAATACTATATAAGTAATACGCCATGTCATCCAGCTTGCCTCCAGCAACTCCAGAATATCCAGAATATCCTGATAAACCTAACTCTTAACTGCCCGTGTGGAAATTGGTGGGCACCCAGAGTTTAGGAAGGAAAACAATAAACTCCAAGTCAGTCATGTGACTGGTGTGAGAACTCAAAACAGTTTATTTACTTTAAAATCAAAATAGAGGAATATTTTTAAATTCAATTCGCAATGCTTTTAAAAATGAGACTACCATAAGGCCTCCCGCACACACACACAATGCAAACGCAGAATCGGAGGAGATTTCTCCTTATGATAGCCAAAGATGCTTGATACGCATTTAAAATAACATTTGATATTATTATTAGTGCATAATGTATAACAAATCATTTCGAAAATAAAGATATAAATCTTAGCCGACATAGACATTTCGAACTATGCCTACTATAGCTACTATCCAAACAGTGGTGACCACCATAAGTGAATAGCAGGTTCTACAACTAATACCGTACAAGTTTCGTATTGGGAATTGGATTTCCAACAAATGGTCAGGCCAAGGAACTTCCCATTGCCACTGAGAATGCCTCTGGATGGACATCCCCGAGAACCAAACCGGATCTCAACCAACACAAGGCCGGGTTACTCCTAACTGAGTAACAACTGACCGAATATGCCATCCCCCGGTCCTTTGGGACCTTTTTCCGAGAGCGCTCTCTAATCAATTCACACAATCATAACAAAGTGTTTTCAACATGAGTAAGTATCTGGGCTCCATACCATGATACCACCCTTTTCCAGAAGGAAATGGACACATCCTAAAGGGTGCTACCCCTCATAACCTTGCTGCTTCTTTCCTGTTTTGACCATTTCCGGGATGTGAGGCTCGACGAATTCACGTCCACAAAAACATACTTTATACAAAAGCCATGCTTTGGGTCAACAAATGATCAACACAATGATCACTAAGATAGACGATCAAATAAATGATCCTATCACAATAATCAACACAATGATCATTTCAGCATCACTCAGCATGTCACATTACCAAATTGGGAATATATCGCTGATAACTTCAACTATATAACCTTTGAGCTCGTACGTCTCAAAGAAGGGTGTTAAGCAAAGAATAAATTCTCCGCCACCAACATAAATATATTTGAAAGAAATCGGCTTTATATCTCAAATTGTAATGTCAGACATACAATCCATACAAGTCTGTTCCGGGATCGAACAGAACCGAAGGCACTTACAAAGAAGTCCTTGCAATCCGGATATTCACAATCCTGATCGGATTTCCCATCACTTAGGGAGTCTCTATACCGTTGCAACTCAGTGCAGAGACAATCGATAGGTCATCCTATCGCTTTCGCAAATACCGGGTCTTCAACACCGATCTTCAATGCAATTCACAACGACGTATCACATATTCGGAATGGGTTATACGACCCCATGGTCCTTTCCCGGTTAACCCGAATAGTGAGCGCTTATTCAAAAATAAGTGTGCATTCAATTTCAATCAATTCACATCAAATACCCATTCAAAGGGAAATACTGATAGTCAGTTATTGAACTATCACTGGATATGCACACATCACCAGATTCCAAATAATTTTCCAAATTATTATTTTCCAAAATATCTTTACAAGATATAAAATTTCAACACTTCAAAAATAAATCAACATTTATTTTCAAACAAATTCCCTTTTCACTTATAAATTCCATAATGAATTTATATTTCAAAATATTCGTGCATATACGATTTCAACTATCCATTTCCAATTTATCTTCAAAAAGATAAATTCTAAATATTCACTTCATATTTGAAAACATTTCCATACTTATTATTCATAAGTAATTCACAAATCTTTTTATTTTCAACCTTGGAAAATATTCAATATACTTAAATCGAATTAAGTATATATTTCATTCTTTAAGAAAATCATTCTCTTAAACATATTTATTTGGGTCAAAACGAATGTTGCGTAAAACATCGTTACAACAACCCAAAATCACTAGTATAGGGATTTGAATTTTAAATAGATATATAAATCCCAATACTATACAAAAACATTTCCTTTCGGAAATCATTTACTATAACAACAGTGTTATAGTCCACTATTTCCTTTTATTTCTCGAAAACATCTATTTCAACAATCAATGTTGAAATCTATGGTTTCGAATCTCAACACATTTTAAAACATCGTTAGATCGTTTTAATTCAATTTAAACATCTCATTCAAAACAATTTCTTTAACATATCATTCACTATACAAAAACGTGAATATACTTCTTTAACAAATTCCATCCTTTTATTCATTTTAATTCAAAGAATTATTCACTGTCTAAAAACGTGAATATAACTCTATTTCTAAGTTATAACAATTAACTTATCAAAATAAGTCGTTTGCGAATTTATAAAACAACGTTTATAAATTCCATTTCTATTTATTTATAAAAACTTCCTTTTTATAAATTCCTTTATTAACCTATTCCAGTTTATAACTAAATTATAAACTAAATGTTCATATAATAAGTTAACTACTTATAAACGATTATTTCACAAAATCGTTCCTTAGAATTTCATAATTATAAATCTTATAACTTATAAGATTCATTTATTTAACCAAATCTATTCTTCAATTAACTTCACAAATTTATAAATCTTACTATTTATAAATTTCATCTATAACTTCACAGTTTATAATTCTATAAATTTCATTCATTTATGAAATTCATTTTCACTACATTCAAACACTTATAAAAACTCGTTTTATAATGTCTATATTTCAATTTATAAATATCCATTTATAAATCTCTTAATATAAATCAGTTTATATTATTATTCTAAAACGTCTTTAAATTCCTTTATAATTTCATCATTTCGATTTATAAAATAATCAAATTTTATAAATCCTATATTTAAACTTTTATCATATATTCAAAAATCCAATCTAAATTATTTTATAAAATCATTAGTTCCTATTTCTCAAAAATCGACTTTTAATCGTATTTCTAAAAATCAGCTTTTTAACTATATTTCACAAAAACCATAATTTTTATAACTTTAAAAATTATAACGTTTATTTATTTATAATGGATCAATTCCAAAAATAAAGTATATTTTCAAAATCACTTTTAAAATCATTTTAAAATCCCAAAATTTGGGTCCAATGATGCTACACACCAAATAGTCAATCACGACTAACAACGATATCATATATCGATATGATAATCCATCAAATATCAAAATATCTGAAATAAAATAAATACTGTTGAGGAATCCAGTTGGATCCCTCCAACCTGTTTCCTGCATCCAAAAACATTAGCACAATACCAATTTCGCTCCAGTACGAAATTATCGCGGTATATGTTCTTATTAAATATTATCCGCTTAATAACGGCGTAATAGGGTCTCATCCGCTAAACAAAAAATGCGGGAAATCAATAACTGCAATATATACATATGCCAATATATATATATTGATATTATATATAATACCAATTTCACTGTTTATGAAATATTCGCGGTATATGTTTATATTAAATAACATCCGCTTACTAACGGCGCATAATGTCTATTTTAACAATCAATAATTTACAGTCATCATTCAAACATGCATTCAAATATTTTAAATCTAACTATTTAAAATAAAATCGAAACCTATTCGATTGAGTGAGAAGTTCTCACCTTGGTTTTAAATTCCGTTTTAGCTTTTATTTCGAATAAAATTAAACGCGCGTTTAATTTTACCCGAAATTCTCACTAACTCCAAACGACTCCAAACTAACTCCATCGCGTAGTGCTCGTCCATACGATTCCAACGCAACTGAGTTTGCATTTTTTCGACCTCGTATGAAAAAGATATGAATTTTACAAGATCGTACACAAATTTATTTAATATAATTTACAACTTTAATTACTTTTAAACCTTCATTCAACATAGGCCGTTGATTTCTCCTGCATCCACATCAGGGCCGCATATCCCTTCCCCTTTCTTCTTCTCGTTTACAAGCTACAGGCCATGTTGAACGCACACAACCCATACCCCATCAAACTAGGGTTTAGGACCGCATCACCTACGACGAGCTAGAGCTCATCACTCCTCCACCAATCGAAGCGCCTTGGCTTCCTCTACACTCGGCCCTAGGGGTTTGATGCTCGGCCCCCCAGGTAGCACGAAAACCGAGAACGTGCGGCCACACTTCAAACACAACTCGCCACCAATCCACAACTCCATTGGCAATCATAACCGTTGGATATGTAGAGCTCGAGACGCTCTACAACTTTCATTTAGAGAGTTTCTTGAATTACTTGATGGGTTTGAAGATTTAGAGGGATGAAAATGGGAGTATTTCGGCCGTTCATACGAAACTGGCGGCTAGGGTTTCCAATTTGTTTTTTTTTTTTTTTATTAATGAAGAGAGAGATGGCTATTTATAAGGAAAGTAAGCGTAAACACTATTCATCCCGGGAATTCCGAACTCCGATTTAGACGCCGTAACCAGCGTACCTAAGGTTTATCCCGCGTTCCGGACACAATGGAACAAGTTTCGGAAGCTAATTCGGAAGTATGTGCGAGTTATGGCTGTAAACGCTCAATTTAAATTAAACCGATTTAAGTCGATTTCTAGGCGTTTTAATTTGTACCGGACAAACGGTAAATCCAAACGACTTGAAATTTGAAACCTTACAATAATATCACATTACGGATCCGCTGAAACTGGTTTCGTCGAATTCCGAGACTTTTTGAAAAATGGCTATTTTGACTCGCCAAATTTAAATTAAAAATAATTCGATGCGTTTCGAGCTGCCACGATCAAACGATAACTCCGATTGACACGAAAATTGAAATCCGGTAATAACTAACTATTACGGATCCAATGGAACTGGTTTCGTTCAATTCTGAGACTGTTCAAAAATTGACTATTTTACAGTCGATTATTAAATATTAAAATATTCAATTTTCACAAATTAACTTTTAATTCGATTTTAAAAGTTCTAAAATATTTCTATAACTCCAGTATGATTAAATAAAATTTTCCAAATTATTTTCAATCATATTTAACTCTATTTTCAATCATTTCCATAATTTAACGTATTAAATTATCGATTTAATTATCCAATTAAATCCAATAATTCAAATAAAAATTTATTTGACTTATAAATTCACTTTTTAATATTTAAAATTAATTAAATATTCAAATTTTAATTAAATAAAATTCTGGGTCGTTACAGCTGAAATGCTTGCATCTCACGTTTCAGCGTAGTTGGGTGCAATCAAAACCGTACGGCGCTTATTAGAGAATGGATTCCATACGAATGTCTAGGTACTGGGGTATCACCTATCAAGTACGTGTCTTGAAACAGTGTACCGAGGGCCACGTCGGGTTCCCCTGCTACACAAGATCAGACTATCCCTAACCTAGATAGATCGAATATGCTATCACCTTAGGTGTTCCCACCCTTTTCCATGCTCCTTCCATGTATCATAGTAATAATGTCTGAGGGCATCTAGAAAGGTGGTAAACATACCCTAAATGTGTGCTACCCACTTAGCCTTGCTGCATCTCCCCTGCTTTTTAGTCATTCGCGGATGATGAGGCTAGAGGCTACTATTACCTTTTTAAGGAAATTTCACTTAGAATGCTCATTGTCCTCCAATAACAATGTACTAGGTCCGAACGGAACCAAAGACATTATTCCTGCTACATCCATTTTGGAATGATCCTCGGCATTAGTTGCGATTAACCCTTGCACTTCATTGCTCCATCTTCGACTCTATGCTCTTGTTTTCACCTCGAAAACGTGCTCGTTGGATCAAAGTAGTTTTCGGATAACTTATCTGATCCCGATCTCTTCAAAACAACGTTCGATATTTCCTGTAAACTCGACCCCGGTTCTTTAGGAAATAAATAGACGAAGATAAGATCCGAGATCACCTCCTAAACTTTAGTGGATGGATTTCCTTTTCATCATCCTAGAAGAACGAAACGAGCTTATACGTACAGTATAGCGCCTCGAACGACACTGTACCATATAATTCCCCTGTTTTTCCTATATATTCCAAAATTTATATTTTTGGGTTCAGATTTGGTAGTCGGTTATTTAACTATCAAATAAACAATCATCCAACCAAATATCTCATTTTCTGCTGAAAAGCCCCAGGTTTTATTTAATTTAAAATTTTAAATAAATTAAATCTCTTTATCTAGAGGTACGTACTTATATGATCGAACTCAGTATATTCACAAACTACCTTTTTCAAAATATTGAAACCCTTTAAAATAATAAGGAAAGTAGCACCCTAGTATCAACCATGGATTTACTGCTCAGCGGTTATGTCTCTATCCCAGAGAAATTCAAAACTTAATAGCAAGCACTCACTACCTCCGATTATGCCATGAAATCATACCATTACCTTTCGACAAATTTATTTGAGAATTGTCTCAAGATAATGCTTATAAGTTTCTAAAATAAATTTCCAAGTTTAATCTAGGCATATATACTTAGATAAAAGTTATTATAGAAAGCCATATTGATATTTAATAATTTATCTTTTAAAAACAACAATGCTGACTAATTCTTAAATAATAGTAAATCTTTAGCAATTAATTTAAGGTAACTAATTAATAACTAAATATGCTTTAAACAATCTAAAATAATTAAATAAGCGTTTCTAGAATATTTTTTACCACTTTAAAGTTACCTAGTTAATAATTAAAAATCCTCTTTTTTAAACAAGCCCAATTTCTCGATTCTTATTTCATTCCAAAAATTTGAAAATCTTACTTGAGTTCCAGTATAACCAATTTTATACTTATTTCAAATTTCACTTCTATCCTTCCAATCTATTAAAAATTTCGATTTAAAAACCTTTCATATTTAGACAAGTACCACTTAAGAATTTATTATTTAAAAATCCTTTTATATACTTTTATCCCAAAATATCTATTTACGATATTCTGAAATAGTTAAGTACAAATTTCTAAAATATTATTTTATCAAATCAATTTATCCAAAATTCTATATAAATATTTTATTTCAAAATCCTTTTAAAATTCTGTTTCCAATTCAAACCATATATTATTGATATTTAAAAATACCAAAATCTAGGATAAAACTGCCATAACATCCAACCAATTCAAATCACACAAAAATCTATCATAGATTACTCCAGCAAAACATATATCTATATATGAAACTGAAATTCAAAATTTTGAGGAATCCAGTTGGATCCCTCCAACCTCTTTTCCCTGCATCCACAAATGTTAATAGAGCATAAAAATACCAATTCCGCTTTCGGGTGAAATATCGTGGTATATATGGTCATCTGCTATTATACGGGGTGCAAGGGTCTCTTTCGCTATATATTTGCGGGAATATCAATTGCTTCGTACTACTATATAAAATATCACATTCAACTGATAAAAATGTATCAATTCAACCAATCAATCATTAATTGATTTTAACTATTTGAAATTAATATCAGCAGCCCAAAATTGAGTGAGATTAACTCACCTTGATTTTGAAATTTTCCAAACATTCCGGTTTTAAATTAAGTCGAACACGTTCGATTTAACATAAAATTTTAACTCGCTTCAAATATCTCTAGATCGGTTCTAGACATAGTGCTTGTCGTCATGGTTCCGTCGCCGCTTGTTTCGTCCGATTCTGACCTCGTATGAGAAAGATATGGATTTTTAAACTTTTGAATATAAATTATATAAATAAATTTCTTTTTTTAAACCTAAGTTCAAATCTAGCTGTTCAAAATTCTAGGAACAAGATCTAGCTGCACCTTCTTTCTTCCCCTTCACGTTCACTCCCAGGCAACTCATACATGAACAGACCCATCGCCGCCGACAGTTCCTTCACCATCCGACCACCATGTTCAATTTGAAGATGATCCAACACTTCCCCGACGAAGCCACAAACAGAGCGCATCACCACCCTCGACGGCGAGGAGCTCGACCCCCCAAGCACCATGAAATGTCCTCCAAACGCCAAGAAAACATGGCCTCCTAGCGCCTCATATGGTCGATAATAGCCAAAACCTACCTTTGGATCGGCAGTACTCGTCGAACCTACGACTTTGTAGTTGATGACGAGGCCCAAAAGTGTTTGGATTGGGAGGAATCGAGGTTGGAAGCTGCAAGCTTTTTCGACCATTGATAAAAATGGAGGCGGCTGCTACAAATTTGTCTAGGGTTTACTGTTTGAACGTATATATGTGTATATTTATTATTGTAATATCATTTCCACATTTTACATGCTTTTCCGAGCGAACTCTAATCGAGACGTCCGCCAATCGTCTATAATATTTTACCCATAATTTGAACCCAACGGAACATGTTTTGAGGCCTAATTCGATCATATGTGGAAGATAACTTTTCGAATCGAATTAAAATATTAAATTTTCGAAATTAAATTCAACGCATTTCTTTTTTGCACAACCAAACAATGACTCCAAATGCCACAAAATTTGAAATCATATAATAATAAACTATTACGGATCCAATGGAATTAGTTTCGTCGAATTCCGAGACCGTGCTCTGGAAGCTATTTTAACGTGTCGATTAAATCGAGCGATTTCAAAATCGATAAAATTACTTGAAATTCAAATTTTAAAAACTTACCAACTCAATTATAGTTCAAATAGAATATACATCCACATTAGAAATCATTTCAATTTATATTAAATCAAAATTCCATTATTTACACTATTACCATATATTAATTTCCACTATTAAATTAATATATAAATTTCAAACTTTAAATTTATCGACTTTTAATTCCATTCAAAGTCTATTACCATCACTTTTATTCAAACAGATTTCAAAATCAACTTACAAATCATTTCCATTTCCATTTAACTCTAGATTCCCATATTTACCTAATTTTAAATATTAAATTTTTATTTACCCAATTTGCTTAATCGCTATATTTGAAATTATAAACCATTTCACCAATTCAACAAAAATTTCCATATTCGAAATCAATTGATATTTCAAATTCAAAACTTAAAAATTAATCAAACATTCAAAATTAAACGACCAAAATTCCGGATCATTACAAGTTGATTCATTTGTGATGATATGATATGCCATGTTTGATTTTACCATTATTGGACAAAATAGTGATTGTGGAAATTTTTATGAAATTATTCATATGGGTTTTATGGGTGAACCTAAGATATTAATCTCCAAATGATTTAATTTCTGGATATGTTGTGTAAAACATAATTTTAGAGATGAGTTTTAAATTTCAAAATTTTCCAAATTAATTGGAATATTTTATGATTTTCCTAAGAAAGAATGGGCATTTATTTTTGGTTTTAATTTCTAAAAATGATTAAATAATGATTTTGACCTCAAAATTTTTATATGTTATAGAATATGTTATTTCCAATTTTTTGTGAATTTTAGGGATTTTCCCTAAGCACATATGATTTATTATAAATTTAATAAGCATGAAAAGCTTATGATTATATGGGTGCAAAAATTATTTTGGAGAAAGAAGTTGGGTCAGCAATAATTTTCTCTAAAAATAAGTGGGTAAAGATGTTTTCGACAAATGAGAAATTGACAAAGGTTAAGTGTTGGTCAAAAGTAAAAGCTTTTAATAGAAATAAAATAGTTTTAATATGATTTACGAGATTGCCATGGTGTTAATAGTTGGTGCTGCCGTCCGTCAAAGTCGCAACCATGATTGTTGACGCCAACGTGAATGGAGGCATATAATATCAATGTAAGTCGGTATGTTATGGATCCATTTAGGGTGGAATGAGGGTTGGCATCACCTATTCAACGTCGACCTTTATCAATCTCGTCACCGTTTTCAAATATTGAGACCACGCGGTGTTGATGCCGCATATATTCACCAATGGTCTCTAATGATGATGCCACCCATCCTTTTTTGATACTAATTTATTCTATCTTGCATCCACCGATGTCGCCTAACTTGATATCGATAGTAACGATACCACCTGTTCTAAGTATATCACTATGATGCATCCTATCGCTTATTTTAATAACTATAGTTTTAAAGTAGTTATGCCACCGATCTTATTTTTGACGTTGATTGTTTACGGCAGTGATGCCAACACTATTGTTTTGGCGTTCCTTTGTACGGCAGAGTAGCCGCTATTTTTAAAGCATTCAATATCTATGGTTTACGATATTGATGTGTTTTCATATATAAATGGCTATATTTAATATGTCTGAAACATGTTAGTTTTTATGTTGTGACAACATTAATTTCGATATTATAGCCTTAAATTTTTATAACTCAGAATTGTTTTAGAGCTTTGATATGGAAGGATGCGACATCCTATATTGGCCATATCAATGCCGCAAGTTTTCAATCGCTAATATATTCTAAATTTTGGCATTATGCCCTATAGAGAAGTGGTGGGATATTCTCATATTATTTCCAATTGTATACATGGCATTATTAAAATGGGTTATAAAGTGGCATAAGAAATTGGTAAAGTAAGGGGCTATATTTTCCCTTGTTTTAAATATGAATTAAAAGGATTAATCATATATAATAATAAATATTTTCAAGGAATAAACTATTTTTTAGCCCTAGTTTTTGAATGAAATTACAAAAGAGGGTTATTACTTAAGGTTAAGTAATCATAAGATGCCAATAGATTGAACATATTTGAACAATGGATGCTATATGTTCTTATGTTATACGATCGGTTATTTGCACGATTATTACTGCCATACCCACATCTCTATGACCCATAACTGCATTTTAGGATATAAAAGGGCAGAATAACTAGTTAGGTTGACCCATTAGCAGGGATAATTGAATTTAACTCTTGAGTGAGTAGAGTTGCATCCAGGAGATCAGATAGATCAGATGAGTTTGGATGCCTAGAACTAATCAAAATATTATGATATAAGATATGGTATTGAAAGTGTCCCATAGGTTTATAGTATTCTCACAAAAACTATGGATTGAATAGTGTTATTGGAGGATATCCAATATGTTCATAATGATCCCATGAAAACTATGATTTGAGAGATGTTATTTGTGGATGCCAATAGGTTCATAGTGATCCCATGAAAACCATGGCCGAACGGTGTTGTTAGTGGATGCCAATAGGTTCTTAGTGATCCTAGGAAAACTATGATTCAGGATAGGTAGTCCTTAAGAGCTTTAATAGGTTATTAGTTAGGCCATGAAAACTAATAAGTTCATTTTGATCCTAAGAAATTATGGGTTGAGACAGATTATCGGATGCTAGTTAGACAGATAGCCTAATAACTTGGGATTGGTAATCTAGTGTATATTACATATTTGCATATGATATTGTTATTATGTTTTAACCATTGTGGATGTAGGGGCACAATATATGGTTGATTTTTTTGGTTAAGATGCTAGTGAAGGAAAAACCTGTTCCACTCAGCGTTATGGTTTCACTAGATATCTACTAGTTCGATATAGTAGGTTATTATTCAGAGCAGACTGTTTGTCTAACCTGAAGTTTTTGTTTTTCCCTTAACTCTTAGGTACTAATTTGAGTAAGTTGTCATTAAGGGATTTTAGGTATCCAGTTAGATGAATAAGATTCCAAAGACATGCAGTAGGCAATCTAGCTATTTAGGAGTTCTTATCTAATCTGCTGTGTTGTTTGATTTTGTTTATATTGATGTAATGGTAAATTATATAATTGCCAAGTGTTAGACTCTAATCAACCAAAAGGGCATCTACACATGTCGCTCTTGGAGTATTTTGCAACAATTATATTTCGTCTGAATTTGGGATTACGGAAGGGATTCTGTAATGAATATGATAAGCCATTTATGGTATGAAACATGAAAGTTTGCTACTAAATCGTGTTTGAAAATTTTCATATTCATGTGCTTCTGATTATTGAGATGACTAACATATCCGCCTTTTGTCACTGGAAATTAATACTGGGGATGACTGCAACATCTGTAGCGCTTAGGTTTAGGCCTCAAAATGAGTGATGCAACAAGTTGTATCAGAGTATAGGTTTATGTAAAACATAAAAGGTCAATGGTTTTTGAAAACATAATCCTAATGAATTAGAGAATAAGATTGGGGTATGGGATAACGTAATAGTAAAGTTCTGGTATTCGCTACATATAAGAATGTATTCTCTCCTCTCTCTTAAACCGTTCTCCTATATCTTATCAAGGCTTGTATGCATATTATGAGAAAGCAAGATACGAAACAAGAAAAAGAAGAGTGAATATTGGTAGAGGAAGCACTACAACCAGTGGAAATGTTCGACCCAATAGCAGAAGGAACCAAGGTTGACATGAAAATGCTAATCCAAATGCAAACGCTAATGTAGGGTTGGAACCCCACCACTTGCAGATGTGGGTGTGGTTAATCCTGTGGTGTCGGTTGGTAATAAGTATTCTAAGCTGAATCGAGATTATATGTAACAACATGCATATTTTACGACAGTATATATAAATGTTTTATTTAAATATAGCATCGTTAGTCGGATTAAAGTCCGAAATGCTGCCTTTTGTAAATAGTTGAATTAGGACTTGAGACCACTTCCGTTAAGTCCAAAATGACGTTTGCGACCTTTTTGAGTATAAACATCGATATGTTCGGAGTTGATTAGAATTTCGATACTTTGATTTAGGGCTTTGGGCTTATGTTTCAGCCCACTAACCAAATAAGGAACCCAACTCCTCTAACAAATACCCTAACCCCACTCATCTTCATTCATTTTCATTTCCTAATAATCTCAAGCTAAAAGAAAAATGGGGGAAGAGATAGGAAATTAAAATTCCTAAGCCCTAGTTTGCTAGGAAATTCGAATTCAAGCTCCAAAATCCAAGAGAAGCTTAGGTAAGAATCCCTTCATCTTCTCCATCTCAATCTCTCTTCAATTTTTAGAAATTCCTAAACCCTAACTTAGAAAATATTTGCTTATGAGCTAGATTGGAGCTTCTTAAGTTGAAGTTGAAGAGTGGTTGATCTTTCCTTTGTTTTAAAGCTTCTCACTTGTTCTTTTGGATTTAAAGCGAGTTCTTGAACTCACATCCATGTCTATAGCATTCATTGTTGTTAGGTATGAATTTCTAACATCTATTTCATGTCCAACTGCTTTTGATTTGAATTGGTTTGGTGAATTTTTCAATTTTGGTATTTTGAAATCAAATCTTTAAAGATCCAATCTTGGGTGTTTAGACATGTTTTTGGTGGTGTATCGAAGAGCCTATAGGGCTGGGTTGTCGATTGGCATAAATCCCTAGCATACATCGCTCGTTCGATTGCTTCCGGTTTGGATTTTTACCCTCTTTGGGCTAGGCTGATTTTTTTTGCCTAGTAGAAAAATCCAGACGTTTGGAACTTGAAAAATCCAGATGTCTGGAAGGGGTCTCTGGAAAAGATAAAAAATAACACATGCAGAAAAAAGGGTAGAGTCAAAATCCAAACATCTGGAACAAAATCCAAACGTCTGGAACAAAATCCAACGTCTGATTGAAAAATCCAAACATCTGGAAGGGTTCTGGAATTAAAAAGAGAAAGAAGAAAAACATATATATTTCCAGAACCTAAAGCCAGATGCTTGGCTAAACCTACCAGACGTCTGGAACTGTCAATTTTGCCTATTTTGGTCGTTTTCGAGTGGATTTCCAATTTTTATCAATTTGTGTTGATCCGATTAGTTGTTATCATTTATTATTGTCTTTGATGACTTCTTTTTTGGATTTTTGGAAATATCCATTGATGGATTTGATATCGATTTTTATTGTTTTAATTCACGTTGTCGAATGCGCATTTTTGGTGATAGATTGTTTTTACAATCATTTCTGTGATTTGTCACTTTAAAATACAAAGTTTTTTATACTAGTAGTAAATACTCAAAATCTTTCACAAAAATGATTTCTACATTTACTTTTAATACAAATTCGTTTTTAAAACTGTTTTCCTATCTATTATTATAAACAAACATTTACCTCATTCGTTTGAGAAATCCAATTGAAATGCTTGCGTTTACTTTGTCGGTTAATTCTTAGACTTGTTCGATTGAAATCTTGTGCAATTTTCGAGTGGAAATCTACAATTTGTTCGTAAATATTTAAGTTAAGCTAGTGGTTATGGGACATGAAGCTAAATTCATTTGTTTACTAGCATAGTGTAATTTATACTTATCGATCAATTATGATCATTTTATGATTTAGACTAGCGATGTGCGATGTCCCTTTGTTTCTGTATGGGACTAAACCCCATTTGTGGAATTTCGGCTCAAAATTGGTAGGATAGCGACCCATGGTCTTCGGGCCGTTTGTGGAGCCTCGGCTCAAAAATTGATGGTTAGCAACCATGGAATAACATTCTATTTGTGATGCACGTGTTGGTGAGTTTTTATGCTCCTGTTTGTGATAGGACTCCCCCTTTGTGATTTTTAGATTTCTAATTAATGATTTTTGGATTTTGTGTTTCACCAATTTTTGCGATTGGCATTGATATTGTGACGATCCGGAATTTTTGAGCATTTAAAATTGGAATATTTAATTGATTTTAAGTATTTAAAGGTTAATTCTCAACTTAAATTACGAATATCATAATTTATTTGACAATTAGATTGTTGAATTAAATAATTTGAATTGGATAAAATATGAAACCTGAGATTTTAAGCCTATTAAAAATATAATTTGAAAGCTTATAAATTTATATTGATAACATTGAATATAATAAAAGTGTTAAAATGGAATCTAACATTGAATTGGTCAGTTTTGAAATTTAATCGTTTAAATTGAATTTAAAAATAACCTTCCGAGGCACAGTCTCGGAATTCGATGAAACCAGTTCCATTGGGTCCGTAATATTGAATTATTATCGGATTTCAAATTTCATTGTGATCAGAGTTAGTGTGTGAGTGTACGATATATAAACACGCTAAAAATTTAATTGATAATAATTTAATTAGTCAAGCTTCTTGTATACACCATCTCTATTGTATTTATATTTATAATAATACAAAAGGTATAAGTATGTATAAGTATAGGATAAGTGGTATGACATGGTGAAGACAGGTGGCATAATATAGACCATACACCTATCTTAAAATGAAATAGAATTATGACACATATATCACTTAGGTGTACACTTCTAGAACACCTTAAATGATTACTAAATAAGGTATGTGTCATGAAATAAAGCTTGCATAAAAAAATGAAGGACATGTGTACATGTGTAGAAACATCTTAAGACACCTAAGTAGACACATAACCCCATTATGTGCCCATGTGTATAAACATCTTAAGACACCTAAGTAGACATGTGTCAACATTCTAAAGCTTGTGCAAAGAGAAGAAGACAAGTGTCCAAAACTAAAATTACCAAACTAGCCTTGAAAATTAATATATAAAGGGTGGAAATGTTCACTTATTTTGATACTTTCAAAAAGCAAAAACAAAAGTAAGATAAAGTGAAAAAGCTTGGAGAAAGCTAGGGAAAAAGAGTCAAGTCAAATACACAAGTTTAAGGTGAGAAAAACTATTTAATTGCTAGTATTCATGTTATTCTTGAAGAGATGATAGTTATAAGTAAAAATGGTTCGGTTCTATCAAAAACGCGGCTTAGTAATTTAACCATAACTTTCTTAATCCTTAATGAAATTTCGATTTCTTGGAAGTTCTGGAAAGCTTATTTCATGTGTTACAACTTTGATGTTTTGTGTTTTCTGTAATTTGGATGTTAGCTATGTCAAAATTGAACCTTTCTACTGTAATCCGAGAGCAAAACCAATATTAGCTCTATGCTTAAGGCTGAAACTAAATTGGCCATAACTTCTTCGTTCCTCAGCCGATTTCGATAAGTTTAGATGTTCCGGAAAGCTTAGACTTTGTTCTAAAACTTTTATGTTTTGAGTTTTCCAAGATTTCGATGTTATCTTGGCCAAAATTGTAATTGTTTATCGCTGTCCCGAGACAAAATGACATAAGTTGTGAAATTCAAATCTTAGAATTGTTTTATCCATAACTTTTACAATTCTTATCGGAATTTGGAAATTTTTAATGTTCTGAAAAGCTTAGGAACTAAGCTAAAACTTTTGCTTTATTCATTTTGCCTGATTTCAATGTTTTCTATGCTAAAATTGAAATTGTTGGTCGCTGTCCTGCAAATGCATAAGTTAAGGCTAAGTTTAATGTTTTTAGTAAAATGGTCATAACTTTTGAACCGTTGATCCAAATTCGACGATCTTGGTCATTCCGAAAAGCTAACGGAAAGTCCTATAACTTTTATTTGTATCATTTTCTGAAATTAGTTGATTAAAATGTTGAAAAACCTCTTGCAAACTCGCTATCATGTTGTTTTATGCAAACCTGAGCTAGTATTTTGTGCATAACTTTTGCGTTTCTTATCCAAATCCTATAATTTTTAAAGTTTTGGAAACTGCAGGGAGAATGTGATATCTTTCATTTGTATCACTTTTTAATTAATAAAATTCTGTATATGGAAAGGAATTTTTGAATAAGCAGAAGGTTAATGAAGTTTGAAACTTCAATGATATTATTTAGTAAAAACAAACATTTATTTAATATTTAAGATTTAACTTAAGGAATAAAGAAGAAATCGGAAAAAGCCTGACATTCGTATATTTTAGTTAAAAGTTTTAAAATCAAACGGAAAATAATAACAATAATAATAAGTCCGTAACTAATGAATTTTTGAAATGAATTGAGTAATTAAAGAAACTTACTTCAAATAAAATAAATTGGAAATCAATTTCGGGGAAATTGATTTAAGTGATTGAGTTGGAACTTTCTCTGGATGGCCAAGTACATGTTTTAAACGGTAAAATTGTAAATATAAATTAAATGTTTTAAAGCTGTTATTAAAGAAAGCAAGTTTTGAAAAATTTATTATTTCTATTATTTAAAGTTTAAAGTAAGTATTTTCTTTAATCTATTCTAGCAGTAATTATTAAGAAGTAACTTAGTATTTTGTTTTAAAAGTAGAAATCTAGTTTTATAACCTTATTTCAAATATTCATATAGTATGTATTTTAAAAAATTATTAATTTTAACTTAAATGTTTTAAAATAAAGTGTTTTAAATTATTTTAAAAATCTATTTTTGTGCTTGGTGATTTCAGAGGAGATATAAAATATTTGGGAAAGTTGATTCTTAAAAGAATGATGGTTTTGAAACTGTTTTCAAAAGATTGAAAATAGAAATATATCTTGTGAAGATATTTTGAGGTTAATAAATAATTTGGAAAATTATTTATTGGTTGATGGTTGTTTGTGAATATAAATTGATAGTTAGATAACCGACTATCAATATTGGACAAATGCGCTGATCGTTTCGAAGAGACCGGGATCGAGATTTATTTCTCGAAAATCACTTCGATCCGGTTTGTACGTTTCGTGTAAACGATTTTGGATTCGAAGATGGAGCAGTGAAGTGCAAGGGCTAGTCGCTACTAATCCTGAGGATATTTCCAAAATGGATGTAGTAGGAATAGTGCCTTCGGTTCCGTTCGAACCCGGGACGGACTTGTATGGACGAATGCTTGCGAAACATCGTCAGGTGGACGATGGGCATTCTAAGTGAAAACGTTCTAAAGGTAACGCTTAGCCTCAAGCCCCATCAACCGGGAATGACTGAAAATCAGGGGATATGCAGCAAGGTTAGGTGGGTCATGCCCAAGCAGGACAAGATATTTCTCCTGTCTAGATGTCCCTTTCTTTTTATTTCGGCTTAGTGGGTGGTTGGTCGCGCCAACCACGGGGTTTATCTTGTTCGGGACTGTTCAGTAAGGAATGGTTCCGGCCTTGTGTTGCAGGGGATGAAGGGAGTAATCCTCGGTACGGTGATCTAGGCCCCGTACTGTGACAGGTGGTACCCCAGTGCCTAGTCATTAGTTGGAAATCCATTCTCCCTACGAGCCTTGTACGAGTTTTGTTTGTATTACCCACTTTGTGGCTAGTAGCTGGAATTTAATAGATGTAACAATTTCGGCTATTTTATAAGTATTTGTATATAGACCCTATTATAATATCAGAGGATTTCTATAAAAATTGTTTTAGCTATCGTAAGGTAAAAACCCGACATGTTTATTTGTGGCGTGGTCTTACGAGATGCCTTTGTTTTCAAAGGATTTTGAAACTTTAACAATCAATTGGATGTGATTTTCTCACGCTGGTATTCCAGACTGACTCGGGTGTTATTTAACTGTAATGCTCGGGCCAGACCGAGTATTATAGAATACAGGATGTGATGCTGTGGAGCTCAGGAGACGAGCTGGAGGACGATACGTATATCCGTACTTGTTATATATATATTCCGCTGTATTGAGTTACTGTGTATCCATTTGTATGTTGTTGTTGAGTCGTTGATCGATGTACTCTGAGGATGTAATATATAAACAGATATATTTGATTTTGAGTAAAGATCATTTATTTTCTATTATATTTTAGTCCGCTGCGATGGTTAGATTCTGATATTGTTTTCTATTTTCTTCTTCTACCTCTTTTTCTTTAATCCAAATGGTTCGTATTTCTGTACAACTTGAGTTGATTTAGGTAGAATAGTGTTGACTCAAGGGGTACGGATTTGCGGGCTGTTACAGTTGGTATCAGAGCTTAGGTTGGCGACAACCTAGGCTTTGGTGGGGAAATTACTCATTAAACAGAGTCGATAGTACTCTATAATGAGTTGAGCGTATTAATAGATATGAGAGCGTACTTGTTAGTGAATATAAAATTGTTTTTATACTGTATTGACTTATCGGTTGAGTGTTTATGAATTCTGGTCGGTACGGGAAGTACAACCGTATCGATAGGGGTTGCTAAACTCTTGAACAAGATAAACTGACATAGTATTGTTTTTAAAGTGGGTAAATGAAATAATTTTACCCAAAATTATATTTTGATATAAAAGGAATAATTTTCTGACATTATATATATTTGGATGTTTGGTTGCTAATATTAAAAATCAAATAAGAATCTAAAGTTAATCTTAAATTTGAAATGGTTATAACCGAATAAATTCTGTAAGTATAAATTATACAAAAGAGAATAACTAAATTTAAATTAAACCAGAATTTAAACCCGGGAGTTTTAGAAAGATTTTTAAATGCATTAAGAATAAGGTTGGGAAATTTAAAAACTTGGAAATGTTTGGTAATATTTTTCCCATGTGGTTGAAGGCGATAATGAAATGTTGATTTGGGAAGTATTTTCGAACGGCAACTGTTTTGAAATAAATTTGGGAAAGTAAGAAGCATTGAACTCACTTCACTCGCTGGAAAATAATCCTGATGATGCTGGCCACATCATTAGAATTCATTTTCGAGTTTCTTAAGTGATGGATTGCTTCCCTAGTACTTGGTTATGATATTGTTTAGACTTATTGGGTATAACAGTTATTTTGGAGATGTCAAAATGAGAAATTTGTTTTTGGTATAAACAAATTGTTTTGAAAAATCTTGAGTTTTGATTTGATATACCACATAGGTATATATTTGATATATTTCAAAATGGTTCTGAAATAAAACCGGGTAAATTTAAATTCTGGAAAATTATATTTAAATAATGTGTAAAATTAAAATAAATTAACTATTGAATTAATTAAGTGAAGTTGATAATAAATAGAAAGAAGAAATGAAAATTTTAATCTTGGAATTAAAAATTTAACTTGAGTAATTGGAAGTGAATAAAATATATTGAAGTAAGTAGAAAATTTGAATATAACTTGGATAAGTTAAATAAATTGGGTTTAGAATTAAATTTGGCTTGGGTTAAATTGAAATGTAAGATGACTTGAAATTGTGGGTCATTGTGTAATGGATTATACCCATAAGCTATTAAGTGTTATACTTATAATCTGGAATTGAGGATTTGAATTTTTGCAAAGGATTAAGGTGAAGGAAAATTTATATCCTTAAGAATTCAGTGATGCACATATATGTAAATTCTGAAATTGTGATTATAAGATGTAGATGGATTGAAATGAGCAATATGAGCTTTAAATTAAATAAGTTGGGTAAAGGATTGAATCGAAATAGATAAACCAGAATAACTTATAAAAGAATTAAAATGCATGAATAAAATATGCTTGGGTTATAAAGAAGCATAAGGCTTGAGTTGAAAAAAAAAATGAAGAATATATTCAAGCCTATAATGAATGGGATTGTGTAAATAATAAGTTGTGACTTATTAAATTTGAAAAGTGAGATACAAAACTCCAAAATAAATATTTTTAATGAATTGGAAAATAAAATAAAAATCAAAACTTAAATTATAAACTAAATTGAACTAAGAAAATTAAATGTAGTGATATTTGGGATTAAAATTTAAGAGTTGGATTATAAATAAGGGAAGAACTAATTGATAATAAGTTAGTTAATGAAATGTGTGAATGGAGTTCAATGTAGTTAAATAGAAGTTGACTTATAAGCTAATAATGAAGATTGGAAATAAAACTCAAGGTATAAATTGAATTCGACATGAATCATTAGTGAAGGAAATATAATTAAAAGTGGCCTTGAAATTAATTAATTGATTCGTGAATGAAATTGCAATGTAAGTTAATAAAATTGGATGGTAATTTACAAGTGAATAATAGAATCAGAACTTGAGTTATTAAATGGAAAATTTAGCTTGAAATGTTAACAAATTGAATATAATTGAAGTGTATCGGATAGAAATATAAATGGATTAAAATAGCAATGATTTGAATGTGCAAATAAAATCCATAAGTGAAGATAACTTGGAAATAGCCAGGAAATAAATTGAATGAGTTAAATTTGGAAAATTAAATTTTATATAACTAATTATATTGAATAAATAAATGATGGAATAAATAAGTATCAAATGAAATGTGGTTTAAATAGGTTGAGAAATGGTTATGGAATGAAATAGCTTGGATTGTTTCCGAGCCAAATAAAATAGTTTGGAATAAACTAACATGGAATGAAATGTAAATAAATGGGTTGTAAATGAAATTTAAATGGAATGTGTCGAGCTAAATAAATGACTGTGGATGAATTAAAATAAAAAGGAAATTTAATTGGTAATGGAGATGGAACCTAAGTTGTTAATGGTTTTGAATGGACTAGTTTGGTTAATGAAATTGAAATGCAATGAAATAAGAATACATGGATTATGAATAAATCCAAAATGGAATAGAATTAAGCGTAAGTTGAGTTGGGGTCAATTTAAATTGATTATAAAACTCAAGTGCTTATTTATCCACATAAATCTCGTCAAATTGCAAGGAATACATTGTTATTGAATGTAAATAAAAGTTATTAAAATGCCTTGGATGGATAGGAGTAAAATAAATTGGTTTGAAAGCAATTGAATTAAATATGAGTTCAGTTTGCTTAATACTAAACTAAATTTAAGCAATTGAGTTTTAAACCACTCAAATTAATGAGGTTTTATACGAATGGATTGAAAAACATTCACATAGGATGAGAATGGTTTATAAATTAATTGAAACAGTTGAATTAGCATGGAAACTATATAAGCTGCTTACGAGAAAATGTTTGGTGTGAATTTCTTTTAGAATTCATATGTTTTAACCATTGCGACTAGGTGAAATATAGTTAAACTGCATATATTTGGTACTTACATGTTTAAATTGAGTAAGTACAGGTACCTGGGAGCCGTGTGGCTGGATTTGGTTGTGCTATTTGCTAAAAATAATAAGCTGCTTGCTTAAAATACTAAATAAGGTACGCCTACGCAATAAAAATAGGAAATATGAACTGTTTTTGGTTTTTCCGACCGTGTGGGTCAATGTATATTTATCTCTTTCGTCAGATCGCAAAAGCTCCTCCGTACAAAGGGGACTCTGCCAAAAATTTACGAAAATTTTGGGAGTTAGAAAATTTTTGAAAATTGTTGGAGAAATTTTGTTAATTGACAAAACGAATTTAAATTGGCAACTAAAATTAATTAGTGAATGAAACTAACTAAATAATAACATGAATTAGTTATAAATGGAAAATAAAATTCAATATTTATAGGTAAAGATAAATTGGATTCATATTAAAATGAAAGAATTGATTTGTATGGGAATAAATATAAACTGAAGTGGTAAGATGGAAATAAGTATAAGGAACATATTTCATACTTATACTAAATTAAGAGGGAATAGTAAATTCTAAAATGAAAATTGATAATACTAATATAATTTAAGTCAATATTTGAATGAATAGATATTGACATTTTGTGAGAGCCGATAAAATGTTTTGGGAATATTGTGATTGGATATTAGTGCTAAGCAGGATATGCAGGTAATCTAAATGGAAAAGAGAATTGGTTTTTGATTTCAAGAAGATAAATTTGAAATACTCGACAAAAAGGTATGTATTTTAAATTTGGTATGAAATTTGATTGGGATTTGGAATGAACCACTTGGCGTTTTGTTTTCTTTTTGGATTTGGGGGGCCGTAGAGCCATTTTTGTGGTAGTACCGAGTTAGCCGCGCAAAGGAGACGCTGGCAAAAATTTTTCGAAAATTTAGGGAGTTAGAAAAATTTTGAGAAAATTTTGATAATTCAAAATTTGGTTTTAAATTGAAATTGAGTGGTTAAACAAGTAGTATAGTTTGAAACTATGGGAAAGTTGAGAAGTTAATAAGGAAGATAATGGATCTTTTATAAGAGATAGTTGGTAAGTTGTTGAGTTGTTAGAAACTGTTTGGTTTTGGAAAAGTAACGGGTTTTGAGCCATTCTTCCTAGTTAGTAATTTCGGGGACGAAATTCTTTTAAGGGGGTTGGAATGTGACGACCCGGAATTTTCGAGCATTTAAAATTGGAATATTTAATTGATTTTAAGTATTTAAAGGTTAATTCTCAACTTAAATTATGAATATCATAATTTATTTGACAATTAGATTGTTGAATTAAATAATTTAAATTGGATAAAATATGAAACCTGAGATTTTAAGCCTGTTAAAAATATAATTTGAAAGCTTATAAATTTATATTGATAACATTGAATATAATAAAAGTGTTAAAATGGAATCTAACATTGAATTGGTCAGTTTTGAAATTTAATCGTTTAAATTGAATTTAAAAATAACCTTCCGAGGCACAGTCTCGGAATTCGATGAAACCAGTTCCATTGGGTCCGTAATATTGAATTATTATCGGATTTCAAATTTCATTGTGATCAGAGTTAGTGTGTGAGTGTACGATATATAAACACGCTAAAAATTTAATTGATAATAATTTAATTAGTCAAGCTTCTTGTATACACCATCTCTATTGTATTTATATTTATAATAATACAAAAGGTATAAGTATGTATAAGTATAGGATAAGTGACATGACATGGTGAAGACAAGTGGCATAATATAGACCATACACCTATCTTAAGATGAAATAGAATTATGACACATATATCACGTAGGTGTACACTTCTAGAGCATCTTAAATGATTACTAAATAAGGTACGTGTCATGAAATAAAGCTTGCATAAAAAAATGAAGGACATGTGTCCATGTGTAGAAACATCTTAAGACACCTAAGTAGACACATAACCCCATTATGTGTCCATGTGTAGAAACATCTTAAGACACCTAAGTAGACATGTGTCAACATTCTAAAGCTTGTGCAAAGAGAAGAAGACAAGTGTCCAAAACTAAAATTACCAAACTAGCCTTGAAAATTAATATATAAAGGGTGGAAACGTTCACTTATTTTGATACTTTCAAAAAGCAAAAACAAAAGTAAGATAAAGTGAAAAAGCTTGGAGAAAGCTAGGGAAAAAGAGTCAAGTCAAACACACAAGTTTAAGGTGAGAAAAACTATTTAATTTCTAGTATTCATGTTATTCTTGAAGAGATGATAGTTATAAGTAAAAATGGTTCGGTTCTATCAAAAACGCGGCTTAGTAATTTAACCATAACTTTCTTAATCCTTAATGAAATTTCGATTTCTTGGATGTTCTGGAAAGCTTATTTCATGTGTTACAACTTTGATGTTTTGTGTTTTCTGTAATTTGGACGTTAGCTATGTCAAAATTGAACCTTTCTACTGTAATCCGAGAGCAAAACCAATATTAGCTTTGTGCTTAAGGCTGAAACTAAATTGGCCATAACTTCTTCGTTCCTCAACCGATTTCGATAAATTTAGATGTTCCAGAAATCTTAGACTTTGTTCTAAAACTTTTATGTTTTGAGTTTTCCAAGATTTCGATGTTATCTTGGCCAAAATTGTAATTGTTTATCGCTGTCCCGAGACAAAATGACATAAGTTGTGAAATTCAAATCTTAGAATTATTTTATCCATAACTTTTACAATTCTTATTGGAATTTGGAAATTTTTAATGTTCTGGAAAGCTTAGAAACTAAGCTAAAACTTTTGCTTTATTCATTTTGCCTGATTTCAATGTTTTCTATGCTAAAATTGAAATTGTTGGTCGCTGTCCTGCAAATGCATAAGTTAAGGCTAAGTTTAATGTTTTTAGTAAAATGGTCATAACTTTTGAACCGTTGATCCAAATTCGACGATCTTGGTCATTCCGGAAAGCTAACGGAAAGTCCTATAACTTTTATTTGTATCATTTTCTGAAATTAGTTGATTAAAATGTTGAAAAACCTCTTGAAAACTCGCTATCCTGTTGTTTTATGCAAACCTGAGCTAGTATTTTGTGCATAACTTTTGCGTTTCTTATCCAAATCCTATAATTTTTAAAGTTTTGGAAACTGCAGGGAGAATGTGATATCTTTCATTTGTATCACTTTTTAATTAATAAAATTCTGTATATGGAAAGGAATTTTTGAATAAGCAGAAGGTTAATGAAGTTTGAAACTTCAATGATATTATTTAGTAAAAACAAACATTTATTTAATATTTAAGATTTAACTTAAGGAATAAAGAAGAAATCGGAAAAAGCCTGACATTCGTATATTTTAGTTAAAAGTTTTAAAATCAAACGGAAAATAATAACAATAATAATAAGTCCGTAACTAATGAATTTTTGAAATGAATTGAGTAATTAATGAAACTTACTTCAAATAAAATAAATTGGAAATCAATTTCGGGGAAATTGATTTAAGTGATTGAGTTGGAACTTTCTCTGGATGGCCAAGTACATGTTTTAAAAGGTAAAATTGTAAATATAAATTAAATGTTTTAAAGCTATTTTTAAAGAAAGCAAGTTTTGAAAATTTATTATTTCTATTATTTAAAGTTTAAAGTAAGTATTTTCTTTAATCTATTCTAGCAGTAATTATTAAGAAGTAACTTAGTATTTTGTTTTAAAAGTAGAAATCTAGTTTTATAACCTTATTTCAAACATTCATATAGTATGTATTTTAACAAATTATTAATTTTAACTTAAATGTTTTAAAATAAAGTGTTTTAAATTATTTTAAAAATCTATTTTTGTGCTTGGTGATTGCAGAGGAGATATAAAATATTTGGGAAAGTTGATTCTTAAAAGAATGATGGTTTTGAAACTGTTTTCAAAAGATTGAAAATAGAAATATATCTTGTGAAGATATTTTGAGGTTAATAAATAATTTGGAAAATTATTTATTGGTTGATGGTTGTTTGTGAATATAAATTGATAATTAGATAACCGACTATCAATATTAGACAAATGCGCTGATCGTTTCGAAGAGACCGGGATCGAGATTTATTTCTCGAAAACCACTTCGATCCGGTTTGTACGTTTCGTGTAAATGATTTTGGATTCGAAGATGGAGCAGTGAAGTGCAAGGGCTAGTCGCTACTAATCCTGATGATATTTCCAAAATGGATGTAGTAGGAATAGTGCCTTCGGTTCCGTTCGAACCCGGGACGGACTTGTATGGACGAATGCTTGCGAAACATCGTCAGGTGGACGATGGGCATTCTAAGTGAAAACGTTCTAAAGGTAACGCTTAGCCTCAAGCCCCATCAACCGGGAATGACTGAAAATCAGGGGATATGCAGCAAGGTTAGGTGGGTCATGCCCAAGCAGGACAAGATATTTCTCCTGTCTAGATGTCCCTTTCTTTTTATTTCGGCTTAGTGGGTGGTTGGTCGCGCCAACCACGGGGTTTATCTTGTTCGGGACTGTTCAGTAAGGAATGGTTCCGGCCTTGTGTTGCAGGGGATGAAGGGAGTAATCCTCGGTACGGTGATCTAGGCCCCGTACTGTGACAGGTGGTACCCCAGTGCCTAGTCATTAGTTGGAAATCCATTCTCCCTACGAGCCTTGTACGAGTTTTGTTTGTATTACCCACTTTGTAGCTAGTAGCTGGAATTTAATAGATGTAACAATTTCGGCTATTTTATAAGTATTTGTATATAGACCCTATTATAATATCAGAGGATTTCTATAAAAATTGTTTTAGCTATCGTAAGGTAAAAACCCGACATGTTTATTTGTGGCGTGGTCTTACGAGATGCCTTTGTTTTCAAAGGATTTTGAAACTTTAACAATCAATTGGATGTGATTTTCTCACGCTGGTATTCCAGACTGACTCGGGTGTTATTTAACTGTAATGCTCGGGCCAGACCGAGTATTATAGAATACAGGATGTGATGTTGTGGAGCTCAGGAGACGAGCTGGAGGACGATACGTATATCCGTACTTGTTATATATATATTCCGCTGTATTGAGTTACTGTGTATCCATTTGTATGTTGTTGTTGAGTCGTTGATCGATGTACTCTGAGGATGTAATATATAAACAGATATATTTGATTTTGAGTAAAGATCATTTATTTTCTATTATATTTTAGTCCGCTGTGATGGTTAGATTCTGATATTGTTTTCTATTTTCTTCTTCTACCTCTTTTTCTTTAACCCAAATGGTTCGTATTTCTATACAACTTGAGTTGATTTAGGTAGAATAGTGTTGACTCAAGGGGTACGGATTTGCGGGCTGTTACAGATATGTTTTTTCAATATTTGTGGTTTGGTGATTAAAATAAAGAATATGACATTTTTTTGGTGTTTGAGAAAATTTGAGATATAGTATGATTTTTATTGTTATTTAATGTATACTTTTCGCAGTATGGCATTATTGTTATCATGCATTTTTTGTCATATCTCTTATTCTATCTCATTTTATATGATATTTATAGCTAGACTGATCTGTTTACTATTTTGTTCTTAAATAATACTCAGGTCAGACCGAGGTATTTCAGGTGCTTCTTCTTGACTTCTTATCTGGGTTTGTCATCTGACTTTTCGCTAACTAGTTAGCTTAGTAGTTTTTGCTTTTATACATTCGAGATAGAAACTCTTTGATGTATAAATATTCTTTTGTCTAGCACTTGTACCTATTCATTTGTGGTGCAGTGGATCTTGTGTGACCACTAATTTGATGTACATTTCTACGTGTTATGTTCTTGTTTCCACCTTAGTGATATGAATATCTGTGACTGATTTTGTGTTATGCTTACTTTATATTTGTTTCCGAAGGCCTCATAGCCGTTGTGTAGTATCTATGCGTTTTGATATGTTGGATTTCCTCTTGAAACAAAATGCATGTAATACGATCTGGCATATCAGTGCTCGCATAAAGCAATTACTCAGATGGTCACTCTGCAATAACTTTATTCTTCATGCTAGTTAATGGCATTACTCTGTAGTGTCCTTGGCTCATGTGAGTATATAGTCACATTATACTAGTCTTGGGTAAAAACCTTTTCTTAGAACTAAGGATGCAGTTGAAGTGGAGAATTAGCTATTGGGCCGTGGAAGAATTTTTGCTGATTTAGGTTTGAATGATGAGTAGAAAAACAGATTGGCATCAAGACAGTTGTAACGTACTACACTATACTGATGGAATGGAGTGACCATTGGAGTACCGAAAGAGAACTTGATTTGGGCTGAATTTCGAAAGAGATTTATGGAAAGATTCTTACTTGAAGTAGCCAAGTCCACCTTGCTTAGGAAATTTATGGAATTAGAGCAAGGGGAAATGTCAGTGTTATAATATGCTATGAAATTTGATGAGCTGTCTAGGTATGGATACGCTACCATCGACTCTGTGCTCAAGCGGAGTGAGAAGTTCATCCAAGGGTTAAAGCCGAAGAATGCTAAGGAGACTATGCCACATCTTTATTATCCGAGTAATGTAGTCATGAAAATGGCTATAAGGAATGACGAGATGATTGTGACTTTTAGGAAAGAGAAGTCAATGGAGACACTGGGCTTTTAGAGTAAGAAGAGGAAGTTCTTCAAGATGAAGGGATCTTAGATGGATGGGACTGCCAAGAAAGAGAAAGATGATCTTGTTTGCTTTAAGTGCGATAAGAAAGGACACTTTGCTTATGAGTGTCGAATCAGCAAAGGTAAGAAGGTGCAGGAAAGAAAGGGGTTGTGTTTCAACTGTGACCAGATGGGGCACTACAATAATCAGTGCCCAAAGCTGAAAAAGGAAAGGTTTTTTGCTTTAGAACTATCATCTTTCAGACCGATTGCTACTGAGAAAGGAAAGTCTATGATGGAAGATACGCTTTCGATTCATAGCATACCAGTTAGAGTATTGTTTGATACGGGTGCATCACATGCTTTTTCTCTCATTGCTTGGTAGATAAGATAGATCTATAACTATCATACCTTGTTAATTTCTTAAGAGTAACAAATCCATTAGGAGGTTATGCAACTCTTGGGATGATATGTGACTGTCTAGAACTTGAGTTTCTAGGCTATACTTTTGCCTATAGTTTCTCATGTTTTGATTTTGTGGGTTTTAGGATTATTATGGCTGGTTATGCAGATATGATGCTAGGATAGGAAAATATCATTGAGACACCCCAATATTAGTAACCAAATCATATACTCAATTGAAAATTCGAGTCCAAAAGTTTATGCTTTACTAGGTGCAACAGAAGTGGAAGATGAGTTTAATTGAGTTTATTTGTAAAAGAATTTGCATATATTTTTGAGCTAGTTATAGGGCTACCGCCGGAATGAGCTATTGAGTTTCGAGTATATCTTGTACATAGAGTTGAATCCATTAGTAAACCACCTTGTAAGATGACACCCACTGAGTTAAAAGAGTTAAAGTTGCAGCTAATGGACTTAGACCTTGTAAGATGACACCCACTGACACCCACTGAGACCTTGTGTACTAGATTTTAATGGGTTGTGGAAGATCATTTGCACTTGATTGAGTTTTCCCATAGTAATAGTTAGTAGACTAGTATAGGAATGGCGCTTTTTGTAGCTTTGTATGAAAGGCCATGCCAAACACCAACATGTTGGTTAGAGATCGAAGATAGATTGGTCCTTGGTCCAGATATAGTGAGAGAAGCCATAGAAAAGATTGATTTAATCCATGTTAGGATTAAAGAAGCTCAGTCTAGGAAAATAAGTTATGCAAAAAAGAGGCATAAGGATATAGAGTTCTCAGTTGGAGATTATGTTTTCATTAAGGTATCACCGATGAAAGGTGTTCTACAATTTTTAAAGTCAGGGAAACTAGCATCGAGATATGTTGAACCATTCCCTGTTATAGAGAAGATTGGAAAATCACATACCAGATAAATTTATCGAGTAGTTTGGCAGGAGTCCATAATGTGTTTCAAGTTTCTCATCTCAGAAAGTATGTGCATGATCCGAGGACTACTATTACTCCGAATAAATTGGATGACTTAATAGTGGAACTAGATATGACATTTGTTAGACAACGAATTCGTGTTATAGCAAGAGATGAGAAGAGGTTAAGGAACAAGACAATCAAGTTAGTGAAAGTTCAATGGAGCGATAACGACGAAGACTGTACTTAGGAGACAGAGGACAAGATTAATGAGACTTATCATGCACTATTTTGAGGTATGTTCTATGGTTGTTTTATATAGACTGTTTTCTAGTCAGGTAGGCTAGTATTATTAATTATGTGATGTTACAGATGTTTTCAGGTTCGATATGCTTATTATGAAGTCCTTACTGAATTTCGAGGATGAATTTTTTTAAGGAGCCTGTAACACCCCTTATTTTGATTAACATTATTCGTGATATTTAATTAGATAATTTAAATAGAATAATGAGATGTGTAATGTGATAAGGGTATTGAGATTTGACAATCAGCAAGATCAGGCCACAATTAATTAACTAATAGAACGTTTATAACTTAAGTAAGAAAGAGGAAATCATATGAAGGGAAAAATAAGAATGGTTATCATTTCCTAAACACAAGCCCTTACATCCTCATTTTCTTATTCACATTCATTCAAAACAATCAAAGAGAAAGGAATAATTAAGCCCGACCATTAAAAAAAAGAAAAGAGGAAGAAAAGCTTAGGAATTCAAGAGATGAAACTAAGGAAACCAAATAAATCTTCAAATCTCAATTCTCATTATCAAATCAAGATGATTAATAATAATACCATCTCATTTTTACGCATGTTTGATTCGAATCATAATTGGGTTGATTCTTTTTTGATGATATGATATGCCATGTTTGATTTTACCATTATTTGGACAAAATGATGATTATGGAAATTTTTATGAAATTATTCATATGAGTTTTAAGGTGAAACCTAAGATTTTAATCTCCAAATGATTTGATTCCAGGATATGGTGACACATAATTTTGGAGATGGGTTTTAAATTTCAAAATTTTCCAAATTAATAGGAATATTTTATGATTTTCCTAAGAAAGAAAGATCATTTATTTTGGGTTTTAATTATTAAAAATGATTAAATAATGATTTTGATCTCGAAATTTTTATATGTTAGAGAATATGTTATTTTGAATATTTGGTAAATTTTGACGATTTTTTTCAAGTATACATGATTTGTCATGAGTTTAAAAGCCAGAAAAGGTCATGATTATATGGGCACAAAAATTATTTTGGCTAAAGAAATTGGGTCGGTAGCAAATTTCTCTAAAAGGAAACGGGTAAAGATGTTTTTGACTAATGAAAAATTGATAAAGATTAGTTGTTAGTTAAAAGTAATAGCTTTTAATAGAAATAAAACAGTTTTAGTGTTATTTACGAGATTGTCGTGGTGCTAATAGTTGGTGCCACCGTCCATCTAAGTCGCAACCATGACTGTCGATGCCAACGTGAATGGAGGCATATGATATCAATGTAAGTTGGTATGTAACCGGTCTATTTAGGGTGGAATGAGGGTCGACCTCACTTATTCAAAGTCAACCTTTATCAGTCTCGTCATTGTTTTAAAATATTGAAACCACGCGGTGTTGATGCCGCATATTTTCAACAAAGGTTTTTAATGATGACGCCATCCATCCTTTTTGATAGTACATTATTCTACCTCGCATCTACCAATTCCGCCTAACTTGATATCGACAGTAATGATGCTGCTTAACTTTATATCGATAGTAATGATGCCACCTATTCAAAGTATATAACTATGATGCCGCCTATCGCCAGTTTTAATAACTATAGTTTTGAAGTGGTGATGCCGCCAACCTTATTTTCGACGTTTATTATTTTACGGAAATGCTGCTACACTATAGTTTCGGGGTTCCTTTATACAGCATAATAGCCACTATTTTTAAAGCACCCAATATCCATAGTTTACGATGTTGATGTCGCATGTTATCAGTGTCGGCTTTGATGTGTTTTTATATATAAAAGGCTATATTTAATAGGTTCGATGACCTATAAGTTTCTATATTGCGATAACATTAATTTCAGCATTATAGCCTTGAGAATTTATAAAACCAGAACTGTTTTAGAGCTTTGATATAGAGGTATGCGACGTCCTATCTTGGCATATCAATGCCGCAAGTTTTCGGTAACGACCAACCCTTGTAATACCCAAAAATCCGCACCTTACATCATCATACGACTTTCAAATATCACAATAGACAGATCGTTGGGGTAAAATTAGAACAAAATACTAAACCAAGACATCGATAAGATCTTACAATGGAATGATAACATGTGACATACCGAATATATGTGAATAGAATAGAATAACAATATATAAGAGACCGCATTAGCGGAAGCAGTTGAGAAATATATATCAATACAGAAAATCAGAATACATAAACTCCTAAAATCATGGAGTTTTGAATGAATATTTGATACAACAGTTTCATATACAAATAATAGGTCTGTCATGTATAAATAAAATAACAAGCATATATCTCTCTAAACATGGATGCCACGCCTCCAAAATGCTGCAGCTGCGCACTCTGCTAGCATATCACCAAAAACACCTGACTCTCGAACTGCTCAATCAAGTACACAAGAGTTGTCACGACATAAGTAGACAAAGACAACACGCGGGTCAGACATAAAATCTGGTGTGAGGGAACTATCTCAAAATGCTATATATTAAAATTATATACAAAAAACAGGAACCACTAATTCATAGCCGGCCCTCTCCACAAACGTGGCTTTGGGGTAACCCGGACTGCCTATGAACAAGTATAGCAAATCCGTCTCAAAAGTAGGGGATCATACCATAACCTAATATTCTCCTATAATAACAATTTTTCACTCTTCCATTGACTAGCCCAAAGCTACTAATAATATAATACAAATATACTATGATCAAACCGTGATCACAAAACAATAATCACTACTGCTAAGATCGATAAGATAAGCCCTAATGCATATGGTCACTACTGCTAAGACAGAATAGGTACATCACAACCTATATGATCACTACTACTAAGACCGAATATGTACGCCACAACATGTAAGGTCACTACTGCTAAGACGGAATAGGTACATCACAACCTATATGATCACTACTACTAAGACCGAATATATACACCATAATATGTAAGGTCACTACTGGTAAGACTAATCATTCGTAAGAATAAAAACGTAGGGCCGACACTACAAGAATAATGACTTTTGGTAGCAGCAAAACAAAGCGTTTTCCCCTATTCCTTTTACACGCTATGTAATGGAGGGTGCTCAGAGCTATCTGGTGGACAAATCTGATGTATTCAACGCTATACAATCAGAAAGGCGGGACGCAATTAATTTTGTGCGGAAATAAAAAAATTGCGCCTGTAACTGGTGACCTCCTTAAGTAAATACTAGTTTTCTTTCCCGTCATCCCCTCCTCCAAAAAACAACCAAACTCCATGAAATCCCCAAAATGCAACACTTAAACCAAAATCCTGAATCGCGAAACCTAACCGCTGTCGTCAACAGTCGATCCAAATTGGCGTCGTAATCTCTCTCGCAAGCAGCAGCCAATTTGGGCCGCCGTCGTCAACTACCCCCTAGAACTCTAAACCTAAATCCGTTTATTTTTGAATCTGTAGTCAGATCCAGAACGAAAAGTTTGAGATATTTTTAAGCAGTAATTCCTAGCTTATTCCAAAATCAGTTCAGACTGCTTTGAAAATCTCTGCTCAAAAACTGTAGCTCATCTTCCTCAACTCTGCTGTAGCAAATTCTTCTTTCTGGATCAAATCTCTTTCGTTGGTTTCTTCTGCTTCAGCTAGGTAGGATTTAATATTTAATTAGCATGAATCGAATGGTGATGCTTGTGTCAGCACATCTTAATATTTTAAATTAAATGACTTCCAATGCAGTGCATGAGGAAATAGTAAGCTGAATCAATTATTTATATCAACGTTTTTCCTAAAGCTTAAAAGATGTTGGGTAAATATTTATCTAATAAACTAATGGGGAAATGCGGGTTACACATTGTGACAGTATATATAAATATTTTAGTTTATTATTTCACCAATTCAGTGTATTTCTTGTTATCTGGTTAGCTTTGTAAGCACCAAAAGCTTGAAATGTTTCCTATCCAATATTAATCGGTCTTAAAAATAAAAACTAACACTTTAAGATAAAATTTCTTCCATGCTTTATGAATTTCATTATTGAAAATTTCCTTTTACAATCACTTGCGATGAGGATTCTCAGATATAACTTACTGAGTTGGCATGCAGGAAGATGGTTTTCTTGACATGATTAATTACACCATGCATTTTATGACATACATGGTTTACTCTGATTATATGACATTGGTACCACGAATATGTACATAAGAATGTTTAAAGCACTTCATTATTCCATTCTTGCATGAATGTACATACATTATGTTATATTATCAACCTAATATTTTTAGCTCACTCTGAAAGTTTTTTTCTTTGCTACCCACGATGGTGCATAAATGAGGTTTAGCTTTACTGTATTTGCTATTTGTTCCGTATTCCATTTTACTGGATAGATCATATTGATTTTTGCTCTCCTTGCGTTGATACCACCAATTTCAAATTTCATTGGAGTACTCTTTGTACTTGAATAAGCACTCAGAAGGCTGAAATGGCAAGTGACAATAATTGTGTGTGCGTGGGTGGGTTGGGGGTTTGTTTACCAAGTGCCTAAGTCCCTGATATGCAGTGCGAAATCAGTTATTGCTAACTATGGATGGGAAAAAGAACTCATGTTCCCATCTGCTGATAGATACCTATGTGTGCTTGTCAGTTTTGTGCACTAGTTTCTACTTCATTGGAGGCAATATATATTCGTTAACCAAGAATAGTGGGTAAATAGATGCCAATGATGCTGATGTCATAATGTTAAGATTACTCAACTTGTAGAATGTAGACCATGTGATTCTGTGAATTACCCAAAGTAGTTAAGGCGCTAAGGCACAAAAAGGCGCAAGGCTTGCCCCTTGGTCTTTTATAGCGAATTACTCAACTGGTTAGTTTTTAAAAGACATAAACATATTGTACTCTATTTTGCCTTCTCTTTGAAATAAGATTCTAATGCATTGTGGTATCATTTGAAGATATTGGTAGCTCCAGACTTGATACCAGCCATTTATTAACTAAAACCTTCTAGTTATGGTTACAATCCTATTAGATGTGGAATATTTTCCCTTTTCTTCTTTTAAGTTGGTTATTAATTAATTTATGAATGTATACGGTGGATGATGATATAGCATTAAAGTTGTGTCCATGCAGAATTACAACAGGGTTGACGCAATTGGTTGATGGTCCGGACTGCGTGACCAAAAGTTACGAGTTCGAACCCTGTAACAAGTACCTAAAGTATGTGTCTGTCCCTAGAATTTACAAGCGAAGCTCGATTCTCCAGGCAAATCAAAAAAAAGGTTATCATTTGAATAAATAGTTATTTCTGTTCTTTTTTAAAAAAAATATTTTACTTTTCCAATTGTTCAACGTAGTACGTTGTTGTGTTATCTTGGATGTTGTGTTATCTTGGATCATGTTAACACAAATCATGGGCTAAAACGATAATGTAATTTGTCTACAATAAGAATATTTATGCAATACACCTAGTAAACCTACTTCAGCGAGTCATGTGGTATACATTTATTTTGTTCACTTATGTTTTTGTGAATGAATGAAAATCATTTTTCTATCATAGTATAATCCAATGCAAAAGGTATTAGCATTACATATCTGGTACAATCCATATAAATACTCACTAAGATATTATGCTCGTATCTACTTCAAGCTTGTACCCATGTGTATGTACTATGATATTCTTGTTTTTAGATTATTGAGAAGTTCAACTATTTTTCATAAGAGCATTATGTGATTATGTTAGGCTTGCTCACACTATGCAGAAATTAGAATCTTCATCTCAACGGCCATCTTCTGACATCACGAGAGAAGAATATACCAAGGGAACTTATAAAGCACACAAATCACTATCAAATGATACAGCAGTTGATGATCCTTTACAAAGTAACACAAGGAATAGACAATTATCTGAGAGCACTAAATTGAATGGTAACTTACAATCTTGTGGAATACAAAATGCTGCTGATAGCACTGGTGTATCCCAGCTCTCAACACCATCATCAAGATCAGTCTCATCAACCAGGTGTGATAATCACTTTGTTATACTGTAAATTAATTGGATCATTTCATGCAAATTGGTTAAACTAAACAAAACTAGTTCATTTATTATTAAATTTGAAATGGTAATTTGTTATTGTATGTTGGTACAGACATATAAAGGATGGAGAATATGACTCGAAGTTCCACTCTCCTCGCCAAGGATTGATTCCCATACTAGATACTAGCTCAAACAACCTCTGAAAGCAGGTACTTCTTCAATCACATCAAACAACATATTTCCTAAGACTGTTTGAGATATTACATTGTTGGTGTATGTCAATGTTTAGGATATTGCTGTTAAAGTAAGAGAGCACGAGGAAGAAATTTCGCTGCTCAGAAAACATCTTGCAGATTATTCTGTTAAGGTAGGGAAGGTACTAAGGTTTACGTTTGCTCTTTTATGGATTATTCTCATATTTTAATTGCACTTTTTTTAATCAGGTAGAGAAGTTACAGAATGAAAAATGTATTTTGGAGAAACGTATTGCTTACATGCGAATGGTAAGTTCCCTTGATTATGCTCCCAGCATTTACCTCTAAACTCATCTATGGAATTATTGTGTAGATATATTAGTTTTCTTGTCCTCACTTTTCCCTGTTACCACTCACATATATGTTTAGCTAAAAGCGAACTGCATGAAGTGTACATCATATATCATGTATTCATAATGTCAACACAAAATATTTTATTACATATACCTTAAATATATATATATATATATATATATATATATTCATAATGTCAATACAAAATATTTCATAAAAAGTAGTAAATCCTTGTGATCAATGATGTTGTGGATCTGGACCACCTGGGCTTAACCATTTTGATGTTTTTGCCACCCTCTCTTTCCATATTTTCCTCAAATTCATGTTAAAACTTATGCGTTTGCTTTCTTTTGCGTCTTTATGGACCTATCTTCTGACTTTTGAGTATTTACAATTCGTGATTCTGCATAAAAAATGTAAAATGAAAAGACCAAAAAGAAGCATAACCAAAATTTTGTATTCATGGGCATATCCCTCGGTTTTAGCAGTAGTGTATATAAATGTCTTTGAATGAGCAAGAGTTCATGGCATCAACTCTCTAGGTATAATAACTACATCACATGTGTAATATGTTATTTTAAAGCTCGGTTGCCTTATTTACAACTATATTATTACCCATATGGACTTCTTTTGTCATATATCTGTCTAATGCCCCCGGTTTTCAACCCACATTCAATATGCACCAATTGGTATTTTGTTTTGTTTGAACTAGAGCATCGACATGGGCCAGTATATTCCACTTTGCAAATTTACTCTTTTATTTATTTATATTTTTGTCTCCTGAAGACTTAACTACGATTTTACATGCAAACAACTTTTTATGCATTTACACTCATTCCCCTCATCCAATTCATTTTTCTTTGACTTTAGTTCGCCATGCTTTTTGCATTCTGTGTTTTGTGCTGGGCAAGACGCTGAGATTTCCACTTACCCCTGGATTAATTTACTGACATTCTATAATGAGAAACGAAGTACAGAAAATTGCTTATATGGGAAAAAAACAAAGAAATGTATCCTTGCAATGTGCTTTTAAGTTGAGTGCAGGTCTGTATTCTGACCAAATAATTCAGATCTTGTCAAGTTGAGCACCGTTATCCAACTTGGATCCGCTGATAATTAAAATCATTTTTACGACATTGCAATTTTTGTTTTTTGGTGGAGTTATGTTGTCCATATTCTGTAAATACGATTGCATCTATTACTAAACTCTTAGTTGTTTAATCGATATCTCTTAAACATTGCTACCAAATTCTTGCATATTAACTATTTGAAGTTTGCACTTTGTATATTCTCAGTGAAATGGGAGGATGAAGAATTCCACTTAGCTGAAGATCAATTGATCCACTTTCTTTACTAGGATGGAAAAGCATGGTAACTTTTGTAAAATTATTATATATGTTGAATTGCTAATTAACTCTTGTTAGTTGCAAAGTTTAGGTGTAATATGAGTGATTATAGTTGTATGCCACCACCTGGTCTTTGTTTTTAGCAGTGTGAATAAGCCTAGGGTCCCTGTTTATTTTTAAAATCAATGTTCCTTCCTTAAAGAATATAAAGCAGTTCCGTTAGGATACAATTTATACGTTGGGAAGTTTTGTCAAACACCATTTTTATGTTTCAATATACACTTGTCTTTTTTCCAAAAACGGGTTCACGAAACATCCATAGAAACACTTTTAGGAAAATTGAACAAAAAAAAACTTGATTTTGCACATATTAACCCCTGTTTAATAGAGTTGGAATTTAAGACATACAGTACAAATTAAATTTGCACAGTTGCACAGGAACTTAAGAGTTCAACCAAAGTCTTTCAGGTTAGTTTTCTGAATAATCATAAACATGCACAATCAATTTCAGTCTAAATTCCAGTTAATTTCTTTTTTTGCTCTTGGCTTGTCATTAATAACTCGTGTTGTTTTTTCATTTTAGTTAATTTCTTGAAAAAGTGCACACAACCAAATAGTTTTTATTTAAATTCCAATGTACTTTTGCATCAAAACTCTCAACATAAAAGAAATGAATGCACTCAAGAAGAAATGGTCCATTTTGTTCAACTTGGAAGAGACGCCGTTAAAGTTTGGGTAGTGAATGCTACAGTTCCCGATGCAGTTCTGTGGAGACCATCTTCTGAACTTGTCTGCATTGAAGATGCTGTAGGCTCTACAGTGGCATGGCCAACCTCAAAAGTTGTGATAGAATCAAGTTTTAGTAAGTATTTGTGTCCATTTGTTAGACTATTTTGAGCTATTATCATGTGACCATGTCTTGTAGTTTTTGTGTTCATTTGTTAGACTATTTTGAACTATTATCATGCGACCATGTCTTGTAGTATTTGAAATATTAGCAGAATTATTTGAAACTTTTTCACTGGTTTGATTGTGTGTTTTCAAATTAGAATTCACTGCAACGTTATCATTGTTACATGTAGTTGTTGTCATCTTCTCGATTTGTTGTTTTTGGGATCCATATTTTAATATATATGTGTGTGTGTGTGTAATGTGTATACATATATCTATCTGTGTGCATATATATATAATATATAATAAAAAGAAAATTGAAACAAATGCTGAAAATTAATATTATATAGAATAGCGTTTGAAAAACGCTATTGATCCATCAAACGCTATCGCAGCTCTATATGAGATGTAAAATTTATGCATCAAAAACGCTATAATAGAATAAAAAACGCTATAGTAGAAAATGAAAACGCTATACAAGCATGACAAGAAATGCTATCGAAAAACATTGTAACGCTATAACATGGTTTGATGAAACGCTGTAAAATGTGCTCGAAAACGCTATAGAAGTTAACTGAAGGATTATATTTCCCATAGCGTTTAGGTTTAATAACAGACAAAAAATGCTATTGTAGGTTGCAAACGCTATGCCCTTTTGTAAACGCTATTAGCTATTATAGCTTTTTCCTTCTTGCTATGTAATGCTGCCGGCCTACCATAGCTTGTTGTTCCACGGCGTTCTCTGAAACGCTATGGTAGCCTGTTATAGCGTTTTTCAAATGCTATGAAACCCATAAACTATTGTAGTGGCCTAAAAACGTCCAAGAGATCACGCCAAGATAAAGCTATTCATGGTCCCTCTAAGACCGTGTCGAGTGTGTCATGACCATTAATTACACTCTATGTACACTACAACAAAGGCGACACCTGGGTTGGTCACCAAAGTCCATATTTTGGGTAGGTCGCATAAGCCCATATTCTGGATGTGTCATAACAAGTCAACACTAAACAAAGTCGTATATTAGTCTAAGGTCGAAATCTTAGAGTATGGACTTAATCCGTATATAACGCAAGGAATCACCACTCACGCCCCATTCGCCACGACCTAAAAACCAACCGGCCAATTCTATCAAAAACCACATACTAATCCAAATCGTATTTCAAATGGAACGCTTGACCTCAGTGTCATAATACTCTTCTAGAATACCCTTCCAGTCTACCTCAAAATCTGCGGTTTTGGAATATATGCTGGAGTGGATCCCACATGCGTCCCGGGATCAAAGCACTCGAAAGCCTACCAAAATTTCACAAATTATAGCCGTAGAAAAATGGTGAAAATGGTTGAAAAATCACCTCAATTTGACTTCATATGCGAAATTAATCACATTTTGAAGTTGTAGAACACACAATAGATAGTCGACTTAAGGGTTCCATTCAGTCGACCAAACCGGGACCGAGATTGACGTTTTGCTCTTAACCAATCGACCGAATGGACCATGACAGTCGACTAAAACTGATAGGTTCTAGGCCACGAGCTCGAACAAGGAGTAGATTCCCCGAACAATCACTAAGTCGCGCGCCATTTCCTCCAACGGTTCGCCCGATGAGTCGCCTTGCTACTGAAGCCTGCCTCCATCCCACTGGATATCTACAGGGATTCATTTGTTGATATTTTGGAAGTGGCTTCTTAGGTATACGAAAATCGGTTTTGATACCAAGATTCACTCTTTGCACAAATAGTGCTCAACGGGCAATTATGGCATCCGACTTCCTCTAACACGCCAAAACGACATAGCCTGCCTCCATACCTTATGTGTAGCTTTTACCTGTGTCGATACACTCATTTTTGCACGCCTTTGCACACATGTGCGCATAAACACACATCTCAACACAAAATACATTTTGAGCTTTCCCATGGCGATTGGCCGACCCGGTACTCTCTTACGTAACTTAGTGCATCCAGTGGTCATTGTGGCTACATGAGATTGCTAGTAACATGCCTATATACACATACCACAAATGTTCATACACAAATCTCATCAACAATTCTAGTCACAACACATGATTTGTTTTGAGCATTTCTTAGCCCTAAATACACGTATTCGTATACCCGCTCATGGACGTATACACACACATGCACATTTACAAAAGCCATTCAACTATCACTATCAATTATTACTTTTACTTATTATTCTTTTCAAAAAAAAAATTAAAATGCTACTTTAAATCATTTTATAAAATCTCGAATCTATTTTATAAAATATATTCTTTATTTATAAAATCATGAAACCATTTTATAGATAATAATTAAGCTCCATTAGTATTTAATCACTTTAATAATAAGTGTAGAGTTCACAAACCATTTAAAGGAGTTTATTAACATTTTACAAATCAATTAAATGGATTAATTAATATTTTCTAATGACGTGCACATCATTACACGACTTAATTAATTAATCCCAAATCAAAAATAACATCACAACAAATCACCCAATTTGCCCAAATCAATGCTACAGCTTACTAACTATTTTGAAATATAGTAACTAGGGTCTCAAATAAATTATGTGATGATATAAACTTGTTTGAGGCATATATATATGAGCTTAATTACATTACTAACATTCTCCAAATCGTTTCATAAGATTTCATAATCATCATTAAATAAATATATGAAGCAAACACCTAAATTAAATAGGAGAATCATCCCACTTACCTTGATTTTCCCAAAACCAAGCCTAAATCACCAAAACCCATAAATTAGCTATCTCAAATTCTAAGATGAAACCCCAAACTTTGAATTATACAAATTCCTTTTGGAGTTATGTGGAGAATAGAATGAGAGGATTTGTAATGATTTTTACTTGATTTTTGAGAATTTATTTTGGCTTATATAAGATGATCCAGAGTTGGAGCCATGTGGGTTTAGTTAGGAAATGGATTTGGGAATGAACGTGAAAAATGAAAAGCAATGAAGAGTGGGAGAAGAGAAAATAGATTATAAAGCCCAAGACTTAGACTGCTCCTTTCTTCCCTCAAATCACTATTCATCATCTAAAATTCTGAACTCCAGACATATTGAACCTTATATTTATTCAAGTTTTGGATGCCATTCTGGACTCAATGGAAAATGTTTTGGGACCTAATTCCATCATATACAAAAGTTAGCTTTTTTGATCTATTTATGAATTGAACGCAACTAAAAATCCATGGTCAAAATATATCGATGCTTATACTCATTTTGGTTCACAAAGTCGATCCGAACTTAACAGAAGTGGTCTCAAGTTCTAATTCGATATATTGGGAAAAGTCACATTTTAGACTTCCAATTCAATAATGACTTAATATTTAAATTAATTATTAAAATTTATTATCGTCAAATATGCAGATTGTTACATTCTTCCCTCCTTTAAATGAATTCGTCCTTGAAAGTCACATAAGTACGAGAAAGTAATAGGACTGAACAAACTTCCCGAATCTTATTTTCAAGAAGTTCCAACAATATGTTCCCGTGTACTTTTAGCACCATGGAACTCCCAAATTAGACTGCATCAAACACAAAAAAATGTGCAATAATCTACGTCATCCCACATTCCTTAAAATTCAAACCTTTTTTATGAAAGCTTCTCACTAGTCAAATGCCAATCTAAGCAAATAAGCATTTAAATAGTTATACATCCGCTCTTAAGTACCTTATACTATACAAAGAGGATTGCATAAACACAGAATTAAAACATGTATAACCTCAGTGTAGTGACCGGTACTACTATAGTCATACATGATAATTAATTGAAGTGTAATCTTAAGTAAGTTAGTATCAAAATACACCACCGACTCCCATCAAAAGGCAGTGGACTCGTATAGGTCCCATCTCGTCCCATAGCGAGTACGACTGATATGTGATTTATTATAGATAGCTAAGGAATACAGATCGATACCCATCATTATTGATGGGTGGAGTTAATGGTGGACACTTATCGCGATCCAACGGCTCCATATAAACAGGGCCAGTACATTAATGTACTCAGACATTTGACATGATTCAATTATAAATAGTGTCAGTACACTAACTTGACATCTATCAAGATTCAATAATTGTCATGGCCACTAATATATGGCCAATACAATTTAAGATCACTAATATGAGACTAATACGATATACGATCACTAATATAAGATCGATAAGATTTATCTAACTATACGTACCCCAGAAGTAAACCTATGATGGCAGGAAACCATTATTGCTAATCAATGATATGCACTTAATTATATTAACTAATCAATTAATAATAATCAACAATAAAAAACAATTAGGCAATAAGCATTGAGCAGATCATAGCAAGCAATAGTAAGTAACAATAACTAGCTTACAAATTATTGAACATACGAACAAGCAATCAACAAGAATCAACCAACAATAGAAATCAACCAATAGCAAAATCAAACAACAACAAGAAACATCAAACAATAGCAAGAAAACATAAGCAGTAGCAACAATAACCACCAACAAGAAATAACAAACAACAAGAAGTAGAAAGCAACAAAACAATGAATATTTAAAAGAGCCTATACCAATATGCCGGTAACTATCAAGAGTCAAATGCGCATGTTGAACCATAAGCTTTAATGAGTATGTTCGTCATTGAAAAAGAGTAAGCGCCTAAGTGGTGTACCCCTTTCATGAATACAATACATAGAAGACTATTACACCTCACGTTATGAAAAGTAAAACCTATATGATATGCAGGATCATCGAGTCTCAAAACTCTCGAATAAATCTAGCAATTAATGCCTCACTTTTCTTTTCTTCCAAATGAAACTCATTCTCTAGAAGAGAAAATTATAATGATTAAATCATCATTAAATAAAGATTAACAATTGACTGGGTTTGTTGGGTTCAAATCTACCTCGATTGCATAATGTTAATAAGTGTATTACACTAAGTGCACTATGATGCTTGCCAAGGCAAGCATCATCTTGTCACTTTGAAGATTATTCGAATCACCATAAAAAAATTCGAGAAATTCTTCCTCGTACCAACCCATGCAATAATAATTATATTATACTAAATTTTACAATTACAAAAGAACATTCCAAGTGACACGATGCCCATTCCAAACCTTCATTTTCTCATAAGATTTCTTTGTTAAATTATGGTCGACCACTTAAATCCATCCTTGCGAGCTTCAATACCGTTCCTTGATTCGATTACTGAAATCTCCTAGAGCAACTAAGGTTCGTGTTATGAAAATCTCTTAATCATCTCAAGAATCCAACTCAAGTGCCCGTCGAACAAAATCAAGTGAATAACCCTATCCCAACTGGTTCAAATCACCTAGAAAATCTGTGCTTGATCTATAAGTTAAGAACTGGCACGTAAATGGGAAAATCTTTAGAAAATATCCCTTTCAGCACATGTTATTACTCCCATCACTTATGGTTTACTAATAAAAGGGAAACCAATTATAGCACGAACGACTCTAAACAAATGCCTAAAAGTCATCCATTTGATCTCTGCTCATTACTGGGCATCCAACAAACCCTTAGCCGGATATAAATCCAAGTCACACTTTATCGACTGAACTCACTCAACATGAAAGCTCGTGTATCAAGTTCGAATGGTAACATACGATCGCTTCACCTTAGCTTTTTAATTAAGGTGACCCATACAAGGTTTATCTCTACTGAAGAATTTACATACTATGAAAGGTGTCAAGTTTAGCCTAACTACCGATTAACTAGGAATGAGCAAAATATACCACTCATGTGTTGGAAGGAACATAATTGAGTTCCTAAAAATAGAGCATACCTCACTACATAAGCTCCTTCCGATTTTCCTGAACCGTTTGTTGGCTAGGACTCGAAAATGCCTAAGAAGCTTAAGTCATTATCACTTACCCGCTCTTTGAAAATGTAGGCGGGCCTTCTTCGACTGATCAAGCAGATTGCAAATGAAGCACTTACACTTCACTCTAGTTGGATGACATTTTATACCAAAATGCCTCTCGCATGCTATAGGAGTGACATATTAGGCCAGCTTTTCATTTTCAAACAACCTCGAACTTCCTTGTATCATGATCATTACGCCTCGGTTGGTGTTTCAGTTATTTCCACATTCATTACCTCAAAGGTATCTCATAGGGATTCTCCCAAAAGAGAATCATGCCAATGAGATATTAAAGTTGGACCATAACCGGGATAAAGCTAAGCAACGTACCCCTACCAATACTTAAAACCCAAGGCAATCTCTTTGCTTGTAACAACGGAGTATCGACCATCTTGAACCCCAAAACAAAAGGTTGAGTTGGTCAACACTCGGTCACTGATAAGATGTCATGTTCAAGATGGATGGAACACTAAAGCTACGCTCTCCACAATCTTAGAAATGAGCCGAGAACTTAAAGCGATGCCTGAATAAATTCTGAATCATAGGTCTGCTTATCAGCACATAAAAACTGCATCCTACCATGCCAAAGTCACCTTTCCCTAAATGCCAAGAAACAATCTCACTTATGAGAACATTCCCTAGACTTATATCGATGTAATCCCTCTTAAGAATGTGTCCAAGACCATGTCTCAACAGTAGTCTCAGGATTCAAATATGTCTCCCCTCCAAGGCTAAGTAAATTCTGGCTCTATTGCGAAGAGTCTAAAGCTGGTGGAGCTAAAAATCCTGATGTCCAAAGGACCACACCACTTCTGGCGCTAATCGTAATCTGATGGAGATGTTCACATGTGACAAAACATCTTTTGCGGCAGCTAAATAGTCTCTGAACAAATCAGGCATCTTACACTGGCTATCTCCAGTAGCTTCTATATTTTATTTGCAAATCGGATAACCTGATGAAAATACCTTAGCAACCAGTGGTAGAAATTATTTAAATTCAGACAAGAAACGGTGTATATAGTATTGTATAGTAGAAAGATACAAGTATGTCCTCTCAACATATCTCCTTTGACTAGATTGATTAACTCAAACTGGTCTACTTGGTCTTAGTGTTGAGCCTAAGCTATGATGCCAAAAGTAACGACCCACCCCTTGTAATACCCAAAAATCGACACCTTACATCATTGACAACTTCTGAATACCACAAAAGAAGATCGTTAGGGTAAAATTAGAACAAAACACTAAACCAAGACCTCGATAAGATCATACAACAGAATGACAACAAATAATATATCGAATATACATGAACAGAATAGAATAACGATATATAAGAGACCACTTCAGTGAAAGCAGCTGATAAATATATACTAGTATAGAAAATCAGAATACATCAATTCCCAAATGCACGGAGTTCTGAATGAATATTTGATACAACGGTCTCATATACAAATAACAGGTATGTCATGTATAAATAAAATAACAAGTATATATATCTCTAAACGTTGATACCATGCCTCCAAAATACTCCAACTGCACACTCTGCTAGCATATCCCCAAAAGCATCTGACTTTCGAGCGAAGTACAGGAGAGTTATCACAATATAAGCAAACAAAGACAAATGCAGGTAAGACATAAAATCTAGTGTGATGGGAACTATCTCAAAATACTGTATATTAAAACTATATACAAAGAAAGAGGAACTACTAAATCATAGCCTTCCCTCTCCACAAATATGGCTCAAGGATAATCTGGACTGCCTATAAACAAGTAAAGCAAATATATCTCAAAAGTAGGGGATCATACCATAACATGCTTTTCTCCTGTAATAAATAGTTTGCACAATATCTTACATTGCACTACACTAGCACAATGCTACTAATAATGTAGTACTAATACGAAAGTGACTATAGGATCATGTAATATAGTAGTGAAATAAAATGACACCGAAGATTTTGATATTGGTTTGAACTCCCATTCCACGTCCAGTCACAGACTCTTTCTGGATTTAAACTAGCAACCCTCACTTAACTCGAAGGAACATGTTTACACCACCTGAGCAACCGAATAGGACTTTGACCACCTCAGCAACCGAATAGGATTTTCCCGCCTTAGCAACCGAACATGATTTTGATACAAATGAAATTATTTCTTGACTTTGCGTGCTCTTGTTACAACATAGATTTGTCAAACGAAGTACAGCCTTCCTATAGTATTTTCCTCAAGTAAAATATATATATATATATATATATATATTTCTATGCTTGTGAAGATAAAGGAAGTAGAGATTGCTTTAGGAATGAACAAATTTAAAGTTGATTTCGCAAATTCAACAACTGAATATTCAAGATAGCAGAAAGTAGAAAAGTTAAGTAGTTTGATCTTCAACGAAATGCACATATATATAATGATTGAAGAGTTACAACTGTTTATAAAGAGTTCTGTTGAGTTGGAAACGGTCACAACTCCTCCTGGAAGAGATTCCTCTTCGGGAAGAAGAGACACCATTTTAGAAAATTTGAAAATATGACGGTTTGAATATGTTTAGTCGATTGAATATAAACATTTAGTCGACTAAGTTAAAAAGAAAACTACTAGTTCGAAAATGCAGTATTTAATCGGCTAAATATTTCATTTAGTTGACTAAGTCTTGTAATTCTTTTGAAAATATTATAACATAGGTTTAGTTGATTGATTGTAAGGATTTAGTCGACTAAATCTATATGATTTCCAAAATATGCAGGTTTGAACTTGAGAAAAGATTTTAATAGTGAATAAAAAAACTATACCAACTTTAAACTCATTTTGTCGAATGTTTTGATAAGTCTTGAGTACCTTGTCGTGAATTAAAATCTTGCAGCACAACATTCACCCCCTTTTTGATCGATGACAACATCATATGAGATAAATTTCGACAAAATTCTATAGACTATAACTCCCCTCGAATTTGTGTTGGTGTCTTGTAATCCTGCAAAACTTGTTAGTGCATTTCAATAATTCTTCTCCCCTTTGTTATCTACAAAAAGGAGAGGGATATATGAGGGATTATATTTACACAACATAAGATAGCTTATAACAATATCAATGATAAACTACCGTCCAATATTAATTTTCCTCTCTTTTTAAGTGGTACCTGCAAAAACCATAGAATTAACATTGGTACCCAACTTTTGTTTGGGTCTTAAGAGTTAGGTCTTTGGAAACCAAACCCAAGAGGGTATAGAATTCCTCTTGAAAGTAAAATGTTTATTTATGTGAACATTTTCTATAAAAGATTTTTCATATTTTTTTTCTAATCAAAGAACTGTTGGTTTTAGGAACCCGGATCTTGATTTAGAATGATTTGGAATTTTTGAAACTGATTTTGCAATAATATCATTATTCCTTTTAAAATTATTATATAAAGATCTCTTTTTCTTAGGAATATTTTTTGATACTTGCTTATATCCAAGTCCCTTTTTATTTGAAACTGTATGAGAATTTTCAATGGTTTTAAAAAAAAACTCTCTTCCTTTGTTAAAATTAGATACATTTTTAGTAGTATCATCTAATTTTGTTTTAAGACTAGAAATATCTAATTCCAATATTTTAATATTAGTTTCAAATCATGATTTTCAACTAAAAGATCATCATTCTTTTCCTTCCAAGTTTCTATTTCTTGAATTAACATAGAAAGTTGAGATGTTGTATTAGAACAAGATTCTTGAGAAGTTTCAAATTCTTTTTCTAAAATTTCTTTCTCATTTCTTAACATATCTACCTCAGTTTCTGTCCTATTCAATTTTTCACAAGTTTCTTTATAATTTTGTTTAATATTTCTTAGCTTATCAAGTAATTATGAATTTTATCCACTAAATCATCGAAAGTTAAATCACTCACCTCATCACTCGTGGCCATAAAACAAACGTTGGCTTGTTCAAAATCGTTGTCTATGTCACTGTTTGAAGATGAAGAAGATTCTATATTATCCCATGTAACAGAGAAGGCTTTCTTTTTGAATCCGTCTTTCTTATTCTTAAATTTTTCTTTCTTTCAATCAGCATAGTCTTTCTTGATGTGCCCTTTCTTGTGACATTCATAACATTCAAGAGTAGAAGACGATGGCTTGTTGTTGTTATTATTAGTACTGAAGCTATTCTTATTGTTTCTGAATTTGTTGCTCTTTCTGAATTTCAAAATCTTTTTTGAAATTCTTAGCAGATGATTCATCCTTTTCTACTTGAAATGCTATATTCTTCTTATCTTGCATCTGTACTAATTTTTTTTGGAGATTAACTTCATAATACAATAGATTTTCTATCAACTCTTCTGGTTAATGTCATTAGCTTCTTCGATTGTTAAGACTTTTTGTTCCCACTCACTCGTTAAAGAGTTGAGGATTTTTGAAACAATATCAAAGTGTGGATATTTTTCTCCTAACGTAAGAGAGAATGATATATGTCTTGAAATCTAGAGTACATTTCATTTATTGTTTCATCTTGCTTTATTTTGAAATTCTGGTACTGATTCTTGAGTATAGAAATCTTACCGTGTTATACTTTGTTAGTACCTTCACATGTTACTTTAAGTGTACATCAAATTTCATAAGCAGTAGTACACATGCTAACTCTATTAAACTCATTTTTTTCTAATGCAGAGAATAATATATTCACAGCTTTAGCATTTGTGGTAGCATCTAGTTTTTGTGCGTTAGACCATTATGAATATTCAGTAGTAGGTATGTTATATTCTATTTGAGTAATATTCCAGATTTCATAACCATTTGCTTGCATATAGATTCTCATTCTAGTAGACCAATAGTTATAGTTCAACCCATTAAATAGTGTGGTCGTGCAGTAGACTGACCTTCAATAAAACTTGTGACAGTGTTGTCTTCCATATTAGTAAAATATCATATAACTATGTTATAGTTATAAGATGATCCTGCTCTGATACCAAATGAAAGTGATTGTAGGACCATGTAATATGAATATTATCTAAACTACTAGTGCTGAATATAAAGTAAGTAAATATAGTAGTAAAATAAAATGACAACAGAGATTTTTATACTAGCTCGAACTCCCGTTCTAGTCCTAGACTCCTTCTAGATTTAAACTAGCAACCTTCACTTAACTCGGAGCAATAGGTTTACACTGTCTGAGCAATTGAATAGGACTTTGACCACCTGAGCAACCGAATAGGATTTTCCGGCCTGAGTAACCGAACAAGACTTTGATACAAATGAAATGTTTTCTTGACTTTGCATTCTCTTGTTACAACATAGATTTGTCAAATGAAGTACACCCCTTCCTATAATCTTTTCCTCAAGTAAGATATATATATATATATATATATATATATATATATATATATATATATATATATAGACACACACAAATATAATGCTATGTTTTCATGTGACAACATTGAATACTCATGAGATTATCATATGGTTATTGAAACTAGATACTTTGGAATTTGATGGCTGCATCTCTCCTAAAATTAATTTAGTTATTTATATCTCTACAGTCTTAATAAGATGTTTGATCAAATTATCGGAACCTCTTTTAGGCTCACACTCTTAGCTTTTCTTTGTTGCATATTTTTCTTGCCTTATTAAATGAGGGTAAGCGTGTTAGTCGAGTAAATGTCATATGCAAGCTTCTTTTTTGTCTGCACGATAGCATTAAACTAACTATTATGATTAAAAATTTGCTCTAGTTTTCTATTGGATTGGTATAATCACTATGGTAAGTTTAACAAAGATAAGTTCTTTTATAGTGGGTAAAAAAACAGAAAATATATTACGTGAGGTAGTAATAGATCCTATAGTGTTGTCCTTACTATTTCAGTATCTATTATTCATATAGATTTCATACACACGGACTACTATTCTTTTCCAAAAACATACACATATGGGCTAATTACATGTTGCATAAATTTTTTCCACATAAATAGAAAACTTTAGCTAGTAACAGTAAAGATTTATTATGCATCAATACGCTTTATGCCTCCACAGATGTTTTTCTTATTCTTTTAACCACACTACTTAGTGAAGTATCCATATTATGGCAATATTAAATTTCTGGATATTTTCCATCTTCAATGTTTGTATATTTTTGTGTAGACAAAAGAAAAGAAACACGTATGAGTATGATGAAATATTTGACAAAATGTTTGCATTCTTATGCTACAAAGATGCAGCAAATTGATTAAACCAAAATAAAGTTAGTGAATTAAGCAAGCTATTTAATAAACGTGTCTTAGATTTATTGTTTTATCATCTTGATCCAACTTCTAATATTTTAAATAGAGTGGGAAGTCACCATGTGAGTGTTTGTCAAATAAACATTCAAGTCCAGCTCCCCATTTGATTAATCAATCCATTTAGTAATTCCATGAATTATTTAACTAACATTCGTTTTAATTAACTAATCACTTAATGTCTTCATCTGGTTAGTGGTTTTCTTCTTCCTCAATAAACTATTAAATATATTTGTAGTCAAAAGAGAACGTGAGAACCAAACAAAGCTATGGATCCTTCGTAAGTTTGAAACACAGCATGCGTTTTTTCTATCGGTCGTTAAATTGTTTTTTTTTCAATTAAATTGTTTGTTTCGTGTGGAACTTCATTTTTTCATTTGTTTAAATGAATATAAAGTTTAAGAATAATTTGTTGGAGATCAGAAAATATTAAATGCCACAATGGTGTGACATGATGGAAATAAAGGAGGTTTCAAAGTTGCTCATACTCAAGGCTAGTAAAAATATTTTCAATTGGTTATAAAGAAACTATGTCGCCATGATACTAGAATGGAACCTGATCTTGACTTTCAGAGTTACATCTTTGAAAGGATCATATTTTAGCTTGCGTACAATTGCCCGAGAAGCATGATATGAACCAACTCGTTTCAATCGACTTGATCTTGGCCCAGTAAGTTTCATGCCTAATCTGCTCGTGTGATTAGGGGGAGGCTACGGTCCACAACACAAAACATATAACGGGGTTTAACTACCATAACAGTAAGCAGGCCAGGTTCCTATAGTATGTATATATGCATGTTACTAGAGAACCAATTATATTAATTCAAAAATGTGTGATCATTCTAAATTGGTTCATACATGTGGCATTTCTTAAACCAAACACGTGGATATTTATGTTTGGGTGATGTCCACCATGTGTGAATGGTTATGATTAATATTAATGCGAATTCTTTGCAGGTAATTAACTCTATTGCAATGTACCTAACAACTATCACTACAGAAAGAAAAAGAAAACTTAAGCATATTGTTGTTCGATTATAACAAAAAATCAAATTCTACATCAAAGTTTGGAAACTTATTTGATTCAATATTTCCGATGGAAAAAGATTGGGGTATCTAAATAGGTGACTATATAATGGTTAACTTAAAATGTATTTTGAGAATTAACACATATATGTTAATATTAAAATTCAATTTTTTAATGTTTTAATTTTTTTCATAGGACTACTACAGGGTACGAACAAGGAGCTTTGAATTTCGTGCATGAGGCAAAAAGAAATCTAAGAAATGTGGAGAAAATTTTGTGCACATGTATAGATTGTCGAAATCTTACTTGGCATGATGACCACATCATCATTGAGCATTTAATTATAAAAGGAATGGATTCTAAATATAAGATCAGTAGATGGTATTGCCATAGCGAGCAAATAAATAAAGACAAAAAATAGAGTCGTTTGACACATATGACTTATTCAAGATGATTCGCTATAAAGACGAAGATTTTACGAATCATGATTTTTTTTTGCCGATGATAAGGATAATGATGATTCTCTAAGAAGAGAGGATGGAATACTTAAGAATTTGGAAGATGCAGAAACTCCATTGTATCCTGGATGCGTAGATTATACAAAATTATCCGCCATCACCGTCTTATATAATCTTAAATGTGAGACTGGCCTGTCCGATAATGTGTTTGACAAGCTGTTGAACGTGCAACAATTATTTTTGCTAAAGTATAACGTGCTTCCCAAAACTTTATATGAAGTAAAGAAATTTCTTAAAGCATTTGACATAGGTTTTGAAAATATATGTGCTTGTGAGAATGATTGTATTCTTTTTAGAAAAGAATACAAAGATTTAGAAAATTGTCAAAATATGGTTCTTCAAGATGGAAGATAAATCAAGATATCAAGGAGACTATAAAAGATGTTCCAATTAAAGTGTTGAGATATTTTCCAATAATTCCAAGATATAGAAAAATATTTAGATCTTAGAAGATGGCTGAAGATTTAAGATAGCATTTCAGTAATAGAAGCATTGACGGAAAAATACGTCGTCCGTGGATTACATGGCATGGAGTATGGTGGATGAACGATGGAAATATTTTCAGCCGATCCACGCAATCTTAGACTTGGCCTTGTTACAGATGGATTCAATCCATTTTCTGTGTTGAGTTCCAAATATAGTTGTTGGCCGGTAATGCTTGTGACATGCAATCTCTCACCTATATTGTTTATGAAGAAGGAAAATATTTTGTTAACATTTCTTATTCCTCGTCCAAAGCAGCCCGGAAATGATATTAATGTATATTTGGCATCTTTGATTGAAGACTTGCATTATTTGTGAAGTAATGGAGTTGATGCTTATGATACATTTAGTAAAACATTATTTAAAATGAAAGAAATTTTGCTATGGACTGTAAATGATTTTCCATCTTATGGAAACCTTGTTGTATGTTGTATGAAGGGAGAAAAATCTTGTCCATTGTGTGGTGTTAATACTCATCACCGTTGGTTGAAGTATAGTCGGAAGAATGTCTACATGGGTCATAGAAGGTATCTACCTTTGTCAGATTCATGGAGGAAACAAAAGACTTGGTTTGATAACACCATGGAGATAGGTAATGCTTCTAGAACTTTAATTAGAAGAAATATTTGTATTGTAAAAAGATTTTCCAAATGATTTTGGGAAAGAGAAAGAAAAGAAAAAAGGCAGAGGAGAAACAATAAGAAAACGACCATTACGATAAAGTCCATTAAGTTGAAAAGGAGGAACAATACCCATGATAAGGAAGACAAATACGATAAGACAACGATCCTACAAAACTGGAGCTATCAAGGTGGAAAAAGAGATCAATTTTCTTTTATTTTCCATACTGGGAGGTTAATGGTTTTTTTTGAAATGTTTAAAAATTATATATATATATATATATATATATATATATATATATAATTATGTGTTACATTATTTATTTTTGTAGGAACTCCCGTTAGTCATAATTTAGAAGTAATGCATGTGGAGAAAAACATCGGTGAAAGCATATTAGACACAATGTTGCATGATAAAAAAACATTGGTGAAAGAATATTAGACATAATGTTGCATGACAAAAAAACAAAAGATCGAACCAACTCCAGAAAGGATTTAGAGGATTGGGAAATTCGACATGGCTCCATGCACAAGCTCGTGGGAAGAAAACATATCTTCTGCTGGCTCCTTATACGTTGTCAAATTCTGAGAAAAAATGTTTTGCAAATGAATGTATAATTTCAAAGGACTCGAATTGAAAAATCATATATTTTTAGAGGATTGTAAAAATTAGTGGCTTGAAATCACATGATTACCAAGTTTTAATGCAACACTTGTTGTCGGTAGCAATAAGAGTGCTATTATCAAAGAAGACAAGAGAAGCAATAATTCGCTTATGTTCATTTTTCAACAAATTATGTCAACGTGTCTTTGACAGAGAGAAGTTGCAGCAAATCAACGTTGAGATTATTGAAATTTTGTACGAGATTGAAAAATATTTTCCGCCATTTGAAAGATATATGAAGAAACTTAAAGACTATGTAAGAAACTATTCATGGCCCAAGGGATAAATTGCAGAATCTTATCTCACAGACGAATGCATGAGGTTTTTTAGTGAATTTTTAAAAAAAAATCAGGACATGTTGCGGGACAAAAGCTCGAAATGAAGATTATGAAAGTAGTGTAATGTAGTGTAATACTTGAAGGTCATCTAATTTCAGTGTCTAAGATAGTTATACTATCCTACCATGAGAAAGAAAGTGCTCGTTTAGCCATGTTAGTGAATATGACCATGGTGGAACTATTTTTAGAGTAAGTATATGTTACATCATTTTTCAATTATTTGGGTGTGTTTGTACTAATAAATATAACTTAGCATGCCTTGTTTTATACTAGTTTGCATTTGGAGGAATTACAAAATTCAAGCAAGCGTATGGAAAGAAATTCATCCTTACTTTGGAAAATGCATACAAAAGTTTTTGTTGATTGGATTAAAAAAAGGTTAAATGATTTTTTAAATATACTCTCATTTACCTAAGAATGTTACTCTAAAATATATGTTGTCAATGAAATTTTTTGTAGATACCTACGAGCTCTAATGATCACAATGAAATGTTGAAGTGGATTGCATACGGTACGAAGAATGGTGCCTTATCTTACAAAGGATATATCATCGATGATCAATGGTTTCATATAAAAGATGTAGGGAGAAAAACTCAAAACAACAAAGTGACTTATGATGCGACTACTATGTGTGGAGCAAGTACAAATGATATTTCTCAACTAGTTGACGTGATCACCTATTATGGAATATTGACGGATATAATTTTATTAGTCTATCATGTGCTTTATATTCCCATTTTTAAATTTCGTTGGGCACATATATGAAATGGAGTAAGAGTTGATGATGATGGTTTCACTCTTGTTAATTTACATCAAAATCAACCATCATTTTCTAAAGACCATACATTCTTGCATCTCAAGTGAAACAAGTATTTTATTCAAGAGAAATTGATTTGTTGAGTTGGTATGTTGTAATGAAAGCACCACCAAGAGGTTTTCATGATTTAGGGACAAATGATTATAAAGAAGAAGCTATTAATGTCGTGGAAGATTGCAATGTAACCATTACGGATGTTGAAGATGTTAATTATATTAAGGATAATTGCAAAGACATATTAGATTAGTTTAAGTATTTTGTTTGATTATGAGAATTGTTTTTGAGTACATGGACATGTCATTCTTGTTTGTTTTTCAATTGTTTGCTCATAAGATCAGTAACCGTTGTGTAAGAAATGATGTTGCAATTAAAGTAAATGTGATTATTATTTGTGTCCAGATTAGACAAATGTTATTAATATGTTTAATAACCAATTAATATTTCATGTATGCAGGTATTGAGTTATTGATTTATCATAGAGATCTACATACTTGAATGGCATACTCAATCTTCATCATGAAGGTATCCATTTTGTCTTTTATTTTATTTAGAATTTTAGAAATTGCATATGTGTCTAGCATCCTTCTAATGAGTTTTTACAACCTTTGATACTGCCTGTTATTTTATACATGTCTGTTATTTTTAACAAAGTCTAAACCCTGTTATTTTTTACACTGTCTAAACCTAGTTATTTTTACGCTGTCTCTAATCTAATCCCAATGATAATCTTTGTTAATCCCTGTTATTTTGTACATTGTCTAGCATCCTTCTCATGTATTATCAAAAAATACTTGTCTGTTATTTTTTACAATAGACAGACCTACTGCCTAAGATACTTGACACAAGAGACAGACATACTGTGTATTTTGCTTGCAGTAGGTAAAAATCGTAGGAAAAATTTCGATGAAAAACAATCGGAAAAATTCGATGAACATTTATCTCCTGCAAAAGTCCCATATGTCAAAACTTAAAACAATAGTGTTTATCAAAATCCTCAAAATTACTATTCATTCAAAGCTTTAGAAAACTAAGTTACAATGTTATAATATTTTAAATATTTCAGCATCTTAACTGGAATGAAAGAACCAACCAAGAAATATTCAAATTGTTTTCATGCGCTTTCAAGGAAACAAATGTTTGTTCACTAAAATGGCCAAAAGGTTTTTTGTTTTTTTGAAATTTTTTTGTATATATTTGAACTGATATTGAAACAGTGTAATGAATATCAAGTATATGAAATAGATAGAAACTTATCACAATACTAGGATTTTGTAATTGTACAGTGGATAGCGGCTGCACAAAATATAAGCCCTTATACCTGTATCCGTTTTACTTTGCAAGCATGTATAAATACTATAACAACTAATAACATCATGTAATCTTGTATCATTGAATATCAGTACAAAATATTTCATCTTCTTCATATTTTCTCTCAAACTCAAATATGGTATCAGAGCTTTCAAAAACTATCTAACCACAGATTGATTTTTTGCCAAAATCCATCAAAGATTGTCTCATCATTTGGATTGGCAGCAATTCATCAGAATTATGATCTCTTCATCTAAAACTGCTAATGTTTTAGTAATCTGGTTTCAATAAAAATCACAAAAAGTCATCATCGAGCCTTGCCAAGAAGAGTTGTCAGAGGACTTTCATCATTCAATTCAATGGCTGCTTTCATTTTTTATAAAATCAAGAGAACTTAAAAAAGAATCATCATCAAATCTCGCAAGTAATCTTAATCACTGGCTGCTCTCAGATTCATTGCAAGAAATTGAGCAAATTCACCTGAAAAGCAGTTTTTTTCATTCATTTTTTATTCTCTGTCTGCAACTCAGGTTCTTGATCTTTTCTTTTTCTGTATACATCTTATGTCGAACCTTTCTTGATTTCTGATCATGGCCAAATGAGACTTAGATAGTAACTCATCAATCTATGCAAATCCAAGATTGGATACTGCACCATCAACCACCACTGAAAATATATCAAAAATCATAGTTAGTCCACAGCCACAGTTAATTCAAACTCAACTGGATGAAACAAATTATCTACTAAGGAAATTTCAAGTTCAGACAACAGTAAGAGGCTATGGGTTAGAAGAGTGCATTCTTGGTACTAAAAAAGTGCCATAGCAGTTCATTACAAATAATGAAGGAAATTCAATATTGAACAGAGAATATACTATTTATCAAAGGCAAGATAGCCTACTATGTTCTTGGATTTTATCAACAATAAGTGCAAGTTTACTACCACAACTCATAGGATGCAAGAATGCAAATGAAATATGGCATACCGTTGAACAGGTGTTTAGTTCTCAATCAACAGCAAGAGTAATGCACTACAAAAGGAAATTACAAAATTTAAAGAAAAAAGGCATGCCTATGAGAGACTACCTCTCTAAAATTAAAACACTATGTCACTTACTTGGTGCTGCAGGTTATGCTGTCAGTGACACAGAATAGATCTTGTCTATCTTAGGTGGATTAGATGACGAGTATGAATGTATTGTGGCAGTCATATCATCTAGATATATCACACCATCTCTGTCATATGTTAACTCCACTATTCTTGCTCATGAAGGCAGACAGAAGCAAAGAAAACCATGGTTTCTGATCTTTCAGCTAATTATATCTCAAATAAAGGGAAAAATCAAGAAAAGACTCAATCAAGAAATGAGTCAAATAATAACAGTCAGAGAGGTAATCAATTCTACAAAGGCAGGGGCAGAGGTGGTAGATGGAATAACAACAATAATGGAAGACCAATATGTCAAATCTATGAAAGATTTGGTCGCACAACAAATAAGTGTTATTTTAGATTTGATGTTCACTACACACCATGGCAACAACACAATCAAAAACCAAGTGCTAACATGGCCAACATTCAGCAAGATGCCAAGAAACAATCTGAAATAGCCAAAATGAAAGATATTCAAGATGACACTTGGTATCCAGACTCAGGAGCTACAAATCATGTTACAAACAATCTGACAAATCTAAACTTAGGGAACAAAGAGCATAAAAGTAAACAGTGTATACACATGGGTAATGGTGAGGCAACTAAAATCACTCACACTGGTAATGGTTACATAAAAGGTGAAAAGATATTATATCTTAATCATCTTTTGAGAGTTCCACAAATAAAGAAGATCATACTCAGCGTGTCTCAATTTGCTTGTGATAATAATGTATATTTTGAATTCTATCCAAATTACTGTCTTGTAAGATATATATTAACAAATAAAATTCTCTTACAGGGTGAAACAGTGAAGGGCTTATATAAATTTACTCTAGCTGATTCAAGAAGTAATGGAAAACAAAATTTGTGTTGCAACGCTTGTGAAATATCTCAGAGTAAAAGGAGTATGAGTATTTTTGATTTGTGGCACTGTAAACTAGGTCATCCATGTGTAGATGTTGTAAAGAAAATATTGCATAGTAATAAAATTTACTTTGATAATGCATCAACTCCATATATCTCTACATATTGTCAGTTGGGAAAAAAAATCATAAACTGCCATTCAAAAATTCTAAAACCAAATACAATAAGCCATTAGAACTTGTGGCTACATACTTATAGGGTCTAGTGCCCATTAATACAGACTATGGTTTTAAGTATTATATATCATTCATAGATGCATATTCAAGATATGTATGGATATATTTCTTTAAAGCAAACGAAGCATATTTCACAGTTTTACAGTTTATTGCACAAGTTGAAAAGCAGACTGGCAATGAAGGCAAGGCTATACAAGCTGATGGTGGTGTTGAATTTAAAACACTCAGGGAGTATTTTCAAAAGAAAGGAATATTACACAGAACTACCTGCCCTTACACCTTAGAACAGAATGGATTAATTGAAAAAAACACAGGTATGTGGTTGAAACGGGACTCACCATGCTAGCTCAAGCATCCTTGGCCCTAAATTTCTGGCCAGATGCTTTTAGCACAACAGTGTATTTGATTAACAAGTTGCCAACCAGGGTTTTACAAGGGAAGAGTCCAACTGGAATGCTATTCAATGTGCAACCTGACTACAAAAGCCTCAGAGTGTTTAGATGCCTATGCTTTCCATGTTTAAGGCAGTACAATAGTCACAAATTAAGTTTCAGATGCTCACCATGTACATTTCTGGGATATGCAAATAATATTATGGGATATAAATGTCTAGATAGCAAGGGTAGAGTCTTCGTTTCAAGACATATTATCTTCAATGAAGACATATTTCCATTCAGTGAAAAGGAAATAAAGACAACTCAGAAGATCCATAACTCAAAGTTTTCTATACCTCCCTTACCACATGAAATGTATGTAGAGGATCAAATTAACGACATTGGATCGCAACACACTCTACCCAATGATGGGCCAGGTCATGAGCCAGATAGATTGTCCATGAGTCCTTGTCATGCAACATATCAAGATACTAGTTATCAATCTGTTGAACAACAAAGAAGTGATCAAATGCAGACATCTAGTTCACAAACTGAATCTAAGGAAGTATCAGATCATCATCAATCTTCTATTCCTACAACAACTGGTCATCATATGATCACTAAAGCAAAAAGTAGAATTTTTAAACCAAAATTATACAATGCTAGTCTGGGCACTGAAGAACCATATATCTATCAACAAGCTATACAAAGTGAAAAGTGGAAAGAAGCCATGGATGAAGAATATGTAGCACCCATGAAAAAAAAAACATGGATCCTTGTTACTATATCAAGTCATAAAAATGTCATTGGATGTAAATGGACTTGTAGGATGAAAAGAAATGTAGATGGGTCTATAACAAAGTATAAAGCCAGACTTGTAGCAAAAGACTACTCACAGCAACAGGTTTTTGATTTCAATGAAACTTTCTTACCAGTTGTCAAACCAACATCTATCAGAATCATTCTTGCAGTAGCTTTATCTAAAAAATGGAAGATAAAGCAACTGAATGTTAATAATGCATTTCTAAATGGAACACTTCAAGAGGAAGTGCACATGGAGCAACTTGAGGATTATAGACAAAATGGAAGCAAACTGGTCTGCAAACTCATTAAGGCTATATATGGACTCAAACAAGCACCAAGAGTGTGGTTTAAGAAATTAAAAGCAACTTTGATTAAACTTGGTTTCAATCATACAAGATCTGATAACTCTTTATTTAATAAAATTTACTAAAATAACAATTGTATATGTACTGATCTATGTTGATGATTTTATTGTTACAGGAAATAATGAAAGCGAAATCAGCAATCTTATTCAGCAACTAAACAAAGAGTTCTCAATTAAGGATCTTGGTGATTTACACTATTTTTTAGGAATTGAAGTCAAAAGACTATCCAATTCTGCCATACAGTTAAGCCAAAGGAAATACATATCTTAGATACTACTCAAAACAAAGATGGATCAGGAAAATAGTCTACCTACTCCAATGACAACTAACTTGCATTTATCAAAAAAAAGAGGAGAACCATTTAGTGATGCAAAACACTACAAGAGTAATGTTGGAGCACTACAATATGTAACAATCACAAGGCCAGAAATCACTTATAGTGTAAATAAAGTTAGCCAATTTATGAAAATCCATTAGATGAACAGTGGAAGGCAGTGAAAAGAATTCTCAAATACTTAAAGGGCACAGTAAATCATGCACTACTAGAAAAGGCCTCCTTACCGACAGCTAGGACCGACGGCTTCCGACGCTAATTTTCGACGGCTTTCAACGGGCCGTCGGTGGCCGTCGGAAGCTGTCGGAAATTTACGATTATACCTACAGCCGAGAGCTCTTCTTCCTCCTCCTTTCATACGAAAATTATACCCAAAAACCCCCAAATCCCTTCTCCAAGCTTCCATTCCCTAATTTCTAGCTTCTGGATCCTCCACAGCTGCCTAATCAAACTCCATTACTCTTAATCTCATGTATAATCTTTTACTTTTGTGAAAAATTCAGTTTTTACCCTAATTGTAGATTTTCATAAATTGATAAATTAGGCCGAATTAGTGATTGCAATTGTTTCCAATAGCGTAATAACGGTTTACAGTATCACATGGTATACCTATTTCATCTTTTATCGTGATATTGTGAAAAACATGTATAATTTGTGATTGTTTATGTATATGTAAATTGTTGTGTATGCCTTGATTCGACGATTGTATACGTTATTTGGAATAAGATAAAATGATTGAATGAAGTAGGAGTATTATATTGTGCATGTATTTACTTATGGAACAAAAAAAATGCATTACTCTAAATTATAATTGTGTGTATTGAAAAAGACAAAAATGTTAAATCAACCTTAAGTTGATTTAATACGTCGAATAAATGTGTCAAATTAATATATATTTTTGTAAATGTGAACAGTGAGTAAAACTGTATTTTTTCGTAAAATGTGCGCATGTAACTAACAAATGTCCCTTAGAGAGTTTTTGGCCCCGTCTGACGAGTGTTGTACATGATCGTTGTATAAATAGTCGTTTTTTTCGAAAAACGACCATTTATATTCATCTGGTACAATGTTTATCGGATTTGTCCCTGTATTGGACAAGTTATGAACACAGTAAGCATTTACATTTTGTATACTACTTCGTTTCAAACGGTTCATAAAATTTTGGCCTAACTTTTCTTTTTTGTTTCCTGCGTACACGCATTTGTGTACAATGCAGGGAACAAAAGGGAAATGCTGCCGAAATTTTGTTAAATCGTTTGAGACAAAGTAATATATGAAATGTAAATGCTTACTGTGTTTGTAATGGTAAGTAGGATGCATGACCAATGAAAAAAAATTATATATATTTTTAATCGATACGTTAAAAAATAAAATGTGCCCTATTTGAAAATATTTTTAAATTTGTGAAGTTGTTCTTTAAATTCAAAATATTATACGACCATGAAAATAATCTTTTTCTAATTTGTATTCTTCAAAATAAATATTAAATTTTGAACTTCTTATTTTGCCAAATAGGAAAAATGATTGATTATTTTGTTGATCGGAGGAGATGGATGTACCAAAGTAAAGGACTGAGGGGCTCAATAAAAGAAGATTTTTATAATGGTATAAACGTGTTTGTTGAATTCGCTTTAAGTAATAAAGGAAACGATCCAGAAATTCGTTGTCCGTGTAGTAGGTGTAGACATTTGAAGTATTTGCTACCAGATATTGTGAAAGTTCATTTGTGCCAACACGGTTTCGCACCCGAGTATTATGTTTGGGACCGGCATGGAGAAGTTGTGGCAAATACTTCTGTAGAGTCTGAAAGTGTCGTTAATGAAATAGTTTCAACGCCCCGTATAGAAAATATGGTCGAAGATGCAGCACGATCAATGTTTCCTATGGCTGAAGTTGACAACGATGATGGAAATGTTGAAGAACCAAATATTGAAGCAAATTTTTTTTATGATTTACTAGATGCTGCTAAGAAACCTATTTGGGATGGTTGTAAAAGCCGAACTCAGCTGTCAGTAATCGCAGAATACATTGCGATGAAGTCAAAATACAACATCACTGAAGCTGGGTTTACGGTTGTTGTACAAGCTGCAAAAAGACATATGCCGTCTGATAATCTAATGTGTGAAAATCACTACGAAGTTAAAAAACTTATGTCGGCTTTTGGTTTACCGTATCAGGAAATAGATACATGTTTAAAAGGCTGCATGTTGTTTTGGAAAGAAGACGCAAACCTTAGAAATTGTAAAGTTTGTAACCAGGAGAGATACAAACCAAGAAAAAATAAGGGGAAGGAAGTTCCGTACAAGCGTATGCACTACTTACCCATAACTCCAAGACTTCAAAGATTATATGCATCTTCTGTAACTGCATCTAATATGAGATGACACAGCGTGAGAACAGAGGAAGAGGGTACGTTGACACATCCGGTCGATGGAGAAGCATGGAAGCATTTCAATAAAACGTATCCAAATTTTGCAGCGGAGAGTCGAAATGTTAGATTAGGATTATGTACGGACGGTTTTTCTCCATTATCTCAATTTGGTTCTAAATATTCATCATGGCCCATTATCGTAACACCGTATAATTTACCTCCATGGACGTGTATGAAAACGCAATATATGTTTCTCACTGTTGTCGTTGCTGGCCCCGACGATCCGACACAAGGAATCAATGTATATTTACAACCGTTGATTAAGGAGTTAAAAACACTGTGGAACGAAGGAGTAGAAACATACGATGTGTCCAAGAAGAAAATTTTTCGTACGTTTGCTTCTTTGTTGTGGACTATAAGTGATTTTCCTGCCTATGTAATGCTTTCGGGATGGAGTACTGCCGGTCGTCTAGCATGTCCATATTGCATGGATGAAACACGAGCGTTTTCTTTACCTCATGGTAAGAAAATTTCATGGTTTGACTGTCATCGATATTTTCTCCATGTAAATCATCCCTTCAGAGGAGACAAGAAAAACTTTTTAGCTAATAGAGTAGAAACCAGACGACCACCGACGTTATGGTCAAGCGAAGACATATATGAACTTGTTAAGGACTATCCAAAGAGATATGAAACTGGCGAGCAAACAGAAATTGAAGGCAAATCAGTTGTTCATAACTGGTGCAAACAAACTATTTTTTGAGAGTTGCCGTATTGGAAACATCTTCTGCTTCGCCATAACATAGATGTGATGCACAATGAGAAAAATGTGTTTGATAATGTTTTTAACACAATTTTGAATGTGAAAGGGAAGACGAAGGATGATCTAAAATCAAGACGTGATATAGAAGAATTATGCAAACGTCCTGAGCTTCATATGAAACCAAATGACAGTAAAAAACCCAAAGCATGTTACGAATTAGATAATAATCAAGTTAAAGCTGTGTTAAAATGGATGGAAGGGTTAAGATTTTCTGATGGGATATCATCAAATCTTCGTAAATGTGTTGACTTTAAAAGTGGTAGATTGAGCGGAATGAAAAGTCAAGACTGTCACATAATGATGGAAAATTTATTTCCTGTAATGTTCAAAGAACTACTGCCGTTAAAAGTTTGGAAGGTAGTAACGGAGCTTAGTATGTTTTACAAAGAGCTTTGTTCGACTACTTTAAAAGTGCAATGTTTACGTAAACTTGAAGTGGACATTCCTATATTGCTTTGCAATTTAGAGAAAATATTTCCGCCAGGTTTTTTTAATGTAATGGAACATTTATCTGTTCATCTCCCATCTGAAGCACGACTTCAAGGTCCTGTCCAATATGAATGGATGTATCCATTTGAGAGGTATGTAATATGTTATAACGTAATTTAATTGCATTTGAAAGATGAAGTTAATACAAATTAATTTTGCATAGATATTTGAATCATCTGAAGAAAAAAGTGAGGCAAAAAGCACGAGTTGAAGGTTCGATATGCAAATCTTACATCGAAGAAGAAGCTTCGTTCTTTTTCTCTCACTATTTCAGTGACCATGTGAATATTTCATTTCAAAGTGTCCCTCGTAATGACGAAGGCGACGAACAAGAGTCCTCTCAAGCAATGTTATCTATTTTTAGACAACATGGTCGGTCTTTTGGAAAATGTGTAGAAATATGGCTAGACAATAGAGATCTTCATGTAGCACACACTTATACTCTTCTAAATTGTGCTGAGGTTGCACCGTTTGTTAGGTAATATGAAATAATAATTTGTGTTTTATTCTTTTCTATAATGCATGCGCGTGTATAACCTAATATAATAATTTGTTTATATAAACAGTGTTTATGAACGTGAACATCCGAACGGAGATCTCAGTAAAGAATTTTCCCGTTGGTTTTCAAATTACGTTTATGAGCCGAGAAATTGTGTTGTTGACAAGGGTTGAAACATCTTGTGATGGGACCAAAAAGAGTGGTTAAGACATATCCAATATATTTCATCAATGGATATAAATTTAACACCAAAGAATACGGTGCAGAAAAATTAACAAATAATACTGGTGTATTTGTTAAAGGTAGTGACGATCCAGAAAATCATTTAAATGATTTTTATGGCGTTCTAACACAAATTTTGCAACCGACATATTTCTCACGACCCGCGGAGGAGGTGTTTCTATTTAGATGCAATTGGTTTAGCAATGTTCTAGATTCTGGAATTAATGTGCACAAGGATTATAATCTTATCGAAATAAAGCATACATCGCACTATCACAAGTATGATCCTTTTGTGCTAGCCAAATAAGCATTGCAAGTTTATTACGCTCCTTATTCGTCTCTAAAAAGAGATAAAGCAGATTGGTCTGCAGTTTTTAAAACAAAGTCCAGATTCACATTCGATGGGAAGAATATTCCGGACGAACGAGCTTATCAGGCAGATCTTGAGCAAAATAACGAAATAATAATTACAGACGATCATACAGATTTTGGTCCTTTGATCGATGAATCAAATGTTTTGGTAGAAGCGTTTGACAGTGCAGAGGAAAATATCGTCGAAAACGAGACCGAATCAGAATCAGAAGACGATGATGACTGATATAAATCTGAATTTGTTTTTTTTTTGCAATTGATGTAACTATATTGAATTCTTGATGTATTATGAAATTGATTGAACTATGAAACCAAATCCGTTTACTATTGTTTGCATGTTTTATGTTATTTCTATTTGTCATTTATTTAGCAATTTTTATTAAAAATGCAATGAACTCTGCTTATCGTTGGAAGAGTATACCCATTATAAATCAGGTATAACACACTTCCATTTTTATTTCCATTTCAGTCATTAATTAAGTAATTTATACCGTTGATGTCATTTTCATATGAAATATATTTCATTATCATGTTATTATTCTCTTATATAATGATGTGTATATGTCACAGGTTTATCATTATGTCATATAGAGGTAGGAGCTCTTCCCGATCGTCAGGAGGTGATGGCAGTGGCCCATCGCAAGAGCCACAACATACAGTTGTATCGTTAGTCCATAGAGCAGATGGGTAAGAATTAAATTTTATTCAGCATCTTATTTTTTTTATGATATACGTACGTACTTATCTATATCATACTTAAAAACAGGGGGTTCGACCTACTTCCCTCTAAGGTTATGTTGGACGTCTCTAGAGCTTCTTATCGCAGTAGGATGAGTGCTTGCTGGCCGAAGTGGGATAACATCCCTCCTCACATCATAGAGTGCATATAGCAGGATGACCTAGTATGTATAATTTTCTGTTTTCCATTTTTAATTCATTTTTGTCGTTTTTCTACTATTTATCGTTTAAAGTGTAATCTTTTTTTTTAACACAGGCTGAGATAGACATCCAGACAGACGATCTGATGCTGGCACGAGCATACTGAATGAAGAAGATGCGCAAGAACTACAGGGACAGGATATTTGAGATTAAGAAATCTGGTAAGAAACCACGGCGGATGGGAGAGAGCGTGTGGTAAGGTTGGTTGAGATACTGGGAGACGGACGAGGCGAAGGCAAGTATACTAATTTTTTTTGAATTATTAATTTGACGTGATCGAAAAATAATGTATCAAATTTTGAATGTACAGGCAGAGTCGGATAGAAACTCTGCAAATAGAAATAAGAATCCCGTCACTCATCGCGGAGGATCGAAGTCGTTTCAGCAGTATCAGCAGGAGTTTGTAAATTTACTAAATAATAAATGTAAATAGTTTATGCTATATGATTTTAAATGTATGATAATTGTATGTAACAATCAACTTCAGGAAGCCGAGGCACATGGTCCTATCAGCTATATGGACGTGTTCACCCGTATGCATGCTGTCGAGCATGTTAATCCAGACGGGACTGTTTCGTATACATGGTAGGACAATAAATCCAGCAAAAGCCATGTAAGCATATTTCATTTTATTCAGTATTAGTAATTGTTTTAATTGTTAAACTATGATGAAATAAGATATGATATTATTAATTTGTTAATGCAGGAGATGTTTATGGAGCAGCGGCAGAAACTCCTTGCTGATACGGGTCGAGATCAGCTGACGACCGATGAGGAGGTCGTTAGTTTTGGGTCCGTTATGCATCCAGCAGAGCATGGTCGATGATACAGATTTAGCAATTTAGCGGTAAATAATTTACTTTTTTTTGAAATACTTCAAATATGATATTTTGACCTTTTCAAAACAATAAACTTGGATTTTATTCATTTTTCAATTAATTGCAAGCCAGTAGTCAGAGTAGGGGACAGCGGAGTAGACCTCAGAGCGATCTAGCAGGTATAGAAGAATTGCAGACTAGAGTGTCCCACTTGGAGGAGCAGAACTGCCAACAGGCCATGCAGACCGCACAGTTGTTAGAGTACATGCAGCAGTTTGGTGGTCGCTTACCTTCCTCGGCTGGCTCAGGATCTGGAGGAGATTGATTCATTAATTGTTCGCTTGTTCGTTCGTTCGTTCAGGTATGTTTTGTTTTAGTTTAAAATGATTTGGTAGACGGCGTAGGTAATTGTTGATTTATGTATAATTGTGTTTGATACACTTGGTTCTGTAGTTGTATGAGGATGTGTATGAGAATATTGATGAATTTGTGTATTAACAACATGGTAGAACAGTTATTGTTAGGATTATTGTTAATGTTCGAATGGTTATGTATATTTTGTATTTTATTTTGATGTAATTTTATTTATTTGTGTGTTTATTGAATATTTTATAGTTTGGGTTTGGATATTTGGTTGGATTATTGCACTACGCCATAAATGGCCTTCTGCAACACAAAAAAAATGTTGGCTCAGGCCCGAAAAATATTGCCATAGGTCTATGGCAACACTTTTAGGGTGATGCAATTTTTGCCGTTGCCTTAGATCTCAAAGGCAACATTTTGACTATCTAAGGCAACATAAGTAATATTGTTGCAATAGGACCCTATTTGGGTATATGGCAACACCCATAGGTATCTGTAGCAACATTCCAAAAATGTTGCTATAGATATTAACTTTCTGAAGTTGTGGGGCCCACATCTTGTGGGGTCCACGACCCAACTGGGTCCATCCCTATGGCAACACCTTGAATGACTATTGCAACATTATCTTAAGCAACATTTATAACCCGGTGACAACACTATTATGAAGCTACTGCAACACTATTCTGAAGCTACTGCAACACTATTCTGAAGCTACTGCAACACTAAAGCTACTGCAACACTATACTGAAGAGACACTAAGAGCACATAGAACAGTACAATATCACATAGAACACTTGCATAATACACAGTACAATATCACATAAAACACTTGCATAATACACAGTACAGATAACAATTCATACAGTAGTACACATCACAATTCATGTCAGTTACCCCAAAATATCCAGTTACCCCAAAATACTACAAAGCTACCCCAAAATATCCGGTACACATTACAATTCATAAATGAGATTTAAGAGCTGGTGCCTCCAGTCAGATTATCAGTCTCACTGGACATGATTGTAGAAGTTAGATCCTCTACATTGATGTTCATCTCCGGGTTGGCATCACCTAATTTCTTAAGCACCCTAGCCAAATTCTCTTGTACCTTCTGATTTACCTTGGATTCTAGCTGTGCTTCCATTTCTTCGACAAGCCTTTGCCTTAAGTCATTTACGTAAGCATTTGTTAGAGCCTCGGTGATTGTTTTGCACACTTTGCACGCCTCCCTATAAGCAAAGGACGACCCTGTGATTTTCCATCCGAAATTACCGTTTCAACGGTATTTCCTCCTTCTCCACCGGCCATTGACTTTTGAACTAAGTCATACAAAATAAAGCCACATCAAAATTACCCTACAGTAAATGCAGAGAATGCAGCAAATGCTTACATATGGATTGTGTACAGCAAATGCAAAGAAAGCCACATTTTGGAAAACAATTTGTTTATGTGCATGAAATTAGAAAACAATTTATAACGTATATACTAGTAAAAACTGGAAAACAATTCCGTCGACATCCAGCTACGGCTTCGTCATCTGGATTCTGAGGATTCTTATAAGCTTTATAATGGGCTGTTTTTATGCTACTCTTGTACCCCCTCCAACAGTCACGAATAGACTTCAATACCCAGTTTTCACATTCATCCGGAATAATATACCGTTGCTTAAATATAAATCAAATATAAAAAAGAATAAATAAATCAAAAATCAGTACCTGCTTCAACTTCTTCATTTTCAATGTCTGGCAAGACATTCTCCGCAACATACTTATTTTCCATACCACTTGCACTAGCTTTTGAAGCATTTTTCTTATAAAACCATACACAAACACCGAACAAGTATCAGCTTGTAGTTTGTTTGCAGACATATTAGTAATTTTCTTAAGAAAATTATATAGTAGTAGAGTATCATATAGAAGAAAATAAAATATAGGATTTAACTACCTAAAACCTTACAAATGAAAAAAGGTTACAGCAGCATTTTCCAATGTCATTAGAACCCGAGTCATGAAAATATGTCATTAATATAAGAATATCTATGTAAACACTAAATTATTTTACTGTATGCAAGAATAAGATTTCATGGTATTTTCATTTTTGTTATTTGACCAAATTCTGAAATCATTTTTAAACCACTATATAGAAAACAAAGATTTATTTTGGCTTCGCTGATTTACATAAATAAAATGGATTTATATTCCAATCGTACCATGCCCATCTAAATCATCTACCATCAAAGTATATATAGTGTGTATATCACTTGACCAGAATATATATATATATATACACTAATTATATGAATTATTGCGGAAGCATACTGCTGGATGCTTTTATTCGCTTTTATTCACATTAATCTTTTATATCAAACAATTGTTGTCATAAGCTGGAAACCGTAGTTTCTTAAAATACAGTAATAATTTTAGAGAAACAAACATCAAAAACAACAATATCAAAATTATTCAATTTGTCATTATTAATCAAATAATAAGCAACTAGTTTGTAAACATGAGTACACAAGAAACTACGATCATGGAAAATAATCAAGATGATGAAGATGAAAATAATATATATAGCAGAGACTATTTCACTAAAGCACTAAAAAATACGACTATAATTAATATTTCTTATTGCACACCAGAATAAGATACTACAATTTAACAAAAGCATGTAAAAGTGATCTAACATAGCATTGTTAAATTTAAGAGGAACAAGCATCAGTTGATCCATCATCATAAAAAAAAATTTAAAAAAAAACACACTTGATAAAACAACTATATAGTGTTGGTTATACATGCTGCAATACATGATATTAGTTTTGTCCATCGGTCCTGGTATCAGACTGCTTTTATTAGTACATGCAGGTACTTAGAAAAGGTGTAGTTATCGTGTTATTATTTTGACTTGGTTATTCTTAGTTCATGTAGCACAGAGATGAATGATGTACCACGCTGATAACTAATAAATGAAGAATGCAAGCTCTATAATATGATTATATCATAGAATAGGAGACAACTACTTAATCTTAAACAAATTATCACCATATGGAGTCTAGTTCCTTTAAGATGAGACCTACATAAACTAAAATTTTACAATGAGAAACTTATATAATAGAATGAACAATGGTACACTCATCAATCCTAATCAAACAAACAAGAGAAAAATTTATGTATGGATCTAGGATGGCTCTCCTGTTAGTAAGATTTTGATAAGTTAAGCATTTCTTTAATTGGCCCAAGTTGGACAAGGAGTACATAACAGCATAGCCATAATGTGTGAATATAACTCAAGTTGGAAATAGTTGGTTCCAAATTCAAAATTAACAAACGAGCTCCGACATCATAAATAAAGTTATAACCATTCAACGCTTCCATCTAAACAACTTATTCATTTTCAAAAGAACTCCATACTATCAGATCATGGTGTAAATTCGTTAAGTTCAAATCAAAATGAGAGTTTTCTTCTTCGCCTTCTTCCTACTTTTTTTGTTTTTTTTGATGGAATGTCCCAAAAGGAAGTATAATCGATGATTTAACGATGTCACAATCAAAGAAAACATCCAAAAATTAATAACATAAGATCCATAATCGCCAATCCAAAACTTTATCGGATCACAAATTTACCATGGAGCGTAAAATTCGACGAGAGCACCGTGAGCTTGACCGACCACCTTCTCGAATTTCTCTTCCGTTAGTACGGTGACGTCATCCCCGTCTGCGAGTGAAGTTCTGAAAAAAAAAGAGCTACAGTTAGAGTTTGTACGACAAACAGCAAAAGGAAGATCTTAGATCTCTCCATTTTCTTGCAACTTTTTAACTCGTTATGTGTGATGCTCCATCTTCTTAGCAGTTTGTGATCTGGTATTAGTCATGACTTGAATATAAGACAGAAACTCAGGGCGAAGCAGTTTGAAAGAAAGGTAATGATATATGCTGGAATTAAAAGAAAGGGGTGAAGAAATGATGCTGCAGATAATCAAAGAAGAAGAATAAAGGTGAAGACTGGAAGAGAATACTTCAATGGTGAACAGAAGAAATATAATGAGCAAAAAAAGAGAAACTGGTAATTGTTTTATTCCAAATCTCATGCCTTTGCATTACATACTCATGACTATATATACAGAGCCACATACAACTAGCCGTTACTGCCAGCTAATCACCTCATAATTGCCAACTCATCCCTATTTGACTGATTCTATCTAGTGTATTTTACATATTAAATATGCACACATATGCACGTGTGCACGTGCACAAGCTCACAGCCTTATATTTCTTGTGTTAATCCAAACTAAGTCTTTTCACTTGTCTCCTTCCTTTCCAGCAACACTTCTGAATCCATAGAAATAGCTGCTAGTGAGTGGGATGGAGTATTCGTCTCTACTGTTTGATGAAATGTCTCATTATGTGAATGTCTACCAGATTTTTGATGAAATGTCTAGCCGTAACAATTCCCTCCCCCATTAAAAAGAGACCTTGTCCCAAGGTCTAGAGTGGGAAACCTTTTCACCAGAGGCCAATAGTCCTCCCAGGTTGCATCTAGCATAGGTTTGTTCTTCCATTTGATGAGAGCTTGTACTACTGCTTTGTTATTTCTGGGGATAAGCCTTCGGTCCAAAATCTGTTCTGGTTCATCCACTAGTTGTGCATTGGCTGATGGTATTTCATGTTGAGCAGTGATATTTAAGCCTAATTTCTTCTTTAACTGGCTGACATGAAAAACAGGATGAATTTGAGAAGAGCCAGGAAGTTCTAGTTTATAAGCAACTTTTCCAATTTTTTTGAGTATTTTGTAAGGCCCATAGAATTTGGGTGAGAGCTTTGTAGTCTTTGTTGAGGCGACTGAAATTTGTCTATATGGATGGAGCTTCAAGTAAACCCAATCATCTACGGAAAAATGACGTTCTGTTCTATTTTTATTCGTGAATTTCCGCATTCTTTCTTGTGCAAGCTGTAGATTGTCCTTAAGGAATTGTATGGTAATGTCTCTCGAAAATAAATGTTGTTCTACCTTCTGGACTTTGGCTGTGTGTGGAACATATGTTAAAAGTGTAGGTGGTGGCTTGCCATATAAAATTTGATATGGAGTAAGTTTTGTGGATTCCTTCCAGGATGTGTTATACCAAAATTCTGCAAGAGTTAGCCAGTTTGCCCAGTCAGAAGGACGATGACACACAAAACATCGTAAATAGTTTTCCAAAACTTTGTTTGTGATCTCAGTTTGACCATCTGTTTGTGGATGGTAGGCCGAGCTGAATTTCAGTGAACAACCCTGTAGAGCAAACAATTCTTGCCAGAAATTACTTAAGAAAATAGAGTCTCTGTCGCTTACGATAGATTGCGGCATGCCATAGAGTTTAAAGATTCCATCAAAAAATATTCTGGCGACCTGTTTTGCAGTGTAAGGGTGTTGAAGTGGGAAGAAATGAGAGTATTTGGATAAACGATCCACTACAACGTAAATGACAGTAGCACTGTTACTCTTTGGTAGATGAGTGATGAAGTCCATAGTAATGTCATTCCACACATTATCAGGAATAGGGAGAGGTTGCAGAAGACCAGGGGAGGCAATATTTTCAGATTTAGCCCTTTAACAGATGTCACATTGTCGAACATAGGTTTCAATTGATTTTTTCATGTGTTTCCAGAAGAAGACTCTTTTTATTTTTTTCATTGTTTTTTTCACACCAGCATGTCCTCCCAAAGGTGAAGAATGAAATTCAAATAAAATCTCTTGAATGATAGACTGCAGATTTGGGTCTAATAATATTCTGCCTTTATAAAAGATGAGATCATCCACAATTTTGTATTTGTCTGATGGTAGAGAACCTTGAAGAATTTGATCCTTTTTGGCTGCATAGAATTGGCTTTGTTGTAGATGGCTTTTAAGCTCCGATGTCCAGTCTATTTGCAAAACTGAAATTGCATGTATACTTGGTTTGTCATAGGCCCGTGAGAGGCTATCGGCAATAATGTTTTCTTTTCCTTTTTTATATTGTACTTCGTAGTCATAACCATGCAACTTTGCAAGCCATTTGCCCTGTATACCTGTAGTAAGCTTTTGAGAAAGAAGATGTTGTAAACTCTGATGATCTGTTCTAATGATGAATTTTCTGCCCAATAAATATTGTGACCATTTTTTTGTTGCATGAATTAAAGCCAATAATTCCTTTTCATATGTTGATAAGTGCAGATTTCGGCCTTGTAATGCTTGGCTTATATAGGCTATTGGTTTATTTTCTTGCAGGAGGACTGCTCCAACTCCCGAGCTGCAGGCATCACATTCAATTATAAAGTCTTTGCTGAAGTTTGGCATGGCTAATATAGGAGGGCTGATTAAGCAAGATTTAAGTTTGTAAAATGCTTCAGTTGCTTCTGCAGTCCAGGAGAAAGAGTCTTTCTTTAGCATTGAGGTGAGAGGTTTTGCTATAATTCCATATCCTTTGATAAACTTTCTGTAATAACCTGACAAGCCCAGAAATCCTCTCAGTGTTTTGATGTTATGTGGTTGCGGCCATTCAAGCACTGCTTTAGTTTTATCTTTATCAACAGAAATTCCATTCTCTGAGATAACATGACCGAGGTATTGCAATTTATCTTTACCAAATGAACATTTAGAAAGCTTAATGACCAACTTGTTGTCTTGCAAAATTTGTAGCGTCAGTTTTAGGTGATGCAAGTGATCATCCCAAGACCTGTTATAAATTAAAATGTCATCAAAGAATACCATAATAAAATGTCGCAAGAATTGTTTAAATATGGAATTCATTAGAGCTTGAAAAGTTGATGGTGCATTAGACAAACCAAAGGGCATAACTAAAAACTCATAATGCCCATCATGTGTTCGAAATGCAGTTTTATGGATATCATCCTCATGCATTCGAATTTGGTGATAACCAGATTTTAAATCAAGCTTTGTGAAGAATTTAGAACCATATAGTTCATCTAATAAATCATCAATGAGAGGTATAGGGAATTTATCTTTTATTGTTAGTTTATTTAGTCCTCTGTAATCAATGCATAATCTCCAAGAGCCATCTCGTTTTTTGACCATGACAACAGGTGCTGAAAATGCACTGTTACTATTTCGAATAATACCAACCTCTAGCATTTCATTGACTAATTTTTCGAGCTCGTTTTTGATATGAAAAGGATGTCTATAGGGTTTCAAACAAACAGGTTTTGAGCCATGCAATAAAGGAATTTTATGGTCACATTCTCTTTTAGGTGGTAAAGAATTTTGTGTTTGTGTAACTAGAGGAAAATCAGAGAGTATATTAGCAATATCAGTGTGAAGATTTTCAACAGGAGATACCACTGTGGTTGTAGACAGTAACATAAATTTAAGATAGGAGGAGTTTAATTCTTTTGAAATTTTTTTATCATTCATGTGTTGAATTTCAGAAGTTGTTAATCCCTGCCACATAAATTCTTTACCATTATATCTAAATCGAACTTGCAGTTTTTGAAAGTTGAAACAAATCTCATGAAATTCTCGCATCCATTGAATTCCTAAGACAATATCACAGCCTTCCATAGGCAATAATAGTAAATCTATAGGAATTTTGCATCCTTGACAAGTAAGTAAAATTTGAGAGCAGATTTCATTACCTTGTAGCTTCTGTCCATTGGCAACCTGCACCTCATAAGATTTTGTTTGATGTATGGGCAGTTTTAATTTTTTTGCTAAAGTACTGTCAATAAAACTGTGAGTAGAACCAGAATCAATAAGTAATATCACTGATTTTTTGTTGATTCTACCTTTTATTTTGATAGTATGTAGAGTAGGAATTCCGAGTAAAGCATTTATTGAAATAGAAAATAATGCTTTATCATGTTCTTGATTTATTTCTGAGTCATGAATTACTAAAGTGTCTTCAGAAGAATCATTTCCAGGATCAGAAGCAGTATCTAGGTCAATAATCCCCTCCATTACATGAATTTGTTTGACCTTTCATTTATGACCAAAGTGGTATTTTTCATTACACCCATAACAAAGATTATTATTTTTCTTTTCTAAAAATTCTTGTGGTGAAAGTTTTTTAATTTTGGAAAAATTTTCTGAGGATTTTGTAACTGATTTTGGAGGAGAAAGTTGGTTGCTGTTTTGAAAATTTTTTGAAGGATAAGAAGTAAATTTCTTTTTTGTCTTTTGTTTTAGCAACCAACTTGTTTCAAATGTTTTAGCTAAAGAAACAGCAGAATCAAAATCAGTGGGATTAGTAGCTATAACTTTATATTTAATTTCATCTTTTAATCCTCCTAAGAATTTTTGTAGAAGATGGGTAGGTGTAATGTGTTCTATCAGACCTTCCAAATGCTCGAATTGGTTAACATAATTCATAACAGTAGTTGTTTGTTTAAGAGCTGAAAATGTGTCATATGGCCTATGTAAATCATCTGTATTAAAACGAACCTGAATAGCTTTGTGAAAAACTGACCATTGGTCATAGTCTGGAACATTGTGAGAATACCTGTAGAACCATTGGAGTGCTTCTTTCTTGAGGTGGTATGAACATATATGTACCCAATCTTGTATGTTGGTGTGGTTGTAAGAGAAGAATTGTTCCACTTGTCGTAACCAATCAATTACCCTATCTTCTCCAGTAAATTGAGGGAAATCCATCTTAATCTTGATCTTGGAAATGTCTTTTGAATGAACAGATTGAAGATCGGTTTGTTTGTATGGATAATGCTCTGAAGTGAAAGTATCAGGTCTGGTTAATAAGGAAGGTCGTTGGTTTGGTGGGACATAAATGTTGGATTTATAATATTGAGAAGATACTTGTGGGAAAGAAGCAGATCTAGTGAAATCAACTTTAGAAGTTTCTGCAGGTTGTGTGTGGGTTTTCAAATCTTTGAACTCAGAAAAAAAAATTGCCAGTGATTTATCAAGAGTCTCTTGAATTTCTTGAAGACCCTGAGCATTTCTTGCTATACTGATTGCCATTTCTTGAGTTGTTTTTTCTAATTTTCTGAGTGACAACATATTTCTGTTATTGATGATGTCTTGCTTTTGCCATTTCTCTGTTTGTGACAGCTCTTCGAGGTTAATGGCATCAAGAGGAGGAGGAGAATCTCCAGGATCTTCACTACTGCCTGAGAGTGACAGATTTTTTGGGTGAGGGTCGACATCTGACTCACCATCTCGCTCTGATACCATATTGTGATGCTCCATCTTCTTAGCAGTTTGTGATCTGGTATTAGTCATGACTTGAATATAAGATAGAAACTCAGGGCGAAGTAGTTTGAAAGAAAGGTAATGATATATGCTGGAATTAAAAGAAAGGGGTGAAGAAATAATGCTGCAGATAATCAAAGAAGAAGAATAAAGATGAAGACTGGAAGAGAATACTTCAGTGGTGAACAGAAGAAATATAATGAGCAAAAAAAGAGAAACTGGTAATTGTTTTATTCCAAATCTCATGCCTTTGCATTACATACTCATGACTATATATACAGAGCCACATACAACTAGCCGTTACTGCCAGCTAATCACCTCATAATTGCCAACTCATCCCTATTTGACTGATTCTATCTGGTGTATTTTACATATTAAATATGCACACATATGCATGTGTGCACGTGCACAAGCTCACAGCCTTATATTTCTTGTGTTAATCCAAACTGAGTCTTTTCACTTGTCTCCTTCCTTTCCAGCAACACTTCTGAATCCATAGAAATAGCTGCTAGTGAGTGGGATGGAGTATTCGTCTATACTGTTTGATGAAATGTCTCATTATGTGAATGTCTACCAGATGTTTGATGAAATGTCTGGCCGTAACATTATGATACTGGGATAAAAAACCGAGAGATGGGAGAGAGTATTATACCTCAAAATCGAAATTGAAGCCCTAAGGTGATGTGAACAATGCTTGAACCCCCAAATCGAAGCGAAATTGCTGAACAAAGCTTGAACCCCCAACTTGAAGCCCTAATCGAACCGAAATCGCTGAACCCCAAATTAAGAATGTTCGCTTGAACCTTTGTAAGAAGACAGAGAAGAATGAAAATATAAAGTTATTTACGGGGACTTTTTTTCTTCGTGGCTCTAAAAGATCAAGGAGTGGTGTTCGGATTGATGAGGTGTCACGTTCTCCAACGTAGGATTTGCCTTGGTAGATTGGCGTGGATCGGTGCGAAAGATATGCAAAGGTCTGCTACAGAAACACTATAAAAAAAATGTTGCATCAATTACACTTGTTTAGCTAGAGCAACACATTTTTATGACTAAGGCAACACCAAAAATTAAACGTTGCAGTAGGACCAAAATTGTATAGCTATCGCAACATTTTACCTGGCAACACCTTGCAAAAATGTTGCAGAAGGCCATCTATGGCGTAGTGTTGTATGTTGGATTGTGCAGTATTGATATCATAGTGTTTGGAAGAGAAATGTGGTTGGAAGGCTATATTTGCAGCGAATTTCAAAAAAAAAACAGCAGATTTCCGATTGCTTCCGATGGCTTATAGGTCAAAATTTCCGACGGCTTCCAACGGCTCTCGGCGGCCTGTCTATTTCCAACGGTTTCCGACGGATACCAACATTTGTCGGAAACCGTCAGAATCCGTCGGAATTGTGTGAGCCGTCGGAAACTGCTCCCCGACGCAGTCATTTCCGACGGCCTTTTCCGACGGCGGCCGACGACTGTCGACGGTTTTAGGCCGTCGGAAAACGTGATTCCCCTAGTAGTGATGGGTTAACATTAAGAAATTGTACTAATATAAACTTGTTTGGTTTTGCAGATGCTGATTGAGCCACTGACCTAGATGATCGAAGATCACCATCTGGTTACTGCATTTATATTGGCTAAAATCCTATATCAAGGTGTTCAAAGAAGCAGACTACCATATCAAGGTCTAGTACAGAGGCAAAATATAGGAGTGTGGCCAATGCTACAGCAGAACTACTATGGATCATATCTTTGTTAAGTGAACTAATGATCAACATCATAAACAAGGCTACAATATGGTACGATAAACTAAGTATTGTTTCTCTTACTGCTAACCCAATTCTACATGCCGGAACCAAGCACATAGAACTAGATTTGTATTTTGTTAGAGAGAAAGTGCTACAAGGGATCATCGAAATCAATCACTTACCAAGCACTTACCAATGGACAGATATACTCACCAAAGCTCTCTCTGCTAAGAACTTCCTACGGAGCTGAATGTTGAAGATTGCAGCAATCAACAGCCAATACCTAGATTTGAAATAAATCTTAGATCTAGGATCAGTTCCAGCATCAGTGGCTTACAATCACCAGTAAATCAAGAAAACATGAGCAAAGTCGAAGCTTCCAGCAGTCAATCTTATCAAAACCCTAAACTTGAAATTGTTTTCAAGTTTAGGATCAGATCTGACTTTATGAAACCCTAAGTCATCGCCACAAGCCTTGAAGATCAAATCAGCCTTAAAGTTAACCTTTCATGATTTCATTCATCGCCGCACAGATTACGAGTGGCAAACTAGAGACTTGAGCAAAGATTTGCAAAGAATTTCTGAAGATTTGAAAAAAATTTGAGGAAGACGTTCAAATCGTCACAGAAGACATGAAAATCGCCGTTCGTATTGGGAAAGTATCAGAAGTCTATAAAATAGATAGCCACTATCACAATATTAGGGTTCCGTAATTGTAATTGTTACAGTGGATAGCGGGCTGCACATAATATAAACCTTTATACCCGTATCCGTTTTACTTTGCAAGCCTGTATAAATACTGTAACAACTAATAACATCATGTAATCTTATATCATTGAATATCCATACAAAATATTTATCTTCTTCATATTTTCTCTCAAATTCAAATAATGAATACTACTTTACACCTACCCATGTGTTTCTTTTATTTTTATTTTTTTGCTAGAAAATAATCAACTTACAGGAATCTTTTCAAGTATCTTGCAATTTGTTCACAGTTAATGCTAATCAGACCATTGAAAGTTTTGCTGGACCAATCAGAAAACCATGTGATGTTTTATACGCAATTTATTACTGAACCAGAAATCAAGCAATATATTATTCAATCGAAGATGAATAATAAAGCATAAGAATATAATGTGTGATCAATATTATTCATCTGAAAAATAGTACGTAATTTTCTATTTCCAATCTTTTACCGAATAATTTTATGGAGAATTTTGTGGACCATAAATTTTCTGTTATAAGTGTCGTATATCCCACCATGTGCTGTTCAGTTTACAGAAGATGGTATAATATATGAAAGTGAAACCAAAGTTCAGTTTGCCTACTGCATTTGACTTGTGAAATGAAATTTGCATGTCTGATATGGCACAAGATTTGGGCAACATTACATTTCGACAAAAACATGCATGGATGATGTATATAGTTGGTAGCTGAGAGTGCTTATATATTATTCAACATTGCAACTAAATAATATTTTATGATGGCATGTTATTCAGTATAAGATTTTGAATGTTTTTTCAAAAAAAAAAAAAAAAATACTTTTGTCAAATAAGATTCCCTATGGAGGAGGGGTCCGGAGGGTGGCAACCCCCCAATGTGGGGTGCGGGGGCAACGCCCCTGCTACGGAGTTCGACAGCCAACGCCACGGGGTGCCGCCCCCCATTCAAAAGGTACGTTTTATTGACTGTTGAATTTAAATTCAACAGCAACAGTAACAACCATTAGAAAACGGTCACGGCCGTTCGAATAGACACATGTAGACGAATAAACATCTCACTCGCTATATAACAGTGCATTCCATGAACACAGACTTTACTTCTCTTTTCCTCTAAATCTAAAATCGATATCATTATTAACTTCTGAGTGTTTCTTTCGATCTGAGCAAGTAATCACAACTTGCACGGATAAATCTCCATTGTATGCTGAAAGAAGGTTTTCATAGAACCCGCTGTGACAAAGAATGATAAATATTTTTGAAAAACAACAATTATTTCGTGCTTTGAAGTGATTAGTCTTATATTATCCTAGGTATATCAAACGTAAGATTGTTCAGTTTCTTTCAAATTCATGTTTGTTCATTTGGTATCAAATTCGTGATTTCATACTCCCCTGCAGGTCTGGTTAGAATGTCCAAAACTATAAATTGAATACTTGTGTAATGTCAATGTATGCAGGGCTACTTTCTGATAAAAACAAGCCAAATGGCTTCACAAATGAAAATGATGTCTAAATTACACCATACTGTCAACACCTTCATCAATAAATTTTCATGTCTAAATTTATTACTAAATTTATTACCGTCCGTGTACACTTTATGTTTGGACTATTCTACCATCTCTCTAAACTTTTGAAATATGAAACTGTTAGATCACTTGTAACTATTTTCAAAAAAAATTCTAGTAATTATAGTTAGTTACATGTATTGTTGTTCATATAGTATAGTTATTTACATTTTACGTTGATGCTTGATAGTTTTATATTTTTTAACTATGATTTTGAATCTCAATTAAATATGTGATGACCTTAACATTGAAATTGCTTTTATTAAATGTTTTTACAGAAACAGAATATGCATACAAGCATTATACGCACTCGCCAACAATTGAAGAACGAGTAATCCCGAAAGTATAAGCCAAAGGTCAAATAAATTGTGCCGACCGACGAATCTTGCCATGTAGGGAAGGAACAAGAACTAGGGCACGAAATGCACGAAGAAATGAAATGCTTGAAGAAAATGAAATGTGTGAAGGAAATGAAATGCCTTGCGAATAAAATAAAATGCGCCAAGAAACTGAAACGCCTTACGAAGAAAATAAAACGCGCGAAGAATATGAAATGGCTTGTGAAGAAAATGTTGTTGCCGAGATGGAAATCGAGAGGCCAATCGAAGCTTAAACTGCAAATATAAATGTAAAAAAAAAAATCATGGTAGAGGACCAATGAAAGTAAAAGGACTTCCGTTAAATCTTAAGAATTGAATTGAAGTTGAATACAATGAGCCAACCGTACCGATAGGAGAAAGCTCGTTACATTTATCTTCTTATCTTGGACCGCTAGTACGGGAGCATGTTCCGATTAAACTTAGCGATAGAAGGCTTCTGAGCGATGAAATAAAAACTGTCTTATGGAATTTCATTCAGGAATGAAAAATTACTATTGTTGTCGTATAATAATAGATTTATTTAAAAAAAACATATATTTAGCATATTGTCCTTTTAAATTCATTTTAATATGAAATAACTCTAGTTTTTCCTTCTGATTTGTAGGCTAAATTTAAAGTGGACGATGAATGACAAAAAACCTCTATATTTCAACAAATGGGAATCATTTGGTGAACCTCAAAAAGTAGACTGGTTCGAAAATAAATAAAACAATGACGGAAGAGGAAAGATTTTCTTTGGAACCTTACAACATCAAAAACATGAATGAGTGGAGAAAATTTGTAAAGGAGAAAACAAGCTTGGAGTTTAAGGTAAAAAAATTGTTGATTAACTCGCTGACTTGTAGAACAAAATACAAGTAATTTTGATGTTATTGAGTATACATATATAGTTATATACAACAAGTGCCAAACCCAACATGCATAACGCCTTTAATTATAATCTGTTGTTGGCAAATTTACAACACAGTACGTAATATGCAACTAACTATCAGGCTAATAATACACGGACAAATTTTTCCCCTTACCACATCATTAATTGACCAAAGACTCTACTTCCTTTCAAATGTAGACAGTGTAATAAGAAAAACATTAGTAGGTTTAGGTTCATTACTACTGTATTGAAACAATGTTTTAGATACACTGTTGTCTTTGATGTCTCTGTATATATTATGTTTGAATTTTTAATGTTTTTTCCATATTTAGTTACCGCCACGTTGAGTTGTCTTATAATTTTGAAGCTTTTACGTTAACACATGTGTGTTAGACAATGTGAAACTTGGTTGTTTTCAACAGCCAACTACAACCGCCTTTTTTGTATTAACAGGTATCAAACTAGTTTTTGTTTTGATTTATTTTTTCACATCAACTAATCCTATCAAATTGTAGCACTTGGTCCAAAATTTGAAGTAGATAGTTTGTCTTTTGAACATGAAGTGGATTTTGTATTTTTGGGAAATCAAATTTCATAGTCAATAATAGTGACATGTGTAATAATGATTTGTTTATATGGTTTTACTTAATTTTTGGATCTTTCATATGTAAATTTTATTGCATACCATTTCACCGAAGTACTTAATTATTATCCATATTATGGTCTGCAAACTAAAGCATATCATATTGCTGAAGCATATTGCTTTTTGGGGGAATTAGGAACCAAGATGCACCCAACTAGTTTAGATATGCAGTTTTATTTCATAATCGTCTACTTCCAGTTCCAGCTATCCCTTCTATCAATCATACACTACTATACAAAGTAGTCAATTGTTTTGGATAGTAACCAATCCACAGTTCACAAATATTTGAAGATTTGCCTTTGGTTTATCTTTTAGCATGCTTCTGAATTCAGAAATATATTTTTTCATCTATGGCATCCTCTAACTTTTTTTTATCCCTTAACTTCTTACAGACACAAAGTGAGAAATATATTGCCATTAGAAAAAAAAATTGCCACGCACGACTTGACGTAGAGGAATGGCTAGGTTGACCGACGATTTGGTTAGTTAATTAATTGTAGCATTATTTACCCAGTTATTTAATTTACTATCGATTGATTTATTCAACGTCCTTCTAAATGTAAAAAAGCAAAGTCGGGGTTCATTATCCATATCTAGCGTTGATGTTTGCGTTAGATCTCGCACTAAAGAAAAATGACGAACCAGTGAACACGGATGTTGCAAATATTCTTGTAAGAATATTTGATTTTGTAAGCAACTAAACATTGCTTATAATTTTATCATCGTATATAGCCTACATGTATATTAATTTATGTAGGAGGAGATTAAAACAATTGATCATGCAAGACAATCCGACTCGACAAATAATGTCAAAAAAGATGCACTAGTACAAGTATTGGGTTACGATAAACCAGGACGCTTAAGAGCACTATGAGAGCTACACCTTAATCAAGCTAACTTTGTCACAATGTAGAGATAAGCAAATAACTCAACGTTAGAAAATAATTTCAAAAATGGAGAATACGATACACGTGCTAATGAACAAGTTGGAAAATCAACCTCACAAGATTCACTTATTGCGTCGTTGATTTTTTATGAATTTCTTTAAATTTCAAAATTCAAACCTTTAACTATTACTGCTGCTATTTTTTGCTTTGACAGGGTATAGACTGTTCGAAAGAAGGGAGCACACCTGAAATGGTAGAAATCACCTCTATTACTAATATAACATCATTTGTAGTTTAGTTTTATTGATTTCTGACCACTGGTTAGACATAGTTTTGTGAATATTATGTCTGTCTTGGACATCATTTAAATGCTCTATTTTATCGAAATACACAGTTTGCTCTCTCGACATATGGAACATCAACCTCTCTACTACCGGGGTGCGGTATTGAACATCAAACTCATATATCCTCCAAGATGCCTCCGAAGTAGAAATATATCTACAGTCCAAATAAGTTTTTACTTTATCGACCTCTTGAACTAACTTGCGTTCTTTGTTTGTACTATCTTTGATAACAATAATTGCTCTATCGTGACCTTTGTTGATGTACTTAAGTAGATATTTCACTGACCTTGCTCTACTACATATCTCTACGTTAACATGGGCTTGATATTTGACAACTAAATCTACATTATGATATATAAACCATTGTCTTGCACGAACCCGTTTGTCGTCTCCATTGAGTAACCATTGTTCCTTCGTCTATAAATTGGAAACCCAATCTTGTCAAAGCTAGTTTTGTTGCTATATTGTTTAGGATAAAGCTTGGAGCAAGAACCATCCACCATGCAAGGAAAATCAGGATTCGCATAACCGCAAGGTCCATGAATCATGTACTAACATATTGACTGATAAGCAAATGGATCTGCATTTTTATCTGGTATCTCAGGACTAATTACTACTTCAACTTGACTAATAGTCTTTGATCTCTAATCGTCAAATACAAATATAAGTATATGAGCATGTGGTAGATTCCTCTTTTGAAATTCAATTTGTGTAATCAACTGTAAAAAAACAGAAAAGAAAACCAGTTATGTTGACAGAAGTAAAGGAAAAAAACGTGCGAAAAAGTAAGTAATGAATTCTCGAACTTGTGTGCTTTGACTTTTCCAAAATGACATTCGGTATTTATGTCGCGCATTAGCTCCATAAGCTTCATGTGGAAAACACGTGAAAAAATGTCTGGTCTATCCTCGGCTTTCTGACCGGGAATGGTTAAAAAGGCCATTTCAATCTCGAGCCACTTTGGATTACATGTAAACGTTACGAAAAAAATATAGGGATCCCGCGCACCCACATATAGCCATAGCATCCTGATATTTTTGTACCATGTACCTAGGACCTCCTGTGAAAGAGAAGTGTAAAATAACCTTTCATCCTATAGAGCATGCATTCGTGTCACCAACTGTAATTGCATCATGAAGAACCCTGTACAGTTCACATCTTAACGTACTTTGATTATTCTTAACCCATGATAGCCTGTCCTCTTCAATACATGTATAGCAGTCAACGATAACTGGTGGAAAATTCTACCACCTCATAACAGAACTGAGCCATCTTCTCGTCTGCGTTGAATAAGGTAAGCATAACACTCCCTCATTGTAATAGTCGTTCTTTTAGTCGGTATACGTACATCAAATACTCTATATTCTATATCACATCTTAAACCATCCTCTCCATGTGGAAACAAAATTGAATATTACATGGACATAAAAGAAGGATGTTTTTCACTAATTCTTTTCAGTATTTCATTGCTATCTTTAATCACAATATCCCGACAACCACATGAATCCACATTTGAGTTATCAATCAATGTTGCAATCTCCAACGCGGTCGGTAAATTGTATTGTCGTCCATCCCTATAACATCTTTCCAACAGCTTAATGGTCATAGGCTGGTATTCCAATGCACGAAATCTAGCTCTAGTCATCCTAAAAAATTTAGCCAGCTCGCTATATTGGCTGAACATGCTTATTAGATTGTTAATGATAACGACATATAACTTTTTCATCGTACTTTCACCATGCGATGAAAATCGATTACTAACTTCATTCCCAGTGTCATAGAAATATAATTGAGAAAATATTAGCTCACCCGTCGACGCAAAAGCGAGCCAATTCGGTGATGGTTCTGACTATTTAATCTAAAAACATATGGACCACGACCGTTGTTTATGGAGTTATCAACATTTCCACCCACTGACATAAAAGAAAAAATCGAATTTTATGCTCGTATATGCTGCCGAAATCCTTTTGAAAGAACCTCCAATTACAGTCAAGACGCTCCATCAAATAATCGGGGGCTTGTTGATATGACAGCAGCTGCAGATTAAAAATTTTGGATTTGCATTCGTACTCCTTTTTTTTTACTCTTTCTTCAAACCAAAGCACCGCTCCACGGTACGAACATGCACATGTAGGAGGACCAAAATTGTGCGCAGAAAACATTTTACCTGCAAATATAGCCAACATGGTAAGAAAAGGTTTCAACATCCAATACATCATTACAATTATCAATTTAAACTACGTAACATACACTACTTGTAATTCCCAAGTGCAAAGGAACATATACAATGTGAAATAGCCTGGTTAGGTATAATGTTCCCCCATCGGAATGCATCAGATGATGTCGGGAATGAGTCGGTGGGACACCCCATTAATTCGTGGTTTTCTGCAATTGCAACGGACAACGCTAAGCATGTAGAAAAGATTTAATTAGCCTTAAATACCATAATGTACAGTAGGCATATTTATTTGTTGATGACTCATGAAAAAAGAAAAAAAAACAGTCATGACTACAGCTAACTTCCACATATTTTTATGTCTCAGTTTTCGATGTCTAGAATGATGATTTATTTGACAAACTTTAAAAGGAAAACAACATATCATCAGGGATGTACAAAGTACGCACGTTCAAAGTGTTAACAGAAAATTGTTGATAGGAAAATATTACTCATTCTACCGACGATAAGATTGCTCAATCGAAAATAATCTGTTGACGTCTTCCTCGTGGCGCCGACAAAGAAAGTCCAAAAAAATATGCTATGATAGGTCTACGAAATCATGGCAATGGTTGTTGCATCACTTCCACCTACTTGTATGATATCTTTTTACCCGTTTTAACGCCAGCATCAATCTACATTTTGCTTTTGCAGACTTATATATCTGGATATAAAAATTAATTGGGCTTCAAGATAGATTCAGCGGATGGAATAATGGACCAGAAACAACATCAGGTAACATAATGAGAACTGTAAATGTCAATGCACTGTTTATAAAGCATATTGGACGAAATATGCTTACTGACAGCTGGCATGTACGCATGTGTGAGATTCTGTTGTCCTGCATCGAATTCAACCACCTGTACCATGGAGCTTGGGTACGAAGAGTCTACTGAGCCGAGTACAACTGGCTGGGAAAAAAGAGGAAAAAAATAATAATGGTTGTTCATTAAAAAAATATCAAAAGCACGCGGCCCGTGAAACAATATGCTTATAGAGCTGACATTTACAACAGAAAATACAAAAGCATGCATATAGTGCTAATATTTACAGCAGGAAATACATTGTTGTAATGTACATTAGTGTAAAATACAGTTGATGCAAACCATATGGTACCGACAGGTAACATAATGAGAAATGTAAATGTCAGGTAACAGAATGAGAAATGTAAATGAAATATTGGATCAGCAAATCAGTACATCAGTTGAAGTTAAATAATACCTCGACTAGATTGCAAAAAGTGCCACTCGCTCAGCGTATGATCTTATATACTTCTAGACTATATAGTGAAGTCTATCACAGTAGTACAGTCATTAAGCTGCAAATGTCGAAACTTCTTGCTTCAGCTAAAAAAGTAATTTGAAATAGCATAGACATTTCTACTTTGGTTGCTAGAACATACTAACTGACCAACGTTAGAGAAGTATAAATGATAACTCATTTTAAGATGACTACAAGCTTGAAGAGCATGCATTTTCAGTGAAAGCTATTTTTCTACCCACTCCTTTTAAAATGAATAAAAATGTAAAAATGTAAGCATATTCAACAAAAGCTATTCTCCTACTCTATCCTTTTAACCATGTTTTACAATTGACTTGGAATTTATAAACGCGTTTTGTTCTTTAGCACCAACATGGGTTTGGTTGAAATATAATACAACAAAACTTGGCCTATTTTAAAATAATGGTGCGGAGCATATGGTTTCTTCAAGACTAAATGTTGATTGGACCATGAAGCTCTTGATTTACAGTAGAAAAATAGTTAGAATGAAAGATTAGTAGTTACCGTGTATTTCTATTACTATTAGTAATTGGACTTTGGGCTACTGTAATTAGGCCCACTAATCATACTGTGTATTGTATATAAATTAAACACGGCATGTAACTCTGATTTAATTCCGAAAACAATATAATTTCTTGCTGCTATTCATTCTATTCAATCTCTATATCAAATAACAATCAAACTCAAAGCAAAATCTATCATGGTATCAGAGCTAAAAACTGTCAAACGACAGTAATTTCATCTTCTTTTGAAAAGATTCTCATCAGAGATTGTGCTCCTTCATCACCGAGCCATCCAAGGAGGTGTCAGTCACTTTGTCATCATTTACCGTCCTGGTTGCTCTCAGATCAGCCTTCTCATCATCTGAGAATAAAGTATATCAGTTTCAGTAGCGAGATCTTACTGCTAACAGTGCCTCGCCAAAATTCTTGAAATCAAGAAACTTAGCCGCACTATTTGGTTACCAATATCAGATCTCAACTGCACTTCCATCATTGACCACCATGGCAGGAGATGATGAAACCGCATCATCAGCATCCAGTGGAATGAAAAATCAGGAAGGGTCAAGATCAAGAAACCAAGAATCATCGATTGCTGAAACAAATCCCTGCAAAATCATAAAGCCAAAGAACAACTTAGTCACAACGATACTACATGAAAACAACTTTATACTATGGAAGTATCAAGTCGAAACTAGTATAAGAGGATATGGCCTAGAAGATTTTCTCTATGGAACTGCAACAATACCAGCAAGAATGACAAATACTGCCTCAGGTGAAATGATCATCAACAAAGAATTCATCAACTATCAAAGACAAGATAGTATACTGGCAGCATGGCTGCTCTTTTCCATCAGTTCAGGTTTAATTTCTCAACTTGTTGGATGTAAAACATCATTTGAGATATGGTCTGCAGTGCAACATAATTTTAATACACAGTCAGCTGCAAGAATTATGTACTATAAGCGGCAACTGCAGAATCTCAAGAAAGAAAACATGTCAATGAGAGAATATCTAACCAAAGCAAAATCATACTTTGATATTCTTGACACAGCAGGACATAAAGTGTCAGAGACTGAACAAATACTAACTATTTTAAATGGTTTAGACAGTGAATATGAGTCTGTTGTAGCAATTGTTTCATCGCAACAAGATCTACCCAACATGTAGTATGTCAATTCAATATTGTTAGCTCATGAAGGAAGAATTGAACAAAGGAAAGAAAGCAATGCAGAACTATCCCTCAATTATGCCTCTAATTCAAGAAACAGAAGTCAAGGAAAGAAACCAGAAAATCAAAATGCAGTTCAAGAAAATTTCAGTCACAGAAACAATGCAAATCAGAGAGGCAGAGGAAGAAATGGAAGATGGAACAACAATAGAACAAAATGTCAAATCTGTGAAAAACCAGGGCATACAGCCAGGCAATGTTATTTCAGACTCAATGTCAACTACTATCCAAACCAACAAAACCAATTAAATCATAGAAATCAAAATTCCAGTGTCAATGTAGCACACATTGATCAAAGACAGGGCAGTAATTCAGAAAATTCAAGAAATCAAAATCATAACTCAGAGAGATTTACCAGATCTGAAGAGATAGCAGAGAAGGAATGGTATCCAGATTCAGGTGCAACGAATCACCTCACAAACAATTTACAGAATCTCAACCTTGGCAACAAAGAACACACATGTATGCATTCTATTCTTATGGGAAATGGTGAAGCTCTTAAAATCACACATGTTGGAACTAGCAGTGTTCCAGGTAAAAGACTACTTTACCTTAATAATCTACTGAGAGTACCACAGATTAAGAAAAATCTATTAAGTGTATCTCAATTCGCTAATGATAATAATGTGTATTTTGAGTTTCACCCCAAGTTCTGTCTAGTTAAGGATCTAACAAGTAAAGAATATACTGTTACAGGGTAAGCTGGACAAGGGATTATACAAATTCAATCTTGGGAATACAAGGAAGAACAACATTAGAAATATGTATTGTAACAGCACCGAGTCACATGTTATTAAGGAACAAGAAATATTTACTCAGTGGCATTATAAACTTGGACATCCCAATGTAAACACTGTAAAACAGGTTCTGTTAAGCAATAATATTTCTGTTGATATTACTTTTCCATTCGTATGTACATATTGTCAATTAGGCAAAAGTCACAAACTGCCATTTGCAGATTCAACAACAGTCAGCAGCAAACCACTGCAAGGTCGCAACAGACTTGTGGGGACCAGCCCCTATTAGTTCAGACTATGGCTACAGGTACTATATCTCATTTATTGATTTATTTTCCAGATACACATGGATATACTTTTTAAAATCAAAATCAGATACACAAAAGACTGTGATACAGTTTATAACTCAAGTGGAAAAACAACTATGCAATGAGGTAAAGATCATACAAACAGATGGTGGCAGTGAATATAAACCATTAAAATAATATTTTCAGAAGAAATGCATTATTCACAGAACCACATGTCCATACACATCAGAACAAAATGGTATAGCAGAAAGAAAACATAGGCATATAGTAGAAACTGGTTTAACATTACTAGCACAAGCCTCACTGCCTATGAAGTTCTGGCCAGAAGCATTTTATACTGCTGTATATTTAATTAATAGACTTCCTACTAAAATACTTAAGCATCTGATTCCCATAGAAGTGTTATTTGGAGTAAAACCTGACAATGAGAATCTGAAGACATTTGGATGTCTATGTTTTCCATGTCTCAGACCATACAACAAGCATAAACTAAGTCTTAGATCTACTCCATGCACTTTTATAGGGTATGGAAACAATCAAAAAGGGTACAGATGCTTAAGCAGTGATGGTAGGATCTATATTTCTAGACATGTAGTATTTAATGAGAATATCTTTCCATTTGCAGATAAGAATATACAGACAACAAAGAAAGTGTACAGCAAAAACAATTTTTCAATACCTTCAATACCCACCTTATCTGAATGGAACAGAACTGATGAAAGTGTGCAGAGAGATCAAGAATCACAACACACAGTACCCAGCAGTGAAGCTAGAAGTGTGCAGAGAGATCAAGGATCACAACACACTGTACCCAGCGGTGGAGCCAGATCAGGTCATGATCCAACTGAATTCTCCATCTCCTTCCACAATGCAAACCAAGAGAGTGATGTCAGTTCAGGTCAAGGAGAATCCTCCTCACCCATATCTCAACATACTGATGAAGGCACACATATTCAAGAGCAACCAACTGAATCTGAAATTCCTGGACATCACATGATCACAAGGTCAAAAAGTGGAATATTCAAACCAAAAACATATAATGCTCAGGTTGATACTACTGAACCAAGAAACCACAGTGAAGCAGTCACAAACACTAACTGGAAACAAGCCATGGATAATGAATATAATACTCTTATCAGAAATAAAACATGGAGTCTAGTACCATTACCCAGCAACAAAAATATAGTGGGATGCAAATGGACTTACAAAGTCAAGAGAAACCCAGATGGAAGTATTGCAAAATATAAAGCAAGGCTGGTAGCCAAGGGGTTTAATCAACAGTATGGACTGGACTTCAATGAAACATTCTCACCGGTTGTCAAGCCGACTACAATAAGAATCATATTAACCATAGCACTTCACAGAGGATGGAAAATCAGACAACTCGATGTAAACAAATGGAGACTTAAAGGAGGATGTATACATGGAACAACCAGAGGGTTACAAAAAGAACAGCAACGGTATCCTAGTTTGCAAACTACACAAAGCAATTTATGGTTTAAGACAAGCTCCACGTGTGTGGAATGAAAAACTTAAATCAGCACTAGTAGACCTGGGATTCATCTCAACAAGATCAGACAGCTCCTTATACATGCAATGCAACCAGGGAAAGATAACATATATACTGGTTTATGTAGATGACATCATTATTACTGGTAATGATAATCAGAGAATAAATCAGATAGTCAAGCATCTTGATAAAACATTTTCTATAAAGGATCTAGGAGACTTACACTACTTCCTTGGTGTTGAAGTCATCAGAAAATCTGACACAGAAATATTTCTGTGTCAGAAACGATACATACTGGATCTACTCAAACGAGCAAATAGGGACCAGGCAAAGCAACTTCCAACCCCAATGACTAGCAACCTCAAACTATCTAAAGACAGTGGAGAGGCCATAACAAATGAAAGTCAATACAGAAGTATTGTAGGTGCACTACAATATATAACAATAACCAGGCCTGATCTAAGTTACTGTGTAACAAAGTTTGCCAGTTTATGCATAAGCCACATAACCATCATTGGAAAGCAGTAAAGCGTATATTAAGATACCTGAAGGGAACAATGAATCATGGACTGCATCTCAATAACAAAAGGAGTTTAAACATACAAGCTTACAGTGATGCCGATTGGGCCTCCGATCCTGACGACAGGAGATCCACAACCGGGTTTTGCGTATACTTAGGCGACAATCCAATCTCATGGAGCTCGAAGAAACAGGCCACAGTATCTCGTTCGAGCACCGAAGTTGAATACAGAGCAATTGCCAGCACCGCCGCTGAAATCATCTGGATAGTATCTCTTCTCACTGAAATACAGATCTATCACTCAAATACTCCCACAGTTACTCCGATAATTTGGTGTGACAATTTAAGCTCAATTTCTCTATCATCTAACCCAATCTTACACACTCGAACGAAGCATATCGAAGTTGATTTACACTTCGTTTGAGAAAAAGCACTGGAGGGAAAACTGAGGGTTAACCACGTACCGGCTCAATTTCAGAGAGCCGACATACTAACTAAGCCATTATCTACAAAGAATTTCACTCGGCTGAAGCATGAACTAAGAATCGAAGATGGCGGCGTAGAAATGAGAAGAGAGGAGGAAACCCTAGATAAAGTTGAAGAGGGGAGTTAGAATGAAAGATCAGTAGTTACCGTGTATTTCTATTACTATTAGCAATTGGTCTTTGGGCTACTGTAATTAGGCCCACTAATCATACTGTGTATTGTATATAAATTAGACACGGCATGTAACTCTGATTTAATTCTGAAAACAATACAATTTCTTGCTGCTATTCATTCTATTCAATCTCTATATCAAATAACAATCAAAGTCATAGCAAAATCTATCAAAAATGCATTGTTATAATATACATTACTATAAAATACATTAGATGGAAAGCATATGGTACCGACATGTAACATAATGAGAACTATAAATGTCAGATAACATAACGAGAACTGATAGAGGAATATTGGACTAGCAAATCAGTACATCAGTTGAAGTCAAATATTACCTTAGATGGATTAAACAAAGTGTCACTCGCTCAGCGTATGATCTTATGTACTTCTAGACTGTCCAGTGAAGTCCGTCTCAGTAGCACAGTCATTAAGTTGCAAATACAGAATTTTTTTATTTCAGGCTAAAAAAGAATCTAAAATAGTAAATAATCATGTGCTACAACCAGGCCCGGCCCAGAGGGCAGCCCACCAAGCCCTCGGGCTGGAGCATCCCACCGGGCCTAGGGCAACTTGAAGACGTTTTATGTTAAAAATAGTTATGAAAGCAACGAGCTTAAGAATTACAAGGTGAAGCAGAGGTCTAGTGGTAAAGACCCAAGTTCATTCTGTTTATGACCCATGGTACTAGGGCAACCAATTCTATTTTGTAAAATTTTCTTTTTAAATTGTATTTTGATGCTCATTTTGGGATGGGGCAACAAAATCTATGGGCCGGCTCTGGCTACAACACGGGCTAATGTGGGTATTATTCTGGAACACGTCATTATTTTCACTTGTTAGCTCTGCATATTTCAATGGAAAATATTCATTACTTACATGCATCATTTACTGATGAGTTATCAAAAAAAATGATTGAAACGATGACACTACCCAGGAATATTTATTCCCCAACACAACGTAATCAGTAGGTAACACTCAACTGAAAGGAAGTGTAGCGGGGAAAAAATATATTTGGCACATCATGATGTAGATAGTCGATGGGCAGTTGATGGGCAGGTGACAAATGTTTATCGGTTGTTGGATAATGCTTGTAAGACATCATTGTTCTGTCTGAAATGGCCTGCATTTAGTTAATACCATATACAACAGTTACGTTAAGACTATATGCATCACACAGTCAGTAGGATAATCAACAATTTCTACGGAAGTATTGAATTTTAAAAAAAGATACGTTATAAAAAAACAAAGCTACATAGATTAAGAAAATAGACACATGGTTAGATTGCAAACTTATTGAAAAACATGGCAGCATTGAGATGGAATTAAGATCAGCATTGTTTTCCGTTTAGTGAAATGTGAACTGTAAAATATTGAAGCTTCCTTGTGAGGACCTGCCACTTTTCGAACAACTTAAGCTGACAATAAACCATCCTTGTCCAACTTAAACCATTCAAATTAGATAGATTATCAATTTGGGGTTTTAATCTAGAATCAGATATAGAATCACACAAAGAATAATACAGAATCTTGCAGCGGAAATAAATAATATACATAATGGTTCATGAAGCTACTACATAGAATACATTAGAGTTTTAGATTTTAATTATACAGTACTAGAGATACATAAATCCCTAGTAATACAAGCCAAAATGAAAGTAGATAACTAATCTGGATAGAATGGAGTCTTCAACCAAGTCTTTGGCTTCCAAAATAAGCACTTCTCATACACTACAATACTCAGGCTGGCCCGAGCATAAAGTAAAATAATATACTCAATCCAGGACTAGAAGTTCTCATGTAAGTAGTCCTACTCAAGTGAAAATGTACAGGTAACTCAAGAGACGTTATGGGATTTTCCATCTCTTAAGGATCTGTCAAACTATTTATAAATACAATAGAATGCACTATATAAGTAGTGTCTATCAATAAAATAAATAATTTTCTTAGTGTTAAGGCTTTACATTGATCCCCCTTAATGCATTTTTAAGCACTGTCGTACACTTTGCATATAAAACACCAGTAAACCGTCGATGGATAAGGATGCGTTGTGATACGACGACACTAAATCAAAATCGTAGTAGTCTCATATATGGACAAAAACATGACAAGGCACATGAGGCAATCCCCAAGGTAGGGTACTACCGATATACCCTTCCCAGCTGGTGGTAACGCATCATAGCCATGATCTCCCACTACATCCAACACTCGCATAATCGAAGGGTGATTACCAGTCAATAACAAATGGAATAAACGAAGAAGTGTGTCTACTCGGGGTAGCTAGCCCGCTTGGCTGGTACGGCTCCTATTTTAGTCATTTCAAATTGGCACAAGTGCCAAGCTAATCCATCGTCATTCTCTTTCATCAAATTTAGAAAACGTATGCCAAATCCAACCATTTAGTTCTGGATCATCACTCCATATACATAGTTATTAAAGTGGTTTCGGTGTCGACAGAGAGTATGCATATATCCGGCTCCAGTCATTTTAATATCCAACGCCATTTTCACACTTGGATATTTTATTAAATCAAATATCCTTTTATTTTCAAATATCATATTCTCATTTGACTTCAACAAATTTGGATCTAAATACTAAAAATTCAATTTTAAACAAATAATTCATTTTTACTAAATTATCCAAATTTAATAACTTTTCAAATTAACCGAGCTAATTAGTCTTTACAAAAGATTTATAATTAAATATTTAATTTAATTAAACTATAGAAATTAACTTACTTAAACACTGTTAATTAAACTTTAATTCAAACAATTTGATCATTATATTTTTAATTCAATTAAAGATTTTTTAAAATCAAATCTTTATTTTAAAATTCAATTATTATATTTTTAATTCAATCAAATCAAATTAAAATTAAATCTTCATTTACAATTTAATTACATATAAAATATTAACACTTCATTAAATATCAATAATCAACTTAACGAGTTTTAAAATCGTTAATATTTAACATAACCATTATTAATCAAAATTTAAAATCAATTTAAAATCTAAATTAACTTAATAAATTCCAAATTTTAATGTTAACCTCAATGAAGAATTTAAATTATAAATTCATGTTAAATTTTCAAATTCTTTCTTAAATATTATCCAAAATAAATTTCAATTGACCAATCGGTGTTTATTGTTTAATTTTCTATCCTAGGCCAAATAATTTAATTTGGGTATTTATCTTTTCAACCCATATCCCGGTTCAAATTCAGTGTCCAAATCAAAGCATACAGTAATAATATAACAGTGATAGGTATCAATAAATCAATCGTCGTCCTATATTCAAACTTTCCATAGTTAATGGATTTCATATGCAATTGAGAATCCTATCAAACATTTAAACAATTTCAGCTAAATCATATACCATAGAGTCAAATACCAATGGTTTTCAATTTCAATATCAATCGTAATCATCAACGAACTATTTATAATTATCAAACAATTATTTATAATTTTCAACCAATTATTTATAACATACACGATATTTGCATATGAAAATTGAATCATGAGCTTAGAATCGCTCACCTTCGCGGCTATTGACAAGCAGATGTGATGATACGGATACACGGATACATGCATGAGCTACGTTATGTTATGAAAAATGGTTTTGACGAAATGAACGATGTATGGTCGAGACTTCGAATGGCGGACTAGGCGAAGTGGCATGTTGGCCGGCAGTGGTGGACTTCCAGTAGGTGAAAAGTTCCGAGAGCTAGGTAGAGGGAGTGTTGTGACGACCCGGAATCCAGCGTTTGAAAATCGACATTCAATACCTCACTCGTATTCGAATGCCGGAGATTCAAATGTCGGAATCCAGTTCGTTGAAGCTTATAACACATTAGATGGATAACAACACAACGATACAAAATGATAATTTCATTGATATAAAACACATGGATACAACATTCATTGTGACGACTCGGAATTTTCGAGCATTTAAAATTGGAATATTTAATTGATTTTAAATATTCAATATAATAATTTTAACTGGAATTAAAAATATCGCTATTTGTTTGATAATTAAATAATAGAATTTAATTATTAGAAGTTGAGTAAATTGTTGAATCTCAAATTTTAAGCCTTTGAAAAAAAAATTGAAGGCTTGTAAAAATTATATTGATAATACAGAGGATAATAGAAGTTGTAAAATTGAAATTAGCAGTGATTTGTTCAGTTTTGAAATTTTATATCGTTTAAATTGAATTTAAAATAGCCTTCCGAGGCACAGTCTCGGAATTCGACCAAACCAGTTCCATTGGATCCGTAATATTGTATTATTGTCGGATTTCAAATTTCGTAGTGTTTGGAGTTGCTGTGTGAGAACATGGTAAGTAAACGCGCTAGCATACATATCGAAATTCACTTGAATAAAAATAAAATAAATCAAATCAGACCTTTCTATCAGCCGACCTACTCGTCCTTTCACTATTTTAAATCGAGCAGATAGAAATTTATTTTTAATAAATATAGACCGGTGTTCCTCCTTTCCTCTCAAATTAAAATCAGATCTCTATTTCATCTTCTTGGAGGGGCCGAACGAGATCATTTACCAAAGAGAAGTCGATCGCACTAAATTTGTTTGTTCCTCCCATCGCGTTCGAGTATTCTGAACGACTCGACTCGTTCGTTTTATTCCACGCGATCGAAATAGGGTTTGAAGACAAGTTCGCTGTCAAGATCTGATCGTTATTCCGGTTCAATAACTATTGGCGAAGAGATCTTCGAGGTTGTTTTAGAGTCCCGAAGTGGTCTTTGAAGTCGCGCAGTAATCATTGGTGACGTGACTCTCGAATTTATTTTCGACAAGGTGCTGTGAGTCCATGAAGTGCCTATCGTCGAAGTGGTTTTGCAATTTGCGAATTGGTCAGTGATGTTTGAAGTTGTCTTCGAAGTGAGTCAGGACCGATGTGGGTTTGGTTGCGATTTCCAGTGTCGCGATAGGGTAGGGTTTCAGCAGCGATGTTGGAGCTTGCATAGGGTGGGTGGAGGTCTCAAGCTTTGGGGAAGCATGCGACATCAACGATTGGAAGGAGCAAGGCGAGTTCTCCGGTGAATTCTTTAGACCGAAGCGTGGTTCTAGTAAATTTTCTTTATATTGTAATTAGTAAGTAAATTGCTGTAATTAGGATATTCATATACACATATAAGTTTGAGAATATAGGCTCAATTTACTGTTAAGATATGTAAACAGAGATATGCATAGACAAGGCTTTTGAAAAGAAAATTAATAGGACATTTCAAAATCAAAACTTTATATAACAGATGAAGTTTTCTTTTTACAGTAAAGTAGATAAAGCAATTTTGTTTTATTAAATTTACAGGTTGGGAAGAAAACCTTCTTAATTTATTAGAATTTAATATATATCCACTTACTGTTTAAATTTAAATGTAAATATTTAGGAGGTTAACTTATTTAATTAGCCTATTCTTTTATTTTTATCATAGGAATAATTTATTTAAAAGAAAAAAAATAGTTTGAATAAATTCTAAGTTAATTAAATTATGAATTAATTAAATTATAAAAGGGAAGATAAATTATTTAATTAATTCAAATATTAATGAATCATCTAATATTATACAAGGTCTGGAATCGTGAAGAAAACAAGCTGGTTTGGATCGGATTACAAATAAAATCAAAGGCGAGTTAATCTCACTCAGTTAAATTTAAATTCAAATCGAATTTAAATAATTGTTTGAATGGTTGAATTGATTGATGTGCTATAGTATGGTATATTTTGGAATTGGGGTATTATATTGTGCTAACATCTGTGGATGCGGGGAAACAGGTTGAAGGGATCCAACTGGATCCCTCGACATTTATTTAAATTATTTAATATCCTCTGTTGTGATTATTTGCTATTCTATGATGAATTATATTAGAATATTGTATGCTATGGTTAGATTGGATATAACTGGGTATAGTGAATTACCAAATATATATTTATATATTGGATTCTGGAAAGAAAATAAAGGAAGTAAATTTGTAAGTAAAATAATTATAGAAATTTGAATAAAATTAAGAATGAATTGGGAAAGAAATAATGTGCCCTTTAAAATTCTAGTAAATAAATCTTGAGTATAGAAAGGAAATTTGAATAAACAGAAAGTTAATGAATTTTAAACTTCAGCGTTATTAATTAATAGAACAAAGCTTTTATTTTAAATTTAAGATTTAAAAATTTGAAAAGAATAAAGAAGAAATAGGGAAAATCTGAAATTGGTATATTTCTGTTAAAAGTTTTAAAATCAAATGGAAAATAATAATAATGAAAATAAAGTCTATAATTAACAAATTATGAAATGAATTGAATAAGTAAAGAAGTTTATTTCAAAAGGAATAAATTGGGAATCAATTTGAAAAATTGATTTAAGTGATTGAAGTTAGAATTCTCCCTGGATAACCAAGTATGTTTTCAAAGTAAATTTTTAAATATAAGTTAAAAGATTAAAAGTTGTTTTAAAAAGCAAGTTTTGGAAAATTTCTTATTCCTAATATTTAAATTCTAAAGTAAGTATTTTCTCGTAATCTATTATAGTAGTAATTATTTAAGGAATGACTTAATATTATGTTTTTTTAAAAGTATAAATCTAGTTTTATATTTATTAAGTAACCTTATTTTCAAATATTCATATAGTATGTATTTTTAACAAATCGTTGAAATAGTTTTATCCTAAATGTTTAAAGTATATTTCAAAGTAAAGTGTTTTAAATTATTTAAAAAAAATCTAGTTTTGTGCTTGGGGATTTCAGGGGAGATAGAAAATATTTGGGAAAGTTTATTCTGAAAAGAAAGATGGTTTTGAAACTGTTTTCAAAGGATTGAAAATAGAAATATATCTTGTAAAGATATTTTGAGGTTAATAAATAATTTGGAAAATTATTTATTGTTGAATGGTTGTTTGTGAATGTTAATTGATAGTTAAATAACCGACTATCAATATTGGACAAATGCGTTGATCGTTTCGAAGAGACCGGGATCGAGATTTATTTCTCGAAAACCACTTCGATCCGGTTTGTACGTTTCGTGAAACGTGTTCGGAGTCGAAGATGGAGCAGTGAAGTGCAAGGGCTAGTCGCTACTAATCCTGAGGATATTTCCAAAATGGATGTAGTAGGAATAGTGCCTTCGGTTCCGTTCGAACCCGGGACGGACTTGTATGGATGAATGCTTGCGAAACATCGTCAGGTGGACGATGGGCATTCTAAGGGATATGTTATATAAAGGTGACGCTTAGCCTCAAGCCTCATCAAATGGGAATGACTGAAAATCAGGGGTTATGCAGCAAGGCTAGGTGGGTAGCACCCAAGCAGGGTGAGGTCATTCCAGTCTAGACGTCCCTTTTTATTTCGGCTTAGTGGACGGTTGCTGATCCCAACCGCGGGGTGATCTCGCTCGGGATTATCCAGTAAGGGGTTGTCCCGGTCTTGTGTTGCAGGGGAGCGGGCGTACTCCTCGGTACGGTGATCTAGGCCCCGTACTGTGACAGGTGGTACCCCAGTGCCTAGTCATTGGTTGGAAATCCATTCTTCCTACGAGCCTTGTACGAGTTTTGTTTATATTACCCACTTTATGGCTAGTAGCTGGAATTTAATAATGTAACAATTTCGGCTATTTTATAAGTATTTGTATATAGACCCTATTATAATATCAGAGGATTTCTATAAAAAGTGTTTTAGCTATCGTAAGGTAAAAACCCGACATGTTTATTTGTGGCGTGGTCTTACGAGATGCTTTTGTTTTCAAAGGATTTTGAAACTTTAATAATCAATTGGGTGTGATTTTCTCACGCTGGTATTTCAGACTGACTCGGGTATTATTTAACTGTAATGCTCGGGTCAGACCGAGTATTATAGGATACAGGGTATGATGCTGTGGAGTTTAGGAGACGAGCAGGATGGCGATACGTACTCCCGTACTTGTATATTTAGACATATTCCGCTATGTTGAGTTGTTATGTATCCATTTGTATGTTATTGATGTGAGTTGTGATTGATGTACTCTGATGATGTAATATATATAAACATACATATTTGATTTTTGAATAAGGATCATATATTATCTATTATATTTTATTCCGCTGCGATGGTTAGATTCTTCTACCTCTTCTTCTTTAAAACCCAAATGGTTCATATTTCTGTGCAACTTGAGTTGATTGTTGTGGAATAGTGTTGATTCAAGGGGTACGGATTTGCGGGCTGTTACAGTTGGTATCAGAGCATAGGTTGGTGATAACCTTGGCTCTGGTGGGAATTACTCATAAAATAGAGTCTATAGTACTCTAGAATGAGTTTGAGCGTATTAATATATATGAGCGCGTATTTGTTAGTGAATATAAAATGATTTTATATTGTGTTGATTGGTTTATTGAGTGGTTTATGGATTCTGGTCAATATGAGTAATTACCGTTATTGATAGGGATCTCTAAACACTTGAATAGAACAATTCGACACAATATTATTTTAAACAGGGGAATGAAATAATTTTACCCAAATTATTTTTGTATATGAAAGATATAATTTTTGTAAAGTATTATAGTATTTGGATGCTTGATTGTTAAGGAATGATAATATTAGATTATTAACACTATTGTGAAGAAACTGAATAAGAAATTGGAACTTATAACCAAAGTTAAGGAAATAAACACATTATAAAATATCAAATTCATAAATATGAATTATAAATGAAATTTATAAATTGAAATATAATCAAATAAGAATTTGTATGTGCATAAGCTATGCAAATGAATTGTAGTAAAATTGAATTAAGCAGGATTTGGAAATTTAACATCCCGGAGATTTGGAAGTATTTGAAGATAAATGATAGCATTATTGTTTTGGAGGTATTTCTGGATGTAAATCTATTTTAAATGAATTCTGAAAGTGATATAGCAATGAAATCACTTGGATTATTGGAAAATAATTCTGATGGTGACGGCCGCATCATCAGTATTCATTTTCGAATTTCTAAGTGACGGATTGCTGCCAAAAATTTAATCTATTAAGGAAAACCTATTTGTTTTGAAATCTCAAAGGAAATTTGTTGGGAATAAAACCAGGATTGGTTTAACTTTTGAGAATTGTGATTTGAGATGTTGGAGATTTCAAAATGATTTGAAACCAAAGCCGGGAGTTTAAAAATCCTGATAGAATGGGTTGTAGGCTTATAAATTGAGATGATTTTTAAAACATAAATGGAATATAAGCTTTGAAGGTTGGAATTTAAATTTAAAGTGAGAAGTTAAAAATGAGATTTACTTGGATTGATGAATAAAATTGAATCGAATTGAGTTAAATAAAACTGAGTTCAAATAAAATTAGATTGGAATAAGAATTCAATTGAACTATGAATGGAATTATATTCTTACTTAAATAAATGAAAAATAACTTGAATAAGGATTGGAACTGAAATAAATAAATCAGAATAACTTATAAAAGAATTAAAAATCCATGGAAATAAAATATGCTTGGGCTATAAATAAATAGAAGGTTTGAGTTAAAAATAAAAGATGAATATATTCAAGCTTATGATGAATGGAATTGTATAAAACAATAGGTTGTGACTTATTAAATTGAAAATGGAATACAAAATCCAAAATCAATATTTTGATGAATTGAAAGGTGAAAAGAAAATCCAAACTTGAATTATAAAACAAATTTGAACTTAAGAAATTAAATGAAGAGATTTTGATATAAAAAAAATCAAGTGTTGAATTTTGTCCGGAAGAAGAATTAATTAGATCATAAATTAGTAAATGTAATTGAATGGTGAGTTTATGATGAAGTTTGGAAATAAACTCAAGTTATAAATTGAATTTGACTTAAATTGTTGATGAAGTGAAAGTAATTGAGAATGAAGTTGAATTGTGAGTTTATAAAATTGGGAGGTAAATTGAAAATGGATAATGAATTCAGAACTTGAGTTATTAATTAAAATTTATTGTCAAGTGTTAACAAAATAAGTATAATTGAAATGTATCGAATAAAAACGTAAGTGGATTGAAATAATAATGGTATGAATTGCAAATAAAATCCAAACAAGTGAAGATAAATTGGAAAATGGCCATGTAATAAATTGGATAGGGTCTTGGAATCAAGTGAGTTAAGTTGAGTAATAAAAGAGAAAAATTTACTTGTAAAATGAAAATGAGCTTAAGTATAAAATTGATTAAATTGAAGTAAATTGACTTAAGCTGAATAAATCGAAGAGAGTTGAATTTAATTCAACTTAAACCAAGTTTAATGATATTGGATTGAAAAAAAAAAGAACTTGGTGGGTTGAAAATAATATTTAAGGTAATGAAAATTCATATAAAACGAGTGGATAAACTAATTATATTGAATAAATAAATGGATGGAATAAATAAGAATTAAATGGAAGTGAACTTAAGTTTGAAGTGAAATAAATTGAGTAAATTAACTTAAGTAATTCGAAGCTGGACTACGAGTAAAATTGGAAGACCGTTAAATTAAAGCTTGGTTTGAATTAATTCGAAAATGGGTAGTAATGTGCAAGCTTGGAATTGGTCGAGCTAAATAAATGGTCGTGAATGAATTAAAATAAAAAGGAAATTTAATTGGTAATGAAGATGAATCTAAATTGTTAATGGTTTTGAATGAACTGGTTTGGTAAATAAGGAATGAAATGCAAGTGAATGGATTCAAATTTAAAATGCAATGAAAATGAGAATATATGGATTGTGAATAGGTTTAAAATGGAATAGAATTAAGTATAAATTGAGTTGAAATCAATTTAAATTGGTTATAAAACAAAAATACTTATCTATTCACATAGGCCATGTCAAATTTGCATAGAATAAATTATCACTGGATGTAAATGGACGTAACTAAAATTCTATGAGTTGATAGTAGTAAAATAAATTGATTTTGAAGGAAATTGAATTAAATATGAGTTCAGTTTTCTTAAGAATAAATTAAATGTAAGCGATTGAGTTTTAAACCATTCAAATTGATGAAGTTATATACGAATGGATTGAAAAAAAAAACATTAACATTGAACGAGAATGGTTTATAAATTAATCGAAACAATTAAATTAGTATAAGAATTGTATAAATTGCTTACGGAAAATGTTTGATATGCATTTCTTTTAGAATTCGTATGTTTTAACCACTGTAACTAAGTGAAATATAGTTAAACTACATATATTTGGCACATACATGTTTAAATTGAGTAAGTACAGGTACCTGGAAGCCGTATGGCTGGATTTGGGTTGCATTGACCGCTAAATAAATAAGCTGCTTGCTTAAAATGCTAAATAAGGTACACCTACGCAATAAAAATAGGAAATATGAACTGTTTTTTGTTTTTTCGACCGTGTGGGTCGATGTATATATATTTATCTCTTTTGTCAAATTGCAAAAGCTCCTACAAAGCAGACTCTGCCAAAAAAATTCAGAAATTTTGGGAGTTAGAAATTTTTTGAAATTTTTGGAGAATTTTGTTAACGCCAAACAAATTCAAATTGGAAACTAAAATAAGTTAGTAAATGAAACTAATTGGTATAATGACATGTATTAGTAATAAATGACAAATAAAATTTATATGTGCAGAGTTAAAGATAAATTGAATTCATATGGAAATGAAAGAATCGATTTGAATAGAAATGGATATATAAACTAAAGTGGTAAAGTGGAAATAAATAAAGAAACATATAAAATGCTTATGTTACCTTAAGTAAGAATGGTAAATTCTTAATGGAAATTGAATATTACAAATATATTCTAAGTTGATATTTGGATGAATATTGACATTTGGTAAGGAAGTCGATAAAATGTTTTTGGAATATTGTGTTTGGATATTAGTGCTAAGCAGGATATGCAGATAATATAAAGGAAAAGAGAATTGGTTTTGACTTCATAAGGATAAAAAAAAATTGAGTTGCCCGACCAAAAAGGTATGTGTTTAAATTTCTGTGAAATTTGATTGGGATTTTGGATTGAGCCACTTGGCTTTTGATTTCTTTTTGGATTTGGGAGGCCGTAGAGCCATTTTGTAGTTGTACCGAGCTAGCCGCGCAAAGGAGATGCTGGCGAAATATTTCGGAAACTTAGAGAGTTAGAAAATTTGATAATTCAAAATTTAGTTTTGAATTATAATTTAAAGATTGTATAAATAGAGCTGTTTGGGAACTATGGAGAGGTTTGAGAAGTTAGTAAGAATTGTAATGGGCCTTCTATTAAAAAGATAGTTGGTAAGAGGTTGAATTGTTAAGAACTGATTGGTTTTGGGAAAAAGTAAACGGGTATTGGACCATTCTTCCTAACTAGTAATTTCGGGGATGAAATTCTTTTAAGGGGGGAGGAATGCGACGATCCGGAATTTTCGAGCATTTAAAATTGGAATATTTAATTGATTTTAAATATTCAATATAATAATTTTAACTGCAATTACAAACATCGCTATTTGTTTGATAATTAAATAATAGAATTTAATTATTAGAAGTTGAGTAAATTGTTGAATCTCAAATTTTAAGCCTATGAAAATAATAATTTGAAGGCTTGTAAAAATTATATTGATAATACAGAGGATAATAGAAGTTGTAAAATTGAAATTAGCAGTGATTTGTTCAGTTTTGAAATTTTATATCGTTTAAATTGATTTTAAAATAGCCTTCCGAGGCACAGTCTCGGAATTCGACCAAACCAGTTCCATTGGATCCGTAATATTGTATTATTGTCGGATTTCAAATTTCGTAGTGTTTGGAGTTGCTGTGTGAGCACACGGTAAATAAACGTGCTGGCATACATATCAAAATTCACTTGAATAAAAATAAAATAAATCAAATCATACCTTTCTATCAGCCGACCTACTCGTCCTTTCACTATTTTAAATCGAGCAGATAGAAATTTCTTTTTAATAAATATAGACTGGTGTTCCTCCTTTCCTCTCAAATTAAAATCAGATCTCTATTTCATCTTCTTGGAGGGGCCGAACGAGATCATTTACCAAAGAGAAGTAGGTCGCGCTAAATTTGTTTGTTCCTCCCATCGCGTTCGAGTACTCTGAACGACCCGACTCGTTCGTTTTATTCCTCGCGATCGAAATAGGGTTTGAAGACGAGTCGCTGTCAAGATCTGATCGTTATTTCCGTTCAATAATTATTGGCGAAGAGATCTTCGAGGTTGTTTTAGAGTCCCAAAGTGGTCTTTGAAGTCGCGCAGTAATCATTGGTGGCGTGACTCTCGAACTTATTTTCGACAAGGTGCTGTGAATCCACGAAGTGCCTATCGTCGAAGTGGTCCTGCTATTTGCGAATTGGTCAGTGATGTTTGAAGTTGTCTTCGAAGTGAGTCAGGGCCGATGTGGGTTTGGTTGCGATTTCCAGTGTCGCGATAGGGTAGGGTTTAAGCAGCGATGTTGGAGCTTGCATAGGGTGGGTGGAGGTATCGAGCTTTGGGGAAGCGTGCGACATCAACGATTGGAAGGAGCAAGGCGAGTTCTCCGGTGAATTCTTTAGACCGAAGCGTGGTTCTGGTAAATCTTCTTTATATTGTAATTAGTAAGTAAATTGCTGTAATTAGGATATTCGTATACACATATAAGTTTGAGAATATAGGCTCAATTTACTGTTAAGATATGTAAACAGAGATATGTATAGACAAGGCTTTTGAAAAGAAAATTAATAGGACATTTCAAAATCAAAACTTTATATAACAGATGAAGTTTTCTTTTAACAGTAAAGTAGATAAAGCAATTTTGTTTTATTAAATTTACAGGTTGGGAAGAAAATCTTCTTAATTTATTAGAATTTAATATATATCCACTTACTATTTAAATTTAAATGTAAATATTTAGGAGGTTAACTTATTTAATTAGCCTATTCTTTTATTTTTATCATAGGAATAATTTATTTAAAAGAAAAAAAATATAGTTTGAATAAATTCTAAGTTAATTAAATTATGAATTAATTAAATTATAAAAGGGAAGATAAATTATTTAATTAGTTCAAATATTAATGAATCATCTAATATTATACAAGGTCTAGAATCGTGAAGAAAACAAGCTGGTTTGGATCGGATTACAAATAAAATCAAAGGTGAGTTAATCTCACTCAGTTAAATTTAAATTCAAATTGAATTTAAATAATTATTTGAATGGTTGAATTGATTGATGTGCTATAGTATGGTATATTTTGGAATTGGGGTATTATATTGTGCTAACATCTTTGGATGCGGGGAAACATGTTGGAGGGATCAAACTGGATCCCTCAACATTTATTTAAATTATTTAATATCCTCTGTTGTGATTATTTGCTATTCTATGATGAATTATATTAGAATATTGTATGCTATGGTTCAATTGGATATAACTGGGTATAGTGAGTTACCAAATATATATATATATATATATATATATTGGATTTTGGAAAGAAAATAAAGGAAGTAAATTTGTAAGTAAAATAATTATAGAAATTTGAATAAAATTAAGAATGAATTGGGAAAGAAATAATGTGCCCTTTAAAATTCTAGTAAATAAATCTTGAGTATAGAAAGGAAATTTGAATAAACAGAAAGTTAATGAATTTTAAACTTCAGCATTATTAATTAATAGAACAAAGCTTTTATTTTAAATTTAAGATTTAAAATTTTGAAAAGAATAAAGAATAAATTGGGAAAATCTGAAATTGGTATATTTCTGTTAAAAAGTTTTAAAATCAAATGGAAAATAATAATGAAAATAAAGTCTATGATTAACAAATTATGAAATGAATTGAATAAGTAAAGAAGTTTATTTCAAAAGGAATAAATTGGGAATCAATTTGGAACATTGATTTAAGTGATTGAAGTTAGAATTCTCCCTGGATAACCAAGTATGTTTTCAAAGTAAATTTTTAAATATAAGTTAAAAGATTAAAAGTTGTTTTAAAAAGCAAGTTTTAGAAAATTTCTTATTCCTAATATTTAAATTCTAAAGTAAGTATTTTCTCGTAATCTATTATAGTAGTAGTTATTTAAGGAATGACTTAATATTATGTTTTTAAAAAGTATAAATCTAGTTTTATATTTATTAAGTAACGTTATTTTCAAATATTCATATAGTATGTATTTTTAACAAATCATTGAAATAGTTTTATCCTAAATGTTTAAAGTATATTTCAAAGAAAAGTGTTTTAAGTTATTATTTTTAAAAAAAATCTAGTTTTGTGCTTGGGGATTTCAGGGGAGATAGAAAATATTTGGGAAAGTTTATTCTGAAAAGAAAGATGGTTTTGAAACTATTTTCAAAGGATTGAAAATAGAAATATATCTTGTAAAGATATTTTGAGGTTAATAAATAATTTGGGAAATTATTTATTGTTGAGTGGTTGTTTGTGAATGTTAATTGATAGTTAAATAACCGACTATCAATATTGGACAAATGCGTTGATCGTTTCGAAGAGACCGGGATCGAGATTTATTTCTCGAAAACAACTTCGATCCGGTTTGTACGTTTCGTGAAACGTGTTCGGAGTCGAAGATGGAGCAGTGAAGTGCAAGGGCTAGTCGCTACTAATCCTGAGGATATTTCCAAAATGGATGTAGTACGATTAGTGCCTTCGGTTCCGTTCGAACCCAGGACGGACTTGTATGGATGAATGCTTGCGAAACATCGTCAGGTGGACGATGGGCATTCTAAGGGATATGTTATATAAAGGCAACGCTTAGCCTCAAGCCTCATCAAATGGGAATGACTGAAAATCAGGGGTTATGCAGCAAGGCTAGGTGGGTAGCACCCAAGCAGGGTGAGGTCATTCCAGTCTAGATGTCCCTTTTTATTTTGGCTTAGTGGGCGGTTGCTGATCCCAACCGCGGGGTGATCTCACTCGGGATTATCCAGTAAGGGGTAGTCCCGGCCTTGTGTTGCAGGGGAGCGGGCGTACTCCTCGGTATGGTGATCTAGGCCCCGTACCGTGACAGGTGGTACCCCGTGCCTAGTCATTGGTTGGAAATCCATTCTTCCTACGAGCCTTGTACGAGTTTTGTTTGTATTACCCACTTTGTGGCTAGTTGCTGGAATTTAATAATGTAACAATTTCGGCTATTTTATAAGTATTTGTATATAGACCCTATTATAATATCAGAGGATTTCTATTAAAACTGTTTTAGCTATCGTAAGGTAAAAACCCGACATGTTTATTTGTGGCGTGGTCTTACGAGATGCTTTTGTTTTCAAAGATTTTGAAACTTTAATAATCAATTGGGTGTGATTTTCTCACGCTGGTATTCCAGACTGACTCGGGTATTATTTAACTGTAATGCTCGGGTCAGACCGAGTATTGTAGGATACAAGGTATGATGTTGTGGAGTTCAGGAGACGAGCAGGATGGCGATACGTACTCCCGTACTTGTATATTTAGACATATTCCGTTGTGTTGAGTTGTCATGTATCCATTTGTATGTTATTGATGTGAGCTGTGATTGATGTACTCTGATGATGTAATATGTATAAACATATATATTTGATTTTTGAATAAAGATCATATATTATCTATTATATTTTGTTCCGCTGCGGTGGTTAGATTCTGTTGTTGTTTTCCATTTTCTTCTTCTACCTCTTCTTCTTTAAAACCCAAATGGTTCGTATTTCTGTGTAACTTGAGTTGATTGTTGTAGAATAGTGTTGATTCAAGGGGTACAGATTTGCGGGCTGTTATATTCATACAACAACCGCCAATATCATAGCACAATGTATATGATACAAAAATAGAATAATAACATAACAGCGAAACAACAACAGGTCTTCAGAAGAATCCGACATACGGCGACTTCAATGCAAAAGCTCCGAAGCTCCAAAGACTTCCAAACCCAAAGCTTCCAAAACATGGACTTCAAAGAATCCTAGCTCCAAATCTACTATCTGAACGAGCTCCAGAACACGGATAATCTGACTCTAGGCTGCCCATGTAGAAAATTATGGGCACCCAGAGTTTAGGAAAGGGAACTCCAGGTCAGTCATGGGACTGGTATGAGTAAAAAAAAATAGTTGTTTGAACAAAAAAAATTACAAAATGAAATCCGTTATGCTTTTTGGAAAATGAAACTACCATAAGGCCTTCCGGCACACACACAATGCAATCGCACATTTGAGGGAGATTTCTCCTTATGATAGTCAAACATGCTTAATACGTGAAAATCCTTTTGATATTATTATTAGTTCATAGTGTGAAAAACATTTTGAAAGTATAACATTAATCTTAGCCAGTATACGTACCAATATAGTATGCGTATTATAGCTACCATATTAAATGGCAGGTTCTATAACTAAAACCTTAGAGGGCTCGTATTGAGTGATTGGATTTCCAACAAATGGCCAAGGCTAAGGAACATCCTTTCCGAATGGGTACACCTCTGGAGGGACGCCCAGAGAACCAAACTGGATCTCTGCCAACACAAGGCCAGGTTACCTCTGTAACTAGGTAACTAACTGTCACGAGTATGTCATCCCCCGGTCGTAACCGACCTTTATCCGAGGCCCCAACAACAACAACCACATAAGTAAAATATTTGGACTCCATACCAGAATACCACTTTTTATCCAGAAGGAAATTCACATACCCTAAGGGGCGAGACCCCCATAACCTTGCCGCATCCTTCTTGTTTCAACCATTTTCGGGGTGTGAGGCTCGATGAAGTCTCCTCCCACAAAGCTATGCGTTTCACAAAAGACATGCTTCGATCAACCAATGATTAGCACTTAGCATGCCACACTACCAAGTTGGGAATATATCACTAATAACCATCAACTACATAACCTCTGAGCTCGTACGTCTCAGAGAAGGGTGTTAAGCTAAGAGAATAAATTCTCCACCACTAAACAGAACTGTATTTAATAGAAACCAACTTTACATCTCAAAGTGTAATGTCAGACATACATCCATACAAGTCCATCCTGGGTCTGAATGGAACTGAAGGCACTTCATCCAATAAACGAAGAAGTCCTTGCAAATTTGGATATCCACAATCCTGATTGGACTCCCCATCACATATAAAGATCTCTATACCAGAGCAAATCGGTGCAGAGACAATCGATAGGTAATCCTTTCGTTCTCGAAAATACCCGGTCTTCAACCACCGTATTCAAATGCAATCCCATTTCGTCGTATCATTATTCGGAATGGGTTTTATGACTTAATATATCCTCTCCCGACTTAACCGAATAATGAGCGCTTATTTTAAAAATATGTGGATACATAAGTCATAACAAATTTCCACTTATAATCCTTTAAACAAAAGATTCACCTTTTAGATTCGATGTGGTTTTCGGATAACCATTTGGAATCCGACCCTCTGTCGCATCGAAATTCAAATGTTATTTTAATGGCCAACAATTTTTACTTCAATTCAGAAGTTCACATAGCAATATATTACAAATATAACAGCTCAATCCAAAGCAATTCACATCACAAAGTATCACAAATTGCATATCAGAGATAGCTAACAATCCAAAACATTCAATAATCCAATCATCTATAAGTAGGATTAATTAATCATTGATTATAGTTAATTTAATTAACTCAAAATAAGTTAATTACTTATCACTTAGCCCTGCTTAATTAACATTAAGTAATTACAAACCATTTTAATTAATTATTTAATTAATCAATCACATAACTACTTTCATTAATTATCCTTTAATTAATGATTAATTATCCTTAGTTATTTATGAATTAATTCTTAACCATTAATTAATTATAATTTAATCATCAATTAATTAACCCTTAATTATTAATTAATTAACCTTAATTATTCATTAATTAATCTTAATTATTCCTTAATTACTTATATTAAGTAATTATTCTATAAGTAATTATCCTTTAATTACTTTCATTAATTGATTTTAATCATTAGTTAAGATCTTAATTAATTAAAAGATAAACCATTATTTTAATTAATTACTTGATTATCATTAAAAATCTTTGTTTAATAAACCTTGGCATTAATTATCATTAACACATGAATTAACTTAGACCTTTAGGTTAATTAACAATTAAATTATCTCTTTTTAATTGTCTTATTAATTAAATTACTAAATTTAATTTAAATAACTTAAGAATTAATTTATAAATAATGGTCACATGATTAAATAAATTAAACTTAATTACTTAAAAATTATTAATTTTAAAACCTTAAACTAATCCCATACATAAATAAAAAACAATTATTTTAAAAGAATGAGTTTAAAATGTTTAAACTTAATTTTTTTTTTAAAGTTTGAAAAGTATTATTGTACTAACCCGAGACAATCCCGAGTTCACCCCCGAGCCCAAACTCCAGTTTTCCTGAGTCTTTCTTGAGCCACCTCTTATTTTTTCTCTCTAAAACTTTGATTTTGTTTTTTAAAAGTTAAAACCTGTTAACCCGTGCTAACCCATGTAGAACCAAAACTCGAGCCACCACCTAATCTCCCCGAGATTGACTTCAAGTCTCTACCTTCCTCCCCAGAAGCAAACCACTGACACACTCCTGACACCGTGCACGTGCACAAGAGTTTCGGTCACCTCCGATCCAAGCTCCATTCCTCAACGCATCGGCGCAACCTCCACGAGCATCACGAACACCCAGATTCTCGAAACGACAGTGAACTCGAAATCGGGCAACCTGAAACCCACTGCTACAAAAAATGGGTCACCTAAGATCGCCTTGACACACCGTCTTAGGCCACCAAAGCACTCTCCACTCTGACCAGAACTTCGCCGATCAACTACGCTCCGATCGAGTCCGATGCATCGACGATGGCGAATTTCCTTTCGAAACTTCGTCGACCAAAATTGGGTATAAAACCCTAAATTGATGTCGTACCGCCGCCTCGGTGAATTATAAATTCACCGAGTATTTTTTCATGATCCCCGACCACCAAGCATGCTCCGGCTACGATCACGAGACCCATCTCCTCCTTGATTGCAAGAATTCGATGAAACATATGATTCCGTTCAACTCCTAAGTTCTCCATGAATACACACTTAAAAATTATGATTCCACCTTTAAAAATCATCGTTTTTGAAAACGTTTTAGATGATAAAATTGAAACAAGAAAACATGACTTTCGAATTTTTGATATGTTTTGTGTTCATCTACATTTCTTGATTTTACAGGAAATACTTTAATTAATTATGCTTAAAATTATTTTTTAAACTCAAAACATGATTACACAAACATGTTTTGTTTTAAACTTAAATCTTAAAAAGGATTATAGAGAGAGAGCTTTTGGATTTCTAACAGGTTTTATAACCTGTAATCTAAAAACAGAGACAATACGTCTATTCCCAGACATGCACAGATGTATATATTCATTTTTGCATACATGCAACCATATTTCACAGCTTCACTTCACATATTCATCACAAACGTCAAGTTTTTAGCTCAGATTTGAAATCTGTTTACACACCTGTATATGTATGAACAGAGGATGATTTTGGAAAGAAACTGGAAATTGAATTTGATATTTTAAAATCTGGAAATGCTCTGATTTTCTTTGATACTTGGATTTGAAACTGATCTTTATTAACTTGATTGACTAAGTTGAATCTTTGAATTTTTTTTGATGTTGAGATGATCTGAACTTGATTTGAACTCTATTTTAGCTTTAGGTTTGAAGTTTGAAAAAGATTGTTTTCTGGTTTGTACAGGTTTGAGTTTTGATTTTTTTTTTTAGTTTGAATATGTAACAAAGGAAATGAGAAGAGAGGGGTTAAAGTGATATATATAACTTAATTTTATTATTTTTAAGAATAAAAGAAAAATTAAGAAATTTGACATTTGTTTATTTTCATGTTTAAAATTATTACACTTGTATTTGCATGTTTACAATTAAGTTGCACTTGTTAAGTTTATACTAAAATCCTAACACTTGTATTTTTTGCATGTTATATGCTTACATTTGTAATTTGCACGATAATTATGTCTTTTATATAATTTATATTTTATATTATATTTAGTCTACATTTTATATATATGTTTTATTAATTTATATTTTTATATAACTTTAGAGAAAAATGATTTAAAATTATGCATTAATAAAAATCATATATATATATATATATATTCATTTTTAAGTCCAAATACTTTTTAAGATATTTATATTTGAATTTCAAATTCAAAATTCTATTCACAATATATATACACACACATTCAACACATATCTTATTTGTTTTGAAAAAATTCAATTTAATTCACAAATTAATTCCATAATTTATATTAATTACTAAATTAGATTTGGTTCAAAAACGGGATCGTTACAGATTCCCCCCTTAAGAAAATTTCATCCTCAAAATTTGAAAGACAGGGTTATAAATAAAGAACATATGAACACGTAAAAAGATAGAGAAATGGCTTACTAGATCAAGCTGAAATATCTATTCTACAATTGGGATAGGACCTCTGCATGTTTTCCTCTGTTTCCCAAGTACAATCATTTGGATTTCCACTCTATTGCACTTTCATTAATTTCACCACTTTCTTCCTTAATCGCTTTTCATCTCGATCAATAATCTTTAACTGTTCTCTCTTTACTGCCAAGTTAGGTGTGATTTCTAAATCCTGTTGAGCGGCCTCCTCAATAATATAATCTAGGTCATGCACATATTTCCAAAGGTGTGAAACATGGAACACATCATGTATGCTAGCCAACCAATTAGGTAACTGTACTCGATAAGCCAAAGAACCAATCCTCTCCATTATAGGAAAAGGACCTATGTATTGTGGGGCCAAGTTATCATTCTTCCAAATCTCAAAACTCCATGCATTTGAGAGACCTTTAAGAAAACTAAATCTCTAACCTGGAACTCTAAAGTTTTTCTCCAGCGATCAACATAACTTTTCTGTCGACTTTGGGCGGTTTTCAATTTCTTCCGAATAAAATCAACCTTCTCAGTAGCTTCCCTTATCATATCCACACCAAGAACAAGTTTATCACCCGACTCAATCCAACATACAGGTGATCTACAAGGACGACCATACAATGCTTTGAAAGGAGCCATTCTAATACTGGCTTGATAACTATTATTATATGAAAATTCAACCAGATGCAAATGCTCCTTCCATGAACCTCCAAAATCAAGAATGCAAGCACGCAAAAGTTATTCCAAGATTCGATTTATCCTCTCAATTTACCCATCAGACTGCGGGTGGTAAGCAGTACTGAAGTTCAACTTTGTTCCTACTGCAGCTTGAAATGCCTCCCGAAATCCGCTAGTGAAGATCGGGTCATGATCACTCACTATACTACTTGGTATTCTATGGAGTCAAACAATCTCTTTCACATATATCTCTGTCAAACTCGCTGTCGTTCGGGTGGATTTTACAGGGATAAAGTGGGCAGTCTTGGTCAGACGATCCACAATAACCCAAATCGTCTCATTACCCTTCCGAGTTCATGGCAAACCATCTATGAAATCCTTAGACACTTGGTCCCTTTCCATTTTGGCACTTCCAGTGGTTGGAGTAAACTCGCCATCTTCATTTGATCACTCTTTATTTATTGACAAGTTGCACATCGATTAACATAAATGGATATATCTCTCTTTATTGTTTTCCAATAGAAGGTTCCTTTTAATACCTCGATGCATCTTATTAACCCTTGGATGGATACTGAACTTGGACTTATGACATTCGTTCAATACTTCACGTTTGAGATCTGGAATGTCTGGGACACAGATCCTCCCTTTCAACCTTATAATTCCTCTATTATCAATTTCAAAACTGGAATCTTCAACTTGACGAATTCTTCCATAAATTTCCTAAGAAACTTGTCTTCTTTTTGCTTACTAGTGACCTTCTCAAGAAGAGTGGAGGTGACAACTAGATAAGCAAGAACAGCATGTCTTCTACTCAAAATGTTAACTACCATGTTGGCTTTACCAGGTGTGTACTAAATATCCAGGTCGTATGACGCTAGGAATTCCAACCAACGTTGCTGCCTTAGATTCAAATCCTTCTAGGTAAAGAGGTATTTCAAAGATTATGGCCTGTGAACAATTCAAATTTTTCATCCAAAAGATAATGACGCCAAATTTTTAAAGCAAATATAATTTCCAAAAGCCTAAGATCATGGGTCGGGTAGTTCTTCTCATGTGGTCGCAATTGTCTACTCGCGTAGGCAATCACTCTACCATCCTGTATTAGAATAGCACCCACACCTTCACCTCACGCATCTGGGTAAACAGATAAACCTTGACTCCCGTAAATAATAGCAAGAACGAGAGCAGTGGTCAACCTTCTCTTCAATTCCTGGAACACTTCCTCGCACTTCAGAGTCCAAATAAATTTAGCATTCTTCATAGTCAGCTTAGTTAATGGACTGGCTAACTTAGAGAAATCTTGGACAAACTTTCGGTAATATCCGGCTAATTCCAAAAAAATTCTGACCTCCTTTAGAGTAGTGGGTTGCTTCCAGTCTAGGATAGCGGAAACCTTTCCAGGGTCCACAAAATTCCTTCTTCAGTAACTATATGTCCGAGAAATCTAACTTCTTTTACCCAAAAATGACATTTAGAAAACTTAGCAAAAAGAATATTCCTCCTCAATATTTCCAAAACAATTTTTAAGTGTTCGGCATGTTCTTCTTCAGTTTTAGAATAGATCAGAGTATCATTAATAAATAAGAGAACGAACTTATTCAATACTTCATGAAATATTCGGGTCATCAGGTCTACGAAATATGCAGGGGCATTGGTTAGTCTGAAGGGCATAACTAACCATTCTTAGAATATATCGGGACCCTTAAAATTAGTTAAGTGGATACAATCTTCAGCAATTCTCAGTTGATTGAATCCTTGGGCCAGATCCAACTTGGAAAAGTATCGGGCGCCATGCAATTGATCGAACAGGTCGTCAATTTGGGGCAAGGGAAATTTATTCTTAAGAGTTAATTTATTGAGATCGCGGTAATCTACGCACAATCTCAAGGATCCATCAAACTTGGCTACAAATACCACAGCTAAATCCCAACTGGAACGACTGGGTCATATAAATCCTTTCTCCAGTAAATCTTGGGTCTGCTTGACTAGCTCCATTATTTCCCATGCCATCCTATGACTTGCACGCACAATAGGACGAGCATTGGGAACCAAGTCGATTCTAAATTCAATTTCCCTATGCGGAGGCAAAGACTTAACTTCTTCAAATACGTCCGAAAATTCTCGGACAATAGGTATGGATTCCAAACTTGGCTCGGGATATCCCAAAGTATACATTAGCTTCTCCCTCTTCGGACTTGGATCCTCACAAGAAATTACAATAAAATTCCCATATTTGGTTTTGACCGAAATCGTTCGAGTTACAATCTAATTTAGCTTCGTTTTTTGTTAACCAATTCATTCTAAGTAAAATTCCAAATTCATTCATGTCGATAACAAAAAGGCTAATAGGAAACTGATGATGAGAATATGAGATAAGAACCGTTCTACAACGTAAACAAAGATTCGCAGGGCCTTCTATAGGATTTTTCACACAAATGGGTTCGTCTACGAATTTGGGTTCAAGATTTAACTCGTCTACGGTTTGTTGGGAAATAAAGCTACGTGGCTCCAGTGTCGAATAGAATTCTAACAACTTTATCATAAATAAGAAGATTACCTTCTAAAATTCCTTTTCCTTTATCGGCACTTGAGGTTGAAGGTTGATCCTTGATTGCATAAACTTTTGCTACATGGGCCTGCTTCATTGCCGGGCAGCCATTAACCATGTGTCCTGGTTTATGGCAATAATAGCATTCTCTGGCTCCCTTACTTGTCTTCCTAGGTTGATCCTTCTTCACTTGCTTCTTGGGCTTCTTGCAACTACTTGAATAATCTCCAAACAGTTGAAACAAGTAAGATCCTTTGCCATGTTCCACTGAATATTCTTCTTTTCCTTGCCTTGCCACAGTTTCTTTCCTCCACATTTCCTTTTCTTCCAATTTGAATTACTTCTGCTTCCTTTCTCCTTCGGAATCTCTTGTTTATCCAAGGTAGCATATCTATATCCCATGTCTATTAAATCAGCAAAAGATTCCTTAACATGGCTTGTCATCCTTTCATGGAACTTCTTATTCATCCTTCTGATAAATCTCTCATTCTTCTTAAGAGGGGTATTTACCAATTGAGGACCAAATTGAGATAACTCGTTAAACGTATTCAAGTATTCTTCAAAAGATAAAATCCTTTGCTTCAAATTTGTAAACTCCCGAGACATCCTAGAGATACCAGCAGAAGGCGTATAACGCTGCTCAAACGCTTGCTTGAATCTATCCCAAGTAAACTCATCCTCCGACTCTGCCAATGTAATGGTCTCCCACCAAGCCAAAGCTTCTTCCTGGAGCTACCAAGAAGCTATCAACTTCATTTGATCATCCTCCAACTTCAATCCTTTGAAAATCCTTTTGCAAGATCAAATCCAGGCTTGTGCTTCTATAAAAGTCTCCTTGCCTGTGAATGGTTTCCCTCCAAGTCTTGAGAAACTTTGATATAAATCTGCCAGATTCGGCTGGGGTTGGATGGGCAAAGCTATTTCTGTTGTTGTAGGGTCTTGACCATTTGTAGTGGTACTCCCCCGTCCCATACCTCGTCCTCTTCTTGCACTCATTCTCACTATCTGTAAATAGTAAGAAAATTGATTTAGGCCAACGGACGAGATATCTTAGGGAATATACTCATTCTTGGGCATTTCTAATCCTATCTCTAATGAGTCACCTAATGAGTTATACTCAAAAGCTAAAGTTATTACTCAACCTTTAGCTCTGATACCAAATGTGACAACCCGAAATCCTACGTTCGAAAATTGACATTCAATACCTCACTCGTATTCGAATGCCGGAGATTCAAAAGTCGGAATCCAGTTCGCTGGAGCTTATAACACATTAGATGGATAACAAGACAGCGGAAACAAAATGGTAATTTCATTGATATACAACACATGGATACAACATTCATACAACAACCACCAACATCAGAGCACAATGTATATGATACAACAATGGAACAATATCATGATAGCGGAACAACAACAGGTCTTTAGAAGAATCCGACATACAGCGACTTCAATGCAAAAGCTCCAAAGCTCCAAATACTTCCGAACCAAAGCTTCCAAAACAAAGATTTCAAAGATTCCTAGCTCAAAATCTACTATCTGAACTAGCTCCAGAACACGGATAACCTGACTCTAGGCTGCCCTGTGGAAAATTATGGGCACCTAGAGTTTAAGAAAGAGAACAATAAACTCTAGGTCAGTCATGAGACTAGTATGAGTAAACAAAAAATAGTTGTTTGAAAAAAAACAAAATACAAAAAGAAATCCATTATGCTTTTTGGAAAATGAAACTACCATAAGGTCTCCCGGCATACACACAATGCAATCGCACACTTGGAGGGGATTTCTCCTTATGATAGTCAAACATGCTTGATACGTGAAAATCCTTTTGATATTATTATTAGTGCATAGTGTGAAAAAAATCTAAAGTATAATATTAATCTTAGCCAGCATACGTACCATTATAGTATGCCTACTATAGCTACCATGTTAAATGGCAGGTTCTAGAACTAAAACCGTACAGGGCTTGTATTGAGTGACTGGATTTCCAATAAATTGCCAAGGCTAAGGATTTCGAATGGCGCCTCTAGAGGGACTCGCCGAGTACCTAAAAGGATGTCTGCCAATATAAGGCCGGGTTACCTCTGTAATTAGGTAACTAACTGTCACGAGTATGCCATTCCCCGATCGTAACCGAGCTTTATCCGGGACCCCAACAACAACAACCAACAACCACGTAAGTTAAATATCTGGACTCCATACCATAATACCGCTTTTTATCCAGAAGAAAATGCACATACCCTAAGGGGCGCGACCCTCATAACCTTGCTGCATCCTTCCTGTTTCGACCATTTCCGAGGTGTGAGGTTCGATGAAGTCTCATCCCACAAAGCTATGCTTTTCACGAAAGCTATGCTTCGATCAACCAATAATCAGCACTTAGCATGCCACACTGCCAAGTTGGGAATATATCACTAATAGCCATCAAATACATAACCTCTAAGCTCGTCTGTGCAGTTAATGAACTCGGTAGATTCGAAGCGATGGAGGTGCAAAAAGTTATAGCGGGGATACAGCGAGGATATAGCGGGATATAGCGGATGGCTCTAAAATAGCATACAAAACTTGTACTTAATGTTTTTACAAATATATAAATGGTAATTAAATGAAAAATTATCATTCAATTGAATTATAAATAATACATAAATAATTTTAAACAAAAACATGTGCGAATATACTTTAAATAAACGAAAAACTGTTATATAACATAATTGAATTTGGTAGAATATTAGAGTATTATCGTTTCTAAAAATATATTAAAAATTAAATCAAATAAATTAGTTTCATAATTTTATAATTTATAAACGTAACTTTTCAATTCATTTTATTAGGAAAGATATAGCGGGAATAGCGGAATATAGCGAAAATAACGGGATATAGCGGAAATAGCGGGGATTAAAGCGGAAAGGCTATATTCTGGGGCTGTATGGAAAAATCGTAGTGGTAGAAATCCGCTATGAGATATAGCGGTGTTGTAGCAGGGCATTAACTACACAGCTCGTACATCTCAGAGAAGGGTGTTAAGCTAAGAGAATAAATTCTCCGTCACCAAACAGAATTGTATTTGATAGAAACCAGCTTTACATCTCAAAGTGTAATATTTGATATACATCCATACAAGTCCATCCTGGGTCTGCATGGAACCGAAGGACTTCGTCTAATAAAGGAAGAAGTCCATGCAAATCCGGATATCCATAATCCCGACCGGACTCCCCATCATATATGGAGATCTCTATACCAGAGCAACTCAGTGCAGAGACAATCGACAGGTAATCCTTTCATTCTCGAAAATACCCGGTCTTTAACCATCGTCTTCAAATGCAATCCCATTTCGTCATATCATTATTCGAAATGGATTTTATGACTTAATTCCTCCCCCGGCTTAACCGAATAATGAGCGCTTATTTTAAAACATGTGGATACATAAGTCATAACAAATTTCCATTTAGAATCCTTTAAACAAAAGATTGACCTTTTAGATTCGATGTGGTTTTCGGATAGCCATTTGAAATCCGACCCCCGGTCGCATCAAAATTCAAATGCCGTTTTAAAGGCCAACAATTTTTACTTCAGTTCAGAAGTTCACAATCACACAACAATGTATCACAAATATCACAGCTCAATCCAAAGCAATTCGTATCACAAAGTATCACAAATCACATATCAAAGATAACCACCAATCCAAGGCATTCAATATCCAATCATCTATAAGTAGGATTAATCATATGATTATAATTAATTTAATTAACTCAAAATAAATTAATTACTTATCACTTAACCCTGCTTAATTAACATTAAGTAATTACAAACCATTTTAATTAATTAATCATATAATTACTTTCATTAATTATCCTTTAATTAATGATTAACTATTCTTAGTTATTAATTATTTAATCCTTAATCATTAATTAATTATACTTTAATTATCAATTAATTAACCTTAATTATTAATTAATTTACCTTAATTATTCTTTAATTACTTATATTAAGTAATTATTCTTTAAGTAATTATCCTTTAATTAATTTCATTAATTAATTTTAATCATTAGTTACTTAAGATCTTAATTAATTAAAAGATAAACCATTATTTTAATTAATTACTTAATTATCATTAAAAATCTTTGTTTAATAAACCTTAGCATTAATTATCATTAACATATGAATTTACTTAGACCTTTAAGTTACCTGACAATTAAGGCATCTCTTCTTAATTAACTTATTAATTACATTATTAAATCTAATTTAAATAACTTAAGAATTAATTTATAAATAAAACTTAATTACTTAAAAACAATTAACTTTAAAACCTTAAACTAATCCCATACTTAAATAAAAACAATTATTTTAAAAGAATGAGTTAAAAATGTTTAAACTTGAATTTTGTTTTAATGTTTGAAAACTGTTATTATACTAACCCGAGACAATCCCGAGTTCACCCCCGAGCCCGAACTCCAGTTTTCCTGAGTCTTCCTCGAGCCACCTCTAATTTTTTTCCTTCTTAAACTTTGATTTTGTTTTTAATAGTTAAGACCAATTAACCTGTATTAACCCGTGCAGACACCCAAACCAAAACTCGAGTCACCGCCTAATCTCTCCGAGATCGAGTTCAAGTCTCTACCTTCCTCCCTAAAAGCAAACTACTGACACACTCCTAACACTGTGCATGTGCACAGGAGTTCCGGTCACCTCCGATCCAAGCTCCGACCCTCAACACATCGGGGACGACCTCCACGAGCATCACGAACACCCAGATTCTCAAAACGACAGTGAACTTGCAATCGAGCAACCTGAAACCCATTGGTACAAAACTGGGTCACCCAAGATCGCCTCGACACACCGCCTCAGGCCACTAGAGCACTTGCCACTCCGACCAGAACTTCGCCATTCAACTACGCTCCGATTCCCACACACCCGATCGAGTCTGATGCATCGACAATGGCGAATTTCCTTCTGAAATTTCATCGACCAAAACTAGGTTTAATACCCTAAATTGATGTCGTACTGCCGCCTCGGTGAATTATAAATTCACTGGGTATTTTTCTGATGATCCCTGACCACCAAGCATGCTCCAGCTACGATCACGAGACCCATCTCCTGCCCGATTGCCAGAATTCGGTGAAGCATACAATTCCGTTCAACTCGCAAGTTCTCCATGAATACACACTTAAAAGCAATGATTCCACCTTTAAAAATCATCGTTTTCGAAAATGTTTTAGATGATAAAATTGAAACAAGAAGACACGACTCTCAAATTTTTGATATGTTTTGTGTTCATCTGCATTTCTTGATTTTTCAGAAAATACTTTAATTAATTATGCTTAAAATTATTTTTAGAACTTAAAACATGATTATACAAACATGTTTTGTTTCAAACTTAAAGCCTAAAGAGGATTAGAGAGAGCGCTTTTGGATTTCTAACAGGTTTTGTAACCTGTAATTTAAAAACGGAAACAATATGTCTGTTCTTAGACATGCACAAATGTATATATTCACTTTTGGACACGTGCAACCATATTTCACAGCTTCACTTCACATATTCATCACAAACACCAAGTTTTTAGCTCAGATTTGAAATAGTTAACTCACCTGTATATGTATGAACAGAGGATGAGTTTGGAAAGAAATTGGAAATTGTTTTTGGTATTTTAAAATATGGAAATGCTCTGATTTGATTTGCTTTGATCATTGGATTTGAAACTGATCTTGATTAACTTGATTAATTGAGCTGAATCTTTGAATTTGCTTTGATGTTGAGATGATCTGAACTTGATTTGAACTCTATTTTAGCTTTAGGTTTGAAGTTTGAAAAAGATTATTTTCTAGTTTGTATAGGTTTGAGTTTTTTTTTAGTTTGAATATGTGACAAAGGAAATGAGAAGAGAGGGGTTAAAGTGATATATATAGCACATTTCTATTATTTTTAAAAATAAAAGAAAAATTAAGAAATTTGACACTTGTTTATTTTCATGTTTAAAATTATTACACTTGTATTTGCATGTTTATAATTAAGTTACACTTGTTAAATTTATACTAAAATCTTAACACTTGTAATTTTTTTGCATGTTATATGCTTATATCTATAATTTGCATGATAATTATGTCTTTTATATAATTTATATATTTTATTATATTTAGTTTACATTATATATATATGTTTTATTAATTTATATTTATATATAACTTTAGAGAAAAATGATTTAAAATTATGCATTAATAAAAATCACATATATATATATATATATATATATATATATTCTTTTTTAAATCCAAATATTTTAAGATATTTATATTTTAATTTCAAATTCTATTCATAATATATATATATATGTATGTACAACACATATCTTATTTGTTTTGAAAAAATTCAATTTAATTCACAAATTAATTCCATAATTTATATTAATTACTAAATTAGATTTTGCTTAAAAACGAGATCGTTACAAGTGTGGAGCAGGTTGTAGGTACGGTTGGGTGCTTTCGATTCGCGGGTGAGGCTGCAGGTCGCGTACAGATGGGGCTGGGTTGTAATGACCCGAATTTTTTAGCGTTGAATCTGGAATGTTTAAATGGTTTTAAGTATAGAAATTAAATATAAATTTGTTTTGAATATGGAAAACTTGGATTTATCCATTCAGAGTGTAGATACGTAATTTGTTGAATAAAATAATTATTCAATTCAATAATTGAAGATTGAGTAGAAGTTTTAATTTAGAGTTTTGAGCCTGTTAAAAATAATTCGAAGGCTTGTAAAATTTATATTGATAGTACTGAAGATAGTAAAAGTGTTAAAATTGAATTTAACAGTGATTTGTTAAGTTTTGAAATTATATCGTTTAAATTGATATTTAAAAATAGCCTTCTAAGGCACAGTCTTGGAATTCGACGAATCAAGTTCCATTGGATCCGTAATAGTTAGTTATTATTGGATTTCAATTTTCGTAGCGTTTGGAGTTACCGTTTGTCCGTACGGGTGAGAAACGTGTTGAATTAAAATCGATAATTTAATATTTAAACTCGATTCAAAAAGCTATCTTCCACATATGACTGAATTAGGCTTCGAAACACGTTCCATTGTGTTCGGAATATGGGTAAAACCTTATAAACGCCTGGCGGCATGTCTGATTCGGAGTTCGAGATTTCGAGTTATGCTAAACGAGCTATTTTGGAAATTTAATAATATTAAAAAATTGAAAGGTCAAACCAGCCACCCTATAATCATACTCGAGCCACCCTACCATCTGAAACACGCAGATCTACTTTCCCCTTCTCATTTAAAATCATGCTCAACCCTCCTTCCGTAAAAAAAATGAAATCGAGAAAGAAAAAATAATATGGTAACCGAGTTTGTCGAAACCCCACTGCCTTCTTTCTTTTCTTCTGATTCATAATCGAATACCACAAGCCCTTATTCCCCCTCCAGTTTGTTATTCGTGAACCAATAATCGATTTCGTCTTGAAATCGTGAGCGCTGGGAGTGGTAGCAGTGGGTAGCGGCGAGTGCGAGGCCGCGGCTTCGAGCGAGGAGATGGGTTCTAGAGTTCGGCTGGATCTGGGATTGCACCTTCGATGGCGGGTGTTCGTACGAGGCGATGGGTGCAAGGCAAGACGCGTGGCATTTGCGTGCGAGTGAGGGATCGTGAAGGAGGATGGGGGTTCGCATCGCATGGTCAAGGAGGCGGCGACAGGGTATCACGACAGCACATTGAGCGGTATAGGAGGTGGTAGCTTGGGATGTCGATCGAGATTAGTTTTCACAGTGAGGTATTTTATTTAAAATTCATTTATATAATTATATATATGCAGAAATCAAAGGGAAAAAAATAAAATAATAGAAATCGAATATTTACAGTAAGGTAATATTCTGTATTAATTTAGAATTCATAAATTTATATACAAATATATTTTAAATCTATGTAGATAATTTTATAAGTAAATGTGTATATATATATGTACTTTCAGAAGAGGAAATAATAATATAGATATATACATTTTTAACTTACTAGTTATATTAAATAATGGATTAGAGTAGATCTGTGGTTTAATTTTAAAGAAACGAACTTGTATAATAAACATATATAAGACTTTAAATTGTGAAGAATTTTATAAGAATAGATTTAAAATCTATATAGGTTATTTTATTAGTGTGTATCATAACTATAAAATAGTTAAGTAGTTGTAAAATAATTGGAAAATAGTCAAATAGTTATAGAAATTTTAAATAATTGCAAAATAGTAATTAATTTGTAAAATAATTGAAAAATAGTAATTAGTTTATAAAAAAGTAGAAAATTTGTTAAATAGTTTCAAAATAATTGTAGAATAAGTATAAAATAGTTTGGGGTTTAAAAAGAAAGGTTGTATATAGTAAATAAATAGGAAAATAGATTAAAAACAGTTTATATTAAAATATTTTATTTAGTAAAATATTTCAGAGTCAAACTGTTCAATTCCCAATCCCCATTTCCAATTAATTCAATTTAAATTTCCATTCCCATTTAAATTGACCCAACTCCAATTTAAATAACTTCAGTTTCCATTGAAATTGATTTAACCCCAATTCAAGTTGAATTAATCTTGATTTCTTTCCAAATTCAAATCAAATTCCATTTGATTTTAAACCTATTCAACTTTAATTACAAGTCCAAATTACTCCAATCAACTTGGACTAATATCAATTGAACCCACTTCAATTTTAAATCATCTTAATTCAATCCAACTCAAATTTTCCATTTGAATTTTTAAACTTATCCATCTTCAATCACAATTTCAATTAATTCAAATAAATTTCAAATTGAACCAATTTCAATTCATAAGTCATACTTACCTAAATGTTTACTTCTTTAAAACATTTCATTTTTCTGACACATTAATTCACATTTTATCATTAAACACAACAATCAAGGAAACCAATTCATTATTATCTTATTTTGAAAATCTTTTCCTAATTCAAGATTTTAATTACAGATTGAATCCTTTCAAACTTATCTTTATTAAATTTCAATTTAGTTGTATTTCTATTACCACTTAATTTAATACCAATAATTTAACAAACCGTCTTTCTTTTCTTCTGATTCATAATCGAATACCGCAAGCCCTTATTCCCCCTCCAGTTTGTTATTCGTGACAATAATCGATTTCGTCTTGAAATCGCGAGCGCTGGGAGTGGCAGCAGCGGGTAGCGGCGAGTGCGAGGCCGCGGCTTCGAGCGAGGAGATGGGTTCTAGAGTTCGGCTGGATCTGGGATTGTCGTGTTCGATGACGGGCGTTCGTACGAGACGATGGTTGCGAGGCAAGTCGCGTGGCGTTCGCGTGTGAGTGAGGGATCGCGAAGGAGGATGGGGTTCGCATCGCATGGTCGAGGAGGCGGCGACAAGGTATCACGGTAGCACATTGAGCAGTAGAGGAGGTGGTAGCCTGGGATGTCGATCGAGATTAGTTTTCGCAGTGAGGTATTTTCTTTTAAATTCATTTATATAATTATATATGCAGAAATCAAAGGAAAAAATAAAATAATAGAAATCGAATATTTACAATAAGGTAATATTTCTGTTTTAATTTAGAATTCATAACTTTATATACAAATATATTTTTAATCTAGATAGATAATTTTATAAGTAAATGTATACATATATATATGTACTTTCAGAAGAGGAAATAATAATATAGATATATACATTTTTAACTTACTAGTTATTTTAAATAATGGATTAGAGTAGATCTGTAGTTTAATTTTAAAGAAATGAACTTGTAAAAAAACATATATAAGATTTTAAAATGTGAAGAATTTTATAAAAATAGATTTAAAATCTGTATAGGTTATTTTAGTAGTTTCAAAAAAAAAGAATCAAAGAAATTGGTAGAATTTAATTATTAGTTTAAACGAAATTTACAAACGGTAATTTATTTTTCGATTAGTTCAAATGTTAATAAACTGTATAATATTTATACAAGGTTAAAGATCGTGAAGAAAAATAAGCCGGTTTTGGTGTGGATTGCTTCAATAAAATCAAAGGCGAGTTAATCTCACTCAACTAGGTTTTTATTTAAATTTAAATGGTTAAATTTAAATGATTGGTTGAATTGAATTGTTGTGCTATATTATATATAGTGGTATATAGTATATATTAGGTGATTGATTTCCCACATTATATAGCGGATGAGACCCTATGCGCCGCATAGTAGCGGATGATATTATATAAACCCATATACCGCGATATTCCACTTCGAAGTGGAATTGGTATTTTGTGTTGTGCTAACATCTGTGGATGCAGGGAAACGGGTTGGAGGGATCTAGCTGGATTCCTCAAAATTATTTAGGCTGTTTAATACTATGTGTTATGAATATTTGATATTCTGTGATGAATTATATTGATAATTGGAATATGAATTAGATTTTTTGGAAAAAATATAAGAGTAAATTTTGGAAGTGAAATAATTATAGAATAAAAATAAGAATGAATTGGAAAGAAATAAAAGTGATTTTTAAAAACTGAAGTTAAATTGTAAAGAAGAGATTTAAAACAAGTTTTAAATCAAAGTTAAATCTAGAATTCAAGTTAGTGAATCTCAATTTTTTTTAAACAAATAATGTTTTTAAATTTAAATTGTTTTAACAACTTGAATGTTAAAGTGCGTTTTTAAATTGATTTGAATTTAAAAATGAATTTGATTTTAAATTCCTTTAAACTTATTTTATAAAATGAGTAATTAATTTATTTAATGAAGTAAATAAAAAAGGTAGTTGATTACTGGTTGAGATTAATCAAGAGTGATTAATATTGTGGTTTAATTAATGATTAATTACTTAATGTAATTAATTTTGATTAGGATAAATTAAAATGTAATTAGAAATCATTAATTTATATAATTAATGATATAATTAAAGGTTGATTAATTAAGATTAATTAATCCATAATAAGTTATTTATGAGAAATTAATTAATAAAAGTAATTAAGGACTAATGTAATTAATTATAGTTTATTAATTTGTGAAGTAATTAAAGATTAATTACTGTAGTTGGTTAAGAATAATTAATTTGTGTAATTAACTAAAGAAAATTACTTGAATGTAATTGAAGGATAATTAATCCAGGTGATTAATTAAGAGGATGATTAATTAACGTATTTGAAATTAATTAGTGTCAAGTGAGGGAATCTAAGTGATTGAGGTTAGTAATTCAATTAGAAGTGATTAAATTTATTTTGGGAGTTATCAAGTTTGCTTACGGATTGTTGAATGGTATTGGATGCCTTGAATGAGTTGATATCTCTGATATGAAATGTTTTGTAGTCTCATATGTTTGGGCGGACAGGATATTGTGGTTATCTGAAGCAACCCTCCCTAATTTGTCATTTTATTTAATTGACTCAACTTATTCTAAGCCAAATTCAGGGTTGTTTTCTTTCACAGACCAACTATTCTCTTCCTTTTATTAGATATTTTTTTGTAATTTATTTCCCAAGATCCAAACTGATCAATATATAAATATTGATATACTTCTTAGTAAAAGCTATTTGTATGTTCATATAAACACCCAAATTATTTTTAGTTCTAATATCAGAGTTTTGTTGTTTTTATTTTGAAAAGAATAACTCGGTTTATTTTATACTAATAAACCAAGTTTTAGCCACAGTACAGAGGATTGGGAAGATCCTCTCCTATTTGAATCTTTGTACAAATTAATTAACCCATTCTTATTTGTTTGATTGTGTTTAGCATTTGTATGTTTAATTAGATATGTGAATTAACTCATAGCTTTTAACTTATTCAAAGTTTTGCCTTCCAAATAGCCTATCTGGGGGTTGTTCATGCTTCTGTGCACCTGTGTGCACATAATCATGTACAGTTGCTATCTGCTTCAACTTAGTCTTCAGGTGGACTAATTTGTTTAGGTAAGATTCCTAGATTATCTGGTTATAATCTACAAGTTTTATTTATTCATATAATCATCAAACACATTTAAATCTGGGTCCATGTTTCTTGTGTTTTTTTTCCCTTCGGGTCTGCCTATGGGTTTCTCCTTACTTTATAATACTTACAGTTATTATACGAATAGGTTCTAGTCTCAAAACAATCTAGTACATAAGCATACATTACTGGTTCACATATAATTCATATCCACTACCAAACTCATCACTTGATTCATGAAAATTCTGCATGCTTATAGGTTATAATATAAAACTAAACACCTTTATCTTTTTCTACTGAAAATAGTTCCATCTCATAATAATCATCTTAAGCCATTCATTACATCACAGTCAAACTTTTAGCACAATTCAAACATCATTACACAAAATCTTTCAACTAAAATAAAACATAAGAAACATTCCTCTGCAAAAGTCCTAGCTTAGTTAATTAACAATTTTCTTCTTAGCATCATGCTTCTGCTCCTTATTACTTAACTTCCTCCTTTCCTGCAGACATCATATGACCTGCTCCACAATGCAAGTGAAGCACCCATTTGATGCAAGCAACAAAAAGGTCAGACTAAAGTCTGGTGCAAGTAAAATCATTTGACAATGCATGAAGACTAATAAAACAGGTTTCATAGTACCCTTTCTGTTTTCAAAGGTTAAGGGTTTCACTTAAGTTGTTAAGCTACTTTCTCATGCTCAAATTGTTAAGTGTTACAACTGTGGTAAGTGTTATGCACTGTTAACATTATCATGTGTGCATTCTTAGGCTAATTGATTAACAGGAACTTTTAATCCAGTAATCATAATAGCCACCATAATTTACCACAGGCATACTCAAACATGAACAAATAACAATATCCATAACATTGAACTAAGGTACCAAAACTGAGTCTGCATATCAGGACTCCCGATACTTCTAGCATTTTTTACTCTTGCATGTATGTTCATTTGATGTCATTTTAAGGGTCCAATATCATTTTTATGGTTGCATTGGTGCTCACTGCCTGGAACTGCTACTTAATTTCCAGAGCACTACAAGCTATTTGGACATAAACATGCCATGTGCAAACTCACACCCCAACCTTGATGCAAGCCAATCACTATGTCATACCCACTTCCCTCTTACCAACCTGATAGAGGTGACCCGTATCCTTAGTTTAATTACTAAATTCTTTCATATGACCCAATATTATCTATGCAGTGTCATGCTTAAGACTGATATATACCTAATCAATGCATACTAGCAGTTTTTATACATCCATCAAACATTCATCCACTCATATATTCAACAATCAATCATACTTGTATATCATTTCAAGTCAGTTTCATTTAGAGATATATCTTTTGTTAAAGCATATATTAGAGCATTTTCAGTGAATGAAATACTACTGAGGTTTTTTTTTTAGCAATAAGGTTCTCACAATCAATCCACAGATTAAAGTGTGTTTTCTTGTTACTCAAACTTATTTCCAAGGAACAACCAATGATGGATTAAGACTCAGCACATGGAGATCCCATTGCACCCTAATCCATATTTTCAGTTGCAAGACATAAGCCAGAGAACCTCTTTCCTTACTGCCTTGTACCCTACACTTCCTATTAATTCATGCTTTAACTAAAATATTTCTCAAGTTCACAACCATATACATCAGTTATTAAATTATAATGTATAACAAGCATAGATTAAGTATCAACTAAGCAACACTAGTCACATAATCTCAGAAACAACAGAAGATTGTTAGACTAAAAATGCAAGTAAAACATCAATCAGAAGTTAAAATAAACCAAAAGTTAAATGACTGCCTTTTCATAGGTCTTAATGCCTTGCCAAGTGAGGGTTTACTCACCAAGGTTCTCCTTCCCAAATTTTGATTCAATTCTGCCATTGATTTTCTAACTGCTGTCTGTCTTCTCTTTTATTTCCCTATATTTTTTTATTTTCTGGTTCTAATATGTAACCGTAGGAGATAATGATGTATATAGTGGAGTTGCTAGGGTTTTAGGGCTAGATAAATAACTTATTTTCATCAGAAATCCTATCACCATTTCTGGTCTCACCCAACTGTTCACCCTCTCCACTTTCCTTTCCCACCATTTCTCCCTTTTTCCTTGTCTTGACCACTTTTGGCAATTTCTCCTCACACATTATATGCATGACTTTGGCTCAGGTATAACTTGTCTTTCTGGTTTTAATCATGCATATAAGCCTATTTATGTAACCAGCTATGTGTGTGTATTTACCAAATGTTATGCATATATGTTCATGTGTATTTATATTACTTTTTTTATGCATATTACTTATGTGTCTAACTGAATGTGTGTGTGAATTAAATATTTTACACACCCTATATTCATGCATTTTTTTCCTATCCACACCAGCACCATGCTCATACTTAATCTCATGAAGTTGGGACCAAAACTGCCTAAATTGCTATTGCATTATTTACTTTATCATATTGCATCATCAATTTACTTTACATATCATATTGTAAGCTTTATCACATTGTAAGCCATTTACTTTATCGTATTGTAACCTTAGCTATGATTGGACTCATTTACTTTACATTTACTTACAGGGCCTTTGCTTACTAACTTACCTTGCTCAGGTAATATGTTAGAACAGTATACATAGGCACAAGGGCCTGCATTCTTATTTACACACAATCTTTTCCAGAAAATGGTATTTATATATTATTATATATAAATTTTTTAAAGTATTTACTTTTTTATATGCTTGCCTAACTAGGGCTGTCACATACACCCTTCCTTTAAGAAATTGTGTCCCATAATTTAACACTTCCTACTGTGTTAGTCAAGTGTCAAAAATCAAACATGAACACACATTCTTAATTCAACCAAAGCATGTACCAAACAAGCATATTCAACTCTAAATATCATGTTTAACTAAGTAAATTCAAGCATGAATAATAAAATACCTTTACCTTAACTGTCAGTTGCAAATAGTTGAGGGTATTGGACTTTTATCTTGTCTTCAACCTCCCATGTGCAATCATTAGGGTCTAAACTCCACTGCACCTTTACCAGTTTAATTATTTTGTTCCTCAATTTCTTATCTTCTTTGGCTATAACGCCTACTGGCTTCTTCTCATACACCAAGTCTAGTCTGACTTCCATTTTGTTTTGTGACTGAACTACTGAAGCTTCACCATGCACAAATTTTCTCAATTGTGATACATGAAATACATTGTGTATTCCCCTCATTTCTTCTGGCAACTTCAACTCGTAAGCCATTTTTCCTATTCTTGCAATGATCTCATATGGTCCTATATATCTTGGGGTTAGTTTTCCTGCCTTGCCAAACCTCAATACTTTCCTCATAGGTGAAACTTTCAAATACACATAATCTTCCACTTCAAATTCAAGTGGCTTCCTTCTCCTATCTGCATATGATTTCATTCTATCTTGTGCTGCCTTCATTCTCTGTCTGATTAATGTGATCTTAGCATTTGTCTCTTTCACATGATCCGGTCCTAGCATTATCTTATCACCTACCTCAAACCAGCAAGCAGGTGACAAACAAGGCCTCCCATATAGAGCTTCATAGGATGCCATCCCTATACTACTCTGGTAGCTATTACTGTAAGCAACTTCTGCTAAATGAAGGTAGTCTTCCCAATTGCCTCCATGATCAAGTACACAAGCTCTAAGTAGATCCTCCAAGAATTTATTAGCCACTTTTGTTTGACCATCTGTTTGGGGATGGTAGGTTGTGCTCAAGCACAACTCAACCCCCATTGCTTGTTGAAAGCTATTCCAGAATTTCGATGTGAATATGGTGTCTCTATCACTAATGATAGTGGTAGGAACTCCATGTAGCTTCACTATTTCTTTCATGAAAACTTGTGCCAGTTTTGGTGCATTTCTATCACTCTTTACTGGTATGAAATGTGAGGATTTTGTCAACCTATCCACCACCACCCAAATACTGTTATTACCTGTCTTTGATCTTGGCAAGCCATCAATGAAATCCATTGATATGCTTTCCCATTTCCACCTTGGAACTTCTAGAGGTTGCAACAGTCCACTGTGTCTTTGGTACTCAGCCTTGACTTGTTGGCAAGTCATACATTTTGCCACATACTCACCCACACTTCTCTTCATTCCTTTCCACCAATAACTCCTCTTTAAGTCATGATACATTTTTGTACTCCCTGGATATATGGTGTACTTTGACTTATGATGGACATCCAAAATCTTCCTTTGCAGAGCTTCTGTGTTAGGCACACACAGTCTTCCTTTATATCTTAAACATCCCTAACTATCTAGTTCAAATTTGTCAAGCTTTGAATTATTCCTTAACAATTCCTTTTTCTCCCTCGGAAATTCATCAATGTCTTGTGACTGGTTCACTTCTTCCACTAGGTCTGATTTTATTGTGATGAGGCTGAGCTTGTCATAGTGTTCCATGTCCTCACTTAACTTCATGGTTTGCTCTCTCATGTTTTCTACTTCTACATCAGTCAGTATTGATAACATTTTAAACTCCTCTATCATCAGTGTAGCTAACTTGGCATGTTGCCTACTCAATGCATCTGCCACTCTATTTGCTTTCCCTGGTGTGTACATAATGTCCAAATCATAGGCAGCAAGGAATTCCATCCACGTATGTTGTCTCATGTTTAAGTCTTTTTGAGAAAATAAGTATTTCAAGGCTTTGTGGTCAGTATAAAGCTCATACTTTGCTCCTAACAGGTAATGTCTCCAAAGCTTTAATGCATATACCACAGCTGCCAATTCCAAGTCATGTGTTGCATACTTGGTCTCACTTGGTTTCAGTTGTCTTGATGCATAAGCTATTACTCTGTCATCTTGCATAAGAACAGCTCCTATATCTAACCCACGTGCATCAGTGTATACCACCAAATTGTCATTGCCTTCTTGAATTTTTAGCACTGGTGCTTCCATCAATGCCTTCTTCAATTGATTGAATGCCCCTTCACATTTCTCAATCCATAGAAAAGGCTGGTCTTTCCTTGTTAACTTGGTTAGTGGGATTGTTATTTTAGCAAAATCTTTTATAAATCTTCTATAGTATCCAGCCATACCCATGAATGATCTTACCTCAGTTACATTGCTGGGCCTCTTCCATGCTTGTACTGCCATGACCTTACTAAGACCTAATGAAATTCCTTCTTGAGAAATTATGTGGCCGAAGAATTTTATTTCATTCTTCCAGAAAGAACATTTTGCAAACTTGGCTTTAAGGCCTTGTTGCCACAGTCTACTCAGTACCATATGCAAGTGCTTTTCATGTTCATTATCTGACTTAGAATATATCAGTATATCATCAATGAAAATTAATACAAATTTATCTAAGTAATCTTTGAAAATCCTATTCATTAAATACACAAAATAGGATGGTGCATTAGTCAAACCAAATGGCAATACTAAATATTCATACAAGCCATATCTGGTATTGAAAGCTGTATACTTGATACTTTCTTCTTCCACTTTCATTTGGTGAAAACCAGATGCTAAATCAAGCCTAGAAAATACTTTAGCACCATTTAATTGATCAAAGAGATCATCAATTCTAGGTAGAGGGTATTTGTTTTTGATAGTGATTGAGTTTAATTCCCTATAATCTATGCACATTCTCAAGGAACCATCATGCTTCTTAACAAATACTACTGGAGATCCCCAATTTGAACTGCTAGGCCTAATGAAGCCTTTTTGTTCTAATTCTTCTAGTTGTTTCTTCAACTCAATCAGTTCTTTAGGACCCATTCTTTTTTGCTTCTTAATGACAGAGCTTGTTCCTGGTTTAAGTCTTATTTGAAATTCTGCTGGTCTATTATGAGGAATGCCATTCACTTCACCAAACACATCAGTGTATTGGTTAACTATGGGTATCTCCTCTAGGCTTAATTCAACATCAACATTTTTCAAGTTGAACATTTTGCCCATACCCCTATCTTTGGCTGCCTCATACTTAGGAAATTTTAATGAGATTATGGAATTTTCCAAATTAATAATTGCACAAAAAAATTTCAACCAATCCATTCCCAGTATAATATCCAACTTAGGGTAATTTAACACATATAATTCTGAAATAAAGGTGTGGCCACCCATACACAATCCTACTTGTATGCATTTCATATTTATTATGCAGGAACCACTTAAAGGACTATTAACATGCAATGGCTTTTCAACAAGAATACAAGTTAACCCTAGTTTCTGAACTATGTCATATGAAATAAAAGAGTGTGTAGCTCCTGTGTCATAATAACTGATATGGGTATGCCTTTAATAAATAGTGTACCTTCCACTTGGCTGGGTACTTCCATTGCCTTGCCCTTTCCTTTAAGAACAACCACCCTTTCCATTTCTGGACACTACCTCTTCATGTGCCCCTCCTTACCACTGTTGTAGCACCTAAGAACAGTTGACTTGGGTGCTTGGCATTTGGTCTTTATATGGCATTCCTTCCCACAGTTATAACAGACCACTTTAGATTTCTTATTGTCAGAGCTTGCCACCTTACTTCCTTCTTTGTTCATTGCTTCTCCCTTCTTCTTCTCATTTGGGTGTGCTCTATTCTTCCCCTTCTTGTTATTCCTAAAACTCTTAAACTTTTCTCTGGCATCATCATGCTGCTCAAATGACAATGTCAAGTCCATAACCTGATCAAATGTTCTGTCTTTGTATGGTAACATGGCTCTACTCAATCCAGCATTTAACCCCTGAATGTACCTTGCATTCCTTGCAACTTCATCTGGGGTTAATACTGCCCCATACTTGGACAACCCTTCAAACTCTAAGTGTATTCAGTGACACTCATAGATCCTTGTCTCAACTTAATAAACTCCTCAAGCAGTGAAGCTTTTGCTGATGCTGGGACAAATCTGGCTTCTAACATTTCTTTGAATTGATTCCATGTGATCTCCTGTTCTTGCCTGCCTGCAATAATCACTTCCCACCAGTCCAAAGCAATGCCTTTCGGTTGTCTTGAAGCTATTTGCCTTCTTTTCTGATCATTAACTTGCATATCTGCAAAGATCCTCTCCACTGTTCTTAACCAAATCTGGACACCCATGACATTTTCTGTACCATCAAAGCTACTGCCTCCTAGGTGTGTATATGTTTTAAGCAATTTGGACAGCTCCTCATGTGGATTATCTACCCTAGGTGCCATTCCATCCCTCAGCACTTGAACAAAATCTTGCATGCTAATCATTGGGGGACCAGCGGCCATTCCAGTTGCTTGTTCAGTGTTATTAGAGGATTGACCATTCTCCCTTTCTCCTGTAGCCAGGGGATTGATTCTAACTGCTCTGGATCTCTATCGAACATTTCTAGTGTAGTTAGTTCTAATTCCTATTTACTATTTTTACTTTTAAAACTAGCAGTGAACTCATTCATTCATATTAAATAAAGCAACTCAAGCAAACAACCACTGCAAACAATACACACAGATTCAAGCAAGTATTTGTTTTGGCTATGTATTTAATAACATAGCTCTGATACCAACTGAAGTAACCCTCCCTAATTTGTCAATTTATTTGACAGACTCAATTTATTCTAAGCTAAATTCAGGGTTGTTTTCTTTCACAGACCAACTATTCTCTTCCTTTTATTAGATATTTTTTTTTTGTAATTTATTTCCCAAGATCCAAACTGATCAATATATAAATATTGATATACTTCTTAGTAAAAGCTATTTGTATGTTCATATAAACACCCAAATTATTTTTAGTTCTAATATCAGAGTTTTGTTGTTTTTATTTTGAAAATAATAACTCAGTTTATTTTATACTAAAAATAAACCAAGTTTTAGCCACAGTACAGAGGATTGGGAAGATCCTCTCCTATTTGAACCTTTGTACAAATTAATTAACCCATTCTTATTTGTTTTCTTGTGTTTAGCATTTGTATGTTTAATTAGATATTTGAATTAACTCATAGCTTTTAACTTATTCAAAGTTTTGCCTTCCAAATAGCCTATCTGGGGGTTCTGCATGCTTCTGTGCACCTGTGTGCACATAATCATGTACATTTGCTATCTGCTTCACCTTAGTATTCAGGTGGACTAGTTTGTTTAGGTAAAATTCCTAGATTATCTGGTTATAATCTACAAGTTTTATTTATTCATATAATCATCAAACACATTTAAATCTGGGTCCATGTTTCTTGTATTTTTTTTCCTTTCAGGTCTGCCTATGGGTTTCTCCTTACTTTATAATACTTACAGTTATTATATGAATAGGTTCTAGTCTTAAAACAATCTAGTACATAAGCATACATTACTGGTTCACATATACTTCAGATCCACTACCAAACTTATCACTTGATTCATGAAAATTCTGAATGCTTACAGGTTATAATATAAAACTAAACACCTTTATTTTTTCTACTGAAAATAGTTCCATCTCATAATAATCATCTTAAGCCATTCATTACATCACAGTCAAACTTTTAGCACAATTCAAACATCATTACACAATGTTTCAACTAAAATAAAACATAAGAAACATTCCTCTGCAAAAGTCCTAGCTTAGTTAATCAACAATTTTCTTCTTAGCATCATGCTTCTACTCCTTATTACTTAACTTCCTCCTTTCCTACAGACATCATATGACCTGCTCCACAATGCAAGTGAAGCACCCATTTGATGCAAGCAACAAAAAGGTCAGACTAAAGTCAGGCGCAAGTAAAATCATTTGACAATGCATGAAGACTAATAAAACAGGTTTCATAGTACCCTTTCTGTTTTCAAAGGTTAAGGGTTTCACTTAAGTTGTTAAGCTACTTTCTCATGCTCAAATTGTTAAGGGTTACAACAGTGGTAAGTGTTATGCATTGTTAATATTATCATGTGTGCATTCTTAGGCTAATTGATTAACAGGAACTTTTAATCCAGTAATCATAATAGCCACCATAATTTACCACAAGCATGCTCAAACATGAACAAATAACAATATCCATAACATTGAACTAAGGTACCAAAACTGAGTCTGCATATCAGGACTCCCCATACTTCTAGCATTTTTTACTCTTGCATGTATGTTCATTTGATGTCATTTTAAGGGTCCAATATCACTTTTATGGTTGCATTGGTGCTCACTGCCTGGAACTGCTACTTAATTTCCAGAGCACTACAAGCTATTTGGACATAAACATGCCATGTGCAAACTCACACCCCAACCTTGATACAAGCCAACCACTATGTCATACCCACTTCCCTCTTACCCAACCTGATAGAGGTGACCCATATCCTTAGTTTAATTACTAAATTCTTTCATATGACCCAATATTATCTATGCAGTGTCATGCTTAAGACTGATATATACCTAATCAATGCATACTAGCAGTTTTTATACATCCATCAAACATTCATCCACTCATATATTCAACAATCAATCACACTTGTATATCATTTCAAGTCAGTTTCATTCAGAGATATATCTTTGGTTAAAGCATAGATTAGAGCATTTTCAGTGAATGAAATACTACTGAGGTTTTTTTTAGCAATAAGGTTCTCACAATCAATCCACAGATTAAAGTGTGTTTGCTTGTTACTCAAACTTTTTTCCAGAGAACAATTAATGATGGATTAAGACTCAGCACATGGAGATCCCATTGCACCCTAATCCATATTTTCAGTTGCAAGACATAAGCCAGAGAACCTCTTTCTCTTACTGCCTTGCACCCTACACTTCCTATTAATTCATGCTTTAACTAAAGTATTTCTCAAGTTCACAACCATATACATCAGTTATTAAATTATAATGTATAACAAGCATATATTAAGTATCAACTAAGCAACACCAGTCACATAATCTCAGAAACAACAGAAGATTGTTAGACTAAAAATGCAAGTAAAACATCAATCAGAAGTTAAAATAAACCAAAAGTTAAATGACTGCCTTTTCATAGGTCTTAATGCCTTGCCAAGTGAGGGTTTACTCACCAAGGTTCTCCTTCCCAAATTTTGATTCAATTCTGCCATTGATTTTCTAACTGCTGTCTGACTTCTCTTTTATTTCCCTATACTTTTTTATTTTCTGGTTCCAATATGTATCCGTAGGAGATAATGATGTATATAGTGGAGTTGCTAGGGTTTTAGGGCTAGATAAGTAATTTATTTTCATCAGAAATCCTATCACCATTTCTGGTCTCACCAACTATTCACCCTCTCCACTTTCCATTCCTACCATTTCTCCCTTTTTCCTTGTCTTGACCACTTTTGGCAATTTCTCCTCACACATTATATGCATGACTTTGGCTGAGGTATAACTTGTCTTTCTGGTTTTAATCATGCATATAAGCCTATTTATGTAACCAGCTATGTGTGTGTATCTACCAAATGTAATGCATATATGTTCATGTGTATTTATATTACTTTTTTTTATGCATATTACTTATGTGTCTAACTGAATGTGTGTGTGAATTAAATATTTTACACACCCTATATTCATGCATTTTTTTTCCTATCCACACCTGCACCATGCTCATACTTAATCTCATGAAGTTGGGACCAAAACTGCCTAAATTGCTATTGCATTATTATTTACTTTATCATATTGCATCATCAATTTACTTTACATACCATATTGTAAGCTTTATCACATTGTAAGCCATTTACTTTATCATATTGTAAGCTTAGATATGATTGGACTCATTTACTTTACATTTACTTACAGGGCCTTTGTTTACTAACTTACCTTGCTCAGGTAATATGTTAGAACAGTATGCATAGGCACAAGGGCCAGCATTCTTATTTACACATAAGCTTTTCCAGAAAATGGTATTTATATATTATTATATTATTAATTTTTAAGTATTTAAATTTTTATATGATTTCCTAACTAGTGTTGTCACATTATCTATCAATGATGAATTGTTGTGTAAAGGGACATCCTTATTTAAAGTTTGAAGTGTATTTCATTTGGATAACTTGGGTTAGGATGACACGAGACTCGAAGAGACCGGGGTCGGGTATTAGAAAATACCCGAAACCACTTCGAATTTTTATAGATTGATATGTGAAATCAATAGGCTGGAATGAAATGATTTAAGTGAATTGGACTACTTAATCTAAATTTTGGTACTTAGAAAATTGATGTGTGAAATAAGTGATGTCTATAACAAATTGTGAATTTGTAAATTGATGTGATTTACCCCGGGTTTTATATAAGTTATATGTTTTGTATTTCGTGTTAGATGAGTTTACTCACGTTGGTTTCCAGCCTGGCCCGAGTGTTACTTTGATGTAATGCTCGGATCAGACCGAGTATTACAGATTTTCAGGTAAGGACGTTTTGGAGCTCAGGAGGCGAGCTGGATGGCAAGAACGTATAGAGTCTTTCCGTTGTATTATATTGTTGTATATCTGAGACATTATGATTGTGTATATCCAGTGTCCATATATATGTGTAACTCTGATGTATTATAAATGTATTTGACAGATACAGAATTCTTTTGTAAACTGTTATTGTTTGATATTATATTTTCATCCGCTGCGAATGTGAGAATCTTTGTGGTGTTTCTTCTTCTTCCATCTCTCTCTTCTTTCCCTAACTATCTGGAGTTTTTGGGATCGAAAATTCTGGGTCGTTACATGGGTAGACTTCGATGGGTGGCCTGGTAGAGGAGGGAGGTGGCTTTGAGAGGCTGGTGGGTCGGGGACAGGGCAGTGGCGGTGCTGGCTTCGGGCGAGGGGCCAATAAGGTCAATGGGCTGAGTGGTTTGTGGTGGTGGTAAGGAGGTCGGGTTCGCAGGGAGGTGAACTGGTGAAGGGAGGGAAGGTAGAAGGTGGTGGGATGGTTCGCGTGGAAGGGTTGTCGCGCATAGGTGGAGGCTGTCGTGGTTAGTGGTGAGCGGGAGGTCGATTAGGGCAGAGGGAGGTGGTTATGGTAAGTGAGGATGGTGGATGCTCGTGAGGGGAAGCAAGTTATAAATATTTGAGTGAGCAGGTTTTTTTTTTTTATATATATATATATATATATATATATATATATATATAAACTTGGAAAATTTTCTCCAGTAATCTGCAAAGCAACAAAGAAGAGAATGAGGAAAAGCATGCAGTAGGAGCATGTATATAAACCACAGAAGGTAGCGAAGCATTAAATGCGGCATTTAATATATATGGCTTCTCAAGAAAAGAATCTCGGCAGAAAAGAAATAACGTGGGCTGAAATAATGTGTAATGATGACCCCGGGCACGTTCATGGACCAATATTTCAACCTTGTAGCATTTGGCCACGGTTGCCAAAATATGAAAACAAATATACCATGGAGATCAGCGCGACAAGAAGAATCCAATGATGTAATCAAATCTGTGCTATGACGTTCATAGAAAAATCTCATCTGTCGCCTCTATTACCGCTTCGAAATTGGACGACGATGGCAATTCTAGATAAAAAGAGCTACATAGGTCGGAATTGGACGGAATGAACTTTAACGTTTTAATCAGAAAATTTTCTAGATCATATCTACGTAAAAATATTCATACTTTATAATTTGCACTAAAACTTTATGTTGACCGAGATTCGGACGAATTATGTCGCAAAACAAATTCTGTTGGTCTTATTTCAATGGACGCATGCATTTCAAATATTCAGTTTTCGTTGTAAATTGATTTACTTTTAAAAATAATTTTATTTCAAAATTTTCGTTAAATCCTAATTTAAAACGTTGAAAATTTCAGGTCCTTACAATCTCCCCCACTCAAAACTTTTCGTCCTCGAAAAGAACGGAATAAGAAAACAGAAAGAGTGCAATGACCCGTAATTTTCTGATAATTAAAATATTGAATTTAATAAGGTTTTATAATTTAATATTGGAAGAAATAAAAATTTATGATTTATTAATGTGAGGAAAATTAAAAATTTAAGGTTTAATAGTGAGAGAAATAACTAGAATGCAATGTCAGTAATGTTAATTTAAGGCAATTGATAACTATTTTAATGCAAGTCCAATGAATTGAAATGATTGTAAAATCATAATTGGTTATAGATTGTAAATAACGAAATAAAATTTAGTGTTGGATTCAATGTTGAAATTATATGTAATTAAATGGAATTGGCTAATATTGAAGATGAAAATAGTGTTGTGTAAGTGGTTATAACATTTGTTTGTTGTTAACAGCAAACATAAAATTGTGTTTGAAATTGTAGGTTATAACAATGGTTTAATTATCATTACATTATTAATCTGTTGAAACTTAATTGTAAACCAATTACAACAAATATAATTAAATATTGCATTAATATGAATTAAGACGATAATTGTAGAATATTAATGTAATAATATGTATAGTAATGTCAATCATATTCATAAGGAAATAATTGATTTAATAATAAGAGTGAAATCAAGAATAAATGAATTTATTCGAATTAAAAATATAATTAGTAAATTATTATAGTTGAAACTGAACACTGTAATTAGTGTAATATTTAAATTGGATTGATATGGAAATTTGTTTTAAAAGATTATAAACTACTAAGAAATCAAAAATGATAAAATTTGTTAGATATTAAATTTGAATTTGAAAAGTAATGAAATCAATTTAATAATAATTAATTTAATTAATGTAAAAATAACCATTTTGGCCATTGTCTCGGATTTCGACGAAACTAGTTTCATCAGATTCGTAATGGTGAATTATTGTAGGATTTCAAGTTTTGTAGCGATTGGACTTGTCGTTTGATCGTACGGACTCGAAACGCGTAGAAATCAATTTTAATTAAATTTAATTGAAATAAGCTGATTTTAAAACCTAACTTCTTCATACGATGGAATTAGAACTTGAAACTTATTCTATCGAGTTTAAAAATATCGAAAATATCTATTTTGATATATCGGATGACCTATTTTCGTTTCGAGGTCAGAACGGGCTTTTTGGGTCACGTAACCATTTCGATCAATCCAATCTGGTCCATGCATTTCTAATTCAGATCTGCCATATATAGGCTGTTATAAACCTTAATTTTTTCTCATTTCTCATTTCTGTACGTACTATTACTTTTACCAATTCCGCCTTCCTAAACGATAGAATATGAAAACCTAAATCCCAATTCAATTTCAAATCAAATTCAATCTCAAAAATTTCAAACTCTCCAAACACTATCATATTATACACTGTTTTGAAGCTCTCAATGAGCACAATCTTCTACAATGATTTTTTTTTTTGATTCTGACCATAGTATTGCCAAAAATGGATGATTAAATCTTGGACGTTCATTGGGGCTTGATCAACGACGACTGATCATCGAATCGCGGGTATCATCATATAGAGAGGGTCGTGCATAGTTCATTAGAGCCAACCGTTTTCCGAATCGATGGTCGAATCGCTTGTAGACATTTGATTAGGTCAAAATTTCATTAGCGGCGGCTGAGAGTTTTGGTGCTCCGATCATTATCGTGGGCAGAGATTCTCAGGAAGAGATACGGGGTTCTGCTTTTGGTGGCAACATGCTATTGGGTGGTGGTCCCACTTATGGGGTCAAATCAATATGTTCTAAGAAGAAATATTTGAATATAAATCTCATCGATCTCATAAGTATCATACCAAATTCCATCAATCGAATCACTTTTTCGAGAAATACGAGACATCTAAGTCGTACAAGTAAAAAGATCTATTCATTGATAAGAAAAAGAAAAAATGTGAACGGTGATTGGATTGATGATAAAATGGAATCCTGGGTCATGAACAGTGATTCGATTGATGATGAAGAAAGAGAATTCTTGGTTCGGTTCTCCACCTTAATGACAGAAAAAAGAAATCATATTGGAATTTTGGACATTATGAAAGTCATTTGGATGAATTCTGAAACTGTTGAATTTTAGGCATTTATTTGGATTTCAAATCGATTTGAAATCAAAGGTAAGTATTTTAATCCACTCACAACTATTAAATTATCTTATGTTAGTTAAATTGAATTTATGATGTGAATAGAAATTTATTGGTTGATGTTTGGTATATTTAAATTGTCATTCCAGTTAAATCTGACCTTTATTGAATTTAATCGCCATTTAATTTAAATATTGAATTTCAAATTGCTTGTTAATGCTTGTTATTGATAATCAGTCAATTGTTGTTATTTATTAGTTGATTGAATGGTGATTGTGATGGATGTTTGATTATTGATATTGGATGACTGAATGTTATATTTATATTGTTATAACACTAAAAGTTCTCTTAGTTTATTGTTAGGAAATCCTTATGGGTTGAAATGATACATACCCGAACGATATATAAATTAGGGAGAAATCATTATGGGTTGAAATGATAAACTCGAGCGATTTTATGGATTTTGAATTTTATTCCGGATTGCGGGTTGAAATGATATATGTTTGTAGATATAAAATATTTGCGGATTGAAATAATAAATTTCCGTATCACTTGACCATAGGGTAGAAAATTATAAACAGACATCAGATTGGTTAAATTAAATGATTTTAAGTCCTTAAATTTTGAATTCAGTTAAATGTTATTCTGCAGGAAATTTGATTTATATGAACTGAATTATTTTTGAAAATCCAAGTTTTAAATGTGAAATTTGAATTGGTTTAAATTGAAATTTTTAAGTAAGATTTGAAGTATAAATGAAATTTATCGAAATTGAGTTATTGAAGCCATTTAAAAATGTAACTTTGAAATCTACTAAATTTGAAATAGTTTGAATTTATTGTTCAAACATGGATTTGAAATCGATATTGATTAAATGGTTTAAATGAGAATTTGAATTAAAGGACAAAATTTAGTTTGTTGATTTGAAAGCTGGAAATGGTCCAGGTGTGTTGAAATGAAAGAAATAGTTTAATTTGATATTAATTTAAATTTACCATTTTAATATAAACTGCTTAAAAATGTTTTATTTTAAATCCTGATTATTAAGATTTCAAACTATTAAACTAATTTAACCTATTTTAATCAATTTAAACTATTTTAATTTATTTTAATCTCTTTTAATCTATTTAATCCAATTTAATCTATTTTAACCTATTTTAAACTAATCAACCCATTTTAATCTATTTTAAATCTATTTAATCTATTTTGAATCAATTTAATCTACTTTGAACCTATTTAAACTATCTTAAATCAATTTGAACTATTTTTAATCTATTTTTTTTTAACTATTTTAGAGTATTTTAACTATTTAAAAATTCATTGTAACTATGTTAAACTATTTAAAACTATCTAAACTATTTTCTAAATTTCAAACTAAGTAAAGTGGAAGTGTTTATATTCAAATCCTTGATTTTAAAGTGAATATAGTTAAATGATGTTATAACCTAAGTTGGGATTTAAATAACATATTTGATTGAATATGATGATTTTGAAATGAGGGTTTAATCTATTTTGAAAGTATGATTTTGAAAGAAAAAACATGATTTCGGAAGTGATATGATTTCAAATGATTTCGCGGGTGAATATAATTTTGAAAGTGAATATGATAACGGAAAGTGACATGGTTTGAATTGAACATGATATTTTGAAATCAGTTATGAATAGGTTTTGAAAATGTAAAAGAACCGTTCGATGTGAAAAAGGGTTTATTTATTTAAGAGACCTGGATCGGATATTGTCATACTCTCTGCCAACACCGAAAACCACTTTAACAACTGTATACATTTTAGAGATTCCAGAATGAAGTAGGATGGTTTGACGAATGATTCAGTATGAGGTATTTACGTAGCCCTGACTCCCGTGAGTCAACTTGATGTGGCTAAAAAACAGGAGCCATGCCAGGCCAAGTGAGGTTGCACCTACGATCAGACACATTTCTTCCGTACTATATTATGACTTAGTGATTAATTTGGTGTCCACCCCTTAATTGAATTATGAGAGTGTGTTCCGAAGTGGGCGGTAGTAGCTGCTATACGTTATCACAAGTCTGGATCCATAAAACGGTAGTATCCCGAGCATTGCCTCGCACGTGTTGTCACATGCCTTATCGCGCCTCCTACGAGTTTGGTTTGTGTCATACCTGTGGAGTGCTCCTTGATAGCGCACCAATTTACGTGGAGTTTATTGATCTGTATAGACTACGGCATTATATAAAATGTGTCAAGGGAGATATGGGTAACGCCTTAATACTATTTTAATACTTTACTGTGGACACTATTATAATAATGTATTGTAATATGTATGTAGATGGTTTAACGGATCCTTAGGAGATGGAATCCCGAACATCTCTTAAGTTATTGCACGCACGTTAGACACTGTATAGGAGTTGTCAAACCCCGCAAACATCTCTGATGCTGTTACACTCATATTTATTTAATGTTGATTTAACTTACATAAGATCTTTTAGTTCTGACTCGAGTGTTTTATCTTTTCAATTCGCTCGGGTCAGGCTGAGATTTTCAGTGTATCGAAGACTGCTTTTTTAGAGGACGAAGACAGAGATTCATGTACTATTATTATTTACTATATTTATCCCTCTGCATCATGTTGTTCCGCTACATTATTTATTTATTACTGTTGTATGTACTCTAATATATATTGTAAAAGTATAACAAAATGTTATTTGTAAAACAGCTTCATGAACTGTTTATTTGATTATTATATTTTGTCATTCCGCTGTGAGATTCTGTGTTTGTTTTCTTTCTTTCTCTGCTTTTTCTTATTTACCCTATAATAATCCCTTTTTTTGAATGGTTTGAGTCTGGCATCTTTGTTTTATCGTCGATTTAAACCGTCTAAAAAGATGGGTCGTTACATTTGCTATCAGAGCCAGGTTTAGTAATAATCTTAGCTTTATGGTCTGACTCATCAGAGATAGGGTCATTAAGATCCTATAATGAGTTGTTGAGTGTATATATATGAGACAGCGTATTCGTTAGTTTTATAAAATGTTTTAGATTGTGTTAATTGCTCTATTTAGTATTTATAAATTATGGTCGGTACATAGGACACTATGACATCGATAGGGGTTTCTAAACACTTAATAGGGCAGGCCGACACGATATTGGTTTTGAAATATGGGTAAATGAAATAATTTTACCTAGTATATATTTTGTATATAAAAGGATAATTTTTATAAATGATATAGTTGGATGTAATATGTTGTTTGTTAGATAGTGAAATTTTATAAATATTGATTGTAAAATAGGATTTACAAGTAAGCCAAAAATAAATTGAAATTTGAGAACTTAAGTTCTGGGATTTTGGAAATTTCTTTCAAAAGATTTTGAAACATAATATTATTATCATTTGGAAGTATTTCTCGATATAAATATTTCAATATGATTTGAAAGGAATGTTTTAAAGGAAATAAGTTCTGTACTCCCCTCTCTGTCGTTAGAAAATAATTTTGGTGATGAGTGCACGCGTCATTGACGTTCATTTTTGAGTTTCAAAGTGGGAAGACTGCTGCAGTACTTTTACTACACATCCGTTTTGACGACTAAATCAAAAAATTTGAATTCCTAAATATGATTTGATCTATAAGGGATATATATATATATATATATATATATATATATATTATTTTCAAATTGACTGAAATGAATCCGGAATTCAGATCTTAAATCCTCCAATAATTAGTAGTTTTTAGCTATTGTAATGCAATGAAATCTTACCTATTTTAATAATTGAAAATTTATAAATTTTTTAACTAGAAACTAGATGCTAAGTAATTAATGAAATATATAAGAAATCGGAAACTTGTAAATTAAAGAATAATGAAAATTAAGAAGATGTAATTATTGAACATTTTGTTAACTAAAGTGAATGAGATAAACTTGTGTAACATTCAATTGCATTCTTAAAACAAATATGTGTATATATATATATATATATATAACTTACCAAAATAATAAAAGTTGAAATGTTAATAAGAATACATAATAGAATATAATGCAAGTAAATTTAAGTAAGGAAGGTATTCAATGGAATTACTTTTATAAATAAGAATTTCGATGTTATAAATTGTTATAAACTTAAGTTAATAATTTGAAATCATACTAATTAAATGTAACAAAAAAAATGAATACTGTAAGTAAAGAATTATAAACTTAAGTAATGTTTGAAGCCAATTAGAATTAAAGTAAATAGTAAAAGTGAATACTATATTTGAAAGAAATAAAAGTGGAATTTTTTTTTATATAAGTATAATTTGCTTCACAAATGAATATCGTTAAAAAGAAATAAGTAATAATGGTGAATTCATGTTGCAAAAGAAGTTTACATATTACTTTAAGTATAGATTTTTGGCAATCTAAGTAATTAAAACGAAAATAACTTATGTAAGCGATGAATGTAAAGTAATGAAAAGAAAAATGACATCTTATAAATGAATGGGAATGAATTTTGTAAGTAATGAATGTAAATTAAAGAGAATAATCGTTGTACGAAACAAAAAAATGAACAGTAAATAATGTGAAAGGATATTAATAAAAATACACTTAAACGATATTTGAAACTATTGTTTATTTTGGCTTATGATATGTTTGGGGAGGTGACACTTTAAATTTTTTTAGGATGTATGAATAATATATTAAGTTTTATCTAAGAATGTTGAGTGTATGGTATACTTAGTAGTTTATTTACCATTCTGTACGATTAAAGGTTTCTAAACCCGAACAGACCATTTGATTGGTTGTTATGGATGAATAGTTGATTGCTTTGATTACATGTGATGATTGTATGGTTTTGTTGCAGTGATTATTGTTATGTTGTGTTGATTGTTTTTTATAAATTGGAACAACTTAAATTTCTCATTTATATAATTATTAACTTCTTTGGATTATATAAGTGAAATACAGGTTTATGGAAGCAATAGCTACTGCTTTTGGTTTCGTAAATAAGCGTTGTTTTCCCGACAAATAGGTACGTTTTCAGTTTTATAGTGATACTATATTGTTTTCACGAGGTTTGGGATATATTATTTTGAAATATGTGATATATATTGTTATTGCTGATATTATTATTTCTCTCGAACCTCTTCGTACAAAGAAGACTCTGTCGAAATTTTCCGTGAATTTTGAATTAGGAAAATTATGTGAAAGTAAAAATGGTTTTCAAACTTTTATTAAACTTGAATATAAAAGGATTTAATTATTTTAAATTGACATATTTTATCTAATTATTTAATTATGTAAATTAATTGTTTATAAATTGAATACTTCGAACAAGATATATTAATCCCTTAATACCTTCTTTTTCCTTTTTTGAAGACGAACAATTTTGAGTGGGGGAGAGTGTAACGGCCCATAATTTTCCGATAATTAAAATATTGAATCTAATAAGGTTTTATAATTTAAAATTGGAAGAAATAAAAATTTGTGATTTATTAATGTGAGGAAATTAAAATTTTAAGATTTAATAGTGAGAGAAATAACTAGAATGTAATGTTAGTAATGTTAATTTAAGACAATCAATATCTTTTTTAATGTAAATCCAATTAATTGAAATAATTGTAAAGTCATAATTGGATATAGAATGTAAATAAAGAAATAAAATTTAATATTGGATTCAATGTTGAAATTATATGTAATTAATTGGAATTGGCTAATATTGAAAATGAAATCAGTGTTGTGTAAGTGGTCATAACATTTGTTTGTTGTTAACAGTAAATATAGAATTGTGTTTGAAATTGTAAGTTGTAACAATGGTTTAACTTACATTACATAATTAATCTATTGAAACTTAATTGTAAACCAATTGCAATAAATGTAATTAAATATTGCATTAATATGAATTAAGATGATAATTGTAGAATATTAATGTAATAAAATGTATAGTAATGTCAATCATATTCATAAGGCAATAATTGATTTAATAATAAGAGTGAAATCAAGAATAAATAAATTTATTGGAATTTAAATTATAATTAGTAAATTATTACAATTTGAACTAAATGTTGTAATCAGTGTAATATTTAACAATGAATTGATATGGAAATTTGTTTTAAAGGACTATAAATTAATAAGAAATCAAAAATGATAAATTTGTTAGTTTTTAAATTTGAACTTGAAAAGTGATAAAATCAATTTAATAATAATTTATTTAATTAACGTGAAAATAGCCATTTTGGCCACTGTCTCGGATTTCAACCAAACAAATTTCATCAAATCCATAACGGCGAACTATTGTTGAATTTCAAGTTTCGTGACGATCGGACTTGTTGTTTGATCGTACGGATTCCAAAACGCGCTGAAATCAATTTAACCGAATTCAATTGAAATAAGCTGATATTAAAAGCTAACTTCTTCATACGATGGAATTAGGACTTGAAACATATTCCATTGAGTTTAAAAACATCGAAAACATCAATTTTGATATATGGGATGGCCAATTTTCGTTTCAGGGTCAGACAGGGCTTTTTGGGTCGTGTAGTAGTTTATCAATCCAATCTGGTCCATTCATTTCTAATTCAGATCTGCCTATATATTGGCTGTTATAACCCTAATTTTTTCTCATTTCTTATTTCTGTACGTACTATTATTTCTAGCAGCTCCTCCTTCTCAAACGGCAGAATATGAAAACCTAAATCCTAATTCAATTTCAAATCAAGTTCAATCCCAAAATTTTCAAACTCTCCAAACCCTATCATATTATATACCAATTCGAAGCTCTCGATGAGCATAATCTTCTACAATGATTTTTTTCGATTCGGACCATAGTTTGGCCAAAAATGGGTGATTAGATCCCGACCCTTCATTTAGGCTTGATTAACGACGATGGATCGTCGAATTGCGGGTACCATCGTGTGACGTGGGTCGCATGTAGTTCATCGGAGGTAGCCGTTTATCGAATTGATGGTCGGATCGCTTGCAGAAATTCGAATAGGTCAAAATTTCATTGGCAGCGGTTGAGAGTTTTGATGCTCATATCATTGTCGTGGGTGTCGCTCGTGGTCAGAGGAGGTCTGGGGGGACGCGACGGTCCACCTAGAAGGGCTTGTGACGTAGGCGAACGTGCATAGGCGAAGGCAGCTGTTCGATCGAAGGTGCTAGGGTTTGTTTGAACAGTAATCTTACATGAAGAGGAAGAACAGCTTGCTAACGTGGCCAGGTTTTAGTGTGTACGTTCTCTTTTATTATTTTATTTAAATTTTAATTTCAACATTCTAATATGCATAACTCTTGCATACATGCTCGGATTTGCACGTGGTTCATTCCCTTGGGATCGTATTGGAATTTCAGACATTTTGACACTCGTTTAGACAAATTATGAGACTGTTGAATTTTGGACCTTTATTTGGATTTCATATCGATTTAAATCAAAGATGAGTGTTTTAATCCACTCACAACTACTAAAGTACCTTATGTCAGTTAAATTGAATTTATGATGTGATTAGAAATTTATTGGTTAATGTTCGGTATATTTATCATTCCAGTTAAATCTGACCTTTGTTGAATTTAATCGCCATTTAATTTAATATTGAATTTTAAATTGCCTGTTAATGCCTGTTATTGGTAATCAGTCAATTGTCGTTAATTATTGGTTGAATGAATGGTGATTGTGATGGATGTTTGAGTGTTGATATTGGATGACTAGATGTTATATTTATATGCTTATAACACTACAAGTTCCCTTGGTTTATTGTTAAAAAATCCCTGTGGGTTGAAATGATACAAGCCTAAACGATCTATAGATTAGGGAAAAATCGTTATGGGTTGAAATGATAAACCTGAGCAATTTTATGGATTTTGAATTTTATTTGGGATTGTGGGTTGAAATGATATCTATCCGTAGATAAAAAATATTTACGGATTGAAATGATAAACATCCATATCACTTAACCATAGGGTAGAAAATTATGCACGGACACCAGATTGGTTAAATTAAATGATTTTTAATCCTTAAATTTTGAACTCAATTAAATGATATTTTGAAGAAAAATTGATTCATATAAACTGAATTATTTCTGAAAATTCAATTTTCAAATGTGAAATTTAAATTGGTTTAAATTGAAATTTTAAGTTAGATATGAAGTATAAATGAAGTTTATCGAAATTGAGTTATTGAAAACGTTTGAAAATGTAACTTTGAAATCTACGAAATTTGAAATAGTTTGGATTTATTGTTCGAACTTAGATCTGAAATCGATATTGATTAAATAGTTTAAATGAGAATTTGAATTGAAGGAAAAGATTTAATTTGTTGATTTGAAAGCTGGACATGGTCCAAATGTATTGAAATGAAAGAAATATTTTAATTTGATATTAATTTCAAATTTACCATTTTAATATAAACTGTTTAAAACTATATTATTTTAAATCTCGATTATTAAGATTTTCAAACTTTTAAACTAATTTAATCTATTTTAAACTATTTTAATCAATTTAAACTATTTCAGTTTATTTTAATCTCCTTTAATCTATTTAATCCAATTTAATCTATTTTAACCTATTTTAAACTAATTAACCCATTTTAATCTATTTTAAATTTATTTAATCTATTTTAAATCTGTTTAATCTATTTTTAACCTATTTAATCTATTTTGAATCCATTTAACCTATTTTGAATCTATCTAAACTATCTTAAATCCATTTAAACTATTTTTAATCTATTTTTTTAACTATTTTAGCGTATTTTAACTATTTAAAAATTTATTTTGACCATGTCAAACTATTTACAACTATCTAAACTATTTTCTAAATTTCAGACTAAGTAAAGTGTAAGTGTTTTTGTTCAAATCCTTGATTTTAAAGTGAATACGGTTAATGATGTTATAACCTAAGTTGGGATTTAAATGACATATTTAATTAAATATGATGATTTTGAAATGAGGGTTTAACCTATTTTGAAAGTATGATTTTGAAAGAAAATATAATTTCGGAAGTGATATGATTTCGAAGGTGGATATGATTTCGAAAGTGAATATGATTTCAAAAAATGACATGATTTGAATTGAACATGTTATTTTGATATCAGTTATGAATCGGTTTTAAAAATGTAAAAGAACCGTCCGGTGTGAAATAGGCGTTTATTTGTTAAATAGACCGAGATCGAATATTGTCATACTTTCTGCCAATGCTGAAAACCACTTTAATAACTGTGTACATGGTGGAGATTCCAGAATGAAGTAGGATGGTTTGGCGAACGATTTTGTATAAGGTATTTACGTAGCCCTAACTCCCATGAGTCAGCTTGATGTGGCTAAACAGAAGCCATGTCGTGCCAAGTAAGGTCGCACCTCCAATCAGACACATTGTTGCAATATCATATTATGACTTTGTGTTAAATTTGATGGCCACCCCTTGATTTGATTATGGGAGCGTGTTCCACGATGGACAGTAGTAGCTGCTACGCGTTATCACCGATCTGGATCCGCAAAACGGTAGTATCCTACTGTGGGCATTGCCTCGCGTGCCTTGTCACATACCTTATCGCGCCTTCTATGAGTGTGGTTTGCGTCGTACTTATGGAGTGCTCCCTGATAGCCCACCAATTTACGGTGGAGTTTACAATATCTATATAGACTACGACATTATATAAAATGTGTTAAGGGGGATATGGGTAATGGCTTAATACTATTTTAATATTTTACCATAGATACTATTATAATAGCATATTGTACAATCTATGTAGATAGTTTAACGAATCCTTAGAAGATTGAATCCTGAACATCTCTTAAGTTATTGCATGCATGTTTGACACTGGATAAGATTTTTCAAACCCCGTAAACATCTCCGACGTGGTTACACTCATATTTATTTACTGTTGATTTAACTTACATAAGATCTTTTAGTTCTGACTCGAGTGTTTTGTCTTTTCAATTCACTCGGGTCAGACTGAGCTTTTCAGTGTATCGAAGACAGCTTTTCTAGAGGATGAAGACGGAGATTTGTATACTATTATTATTTATTATATTTATCCTACTGCATCATGTTGTTCCGTTGCATTATTTATTTATTACTTTTGTATGTACTCTGATCTGTATTGTAAAACTGTAATAAAATGTTATTTGCAAAACAACTTTATGAACTATTTATTTGATTATTATATTTTATCATTCCGCTGTGAGAATCTATGTTTTTTTTCTTTCTTTCTCTGCTTTTTCTTATTTACCTCGTAACAATCCTTCCTTTTGAATGGTTTGAGTCTGACGTATATGGTTTATCATCGATTTAAACCGTCCAAAAAGGTAGGTCGTTACAACGACAAACACAAAGATAGAAATAGATTCGGGCGTGGACTACATACCTGACATTAGCAATTCAGGATTTAAAGCATGGATACTCTCTTCCATTTCCCAAGTACAATCTCGATCATCTTCCCTCCACTGAACTTTGACGAGATTTACAACCTTCCTTCTAAGCTGCTTCGCTATTCTGCTACTATATGGAACGGTTTCCTCTCAATAGTTAGATTGGGTTCAACATCCATTTCTTCGAACAAGGCAAGTTGGACAATCACTGATGAATTGTGCACATATTTGTGGAGATGTGAAACATGGAACACATTATGCACCCCCCCATAACCTCTCGGGTAAGTCAACCCCATATGCCAAAGTACCAATTCTTTCTGAAATGTGAAAAGCCCAACAATTCTAGGAGCGAGCTTTCCTTTCCCTCTAAATCTAGTAAGTCAACCCACTTAGTTTTGCTGCATCACCCTGTTTTACTCATTCCCGGTTGATGAGGCTTCAGGCTAACGTTTACCTTTCAAGAACAACTCCACTTAGAATGTTAATTGTCCTCCAATGACGATGTTCTAATAGCATTCGTCCATACAAGTTGTCCTGGGTCTGGACCAAATGAATCACCACCTTCAACTATCTTCACGATATCCATTTGAAACACTCAAATCAGATCGAAGTGGTTTTTGGATAATTAAATCCGATCCAGGTCTCTTCGAAACGATCAACGAAATTAGCCAATATTTGATAGTCAGTTATTTAGCTATCAATATAACACCCCAGTCACTAGGCCTTATTTTATAAATCTCCAAACATTTATTTCAAAATACCTTTACAAAGATATATATATATATATATGTTTGTATATTCATCTCTTTTAGTATTTCAATATTCGAAACAATTTAAAATATTTATACCCATAACAGGATAATTTCAAACCATCTCAATACTTAGAAATATTTTCTTCCAATTCAATTTATAATTCAATACTTTGAAATTATTTCTATAATAAAAATCTCGCAGTTAAAATATTCCAATTCCTTCCAGCCTAATACTCAAGAAATATCTTTAGGTATAACTTTCCAAAATCATTTATTTTTTTAATACTTAGAAAATATTTCATTTATTCCCCATTCCTCAAATCATTTACAATTCACCTGTAAATTCCTTATCTCACATTTAACAAATTCTATAAGTTCTGGAATCCATTAATTGAATTTTGTTTAAAATTTCCATAATTGATTACACTAGTATATAATTCCAACCATACATTTCTAACTTTCTTTAGGAATTCTATCTCACTTTTCGAAGTCCTCTTTTTCAACGATTTAGAATTTTCCTTAAATTTTCCAGAATCCCACTATAAGATTTCTTTGATAAAAATCATAACCATTTAATACACTCTGTTCATGAATCTCGAGAGCGTTTATAAATCAATTCTAATCACTTCCCAAATCTAATATAAATAAAATAAATATTTTTATTTTCAAAACACATTGAGCAATTACTTAAAATATCAAAATTCTTTAATTTAAAGATCAATAATTCAATTCCAAATCATTTTTAAATAAAACAAATCGATTTTCAAAGCTGATTATAAAGATTAGAATTTATTTCAACTAATATTAAATATTTTGAAAATTCCACTTTCCGAAGTATTTCAATACTAGCTAACTTTAAATTACATAGTTTAATAAATAAAATTTTCCTTTTTAAACTAAAACTTAACTTCTTAATAAAAGTAGGATTTTTCTTTAAAATCCCAATAACCAAATTTCAATTTGTACATCCCTCTCGATTCGCAACATATTGATTTGATTATGATTCTCTAACCATTCTCACTTTTCAAAATAGAATCCATTATTTTCCCAAAATCTATTTTCATGTCTTGGTATAAATTTACACTGTGAAATTATATTCCAATTTACCGATTAATTTTCATTTTACCTTGTTTATAACATCATTTATAAATTTATAACTCCTTTGAGTTTCACTTGTTAATAAAACCAATCTCATTTATGAAATCTCGTTTTATAAATCCATTTCTTAATAAATTCCATATATTTCACAAATCTATTTAAAATTCAACTCCTTTTCGTATTTTCCATAAATAACGTTTAAAAATCCATCGTTTAGAAATTTTCTATATAAATTATTTAAAATCTCTATTTAAAATATTTTCACGAATAGTTAAATACAAGCCAAAATCAATTATTGTTTTTATCCAAATCAATTTTTTAAAAATAATCCAAATTTCTACATGTATATTTTTTATATTCAAAATCTCCTTTTATATCTTTATAATTTTCAAAAATAATATTTATATCATTTAAAATACCAAAAGTCAGGCCAGTGCTACTATAGCATCCAATAATTTACATTACAACAATAATCTATAACGGATTATTCTAACACTTCATATATTATCATATATGAAAAACAATCAATACAAATTTGAGGAATCCAATTGAATCTCTCCAACCTGTTTTCCTGCATCTGCGGATGTTAATGCAACATAAAAATACCAATCCCACTTTGAGGGAGATATCGCGGTAATATATGGTCATCCACTATTAGCGGAGCATACAGGGTCTCATATGCTCCAATAGGCGGGAATATATCTAACTACTAATATATACTACTATATATATATATTATAGCATCCACTGATAATAAAAAAAATTCAATTCATCCCATCAATCAATAAATAATCTACAACATTTTAAATTTTAACTAGCAATCCAAATTGAGTGAGATTTACTCACCTTGATTTTTAATTACAATATGTTCCAATTTTATATTTATTCCATTGCATGTTATTTTCCCTTGCGTAACGTGATTTTAGACCTCATACGAGCAAATAAGATTTTTAAACATTCTAATATAATTGATCATATAATATTAATTTACAACATCGTTAATTAATAAATTTACCTTATTACGATAATAGTACCTCCTCGCCTACTAGCCGCTCGTTCATGTATCCCCCAATTTCTTACCACTTCACTACCCATTATTGCACCCACTGGCACCACCCTTCTTCGCACGCTATACAAGATGCGACTCCCTCCTTCGTTTCTTTTTTGTTCGCGCATGCCAAAAAACACTAGCATCCCTACCTCCAGGCGCTCGCCTGTGCCGCCGCGACTAGCTCATGACTTTTCCCTTGTGCAGTCGCCATCGCCATTACATGCACGCGCGACCCTGCCAAGACCCAAATTGATTGGCCTCTCCGCTCAGCACCTCGCCACGTCCAACTATTTGCCCACGATCAGCAGCCGTGACCTCGCCCACACCCTCCAGGCTTCCACAATTCATCAACTTCGGTTTTTTCCACTGTGTTGATCGATTTCGTGAATCGTTTTCGAGAAGAAGGGATGATCGTGATTTTTGATCGCGGGATTCTTTTTTTTTCAACTGGTTTATTGAAAAGAAGGCAGTTCGATTTTTTTTAGGAACGAGATGTTCATTTCTTTTTTTTGATGAAATTCGAACTGAAAGAAATGAAAGAAGGAAATATCAATTTAAAAGGAGAAAGGGAAGGGTAGGTATGCATCATTCAGAAGGCAGGGTGACTTTGAATGAAAGAAATGACCAAAGGTATTAAATTGATATTGAAAGGAAGTGCGGATTAAGGATCTTAAGGTTAATTTAACACTAGAAGGGGGTGAATAGTGCTTAACGGATGCTATGACTTATATGGACTAAATTGTAATTATGACACAAACAAATGCAGAACTTAATCATAGAATAATCACAGAATCAAACACAGATGTAGAAAGTAAATAAAAAGTAGTAAAAGGAAAGAATACACCGGATTTTATACTGGTATGGAGTTACCCTATGTCCAATCCTGTACCAACGCAAACAACTCGTATAAATTTTGTTATACTAATGTCGGGATTACAGTCCTAAATTTCTAAAGGCCTTGAGGTACCCTTCTGTCTTTGAGTCTGGGCAAACTCTCTTGATTTATGGGACACAAGATCACCTAATTGATTTTCAGGCACAACCACACCTTGTAGAGAGACTCGATAAACTTTTGATTACAAATTGATCCTATAACTCTGAATAGCACTTTGATCTTCGAGTGAGGGCAGAGAATCAAAAAAGAATGAGATTCTAATTTGATTCACTTGAGAATTCGATAGAATTTCGGTACGATCTTAAAAATATGAAAATTTTAGAATATGGATTTGTGGAGAAGAAAGAGTGAAGAAAATAGTTAGTTAAAAAATTCGTTTGTGAAGGCTATTTATAGACCAGTAACGGTGATAACCATTCATGAAGAGACTTGAACGAGTAGACACTTCTTTTGAAAATTAAAACATTTGAATTTAATGGCCACCATGTCGACATGGATTATCCCATGATGTCGACATCCCATGGTTAAAAACTATGTAAAATTTGTTTTGAAAATGGTATTGAAAGGAAAACAAGATGTAATGATTCTTGAGTAAAATAAAAAAAATTTCCTATGTTTTAAATTAAAGAAGAGTAGAAAAATATATTTTTAGAATGTACAGATATATATATATATATACACATATGTATATATTTGATTTTAAATCTCAAGCATATACATATATATAAAAGATTTTTTTAATCGGAAGATAGTTTAAAAACAAACGAAGTTTAAAACTAGAGTTTATTTAAAAACAAAAAAAAAGAATATTTTAAGGCTAAAACATCTTTTCGAAAATCATTTGAAAAGATAATTTTTTAAAGGTAAAACATTTTTTAAAAAATGTTTTGAAAAATATTTTAAAAAATACCATTTTGAAGTGTTTTGCAAGCTTCTTCCTACATAATATTTCATCACATCGGGACTCGAGAACTTGTACAAAACCTGAATATTCGTGGGATTGTAAGCCATTTGTAGTAGGTTTGTAAGCTACTTGTCATGGATTTGTAAGCCATAAGAAGATAGAAATGAGTTCCATCCCAAATGAAATTTGGAATGAAGATTTCCATGCTATTATGAAGTTTTAACAAAAACTAGACGCTTATCTTGAAATCTTGATCATGAAACTCTAGAGTTTTCAATCTTGATATCTCCATTCTGAATCTTGAGTCTTAAGTCTTTATACTGATCGGTCTTCAGTAATCAATACCTGCATATATATATATATATATATATATATATATATATATATATATATATATATATATCCTACATAGTTTCTATATATACATATCTATCTAGACAATAGTGTAAGTAAGATAAGTTAAAAAGGTTGAAACCAACATCTCAGTTCCTAACAGATATGACCATATGTTATTAAATTTCCAAATACCAGGTTATTTATTTCGAATCCCTATCGAGGCGTGACGCCTAGCGTTCGTGATGTTATATTGCTTTCCGACTCAATGGAACAAGTCTCGAGGCCCAATTCGATCGTACATGGAAGATAGATTTTTAAATCGAATATTTAAATTAAATTTGATTTAAATTGTTCCAGGCATTTTTAGATCGTATGACCAACCGGTAAACCCAAATGCAATGAAATTTGAAATCCGCTAATTTAAATTGTTCTAAGCATTTTCAGATCGTATAACCAACCGGTAAACTCAATTTTCTATTGCATTTTCAGATCGTACGACCAACCGTAAACCCAAACACTATTACGAATCCAGTGGAACTGGTTTTGTCGAATTAAGATACTATGGCCTAGAAGGTTATTTTAACGCATTGATAGAATCGACGATTCCAAAAATCTACGAAATCGCTTGAAATTTCAGCTTTAAAACTAATTAACTAAATTAAAATTCCAAATCTAATATTTAAGCCATTTAAATATTCAAAACTAACCGTCGAAAAATCGGGGTCGTTACATTCCTCCCTTAAAGAATTTCGTCCCCGAAATTGCAATGCAGGAAAAATACTCCAAACCTAATAGTTATTCAAAAGCCCACATAATGAAAATTTGATATTCACTTATCTAATCTTTTAGTTCCAACCAAACATTTAGTTTCCATTTCTGATTCAAAATCCTTTTTTCCAATTTCAATTCAAAAATTAGCCTTTTAAGTTAAAAAAAAATTCCAAAATTTTTCTAACTTCCTAAATTTCAAATTTGCAGAGTCTCCTTTGTACGGAGGGTCATTGCAATATAACCAAAGAAATAAAAATATATACATTCACCCACATGGTCGAAAAACACAATATATATATATATATATATATCAACATTTACATATTTCGCAATATTTAATCCAAATACGTACCTTAATTTAGCGTTTTTAAGCGAGAGGCTTATTTTATATGCAATTACACAAACCAACTCTAGCCCAATATTCTTCTTGTACCTATATTACTCAATTTAACCATGTAAGTTCCAAAACAAGAAATTTTAATAGCACTTCATTTATTTAGCTAGTTAAGCAATAAACAACGCATTTTAACATATAATCATAAGCAATTACAAGGTTCCGATACTAATTTAATTACTTCAATCGATCCATATACCTTTTCATTCAACTCTAATGATTTACAACTCAATTTTTTACTACATTCACTTCATATTTGTACCAAAAAAATTCATATCCATTCCAAATTGATTTCAAAATCAATTTATTCACTTTCTATTTATTTATAGAATTTTATTTACTTTCGTTTACATCAAACAACATTTTTTCTATGCAAATTCGACGATATTCATTTAATAAAATAATCATTCCAGTTTATGGCTATTTTAAATTGATTCCAAATCAATTTATATTTAATTCTATTCCACTTTAAAAAAATTCTAAATCGATTCAGTTGTCATCCATTCATGTCCACGTTCATTACTTTCAAATCCTTTTCACTAAGCTCGGAATCATTCCCTGCAAACTCATTAAATAATCGTTTCACAATTTATTAGAGCCACACTTTCATCCAAAAGTTTTACTTAAGTTAATCCTTTTATTATTCCAACTATATAACTTAAGTTTATTTTCATTTCAATCAAATTCCATTTCAATTTTTGATTGATTCTTATTCAATCAAATTTTATTCCATTCACTAATTAATTTGATTAGTTCATTCACTTAGTCCATTTCAAATTTTAATTCCATACTCAAATTCATTTAGTTAATACCCAAGTCATATTCAATTTATTTACACTTAAATTAAATTTATTTATAACTCAAGTCATCGCCATTTCAATCCAATTCCGTTTTATTCGACCACATTTCCAAATATTTTTAATTCGCTTACATTTTAGTCGAATTTCATTTATAACTCAAGTTCCACATTTAATGTAACAACCTGCATATTTTACGATTGTATATTTAAATGTTTTATTTAAATATAGCATCGTTAGTCGGATTTAGGTTCGAAATGTCACTTTTTGCAAACAGTCGAATTAGGACTCATGACCACTTCCATTGAATTCAAAACAGCGTTTGTGATCTTTTTGAGTATATACATCGATATGTTTGGAGTTGATTAAAATTTTGATGTTTTCATTTAGGGCTTTGGGTTTGGGTTTCAGCCCACTAATCTAACAAATAACCCAACTCCACTCCTCTTCATTCCTTCATAATATTTCCTAACACTTCAAGCCCTAGAAAAATGGGGGAAAAGAAAAGAGATTAGAAATTCCTAAGCTCTAATTCTCTTAGGAAATTCAACTTCAAGTTATAAAATCAAAGAGAAGATTAGGTAAGCATCCCCTTCATCTTCTCCATCTCAATCCCTCTTCAATTTTCAAAAATTTGTATAACCTAACTTAGGAAGAACTTCACCTTTGATAATAGATTGAAGATTCTAGAGGTGTTGTTGAAGAGAGATCAATCTTTGCTTGTTTTAGAGCCTCTCACTTGTGTTTTTGAGTAAAATGTGAGCTCTTGAACTCACATCTATGTCTATAGCTTCCATTGTTATTAGTTATGAATTTCTAACAATTATTCTCATTTGCTTTTGATTTGAATTGGTTTGATGAATATTCCAATTTTGGTGTTTTGAAGTCAAAATCTTCAAAATCCTACATTTGATGTTTGAACATGTTTTTGGGGTGTATCAAACAGCCTGTAAGGCTGGGTTGTTGCTTGGCATAAATCCCTAGTCTCTGTTGCTCGCTCGATCGTTTCTAGTAGGATTTTGCTCTTCTTGGGGCTAGGCTTAGAATACTGCAAATTGCAGTTCAGTCGACTGAACTGCATGTTCATTCGACTGAATCTAGGGGACAGAAAATTACTGTCCCTATATCAGTCGACTAACTATAGAGTTCAATCGAATGAACCTGGAAATAGAAAGTTTCCAGGCATAGATTCAGTTGACTAACCTTTGGGTTCAGTCGATTGAACCTGGAAACTGAGTTTCCAGGCATAGAATCAGTCGACTGACTACAGGGTTCAGTCGACTGAATCTACTTAACTCAGCCAATTTTTCTATTTTTGTGTGGACTTCCAAATTTAAATCGATTCTCGTGGATCCGATTAGTTGTTATCACTTTTGTTAACTTTGATAATTTCTTTTTCGGGATTTTTAGGAATATCCATTTTGATGGATTTGGTATCGATTTCTATAGATTTGGTTCACGTCTTTGAATGTGAATTTTTGGTGATTGATTGTTTGTACAACCATTTCTATGCTTTGTCACTTTAAAATACAAAGGTTTCTATACTAGTATTAAATATTCAAACTCTTTCACAAAGATGATTTCAACCCTATTTTTAATACGAAGCTCGTTTACAAAACCATTTTCTAACTTATTAGTATATACAAACATTTACCTTATTCGTATGTGAAATCTAATTAAACGACTTAGTAAAACAAATGGTATGAAACACTTGCGTTTACTTTGTTGGTTAATTTTTAGACTTGTTCGATTGAAAATCTTGTGATAATCTTCGAGCGAAAATCTACGATTTGTTCGTAAATATTTAAGTTATGCTAGTAGTTATGGGACATAAGGCTAAACTCATTTATTTACTAGCTTAGTGTAATCGACACTTCTCGATGATCGATGATGATCATTTTGTGATTTAGACTAGCGATGTGCGATGTCTCTTTGGCTACGTGGGGGAACTAAACCCCGTTTGTGGAGTTTCAATTCAAATTGGTGGGGTAGCAACCCATGGTTTTCGGGCCGTTTGTGGAGCCTCGACTCAAAATTGATGGTTAGCGACATTGGAATAGCGTTCCATTTGTGATGCACGTGTTGGTGAGTTTTCATGCTCCCGTTTGTGATAGGCCTCCCCTTTTGTGATTTTTGGATTTCTAATTGATGATTTCTAGAATTTGTGTTTCACCAATTTTTATGATTTACATTAATTAGTTTTATCAATATTTATGGTATGGTGAATATGTTAAAGAATATGACATTCTTTTTTGTGTTTGAGAATATTCGAGATGTTGTATGATTTTTGTTGTTATCTAATGTATACTTTTCATAGTATGACATTATTGTTATCATATGTTTTTGTCATAGCTCGTATCCTGCCTCATTTTACCTGATATTTATAGCTAGACTGACCCGTTTATTATTTTCTAATTAAATAATACTCCGGTCAGACTGAGATGTTACAGGTGCTTCTGCTTGACTCCTTATCTTGGACCATCATCTGATTTTTGTCTAACTACTTAGTTTAGTAGTTGTTGTTATTATACATTCGAGATAGAGACTCCATGGTGTATACATATTCTTTTGTCTAGCACTTGTATCTATTCTTTTGTGATGTAGCGGATCTTGTATGACCACTACTTTGACATACACTTCTATATGTTATATTCATATCTGTTTCCGCCTTTGTGATATGGATATCTGTGACTGACTTATGTTATGCTTATTTCTATATTTTGTTTTCAAAGACCACATAGCACTATGTAGTAGCTTTGAGTTTTTATTTGATATGCTGGATTTCCTATTGAAATGAAGTGCGTGACAATACCATCTAACATATCGGTACTCGCACAAAGTCATTATATGGATGGTCGCTCCTCGATGGGTATAGAGTGGGGAGTTCATAGCTTGGTATCAGAGCCAAACTTCGGAACAATGTAGAATAATCCAGCAAGGATCATTGTCCTAAGTCCTTCTTAAGAATCATGCCTTAGGATTTATCCGAGTCTTATGACCCGTTCTATCCTAGTTTCTTTTGTGATGCCTTATTTTATCAATCAAGTTTGTTTGATATTCATTTTGAGAATTACTTTTTTCTTCTTCTTTCATTCTTAAAGAAGAGAAATGGTTAGACCAGGTCATCCCAGCGCCTGTCAATCCAGTGCTACTCCTCAGGATGGAGTATTTATGTATGTCCAATAGCTCTTAGATCTCGTAAAGAACGCTCAAACTGTCGGACCCATCCTAGAGCCTACTCAACCTAAATCGAGGTTTGCATGCTTGTGCAGTGATTATACCAATTTTGGGTGGAATTCCATTCAAGGGTTCCGAAAGCGTCATAGAAGTCCAAGCTTGGCTTAGAACATGCGATCGCATCTTTTCTCGCATGAATCTTATTGGTATCCATCGTGTCCAAGTGGCTTCTAGCATGCTTCAAGAGAGAGCATTAGATTAGTATGAGCTTTTGATTTCGGAAATTATTGAAGCGGATTTTACTTGGAATCAATTTCGGGAAAGGTTTGAATTGAAGTTTGTGCCGAAAGCTGAAAAGATAACTTTGGCCCGACGCTTTATTGACCTTGTTCAAGGTGAATCTTCTGTGACAGATTATGTCGCATCTTTTAAATCCCTCTCTAAATATGCGATCGAGTATATTAATATCCCATTGAAGAAGAATCATAGGTTTATTTATGAGTTGAATAAGAACCTCAAAACGCCATTACTTCTAAAATTAGGAGTTTCTTTCGACTAACTTGTTGATATCGCTCTTCGACTTGAAGAGGCCGATAAAGAAAGTGATGTTGAAGTTGCAAGTACCAAACAGAACTTCAAAACAACAAGAAAAGGCCTATTAAGTTCAACCCTAATTCCAACAAGATAGGGAAACAAGCAACTTCGGTAGCAAAGACTCCTACCTCTAGTCGTGGGCAATGATATAACTGTGGTTCTAAGGACCATTATGCAAATAAGTTTCTGAAGCCCCTTACTTGTCCCTATTGCAAAAGTTTGGGTCATTATATATCTGCATGTCCCAAACTTCAAACAAGAACGAGGGAGAGCTAATGTTGTGCAAGCCCCTAGTAACACTTCTCGTGGTCAAGGTATTTCTCATTCTATCCTTGATGGCATTATTATGTTTCAGGATCTACCTATTCGAGTTCTTTTTGATACGGGTGCATCCATTCTTTTATATATAAATAACTTGTTGATATTTTTTCTTTAAATGTTATGGGCTTGAAGACTTCTTTGATAATTGCAAATCCATTTGGTGGATCCGCAACACTCAATTTACTTTGTAATGATGTCGAGATTATTTTATATGATTATACTTTCCGAGCCAATTTGCATGTCATGCATTACCTGGGCTTCGGAATGATTTTGGGAATGAATTGGCTTAACCGTTATGAAGCCCACATCCTATGTCCCCAAAGGACTGTTCATCTTCGACATCCTCAATCTGTTAAGCAGATTTTATTGTTCTTAAGGATTCGGATTCCAATCTGGTAGCATCCTTATATTCTCTAAACCCACATGATGACGATAATGATGAGGAGGAAGATGTCATTTCCCTCATTCACGTTGTTCATGAATTTCCTGACATATTTGAGCCCGTCTTAGGATTACCATCAAAGCGAGCAATTAAGTTCAGAATTAATCTAATCCCTAGAGCTCTATCAATCACTCATCCTCCTTATCGTATGTCTAATAAGGAAAATGAGGAGATGTGTAAACAATTATTCGAAGTGGAAGTAAAACTGTTTATTCGTTCTAGTTCCTCTCCTTGGGGAGCTTCGGCTATTTTTATGAAGAAATGCGATGGTTAGACTTTGCGTTGACTACCGCAAGCTTTATGATCTCACCATCAAGAATAAATATCCCTTACCTCGGATTGACGATCTGTTTGATCAACTTAGTGGTGCTAGAGTCTTTTCATAGTTAGACTTAACAACCGGTTTTCATCAGCTTCGTATTACAGAGGATAGCATTCCTTTGACATCGTTCTGTACTCGTTATGGATCTTATGAATGGCTTGTCATGCCATTTGTTTTAACAAATGCTCCAGCTTATTTCGTTCACCTTATGAATCGAGTTTTCAAAGACTTCCTCGATCAATTCGTTCTCATCTTTATAGATGATATCCTTGTTTATTCTAAAACTAAGGAAGAGCACGAGAAGCATCTTCGGATTGTGTTGGAAACTCTTTGGAGCAATCAATTGAAAGCAAAATTTTCTAAATGCCACTTTTGGCAATCTCATGTGAAATTTTCGGACATATTATTTCTGAATCCGAAATTTCCATGGATCCTTCAAAGATTGAAGTGATTCAAAATTGAAAGAGACTGGAGAGTGTGACAGAAATTTGTAGCTTCCTTGGATTGGCAGGCTATTACCGTCGTTTCGTAAAAGACTTCTCTAAAATTTACATGCCTCTTACTAATTTGACAAAGAAGGGAGTTAAAAACATTTGGTGAGACAAATGTGAAGCTTCTTTTCAAAGACTAAAAGAAATCCTTTCATATGCTCCTATCCTTGTGATTCCTGATGGGAACCAAGACTTTATTGTTTATACCGATGCTAGTCGTGTTGGTTTGGAAGCTGTTCTCATGCAAAGGGAACGTGTTATTCCTTATACTTCTAGGCAATTAAAGCCCGCCAAGACTAGATATGCCACTCATAATTTAAAGCTCGCGGCTATTGTTTTCGCCCTTAGAATTTGGCGTCAGTATCTTTTAGGAGAGAAATTTGTTGTCTATACCAATCATAAATCTTTGAAGTATTTATTTTCTCAAAAGGAACTTAATTTGCGTCAACAACGTTGGCTTGAGTTACTTGCATATTATGATCTTGATATCCTTTAAACTCCCGGAAAGCGAAATCGTGTTGCTAATGCCCTTAGTCGTAAGCAACAGGCAGCTGTTTCTTTGATGTTATCCGAATGGAATGATCTCGTCGTGAATCTGATTCATGTTCATCTCTTGTTTTATGTACCCTTGAGGCTCATCCTTTTCTTTTAGACCGCATTCTTGAAGCTCAAAAGCATGACCCCAGATTGGTTCTTCTTAGCCAAAGTTGTCGGGATAGAAATAGTGATGGTTTGAAAGACTTTGAAATCGATGCTCATGGCGGCATTCGAAAATTTGGTAGACTTATCGTGCCAAATATTGGTAATCTTCGTAAAGACATTTTAGAAGATTCTCATAATTCTAAATTTAACATTCATCCCGGTAGTAGTAAAATGTACGTGGATATGAAGCGACTTTATTATTGGGATGGAATGAAATCTAATATTTCTAACTTTATCAAGCATTGCATGACTTGCCAACTTGTTAAGGACGAGCATCAAAGGCCTGGTGGGTTATTGCAACCTTTGGACATTCCAGTTTAGAAGTGAGATCAAGTCTCCATGGACTTTATTGACGGTCTTCCCTGTTCTCATTCGAGTCATGACAGTTTATGGGTAATTATGGATAGACTTGTAAAATCCGTCTATTTTATTCATGTTCGGTCTAATCGGACCGTACCTCTTTTGGCCAAACTCTATGTTAGAGAAATTGTTAAATTGCATGGGGTTCCTACTTCTACTATTAGCGATCGTGATCCATTATTTACTAGTGGATTTTGGAAGAGTCTTCAAAAAGATTTGGGAACGAAGCTTAATTTTAGCACCGCTTATCATCCACAGTCCGATGGACAGACCAAGCGTGTGAATCAAACTCTTGAAGATTCGTGCATGTGTTTTTGATTTTGGTGGAAGTTGGAAAGATCGTATTTCTCTTATTTAGTTTTCCTATAATAATAGCTTCCAATCTAGTATTGGTATGGCACCTTTCGAGGCACTCTACGAAAGGCCATGCTGATCTCCTTATTGTTGGCTTGAGGCTGGTGAGAAGTTGGTTTTAGGTCCCGATTTTATTCGTGTTTCACCTATGAAGGGGGTTGTGCATTTCAGTCAATCGTGAAAATTAGCATCTCGGTATATTGGTCCATTCCCATCACGGAATGCATTGCTTTCGTGGCTTATCGCCTTTTATTACCGGCTCAATTTTTTGCAAGTCATGACGTTTTCCACGTCTCTCAACTACGAAAATGCCTTAGGGATTTGGATTATATTCTTAAGTCCGGCGTTATTGAAGAAGTTGAAGTGTCGCCTAATTTGACATATGAGCAACATCCTATTCGTATCGTTGCTACGGAGGTTAAACATCTTCGTAATAAAGATGCTCCGCTTGTGAAAGTTCAATGGTCCTCAAATCCTAAGGATTTTTCTTGGGAATCCAGAGAATTCATTGAGGAACTCATCCGAACTTACTCTCTCGAGCTCTTTAAGGTGAACTTCTTATTTTAAATTTTCTTTTATGTTGATATGCTTTTATGGTTGTTACTCTTTGTTTTCTTCTTAAGTATTGTGAGGATGCAACTTCTATAAGGAGAGGAGTCTGTAATAACCCTCATATTTTACGATTGTATATTTAAATGTTTTATTTAAATATAGCATCATTAGTCAGATTTAAGTCCGAAATGTCACTTTTTGCAAACAGTCGAATAAAGACTCGAGACCACTTCCATTGAGTTCAAAATGATGTTTGCGACCTTTTTGAATATAAACATCGATATGTTTGGAGTTGATTAAAATTTTGATGTTTTCATTTAGGACTTTAAGTTTGGGTTTCAGCCCACTAACCTAACAAATAACCCAATTCTACTCCACTCCTCTTCATTCCTTCATGATATTACCTAACACTTCAAGCCCTAGAAAAATATGGAAAAAGAAAAGAGATTAGAAATTCCTAAGCTCTAATTCTCTTAGGAAATTAAACTTCAAGTTATAAAATCAAAGAAAAGCGTAGGTAAGCATCCTCTTTATCTTCTCAATCTCAATCCCTCTTCAATTTTCAGAAATTCCTATAACCTAACTTAGAAAAAATTTCACCTTTGATATTAAATTGAAGATGCTAGAGGTGTTGTTGAAGAGAGATCAATCTTTGCTTGTTTTAGAGCTTCTCACTTGTGTCTTTGAGTAAAAGGTGAGTTCTTGAACATCTATGTCTATAGCTTTCATTGTTATTATGTATGAATTCCTAACATCTAATCATTTTCATTTGCTTTTGATTTGAATTGGTTTAATGAATATTCCAGTTTTGGTGTTTTGAAGTCAAAGTCTTCAAAAATCCTATCTTCGATGTTTGAAAATGTTTTTGGGGTGTATCGAAGAGCCTATAAGGCTGGGTTGTCGTTTGGCATAAATCTCTAGTCTCTGTTGCTCGCTCGATCACTTCCAGTAGGATTTTCCTCTTCTTGGGGCTAGGCTGAGAATACCAAAAATTGCAGTTCAGTCGGCTGAACTGTATGTTCAGTCGACTGAATCTGGGGGATAGGAAATTCCTGTCCATGTGTCAGTCGACTGACTATAGAGTTCAGTCGACTGAACTTGGAAACAAAAAGTTTCCAGGCATAGATTCAGTCGACTGACCTCTGGGTTCAGTTGATTGAACCTGGAAACTGAAAGTTTCCAAGCATAGAATCAGTCGACTAACTACAGGGTTCGGTTGACTGAATCTTCTTAACTCAGCCAATTTTGTTGTTTTTGTGTGGACTTCCAATTTTAAATCGATTCTCGTGGATCCGATTAGTTGTTATCACTTTTGTTAACTTTGATAATTTCTTTTTGGGATTTTGGGAATATCCATTTTGATGGATTTGGTATCGATTTCTATAGATTTGGTTCACGTCTTCGAATGTGAATTTTTGGTGATTGTTTGTTTGTACAACCATTTCTATGGTTTGTCACTTTAAAATACAAAGGTTTCTATACTAGTAGTAAATATTCAAACTCTTTCACAAAGATGGTTTGAACTCTATTTTTAATACGAAGCTCGTTTATAAAACTATTTTCCAACCTATTAGTATATACAAAGCTTTACCTCATTCGTATGAGAAATCTAATTAAACGGCTTAGCAAAAAAAGTGCTATGAAACGCTTGGGTTTACTTCGTCGGTTAATTTTTAGACTTGTTCGATTGAAAATCTTGTGGCAATCTTTGAGTGGAAATCTACAATTTGTTCGTAAATATTTATGTTAAGCTAGTGGTTATGGGACATGAGGCTAAACTCATTTATTTACTAGCTTAGTGTAATCGACACTTCTCGATGATCGATGATGATCATTTGTGATTTAGACTAGTGATGTGCGATGTCTCTTTGGTTGTGTGGGGGAACTAAACCCCGTTTGTGGATTTTTGACTCAAAATTGGTGGGGTAGCGACCCATGGTATTCGAGCCGTTTGTGGAGCCTCGACTCAAAATTGATGGTTAGCGACCACGGAATAGCGTTACGTTTGTGATGCACGTGCTTGTGAGTTTTCATGCTCCCGTTTGTGATAGGCCTCCCCCTTTGTGAGTTCTGGATTTCTAATTGATGATTTCTAGAATTTGTGTTTCACCAATTTTTCTGATTTACATTGATAAGTTTTATCAATATTTGTGATTTGGTGAATATGTTAAAGAATATGACCCTTTTTTTTGGTGTTTGAGAATATTCGAGATGTTGTATGATTTTTGTTGTTATCTAGTGTATACTTTTCATAGTATGGCATTATTGTTGTCATAAGTTTTTGTCATATCTCGTATCCTATCTCATTTTACCTGATATTTATAGCTAGACTGATCCGTTTATTATTTTCTTATTAAATAATACTCGGGTCAGACTGAGATGTTACAGGTGCTTCTGCCTGACTCCTTATCTAGGACCATCATCTGATTTTTGTCTAACTACTTAGTTTATTAGTTTTTGTTGTTACACATTCAAGATAAAGACTCCATAATGTACACATATTCTTTTGTCTTGCATTTGTATCTATTCTTTTGTGATGTAGCGGATCTTGTATGACCACTACTTTGATGTACACATCTATATGTTATATTCATATCTTTTTCTGCCTTTGTGATATGGATATCTGTGACTGATTTGTGTTATGCTTATTTCTATTTATTTTTTTCGAAGACCACATAGCCACTATGTAGTAGCTTTGAGTTTGTATTTGATATGTCGGATTTCCTCTTGAAATGAAATGCATGACAATACCACATCTAGCATATCGGTACTCGCACAAAGTCATTACATGGATGGTCGCTCCTCAACAATCTTATTCTTCTGCTAGTTGACGGCTTTACCCAGTGGTGTTCTTGGCTCGTGAGTATAGAGGTGGGGCTTTCACATTTAATTTCAATTCCAATCCACAATCCAATTTATTCAAGTTAAGTCTCATTTTTGTATTCAATATCCGATATTTACTCAAAAATCGCTCCATTTAATTCTCTTGAGTTCAAATTAATTTTATAATTCAAGTTTGGATTTTTATTTCTTTACCAAATTATCAACAAATTTTATTTTGGTTTCTATTTCACCTTTCAATTTTATAAGTTATACAACTTATTTTCTTCACAATCCCATATTTTCCACTTTAAGTTATATTCCACCAAAATTTTATAACTTATAGTTATGTAATAGCTTTACAATCCAAGTTACATATACAATTCCATTCGATATCATTTCTAATTCCAATTAAATTTTTGTTTAACTCAATTTAAGTTAAATTTTCATTCCAAACTTTAATGTTCCACACTTTCCTTTCTTCTATACCATTTTCAATTCAATTCAATTTATTAGCTGTTGGGCGGATTTTCACCCAGAAGATCTCGAGACCGAGAAGCGTCAGTTACACCCGGGTTCGTAACCTCCAATCCATTCGGCAGACACAAGGCTCAATGCTAGCATAAAATCCATTCGGCAATTCAAGCATGGTGGTTCATTCGGCATGGGTTCATTCGGCATTCCCAACCTAGTCCGGCAACCAGACTCCCCCTCACAATCCCACTACCGAACGAGGTTGGTACCGAACCAATCACCACCGGTCCAATACCACACAACCAAACCGGACCAATCTCCACATCAATGCCGAACCAACCTCTTCATCACCGGACCACCATGACCGGACCACGTACAACCGAACCAACCTCCAAGCTCACTACCGAATCAACCATCTCAGAGACCTCAACACGGCCGAACCAAGGCTTCGCCGAACCAGAACGCTACCAGGCCAGATTGCTTCAGCCCGGGCCCACTAGCAGCTATATACTTCCATGACCCCTGCCCCCTACCTCATTCTATAAATAGAGGGGCAGGGGTACAACAATGGCAGACAAGTTTGAGAGCTCAAGCAAGGAAGGAACTTTCAAACTACTTTCATACACTTGTATACAAAGCATTGTACTTGTAATCTGGAAGAAGAAAGATAATAACATATAAAGTGGACGTAGGCACATTCTGGCCGAACCACTATAAATCTGCGTGTCTTTTACATTTCAGCCCTTACTTTTCTCACATTTACATACTCATCTAAAATCATTGAAAATCACACATACTCAACTAAAATAATACGACTTGGAGGTGTTTGTCCATTTTTTGTGCAAACATTTTTGGTGCTTTCACTGAGAGCTGAACTCAAACTTCATCTTCTCCCACTCAACCTTTTTCCTAACGACATCACTCGTTGCTTAGAAATCATGCCTTCCAAACAGAGAAGGGATGTTAACAAAGGAAAGAACATCGCAACTAGCAGCCTTCCAGATCCAGCAATCACAGATCAGCCCACTTCAACAGCAGTACCAGATGAAAATCAGGAAAATCCAACTGGTCCCGCAACGGAACAACCAATCACTAGGGCAGATCTGGACAGGGTTGTGGCTGAAGTAACTAACCGCTTCACATCCCAACAAGAAACTTTGGTGGACCAACTCATGACACGCTTAAGGGACGCTGAAGAGTCCAACCGCAACACTGAATCATGGGGTGAATCCCAATCCGGAGGATCCCGGAGGCAACAAAGGTCTTCACTCTTCGAACAAGCTATCAACAGAAAAAACAATGATAGGGGCCGCGCCCGGACTCAGCCCGAATTCCGACTCGAGGAAGCCCTTGGAACCGAACCTAGCGGGGGAGGCACCAGGCGAGGGTCGGATGTAGCTGAGCCAGTCATGCCACCTAATCATAGAAACCCCGCTGAACGGAGCCGAGCTAGAACCCAGCCCGAAGTTGACCCCATGGATGTGCTCGAAACAGAACCCCACAGGGGAAGATCAAGGCAGGGGGCAACTGTAGCTGGTCCTAGCGTGCATCCAAGCAGCCAAAGACAACCACTAGATAATGCTAGAGGTGATAGACTGTACCATCCCTACAGGTCATCTGGACGAGATAGATCCCGCAGGGAAGAACCGAGCTCATTTTTGTCCGCTCCAAGTTCTGACGAGCGGATGGCACGATTATTCAGAGAATGTGTCCAACGGGAGCAAAGGGACCGGGGAATAGGCGCTAGGGTCACCAGTCCCTTTACCCGAAATATCGAAACTGCCATCACTCCCCGGGAATGGAAAATGCCAACCATGGAACCTTACAAAGGAACTTCCGACCCCATCGTACACCTGCAGAGATACACCCAGCATATGCTCATGAGTGGAGCAACAGAAGGAGTATTATGTAAATGCTTTCCGCTATTCCTATCAGATCTAGCTACCTCCTGGTTCTGCCATCTACCCCAAGGATCCATCAACTCATGGGAGATGTTAAAAGAAAGGTTTATTAGCCAGTTCCGCATCCATGTGGAACAACCCAGGGATGCTTATTCTCTATCCAATGTCAAACAGAAAACCGGAGAGACGCTACAACAATATCTAACACGGTTCAACGCCGCAGCGGCAGCAGTTCAAGATGCCGATGAAAAACTCACTCTAATGGCCCTCTGTAGTGGTGTGCATCCAGACACCAAGTTTGCCAGAAGATTAACTAAGGAAAAACCAGTTACCTTGCCTGATTTCTTCCATGAAGCTGGAAAGTATATGAGACTTGAAGACGCTGCTACGGAGAGGCAGCCAGGGCAACAAGGCAAGATAATTCAGGACAAGGTTCCCACTGCAGCTAAGGACGCTCGAAGAAATGAATCTAGAGACAATGCTGGGGGCAGAAAGGGTGAGAAGCGCCAATATCGACCAGGGCCAAGATTTGACTCCTACACTCCTTTGAATGAAACAATCGAAAACATCTACCTAGCCACTCAGGGCGAACTCGGATACAAGCGCCCCCCGCACAAGAAAGAATCAGATAACGCACTCAAGTCCGGAAAGTTCTGTCGCTTCCACGAATCCCACGGACATGACACCAATGAATGCCACCATCTTCGGGACTTGATCGAAGAACACATTAGAAGAAGAAGACTGGAACGTTATGTGAAAAGTCAGAACAGGACTCCAACTCCTGCCAATGAGAACTCAAAGCAACCCCTCCCAGAAGTAGGCGGAGGGAGTCGCAACAATCACAACACCAGTGGCTCTAGTCAAGAGAAGATAGTAGTCCTTACCATCTCAGGAGGACCACACATTGCCGACAGAAGTTGGGCAGAGATGGAAAGGTACGGCAAGTCGCTTAGAAATACCGAAGGATACGTTAACTCCGTCACAGAAGAACGCCAACCGAAACGAAAAGAGAGCGACGACATCATATTCAGTAGACGCGATTTGGAAGGAAGACAGTACCCACATATGGATCCTATGGTCATCTCTGCCTGGTTCGGCCCTGCTAAAGTTTTTCGGATTCTAATAGACACGGGAAGCTCCGTAAACATCTTGTTCAAACATGCTTTCGACAAAATGAAGTTATCAATGAAGGATGTGTCTCCCTGCGACAAACCACTGCACGGTTTCACTGGAGATGCAAAAATGCCCCTCGGGCAACTTGACCTCTTCGTCGAAATAGGAAGTCATCCCCGCTCCGTGGTGCGAAAACAAACGTTCGTGCTAATAGAGAACCACTCGGCTTACAACGCCTTCTTGGGGAGACCAGCCTTGTCTGACTTCCAAATTGTCCTAGCCCCCTGGTGCCTGAAGATGAAATTCCCGACAGACAACGGAATAGGAGAAGTAGAAGGAGATCAAGACGCTGCCCGAGACTGCTATGTAACTGAGCTTCGCAACAACCGCAGAAAGAATAAAGGAAAAGATGCAGAGACTACTCCCTGCATGAAAAGCTTGGAGGCATAGCAACTAAAGAAAGCCCCTCCTCTTCGATACACAAGCGATCCCTTCAATGAACTAGACCCCCGGGATAAAGAGGAGGAGGCTACCGCCGAGCCTGCAGAGGCTATGGAATTCGTATCTGTAGATAAGCATGATTCAAGTAGACTATTAAAAATCGGATCTCAGCTGAAAACGGAATTGAAGGATCGACTCATTGACTTTCTCCGCCACAACTTAGATGTATTTGCGTGGACCCATGCCGATATGACAGGAATCTCCCCAGACGTAGCATGCCACATGTTGAACATCGATCCCACCAAGGTACCAGTAAAGCAGAAAAAGAGGAGCATGGGGGCAGAGCGATCAGCAGCCCTTGATGAGGAAGTAAAAAATCTACTTGCTAATGACTTCATACGGGAAGTCATCTACCCAGAATGGATCGCTAACCCAGTGCTAGTAAAAAAGGCCAATGGAAAGTGGCGAACATGTATTGACTTCTCCAATCTGAATGACGCTTGCCCGAAAGACTGCTTCCCACTTCCCCGAATTGACCAACTCGTGGACAGCACAGCTGGGCACGAACTCCTATCTTTTATGGATGCATACTCCGGATATAACCAGATCCCCATGCACGCTCCCGATCAGGACCACACTAGCTTCATCACCGACCGCGGATTATATTGTTACAAAGTCATGCCTTTTGGACTCAAAAATGCTGGAGCTACCTATCAACGCCTCGTCAACAAAATGTTCGCAGAACTGATAGGACGTACTATGGAAGTATATGTGGATGACATGTTGGTGAAGTCCAGGAAAGCCAACGACCATGTAAGCCATCTGGACGATATGTTTCGGGTACTTCGCCGATATGGAATGAAGCTGAATCCTCTAAAGTGCTCCTTCGGAGTATCATCGGGAAAATTCTTAGGATTCATCGTCCACGCCAGAGGAATCGAAGCAAACCCTGAACAAATCCGAGCTTTAAAAGAAATAAGGATACCTTCCACTCGAAAAGAAATGCAGAGCCTAAACGGAAAGGTGGCCGCCCTAAGCAGATTCATTTCCAAGGCAACTGACAAGTGTGTCCCTTTCTTCGAAGCACTCAAGAAAGACAAAGGGAGGTTCGAGTGGACCGACGAATGCTTAAAAGCCTTCCTCAACCTAATCGAACACCTTCAGAGACCACCAGTACTCTCAACTCCAAATGAAGGTGAAGTGTTATACCTATACCTCGCTGTATCATCTCATGCTCTAAGCGCCGCCTTGGTAAGAGAAGAAGACCGCACACAACGTCCGGTTTACTTTGTAAGCAAGAGATTTACGGGGGCAGAAGCCAGATATCCTAAACTTGAGAAGTTAGCATATTGTTTATTGATCGCGTCACGGAAACTGCGACACTACTTCCAGTCTCACTCCATCAGGGTTCTAACCGATCAACCACTAAGACAAGTGCTCCATCGTCCTGACACTTCTGGGCGACTCCTCAAATGGTGCATCGAACTAAGTCAGTATGATATCACCTACCATCCCCGCACCGCTATCAAAGGACAAGCCATGGCTGATTTCATTGCCGAATTCACTACCAACGAAGGCAAGGAACAATCCGAAGTAGCAAAAAACATCAAGTGGAACCTCTTTGCAGACGGAGCATCGAACGAACAAGGCTCGGGGGCAGGTATTGTGATCGTCACCCCCAGGGGAAGAAAGTTGTACTATGCATTAAGATTGGAGTTCACGGCCACTAACAACGATGCTGAATATGAAGCAGTAATAGCGGGATTGGAACTGGCCCTAGAAATTGGGATCAATTCCTTATGTATTCATAGTGATTCTCAGCTTATCGTAAACCAGGTACTAGGAGAATTCCAGACTCGAGGAGAACGGCTCACAGCATACCTAAAGAAAACCAGACTGCTGCTCGATCGATTGGACCATTATCTAATCAAACACATTCCTCGAGAAGAAAACCAAGAGGCAGATGAACTTGCAAAGCAAGCTAGTATGAAGGACAGCACCATTCCCGGAGCACTAGTAATCTCAAGGCAGCTAGCCCCAAGTTTCGAACAAGTAAATCTGATAACTGCAATCGAAGAAGGAACCTGGATGACTCCTATCCGGAAATATTTGCAAGATGGCATACTACCCGACAGGCGTGACGAAGCCAAGAAGATCTTGAGAAAAGTTCCCCACTACACAATACAAGAAGGCATCCTCTACCGGCGTGGCTTCTCTAGCCCCTTATTAAGATGCGTCGCCGGAAGGGAAGCCAAGGAGATATTAACAAACATCCATCAGGGAGGATGCGGAGATCACACTGGAGGACAGACTTTGGCAAGAAAGATACTCCGATATGGATATTACTGGCCCACACTAAACAAAGATACCCTAGACTTCGTTAAGAAATGCGACAGATGTCAGAAGTTCGCCAAGATCCCTCGACTGCCCACAAACGAAATTACTCAAATGACCAGCCCTTGGCCCTTTGCTGTATGGGGAATTGACTTAATTGGCGAACTGCCAACGGGCCGAGGCGGAGCCAAATATGCTATAGTGGCAGTCGATTATTTCACCAAATGGGTGGAAGCGGAACCTTTAAATAAAATATCTTCAGCAAAAATTATTAACTTCTTGATCAAAAACATTCTGTGCAGGTATGGAGTCCCCCTCAAGATCGTATCAGACAACGGACTCCAATTTGACAGCGAAGAATTTGCCGACTGGTGCCAAGAGCATGGAATTCATAAAAGCTTCTCATCAGTAGCTTACCCTCAGGCAAACGGACAAGTTGAAGCTGTCAACAAAATTCTCAAAACCCTAATCAAGAAGAAACTTGAAAAGTCAAAAGGCGCTTGGGTGGACGAACTTCCTACGGCACTATGGGCATACCGCACATCTTTCAGAACATCAACGGGACATACTCCTTTCTCTTTGGCATATGGATCGGAGGCAATGCTCCCAGTTGAGACTATTGTGCCTTCCCACCGTAGGATCCACTACAACCCAGAAGAAAACGAAGAACTCCTCCTCATGTCTTTGGAACTGATTGAGGAAAGGAGAAACGATGCAGCACTCAAAGCAGCAGCTCACAAACAAAAAGTGGCAGCACTATACAATTCCAAAGTCAAGCATCGCAGCTTACAAGAAGGAGATCTTGTCCTCAGGCGAATCTTTCCGCGCCCCGGGGCACTGGACCCCATCTGGGACGGACCATATGTAATTCACAAAGATCTCCACAACGGAGCTTACATTTTGTCAACAGTGGACGGAGAGGTGTTCCAGAGGGCATGGAACATCCGACACCTCCGTCGATACTTTTCTTAACTTGTACTGCCCATATGAAGTGAATTAACAAAGAGAACCAGTGGACGTAGGCATTTTCGTGCCGAACCACTTTAAAAAATCTTGTCTCTTTTTAACTTGTTCCTTTATGTCTTGGCTACTTGTTAAGTTTTATCCCTTTCTGTTGAACAAAATCCTATGGCATCTCCACTCAAGACGCACCGCGGCCTCATCTAGACTAGGCCTAACAGGTACGCCACGATTCTATGCACTCGCCAATGAGACTCTTTTGCTCCAGCATCCCTCTGCTGCGGGTTAACTCATTGCGCGCCTGCCCTCAAAGCCAACTGTAATGAGCCGATTATAAGTCATCATAAAGGCCGACTATAGCCGATGGCAGCTCATTACGGCGTTCGGCTCGTCGGTAACCGTGAACCTACTTTAAGCCCCAACATAAGGTGTGGCCAGCCAGGGGTAGTTCACGGCCAACGGCACCCACGCTAGCCGGCCACGGTAAATCGAATAATACCCACGATTACGGACCATAACGGTTCGGGTAGTTACCGTGCGCGATCTCGGCTCCGATGTGTCTTAAGTGCGGCTGTGGTAAAAAAGAAAACTCCCCGCGGAGGCGTAAGATGGGTGACAAATGTCTCCAAGACCCACAGCTAGGGAAAGTGACTACAAAACCCGTTTGCCACGAACTTAAGCACATCGACGGCCTTCCGTGACTGGAAGTTTTACTTTTACTATATTTCCATTTCATTTAAATATTTTTCTCCTATCCTGTATAACAAACTCTAAAGTACAGGAAAGCAAATAGGAAACATTCACTCATGAGGCTCTAAGCCTGCGTGCTGGGTAGCAGGGCGCTCTGCTATACCCGTGAACAGTTACACAAGACACTCAAAGCTACCGCCTGCGAATAAAACATAAAGGGCGGTACTCTCTTCTCTTGTACATAAATGCGTAACTATAACTTATTCATACACTGACATTGCAAAACGTGAAATTATATTTCAAGCAAAAACTTAACATCAAACACAAGTGGAATCACAGGCATATACATAATTATACTTCTCACACAGCACATAAAGATAGCAACAACATTTAAACATGACAAAATCAGCTTATATTATAAGATCACACGAAGTTATTCTTTGCAAATAATTCTATTACAGTTGCATATCAAAGATTAACATGAACAGTGATAAAAAAGAAACAAAAAGATGGCAGATGCATCCACACTCCATCACCAACTCCCCCAGCCTACTTAGCCGCAGGATCGGAGCCCCCAGCATGTGGATCTGAAGTCCCACCTGTCCAGATCGGAAGAGGAATTCATTAAACGAACGATCAAGTTATGAAAACACGGAAAGAAAAGAAAGGGAAAAGAATAACTCACCAGCATCCGCCGCTTGATCCTCATCATCCAACTGCACGCCCGCTTCCTCCGCAGCAAGCAGCCGCATCCCCTCCTTCACCGCCGCTTGCTCCTCCTTTGAGAACTGAGCAGTAACCGCACTCAAGTTGAAAGCCTCTCCGCCTTCCTTACCCGCGTTCACCCTGGCCTCCTCTAAAGCCTGGAGATACACCTTGGCCATGACCCGAGGGTAATCGTCCATCCAAGACAAGCCGCCCTCTTTCCAAGTATGGAAGTACATATCCTGAAGCATCTCATCCATCATCCCCTCATTTTCCTCAAACTCCCTCACCCGAGCCTCGGAAGCTTGCAACTTAGCGACGGCGACGTCCCTCTCTGATTGGTATCTCAAGCAGTCAGCCTGGAGTGACCTCCTCATTTCCTCCTCCTTCAACCTAAGGGACCTCCTCATCTCCTCCATCTCCTCCTTCAACTCAGCCTGAGCCATCTCCGCAGCCTCGAGTCTCCCCGACAACTCCTCTACCCGCTCGAGATCCGCATTTCGAACCTCATCCACCGTTGTAATGGCCATGTTAATCCGCTCCCTGCAGGTAACCTCCATCTTCCGTAACTCCGCCCTACTGGCCTTCTCCATGGTCTCTTTCAGACGCTGGGAGGCTTCCTCATGCTGGGAGATCTGGATGGCTTGGTCGGCAAGCTGCTTGGCCTGATCGGCAACCTTTAGCCTTAACCGAATATTAGCACTCCCAATCTCCTCCCCGGCCTTGACCAATCGAGCATGATGCTCCATTAACTTCTTAGTCTCTTCGGCCACCCGGTCAATATTAGCCTTGGCCTCGTCCCCCATAGTAACTACTCGGGTAGTAAGCAGATCAAGATCTAGGGACTTGGCCTCGTCCAGCACTCTTACCATGGGGTTGCGGGGAAGTAGGTGCTCGCCCGTGGTCTCATCGAATGAAATGTCCCGAAAACTTGGGTCTAAATCAGGATGGCCGGCAAAAGGGTCACGAGGCACGGGGCGAGGCACATCGGGACGCCTTATATGAATGACAGTAGAACTCTTGGAAGGAGGAGGAGGGGGGCAGGGCTCCGTGCTCTCCTCCGTAGTATCACGAGGAGGCTGAGTAGGGGGAGACAGAGTAGGAAGCTGCGAAGCAGAAGAAGACTCAAATAAGGAACGGCTCCGCTTCCTTTTCTGAATGCCCTCTTCGATGACCCCAAGAAGAGGGCGGTACTTGACTACGTCCCCAGTGCGATCAGTAGAAGGTTTCGCGGAAGCTCTCCTCGACTTAAATTGTTCAAGGCGGTGTCGAACATCCGACGTTTTACCCGCCTGGCCTGCCCCTGGAATAAAGAACAAGTGTTACGAACATACAATAATCCGCAATTCAAAAAAATGTGCTAAGTTAAAAAGAAAGAAAAGTGAGGAGACACATCTGTTATACAAACCCGGCGGAGGAGTGGGATACTGCAATAAGTCCTGGATCTCATTCCAGGACGGAAGTGAACCGTAAAAAATTTCTAAGTCCTTATCGAAAATAGAATCGGCAGAAGACAAAAGTTCACCTTGCATCGCCGGGGTCACCCTAGCTGAGGAACCCTTAGAGGATGGGTCAGTGCTAACCACAGCTTTGCCGGTTTCCTCTGCCTTCTCCGTTTCCTTCTCTGTTTCCGACTCCCCCTCTGACTCCCCGAAGGCCCGACGGAGAGCCTCATCCAGTTCGAGGTCCTGCTCAGAGGTTAGAGCAGCAACACCGCTACCACCCTGACCATCGCCATCTCCTCCACCCTCCGACCCTTCTCCAACTTCACCTCCTTCCTCCTCTTCTACACCTTCCTCCTCCGGGACATCCGGGCAAGTACTTGGAGAAGGGCCATCGGACTCCTTGAGCTTCTTGCCTCCTACGACTGGACGTTGTGCAAAGGGCTTCCTCTTGCCACCCTTCGCTGTCACCCCACCTTTAGGCTGGGCAGCTTTCTCTTCTGCCGTGTCCCTCTGTTTGACTACGGACTGATGTGGGAGGATCAAATTATACGACAAGAGCCTGGCATTCCTAATCAAATAAGCAGCCGATCTGTCTCTCCCGGAAATAGCTTCAATTTCAGCTGCCATCTGAACCAAGCGATCATCTTCCACAACCGCAAAACCACCTGTCGCTAGCAAGAAATAAAAGCGCATAAGAGAGAGAATTACAGCCAAGACAGGAATTATGAGTAGAGTTTTGACTTACATCCGGAGGTAAATCGGCGAATAGAGACGGAGTCATCCCTAACAAAGAACCATTCCTTCTTGAACATGCTATACTTCGAGTATAAATCCAAAACCGGCTTGAAGGAAACGGCTGACTCCAAGCTAATATATGGGGACCCCTTCCTGTACCCCCTCAGATTGTACAGATATCGTATTTCCCGGTTGGAGGGGGCACGCCCGTATCTCTTCTGGAAGATAGCATACAAGCAAACCAGAATGGCATAAGAGTTGGGCTGGAGCTGGAATGGAGCCACCTTCAGATAAGTGACGAAGCTTAATATCCAGGCGTTGACTGGAGGAATAGCCCCGCACATACAATGGTAACGGCTGTAAGCGAAGTACCCCTCAGGGGGATCATATGGCATGACCCCCTCCCCCGGTAACAGCATAAGAGCCCTGTCTATCCCAAAGGAACGGGATATAACGTCAAGTTGCTCCTCCTTTAGGGAGCTAGGAAAGCAGTCGGGAGGGGAGACCAGAAGTTCCTGTGGACCATGTCCGTCCACCAACGACCTCGGAACAGGTCGATGTTGCCCGGATCCTGGTTGGGCTGGGGGCACAGAAGAAGACTCTCCTCCATCCTTGGATTTCCGTCTGTCTGATCGTGTTTCCGCCTTGCGAGACATTTATCTGCATACACAAAAGTGAAAAACATGATGTTAGAACAAGAATACAAGCAAGCATACATAAGTCCAGAATTCCACCCAAAGACCGAATACAAAGTTCATTCGGCACTAGGGTCTTATGCTCATTCGGCACTAGGGACTTAAGTTCATTCGGCAATGGGGTCATAAGTCCATTCGGCACTAAAAAACACATCCGGTATACATATCATTCGGTAAAACAAAACCCTTCGTGTGCATTCGGCAATCATATTCATTCGGTGATAAAAAACCATTCGGCAAAAGAATATATACCTAATTCGGTATAAGCTTGGTTCGGCAGAAGTTTGGTTCGGCTAAAAATTGATTCGGCTCTCTTTGGTTCGGTAAGGGAAAACTAAGGGGGGTAGCCTCTATATATAGGCAAACTCAGGATTGCCGAACCAGCTGGTTCGGCCTACCGGACCAACATACCGGACCAGCGTACCGGTCCAACCAACAACCGAATAAAACTGTCTCTACCAGCAGAAACCAGAAACAGGGGGCACGCAAGGCGCTTCACTCAGATAAGTACCGAACTCCAGAACTAACTAATAAAATAAGATTATGACAACGATGAATAAGTCGTAAAACTCCCACTAGCATGAATTAAATCGTTCACACGTGTACGCGACCACGAATGGTCCATAGGCACGCTCTGAATGGTCATTAACCCTATCATCGTGGGAATTTACACTTTGACACGCATTTTTAAGCCCATCGGTCAAATGGATATTTGATAATTGTGAAATGGCTAAGCTACTTACACATGTACGGGGTCGCGAACGATCCCTAGGCATGCTCTGAGCTGGCGATAAGCCACCTTGGCAAACGACCCAGGGACCCACTCTAACGTGAACCTGGCATCGACGATGCTAAGCCCCTTCGGGGCACACTTGCTCGTCCCGAGCGACACAGTTCACTTGATCACAAATATTTCGACCCCGAACGGTCGTTATTTGAAACCACACTAAAACTATAAATCTCTTTGCAGGACATCCACAAGATATAAACATCCAGCCCATGACATTACAAGACGAGTCTTCCCACCAACGAGAAACAAAGCGCGACACGTGCAAGCACGTGCCCCACTTTGGGGGGCAAATGTTGGGCGGATTTTCACCCAGAAGATCTCGAGACCGAGAAGCGTCAGTTACACCCGGGTTCGTAACCTCCAATCCATTCGGCAGACACAAGGCTCAATGCTAGCATAAAATCCATTCGGCAATTCAAGCATGGTGGTTCATTCGGCATGGGTTCATTCGGCATTCCCAACCTAGTCCGGCAACCAGACTCCCCCTCACAATCCCACTACCGAACGAGGTTGGTACCGAACCAATCACCACCGGTCCAATACCACACAACCAAACCGGACCAATCTCCACATCAATGCCGAACCAACCTCTTCATCACCGGACCACCATGACCGGACCACGTACAACCGAACCAACCTCCAAGCTCACTACCGAATCAACCATCTCAGAGACCTCAACACGGCCGAACCAAGGCTTCGCCGAACCAGAACGCTACCAGGCCAGATTGCTTCAGCCCGGGCCCACTAGCAGCTATATACTTCCATGACCCCTGCCCCCTACCTCATTCT